>OX638064.1:38178831-40642110 GCA_951804385.1 Trifolium dubium
GAAACCTTTGGGCTGAGCTTAGTGTGCTTTTTTCTACTTATATTGGAGCTTGGTGTGTTATTGGAGACTTTAACGCGGTTTTGGGTGCTCATGAAAAATATGGTCGTTGCCCGCCCAACAAAACTTCTTGTGACGAATTCTCTAGTTGGACTAATCAGAATCAGTTATTACATCTTGATAATATTGGTAATCAGTATACTTGGACTAATGGTCGTGGCGGATTAAATTATGCAGCTCTCCGGTTAGATAGGGTCATTTGTAATTCTTTATGGCTGGACACTTGGAAAGCAGTTTCTTGTTGCACTCTTCCTAAACATCAATCGGACCATCACCCCCTTCTTTTTACTTCTGAATCCGAGGTGCAAACTTTTCCTTCTTCATTTAAATTTCAGCGGATGTGGTTATTGCATAATGATTGTCGCCGTGTCATTACTGATCAATGGAAAAAACATGTTGTCAGCTGTCCTATGTTTATATTGCATACTAAATTGAAAACTCTAAAGCCTATTCTTAGAGATTGGAATAAAAATGTGTTTGGGGATGTTCATACCAAAGTGTCTCATGCGGTTACACAATTAGATTCCATTCAGAAGATTATCAATGATTCTGGGTACACCGATGCTTTAGGTACGGAAGAAAAAAAGGCGCAGGCCGGTCTTGATGAGGCATTGCGTATTCAGGCTCATTTTTGGCGTTATAAATCTCGAACAAAATGGTTTATTGAGGGTGACCGCAATACTACATATTTCCATAATCTCACTAAATTTCGGCATGCTTCTAATCGGATTATTCGTTTCAAAGACGGGAATAGCTACCTTACGGAGCCTAATCAGATGGAGCAACACGTCTTAAATTTCTACACCGATCTTTTTGGTAGTGCTAATGTTGGAACATAGAGCACATTTATGTGTGAATTGAAAATAAAATTATTGAGTCCCACTTCGGGTATTTGAAAATACTAATTTGTTTAGTATTTTAGTATGTGTAGTTTTAAAAAAAAAAATATTTTGTCATATTTTGATTAATTTACACACTTTCATTATACTTAACTCTTAATAAAGTGTGGTTAATAGTGGAGAGAATATTGTAACTGAATTTGACTAGGTTACCAATATAAAGGGTGCTAATTTTTTTTGTGATAATTAGAGAAAACCCTATTATATACAGTGTAAACCGGGAGTACTAAGGAACATAATTGGAAGCCGCCACTTTTTATTAGATCAACTGAGTGCTTTCATTCGTTTTTCATAGTAGAAAATAGTCTAACTAAAAATCTGTTCATGTCCTTCCTTGACTACTTATTCACGTAAGTAACAATGATAAGTAGTACATGGTGATCTCTTTTTGATGATAAGACAATGAGAGAACCTATCACACCATGACAAGGCTTGGAGACTATGGTGAGAATATGTGGTATATTCTTCATTTAGGTAAGCCTTTATCTATTGTTATAAGTTGAATAACATAATCCATTTTGGATATGTTATTAGTTTTCTCAGCTTGTTGTTAATTGATATGATCAATTGTTATCATTTGCTTTTATCAATTTGTCTATATCTACCAGTAGTCCAGTACTGTGTTACTGAGGTTGTATGGATCGTGCCATATTAAACAAATATTATGAACCACAATCATCTATATCTTCAATTGATCATGGAAATTATTTAGAAAAAATGATATTTTTATGTATTATGAGATATTAGGATTATGACTAATATTATTTTGTTTAAGAATGATTAAAGTATCACAAGTCTTTTAAATTAAGAATGGTCTTATTAGTACCATAGTTCCTTCAATAAAGAATGGTCATATAGCACCATAGTCCTTGAATTTTGAGAGTGGTTTTGATACCATATGAGAATGGTCATAGCACCATATTGGAATGATTTTAATATCATTATAAGATTGGATCATATACCAAATACAAATGGTTTTTTTTTTAAACCATACTGAGGGTGTAATTCTTGACCGATATCTACAGTGCAGTAGTTATTCGGTATCAGTTTAGAACTGGGCTGTTTTATCCTGGAGGCGTCGTGGTATATTTCGACTGGCGTCGTGGTATATTTCGATTGCTTGCACAATTTGGCAGTACCCCGAAACGTCTTAAAGAAAGCAACCTAGTCCGCGACTCAACCCAGTAATATCTTCGGTGGCTATTTTTATTTTTTTAACGGAATTTTAAATCCGAAAACAACAGCTAATCATTGTGTTCCTACGGATATTGTGGAGCGCACCATCCCTCCCCTTGTTACAGCGGCAGATAATGATATTTTGACTCACGTCCCTTCTTTTGAGGAAGTCAAGAAAGCGGTTTTTTCTATGGATGGGTCTTCTTCTCCCGGACCCGATGGTTTCGGTGGATGTTTTTTTCAGACTTTCTGGGATGTGGTTGGTACGGATGTGGTAGCTTCATTGCTTCAATTCTTTCACCAAGGCTGGATTCTTCCTAATATGAACTCAAGTCATGTTGTTCTTATTCCCAAATTTACAAGTGCAGAAGCTATTGAAAATTTTAGGCCCATTGCTATGGCTAATTTCCAATTTAAAATCATTACTAAAATTCTAGCTGACCGGCTTGCGGTGATTGCACCCAAAATTGTTTCTGAACACCATCGGGGCTTTATTCAGCATCGGCATATATATGAATGTGTTAGTATTGCATCCGAGGCAATTAACATGCTAGATAAAAAATCTTTTGGAGGTAATATGGCCATGAAAATTGATATAACGAAGGCCTTTGATACTCTAGATTGGGATTTTCTTCTCCGTGTTCTTAAGACTTTTGGTTTTAATCAGATTTTTTACAATTGGATCAATGGTAGCTAATAACAACTTGACTTGTATTGCTTCTGGTAGAACCCAGTTACCTAGCCATTCTTTTTTTGCGGGTGATTTGATGATTTTTTGTAAAGCCACTAGGAAAAATGCTAACAATATCCGTGACTTGTTGATTGAATATGGGAATAATTCTGGTCAGAATGTTAGTCCTAACAAGAGTAAGCTTTTTGGGGGATCTATTACTGCCGCTCAATTACAATCTCTTGCTCATGTCCTTGGTTTTTCCACTGGTCTAGTGCCCTTTAACTACCTTGGTGTTCCTATTTTTAAAGGGCGCCCGCGGCGCATTCACTTGCAAGCCGTTGCGGATAGGGTTAAGGCAAAATTGGCTTCTTGGAAGGGTCATTTTTTATCCATGATGGGTCGTGTTCAATTGGTACAATCGGTGATACATGGTATGCTTCTTTATAGTTTCCGCATTTACTCATGGCCTCGCAACTTGCTTAAATATCTTGACAGGTGCATTCGAAATTTTGTCTGGTCCGGCAATGTTAATACTAAAAAATTAATTACTTTGTCTTGGGAAAAGGTTTGTACACCGGTATCTTCTGGTGGTCTTGGTTTACGCCGTCTTAAAGACATGAACAAAGCAGGTTGTCTTACTCTTTGCTGGGAGTTGATTAAATCCGATAAACAATGGGCTACTACTCTTCGTAGTAGATTTTTCCGTGATTCTAAGCCCATTCTCCATCGGGTTTCCTCTATTTGGTCTAGTCTCAAGCAGTATTTCCCTTTGCTTCAGGATCATACTTCTTGGCGCGTGGGTAACGGTAATGATATCTCTTTTTGGGAAGATAATTGGTTAGGATATCGATTGAAAGACTCTATTGTGGGACCACTACCTGCTTCTGTTTCTCATCTTCTTGTTGCAAAGGTAGCTGAGGTTGTTACTGATCAGACTTGGACTCTCCCTGCTGAGTTTTGCCATGCTTTCCCGTTAGTCTCTAATGATATCCATGCTACACCCCTTCCATGTACTTATGAGAGGGATGATTTAATTTGGGCAGATTCCACTTCAGGACAGTTGACTTTTAAAGATGCATATTTTTGTGGCTTGCCGCCGTTGCAGAAATCTGGTTGGACTAAAATTATCTGGCGGTTGTTTATTCCCCCATCCCGCTCTCTTGTGACTTGGCGTGTTATGCATGATGTTATTGCCACGTGGTTTTCCAATTGTTTCTTGCTGTAGACTGTGCGGCCGCGCCTATGAAACAACCGAGCATCTCTTTTTGTAGTGTCCTTATACTACTCGATACTGGAATTGGCTATCTGCTGTCATTGGCCAGACTATTAACATCTCTAGTTTTCCGGCACTTTTGGCGGTATGTAATAGGGGCTGGAGTAGCTTCATGAACTCCTTAGTGCGGCAATTGTGAACATTTTGTGGTTGGTTTGGAAGGGTAGAAATAATATTCGCTTCAATGATATCTCGCCCAGCTTCCAACGTGACCTGAACTTCTTGAAAGGTCTTATTTGCCAGGCTGCCTCTCATTCCAAAGGTCATATGTTCTCCTCTATACAGGAATTTTCTATTATTAAATACTTTGGTATTGATTGTCATCCTCCTCCTCCGCCATCTATTAAGGAGGTTACTTGGCTCCGACCGCCCTATAATTAGGTCAAGTGTAATACTGACGGTGCTTCTCGTGGCTCCCCTGGAGCATCATCATGCGGTGGAATTTTCCGCAATCATTTAGGGGTTTTTCTTGGTACCTTTTCCGCCAATATTGGTGTTGCTACATCCCTCCATGCTGAAATTTGTGCTGCTATTTATGGCATTGAATTTGCGAAGGCGCGTGGGTGGACTAATCTTTGGTTGGAATGCGACTCACTCTTGCTTGTCCAGGCCTTTTCCAACATTCAACTGGTTCCTTGGAAGCTGAAGACTAAATGGGTCAATTGCCTCTCTTATATCCGACACTTTTGTTTTCGGTTTTCTCATATTTACCGGGAAGGAAATACTTGTGTTGATAGGCTAGCTAATGCGGGTTTTTTTGTTGACGGAGTTGTTTGGTGGGATTACTTACCTACCTGTTCTAGGGATAGCTTCTCTAGGGATAAACTAGGTTTGCCAAATTATCGTTTCCGTTAACTTGTTTTGGTGGGTTTGGTTTATGCCCCCCCACCCTTTTCTGCTTTCTTTTGTTATTTTAATAATATGTTTGGAGTGGAGGTAGAGGAGTGGCTCGCCTTGGGGGTGCCAACATAGTTGGGATGTCCAGGTGCGTCATGATGCCTTACTCTCCAATTTATCAAAAAAAAAATTATTTATTAAATATTACATATGATGCTATCTTTGGTTGGAATGCGACTCACTCTTGCTTATCCAGGCCTTTTCCAACATTCAACTGGTTCCTTGGAAGCTGAAGACTAAATGGGTCAATTGCCTCTCTTATATCCGACACTTCTGTTTTCGGTTTTCTCATATTTACCGGGAAGGAAATACTTGTGCTGATAGGCTAGCTAATGCGGGTTTTTTTGTTGACGGAGTTGTTTGGTGGGATTACTTACCTACCTGTTCTAGGGATAGCTTCTCTAAGGATAAACTAGGTTTGCCAAATTATCGTTTCCGTTAACTTGTTTTGGTGGGTTTGGTTTATGCCCCCCCACCCTTTTCTGCTTTCTTTTGTTATTTTAATAATATGTTTGGAGTGGAGGTAGAGGAGTGGCACGCCTTGGGGGTGCCAACATAGTTGGGATGTCCAGGTGCGTCATGATGCCTTACTCTCCAATTTATCAAAAAAAAAAATTATTTATTAAATATTACATATGTACATATATATTTGGATGTGATTCTAGAGGTGGATTTACTATCTGCCGACTATGTGCAGCGTCGGTCGTGGGCATATGTTTGAGGTTCGACGGCCAAATTTCATGCTTGTAAGGGGTCGACAATTTTTTATTTTGGGTTGTATACAATAATACTTATTTTGTAGGGGTATTATAGCAAAAAGTACAAAGATTATCCAAACACTTATCAAATTTTAGTCAAATAATTTTACTTTGTTGTTATAAAGTTTATTCTAGGGATTTTATTTCTAAAAAGTTTTCATCAACAAATATTTGATTATTTATCTCATGATATCAAACAACAAAACTTTTTCAGACATAGATAATTTTTCATTGGATTTCTAGTGTTGTTCTCATTTTATTTATTTCATTTTGTCTATTTAGCTAGATTATTAGTTATCCTATCAATTCTGAAAATTGTGTATTACAAACAATCATTTAGAACTTCAAAACATTGGTGACTTGAGTTGAAATCGTAGTTGAGGTGTCAGCTACCATAATTAACGTATGTTTCATTCATCGTTTATATAAAAAAAAAAGTGTGAAGTATTATGCATAGGGGTCATTTTCTCAAACCTAGCCTAAGGCCCATAAAATGTTAGAAACGAGACCGACTATGTCTAAATTGGATGTGCAGGAAGAGTACTTATATGCCTACATATAACACTTTGACGGAGTAGCTATATCCACACTACTCAGCTAATGTTTATAATCCATTGTTTTATTAAGGATTAAGGATTCTATCTGGTGTTGACCTTGATTTCAGATAATTATGTTAGCCCTCCAGATTAATTTAACTTTTATGTATAAGTTATATATTAATCATTAATTTAACTTTTATATATAAGTTACGTATAAAATAAGAAAAAAGTAATAGAATATTAAATTCACTCCTGTCTCGGAAATACAGATAAATTTCTACTTAAGTACCAAATAATTCCTTACGATTATGAATTTCTATACCTCTGAAAATCCTATCTGCTTATACAATCAAAAAGAATTAATTTCATTCATAAAATAAACATGAAAAATTTATTTTTTTGGATAACAATATCCTCCACGATACTAGTGGAATTCTATCAAAGATTTCATCAATATGTAATTTCTTATTAGAACAAAAATCTTCCATCATTTCTCGAACCCCATAATACCCAAACCATCGCATGCCAAACTGAAAGAACTCCTTATAAATTTTCTTCCTATTCCGAAATTTTATTTTTAACGACAACTAATCCTAAAAATTGATAAGAAGCTTTCGAACATAGAAAAAATGGTCGCATGTGTCTAATTGTACCCACTACATAGAAGCTTTCTTCTACAGTTGTTCATTAATTATAGATTCAAATAGTTTCTTTTGACGTTCAAAAAAAATTATAGATTCAAATATTTTCATCTTCTTTTTGTTCTTAGTTATAAAAAAAGCTAAATTTTTATAAGAAGCCAAATAATATATATAATAACAGCATTCCAACAGAAGGAGTATCAAGAACTGCATTACAATTATTAAGATAAAAAAAATTCTACATCGTAAGTAACAACACAACAACAAATAACAGAGTACGCATGTCAAGAAAACTCAAGAGATTAAGCCACAAAGAGTTTAGATCGAAAGACAAACATAAGTTTTCAGATTCCAACCACCAAAAAGCAAGAATTTTCATTTTGACTTCTTATTTAGCATGGATGGTTTATGTTTCATTTTCTTCTGTTTTGCTTTTTTTTCGGCATAAATTTTCCTGTCTTCTCATAGTACTCGGCAGCTCTTCTAGATCGCAAAGTAAAGCCTTTCAGTCTATGACGATATTTCTGCAACACAACATTAATATTGATTTTGTCAAAACATTAATATTGATTTTGTCAATAAGCTACTAAGAAGATCCTTAAAACCCACTTGGGTTGGCCTGGTGGTATTGGCTTTGGACCTGGGAGTATGCTCCTCCTCGAGGTCTCAGGTTCGATTCTCTCTGGTGGCAATTTAGGTGGGTTGGTTTAGCTTCTTCAAAAAAAAAAACACTAGGAAGATCCTTGATCCCAATAATTAAATTTCTACACAAGACGAATAAAAATTTACAAGACAAAAACTATATAATAGAGGGTTTGGTATATATAGGCGTAACATCCAAGTGAACATGCGACGTCTAAAACTAAAGAGTTTAGAGAGTACTAACTAACTAGCCTCTGCAAGAGGAATATTTCACAATAATATCATAGCATGCTTCTAGCCAAATATAAGACTTTATTGTACTACCTATATATACAAATAAGATTCGATACATCATCTATTTAGTTGCCAAAGAATATGCAAAACACATATAGTTAATTGTGAATGTGAAAATTCTTCAACTATTGTTTTACATCATCTTTTTAATAGTCTAGAATATAAGAAATTGATGGATAAGTGTGCTTGACTATGAGAAATAATTATATAGGATTACTAATAGTTGGAATTGAACATTAAAGTTGAAAGCTTCTATAATCATGTGAAGAAAAATAAAATCAACAATATTCATTTCAAATTTGATGACATACCTTATCAATTATTTTCCCGCTGGGTCGAGGGTGCTCAATTATGTCCCAATTCTACTCCAAAATATCTGGAGTCTCTGAGCATTTTTGTTTTCTTTTTGACTTAGTTTAAGGGCTTGCTACCTAAATTCGTATATGTTTTAGAAGTTATTGTAATAAAATTAAAAAATAAATGAAGTGAAAACATTTCAGAACAAAGTTATATTAATGTTCTAAATAAAATATAAATTACCTCATTTATTGGAGAAATGTTGAAGGGAGTATTATCATCATTGATGTTCTCGTTATAACCTACTGGATATGCCCAAGATATTGGTTCAACGTCGTAAATTGTTTCATCCTGGTCAATTGACATATATATACAAGTAAAATTAAAGTCTAATTAATAGGAAATCTAATTAATATATATATATATATATATATATATATATATATATATATATCATAGTCAATTTATTTAATTATTTATTAATTATAGTCAATATTATGATGATAGTAATACAACTTAGATAAGAGAAGATACACACTTTCACTCTATGCATAATAGAAAACTAATTGCAAATTTCAGTGCAGTGCAAGACAATGAAACAAAATTCTTTAGCTATACTATTCTTGTCAAAGTCGGACCCAATAAACAAATATAATAAAATTACAAAAATTTAAGGGACAAAAAGCCGGACCCAGAGTAAGCAAAAATAAATTGAAAACCAAGAACCCAATGGATTTAACAAGCAGACCCAAACCAGAACAAAAACAATAAGTTAACAAACCCATATCACCCAAACGTAATCCCTGTAGGCCCGCGCACGGACCTAAAACCAAATAGCAAAAAGAAACAAGTGATGCACATAAGAACACAATCAAGAACAAAAGTCGAATCTAAAGAAACCCAAAAATATGAGAATGGTAATGAGTCTGACTTCCAACACAGAAAACAGGACTACAAAGCAAACGACTCACTGAAACAATTGAGTCCACCGACACGGTAGATGCAACTAGAACCTGAGCATAAACTCACCACCCACAGCAAAACCAACAAACAAAGATGGGCGAGTGGAACTGTGGACAAAACAGATCAAGGAACAAACAAAGAATCTTGTATGCAAGCCCAAAACAAGGAGAGATTCGAGCTTTGTTAAAACCAAGGTACTAATCTGACCACCGCAACCCCCGCCGCAACCCCCACCAAAGAAGATGGGCATGGCGGTTTGAGATACCCAAACAGATCAGAGCAGTGAAACGAGCCAGAACCTCCAAAGAACGAAGCTTGAGGGGAAAAATAATAAAGATATTCAAAATTATAATGGTTTGAAAATAAAAGGGGTTTAAAGAGAAATTGAATTCTTTAAATCTATAATTTTAGTAACTAATTTAGTCATTTAAAATATTGTCGTTACGTTATACACGGATGAACATGTGTATCACCTCGAATTAAAGAGTCTACTTATATCATATTTTGATCCCTCACATTAGAATTTAAAATAACTGTATTAAAAATCTCATCGTTAAAGATCTGATAAACATTGTAGATCCATATAGGTTGTTGACTCATCATCAAAAAAATATACTACAATTAACTAGAAAGTTGTTTCTTTTTTAATTAGTTAAATTTATTAATAGAACACAACTCTGAAGATAAGTTGTATCTAGATCAACAAGCAAAACACCAAAAAACTCCAATCAACACAGGAAAAAAACCAATTCCACAAAGTTTATTTACATAACTGAAATCTAATTTTCAAAAAAAGTACCATATACTTCAAAAGTTTTTTTACATAACTGAGATCTAATTTTCAAAAAACATATACCATATACTTCAATTGAATCATCATATAAAAAAATTGATTTGTAAATCCATATACTACAATTTACTCATCATTAAAACAATGGTACAATTGACTAGAAAGTTTTTTTTTTGAATTAACAAAATTTATTAACAAAAAACAACTATGAACGCAAGTTGTATCTAGATCAACCAGGAAAACAAAAAAAAATTCACATCAGCACAAATCAAAAAACAAAACCCACAAAGATTATTTACAAGATTGAGATCCAATTTTCTTAAAAAATATTACATATAAAAACATGATTTATTTGAAAGTAAGGTGTGAGAAAAAAAAACCCTAAAATATGACTAAATATTTACCTGATCTTCCACAGCTTTGCCCATGGAATCCGGATCTACTTCTACGCCTAAACCCTCTGTAGCAGCCATGGAGTAGTGTAGAAGAGAGAACGGAGAGAGAGATAGAGAGAGAGACAGAGCGACAGAGAGAAAGAGAGCACTACAGGTTGAAGAGCAGGTGAAAATTTTAATCCTTATATATATATTGAAATGTTTATGTTGAATATCGTCATTGGGAATATACAATGACCCCATTTAAAGGTTTAAAATATTGTGAGAGAGAGAGATATAGAGAAAGAGAGAGAAAGATTAAATAATAAAATAATATCATTTTTCTTTAAAAGTATAAATAAGTATACTTTTTGACTAACTTATCTGAGTCGGATGTCAAGCGAAGTTTCATGTCTTTTTCTTTACAATTGCTTAAAGTGGATATTAGTATTTAATTGTCTATGATATATAAAATTATATATTAAGAAAATGGGAAAAAATAAATTATATTAAGCGATTAATATGTATCTATAAATGTTTAATTTTTTAAAAAAATAATCAACTAATAAAATATTAAATAAAAAGAATGAATAAAGTCAATCATTTATTTTTTTTGACTAAAATTCAATTATTTATTAAATATTACATATGTAAATATATATTTGGATGTGATTCTAGAGGTGGATTTGCTATCTGCCGACTATGTGCAGGGTCGGTCGTGGGCATATGTTTGAGGTTCGACGGCCAAATGTTCATGCTTGTAAGGGGTGGACAATTTTTTATTTTGGGTTGTATACAATAATACTTATTTTGTAGGGGTATTATAGCAAAAAGTACAAAGATTATCCAAACACTTATCAAATTTTAGTCAAATAGTTTTACTTTGTTCTTATAAAATTTATTCTAGGGATTTTATTTCTAAAAAGTTTTCATCAACAAATATTTGATTATTTATCTCATGATATCAAACAACAAAACTTTTTCAAACATAGATAATTTTTCATTGGATTTCTAGTGTTTTCTCATTTTATTTATTTCCTTTTGTCTATTTAGCTAGATTATTAGTTATCCTATCAATTCTGAAAATTGTGTATTACAAACAATCATTTAGAACTTCAAAACATTGGTGACTTGAGTTGAAATCGTAGTTGAGGTGTCAGCTACCATAATTAACGTATGTTTCATTCATTTTTTATATAAAAAAAAAGTGTGAAGTATTATGCATAGGGGTCATTTCTCAAACCTAGCCTAAGGCCCATAAAATGTTAGAAACGAGACCGACTATGTCTAAATTGGATGTGCAGGAAGAGTACTTATATGCCTACATATAACACTTTGACGGAGTAGCTATATCCACACTACTCAGCTAATGCTTATGATCCATTGTTTTACTAAGGATCAAGGATTCTATGTGGTGTTGACCTTGATTTCAGATAATTATGTTAGCCCTCCAGATTAATTTAACTTTTATGTATAAGTTATATATTAATCATTAATTTAACTTTTATATATAAGTTACGTATAAAATAAGAAAAAAGTAATAGAATATTAAATTCACTCCTGTCTCGGAAATACAGATAAATTTCTACTTAAGTACCAAATAATTCCTTACGATTATGAATCTCTATACCTCTGAAAATCCTATCTGCTTATACAATCAAAAAGAATTAATTTCATTCATAAAATAAACATGAAAAATTTATTTTTTTGGATAACAATATCCTCCACGATACTAGTGGAATTCTATCAAAGATTTCATCAATATGTAATTTCTTATTAGAACAAAAATCTTCCATCATTTCTCGAACTCCATAATACCCAAACCATCGCATGCCAAACTAAAGAACTCCTTATAAATTTTCTTCCTATTCCGAAATTTTATTTTTAACGACAACTAATCCTAAAAATTGATAAGAAGCTTTCGAACATAGAAAAAATGGTCGCAGGTGTCTAACTGTACCCACTACATAGAAGCTTTCTTCTACAGTTGTTCATTAATTATAGATTCAAATAGTTTCTTTTGACGTTCAAAAAAAATTATAGATTCAAATATTTTCATCTTCTTTTTGTTCTTAGTTATAAAAAAAGCTAAATTTTTATAAGAAGCCAAATAATATATATAATAACAGCATTCCAACAAAAGGAGTATCAAGAACTGCATTACAATTATTAAGATAAAAAAAAAATCTACCTCGTAAGAAATAACACAACAACAAATAACAGAGTACGCATGTCAAGAAACCTCAAGAGATTAAGCCACAAAGAGTTTAGATCGAAAGACAAACATAAAATTTCAGATTCCAACCACCAAAAAGCAAGAATTTTCATTTTGACTTCTTATTTAGCATGGATGGTTTATGTTTCATTTTCTTCTGTTTTGCTTTTTTTCGGCATAAATTTTCCTTTCTTCTCATAGTACTCGGCAGCTTTTCTAGATCGCAAAGTAAAGCCTTTCAGTCTATGACGATATTTCTGCAACACAACATTAATATTGATTTTGTCAAAACATTAATATTGATTTTGTCAATAAGCTACTAAGAAGATCCTTAAAACCCACTTGGGTTGGCCTGGTGGTATTGGCTTTGGACCTGGGAGTATGCTCCTCCTCGAGGTCTCAGGTTCGATTGTCTCCGGTGGCAATTTAGGTGGGTTGGTTTAGCTTCTTCGAAAAAAAAACACTAGGAAGATCCTTGATCCTAATAATTAAATTTCTACACAAGACGAATAAAAATTCACAAGACAAAAACTATATAATAGAGGGTGTCGTATATATAGGCGTAACATCCAAGTGGACATGCGACGTCTAAAACTAAAGAGTTTAGAGAGTACTAACTAACTAGCCTCTGCAAGAGGAATATTTCACAATAATATCATGGCATGCTTCTAGCCAAAATAAACACACAAATGAAATGGATTTATATTAAAATGAGTGGGATGAAGAGGATGTGCAAGTATAAGACTTTATTGTACTACCTATATATACAAATAAGATTCGATACATCATCTATTTAGTTGCCAAAGAATATGCAAAACACATATAGTTAATTGTGAATGTGAAAATTCTTCAACTATTGTTTTACATCATCTTTTTAATAGTCTAGAATATAAGAAATTGATGGATAAGTGTGCTTGACTATGAGAAATAACTATATAGGATTACTAATAGTTGGACTTGAACATTAAAGTTGAAAGCTTCTATAATCATGTGAAGAAAAATAAAATCAACAATATTCATTTCAAATTTGATGACATACCTTATCAATTATTTTTCCGCTGGGTCGAGGATGCTCAATTATGTCCCAATTCTTCTCCAAAATATCTGGAGTCTCTGGGCATTTTTGTTTTCTTTTTGACTTAGTTGAAGGGCTTGCTACCTAAATTCGTATATGTTTTAGAAGTTATTGTAATAAAATTAAAAAATAAATGAAGTGAAAACATATTAGAACAAAGTTATATTAATGTTCTAAATAAAATATAAATTACCTCATTTATTGGAGAAATGTTGAAGGGAGTATTATCATCATTGATGTTCTCGTTATAACCTACTGGATATGCCCAAGATATTGGTTCAACGTCGTAAATTGTTTCATCCTGGTCAATTGACATATATATACAAGTAAAATTAAAGTCTAATTAATAGAAAATCTAATTAATATATATATATATATATATCATAGTCAATTTATTTAATTATTTATTAATTATAGTCAATATTGTGATGATAGTAATAATGACAACTTAGATAAGAGAAGATACACACTTTCACTCTATGCATAATAGAAAACTAATGGCAAATTTCAGTGCAGTGCAAGACAATGAAACAAAATTCTTTAGCTATACTATTCTTGTCAAAGTCGGACCCAATAAACAAATATAATAAAATTACAAAAATTTAGGGGACAAAAAGCCGGACCCAGAGTAAGCAAAAATAAATTGAAAACCAAGAACCCAATGGATTTAACAAGCAGACCCAAACCGGAACAAAAACAATAAGTTAACAAACCCATATCACCCAAAAGTAATCCCTGTAGGCCCGCGCACGGACCTAAAACCAAATAGCAAAAAGAAACAAGTGACGCACATAAGAACACAATCAAGAACAAAAGTCGAATCTAAAGAAACCCAAAAATATGAGAATGGTAATGAGTCTGACTTCCAACACAGAAAACAGGACTACAAAGCAAACGACTCACTGAAACAATTGAGTCCACCGGCACGGTAGATGCAACTAGAACCTGAGCATAAACTCACCACCCACAGCAAAACCAACAAATAAAGATGGGCGAGTGGAACTGTGGATACAACAGATCATGGAACAAACAAAGAATCTTGTATGCAAGCCCAAAACAATGAGAGATTCGAGCTTTGTTAAAACCAAGGTACTAATCCTGTAACACCTAGAAAGATGTTTGATACTAAAGACCAAGAAAAATTACCAACCAAAAAATTTAATTTAGAAAAGTCTTGGATATTCCCAAAAATAGTATAAAATAATTAAATACAATCAGTTCATACAATAGAAAAGAAAAATATATTCTAAACTATGACCCTGACTATGATCCAGTAACATAGAAGCTCTGTACATTGAACTGCTGACGAGTAGTCCGGACATACTTTTCAACTTTTCAATGTCAACTTAAACCTGGAAACATCATCCCAAACATAGTGAGTACAAAAACTCTGTAACATAGAATATAAAATAACTTTGATGTTCCCAACCATGTCTGGTGTACTAAACATGGAGAAAATTCCCTCATATGATAGTCTTAAATAAATGACTCTTACTCCTAATATGTAAGTAACTAACATAACATTAATTTCTCTATATATGAAACCTACTACCATATACTGACAATAATTACTTACTATACTTAAATACTCAGGATTCGCCTTTTCACTAGATGTAATAATTAATCTAGGTTTGCCCTGCAGTACTTATCATATAATACTCAGGATTTGCCTTTTCACTGGATATAATAATTTATCCAGGTTTGCCCTGCAGTATTCATCATAGAGTATTCAGGATTTTCCTTTTCACTGGATATAATAATTCATCCAGGTTTGTTCTGCAATGCTCGTCATATAGTATTCAGGATTTGCCTTTTCATTGGTTATGATAAATTACCAGGTTTGCCCTGCAATACTCATCATATAGTATTCAGGATTTGCCTTTTCACTGGTTATAATAAATTACCAGGTTTGCCCCGCAATACTCATCATAAAATACTCAGGATTTGCTTTTTCACTGGATATAATAACAAATCCAGGTTTGCCCTGCAGTACTTATCTGTAACTATCTAGCACTCAGGATTTGCCTGTCGACTGGATATAATAACAAATCCAGGTTTTCCCTGCAGTACTATTTAGCAATTAAATATATATATATATATTTCCTGAATTTCATGATTAACCAAGTTGTGTTCATTCTATAACCACAGTGCAATCCCATAGTATATTTATATAACTTAGGATAAATCAAATATCAAGTCTTAGAAAGGATTTACACAATGCAAGAAACAAGTGCAAGACTTAGCTACATCAACAACAAGGCCAAATAAAACATACATTAGTGATAGAGATAAAACTCATGGACAGTAACATAATACTATAATTGTCATTATGTCATACTTCTTGTATACACACCGTTCTATTACAACAGTCCCAAAACTCAATTTTCATTAATCTGCCCTAAACTTCGACAATTTAATTAAAATATCAAACGATGTCCGATTTGGGTAAATGACCCCTCTTTAGAAAGCTTAGGATGTCTAGATTATAGATATAATTTTTATTTTGGGGTTCATATAGCCAATTGGTTAAGTTTATCAAAATAACGTGTTCAGGTACAAAAAAATAGAACAGAAAATTTTATTAAACTTGTTCGCAGATTTTCTCCTAATTTACTCACTGAAATTCGATGATTCTTGTGTTTAACCTGAAGGGAAAAGAGTCTACTTTCCAAATGTGAAAGAATCAATTCAAAAACATGTGTGTGGAGAAAGTTATGGACAAAATACTGACAGGGGGTCAATACGGGTTTGGAGAAATTAAACTCTCAATGATCAATTTGACAAAATTTAGTATATAATCTTTGCATAGAGCTAAAAGTGAATAACTCAACACATCATATGGCATATATGTACCTTCAAACATACTTACATGCAACTATTCAATCATTATTAAAATCACAATAACATTCTTCCTTAGATACACCCTAATTCCAAATATCTAATTTCTTAGATGCAAACTCAAGAATCTAATGCATGCAAACTAAAATAAATTCCTATGTACACCCTAAGAGAGATTTAGAGTTTAGGGTTAAGACTATGTTACCTTAGATTTAGCACTAAAGGAGAAATTGGTTGAATCTCAAATCTTGATTTTGACCTTGAATCTCCCATGGTGACTGAATCTAACTTATCTAATAGTGGCTTCCATTTTTGTGTGGATGAAGGTTGCATCTCCACCTCTTCCTTTTCTCTTCTCTTTCTCTCTTTGCCTTACGTTTCCCCCTTTCTCACCCTCGCTTATTCTTCTTTTCTTTTCTTGTTCTAACTAGCTCTCACCCTCTCTATATGTGTTAATCACCCCAAATATATAGTGGGTTTTGTGATTAAAGAATGATTTTAGGTTTTCATGGTGATTTGCTCAAAAAAAGGGGAAATAGTTTAGAAGAGAAGAAGAAGAAGAAGAGAAATCTCATTTAGTCTCTTAAGTTCCATATATTTATGTGTGAAGGTCAATTACCAAATTACCCTTATCAACATTACAATTGCCTATTTTAATCTCTGCATAATATAATTAATTCTAATTCTATCTTATTTGTAATGTACTCATGGCTTTTCCTAAATTTAAAGATAGGTCTAAATAGGTAGTCATAGGCATATCTAAGTTGAGATGTTACATTCTACCCCCCTTAAAAGAATTTCGTTCTCGAAATTTTTGTGATTTATATGGTATCTACGAACTCTTGTGGTGCTACTCTGACGAGAAATTCAACTACGTGGTGCTACAACTATAAACTATGAGAAATTCAAAAAGGTCACCTAATAACTAATATTCTACGCACATATGTGGCAATTACATAGGGCTCTTAGCAACACTTTTGGGTGCGGCAAATATCGTAAGCTACTTTTATTTACAACATAAAGGTTATACTCACACATGCGTAAAATAACGATTGAACACAACACAATAATAGTATCATTCAATCATAAAAGAAGTCATGGACACAATTAATACCACAATACTATATACATTTCATGTTTGTCACTGCAAAAATAAAATAAAAAATCTCATTGTCGTCAAACTATACAAAGAAGATAAGAGAGCAAACATGAAGTACTTAACCAATTATCTAATAACCAATTGAAACAAGGTAACAAAACAACTAGCAAATGTATATCTGTTACATTCTATAATTGATGCACTCCATGGTAATGAAAACATTCCATACACAATACTTACAAGCATGCCATTAACTCATGAGATCCATAATATTTATACTCTTCTATGCATCCCTTCTTTTGTGAAAAGGGGAGAAGGCAAAGATAATGCATGTATTTCGAAAAAGGATAATTAAAGTGTCCATGTCTACTACATGTTTATAAAATGAAAATAATTATTCAGAATATCATTTCCCTCTAAAATACACTAGTTAACTTCTTCAAATGTACAAGCTATAACATATCGTATTAATTACATACAAGGTGGAAAACCTCAGTCACATTTCAGAACAAAAAAAAAATCTTCTTATTCCAAAATCAAAGGAAAATAATACTTATTTTGTAGGGGTATTATAGCAAAAAGTACAAAGATTATCCAAACACTTATCAAATTTTAGTCAAATAGTTTTACTTTGTTGTTATAAAATTTATTCTAGGGATTTTATTTCTAAAAAGTTTTCATCCACAAATATTTGATTATTTATCTCATGATATCAAACAACAAAACTTTTTCAAACATAGATAATTTTTCATTGGATTTCTAGTGTTGTTCTCATTTTATTTATTTCCTTTTGTCTATTTAGCTAGATTATTAGTTATCCTATCAATTCCGAAAATTGTGTATTACAAACAATCATTTAGAACTTCAAAACATTGGTGACTTGAGTTGAAATCGTAGTTAAGGTGTCAGCTACCATAATTAACGTATGTTTCATTCATCGTTTATATAAAAAAAAAAAGTGTGAAGTATTATGCATAGGGTCATTTTTCTCAAACTTAGCCTAAGGCCCATAAAATGTTAGAAACGAGACCGACTATGTCTAAATTGGATGTGCAGGAAGAGTACTTATATGCCTACATATAACACTTTGACGGAGTAGCTATATCCACACTACTCAGCTAATGCTTATGATCCATTGTTTTACTAAGGATCAAGGATTCTATCTGGTGTTGACCTTGATTTGAGATAATTATGTTAGCCCTCCAGATTAATTTAACTTTTATGTATAAGTTATATATTAATCATTAATTTAACTTTTATATATAAGTTACGTATAAAATAAGAAAAAAGTAATAGAATATTAAATTCACTCCTGTCTCAGAAATACAGATAAATTTCTACTTAAGTACCAAATAATTCCTTACGATTATGAATCTCTATACCTCTGAAAATCCTATCTGCTTATACAATCAAAAAGAATTAATTTCATTCATAAAATAAACATGAAAAATTTATTTTTTTGGATAACAATATCCTCCACAATAATATTGGAATTCTATCAAAGATTTCATCAATATGTAATTTCTTATTAGAACAAAAATCTTCCATCATTTCTCGAACTCCATAATACCCAAACCATCGCATGCCAAACTAAAAGAACTCCTTATAAATTTTCTTCCTATCCCGAAATTTTATTTTTAACGACAACTAATCCTAAAAATTGATAAGAAGCTTTCGAACATAGAAAAAATGGTCGCAGGTGTCTAACTGTACCCACTACATAGAAGCTTTCTTCTACAGTTGTTCATTAATTATAGATTCAAATAGTTTCTTTTGACGTTCAAAAAAAATTATAGATTCAAATATTTTCATCTTCTTTTTGTTCTTAGTTATAAAAAAAGCTAAATTTTTATAAGAAGCCAAATAATATATATAATATCAGCATTCCAACAAAAGGAGTATCAAGAACTGCATTATAATTATTAAGATAAAAAAAATTCTACATCGTAAGTAACAACACAACAACAAATAACAGAGTACGCATGTCAAGAAAACTCAAGAGATTAAGCCACAAAGAGTTTAGATCGAAAGACAAACATAAGTTTTCAGATTCCCACCACCAAAAAGCAAGAATTTTCATTTTGACTTCTTATTTAGCATGGATGGTTTATGTTTCATTTTCTTCTGTTTTGCTTTTTTTCGGCATAAATTTTCCTGTCTTCTCATAGTACTCGGCAGCTCTTCTAGATCGCAAAGTAAAGCCTTTCAGTCTATGACGATATTTCTGCAACACAACATTAATATTGATTTTGTCAAAACATTAATATTGATTTTGTCAATAAGCTACTAAGAAGATCCTTAAAACCCACTTGGGTTGGCCTGGTGGTATTGGCTTTGGACCTAGGAGTATGCTCCTCCTCGAGGTCTCAGGTTTGATTCTCTCCGGTGGCAATTTAGGTGGGTTGGTTTAGCTTCTTCAAAAAAAAAACACTAGGAAGATCCTTGATCCTAATAATTAAATTTCTACACAAGACGAATAAAAATTCACAAGACAAAAACTATATAATAGAGGGTGTCGTATATATAGGCGTAACATCCAAGTGGACATGCGACGTCTAAAACTAAAGAGTTTAGAGAGTACTAACTAACTAGCCTCTGCAAGAGGAATATTTTCCAATAATATCATGGCATGCTTCTAGCCAAAATAAACACACAAATGAAATGGATTTATATTAAAATGAGTGGGATGAAGAGGATGTGCAAGTATAAGACTTTATTGTACTACCTATATATACAAATAAGATTCGATACATCATCTATTTAGTTGCCAAAGAATATGCAAAACACATATAGTTAATTGTGAATGTGAAAATTCTTCAACTATTGTTTTACATCATCTTTTTAATAGTCTAGAATATAAGAAATTGATGGATAAGTGTGCTTGACTATGAGAAATAACTATATAGGATTACTAATAGTTGGAATTGAACATTAGAGTTGAAAGCTTCTATAATCATGTGAAGAAAAATAAAATCAACAATATTCATTTCAAATTTGATGACATACCTTATCAATTATTTTCCCGCTGGGTCGAGGGTGCTCAATTATGTCCCAATTCTTCTCCAAAATATCTGGATTCTCTGGGCATTTTTGTTTTCTTTTTGACTTAGTTGAAGGGCTTGCTACCTAAATTCGTATATGTTTTAGAAGTTATTGTAATAAAATTAAAAAATAAATGAAGTGAAAACATATTAGAACAAAGTTATATTAATGTTCTAAATAAAATATTAATTACCTCATTTATTGGAGAAATGTTGAAGGGAGTATTATCATCATTGATGTTCTCGTTATAACCTACTGGATATGCCCAAGATATTAGTTCAACGTCGTAAATTGTTTCATCCTGGTCAATTGACATATATATACAAGTAAAATTAAAGTCTAATTAATAGGAAATCTAATTAATATATATATATATATATATATATATATATCATAGTCAATTTATTTAATTATTTATTAATTATAGTCAATATTGTGATGATAGTAATAATGACAACTTAGATAAGAGAAGATACACACTTTCACTCTATGCATAATAGAAAACTAATGGCAAATTTCAGTGCAGTGCAAGACAATGAAACAAAATTCTTTAGCTATACTATTCTTGTCAAAGTCGGACCCAATAAACAAATATAATAAAATTACAAAAATTTAAGGGACAAAAAGCCGGACCCAGAGTAAGCAAAAATAAATTGAAAACCAAGAACCCAATGGATTTAACAAGCAGACCCAAACCGGAACAAAAACAATAAGTTAACAAACCCATATCACCCAAACGTAATCCCTGTAGGCCCGCGCACGGACCTAAAACCAAATAGCAAAAAGAAACAAGTGATGCACATAAGAACACAATCAAGAACAAAAGTCGAATCTAAAGAAACCCAAAAATATGAGAATGGTAATGAGTCTGAGTTCCAACACAGAAAACAGGACTACAAAGCAAACGACTCATTGAAACAATTGAGTCCACCGGCACGGTAGATGCAACTAGAACCTGAGCATAAACTCACCACCCACAGCAAAACCAACAAACAAAGATGGGCGAGTGGAACTGTGGACAAAACAGATCAAGGAACAAACAAAGAATCTTGTATGCAAGCCCAAAACAATGAGAGATTCGAGCTTTGTTAAAACCAAGGTACTAATCCGACCACCGCAATCCCCGCCGCAACCCCCACCAAAGAAGATGGGCATGGCGGTTTGAGATACCCAAACAGATCAGAGCAGTGAAACGAGCCAGAACTTCCAAAGAACGAAGCTTGAGGGGAAAAATAATAAAGATATTCAAAATTATAATGGTTTGAAAATAAATGGGGTTTAAAGAGAAATTGAATTCTTTAAATCTATAATTTTAGTAACTAATTTAGTCATTTAAAATATTGTCGTTACGTTATACACGGATGAACATGTGTATCACCTCGAATTAAAGAGTTTACTTATATCATATTTTGATCCCTCACATTAGAATTTAAAATAACTGTATTAAAAATCTCATCGTTAAAGATCTGATAAACATTGTAGATCCATATAGCTTGTTGACTCATCATCAAAAAAATATACTACAATTGACTAGAAAGTTGTTTCTTTTTTAATTAGTTAAATTTATTAATAGAACACAACTCTGAAGATAAGTTGTATCTAGATCAACAAGCAAAACACCAAAAAACTCCAATCAACACAGGAAAAAAACCAATTCCACAAAGTTTATTTACATAACTGAGATCTAATTTTCAAAAAAAATACCATATACTTCAAAAGTTTATTTACATAACTGAGATCTAATTTTCAAAAAACATATACCATATACTTCAATTGAATCATCATATAAACAAATTGATTTGTAATTCCATATACTACAATTTACTCATCACTAAAACAATGGTACAATTGACTAGAAAGTTGTTTTTTTGAATTAACAAAATTTATTAACAAAAAACAACTATGAACGCAAGTTGTATCTATATCAACCAGGAAAACAAAAAAAAAATTCACATCAGCACAGATCAAAAAACAAAACCCACAAAGATTATTTACAAGATTGAGATCCAATTTTCTTAAAAAATATTACATATAAAAACATGATTTATTTGAAAGTAAGGTGTGAGAAAAAAAAACCCTAAAATATGACTAAATATTTACCTGATCTTCCACAGCTTTGCCCATGGAATCCGGATCTACTTCTACGCCTAAACCCTCTGTAGCAGCCATGGAGTAGTGTAGAAGAGAGAACGGAGAGAGAGATAGAGAGAGAGAGACAGAGAGAAAGAGAGCACTACAGGTTGAAGAGCAGGTGAAAATTTTAATCCTTATATATTGAAATGTTTATGTTGAATATCGTCATTGGGAATATACAATGACCCCGTTTAAAGGTTTAAAATATTGTGAGAGAGAGAGATAGAGAAAGAGAGAGAAAGATTAAATAATAAAATAATATCATTTTTCTTCAAAAGTATAAATAAGTATACTTTTTGACTAACTTATCTAAGTCGGATGTCAAGCGAAGTTTCATGTCTTTTTCTTTACAATTGCTTAAAGTGGATATTAGTATTTAATTGTCTATGATATATAAAATTATATATTAAGAAAATGGGAAAAAATAAATTATATTAAGCCATTAATATGTATCTATAAATGTTTAATTTTTTAAAAAAAAAATCAACTAATAAAATATTAAATAAAAAGAACGAATAAAGTCAATCATTTATTTTTTTTGACTAAAATTCAATTATTTATTAAATATTACATATGTAAATATATATTTGGATGTGATTCTAGAGGTGGATTTGCTATCTGCCGACTATGTGCAGGGTCGGTCGTGGGCATATGTTTGAGGTTCGACGGCCAAAGGTTCATGCTTGTAAGGGGTCGACAATTTTTTATTTTGGGTTGTATACAATAATACTTATTTTGTAGGGGTATTATAGCAAAAATTACAAAGATTATCCAAACACTTATCAAATTTTAGTCAAATAGTTTTACTTTGTTGTTATAAAATTTATTCTAGGGATTTTATTTGTAAAAAGTTTTCATCAACAAATATTTGATTATTTATCTCATGATATCAAACAACAAAACTTTTTCAAATATAGATAATTTTTCATTGAATTTCTAGTGTTGTTCTCATTTTATTTATTTCCTTTTGTCTATTTAGCTAGATTATTAGTTATCCTATCAATTCTGAAAATTGTGTATTACAAACTATAACACCCCATATCGAGTATCTAGAATGCGATATAGAATATTATTAAATAGTACTGGATACATTAACATACAACAATTGTTTTGGTACAAAAGGTACACGGATGTAACACTTAAAACTTATTATACAAATCTAGTCCCAAAATAGACAAACTAAAAATACATGTTTTCAATTAAATGAATGACATAAATGTAAGTCTAGCCATCTCCTCAATCCAATACTTTAACATATGCTACTCCATGATTATCCTTTCTTAGTGTACCTGGCTTTCTGAAACAAAAGGGAGTGGGGTGAGAACGGTAACTTCGTCTCAGTGAGTTCCAACTACCCAACTACTATGGTGTATAACACTGGGGAAAAACTAGTCGATCGAAACATAATAATATCTTATTAACTTTGTCATCATAATATAAATAAATAGTGTATCACACAATAATTATTATCTTGATTGATTTTTACCGGACATACTGAGGTGAGTAGTCTCAGAAATGCCCGACTCTCGTAGTTGATGTCAAATGCATCGTTACGATTAACTCACATTTACTTAGACCCACTAATCGAGTCACTTACGCCTGGAGCAATGCTCAATCGAAGCGTTTAAATTATTAACTTTGTGGCATTAAACCACTCTTAGATCGACAATAAACTTGGTAGAAAATTATTTGCTCCAACCCATGTCCACTTAACTAACTTACAATTCCCTCATTGTATCATCATTACAACTTAACAATACTAATTCTGGTTAATTAACCACATGTATAGTATACAAGGATTTGTTTAGAACTAATTAGTTAAATTAGATATAAAACGAGTGGTGTTGTACAAGATTTGTAAAATGCCATATCAAATTTCAGTTTCAAAACCACCATCTATAATCCTTTTCAACTATTAGCAACAAAATCCCAACACTCTAAACATGAAATTAATAAGCAAGAGTAGGGGACTTCTTAACTCAATTGTCACTCATAATAATTTACCCTAATGTTAACATGCAAAATTCATAGAAAAGTGGGGCAAACTAATGTTTGACTAATCCTATCCTAAGGAACCCACCTGAATATATCGGCAAGGCAATTAACGCTTGAGCTCTGACTTTCAACTTTAATTCCAAAATTCTGCACAAGTTTTGCATAAACCAGCATCAGACCCTCATCTTAAAAATCATCTCCAGAGCTCATTTCTTTATGAAATCACACAAGACTGGTACCTAACTGACCGGGATTACGTTAGCTAACCATACCAACAAAACGAATTGCATTCGGAGTTATGAGGAGTGAGAATTTACCTTTTAAGTACAGCCCTGTTCAAACACGATTTCTGCAAAATCCTTTGTTGAACCTCCTACTTCAAAAATTCGTACCGGACTCAATTATCCACCAAATCTCACAAGGCCTGTGCCCAGACGTCCGTAATCAAGTTAGCTAACTTTTCCAAAAGGAATCATCTCAATCGGAGCTTCAAGGAGAGAGAACTTACTGTTTTAGTGAAGGGGTATATCCAAATACGGGTTTCCAAACTCTTCTTCCTAAACTAGCTTCCAATCTTGTACCCATGATTTCTTAACCCTTGAAAACTCTCATGCAAGTTGAAATCAGAATAGAGCTTGGTTATTAGGGCACAAATTTAAGAGAATGAAAAGGAGAAATGTGAATGATTCTTACCTTGTTATGAGGTTCATGACCTAAGGAAGGTGTTGGAGTGATTGCATGTTTAATTTGATGATAGATGAATCATTGATATGGAATTGTTGGTGATGATGTTGTGGAATCACAATAGAGGTAGAGAGAGAAGAGAGTGTAGTGTTGAGGGTGTATTCTGTTTGCAAAGAAAAGAATGGAATAGAAGTAGTGGGTTGGGGCACTTAAGTAAGAAAATAGGTTCCACACCATTACAAAGGCCCAATACTTACTAATGTGGTTTATAGTGTAAATATGGTTCCACTTGGTATTAAGGTTTATTCACTTAACAATATATTTGTGTTATTCCAAATTTAACACACTCATAATTATTATTGCTTCAAATAATTAAGGCGGGTTGTTACACAAACAATCATTTAGAACTTCAAAACATTGGTGACTTGAGTTGAAATCGTAGTTGAGGTGTCAGCTACCATAATTAACGTATGTTTCATTCATCGTTTATGCATAGGGGTCATTTTCTCAAACTTAGCCTAAGGCCCATAAAATGTTAGAAACGAGACCGACTATGTCTAAATTGGAAGTGCAGGAAGAGTACTTATATGCCTACATATAACACTTTGACGGAGTAGCTATATCCACACTACTCAGGTAATGCTTATGATCCATTGTTTTACTAAGGATCAAGGATTCTATCTGGTGTTGACCTTGATTTGAGATAATTATGTTAGCCCTCCAGATTAATTTAACTTTTATGTATAAGTTATATATTAATCATTAATTTAACTTTTATATATAAGTTACGTATAAAAGAAGAAAAAAGTAATAGAATATTAAATTCACTCCTGTCTGAGAAATACAGATAAATTTCTACTTAAGTACCAAATAATTCCTTACGATTATGAATCTCTATACCTCTGAAAATCCTATCTGCTTATAGAATCAAAAAGAATTAATTTCATTCATAAAATAAACATGAAAAATTTATTTTTTTTGGATAACAATATCCTCCACGATACTAGTGGAATTCTATCAAAGATTTCATCAATATGTAATTTCTTATTAGAACAAAAATCTTCCATCATTTCTCGAACTCCATAATACCCAAACCATCGCATGCCAAACTAAAAGAACTCCTTATAAATTTTCTTCCAATTCCGAAATTTTATTTTTAAAAACAACTAATCCTAAAAATTTTTAAGAAGCTTTCGAACATAGAAAAAATGGTCGCAGGTGTCTAACTGTACCCACTACATAGAAGCTTTCTTCTACAGTTGTTCATTAATTATAGATTCAAATAGTTTCTTTTGACGTTCAAAATAAATTATAGATTCAAATATTTTCATCTTCTTTTTGTTCTTAGTTATAAAAAAAGCTACATTTTTATAAGAAGCCAAATAATATATATAATAACAGCATTCCAACAAAAGGAGTATCAAGAACTGCATTACAATTTATTAAGATAAAAAAAATTCTACATCGTAAGAAACAACACAACAACAAATAACAGAGTACGCATGTCAAGAAAACTCAAGAGATTAAGCCACAAAGATTTTAGATCGAAAGACAAACATAAGTTTTCAGATTCCAACCACCAAAAAGCAGGAATTTTCATTTTGACTTCTTATTTAGCATGGATGGTTTATGTTTCATTTTCTTCTGGTTTGCTTTTTTTTCGACATAAATTTTCCTGTCTTCACATAGTACTCGACAACTCTTCTAGATCGTAAAGTAAAGCCTTTCAGTCTATGACGATATTTCCGCAACACAACATTAATATTGATATTGTCAAACCATTAATATTGATTTTGTCAATAAGCTACTAAGAAGATCCTTAAAACCCACTTGGGTTGGCCTGGTGGTATTGGCTTTGGACCTGGGAGTATGCTCCTCCTCGAGGTCTCAGGTTCGATTCTCTCTAGTGGCAATTTAGGTGGGTTGGTTTAGCTTCTTCAAAAAAAAAAACACTTGGAAGATCCTTGATCCTAATAATTAAATTTCTACACAAGACGAATAAAAATTTACAAGACAAAAACTATATAATAGAGGGTGTCGTATATATAGGCGTAACATCCAAGTGGACATGCGACGTCTAAAACTAAAGAGTTTAGAGAGTACTAACTAACTAGCCTCTGCAAGAGGAATATTTCACAATAATATCATAGCATGCTTCTAGCCAAAATAAACAACCAAATGAATTAGATTTATATTAAAATGAGTGGGATGAAGAGGATGTGCAAGTATAAGACTTTATTGTACTACCTATATATACAAATAAGATTCGATACATCATCTATTTAGTTGCCAAAGAATATGCAAAACACATATAGTTAATTGTGAATGTGAAAATTCTTCAACTATTGTTTTACATCATCTTTTTAATAGTCTAGAATATAAGAAATTGATGGATAAATGTGCTTGACTATGAGAAATAACTATATAGGATTACTAATAGTTGGAATTGAACATTAGAGTTGAAAGCTTCTATAATCATGTGAAGAAAAATAAAATCAACAATATTCATTTCAAATTTGATGACATACCTTATCAATTATTTTCCCGCTGGGTCGAGGGTGCTCAGTTATGTCCCAATTCTTCTCCAAAATATCTGGAGTCTCTAGGCATTTATGTTTTCTTTTTGACTTAGTTGAAGGGCTTGCTACCTAAATTCGTATATGTTTTAGAAGTTATTGTAATAAAATTAAAAAATAAATGAAGTGAAAACATATTAGAACAAAGTTATATTAATGTTCTAAATAAAATATAAATTACCTCATTTATTGGAGAAATGTTGAAGGGAGTATTATCATCATTGATGTTCTCGTTATAACCTACTGGATATGCCCAAGATATTGGTTCAACGTCGTAAATTGTTTCATCCTGGTCAATTGACATATATATACAAGTAAAATTAAAGTCTAATTAATAGGAAATCTAATTAATATATATATATATCATAGTCAATTTATTTAATTATTTATTAATTATAGTCAATATTGTGATGATAGTAATAATGACAACTTAGATAAGAGAAGATACACACTTTCACTCTATGCATAATAGAAAACTAATTGCAAATTTCAGTGCAGTGCAAGACAATGAAACAAAATTCTTTAGCTATACTATTCTTGTCAAAGTCGGAACCAAAAAACAAATATTAATAAAATTACAAAAATTTAGGGGACAAATAAATTGAAAACCAAGAACCCAATGGATTTAACAAGCAGACCCAAACCGGAACAAAAACAATAAGTTAACAAACCCATATCACCCAAACGTAATCCCTGTAGGCCCGCGCACGGACCTAAAACCAAATAGCAAAAAGAAACAAGTGATGCACATAAGAACACAATCAAGAACAAAAGTCGAATCTAAAGAAACCCAAAAATATGAGAATGGTAATGAGTCTGACTTCCAACACAGAAAACAGGACTACAAAGCAAACGACTCATTGAAACAATTGAGTCCACCGGCACGGTAGATGCAACTAGAACCTGAGCATAAACTCACCACCCACAGCAAAACCAACAAATAAAGATGGGCGAGTGGAACTGTGGACAAAACAGATCAAGGAACAAACAAAGAATCTTGTTTGCAAGCCCAAAACAATGAGAGATTCGAGCTTTGTTAAAACCAAGGTACTAATCTGACCACCGCAACCCCCGCCGCAACCCCCAGCAAAGAAGATGGGCATGGCGGTTTGAGATACCCAAACAGATCAGAGCAATGAAACGAGCCAGAAACTCCAAAGAACGAAGCTTGAGGGGAAAAATAATAAAGATATTCAAAAATATAATGGTTTGAAAATAAAAGGGGTTTAAAGAGAAATTGAATTCTTTAAATCTATAATTTTAGTAACTAATTTAGTCATTTAAAATATTGTCGTTACGTTATACACGGATGAACATGTGTATCATCTCGAATTAAAGAATTTATTTATATCATATTTTGATCCCTCACATTAGAATTTAAAATAACTGTATTAAAAATTTCATCGTTAAAGATCTGATAAACATTGTAGATCCATATAGGTTGTTGACTCATCATCAAAAAAATATACTACAATTGACTAGAAAGTTGTTTCTTTTTTAATTAGTTAAATTTATTAATAGAACACAACTCTGAAGATAACTTGTATCTAGATCAACAAGCAAAACACCAAAAAACTCCAATCAACACAAGACAAAAAACCAATTCCAGAAAGTTTATTTACATAACTGAGATCTAATTTTCAAAAAAAATACCATATACTTCAAAAGTTTATTTACATAACTGAGATCTAATTTTCAAAAAACATATACCATATACTTCAATTGAATCATCATATAAAAAAATTGATTTGTAAATCCATATACTACAATTTACTCATCATTAAAAAAATGGTACAATTGACTAGAAAGTTGATTTTTTGAATTAACAAAATTTATTAACAAAAAACAACTATGAACGCAAGTTGTTCTAGATCAACCAGGAAAAAAAAAATCACATCAGCACAGATCAAAAAACAAAACCCACAAAGATTATTTACAAGATTGAGATCCAATTTTCTTAAAAAATATTACATATAAAAACATGATTTATTTGAAAGTAAGGTGTGAGAAAAATAAACCCTAAAATATGACTAAATATTTACCTGATCTTCCACAACTTTGCCCATGGAATCCGGATCTACTTCTACGCCTAAACCCTCTGTAGCAGCCATGGAGTAGTGTAGAAGAGAGAACGGAGAGAGAGATAGAGAGAGAGAGAGAGAGAGAGAGAGAGATAGAGGGAGAGAGAGCGAGAGAGAAAGAGAGCACTACAGGATGAAGAGCAGGTGAAAATTTTAATCCTTATATATATATTGAAATGTTTATGTTGAATATCGTCATTGGCAATATACAATGACCCAATTTAAAGGTTTAAAATATTGTGAGAGAGAGAGATATAGAGAAAGAGAGAGAAAGAGTAAATAATAAAATAATATCATTTTTCTTCAAAAGTATAAATAAGTATACTTTTTGACTAACTTATCTGAGTCGGATGTCAAGCGAAGTTTCATGTCTTTTTCTTTACAATTGCTTAAAGTGGATATTAGTATTTAATTGTCTATGATATATAAAATTATATATTAAGAAAATAGGAAAAAATAAATTATATTAAGCCATTAATATGTATCTATAAATGTTTAATTTTTTAAAAAAAAATCAACTAATAAAATATTAAATAAAAAGAATGAATAAAGTCAATCATTTATTTTTTTTGACTAAAATTCAATTATTTATTAAATATTACATATGTAAATATATATTTGGATGTGATTCTAGAGGTGGATTTGCTATCTGCCGACTATGTGCAGGGTCGGTCGTGGGCATATGTTTGAGGTTCGACAGCCAAAGGTTCATGCTTGTAAGGGGTCGACAATTTTTTATTTTGGGTTGTATACAATAATACTTATTTTGTAGGGGTATTATAGCAAAAAGTACAAAGATTATCCAAACACTTATCAAATTTTAGTCAAATAGTTTTACTTTGTTGTTATAAAATTTATTCTAGGGATTTTATTTCTAAAAAGTTTTCATCAACAAATATTTGATTATTTATCTCATGATATCAAACAACAAAACTTTTTCAAACATAGATAATTTTTCATTGGATTTCTAGTGTTGTTCTCATTTTATTTATTTCCTTTTGTCTATTTAGCTAGATTATTAGTTATCCTATCAATTCCGAAAATTGTGTATTACAAACAATCATTTAAAACTTCAAAACATTGGTGACTTGAGTTGAAAGCGTAGTTGAGGTGTCAGCTACAATAATTAACGTATGTTTCATTCATCGTTTATATAAAAAAAAAAGTGTGAAGTATTATGCATAGGGGTCATTTTCTCAAACTTAGCCTAAGGCCCATAAAATGTTAGAAACGAGACCGACTATGTCTAAATTGGATGTGCAGGAAGAGTACTTATATGCCTACATATAACACTTTGACGGAGTAGCTATATCCACACTACTCAGCTAAGGCTTATGATCCATTGTTTTACTAAGGATCAAGGATTCTATCTGGTGTTGACCTTGATTTCAGATAATTATGTTAGCCCTCCAGATTAATTTAACTTTTATGTATAAGTTATATATTAATCATTAATTTAACTTTGATATATAAGTTACGTATAAAAGAAGAAAAAAGTAATAGAATATTAAATTCACTACTGTCTCAGAAATACAGATAAATTTCTACTTAAGTACCAAATCATTCCTTACGATTATGAATCTCTATACCTTTGAAAATCCTATCTGCTTATACAATCAAAAAGAATTAATTTCATTTATAAAATAAACATGAAAAAATTATTTTATTGGATAACAATATCCTCCACGATACTAGTGGAATTCTATCAAAGATTTCATCAATATATAATTTCTTATTAGAACAAAAATCTTCCATCATTTCTCGAACTCCATAATACCCAAACCATCTTATGCCAAACTAAAAGAACTCCTTATAAATTTTCTTCCAATTCCAAAATTTTATTTTTAACGACAACTAATCCTAAAAATTGATAAGAAGCTTTCGAACATAGAAAAAATGGTCGCAGGTGTCTAACTGTACCCACTACATAGAAGCTTTCTTCTACAGTTGTTCATTAATTATAGATTCAAATAGTTTCTTTTGACGTTCAAAAAAAATTATAGATTCAAATATTTTCATCTTCTTTTTGTTCTTAGTTATAAAAAAAGCTAAATTTTTATAAGAAGCCAAATAATATATATAATAACAGCATTCCAACAAAAGGAGTATCAAGAACTGCATTATAATTATTAAGATAAAAAAAATTCTACATCGTAAGAAACAACACAACAACAAATAACAGAGTACGCATGTCAAGAAAACTCAAGAGATTAAGCCACAAAGAGTTTAGATCGAAAGACAAACATAAGTTTTCAGATTCCAACCACCAAAAAGCAAGAATTTTCATTTTGACTTCTTATTTAGCATGGATGGTTTATGTTTCATTTTCTTCTGTTTTGTTTTTTTCGGCATAAATTTTCCTGTCTTCTCATAGTACTCGGCAGCTCTTCTAGATCGCAAAGTAAAGCCTTTCAGTCTATGACGATATTTCTGCAACACAACATTAATATTGATTTTGTCAAAACATTAATATTGATTTTGTCAATAAGCTACTAAGAAGATCCTTAAAACCCACTTGGGTTGGCCTGGTGGTATTGGCTTTGGACCTGGGAATATGCTCCTCCTCGAGGTCTCAGGTTCGATTCTCTCCGGTGGCAATTTAGGTGGGTTGGTTTAGCTTCTTCAAAAAAAAAACTAGGAAGATCCTTGATCCTAATAATTAAATTTCTACACAAGACGAATAAAAATTTACAAGACAAAAACTATATAATAGAGGGTGTCGTATATATAGGCGTAACATCCAAGTGGACATGCGACGTCTAAAACTAATGAGTTTAGAGAGTACTAACTAACTAGCCTCTACAAGAGGAATATTTCACAATAATATCATAGCATGCTTCTAGCCAAAATAAACACACAAATGAATTGGATTTATATTAAAATGAGTGGGATGAAGAGGATATGTGCAAGTATAAGACTTTATTGTACTACCTATATATACAAATAATATTCGATACATCATCTATTTAGTTGCCAAAAAATATGCAAAACACATATAGTTAATCGTGAATGTGAAAATTCTTCAACTAGTGTTTTACATCATCTTTTTAATAGTCTAGAATATAAGAAATTGATGGATAAGTGTGCTTGACTATGAGAAATAACTATATAGGATTACTAATAGTTGGAATTGAACATTAGAGTTGAAAGCTTCTATAATCATGTGAAGAAAAATAAAATCAACAATATTCATTTCAAATTTGATGACATACCTTATCAATTATTTTCCCGCTGGGTCGAGGGTGCTCAATTATGTCCCAATTCTTCTCCAAAATATCTGGAGTCTCTGGGCATTTTTGTTTTCTTTTTGACTTAGTTGAAGGGCTTGCTACCTAAATTCGTATATGTTTTAGAAGTTATTGTAATAAAATTAAAAAATAAATGAAGTGAAAACATATTAGAACAAAGTTATATTAATGTTTTAAATAAAATATAAATTACCTCATTTATTGGAGAAATGTTGAAGGGAGTATTATCATCATTGATGTTCTCGTTATAACCTTCTGGATATGCCCAAGATATTGGTTCAACGTCGTAAATTGTTTCATCCCGGTCAATTGACATATATATACAAGTAAAATTAAAGTCTAATTAATAGGAAATCTAATTAATATATATATATCATAGTCAATTTATTTAATTATTTATTAATTATAGTCAATATTGTGATGATAGTAATAATGACAACTTAGATAAGAGAAGATACACACTTTCACTCTATGCATAATAGAAAACTAATTGCAAATTTCAGTGCAGTGTAAGACAATGAAACAAAATTCTTTAGCTATACTATTCTTGTCAAAGTCGGACCCAATAAACAAATATAATAAAATTACAAAAATTTAGGGGACCAAAAGCAGGACCCAGAGTAAGCAAAAATAAATTGAAAACCAAGAACCCGATGGAGTTAACAAGCAGACCCAAACCGGAACAAAAACAATAAGTTAACAAACCCATATCAGCGAAACGTAGTCCCTGTAGGCCCGCGCACGGACCTAAAACCAAATAGCAAAAAGAAACAAGTGATGCACATAAGAACACAATCAAGAAGAAAAGTCTAATCTAAAGAAAACCAAAAATATGAGAATGGTAATGAGTCTGACTGCCAACACAGAAAACAGGACAACAAAGCAAACGACTCAGTGAAACTGTTAGACTATATGGCGATCACTTAGAGGGGGTGAATAAGTGACTCTTTCTATACAATGCGGTTTTAAAAATATTTCGAGTACGCGGAAGGCTACCGGATCGATAGTCTACTTTGCACCCTTCGATCAAAGGAAATGTAGTATAAGTCTTAGAACAATTAGCGACAAATTGAATTTAGGTTTATGTTTTGTTTTCAAAATTCTAACACAAACAAAATCAACAAGTTTCACAATCAAGAAACACAATCACAAATTCAAGTCTGAAATCAATTGAATTGCGGTGAACACTTACGATCACGAATTCAATTGACTCAACTAATCAACAAAACGAAAAGTAAAAGTGTAGGGATAGAAAGACACAACCAGATGATTAGGGAGTTCCCTTGGCTTTCACGTCGTCCTCGCTTCGAGCCAGGTACGTCTCCCCCCAAATCGTCTAAAGGACGATTTGAGCAATTTATTAAAAAACGCTTTGATAGTGCACAATTTAAAAAGACTCGAATAACCCTATTCAATCTAATGCAAATTGAGCCAAGTAATCTCAACAATTCTAGAAGCTTCAACCTCTGATTCCAACGTCCCAATCTTGCGCCGTCTTCGTACCGAAAACCTTCGCACCGAACGTCCAGCTGATTCCTTCGCTTCCTAGATGTTGAACCTTCAAGATATCGCACAATCTTGAAACCCTTGATGAAAATCCAAACCTCCAACACAACTCAACTCGATCGCAATTCTGATTCACCGCGAATTGCACCGAACGTTATCCACCGAATTAACTACGAACCTTCGATTGATCCCATACTCAATCTTAAATTTGAAGTGACTTGATAGAAGATGAAGAACTTAAGTTGAATAAGTCTTTGATCCAAAATTTCTCTTAAACCTTGATCAAATGTGTTTTTCAAATGGATTCTCACAATTACAACAAACACTCACATTGCTATTTATAGTGAAAATAGAATTGAGCAAATTTAGGCAAAACAGAACAGACTTGTATCGATACATATGATGGTATGTATCGATACAAACACCTTGACCAGCGTTCAAATTTGAAATATTTGACCTATGTATCGATACAAACACGAATATGTATCGATACATATATCAGTTTCTTGAAAACCTGACTGATATGTATCGAAGCATGCAAGCATGATTCGATACACAATGCTTTCTCTGGTGTTTTGAGAGAGTTAGGTGTGTATCGATACATGCAAGCATGATTCGATACACAAGTGATTCTCTGCCCCTGAACACCAGTTTTTCTATCGATACAAATGAAGTGTGTATCGATACAAAATGCTCAAAATCAGTCTGAAGTAGTTTCAGGACATTTGTATTGATACAAGTATTTATGTATCGATACAAAGAACCATAAAATCAATTTTTCAAAGATTAGAAATAGTTTTTCGCTGTCAAGTTGTTTCTAATGTTGCCAAAATATGTTCTACACTATTTTCATGAGTTTTGACAATTATTAAAACATGGGAGTGAACTGGTGCACTTACATTCTCCCCCTTTTTGATAATTGTCAAAACTTTGTATAAGCTAAACTAAGCCTATACCTAATATGCAATTAAATAGCAATATGTATACAGACGCAAATATCAAGGCTAACCATAAGCACGCTCCCCCTGAGTTGATGCAATAATGTGTTTGCTATGTTGATAAACAAGAGTTCTTTCCTTAGCTTGTGCAATCCAAATCTCTCCCCCTTTGACAATATCAAAAAGAAGAAGAGAACTTGTTAGAAGTATCAAGTATTAAAACGTTTTTAACATGGTCATATCGTGCACTTACATTTGTCGAAATGCACTTTATGATGAATATCCTAATCAATATAAATACGTACAAGATATGCAAGTATACTCCAATGGCGAAAATCCAAATATCATGACAAATATGGAATGTAGAACAACAAACCAAAACCAAAGCATGAATATTGTAACAACATCGTCATTTTAAAGAATTAACATATCACAATACGAGACGAAATAAACAAAACATGAAACCAATGCATAAACATAACAAAATATCCATACATAAACAAATTATCCAAGATGTAAAGTTATACAAACCAAAATGTAATGTTGTCCAAAACCATGACAACATTAAAATTATCCGTACAACCAAATTGAAATAGAGAAAGTCATAAGAAATAACAAAGAAATATTGTTCATGCTGTAAAAGAAAATAAAGTGCCACAAAAACAATAGTTTAAGCATCATGATCATTCATCCATATTGTCCGGGTTAGGAGGAGGGTTAGGTTGGTAGTGTAAGTTTTGAGTGCAACCTAAAAGGAGGGTGAATTAGGTTTTAAGACTTTTTTCGGTTATTTTAGAGATGTTATGGTTCTTTTTATTTTTCCGGAAAGTTATGATGAAACTATGAACAATGCAGAAAAATAAAAGAGAGAAGGGAAGGAAAAAGACACAAGAAGATTTATCCTGGTTCCCCTTCTAACCTAAGGGTAGTCCAGTCCCTTCACACCCCGTGAAGGATTTCACTATGTCGGAAACTTGTTACAAGACAACCTAACCCCAAGGCCTCCCTAACAATTTCCTATACAACACAAAGATAGCACCCCACTATCTTTAACAATGAGAATCTTCACCAAACCCTATGATAAAATTCTCATACAACACAAGATAGCACCCCCACTATCTTTAATAACAATTCTCAACAACCAATGATGAGAATTTTACAAAACAAATATTGAAGAATAAAATTGTATGGTTGTTATCAAAACAATATCACTTTAATAATATAGAACTTAGTGCTCAGAAACTTTTTGGATATGAAAGTATAATCAAAGTTTCTCAAGATGTGTATGAAAATTATGAGAGAAAAGTGATATTGTTTAACTTAGAATTTTTTAGATATGAAAGTTAGTAAGAATTGTAATGATCTCAAAAATATTAATAGAGGCTTTAGAAAATGTCCATGAAGCAATGCAACTCTTTAAAAAATGTCCCATAAAAATTATATTTAATTAAAAACAAATTTTTCAAGAAAACATTAAAATTCTGCATTCTGCCCAGTTTTTATTACAGCGGTTATAACCCGCAACCGATTTAAAAGGTTATGGTCAACGGTCAACAGCTTTCAAATTTCAAACAGCACCAGACCCTTTTACATCGGTTACAGACAGAACTGATTTTAAACATTGCGTACAGCTTTTTTTTAAAAATCAATTTTTATATTTTTAAAACCTTGCTTTACATGGACTCTTATATTTAACTTAGAAACTTATTTGTGATTAATTATAAATTAATTTCGGAGCATTCTAAGTTATATAATTATTGAAATGATAAATCAAAGATAAAGACCATACTTACAAATATTTAATCTAATATGCTTAAGTCTTTATCTTCAACTAAATTTCTCATTCTTGAGACTCCATAAGCTTTCTTCTTTTGTGATGTGAGTTTGTTATCATCAAAATCCAACCAAGTTCAAGAAGGAAATCTTCTTCACAATCTCCCCCTTTTTGATGATGACAAACCATATCTTTTTGACATTGTTGCTCAATGAATCTCCCCCTATCTTGTATGTCTCCCCCTTTGTTTTGCGAATGAATAACCTGAAAAATTTTAACCACAAAACACAAGCATACAAGCATATACTCCTTCTCCCCCTTTTGACATCATCAAAAAGAAGAAAGAGTAAAATCTAAATAATAATAATAATATAAGAGAAATGATAAATTTTATGTATGAAAAACAAAACTTATCTTCTTCACAATGATTTGAAGTCAATAATGAGATCAAAAGGTTGATGTTCTTTAAATCACCTTTAAAACCATAAAACTTTAATCCTACCATATCATATGGTCTTGTATCTTGAAGAAACCAAAATTAATATGACAATTTTATCATATGGTCTTCAAGTACCTATAAAATAATTAATAACACTTTGGTACCCAATATTTTTTGGGTCCTTGATGGTTAGTTTCTTTCTCTACCCAAATAAATAAACCATTTGGTATACCAACATTTTTAATATAGCATGCATTAGGAGTATGATCTTTTATGTTGCAATAAAAGCATGTTGGTGTATGTTGTGAATTAGAAATATTAGAATTAATTCTATTGTATGAATTATTTCTAGCATTAGAATTATTTTTGTAATAAAACTTATTTCTAATGTTAGAATAATTTATACTCCTAGATTTATTTCTAAAATTTGATCCTTTAGGGGAATTTATAATATGGACTTTCTTTTGTTCTAAATTGTTAGAAATTGTGCTTGCTTTGACAAAGATTGTTTTATTTGTACTTGGTTTATCAAACATAGAAAATCCAAGTCCATTTTTGTTATTAGAATATCTTTGTCTACTAAGCACATTTTCTAAACCAAAATGACCCTTTTCATAATTTTTTATCACTTGGTTTAATTCAACAATTTTTAACGAAAGAGAATTACATTCATTGCATGTAAAATTCTATTTTTCTATTTCAAGAAAACTTTGTTTTTCAACTTCAAAATTCTTTTCCATGGTGTCAACCTTTTCTTCAAGAGAGAGAATTTTTTTCTTTTGTGTTGACACGGTTTTATATAGAATTTTACATTCATTGAGTAATTCATTAATAGCACCTTGATAATCATTATCATAAGAAGAAGATTTACTACTAACCTTTTCATATTCATCATCGGAATGATGTGATGCCATTAATGCAAGATTTGCATATTCTTCGCTCTCTGAATCGGATGATGAACTTATTTTATTATCATCCCATGCAATATAGGCTCTTTTGGTCTTTGACTTCTTCCATCTTTTGAAACTACTTTTCCTTGCAAGTTTTGGACAATCCGTCTTTATGTGTCCTTGTTCCCCACATTCATAACAAGTGATATTTTGTGTGGATGTAGATGCTTCCTTCTTGTTACGAAATTTCTCCTTTTTCACAAAGTTAGAATAATTATCATTATTAATAAAAAATTGACTTAACCTTTTTACAAGGTGCATGAAGTTATCATCTTCTTCCGGATCATCTTCTTTTTCATTTACCTTGGAATCAACCTTTAAAGCAATGCTTTTGGATTTCTTGCCTTGATTCTCATGCTTTTCAAGTCTTCCAAGTTCTGTCTCATATTCTTGAAGTTTTCCGAACAACGTTGCGGAAGTCATTTTGGATAGACTTTTCTTCTCGGATATTGCCGTCACTTTTGGTTGCCATTCCCTGGTTAAAGATCTAAGCACTTTAAGATTAAGTTCATCGTTAGTAAGAGTCTTACCGAGTGCTTTTAAATGATTTGTCAAATGCACAAATCTTTTTTGCAAATTGAGAATTGATTCTCCGGGCTGCATTTTGAATAATTCATATTCTTGACTCAATGTATTCAATCTAGATCTTTTAACTTCAGCGGTTCCTTCATGAGTTTCCACCAATGTATCCCATATTTCCTTTGCCGTTTCACATGCCGAAATACGGAAAAATTCATCCATACTAAGTGCACTTTGAAGTATATTGATTGCCTTTTTGTCATTGAGTACCTTTTTCTTGTCATCTTCATCCCATGAACTTTCGATTTTGGGTGTGCCTACACCATTTACAACACTCATAGGAACAAATGGTCCTTCAACAACAGCCTTCCATATACCATCTCCTTGTGCTTCTAAATGTGCTTTCATACAAATTTTCCAAAAATCAAAATATTCACCATTGAACAATGGGGGCTTGTTACTACTACCACCATCTCTAAAAGTCGGATTTGCGGAAGCCATTGTGGATCTTATCGGAACAGATTACCTATAACCCGCTCTGATGCCAATTGTAAGTTTTGAGTGCAACCTAAAAGGAGGGTGAATTAGGTTTAAGCATCATGATCATTCATCCATATTGTCCGGGTTAGGAGGAGGGTTAGGTTGGTAGTGTAAGTTTTGAGTGCAACCTAAAAGGAGGAGAATTAGGTTTTAAGACTTTTTTCGGTTATTTTAGAGATGTTATGGTTCTTTTTATTTTTCCGGAAAGTTATGATGAAACTATGAACAATGCAGAAAAATAAAAGAGAGAAGGGAAGGAAAAAGACACAAGAAGATTTATCCTGGTTCCCCTTCTAACCTAAGGGTAGTCCAGTCCCTTCACACCCCGTGAAGGATTTCACTATGTCGGAAACTTGTTACAAGACAACCTAACCCCAAGGCCTCCCTAACAATTTCCTATACAACACAAAGATAGCACCCCACTATCTTTAACAATGAGAATCTTCACCAAACCCTATGATAAAATTCTCATACAACACAAGATAGCACCCCCACTATCTTTAATAACAATTCTCAACAACCAATGATGAGAATTTTACAAAACAAATATTGAAGAATAAAATTGTATGGTTGTTATCAAAACAATATCACTTTAATAATATAGAACTTAGTGCTCAGAAACTTTTTGGATATGAAAGTATAATCAAAGTTTCTCAAGATGTGTATGAAAATTATGAGAGAAAAGTGATATTGTTTAACTTAGAATTTTTTAGATATGAAAGTTAGTAAGAATTGTAATGATCTCAAAAATATTAATAGAGGCTTTAGAAAATGTCCATGAAGCAATGCAACTCTTTAAAAAATGTCCCATAAAAATTATATTTAATTAAAAACAAATTTTTCAAGAAAACATTAAAATTCTGCATTCTGCCCAGTTTTTATTACAGCGGTTATAACCCGCAACCGATTTAAAAGGTTATGGTCAACGGTCAACAGCTTTCAAATTTCAAACAGCACCAGACCCTTTTACATCGGTTACAGACAGAACTGATTTTAAACATTGCGTACAGCTTTTTTTTAAAAATCAATTTTTATATTTTTAAAACCTTGCTTTACATGGACTCTTATATTTAACTTAGAAACTTATTTGTGATTAATTATAAATTAATTTCGGAGCATTCTAAGTTATATAATTATTGAAATGATAAATCAAAGATAAAGACCATACTTACAAATATTTAATCTAATATGCTTAAGTCTTTATCTTCAACTAAATTTCTCATTCTTGAGACTCCATAAGCTTTCTTCTTTTGTGATGTGAGTTTGTTATCATCAAAATCCAACCAAGTTCAAGAAGGAAATCTTCTTCACAGGTAGTAGGCGTGCATTTGAGCTTGCATTTCATCAAAGCGAGTATTCACATAGGTTCGAAGCTCATTGGTGTTGGTGTACAACTCTTCAATCCTAGCACTTTGGGCTTGTTAGTTTTTAGTGTACTCATTGTAGAAGGTGGTTTGTTGCATGCTCATATTCCTTAGCGTATCCATCAATTCATTCCAATTACCACCTTGCTCAGCTTGACCTTCACCATCACCTTGTTGCCTAACATTTCTCCTTGGTCTCTTAGCCCTTGGAGCAGCACCTTCTCCTTCTTCCTCATTGTCGGATGCAGGACCTCGGTAATCATAACCATTGTTATTATTCAAGTACAAATGCATCTTTGTCATTTGAGTATTACTAAATTTCTGTAGCTTTTCAAGTTTGGTATACTCAATGGGAAGATCTTGTCCAACCTTGAACCTTCTGAAGATGCTAGCAATCAAACTACAATACCCAAAGCTTTGATCACGGCTAGAGTTTCTCAGATCAAACATTCTGCTGACAATATAAAGTGGCCAATCCACTTTCTTATCCTCCATAAGCAGATACATGAGATCAATGTCTTTCTTATCCATTCTAAAACTTGCACTCTTAGGACGCAAGATGTGACTAGCAATCCAATAGATCACTCTTGCGTTTACAGTTAGTTTTCCGGTTCCCAAAGTTCCCGGAACATTTCCATTGTCTAGTAATGGAGCAAGTAAATACATCAGAATTATAATCAACCGTGCTAGCTTCAGTGTAAGCCAAAAGATCTTCTCCGGTTATCCTAGTACCGTTACTCATTCCAAACATGTCAAACCACATATTAGCACTAAACTTATAAACCTTTCGACCCCAACGAAATTCAAATTCAGCACCATTTCTTTCCTGCAACCCAGCATAAAATATCCTAACCAAGGTATCATTGTATTTGGTTCTCAAATCACAAAAACTATCAAGTTTATCATTCTCAAGAATGTCTGCAACATCATTGAGGTACATACTTCTAAGAGTTTCAGTATTAACAGATTTCTGAGGCAACACACTCCTAGTTCTACAATATTGCGTGTAAGTAGTAGCGCAATTCTTATGAACAAATTCATCTTCTCTAACTCCAAAATTTGTAACTACTGCAGTACCACTACTTTCTGCTTCTTTTCCTTTTCTAGACTTAGTCCTAGGTGCCATGATAGAGAACGAAAGAGTATGATTACCTTAACAATATTTGAAGAACTTTGAACACTTCAAAAACCCCAATTGAAAACCTTATCTTGAATGAGAATAATTGGACACTTGAACCACCGAATTGTTGACAGAATGTTGATGGGCAATGAATTTGAAGTGGTTTAGAGTCAAATATTGTGTGATTTGGTTGAGTATTGAGGGAGATTGGTGAATTGGGGATGAGGGTTTTTGTTTGGGTTCGGTTGAGAAGAAGAGAGATTTGTGATGTTTGATGAATGAATGAATGAAAACTGATACAAATAACTGTTTTTGCGCGCTTGTATCAATACAAAATCGTGTATGTATCGATAAAATCAAGCGTTCTGCAGCATGTATCGAAGCATGCATGCATGTATCGATACACCAGATCATGTCTATCCCAATCCTGAAGAGCTATGTATCGATACAATGGTTGTATGTATCAATACATATAAGTTCATTTTGAAATTCTGCAGAATAACTAACATGTATCAATACAAATTTCATTTGTATCGATCTAAAATGCATTATTTTCAAATTTTCTCAAAACACATGAACTTATAAGTTTGAAAAATAATTTTTATGACTTCCAAATAACATGTATGAATGAAAAGCACATGATCAACAAAGGTACATACTTATATATGTGAGCTAAAACATATCAAAGCATATCATAACATGAGAACACATGTTAAACCATAGATGCAAGATAAAACATTCACATAGATGTATCAAAGTACCAAGATTAATTATATGTAGATATATGTTTATGTATGCACACAAGGTCACATATAAGAGTAGAACAAACATATACAGAACACATATGAACTTAATATGGTATTTGTAATGACTTTTGTCAAATCCCCATTTTAAACATATGAGTCTCAAAAACTTATAAATATTTTTGAGCAAAATTCTTGGAAATGGAGGATTAGACAACTATCAATACAAACTTCATATTAAGGTGAAAAAGATATGTATATGAAACCAATGTACAAATGCTAAGAAAAAGTATAAAAGCAAAGGTAGAGAATAGAATCTTCCCTTAAGTGTTTAGATGTAGGAAGTGATCAATTTCCATAATCTTGTAAATATTGAGTTGAAGCTTTTCTCATCACTTTACTTCTTCATATGTCTTGAACGCCATTGTTGTCGGTGTCTCTTGTCAATGGTTCAAGACTTTTTCCCTACAAACTTAGACATTTGAAATAGGTCCCCAACTCATGTTGGGTCCTAGGTGGTTAGTAACAAAGCTATTGCTTGATTTATGTATCCATTGCATTTTGCCCTTTGGTACTAAAGTTTTTCTTGCATGGCACTTGGCAATGGTATGACCCTTATCACAACAATAGTGACACACGATTTTTGGATTACATTTCTTATGACCCTTTTCAACATATGTATCGATACATGAGGTTGTGTCTGTCTCAAACTAAAGAGTTATGTATCGATACAATAGTTATATGTATCGATACATATCAATTCATTTTGAAATTCTGCAGAATAACTAACATGTATAAATACAAATTTCATTTGTATCGATCCAAAATGCATTATTTTAAAATTTTCTCAAAGCACATGAACTTATAAGTTTGAAAAATAATATTTATAAGTTTCAAATAGTATGTATGTATGTATGTATGAAAAATACATAATCAACAAGGTACATACTTATGCATGTGAGCTAAAACATATCAAAGCATATCATAACATGAGAACACATGTTAAACCATAGATGCAAGATAAAACATTCACATAGATGTATCAAAGTACCAAGATTAATTATATGTAGATATATGTGTATGTATGCACACAAAGTCACATGCAAGAGTAGAACAAACATATACAAAACACATATGAATTTAATATGGCATTTGTAATGATTTTTGTCAAATCCCCATTTTAAACATGTGAGTCTCAAAAACTTATAAATATTTTTGAGCAAAATTCTTGGAAATGGAGGATTAGACAACTATCAATAAAAACTTCATATTGAAGTGAAAAATATATGTATATGAAACCAATGTACAAATGCTAAGTAAAAGTATAAAATCAAAGATAGAGAATATAATCTTCCCTTAAGTGTTAGATGTAGGAAGTGATCAATTTCCATAACCTTGTAAATGTTTGAGTTGAAGCTTTTCTCATCACTTTACTTCTTCATATGTCTTGAACGCCATTGTTGTTGGTATCTCTCGTCAATGGTTCAAGACTTTTTCCCTACAAACTTAGACATTTGAAATAGGTCCCCAACTCATGTTGGGTCCTAGGTGGTTAGTAACAAAGCTATTGCTTGATTTATGTATCCATTGCATTTTGCCCTTTGGTACTAAAGTTTTTCTTGCATGGCACTTGGCAATGGTATGACCCTTATCACAACAATAGTGACACACGATTTTTGGATTACATTTCTTATGACCCTTTTCAACATATGTATCGATACATGAGGTTGTGTCTGTCTCAAACTGAAGAGTTATGTATCGATACAATAGTTATATGTATCGATACATATCAGTTCATTTTGAAATTATGCAGAATAACTAACATGTATAAATACAAATTTCATTTGTATCGATCCAAAATGCATTATTTTAAAATTTTCTCAAAGCACATGAACTTATAAGTTTGAAAAATAATATTTATAAGTTTCAAATAGTATGTATGTATGTATGTATGAAAAATACATAATCAACAAGGTACATACTTATGCATGTGAGCTAAAACATATCAAAGCATATCATAACATGAGAACACATGTTAAACCATAGATGCAAGATAAAACATTCACATAGATGTATCAAAGTACCAAGATTAATTATATGTAGATATATGTGTATGTATGCACACAAAGTCACATGCAAGAGTAGAACAAACATATACAAAACACATATGAATTTAATATGGCATTTGTAATGATTTTTGTCAAATCCCCATTTTAAACATGTGAGTCTCAAAAACTTATAAATATTTTTGAGCAAAATTCTTGGAAATGGAGGATTAGACAACTATCAATAAAAACTTCATATTGAAGTGAAAAATATATGTATATGAAACCAATGTACAAATGCTAAGTAAAAGTATAAAAGCAAAGATAGAGAATATAATCTTCCCTTAAGTGTTAGATGTAGGAAGTGATCAATTTCCATAACCTTGTAAATGTTTGAGTTGAAGCTTTTCTCATCACTTTACTTCTTCATATGTCTTGAACGCCATTGTTGTTGGTATCTCTCGTCAATGGTTCAAGACTTTTTCCCTACAAACTTAGACATTTGAAATAGGTCCCCAACTCATGTTGGGTCCTAGGTGGTTAGTAACAAAGCTATTGCTTGATTTATGTATCCATTGCATTTTGCCCTTTGGTACTAAAGTTTTTCTTGCATGGCACTTGGCAATGGTATGACCCTTATCACAACAATAGTGACACACGATTTTTGGATTACATTTCTTATGACCCTTTTCAACATATGTATCGATACATGAGGTTGTGTCTGTCTCAAACTGAAGAGTTATGTATTGATACAATAGTTATATGTATCGATACATATCAGTTCATTTTGAAATTCTGCAGAATAACTAACATGTATAAATACAAATTTCATTTGTATCGATCCAAAATGCATTATTTTAAAATTTTCTCAAAGCACATGAACTTATAAGTTTGAAAAATAATATTTATAAGTTTCAAATAGTATGTATGTATGTATGTATGAAAAATACATAATCAACAAGGTACATACTTATGCATGTGAGCTAAAACATATCAAAGCATATCATAACATGAGAACACATGTTAAACCATAGATGCAAGATAAAACATTCACATAGATGTATCAAAGTACCAAGATTAATTATATGTAGATATATGTGTATGTATGCACACAAAGTCACATGCAAGAGTAGAACAAACATATACAAAACACATATGAATTTAATATGGCATTTGTAATGATTTTTGTCAAATCCCCATTTTAAACATGTGAGTCTCAAAAACTTATAAATATTTTTGAGCAAAATTCTTGGAAATGGAGGATTAGACAACTATCAATAAAAACTTCATATTGAAGTGAAAAATATATGTATATGAAACCAATGTACAAATGCTAAGTAAAAGTATAAAAGCAAAGTTGAGAATATAATCTTCCCTTAAGTGTTAGATGTAGGAAGTGATCAATTTCCATAACCTTGTAAATGTTTGAGTTGAAGCTTTTCTCATCACTTTACTTCTTCATATGTCTTGAACGCCATTGTTGTTGGTGTCTCTCGTCAATGGTTCAAGACTTTTTCCCTACAAACTTAGACATTTGAAATAGGTCCCCAACTCATGTTGGGTCCTAGGTGGTTAGTAACAAAGCTATTGCTTGATTTAGGTATCCATTGCATTTTTCCCTTTGGTACTAAAGTTTTTCTTGCTTGGCACTTGGCAATGGTATGACCCTTATCACAACAATAGTGACACACGATGTTTGGATTATATTTCTTATGACTCTTTTCAACAAACTTTTACTTTTTATTTTTAGGTTTCAAAGTTTTGTTGAACTTAGTCAAATCCACCGAATATGTAATCTCTGGTTTTGAGGGTTCGTTTAACTTGTCTTGAAGTTTTCGCAAATCTTAATACAAGTAGAAACACCCGTCGCAACCGGTCCTATCTTTGCCATATTCATCAAAAGTCATAATTGGCTTTTGTATCATGGATTCCTTAAGAGTTTTCAATTCAAGTTCCGTTTCCGAAACTTTCGCTTCAAGGTATTTGTTAACTTGCATAAGACCCTTTAAGCGTTGAAAAGCCTCTTGAGTTTCCTTGTGAAGTTTTTCAAAAGCAACTTGTAACTCGTGATACTCTAAAAGCGTATATAAGCTAGAGGGATTTTGGTTTACCTTTTTAGGAGCAAGTTTCTTACGGTCATGAGATGTTAAGCATACATTTGCTACTACATTGTCATCGCTTGAACTAGAGCTTGATGATGACGATGAAGATGAGCTTTCGCTATCCCATGCAACATAGGCTTTCTTTCCTTTGCCTTTGCTCTTTCCCTTGAATGATGGAGACTCCATCTCTTTCCTCTTGAGCTTGGGACAATCTGGCTTGAAGTGACCAACTTGGCCGCACTCATAGCATATTCCCTTTTTGGAGTTCCTAGTACCTTCATTCTTCCGGTAACCACTATATTTCCGATACTTCTTCAAGTTCCTAGTATCGGCGTATTGCAAGAAGACAGAGAGATGGAGATTAGGATCATCAGTAGGACTACCCGAGAATTGATTTTGCTGAACAGCCGAGAGCAAGGAAGGTTTAAGCTCAAAATTGTTTACCTCTATCGCAGGGGCAACAATGCTACTATGTGGTTCATCATCAGAAGGGTAGCAAAATACTTTAGGGGACGTTTTTGTGGACCTACTTCCATTTTTAATTCCTCTTCGGATTGTTCCATGTCTTCGTCTGTTTCGGGAAAGATGATTCGATTCTGGGGAACTATATACCTTTCCCTAAACTCTTCAATTACGAGTCTTACACTTAGTAGACGCTCTGGGTTTTCGATCGGTTGTTCTAATTCTTCGCTTTAAGAGCGGGTGTTTGGCATGCAATCGACAAACCAAAAAGGGTAATTTTTTTTAGATTTTTTTTACTTTTTAATTTGTGTTTTTTCGATTTTTTTTCTTAAAATTTTAACTAGAAATTAAAGTTGCCTTAGTCTCTACGTTGTAACGACGAAGTTACAATATCGACTAAATTGGTCCACGGCAACGGCGCCAAAAACTTGATCGACAATTTGTGTATCAAAAATATTTAATAACTGCAAGTGCACAGTTTCGTCGTTTAGTTTTAAAAGATATCGAACCACAAAGACCAATAGTCGACCTACCGTATTTCTATCGTTATGGTGTAAATCTAAGGCTAATGAATATTTAGGGATTGTTTAAAATTTAGATGAAATTAAATTAAAGATTTCAATTAATTAATTAAAACGGGATATCGGTATGTAACTAATCAACCTTCGAGGATTTGGTAAATTAATAGCGCGCGAAAAATGATTTATTTTTCAGAAGGACTTTCTCAATTTAAAGGTCTAAGCCTCACACTTTCGTTTTATTGATAAAAACCATACTTTCTAGAGTAGGAGTTTTACTGTCACTTTTCTACCACCGTAATTTCGAAAGCATATTTTGAAAATCAATAAGTCCTAATTAATTCTAACGTGGCTCTCGCTCGTTCAAAAATTAATATCAAATTCCTACTATCTAGTTAAAACTTTAAAGTCTCGCTCTATTGATTTTAACCTTATTTGCTTTCGTTCAAAAACTTAAGAATTAAATTAGGAATTCGAATCAGAAAAGTAGTTTAAATATGCGTGAGCTAAATCAATACCGAGTCCCCTTCGGAAAATTAAATTACATACCTATATCAACTAATTTAGCCTAACATGGTAAAAGGAACAAATACATAAAAGCTGTAAAATAAACTAGGCAGAAGAAATAAATAATTAAATAAACGCATAAAAAACCTGGAAATAGAAAATCTGGAAAACTTGAATTAAAGTTGCTGGAAATAATCGGTACGAGAATCTTGATACAAATATGAAATTTAAATAGGCAACGGATTCCCGGTGTGGAAATACCGTTGCAATTTATTAAACAGAAAACTAAAACTAACTGAAAAGTACTAAAAAGAGCGGAGAGAAAAATCTGATTTTGAGTCTTCTATTTATAGAAGTTCTGTGTCTCGTACGATCTAAAAATATAGGAAAAGATATGCTTCTCTTGAGGTTATCCTATTGTCGTACGATAAGGAAACAAAAACAGATCAGACGGTTTGCCAGCTCCCCACGTAATGGAAAATTCAGTTTTGCTGGATTTGGATTCTGTGGTGGGCGCCACAGAATTAGTGGCGGGCGCCACCAGCCTGATTTGCTGGGCTCACTTGGGCTGCGTGAATTTTGTGCATTGCACCCCCTTTTGCTCTGTTTTTGACACTTTTTGCTCAATTCTCTTCTCCGACCTATTTTATTCAACAATATTGAAAAGGAAACAAATACCAATATAAAAAGAGACAAAAGAAATAAAAATATATGAAAATGCAACTAAAGTTCATGTAAATTAAGCTAAAAATACGATATGATTTCGTGTCATCACAAACACTTAGCCTCCATAGCACCTTGTGGAGAAAGAGATAGTGGCTTTCGAGGAGCCACAAACAATGTATACCATTCTGTAAGACTCCATCCAACTCATAGATTCTGTTGGGAGAGGGAAGAAATTGATGATTTCCCTCCTGAAGATGGAGTAATTCCACCATCTGGGTGGGATGTTGACTACCCAGATAATGACAAAGCCCCCTGCTAGGGCTAAAATTACGGCGTATATTGCCAAACGGAAGCTCGAAACGGCCCTAGAGGCTGCTTTAGAACAAAACATGGTTAAAACATAACTGAACATAATGGCAATATTTTTCCAAATGATCAAAGGCTGGATTGCATCTATGATGATGAACCCTTGGGATTCGAGCAAGACCCATTGAACTCCAATCCAAAGATGCAAGCACAAGATCCTTTGCAGGAGGTTGATATTGGTGATGGCCTGGTGAAAAAGCCAACATACATAAGTGCCAATCTAGACATCGAATTAAAAAATAAAATGGTTGATCTGCTCATAGAATTTAGAGACTGTTTTGCCTAGGACTACAATGAAATGCTAGGATTAAGCAGGGAAATGGTGGAACATAGACTACCACTCAAGCCAGGAAAGAAGCCAATCAAACAATTGCCAAGGAGATTCAACCCTGAGATTCTTTCCAAGATCAAAAGTGAGATTGAAAGATTGCTGAAAAGCAAATTCATTCGAACTACAAGGTATGTTGAATGGTTAGCAAATATTGTTCCTTGCATTAAGAAAAATGGTAGCCTTAGGGTATGCATGGATTTTAGAGATTTAAATAATGCTACACCTTAAGATGAATATCCAATGCCAGTGGCAGAAAGGCTAATTGATTCAGCAGCAGGGTTCGAATACCTAAGCATGTTAGATGGTTATTTTGGATGTAATACCCTAATTTTGCGCTTTTTAAAATAAATATTTTATTTGAAAATTATTTCTTATTTTCCTTAAGAAATATACCAAAAATAATTTTTAGATAAATTTTTTTTTTTGCCTACAATTTATTCTTTTTTCTTTACTTCTTTTAATTATCGTAATTTATCTTTTTATATGAAAAATAGCAAAAATGCTCAAAAAATTAGTTTTGTTTTTGTAGTTGAGTTTATTTTTTTTTATTTCTATATCTTTCTTTATATTTTATTTGTTTTTTCCATGCATTTTTTTTTTCTTTCTTTCTATTTTTATTTGCATTTTTCTTCTTTTATGACATTTCTCTTTTTTTTTTAACCAATTATAACTTGACAACTCATCTCCTTCACATTTTTTTATACTTTGAAAATTAGAAATTCACCCCATTTTCTTTTTCACAATTATTACCCTCAAAAATCCAAAAATCACAAAAGAGGCCCATTTTTAGTTAAGTAGTATAAATAGGGGAGGGTTATTACAAACCCTAGACAGATTTCACTGTAGCAAAAATCATCTTCTTTCTTTCTCTCTTCAGCGGCGCGCTCTCCCTTTTCTCTCACAAACCCTAAAGTTTCAATCTCACAAATCTATCACAAATCTTTGTCAAACCCCAAAATCATCAAAAGGAAAAGTGTTCTACTCGTCTTCCTCTTTCTACTGCTCCCTCAATCGCACACTAATTCACAAGAACGGCTCCAAGAAGTGCTAATCCGAGAACGAAGATCACCAAGCCGAAAAATGTGTAGATCGAACGATTTCGGACAAATTTTCTCCTCTATCCTTTTCGATTTATGTATATGTCGTGTATATAAACTGTTTGGCTTTGATTTATGTTTGTTTTGATCAATGAATCGCGTCTAGATCTAGTTTTTTTACCGTCGGTGTCGTTTCATTTCCGTTCGATTCTGTGTTAAACGTTGTTGATATGTGAAAACCATTATGAAATTTGTGATCTACGTTTAAAAACGATGCAAATCGGCTGTTTAATCGCGTGTTTTGGCTTTGATTCATGTTAGTTTGAGATTGCCGAGCTTCCTCTGTGTTTTCATGGAGTCTCGCCGAGTCACTGAGTCAGTGACTCGATCGAGTTAGTTTAGGATGAAGATGCTTACGTGTCAGCCTGCGATTGGCTGACACGGTTTGTTTGTTTTTTTTTTTTTCTGAATTGGGTTGTGTGACCGGGTCGGGTTATACCCGTTTGCCCCGGCCCGGTTTTGTTTGAACTATTGGATTTGGGCTGACCGTTTCTGGCCCATGTTTTTTTTTGTGTGTGATTTTTTTTTATGACTATATGCACCCCTTTGATCTGCTATTAGCACCTCCCGATGAGGTCTAGTAGATTGGGCCTTAAGCCCATTTTCTGTTGGTTTATTTTTTTTACTGCACTGCACCCCCTGCAGCTGCTATACGCACCCCCTTTGAATCTCAAAATGGGCATTAAGCCCAATTATTTTTTTTCTGTTTATTTTGTGCATTTTACTGTTTGCACACCCATATTTGCTTTTGCACCCTCTGTTGAATTTAATTAATTTTAGACGTTTTAATTTGATTTAACATGAAAATTTCTTTATAAAAACGATATAAAAAATAAACGGCTCCCTGCAGTACAGCTTGCGTCCGAGAGTTATTTTTTGTATCAAAAATGCTAAAAGAAGCTTATTAGTTAAAATAAGAATATGAGAAAGTGTCTGCCGCACGGCTTGTCTCCGACTCAATTTTTTTATTTTAATTAATAAAGTTGTGAAGATATTTCATCTGATATTCAATTAATTTCAATGGCTTATTTGACTGTATGTGCTATTTAACTTGTCTGAACCTTGTATTTTGAAAAGCTTCGATTGAAATGAGCATAAACGGGTCCCTGCCGAACGACTTGTGTCTGTGAGTTATGCTCGGATCAATCGGAGGGAAACTTGTTAATTAAAAGGAATTAAGGAAGTGTCTGCCGCACGGCTTGTCTCCGACTTAATTCGTTTTAATTAATGAAGTTCATGTCAAACTATTATGTGATGTTCGATCTTTTATTTTGCACATATTCTTGAATTTGATTATTATCTGCTCATATGTATTTTGTGCATTTAACTGTTCGGCATCATCACTGTTATCATATCATTCATGTGCATTCATATATGCATATCTCTCTTCTACCCTTTCTTTTTCTTTTCTTTTTGGTTCTGATCTGAAAATGTGAAACTCTTTTCTGTTACGATTGGAATGAGAATAAATCCAGTCCCTGACATACAGCTTGTGTCTGTGAATTATTCTCATCCCATTTAAACCGGAACTTTGTTAATTAAAGAGAATGAGGAAGTGTCTGCCGAACGGCTTGTCTCTGATTCATCTCACTTTAATCAATAAAGTTTAACTAATTTATTTGAATGAAAAGGGGATGTACGGTGAGTGACCTGCTTCTCTGGATAGTTCAGTCCCTGCTGCACTACTTGTGTCTGTGACTTATCCTCATTCACTAAACAATCTTGAAAACTTCTTAAAGACACTCAACCCACTCAACTGTTTTTCCTGCCTTTGTGCAGTCAACTCTTTTTCAACTTTCAAACCTTTTTTTTAACTTGTTTTCTTAAACGGATGACACTTTATCCATTCCCTTGCTACAGACAAACGCTTAAGCCTCCGAAGCGAGCATACAAGCATACTGTTGTATCAGTGGAATGCGACCTAAGCATTGTTCACTAAAAACAACCAACACACAAATCTTTCTTTTCAGGAAGAACTACGTGAGCTTTGACTTCCTCATTATACCTGGGGGATACGTAGGAGCGAGAGCCTCTCTCGTCAAGCCAAATAATATAAAACTCTTTTTTCCCTTTTTATGTTCAATATGCGGTAATCTTTTCTTTATATGCGGTTAATCTCTGTTTATGCAAATCAAAATTCCTCAAATGGTTCCCGTTGAGTACAACGGATATGAGGGGGTGTTAACGTCTTCCCCTCATGTAACCAACTCCCGAACCCTATCTTTTTAAGGTTTTATCATTATTTTCCCTTCCCCTCATGGGATAAATAAAATATGGTGGCGGCTTCATTGTTTACATTTGTGCATTGCATTTCATCATTGCATATCTGTATATTTTTTTGCGCCGGGTACTACAGCTGGCGACTTCACTAGGGACATGATTGTGTAGAGAGTTAAGCCTAATTTGGGGCTTTTGGTTTGCTTATGCCAGGTTAGCCGTATCTGTCCTATCTTTTACTTTACCGCAAAATATTGAACTGTCTGGATTTGCTGGCTTTGTCTTCTCTTCTACTCCTTTTTTCTTTTTGCCTTTATGGCTTGGTTCTCTGTTACTATGTGCTTGGTCCATCACCGGGCCCGAGAGAAACTTAGGACTAGTTGAGGGATTTTTTGTATCGGGCTCCCTGACATACGGCTTGCATGCTACGGTATAGAAAATTCCGCTCAGAGTAGATTCACTTGGAATGTTGGTACTCCCTGACTGACGTCTTGTGTGTATCAGTGTTTCTTGTTGGGTCGAGGACTTTGGGGACCTTTTTATCCAGTCTAGGTTACCGAAACTCTTGTCTAGGGACCACTGCTTTAGAACCCGTCTCGAGGTTGTAATGTTGACTCATCCAGTTGGCGTTATAATCTCGCTCAGATGAGGTTGCTTTTGGGAAAAGTAATCAAGGATTTTGGGAACTGTGTCAACTTAGAACAACATGTGAGAGGGATGGGTTACAGGTAACTTTGAACTTTTGGCCTCAGAGATTCCATTTTGAAATATCGGTTTGCTTTGAATATGGTAATGTTTGATTTTGTGACCAAGTTCGCCGTATGATACAGATGGTTACATTGGATCTACACATGTTGCATTCATACATTCATGCATCCATCATATTCATACGCATTTGACATTTTTACTCATGAAGTAACATTTTTTTTTTTTAGGGAACTTAAAGAAGTTAAGGATATAAGCATGAGGGATAGGGATGTCGAACGAAGGAGGACTTTCACCAGTATTTTTAAGGCTCCAAAAGTGGACAATATTTTGGCTTGGAAAGCTAAGTTGACTTCAATAAAGAGGGGTGACTTTCAGTCAGATTATGGTTCTATTCTAGGTCTATTGCACACCAGAGTTGATACAATGCAGTTGTCGGTCTTCACTCAGTTCTACGATCCGCAGCTTCATTGTTTTACCTTCCAGGACTTTCAGATTCTTCCGACCTTGGAAGAATTTGAGAGAATTTTGGGTATTGACATAGAAAAACAATATTGCTACATGAGGAAAAGTTTCGATGACCAAGACATTGTAAAAGCTTTACGCCTTGATAAGTTGCCTATTAAGGAGACAAAAGGAGGTTATGTAGGTTTCTCTAAGGAGGTGTAGAAGCCAAAGCTCAAAAGGCTTTGTCAAGTGGAAATTGGAAGGCTAACAATGCTATTTTCGCTCTGTTGATATATGGTCTGGTTTTGTTTCCTAGGATAGAGAATTTTGTCGATCTCTCAGCTGTGGGTGTTTTCTTGAGTGGGAATCCTGTTCCTGCACTATTGGCGGACTTTTTGTATTCTGTTCACGATCGATATGGCTCAAAGAGGGGAGGGCAAATTACTTGTTGTGTTCCTCTAATCCAGAAATGGTTGGATTGGCATATGCCCAAGCGTGGTCCTTTTGCTAACAATACTCATGTCAAGTGGTCTGAAAGGTTCAGCGCCCTCACTGAGAAAGATATTGAGTGGTACTCTCGTGATGTAGCTTTTCCTAAGGTTCTCCTCAAAGGTGGCAGTTTCTCCAATGTACCTCTTATTGGGACTCGAGGGTGTATCAATTACAATCCTAGGCTTGCTCTCCGTCAGTTGGGACATGCTCTAAAAGTGGTACCCAAGAGTGTCGAGATAGAAGAATATATCTTAGAGAAAGAAGTTGATAACCCAATACTTTGGAATCGAATCAAAGACGCTTGGGGAAAGGTTAACAGACAAGTTATGGGTAGACCAGACTGTGTGGCTACAGCAAAATATACTCAATGGATTGAAGAGCGGGTTCAGCTGATTAAGATGCCTTACACTGATGTGGTTCCTGTTGCAAGACAAGAGCCGGAACCCGATGTGACTCCTACTTTGGATGAAGTCGAAACTATGAAGGCGGCCAATAAAGACTTACAAGAGAAGAACTTAGACTTGTCTGCTCAATGTAGCAAGTACCGAGAGGAAAATGAGAAGCAGGTGATCTGGTTTAAGAAAGAACAAGAAAGGTTGGGTGAGAGGAATCGTGAAAGAGAAAGAATAACCAAGGAACTGCAAGAGAAAGAGATTCGCTTAGCGAAATCCAAGGTAGAAGCGGCGAGCCGTACTATTGAAAAGTTGAGGACATCGGGTCAAAAAGCTGTTCGGTCTCAAAATGATTTGAAAAGGAAATGTCAGTCTCAGGAAAAGGTTTTGAAAGATAAAGAGGACGAAAGAGCGGGATTTAAGAGAGCCTTGATAGCCGAGAGGGCTAGAAGAAGGGAATCTGAAGAAACACTACAAGTTGAGCAAGCAGAAATGATGGCAGAAAGGAAGAGATTCGAAGAAGCTTTCCAAGCCGAGAGGGATGAAAAAGAAAAAATTAGGGAATCCCTTGAGAAACGCAGACAGATGGTTGCCAATCTTGATAACAGTCTCCAGATACTCTACAGATCTATGGATCAGCAACAGGAGCACTATGATTCTAACATAAAGGAATTGCAAGACCAGATGAATGAGTTGCATGAGCAATGTGAAAGAATGGTCCTCATGAACTGTCATCGTGCTAAACATACATGTGGGGAGGTGTTTTAGCAGGTTGGTATGCCTTTTCAATAGTGCCATTGCTGATTTGCCCGATAGACTAGAGGATGCTGAATTTGGCCTTGGCCTTAGAAGAGGTGATGAAAGAGTCATCAGATTTGTGAGGGAGTTCAGAAAATTACTAAATGATTACAAGCAAGAAGTCTGAAATGCTCAGAGGGTTGTTGTTTGATTCTTAGTGTTATTATGATGATGATGTAATAATTCATATGCAAGGCTTGCAGCAATTTATTGCGCTCGCAATACTTGTAGTTTTTTTATCTTTATATTATCAAGGCTTGTAATAATTTATTCTATACTCTAACAAGGCTTGTAATATTTTACTCAAAGTATGTAATGACTTTTATGATTATTAATGAAAATGGTTATTCAAGGCTTCAATGTTTCATGTACCTTCTTTGAGATATTACCGCAATGGTGTTGTATGTTATACGGTGTTTCTAAAAGTGCTAATTCGTTCTCCAGTCGAATCCCAAAATGCTTATAACTATTACACATCCGAAAGTTCCCTAAAAAGCAAAACAAAATAAAAAATATATATATATATTTGGTCTACCTAAGGGTTACGTTCCGCAAGGATATGTGGCGGCGACTTCTGCTCCACTTGTTGAAACTCCTGCTAGGGTCAGCACGGTACAACAGGTGATTGACCTAAATCAAGACGCATTTGAGGATCCTAGGGATGCTTATCAAGGTCCTGACCAGCATGAGCCTAGATTTGCATACCAAGGAATTGCACCTCAGGTCAATGAGCAAAAGGTTAATTCTACTCCTCAGTTGGAACAGAAATATCAGGCTCTAGAGGAGAGGTTAAATCTGGTAGAAACAGGTAATGATCCGTTGGATTTCTCGAAGATGTACTTGGTTTCTGATTTTGTGCTTCCACCAAAGTTCAAAATGTCTGATTTCGAGAAGTATAAGGGTTTGAGTTGCCCGAAGAATCATCTGGTTATGTATATTAGAAAAATGGCCTCTTATGCTCATGATGACAAGCTGATGATACACTATTTCCAAGACAGTCTGGCTGATGTGCCTCTAAATTGGTACATGCAACTTGAAAAAGGTAACATCCTTTCATGGAGGGATTTGGCTAATGCTTTTATCAAACATTACCAATATAATATGGACATGGCTCCAAGCCGCACTCAGCTCCAAAATACCACTATGAAGGAGGGTGAATCTTTCAAGGTCTATGCTCAAAGGTGGAGAGCCTTAGCTTCCCAAGTACGTCCTCCGCTCTTGGAGACGGAACTTGTGGACATGTTTACCAATACTCTGCAAGGGACTTACTTTGAAAGGTTGGTTAGTACTTCCTCCTCTGACTTTGCCGATCTGGTCCAAGTTGGTGAAAGGGTCGAAATGGGGATTAAGAATGGGAAGATTCCATCTGCTGCTGGTTCACAAAGTAACAACGCAAGGAAGCCTAGTGGTGGCTTTAACAGAAAAAAGGAAGGTGAAACCAACGCCATATCTTCTAGGGGCAGTCGAGCACAGCCTACAGCACCTGTTCAGTTCCCCTATTTTCCCAATCCATACTTAGCTGCCGCTCAGCACCAACAGTTTCCCAATTATCAGTATCAGAATCCTATGAATCCAGTGCCTCAACACCATCAACAGGCACCACCGAAACAGAATCCTCCACCAGCTCGTAGGATTTTCGATCCAATCCCTATGTCATATAGTCAATTGCTTCCTTATTTGGTTCATAGTGGTAAAGTGACGCCCAAACCTTTGAGGGCTATGGTCCCACCATTCCCTACTTGGTATGATGCTAATGCAAAATGTGACTATCATGCTGGTACTGAGGGTCACAATACCGATAATTGTAGAGCTTTTAAGCACAAAGTACAAGATCTGATTGATGAAAATGAATTGTCTTTTAAAGAAAGTGGGTCAAATGTGACTAACGATCCATTGCCTAAGCACCCAACAGGCAATGTGAGTTGTGTTGAAAGTGGCGGAAATCTGATAAGGGATGTTTCGTTGATAAAAACTTCTTTGTCATCTGTCCGAGAAATGTTGTTGAATTATGAGGAATTCGTGAACCTGCATCCTGATTGTGAAGAATGTCAGAATGATCCGAATCATTGTTCGGAGTTGAAAGAATGTTTGCAACAGTTGATGGACCAAGGTCTGGTACAGGTGGGTTATTCAAAGAAGGAAGATTTGGTCGCCACCATTGATCAGCAGGGGCATGAGAAGACTGTGGGACCGATTGAGATCTTGTATAGGAAATTGGAGATAGAGGTTCCTTGTCACAAAAAAGAGCCTCTTATCATTCAAATACCTGCACTGTTTCCTTATGAAAGCACTAAGGCCGTTCCGTGGAATTATAGTACACCTGCTTATGTACAAGGGAAGCTTGTAGTGATTCCTGAACAAAGAGTGACTAGTATTGATGTGCCCGGTAAGATAACAAGAACTTGTAGGGTATACTCTCCAGAAATATCTGCAAAGAATGCTTTTACATCTTCTCCATCACCAGCTAAGAGTTCACCGGCTGTTGACACTAGTGCTGAGCCGTCTAAAGAGAAAGGTAAGCAAGAGGAAGTTGATGAATTTCTCTGAATCATCCGAAGAAGTGATTACAAGGTTGTGGATCAGTTGAACCAAACGCCTTCCAAGATCTCCATTTTGTCCTTGTTGATGAATTCTGAGGCCCATAGAACAACTTTGTTGAAGCTTCTGAATATGGCCCATGTTAATCAAGATATCACTGTTGATCAGTTTGATGGGGTGTGCAACAATATCACTGCTAGCAGGTGCTTGGGTTTTGTTGAATCTGAACTACCTTATGAGGGGTATACACATAATAGAGCTCTGCACATTTCTATGAGGTGTCAGGATAACAATATTGCTCGAGTTTTGGTTGATATTGGCTCTTCATTGAATGTTCTGCCCAAGTCCACCTTGATGAAACTTTCTCTGCTTGGACCAACACTAAGGCCAAGTAATTTGATTGTCAAAGCCTTCGATGGGTCTAAAAGAGAAGTGATTGGAGAAATAGAGCTGTCGATATTTATTGGTCCACAATTGTTCAATATAACTTTCCAAGTCATGGATATTAATCCATCTTACAGTTTTTTGTTGGGGCGGCCATGGATTCATGCTGCTGGTGCTGTAACTTCTACCCTCCATCAGAAGCTCAAATTTGAGTCCAATAACAAATTGATAACTGTGTCTAGTGAAGAAGATACTTTGGTAAGTCAGTTGACCTCGTTCAAGTATATTGAAAATGATGAAGGTGCTGTAGAAATTCCTTTCCAATCTTTGGAAATTGCGAGTGTCACCCTTGCAAATCCTGAAAGTGACGGTTGGAAAGAAAAGAAATCTGTTACTTCTTTAAAAAGCTTGAAGGTAGCCTTGGAAGAAGGACTTCCTACTGGTTTGGGGCAGATGTTGGTTTTGTCTGAGAAGAAGGATCGCTTCGGTTTGGGTTACCAGTTGTCCAAAGGGATAGCAACTCAGAAAAAGGTACAAGACAAGATTCCAAAGATTGAAGATACTTTCTGCAGTGCTGGTTACCGTGTTGATGGTCATATTGCTATGGTTGATGACAACGAGACTGTTGGAAAGAACCAGGATTGGGTGCGCCAGTGTTCTCCAAAGACTGTGCTCACTAATTGGACAGCTGTTGGAATCCCTGAAGTTGTTTTTATTTCAAAGTAATTTGTTTTCCTTTCAAAACACCTTTGTTCAGCCCAAAACAAATGGTTGTGCTTGTAGGGCCACTTTGTTTTAATGTCTAATTTGCAATTAATGAAAAAAGTACTTCTTGTGCAATTTCTGTCTTATTTATTCTTCTTTTTACAGTTTTAAAAAGATAAATTATAAAAATGGCAATAATTTCTTGCATTTCATAAAAACACTTTTGCATTCAAATCTAAATCAACAAAATTAAATCATGCAGAAATGAATCCATGAATCATAACAGTGCTGTAAATCTTCATGACTTCGATCTTCCAATTAATCAAGCTGAAGAGGATGGAGAGGAAGACTATGAATTACCAGAAGAGTTAGCTCGAATGTTGGATCAAGAGAAAAGAATGATAAAAAAAGAGGATAAAAAAGAGGTCAAAATAGGAGCCTCCCTACAACCAGATGTGAAAGAGAGTTTGATCAAGCTGCTTCGAGAGTATGTGGATGTGTTTGCATGGTCATACCAGGATATGCCCGGTTTGGATAGCAACATAGTTGAACACAAGCTTCCGCTCAAGCCTGAATGTCCTCCGGTACAGCAAAAGTTGAGAAGAACTAGACCTAACATGGCTTTCAAGATTAGGGAAGAGGTCAGAAAACAGTTTGACGCGGGTTTCCTTGCGGTGGCCAAGTACCCTGAATGGATTGCCAACATAGTACTAGTCCCGAAGAAGGATGGTAAAGTGCGAATGTGTGTAGATTATCGGGATTTGAATAGAGCGAGCCCGAAAGATGATTTCCCATTACCTCACATTGATGTATTGGTGGATAACACAGCTCGTTTCCCGATCTTTTCCTTCATGGATGGTTTCTCAGGTTACAATCAAATTAAAATGTCGCCTGAAGATATGGAGAAAACCACATTCATCACCCTGTGGGGGACTTTCTGCTACAAAGTGATGCCTTTTGGTTTGAAGAATGTTGGGGCAACATATCAACGTGCCATGGTTACTCTCTTCCATGACATGATCCACAAAGAGATAGAAGTATATGTGGATGATATGATTGCTAAATCTCAAACAGAAGAAGAACACTTGGTGCATCTCCTGAAATTGTTCAAAAGGCTGAGAAAGTATCAGTTGCGGTTGAACCCCAACAAGTGTACATTTGGTGTCAGATCCGGCAAATTGCTAGGCTTCATTGTCAGTGAAAAGGGAATTGAGGTTGATCCCGACAAAGTCAAAGCAATTCAGAATATGCCAGCACCAGTGACTGAGAAAGAAGTCAGAGGTTTCCTAGGACGATTGAACTATATCTCCAGGTTTATCTCTCATCTTACTGCAACTTGTGAACCAATTTTCAAGTTATTGAGAAAAGATCAGGCTGTTGAATGGAATGAAGACTGCCAAAGGGCATTTGAAAAGATTAAACAGTACTTACAAGAGCCACCAGTCTTGATACCTCCTGTTCTTGGAAGGCCGTTGATTTTGTACCTACATGTGCTAGAGGAATCCATGGGGTGTGTACTTGGACAACATGATGAAACTGGTAGGAAAGAGCATGCAATTTATTACTTGAGCAAGAAATTCACTAGCTGTGAAATCAATTACTCACTGGTTGAAAAGACTTGCTGTGCTTTGAGTTGGGTTGCTCGCCGTTTGAGACAGTATATGGTGTGTCATACAACTATGCTAATCACCAAGATGGATCCTATCAAATACATTTTTGAGAAGCCTGCTTTAACCGAAGAATTGCTCGTTGGCAGATGTTGTTGTCTGAGTATGATATTCAGTATGTTACACAAAAAGCTATCAAAGGAAGTGTGCTAGCAGAGCATTTAGCTCACCAGCCTTTAGATAATTATCAGCCTGTGCGCTTCGACTTTCCTGATGAAGATATCATGGCTTTGAGTGAAAAACCTCCCATTGGTGATAATGAAGGGCCTGAACCGGGATCTGTGTGGAAGCTTGTGTTCGACGGTGCGTCCAATGCTATGGGGCATGGTATAGGTGCTGTTATAATCTCTCCTCGTAATACCCACACACCATTCACAGCCAGGTTGTTGTTTGATTGTACCAACAATATTGATGAATATGAGGCTTGTATTATGGGTTTAGAAGGGGCAATTGATTTGAGAATCAAGAACCTAGAAGTGTATGGAGACTCCGCTCTGGTTATCTACCAAATCTGAGGTGATTGGGACACTCGTCATCCTAATTTAATTCCATATCGGGATCATATTATGGAAATGACGAAGTACTTTGATGTTATCACTTTCCATCATATTCCCAGAGAAGAGAATCAGTTGGCTGAAGCTTTAACTACTTTGTCAAGCATGTACAAAGTAAGTTATCCAAATCATGTACCTCGTGTAGAAATTGAGCGCAGAGAAAAACCCGCTTATTGTTTAGCAGTTGAGGAAGAGAAGGATGGAAGACCTTGGTATTATGATATCAAGAACTTGATCAAAAACAAAGAATATCCTGCCGGTGCTTCCGAGCAAGATAAGAAGACTTTGAGAATGCTAGCAGCTGGTTTCTTCCTAGATGGGGAAGTGCTGTACAAAAGAAACTACGATAAGGTCCTTCTCCGTTGTGTAAAGAAGAGAGAAGCGGACATGCTTATTGAAGAGATTTATGAAGGAGCTTTTGGTACCCATGCAAACGGACACTCCATGGCAAAGAAAATTCTCCGTGCGGGCTATTACTGGTTGACCATGGAAGCAGATTGCATCAGCTATGCTAGAAAGTGTCACAAGTGCCAAATCTATGCGAACAAGATTCATGTCCCACCTACTCCTCTGCATGTTATGACAGCACCTTGGCCTTTTGCTATGTGGGGCCTAGATATCATTGGTATGATTGAACCAAAAGCGGCAAATGGTCATCGCTTCATCTTGGTTGCTATTGACTATTTTACCAAATGGGTCGAAGCAGCATCCTATGCCAATGTCACCAAAAAAGTGGTTTCTAAGTTCATCAGAAGGAAGACAATCTGTCGCTATGGAGTTCCTAACAAGATTATCACTGATAATGCCAGCAATTTGAATAATCAGACAATGAGAGAGTTGTGTGCTGAGTTCAAGATTGAACATCACAATTCATCACCATACCGGCCCAAGATGAATGGCGCCGTGGAAGCAGCTAATAAGAACATCAAAAAGATCATTCAGAAAATGGTGAAGACTTATAGGGACTGGCATGACATGCTTCCTTATGCTCTCCATGGATACAGAACCACAGTTCGCACTTCAACAGGGGCAACTCCTTTCTCTCTGGTATATGGTATGGAAGCAGTACTACCATTAGAAGTTGAGATCCCTTCTTTAAGAGTCTTGAGAGATGTCAAACTCGACGAAGCAAAATGGGTTCAGAATCGGCTTGATCAGCTCAACTTCATCGAAGAAAAGAGAATGACAGCTTTGTGCCACGGTCAATTGTACCAGCAAAGAGTCAAGAGAGCATTTGATAAGAAGGTTCGTCCAAGACAGTTCAAGGAAGGTGACTTGGTGTTGAAAGAAATACTACCCGTTCATAAAGACTTACGAGGAAAATGGACTCCTAACTATGATGGACCATTTGTCGTAAAGAAAGTCTTCTCTTGTGGGGCAGTAATCCTTGCAACTATGGACGGCGAAGAGTTTGCGCATCCAGTGAACTCTGACGCAGTTAAGAAATACTATGCCTAAAAAAAAAAATTGCCCGTCAAGCTGAAAACCTGAAAGGGTGGCTTAGTCAAAAAAGAGGGCGTCTCGGTGGATCGAAAACCTGAAAGGGCGGTTCATACAAAAAAAATGAGACATAAAAAAGAAAAAAAACGCATAAGACTGTGTCACTTGATCAACATGAAGGCGAAGCTTTAGATGGAAAAGATTGGTTCAATTTCCTTTCTCGAAAGCAAGATATTGTGGTGTCGACCTCATGGAGAAGGACAGCTTTGTTATGATTCCATGGAATTTATTTATTTTTCATTGCCATTATCTTAGTTTCAATTTGCAATCACCTCATTGAGGGATTAGCATTCAGTTGTAAAAACTTTCCGCATTTTTGCGCAATGAATAAAATTTCCACTTCCAATCATATTGTCTCTGCTAGCTTTTATGTTCTAATTGCATACGTTTGTGCTATTCATTTTTAACAAATAAAGCATTTAAACATTGTGAAAAATAAAAGCATTTGAAAAGATTACAAACTATTTTGATCTTTTTAAACATCTAAAGGGAAACCAGTGGCATATATTAATTTGCCCCTATCCGACACAGAAAGTCATGACAATCCCTCGATTCCATTTCATGAAGAAAGTTGCTATCCTCTTTGGGAAACTTGACTGAATGTTTATTCCATAACCATAGTCAACATTTCAAGATTTTTATCTCAATGGAGTTACTCAAAATTCTCGGTGACGGGAAATTCAAACTCTCCTCAAAACAAACTCAGAAATTCATGCATTCACGCATATAGGTTCATGCATAAAAAGAATCACACCAAATCTTGCATATAATCAGATATTTCATCTGCATCAGTTCTATATTTAGGCAATAAAAGTGCACAATCATGCATTCATAAAGTACATGTTCTAAATGTTGTCTTAACAGGTTGTGGACTTGGATCTCTTGTTCAGTGACAAAAATCTGCGGATTTAATTCTCCAACAAGTCGGTTAGTGAACCATAATTTCTCAACAAAAGAAAGGGGTTGATGAACTTTTCCTCGATCAATTGGTCAAAAAAAAAATATCATCCCCAAGCAGATCAGCCAGTGCATCACATTCTCAATGAGAAAGGTTGAGGAATCGTTTCTTTTCCCCAGCGAGGCAGTTGATATTTGTTCGTCCTAGTAAGTCGGTTGGAACACCGCATCTTCAACAAAACGGTTTGTGAACCATGATTTTTGACAGGAAGGATTGGCGGATCTTTAACATCCCCAGTGAATTTATTTAGTTTTACCCTTATTACTGATGTTCAGCAAGTTGGTCAACAGAGTTTCATCCTTATCGAAGGGATTTTCACTCTACACTTTCCAAAAAGTGTTGATGATCCTTTCCCCAGTAAATAATTCGACAAGTGTTACCTACAGCAGATTGGTCTACATACAACTTTCCCAATCAAAAAAGTTAAATAGACACGTTCTCCAGTGGTTTGTTCAAGATGGTTATCTCCAGTCGATTGATAGATTAAATTCTTCAACAAAATAGTTTTCAAGCGGTTGTCTTGTGAATTTTGTCAAAGATAATGGCAGAGTATTCAATTTTGACTCCTAGCCAGTTTTCTTTACTCAAAGACACATCAAGCGTCAGTGGAGCATTTTTAGAATCAATTTTTCTGAGTTGAGGGACCCTGAGGGGGGAAGACTCTTTTCTTTTGTGATCAACACACCCGGAGGAGAGGTAATGATCAGTTTTGGAGTTCAAGTACCCTGAGGGGAGAAGACTTCATTTTTTCTTTTATGGTCAACACATTCGGAGGAGAGGTAATGATCAGTTTCGGAGTTCAAGTACCCTGAGGGGAGAAGACTTCATTTTTCTTTCATGGTCGACACACAGGTGAAGTGGTAATGATCAGTTTTGGAGTTCAAGTACCCTGAGGGGAGAAGACTTCATTTTTTCTTTTATGGTCAACACACCCTGAGGAGAGGTAATGATCAGTTTTGGAGTTCAAGTACCCTGAGGGGAGAAGACTTCATTTTTTCTTTTATGGTCAACACACCCGGAGGAGAGGTAATGATCAGTTTTGGAGTTCAAGTACCCTGAGGGGAGAAGACTTCATTTTTTCTTTTATGGTCAACACACCCGGAGGAGAGGTAATGATCAGTTTTGGAGTTCAAGTACCCTGAGGGGAGAAGACTTCATTTTTCTTTTATGGTCGACACACTAGTGAAGTGGTAATGATCAGTTTTGGAGTTCAAGTACACTGAGGGGAGAAGACTTCATTTTTTCTTTTATGGCAAACACACCCGGAGGAGAGGTAATGATCAGTTTTGGAGCTAAAGTACCCTGAGGGGAGAAGACTTCATTTTTGTTTTATGGTCGACACACCAGTGAAGTGGTAATGATCAGTTTTGGAGTTCAAGTTGTTGGAACAAAGGATATTCAGAATCTGACTCTTAGTGTTTTGATGATAACAAAGTATTAATGAACAATAGGGTATTTTAATATTTAATTTTAAGTGTGCAGATTAAATATATTATGTTTATTAAATTAAGCTCTGAAACAAAGCATTAGCATGGATATCAGAAGCATGGATATTAGAAGCATGGATATCAGAGGCATAGATATCAGAAGCTAAGATATCAGAAGCTAAGATATCAGAAGCAACGCTAATCAGAAGCAAGTCATCTCAGAAGATTTATGTTGAATCAGAAGCAACATATGGAGAAGACCAACAGTTTCAGAAGCTGAAGACATCAGAAGCATATGTCTGATACATAGGCTCTGAATAACAAGGCAGAAAAGTCAGTGTTAACTGATAGTGATTCAATGATTGGAAATCATTTGAATTAAAGGTTGTGATTGATTGATACATCATAGTACTACAACCTTATCATCAAGGATTGTGACGTTAGTACTATTTTACTCCATAAGGGCGAATATTCTCAAGCAAAAGGAATAACAGGATAAGTATTACCAGAATTGGCAAATATCCCATGTTACCTTGTCCTTTTCACAGCTGGCTTGAAAATGACCTCTGCAACGGTCATTATCTTCAAACGTCTCTATTTTCTCTTCACATATAAATAGAGAATCTCTCTTTGAATATAAAATGTTACAACAACGCACGCACTTATACAACTTTACTCCTTTACATAAGACTGAAAGCACTGCTTCTGAAACTATTTCTGTTGTGCTTCTGACACTCTGTTTTTCTAATTCATTAGGAATTCTGTGTTAGAGTCTTAAGAGTCTTGAGTTGTAATCTTGAGAAAACTCTTGATTTTATAATCAAGCGTTTATCACTTTCTATTTTATTTCTCTTATATTAGGAAGTCTCTTGCTAGTGTGCTTGAGCAAGTAGGAAGTCTCTTACTAGTGTATTTGAGCATTGTAATAGTCTAGGTGATTATAGTGAAATCCCTTGGAAGTGCAAGGGGACTGGACTACTCTCGGTTTGTGAGAGGAACCAGTATAAAATTGCTTGTCTCGCCTCTCTCTCTATCCTTACTCTTTTGTGTGAGTGTGTTAATTGTGTTTCTTTATCCGCTGGTGCTTCTGAAAGGTTTCAGAACTTGCAAGAAGTTTTTAAAACGCCAAAACACAATTCAACCCCCCCCCTTCTTGTGTTTTTCACACCTTCAATTGGTATCAGAGCTCCGGTTTGTTACGCATCACTTAACAGTGAGACAAAAAGATCCTGAAAAACACAATGTCTGAAGATTCAAGTTCAAAGAACGTTGCTATTCCATATGATTACAATTCTGAAAAGTCTGAGAAAACTGGTGGAACTTATAGCAAAGCACCCAAGTTCAATGGTGATCAATCAACCTTCAACTGGTGGAAATACAAAATCTATCCTCATATCATAGCTGAAGATGAAGGTTTGTGGGATATCATTGAAGAAGGTGTTAGCTTTCAAGATAAGCTTGATGAAGATGGTAAGACAACAGCAGCTGTAAAGAAGACCTTCACAGTTGAACAAAAGAAAGAATGGAAGAGACACAATAGAGCTATTTCTATCCTTGCTAGCTGTATCACTCATGATGAGTTTTTGAAACTTGGAAACAGATCTAGTGCTAAGGGTATTTATGACTCTTTGTGTGCTACTTATGAAGGAAACCAACAAGTGAAAGAAGAAAAGGCTGATCTTCTGGTTCATCAGTATGAAATGTTTAAGATGAAAGACACAGAGAGCATTGAAGAAATGTATGCAAGGTTTAAAATCTTGGTTTCTGGTCTTGGAGTCTTAAAGAAAAGTTATATCACTGCTGATCATGTTAAGAAGATTCTGAGGTGTTTACCACCCAAGTGGAGACCTAAGGTCACTGCTATACAAGAAGCAAAAGATCTCAATACCTTAAGCCTAGAAGAGTTAACTAGTTCTCTCATAAGTCACGAGATGGAACTAGCTTCTGATGAGCCTAGAAGAAGAAATCAAAGTCATTGGCTTTGCCAGCAACTTTGAAATCTCCTAAAGCTTTAAAGGTTAAAGTTATTGAATCTGATGCTGATGAATCTTCTGTAGATGAACAGGAGGATGGATCAGATGAGGAACTCTTTGCCCTGCTTTCAAAGCTCAGGAAATGGAATAAGTACAAAAACAACAAAGCTTCTGGAAGAAGTTCTGGTTCTAAGAGTTATGGGAACAAAAGCTCCAATTCTAAAGACAAGAAAGATGGTTCTAAAAATAGTTGTTTCAACTGCAAAAAGACTGGTCATTTTATTGCTGATTGTCCTGATTTGAACTCAAATGATAAAGGGAAAAGGGCAACTTCAAGAACAGAATGAAGAAAAGTCTTATGGCTACTTTTGAAGATCTTGAGAAGTTATCAGATACTGAAGAAGATGATGAGGAAGCAAATATAGCACTTATGACTACAACATCTTCTGATAATGAATCTGATATGGAGAATGAATCTGATACTGATGATATTGATGAGGTAATTTCGAAACTTCCTCATGATAAGCTTCTTATTGCTCTCAAAGACACTATGAAGCAATACATAAACAAGTCAAATGATTTCAAAAGTTTAAAAACTAAAATAGACTTGCTTACAGAGAAATCTGACCAACTTCAATCTCAATATAATGAATCTCTTTTGAAAATTAAAGAGCTTGAAGAAGGTTGTGTTGCTTGTAACAAATCACATGATAAGCACGAAGTTGCTCTTCATGAGTTTGTTAAACAAAATGTTAACAAGAGCAAAGTTGCTTCCATGATTTACAGTGTGAGCAAGAACAAAGGATATGGACTTGGTTATTCTGCATCTTCTGATAAAGAAAAATCAAGTCAGTCTGTTTGTTTGAGCAAAACACCTCCTCTTCTCTATTCTACTTTCATATCAGAAACTGGTAACTCTGAGAAAGTTTCACAAACTTCTGTTTTGAATAAGGGCAAATCAAAAGTCTCAGAAGATAACAATTCAGTGATTCTTGATAACTCAAATTCAAAAATGAGATACTCAAAAGTAAAGATTCTGAAGAGACCAGTTCCTAAACCAACTAAGGTTCTGAGAACTTCAGAAGCTAGTACTTCTGATACAAAGTCTGTGAAACCTATTAGAAGTTTTGGCAAGAAGAAGTATGCTCCTCAAACTGGTTTTCAAAAATCATACTTCTACAAGGCCTACACTAACCCATCAGGACCCAACAAGTTGTGGGTACCAAAATCTGAAATAGTTTATGTTGCAGGTTTGCACTCAAAAAGAGAAAAACTCAAGTACATGGTACCTGGACAGTGGCTGCTCTCGACACATGACGGGAGAAAAGCATTTATTCCTCACCCTAAATCTGAAAAAGGGAGGATCTGTAGGATTTGGTGGGAACCAAAAAGGCACAATAATTGGTATTGGTACAGTAGAATCTATGCATGGAAGATTTGATGACAAAGAGCCTGATGATGATAAGTCAGAGCTAGTTGAAGTTATTGCAGATAATCCAGATTCAGAAGTTGAAACTGTAGAGGTTGACAAGAGTTCAGAACCTGAAACAACTTCTGATGATCAAGAAGCTGCTCCTTCTGAAGATGTTCCAACTCCTCAAATTGATAGTGATTCTGATGCTGAGATTGAAGAAGTTACTAAGAAGAATTCATTCAAATATAAGTCATCTCATCCAGAAGATTTGATCATTGGAAATAAAGAAAGTCCTAGAAAAACAAGATCAAGCTCACACAATGAAGATGCAATGGTCAGTTTGGTTTCTCTCAATGAACCAAAGACTATTGATGAAGCTCTCAAAGAAAAAGCTTGGATTTTAGCTATGAAAGATGAACTACATCAGTTTGACAGAAATGAAGTTTGGAATCTTGTTCCTAGACCAAAAGATAAGAACATTATTGGAACAAAATGGGTGTTCAGAAACAAGCTCAATGAGAAAGGAGAAGTAACTAGAAACAAAGCAAGATTAGTTGCACAAGGTTACAGTCAACAGGAAGGAATTGATTACACAGAAACTTTTGCTCCAGTTGCAAGATTGGATGCAATCAGGTTATTTCTTTCCTATGCAGTTAACCTTGCTATTACTTTATATCAAATGGATGTGAAGAGTGCATTTCTTAAAGGTTTTATTACTGAAGAAGTATATGTCAAACAACCTCCTAGTTTTGAAAATATTCAAAATCCTGATCATGTTTATAAACTGCAAAAGTCACTTTATGGTCTTAAACAAGCTCCTGGAGCTTGGTATGATAGACTGAGTAACTTTTTGGTTGATAATGGTTTTGAAAAAGGACAAGTTGACTGTACACTTTTTAGAAAAACCTTGAAGAAAGACATTCTGATCGTTCAGATCTATGTTGATGATATTGTTTTTGGTTCAACTAATGCAACTCTATGCAAGAATTTCTCTAAGTTAATGGAAAAAGAATTTGAAATGAGCATGATGGGAGAGATGAAGTTCTTTCTTGGAATTCAAATCAATCAAACAAAGGAAGGAACTTACATTCATCAAACCAAATATACAAAGGATCTCTTGAAGAAGTTCAATCTTGAAGATTGTAAGCCAATGAATACTCCAATGCATCCAACAACAAGCATGAGTCTGGATGAATCTGAAGGCAAAGTTGATCAGAAGTTATATAGAGGTATGATTGGTTCTCTACTCTATCTAACTGCATCTAGACCTGATATTATGTTCTCTGTATGCTTGTGTGCAAGATTTCAATCAGATCCTAGAGAATCTCATCTCACTACTGTGAAGAAAATCTTTAGATATCTGAAAGCTACTTGTAATTTTGGATTACTTTATAAGAAATCCAAGAAATATGAGTTAAATGGATTCTGTGACGCTGATTATGCTGGAGATAAACTTGAAAGAAAATCAACAAGTGGCAGTTGCCAATTTATGGGTGAAAATCTTATCTCCTGGTGTAGCAAGAGGCAGACCACCATTGCTATGTCCACAGCAGAAGCAGAATACATTTCAGCTGCAAAATGTTGCACACAACTTCTTTGGATGAAATATCAATTAGAAGATTATCATATAAGCAGTCACTATATACCTTTATATTGTGATAACACTGCAGCCATTCAGCTTTCCAAAAATCCTATTTTACACTCTAGAGCAAAACATATTGAGATCAAACATCATTTTATAAGAGATTATGTTGAGAAAGGTGTTATAGATATCAAGTTTGTTGATACTGAAAGACAATGGGCTGATATTTGTACAAAACCTTTGGCTGTTGAAAGATTTGATTTCATAAAGAAAATTCTCAACATGGTGTTTGTTCCTGATTGTTAAGTTCTTTTGAGTAAAACTGTTTTTAAATCTGATAAGGATCAGAAGATGTTGAACCTCAGAACCTCAAGGTCAGAAGTTCTGATGTATGACTACTTCCGATAAGTATCAGAATCAAAAGAATGGTTCTGATGTGGTAGTGGAACAGTTTACAACATTTTCTTTTTTAACTGCTGTCCACTAACGCACCAGTTATTCAAATAATTTTCTAATACACGTGTCATTTTGCAATTAGATGAGTATTGGTTTATGATGAGTTTAGCGCTTAAAATGAATATGACTACTCTGTCCTTTTGTGTGTTGTACTGTTTGTTTGTTTTCTAAAAATATACACTTTTATCACTTGCACACAAACACGATCACAACCCACACTTTTTCATATTCTCTCTAAACCTCCAACTCTTCAGTTTTCTTTCTTCCCTCTCTAGCAAAACCAAAACCCTAACCCTCAACAATGGCATCGTCATCTTCTACTGCTTCTATATCCGTAAAACCCATCGTTGATTTGGAAAATCAAAAGAAGTTCTCAATCAGAAAAGACTCTATGACCTTCAAGTTTAAAGAGTTAAAGTGCATGGTAGAGAAACGGGTGGATTTTAAAAGTCTGAAAGCTAATGGTTTTGATTTACAGAAGATGTTCTACTATCAAGGGTTAGAACGCTACTTCATGATTCTAAATGGTCCAATCTTTGACGAAATGGTAAAAGAGTTTTGGATGAAGGCGTACGTATATGATAAGCAGTTAGCTTATATTGAAGTTCAAAATCTGGTGAAGAAAAACCCTATGTTGAAAGGGAAATCAAGAAAAGAATTGGGTCTTCCTGAGTTTACCCAAACTGAAATTAGATCCAACATTGCTGGTATGGATATCAAAATCACTGCAGATCATATTGCAAAGGTTTTGAACCTACCAAATCAAGGAATTCATCTTGCTGGTTACAGGACTAAGCCCCAAGATCCAACTGTTCAAGCAACTCTGTTTGAGAATGTCACTTCAAATGGTCAGAAAGATTTGAAAACATTCTTCAAAAGTGTTTACAAGGTACTGTTTGAGTCTATTGCTACAAAAGTGGGTGGAACTGACTGCATTTCTTCTGAACAGAAATATTTCATGTATTATATTCACAGCTTTGTCAAAATGAATGTGGCTAAATACATTTTTGATCATCTCTGTGAAATGATTAAAAGCAGTATGGAAAAGAATCACACCAACTGTCATCATGTTAGGTTGCTATCTCACATATTCTATCTGAGCAACTTTCATGAGATTCTTAAAGAAAACTACCCAAGTTTTGTTAAACCTACCTTTTTGGAATCAAGAGTTGTTGATGGAAAGTCTCTAAAGAAGATGTTTTTAGTAAAAGGTAAGGTTGTGGTTCCTAACAACCCTTTGCTAATGAACAAAGAAGAAGATGTGATTGATTCTTCCTTTCCTGCTGTTGATGTTGAAGAAGGAAAGAAGATTGCTGATGGATGTTTTAATCACTGGAAGGATAAGTATGGATTGGAAACTCCTGGAGATGAAGTGGATATAACCAAACTTGGTTTTGATCAGAAGCAAGACTTTGTCATGAAGACCACTATGACAAGAGATAGAGTAAAGCTGAAAACTCCTTCAATTGGTGGTGTCAAGATCTTAACAGAAGAACAGATTGAGAATCTGAGGAGAGAAGAAAGGTCCAAGAAGGATGAGGACAACAATAAAAACAAGAGGAAAGTTTTTGTTGAGTCTGATGAAGAAGAAGAGGATGATGATGAACCTCTGATATTGAAGAAGAAGAAGAAGAAGATAGCCAGAGAAAGAGCTGCTCACAAACGACAGAAACATCAAGGTACATCTTCTAATGCTTTTATTAATGAGTCTGTTGAATCTCAAACTAGAAATGATGAACCTATTCTTGAGCCTGTTTTTATGAAACCTTCTCCAACCAAACCTTCTTCTGAACCTTTATCAGAACCAAATATTTTAGATATGTTATCTGAACATTTGTCACCTCAAACCATTCATGCAGAAACAAACATCCTACCTGAAACCCCCTCCAAACCTTCTGTTGTTATACCTTCTCCTTCTGAGAAATCAGGTCTTGATAAGCTTAAAGAAAAATATGGTGATCCTCTTAGTGATGTCAGTTCTGATTCTGATACTGAATCTGATAACACCAATCCCATTCCCACTCCAATTCATGTTGACACTCCTCCACATGTCACTCAACCTTCCATCCCAACCATAGAAATTGTTAATCCTTTAACCCAAACATCTTCACAACCTGAATTCATTGTCAGTATACCCTCATCACCTCAATCCCCAGTCTCACCTCCATCTAACCTTGAACAAAATATCAACCAAACAGTTTTTGAGCCTGAAATTACATATCAATCTATCCTAGAAAGCATTCAAACTCAACATTCAAACCAAACTGTTTCTAGCATTGAGATTTTAGCAAGGCTTGTTAATAATGATGTTAGAAGAATGCACAGCTTAAAATCTGAACGTGGTATTATGCCAAGTCAGATTATTGAAAAGTTTGATGAGATTGACAATGCTCAGAGGTTGATCATGGCTGCTTTGAAGAAAAAGTATGTTGATGAGTTAGTTTATGAACATCTGCAATTCACTGACTCTTTTGAAAATGCATTTGGAAGTGCTCTTCAAAAGAAAAGATTGATGTTAACTAACTTATCACATGATGAGATGGAAGTTCTAAAAGCTAAGGAAAGAGAACAGAGAAGTCTGGAACAGAAGATGATGCTGGAAAAAGATGTTAATGTGCTAACTTTTGACACAAGGATGATTGAAAGTTCTGATGCTGCTGCAACTAGGATTCTAAAGGTTGAACATATTCAAAGAGAACAAAGAGATAAACTCTTAGTGCTGGAAGCTGGATTGGAAGAGGTCAAGACTAATCAGATAGATCTGAAAGAAACTATCAACAAGAATGCTGAGAAGTCTGACAAAGCTCTTGAGAAGATGATGATGTTGCTTATCTCAAGACTTCCTTCTAACCCCTCCTCATCTCAACCCTAGGATTCTATGTTTGCGCACAAAATTGTTTTTAAGTGGTTGTAATATTTGAACAAGTTTTATTTTTCTGTTAATTGCATGAACATCTTTTGCTTACTTAATTTGTTTTGTTTGCTATTAACTGTTTGCATTGTTTTGTTCAAATATGTTTTTACAAATTATGTCAAACACAAAGAGATTATAGAAAAAGATTTCAAAACAGAACCATAAATCTTTATTGATTAAATAGAATATCATTACATAAGATCCTAAATCTATTTAGAATCTAAATCTGACTTCTGTGAGTCACCAGAGCCTGAGGTTTCTGTTGGAGAATTATCATTCTCCAAGTACCTCAGATAATCAAAATCTGGCTTATCAGAACCAGAAGAGGATCCTTCTGAAGAACCTTCACATTGTTCTGGATCATATGTTCTGAGAAATTCTCTATAATCAGAATCAGTATCATCAGAATCTGATGAAAGATTGATATATACTGGTGGTTGTGGCTTTGTTTTTGATCTGGTTCTATAACTTCTTCTTAATGGAACTGAAGAAGATGCTTCACCCTTAATCTTCTTTGCTTTTGGTTTTGTTTTCTGTGGTGATTCTTCTTTCTTCACTTCTTGGGGAGCCTTACCCTTATTTGCTCTTCTATCCTTATCCATTATTTCTAATAATAATGTGTGGAAGTGTTGAGTAAATTGTAATGGTGTTGCGCTCTTCTTTTATAGACTTTTTAAAGAGTCAAAGTCTCTCAGTTCTTGGAATCAGACAATCTCTTTAATGGAGTTGTTGTAACTGTTTTCCTGACTTGACTCCTTGAAAGTTGTGTTTTTGACTGATCTTTTTACGCGCTTTTTAAATGCCTTTACTTCTTTTTATACAAATTGTTTTTGTTTGATGACAAAAGGGGGAGTAAGAGTCATTAATTATTAAGATTAGAAGCGCTAATAACTGAAACCAATTAAAAGAATCCATTTAATTTTACGTTTTTTCTTTAAATTATTTTATCTGTTTATTTATTCTGGAGAATAATATTTTATGTTGAACTAAGTTCTTCATATGATGATAAATGGAAAGAGTGCAATTTTTCCATTAATTATCAGACTCAGGGGGAGAGCTTACAAAACTAGTCTCTAAGAGTCAAAATATGAAGAATTTGAGTCAAAATAAAATTATATTCTTAAACTATTTTAATTACTAAATGTTACAACTTAGGGGGAGCGTGCAAAGCTTATGAACCTCTGTTGAACATAGTAAATTAAAATAACAACCATTGTTAATTAATACTAGATTTGTCATCAATCAAAAAGGGGGAGATTGTTGGAACAAAGGATGTTCAGAATCTGACTCTTAGTGTTTTGATGATAACAAAGTATTAATGAACAATAGGGTATTTTAATATTTAATTTTAAGTGTGCAGATTAAATATATTATGTTTATTAAATTAAGCTCTGAAACAAAGCATTAGCATGGATATCAGAAGCATGGATATCAGAAGCATGGATATCAGAAGCATAGATATCAGAAGCTAAGATATCAGAAGCATGGACATCAGAAGCTAAGATATCAGAAGCAACGCTAATCAGAAGCAAGTCATCTCAGAAGATTTATGTTGAATCAGAAGCAACATATGGAGAAGACCAACAGTTTCAGAAGCTGAAGACATCAGAAGCATATGTCTGATACATAGGCTCTGAATAACAAGCCAGAAAAGTCAGTGTTAACTGATAGTGATTCAATGATTGGAAATCATTTGAATTAAAGGCTGTGATTGATTGATACATCATAGTACTACAACCTTATCATCAAGGATTGTGACGTTAGTACTATTTTACTCCATAAGGGCGAATATTCTCAAGCAAAAGGAATAACAGGATAAGCATTACCAGAATTGGCAAATATCCCATGTTACCTTGTCCTTTTCACAGCTGGCTTGAAAATGACCTCTGCAACGGTCATTATCTTCAAACGTCTCTATTTTCTCTTCACATATAAATAGAGAAACTCTCTTTGAAGATAAAATGTTACAACAACGCACGCACTTATACAACTTTACTCCTTTACATAAGACTGAAAGCACATCTTCTGAAACTATTTATGTTGTGCTTCTGACACTCTGTTTTTCTAATTCATTAGGAATTCTGTGTTAGAGTCTTGAGTTGTAATCTTGAGAAAACTCTTGATTTTATAATCAAGCGTTTATCACTTTCTATTTTATTTCTTTTATATTAGGAAGTCTCTTGCTAGTGTGCTTGAGCAAGTAGGAAGTCTCTTACTAGTGTGTTTGAGCATTGTAATAGTCTAGGTGATTATAGTGAAATCCCTTGGAAGTGCAAGGGGACTGGACTACTCTCGGTTTGTGAGAGGAACCAGTATAAAATTGCTTGTCTCGCCTCTCTCTCTATCCTTACTCTTTTGTGTGAGTGTGTTAATTGTGTTTCTTTATCCGCTGGTGCTTCTGAAAGGTTTCAGAACTTGCAAGAAGTTTTTAAAACGCCAAAACACAATTCAACCCCCCCCCTTTCTTGTGTTTTTCACACCTTCACAAGTACCCTGAGGGGAGAGGACTTCATTTTTTTTCTTTTATGGTCAACACACCCGGAGGAGAGGTAATGATCAGTTTTGGAGTTCAAGTACCCTGAGGAGAGAAGACTTCATTTTTTCTTTTATGGTCTATACACCCATAGGGCGGGTAATGATCAGTTTTGAAGATAACGCACCCTAAGTGGAGGCGACTCAGTCTTTTATGGTCTATACACCCATAGGGCGGGTAATGATCATTTCATTCTCAGGTATTCAGTTACTAGTTATTCCAGGTATGTTTCCACCTTCATCTTCCATATGCATTCATTATCATTACATCACATTCGCACCACAAAATTAGGGCATTTGTATTTAATTATCTTTTACTTCGAACACGTAAGGACAAAGGTCATTTACGCATTCGAGTATAAGACAATTAAATAGGGGCAGCTGTAATACCCTAATTTTGCGCTTTTTAAAATAAATATTTTATTTGAAAATTATTTCTTATTTTCCTTAAGAAATACCAAAAATAGTTTTTAGATAATTTTTTTTTCCTACAATTTATTCTTTTTTCTTTACTTCTTTTAATTATCGTAATTTATCTTTTTATACGAAAAATAGCAAAAATGCTCAAAAAATTAGTTTTGTTTTTGTAGTTGAGTTTATTTTTTTTATTTCTATATCTTTCTTTATATTTTATTTGTTTTTTCCTTGCATTTTTTTTTTCTTTCTTTCTATTTTTATTTGCATTTTTCTTCTTTTATGACATTTCTCTTTTTTTTTTTAACCAATTATAACTTGACACCTCATCTCCTTCACATTTTTTTATACTTTGAAAATTAGAAATTCACCCCATTTTCTTTTTCACAATTATTACCCTCAAAAATCCAAAAATCACAAAAGAGGCCCATTTTTAGTTAATTAGTATAAATAGGGGAGGGTTATTACAAACCCTAGACAGATTTCACTGTAGCAAAAATCATCTTCTTTCTTTCTCTCTTCAGCGGCGCGCTCTCCCTTTTCTCTCACAAACCCTAAAGTTTCAATCTCACAAATCTATCACAAATCTTTGTCAAACCCCAAAATCATCAAAAGGAAAAGTGTTCTACTCGTCTTCCTCTTTCTATTGCTCCCTCAATCGCACGCTAATTCACAAGAACGGCTCCAAGAAGTGCTAATCCGAGAACGAAGATACCAAGACGAAAAAGGTGTAGATCGAACGATTTCAGACAAATTTTCTCCTCTATCCTTTTCGATTTATGCATATGTCGTGTATATAAACTGTTTGGCTTTGATTTATGTTTGTTTTGATCAGTGAATCGCGTCTAGATCTAGTTTTTTTACCGCCGGTGTCGTTTCATTTCCGTTTGATTATGTGTTAAACGCTTTTGATATGTGAAAACCATTATGAAATTTGTGATCTACGTTTAAAAACGATGCAAATCGGCTGTTTAATCGCGTGTTTTGGCTTTGATTCATGTTAGTTTGAGATCGCCGAGCTTCCTCTGTGTTTTCATGGAGTCTCGCCGAGTCACTAAGTCAGTGACTCGGTCAAGTTAGTTTAGGATGAAGATGCTTACGTGTCAGCCTGCGATTGGCTGACACGGTTTGTTTGTTTTGTTTTTTTCTGAATTGGGTTGTGTGACCAGGTCGGGTTATACCCGTTTGACCCGGCTCGGTTTTGTTTGAACTATTGGATCTGGGCTGACCGTTTCTGGCCCATATTTTTTTGTGTGTGATTTTTTTTTATGACTATATGCACCCCTTTGATCTGCTATTTGCACCTCCCGATGAGGTTTAGTAGATTGGGCCTTAAGCCCATTTTTTGGTGATTCTGTTGGTTTATTTTTTTTACTGCACTGCACCCCCTGTAGTTGCTATACGCACCCCCTCTGAATCTCAAAATGGGCATTAAGCCCAATTATTTTTTTTCTATTTATTTTGTGCATTTTACTGTTTGCACATCCATATTTGCTTTTGCACCCTCTGTTGAATTTAATTAATTTTAGACGTTTTAATTTGATTTAACATGAAAATTTCTTTATAAAAATGATATAAAAAATAAACGGGTCCCTGCAGTACAGCTTGCGTCCGAGAGTTTTTTTTGTATAAAAAATGCTAAAAGAAACTTATTAATTAAAACAAGAATATGAGAAAGTGTCTGTCGCACGGCTTGTCTCCGACTCAATTTTTTTATTTTAATTAATAAAGTTGTGAAGATATTTCATCTGATATTCAATTAATTTCAATGGCTTATTTGACTGTATGTGCTATTTAACTTGTCTGAACCTTGATATTATGAAAAGCTTCGATTGAAATGAGCATAAACGGGTCCCTGCCGAACGGCTTGTGTCTGTGAGTTATGCTCGGATCAATCGGAGGGAAACTTGTTAATTAAAAGGGATTAAGGAAGTGTCTGCCGAACGACTTGTCTCCGACTTAATTCGTTTTAATTAATGAAGTTCATGTCAAACTATTATGTGATGTTCGATCTTTTATTTTGCACATATTCTTGAATTTGATTATTATCTGCTCATATGTGTTCTGTTCATTTAACTGTTCGGCATCATCACTGTTATCATATCATTCATGTGCATTCATATATGCATATCTCTCTTCTACCCTTTCTTTTTCTTTTCTTTTTGGTTCTGATCTGAAAATGTGAAACTCTTTTCTGTTACGATTGGAATGAGAATAAATCCAGCCCCTGACATACAGCTTGTGTCTGTGAATTATTCTCATCCCATTTAAACCGGAACTTTGTTAATCAAAGAGAATGAGGAAGTGTCTGCCGAACGGCTTGTCTCTGATTCATCTCACTTTAATCAATAAAGTTTAACTAATTTATTTGAATGAAAAGGGGATGAACGGTGAGTGACCTGCTTCTCTGGATAGTTCAGTCCCTGCTGCACTGCTTGTGTCTGTGACTTATCCTCATTCACTAAACAATCTTGAAAATTCCTAAAAGACACTCAACCCACTCAACTGTTTTTCCTGCCCTTGTGCAGTCAACTCTTTTTCAACTATCAAACCTTTTTTTTAACTTGTTTTCTTAAACGGATGACGCTTTATCCATTCCCCTGCTACAGACAAACGCTTAAGCCTCCGAAGCGAGCATAGAAGCATATTGTTGTATCAGTGGAATGCGACCTAACCATTGTTCACTAAAAACAACCAACACACAAATCTTTCTTTTCAGGAAGAACTACGTGAGCTTGACTTCCTCATTGTACTTGGGGGATACGTAGGAGCGAGAGCCTCTCTCGTCAAGCCAAATAATATAAACCTCTTTTTTCCCTTTTTATGTTCAATATGCGGTAATATTTTCTTTATATGCGGTTAATCTCTGTTTATGCAAATCAAAATTCCTCAAATGGTCCCCGTTGAGTACAACGGATATGAGGGGGTGTTAACGTCTTCCCCTCATGTAACCAACTCCCGAACCCGATCTTTTTAAGGTTTTATCATTATTTTCCCTTTGAAGTGTAAGAAATAGTCACAAGAAAGGGGGGGTTTGAATTGTGACTCTTTTAGAATTTACCTAATAAAAATTTCTCTTCAAAACAAACAGATGAGATTGATCTGAGATCAATCTAGTTAGTAATGAAAACAGATTTAAATGTGAATTGTGTGTGTAGTGTTTTGCTCAAAGTAAAGATAGGGAAAGAGAGAATCAACACAAAAGAATTTATACTGGTTCACCCAAATCCTGGGCTAGTCCAGTCCCCACGCCTGTGAGTTTTCCACTATAATCTTGAGATGCTACCGATCTCAAATTACAAAACCTCCTTGATCTAAACCAAGATCAATAGCTTTTAAGCCCTCCAAGCTTAAACCTATTCTAGCCCTTCAAGCTAGAAGGATACAACACCAAACCACTCAATCAATAGTTACGTATTGACTTGAGCTTATCTTCTTTTTTACAAAGAGTTTGTTCCGGATCTAAGCTTTCAAATAAACTCAACCACGTTGAGAAGCTTATACAAAATACACACAATACACTCAGTAATATGTTGATCCAAGAGCTGGTAAAGAGCTGGAGTGTGAGTGGTAAAATTGAGACACAATGATACAACCACACTTAAAAGTGGAGTATGTTGAAAATGGTCTCTTAAGATATTTGCTTGTAGAAACTCAAAGGTTAATTTGAGAAGCAAATAAAATCACTCTAGAAAAACTCAGAAGTACTGATGATAATGAAGAACTTTGAGTTGAGTGATGAAAGAAGAGCTTTGAGAACTTGTATGATAAAGACAAGTGTAGAAAGATTGTTGTAGTTGAAGCTCTTGCTCTTCAAAGTCTCCAAGGATGCTATTTATAGCTGATGTGAATACTTCAATCCTTGGTCATCAAGTTGCTTCAGAGGAGCCAAAAACTAGCCGTTTGAAGTCCATAAGATGACAGCTCATTGTACTTGATGAAAGATAATAAATCTGCCAGAACGTTCTCAGTATGTTCTTCACGTTTTGGTTGTGGAGAGTGAGTATTTAAAGCTCTTGAAATCAGGAGCGTGTTGGTAACTTATTTATCAAGGCTATACGTTGCTGGATAGCTGCTTAAAGTCAAATACCAACACCTGTAGACAGCTAGAAAGAATATATCAAAGAGTGTGCAAAAAGCTGTCCAGACGGGAGAACGTTCTCACATCGTTCTCTTGTTCATTTGCTGATGAAAGTCTTCATACAAAGGAAGACGGTTGCTTGCTGGACAAGTTACCACATTACAAAGTCTTGTGGAGTGTTTATGAGTCAGCTGGTCTTCTTATCCTCTTGCTATCCAAGTGTACAACAAAAGTACACATAGCTTCCATAGATGTAGGAAAAGGACATAGGATAAAATATAAAACTTGTCCTTGTAAGTACAACACAACTCATAGTCAAGAGTGTGTTGTCTAAATATTGTTGGCCCATAAAATGTCCTTGAATAGTGACAGCTTGCAATGTTCTAGTAGAAGACTCCTTGAGACATTGAATATATGTTTATTCTTCAACCATGACTAAAATAGAAATCTTCTCTTGTCACTATTTGCTTCTTGCTTTAAATGACTTATGTCTTGTAGAGATTCTGAGAAATAAATTACCTTGCATAAAGTGCTTCTTTATTTTGTCCATAGTCCACTTAAAATAAATAAGTGCTTTTGCTTTGTAACAAGATGTAGCGCTGGACAAAGAATGTTCTCAGAATGTCTGCTGAAGCTTTTCTTAAACGATGAAACATATAGTCTTGTTGCTGCAAAACTTCCCATAATTCAATTGATGTTTTGCACACATTCTTTATATGTTATATGAGTATCTTTGAGATGTTATAGTGGAGGCGTGAGTGTACTCATCATGAGAAATACTACTTTCTAGTATGATTAGAACTTTTATGACTTTTGCATAACTCCTATGAAAAATCATTCTCAAACATTCTCATCTTGAGAAGCTTTGGTAGGATGATACTTTGAGTATATTGTGAAGATCCTTAGTATATCCATTATTCCTTTTGACGTTAATTGTAGTAGTAAATCCTCAAAGCATGTAACACAAAATTCAATGTGAATTTTGTCATGCAAATAAAATATATTCTTGTGTAGCATATGATGCAGGTTTTTCCATCTTCATTCTTCAACTTATGAACATCATAATCTTCCATGATCAATCAAAACCCATTGTAAACCTTGTGGTGAAGACGAAGACTATAAACCATTATATTCACTTTCTTGCTTGAGTCTTTCAAAGAGTCTTCTTATGATTCAAACAATATCCTTTAAAAATCTTTATGAAGCTTGTGATACTCTTGTCACCATTATCTGACGCTACTCAAAACCTTTCATTGTTGAGTATATAAAATGCACTTGTTGATGTGAGTGACTTCTAGTATGTCCACTTTTATCATTATCTAGATTTCAACAAAAACTCAAGTGCAAACATCAGTAGATCACCATTCATAAAACTTAACATTTATTCCATAAGGTTTGTTGTCATTAAAACATATACCAAAGAGATTTTTCCTCAACACCCTTCCCCTCATGGGATAAATAAAATATGGTGGCGGCTTCATTGTTTACATTTGTGCATTGCATTTCATCATTGCATATCTGTATATTTTTTTGCGCCGGGTACTACACTGGCTATAACAAAATATTCATTGCTGAAGAAGATGTGGCTAAAACTGCATTTAGATGCCCTGGGGCATTAGGGACTTATTAATGGGTTGTTATGCCATTTGGTCTTGAAAATGCTGGAGCCACATACCAAAGAGCAATGAATTCTATATTTCATTATTTTATTGATGCCTTTATGCAAGTTTATATTGATGACATTGTTGTGAAATCCTCCTCTAGTGATGATCATTTGAATCATCTTAGAAAATGTGTTTTTGGTGTACATGCAGGGGATATCCTTGGTTTTGTGGTGCATAAGAAAGGCATTGAAATAAATCAAAACAAGACAAAGGCAATTATGGAGACACAACCTCCAAGTACAAAGAAACAACTTCAATCCCTTTTGGGAAAGATCAATTTTTTGAGAAGATTCATTTCGAATCTAAGTGGAAAAGCTCACCCATTCTCTCCATTACTTAGAAAACAAAAGGCTGATCAATTTCATTGGGGGCAGGAGCAACAAAAAGCGTTCGAAGACATTAAGAGTTATTTGTCAAATCCACCAACACTAATGCCCCCCATTCGAAACAAGAGTATGAAGTTGTATATAGCAGCATATGATTCAACAATTGGTAGCATGCTTGCCCAAGAGGATGATAATAATGTTGAAAGAGCTATCTATTATTTAAGTAGAGTGCTAAATGATGTTGAGACTAGATATAGTGCCATAGAAAAGCTTTGTCTTTGTTTATACTTTTCCTGTATTAAACTTAAGCAATATATAAAGCCTATTGAAGTTTATGTTTATTATCATTCTGATATTATTAAGCATATGCTTTCGAAACCTATTTTACATAGTAGAATTGGTAAATGGGCTTTGGCTTTAACTGAATATTCACTAACTTATAAACCTTCAAGAGATAAAAAGGGTCAAATAGTGGCATATTTTCTTGTTGATCATTCGATGGTTGAAATTCCACTAAGTTATGTGGGTACTCAACCTTGGACATTGTATTTCGATGGATCCAAGCATAAACATGGAACTGGGATTGGAATTTTAATAATTTCTCCAATACAGATTCCAACTAAGTTTAAATACTTGATTAATGGTTTTTGTTCCAATAATGAGGCAGAATATGAAGCCTTAATTAATAGCAGGTCTTGCACTTCTAATAGACTTGGGGGCAAAAAACATCATAATCAAGGGTGATTCAAAGTTGGTAATTAAGCAATTAACAAAAGAGTACAAATTTATTAAAGAACATTTGGCTAAGTATTTTGTAATTGCAAATTCCTTATTGGATCGATTCGAGTCAGTGCAATTCGAGCATATAGCCAGATTACAAAATCAGGAAGCCAATGACTTGGCTCAAATAGCTTCTGGCTATAAAGTATCTCCTGAAAATTTGACAAAATTGATTGAGATTAGGGAGAAATTGGTTTTCAATGAACCATTATCTTCAGAGTTATCAATGGCAAAACTTGTGGGGGCAGATTCACCTCATAGTGCTGAAAATGGCTCGAACAAAGAAGTAGATTGTGAAAATGCTGACATTTTTACCATTGATAACTTGCTAGATGGTGACTGGAGGAAACCAATAGTTGAATATTTACAAAATCCTAATGGTCAGACTGATAGAAAGACCAAATATAGGGCCTCAAGCTATGTTATAGTTGGAAATGAATTGTGTAAAAAGACAACTGAAGGTGTTTTATTCAAATGTCTTAACAATTCTGAAGCTTTGATAGCTATTTCTGACATACATAGTTGTGCTTGTGGCTCTCATCAAGCAGGCCACAAAATGAAGTGGTTATTGTTCAGACAAGATTTGTATTGGCCTTCTATGTTAAAAAATTGCATAGACTTTGCCAAAGGATGTCAAGAATGCCAAAGACATGTAGGAATACAACATGTCCCTGCAAGTGAATTACATTCTATAAATAAACCATGGCCATTCAGAGGTTGGGCTTTGGATTTGATTGGTGAAATTAAACCTGCTTCTTCTAAAAATCAACGCTATATTTTAGTTGGTATTGATTATTTTACAAAATGGATAGAAGCAGTGCCTTTACCTAATGTGGATCAAGAGGCAGTAATTAATTTCATTCAAAATCACATTATTTATAGATATGGCATTCCAAAAACAATCACCACTGATCAAGGATCAATTTTCACTGGGAGAAAAATGCAAGAGTTTGCTAGTGAAATTAGTTTTAGATTGCTCACTTCAACACCATATTATGCTCATGCAAATGGTCAAGTTGAAGCCGCTAACAAAATAATCATCCATTTGATTAAAAAACACATTGCTCAAAAGCCAAGGAATTGGCACAAAACTTTAGATCAAGTTTTATGGGCATGTAGAAATTCCCCTAAGGAATCAACTAATACTACACCATTTCGATTAACATATGGTCATGATGCTGTTTTTCCTATTGAGATTAACATGCAATCGTTTCGAGTGCAAAGGCAGATGGAAATACCAACTGACCATTATTGGGAAATGATGTTAGATGAATTAATTGATTTAGATGAAAGAAAGGTTACAAGCTTTAGAATGTATGACTAGGCAAAAAGAAAGAGTTGCCAAAGCCTATAATAAAAGGGTGAAGTCAAAAGCTTTGACTTAGGGGATTTAGTTTGGAAAGTCATTTTGCCCATGGATAAAAAAGATAGAGTCTTGGGCAAATGGTCCCCTCATTGGGAAGGTCCATTCAAAATTGTTCGAGTTTTTTCAAATGGTGCTTATGAAATTGAGGAGCTAAGTCCTGAGAAACATGTGTTAGGGATAAATGGTAAGTATTTGAAAAAGTATAAACCAGCATTGCTCGAAATCAATATAAGTGCAGAATAAAACTTAGAACAAAATAATGTGGCAGAAGGAAATAATAAAATTGCCACAGCAGGGCATTGTCAAATTACAACCAAGTTCAAAAATAAAGATGTTGTTCGAATAGGACAATAAAGATATGGTTCGAATATGACAATATAAATTACAAAGATTTGACTGGCTTGATAAATCTCTTGTAGGGATGGCTTTTCCTTCTCGATGACCAGCCTAGCACTTTCCAAATCTTAAACCTCCGCTGCTATGACTTCAGAGTCATAAAAGGCTTGGATTCCCTCTCTACTTCTAGCAGCCACTTCTGCCTGGAAGGATTGAGAAATCTCCATCTCTATGGTTGTTAGGATTCTTTGTTCATCAGCTATCTTGACTCTGCATTCATCAATTTGGCGCCGAAGATCAGCAATGTTTGCCTCCCAAGCAGATATGTTATTTCTGCAAGTTACAAGTCTTGGGGTTCGAACTTCAGCAGCTTCCTTTCGAATCCTAGCAACTTCGAGTTGGGCCTGTTGAGCTTTGGCCTGTAGAGCAGCATGGGCATGTTTCTGTACTCCAAGTCTAGTTTCATTGGTTTTCTCCTTCTAAATGATCTTAGCATATTGGTCAATTAGGCTCGCGAGTTGCATAACTTTTCCCAACATTACAGGATCAGTTAGAGGATTATGCAATTTCTGTAGAAAGCCTAAGTAACTAAATGCATTAGAAGGGTTTTCTTCGAGTGACTCCAAGATATTATGTAGAACGTACTCAGTTTGTAGCTTGTTTAACAATGAGTCTTGTTTTACTTGAGAATTCACTTCAGAGTTGGAAGGATAGGTGGCACAATCAGTTCGCTCACTCGAAGATTGAGACTAGGACTTGGATTGAAGGAGAAGGTCCAGTGCAGCAGCTGGGTCAGTCTTGTGCATGTTAGCAAAGTCTTCTTCTAGCACACCAATGCTTGCTGAAAGCCTTGATGTAGAAGAGACTGAAAGGAGTTCTGATCCACCAACTTTAGCTTCTTTCATGATTGTATCATCTCCTTCAATATCTTCACCTTCCTCAAGTGATTCACTCTCAATTGAATCACTCGAACCCTCACTTGGAGTTGGAGTTGGCAGCTTGCTTGGATTTACTTGTTGATTGACCCAATGGGCCTCAGCTGTGCTCTGCCAACTATTGGGGTTTTCTTCCGTCTCAACCTCTTTATCGAACTGGCTCTGAGTCATAAAGATTGGTGCACCAAAGTTGGTGTCTTCAATTTCCTTACTCTCACTTGAGCTAGTCTGAAAACATAACAATATATGTGAATGAGATGGATATGAAGAAAATCTAAATAATAATGGTAAAGAACAGATAAATTGGTTACCTTGCTACATTTAGCCCCTATATATTTCTCCATTAGAGTTGGGCTTTAATGTTGTTCTTTCTCGAGTTGTTCTTCGAGGACAACTTCAGTCTGTTATGTCAAAAACAAGAAAAATTAGGAAAAAATTGGTTAACAAAAGTGCATTCGAATGTAAGAACCAATAAAGATGACATACCTTGTCATTTCCTTCTTTTTCTTTGTTTCGTTCTTCCTGAACATGGGATAGGGATGCATTTCTATCCTTAGCAGCTGGAGAAAGAGGAGGGTTTGATTGATTAAGCATTGAATCAGAATTAATGACTTTCTCAGGAGTGGTCTCTTGATTCTCCACAGTAAAGTCATAATCCACTCGAACAGTGCTGGTAGTATCAGACTTAGAGGATTTTGAAGATTTTGATTGTCTCTTTTTCTTCTTCTTCTTCAAATCCTCAGCCACTGTGGAGTCCTCTTTCTTCTTCTCACTTCCTTCCTCTTCAGCTTTCTTCTCCTTGCTAGCCTCAGCATTCGAGGAGCTGTTCTTTTTGCCATCCTTGCTCTTCTTCAATTTTTTGGATTTTGCCAATGCATGGTTTGCTGCATCAGTTGTTGTTTGTGCACCACTACCTTCAGAAGTGGTGGAGGTTTGTTTGTGCTTCCTCTTCAATGGTTTCTCTGGCTCATGCTCCTACATGAATCAGGAAATTGTAAGATAAGCACTATGCAGGAAGTTTAGTAAAATGTTAAAAGTTTTAGACATTCGAATGACTAACTTCTTCATCATCATGCACTATGACTTGTGGAAGGTCATCCTCTCTCGAGGGCTTAACAACGCTAGTGGCATGTTTTTCTCGCATTATGTAGCATTAGTTGTAGAAGGAAAATTATAACATGCAAATAATAGATGCATGACTCGAACCAAAGTAAAACGTGATAGTTTCTTACCTTGTCTGTCTTAGCCAAACATTTGTGACTTGAGTTGAAATCGTAGTTGAGATGTCAGCTACCATAATTAATGTATGTTTCATTCATCGTTTATATAAAAAATAAGAGTGAAGTATTGTGCATAGGGGTCATTTTCTCAAACTTGGCCTAAGGCCCATAAAATGTTAGAAACGAGACCGACTATGTCTATATTGGATGTGCAAAGAAGAGACCTTATATGCCTACATGAACACTTATGAAGGAGTAGTTATATCCAAACTACTCAACTAATGCTTATGATCCATTGTTGTACTAAGGATCAAGCATATTCTATATGATGTTCACCATGACTTCAGATTATTATATCCAGTTGTAAATGAATTCTTATTGTATTTCTAGAAGATATCATAAGTTTGTCTCATGAAAGAGATGTTGAAATTTGTATAAACGTAATTAGTTCAAAGAGCAGAACTAATATCAGTGGCATCTTATAGGATTTCACCAATCAAACTTAGAGAATTGAAAAGGTTCTACTTGAGGATTTGCTCTATAAGCACTTTATCTGGCCAAGTGTGTTATCGTCGGGTGCACAAGTTATTTTAGTCAAGAGGAAAGATGGGATATATATATATATATATATATATATATATATATATATATATATGAGAGACTATGCATAGATTATCGTCAAATCTATAATGCATTGATTATCGTTTCCTAGAATTTCCTAGAATTGACGACTTGTTAGACCAACTGAAAGGAGCTATTGTGTTTTCCAAGACTGACCTGAGATCTAGTTATCATCAAATATGATTAAGTCTTCTTACATGTCTAAGACGGTGTTCAGAACCAGATACATACATTAATGTACACTATTTTTACGTTAAATGTGCAAAATTTGAAATTTAGAAGTAATAATGACCTTTTTTTCTTCTTTCTTTTCTTTGTTTCTTCATGTCTTTATTTTTAAATGTATTCAATACACATGTACACATAACAATTTACCATAAAAAATCGTTTTGACTCTAATTCAATAATTATTCAATAATGCTAAAAATATTTTTTTGACAAAATTAATACTAAAAATATTATTTAAGAGATGTTTGTAGGATTGTGTTTCATCTCATTTCAGGTGTGAAAAAATTCATCACTTCTCAATTTCTCATTTGTTTTGTCAATGCTTAAAATTCTTTTTCTTTATTTTTTTCTTTTCTCAATTTGATGTCTCTTTGTTCTCCATCTATTTTTCTTCACATTCGTTTTCACCACTCTTTGACATGTATGAATAATCACTAAATAGAGTTTCTTTATCTTTTGCTTCATTTTTCTGTTGTTAATTATATCTTTAGTATTAATCGTATAAGTACATTATTATATCACATTATATATAACTAGCGGGCCAAACGGGCCCGTTTGTGTGATATTTATTTTTCTATTATGCTAACTTATATGTTGAACCCTAAAAAGAAAAACTTATATGTTGAAGATTAATCTAAACTTGTTTAAACTTAGTATAAAGCAAAGATTACATAAAGATAGAGAAATGAGTTTGAAGGAATGAGGAAGCATGCAACCACAAAAATTCTCTTTCAATTGCTTTTTTTTCGTGTGTGTTTTTGTGTCTAACATGGTTCTATTTTTCAATTTCAATCATGGTAATTAAGAGAGAATTTATTTTTCAGAATTAAATCAAAGCATTTGATTCAAATGGATCAATGCATAAATTTTTGGTGGCTTCATAAAGTTAATTTAGATTTTGAGTACTTATCAATCATTTTTTATTATTTTCTAATTAATTTCTGGTTTATTTATGTATTATTTTTGTGTCAATTTGTGTTTGGTGATTTTGGATTCCGTGCAATCGTCAAATGTATGTAGAAATACACATTAGTTTGATCAAGATCAACCTATCTTAAACAGAGTAATTTTTTGTTTTTGTTCTATCTTTTAAACTTCCGTCTGCATTTTCTATTCTACTAACGCGTATATCTCAATTAATAATGCAAAATAATTCATCTGATGAGATATCCGCATTTTAAAAAACCAACTATTTATTTTATAATAAAAAAAAATGTAAAAAATTTAGAATCAAACTAGAACGCTAATAGTTACAAAGAGAGAAAATGAATCAAAATGAAAATATGAAGCAAATTGAGAGAATTTTATTTTATCAAGAAAATGCAGCAAAAATCGAATCTTGATCTGATACTATGTTAAGAAACATGACATCTTTGAAAATAAAAGAGAAAGACTTAAAATATAATTGTATTGAGTATACTCAAAGTGCTACAAAATGAGAAAAATGACCTACTAATAATAAATTTTAAGATGTAATTGTATTCAATATGGTGAAAGTGCAACAAAGTGAGAAAAATTACCTACTAATTAAGCAGATCGATATTCTGTTGCTCCATTATCATGCCTAATTTTACAATAAACAAAAAATAATTTCATTTGAAGTACTCCCAAAATCAAGAGAGCTTATTTAAAATAGAAATTGTTCAATGAAAAAAAATAGTTATGGTTCCATGCCATGCTCGATTCAATAAAACATATGAAAAAGATTGAAATCAAATTTGTGAATCTTCCAATCTCTATTTAATTATCAGTACCGATGTGAACAGTTAGTTATATTATGCGGTTATTAAGTTGTATGTGGAAGACAAAATAGCGTGTACTTATAATCACTGTGAAAGGGTAATTTGTGAATACAAAAAATTCAACACAAAAACTTGTATCATCTTAATATATAGGTATAGATTTTAAATATCATATTTTTATACATATCATATCAAATGAGAAAAAAATGCAAAATATTATTAGCAACATAGAGGTGTTGTTCCAAATAAAAATGTAAAACAATAAGAAAAATTAAAGAATCACCAACCATATATATATATGAAGAAACATTTTGCTCCTTTGAAAATATATCGCTTCTAAAAAAGAAATAAGATAAAATCAATTTAAGTCATATCAACAACATATTGTAGAATTGCCAAAAATAAATAAATATTGTAGAATGAATTAATATCCCTGCAATTAATATTCTTATTTTATCCCTTTGAAATTTGAAAACACGGTATCATTTTGTATTATTCAGTCTATTTTATGGAATTATGATTCTCAATTTCTAAGAAGAATTTAGCACCAGTAAAACAAAAAAGGGTCTTAAATGTTAATGAAGAAAATATTTGTTAATAATAAGAACAAATGAAAAAGCTATTAAACACCACTCGAAAAATACAAACATTGTAGTACAAAGGAAAGAAAAAAGATGAAATGTGCATAACAAAAAGGGTGAAGAAAATATGGATAGGAGAACCTACCGCGATGTGTCGTGTAATCATAGTCGACCTGTGCAATCAAATCGATGTTATTGCAAACGACCACACCACAACTTCACTGGTTTTCTATATTGCCGCCATTGTTATTTTTAAAGATTCTATGACTTTCTTTCCCTTTTCTTATCATCAATTTGTAGTAAAAGTAAGATCAAAACTATGTTAGAAACACCGCTTTGAACAAAATTGACAAATACATTGTTGTCGATTACATAAATTAATGATAAAATCAAATTAAATTTAACTACTAATAACATTAATAAAATAGACGTCAGATTATAAACAATTAATGTATTAGTTTATGTAGAAAAAAGTTAGACACAAATTGACACAAAAATAATACATAAATAAACCAGAAATTAATTAGAAAATAATAAAAAATGATTGATAAGTACTCAAAATCTAAATTAACTTTATGAAGCCACCAAAAATTTATGCATTGATCCATTTGAATCAAATGCTTTGATTTAATTCTGAAAAATAAATTCTCTCTTAATTACCATGATTGAAATTGAAAAATAGAACCATGTTAGACACAAAAACACACACGAAAAAAAAGCAATTGAAAGAGAATTTTTGTGGTTGCATGCTTCCTCATTCCTTCAAACTCATTTCTCTATCTTTATGTAGAAGTCATTCTATTCGTCCCATAATTCTCAATTTGTAGTGCTTAGTTTGTTTTAATTTATTTGGCCGTTACTTTTTGTTTTTTGAAATATATGAAAGTAAAAGTTGGTTATTGTGGAAAAAAAGAAACCACCATACTAAAAGGTATAAGTGATATTATCAAAAAAAAGTTACACCAAACAAAAAGTTTTCCCTTTATTATTGGTATAGATATAGATTATAGTTTCACCTAAGTCTTTTTTTACTGGCCTTTTACCCAAACTCCCAATTTCTTTTTAATATATATTTTTTACAAAATAATTTTTTATATATAATCCTTATTTTCAAACTTTTCTATTTTTCATTCTTAGAAAGGAATATTTTTCATTCTTAATATATCCTAAAGATTATTGGTGAGATATTAATACATTTTATTTCATGTTGGTGAAAATCTAAATTGTTTAAGTTATTTTTTAAATTTAAATAAACTTAAGTGCATATTTAGTCTTCATATTTTACATAAATAAAAAACATGGTCCTCTTATTCTAAAAACCTTTATTGGATCCAAATTATTATATATTTTTTTAAAATTTTGAGTCATTCTCCAATAATACTGCATTTGAGTTTATAATGTAGCAACAATTATATTTGACATATTTTTAATGATGAGTACTATCTGTAATTTATTAGATAGTTTTTTTATGCATATTTTCTTTTCATTTTTAATTATTTGATAATTATGAAAATATTAATATTAAAATGTCATTTTTTATCATTGTATTTTTGCCCGTGCTTGGCACTGGGTCCACTTTATTGCTGATGTGTCATGTTTTTGCACACATATGGCACTGATGATTGGACAAATTAGAGCATGACTCACATAATTTTATGAAAAAAAATGTCCTTCTATGGTGAACACACCGATAACATGTACTCTTAAGAAACACTAAATCCCTAAATAAGGAATTTTGGTTCTAAAGGAACCCACAAAGCTTGCAATTTGGAAAAACTGACTTGCAATTTGAGGGAAAGTAATTTTTTGAGGAATTTCAAATGACTTGCACCAAATTATATTATTTGGATAAAATATTTGAAGCATTTTTCTTATTTATTTTGTAAGTCGTTTTACTTTTCCTAAAATGAGAATTCTAAAATTGCCTGCATGTTAGTTTTATGTTTCTCTCATTTTGTTCTTTAAAATCAAAAAAAAATTCCGAGAATTTTTTTCCGCGAAATCAAAAAATTTGTTGAGAAATTTTTTCCTGATATCGTAACAAAATTTGGAAACTTTTTTTTTTTAAAAACGAAAATATTTCATAACTTTATTTCTAGAAATCGGAAAAAATACAGAGAACTTTTTTCTCGAAATGGAAAAAAACGACGATAACTTTTTTTCCCGAAATCGAAAAAAATGCTGATTTTTTTTCTCGTTATCGAAAAAAATTTGAATACTATTTTTTTCTCAAAATTGAAAATTTTCCAGAACTTTTTTTCTCAAAATCGGAAAAAATGCAGGGAAATTTTTTTAGAAATTAGAAAAAATGCGACAACTTTTTTTCTTGATATCTAAAAATACTTCGAGGACATATTTTCTTGAAATCAAAAAAAAATTCATAACTTTTTTTCTCAAAATTGAAAAAAAGCCGAGAACTTTGTTTTCTTGAAATGGAATTTTTTTCAAAGAACTCTGTTTCTCAAAATAAAAATATCTCAAAATTGAGAACCTTTTTCTCAAAATTAGAAAAAATCCAAGAAAAAAAAAATCGACAACTTTTTTCTTATAATTGAAATTTTGAATTTTTTTCCTCGAAATGAAATGAAAAGATTTAAAGAATTTTTTTCTCAAAATTTAAAACTTAATTTAATTACTTTGTCATTCATTACTTCATCCAAACAATGAATTTTTAAATGAAGGATTTCAATTGTTTTATCTAAACAATCAATTTTGAAATGCAGGGAATTCAAAGTGAAGCATCTGAATTCCATAAAATCTCAAAATCATATTTCCATCCAAATACACTATAAGGGTAGAATTTCTAACCACTAAAGTACTTGATCAACTCCTAGTATAACCTGGCGAGTCAGTCACTCTTATCCTCCTCCTTCAGAGCAATCTGTTGCAAGTAATGTTCTGCATCCAAGGCTGCCATACACCCTGCACCAATAATTTGATTTCCATTATTCTCTGTAAGAATCAAGATTTTGCTGCATAAGTCTGGTTCCAATTATATATGTGTGTGTGTGTGTGTCAAAAAATAGGGTTTAGAGTAATCACGCAAGCATTGTGACCATTTAATTAATCATATAAGTTTTGGAGCTCAGGATTATTAGGTTTTTATATTAAATCTAATTTAACCTTAAAAACCCGCTTATAAGGTCATAAAATTTGATTTTTTTTTTTCAATACATCCCCTCATGTCCAATCCAAACACTATCACAATTTTTTTTTATAAATTATTTTCAAGACTTATGCATTGAGAGAAGACCAATATACTTTCAGATAGGTTTGAAGAAACTACATAACTAACATAATTATAGATGAGTAGTGTACTTAAGTAGTTAAGTTCTAATATAGCGTATGCTTGACAGAAATATAATAGATGATGACCAAGGTTTAAAGAGATATCAGCAATCACGATTGTTAGGTTTAACATCAAGAATTTTTATGTCTCTGCAACAATAGCACGACCACAATTGTGCCCGATCAAGGTGCAATCATGATCTAAAACCTTGGTTGCAACACTGAGTATTAAAAACTATGCTGAACAATATGCAGCATGTGGATCTACCAAATGTCATTGACAAATAAAAACGGAATACATTGATAATAAGGATTACATGGAAAACACTATTTTCAAAACACAATATTTCAAAACCAGGTATAATATTATCTATGAAACCACTTACAAAAACACTAGACTTTACTTACGCACAAGTAAAAACTTGTAAGAAAAGAAAAGTAATTATATGTTTTTTTATAGGCAAATATTAGTTGTTTGTTTGTTAATAAGGAGGCTAGAAAAATTGTTGGCCCTAGATATCAAACTACGGACCTCCTTCTTAAACTCATTATCCCAACCCGTACCACATGGCTAGACCCAATGAAGCACAGAAACAGACACAGGACACGACACAGACACTGACATGTCGACACGAATAATTTTTTTGAGAAAGTGAAATATTTCAATGTAAAATTAAGTGTCGGTGTTGGACATGACACGTGTCCAACACCAAACACGCCTATTCCGAGAAGTGTCCGCTCTTTGGGGATCAAAGTGATCATATGTATTCACAAGTATTTATATCACGGACATATTTTAATTTGAAGTGTCAACCCTATTGTCACATTTAAAACGAAGTATAATGAAATACTACTACATTTAGGAAACACAGTTCGAAAACCAGGAATCACATTGATGTATAACTACCACAAATGACAAAACCAGTTAAGATCAAGCTAATAATAATCTTTTATCAAATGAATGTAATCAAGTAACAAAAAAATTTACCAGTTCCAGCAGCAGTAATAGCTTGTCTATACTTCTTATCCTGAACATCACCAGCAGCAAAAACTCCATCAACACTAGTCATTGTAGTACCTGCCTTTGTCACAATGTAACCATCACAATCCAATTCAACTTGACCATCCAAAAACTTAGTAGCAGGTTCATGTCCAATAGCAAAGAACAAACCAGAAACCTTCAAATCAAACATATCACCATTAACCAAATTCTTGACCTTAACTCCCCCAAGAACCCTCCCTTTTTCATCACCAAATGCTGCAACCACCACTGAATTCCACAACACCTCAACTTTTGGATTCTTCATCACCTTACTTTGCATCAACTTACTAGCTCTAAATTCATCCCTCCTATGAATTATGTAAACTTTTGAACTAAATTTGCTGAGGAATGTAGCTTCCTCCATAGCCGTGTCGCCACCGCCAACAACTACTAAGGGTTTGTTTCGGAATATTGGCGCTGCACCATCACAGACTGCACAGGCCGATATTCCGCGGTTCCAGAATCCCTCAGGACTATCACCAGAGCCTTCGAAAACTAACTTTTTTGCGACAGCTCCAGTGGCAATTACTACTGATTCTGCCTCCACGGAGGTAGAATCAGTTATAACTTTTAACGGTCTTTTCGAGAAATCAACCTTCGTAACCGTTTCGGTGATGATTTTAGCACCGAAACGATGCGATTGTTTACGGCAGCTGTCCATGAGATCTGCGCCGAGGATGCCATCCGGAAATCCCGGGAAATTCTCGACGTCAGTTGTAGTGGTGAGCTGACCGCCTGGAGCAGTGTCGTTGGCCATCCAGCCTTCGAATAGGATCGGCTTCAGCTCGGCTCGAGCGGCGTAAATGGCGGCTGTGTGAGCCGCCGGACCGCTTCCGATTATACATAGCTTCGTCTTGAGCAACTTGCGGCTGTTTGTTTGGTCAGAAGAAGAATAGTATGAAGAGTGTGTGTCGTCGGAATCGGAAGAAGAGGTGGAAGTGGCCGCGGAGGAAGTTGAAGCGGCGGTGAAGGTAGCGGCGGAAGCGAGTCCTATGACTATGAAGTTGCGGGCTTTGGTGAAGAACTTATTTGGAAAAATTCTCATTTCGATTTTCGCAGTTTCTTCTATTTTTTGTATTTTTTATTTAATTCTATTATTTTTGTTGAAAAATTTGTGACTGACACTGTTACAAAAGTTGGAATGACTTGAAGAAAATGATTCGAAGAAAAAATGTGTTGATTTTGTGCTTTGTTTTGTGTCCCTCCGTCTCAAATTGACACGGTTGATCGGTTCACGTTAATGTATAACTTTGATCTTTAATATTTTTGTTTATTTATTTCATTTTATTTTTTTTAAAAATCGTTAATTATCTATTTTAAAATTATAAAAATTGTATAACATAAAAATATGCATCGAGATAAATCAAACAACATCTTATATGATAATATTTATATTTATACATTAGTAAAAAATACGGTCAAAGTAGATTATGTGAATAATACATAATAGTCAATTGTGTCAATTATTTTGGAACGAAGGAAGTACGGTTAAAGAACTTTATGAAACAAACCTTGTAATGTTCACGCCCCCATCAATTCTCGCACGTTTTTAGAAATGACATAAATACTCCCTTGTTATTTAGACAGTGAATTAATATTCGCTACTTACGATGTAAATTAAACATTCTTTTACCGTGAATGTAAATTTTTTAAAAAACATATTTGCTACTTAGACAACAAACGTGTTTGTTATAAGAAATAATATCATATAACAATGACAAACATCAAAATGTAGATCAATACAATAGTTTATTGACTTTCATTAGACGGAAAAATCACACTTTGAAATATTATATCAACCAAGAAAAAAATACATTATAAAGAGAGAAAAATTACATCATTTGACTAAAGATCTTCTCAAGGCCACACCAAAGGTGAAGATCCAAGCAAGAGCTTTAGGCTCTCAAAAAAGAAAAAAAAAACTAAAGAAAAAAGGTCTCATATAAATCACAAGTCTATTATTTTATGTAGGGGTGTAATTGAACCAGTTTGGATTGGTTTCGAGAGAATCCGATGTCCGAACCAATGAACTTTCAATTGGTTTGGTTTAGGTCGGTTTGGTTCGGTTTTCAAAAATGAATCTGATCCGAACTAGTCGGTTTGGATCGGATACTATACTCGGTTCACAACATTTTGTTTTTCCGGTATAATATTTGCTATTATTTTTTCAAACACGATATATTTTAAGCTCTATTTTTCAAACGACTTACAATAATAACATAAACTAAATAAACAATAACATTTTTTTATGTTTCTTTGTGTTGTGCGTGTTCTGCTGCTACCTGCGTGTTTTGTTTTGAAGGTGAATGTAGTTTGAGCCTTTCAAAATATGAGTCAAATGGACTGCTATAAGATGGTCGGTTCGGTTCATCGGTTTTCAAAAATGAAATCCGAGATCCGAACCAAACTAGTTCGGTTTAGCTCGGTTCTGTTCGGTTTTTGATCCAAACCAAAAAAGGTTAGTTTTTTCCGGTTTGGATCACCGATTTCATTGATTTGTCTGATCCGCTTACACCTCTAATTCTATGGTAAAAAATAAAGACCTCAGAAAAATATAAAGTCATTTGCGAAACAAAATTATAAAAATTAGACAACAACTTTACATTTCATCAAGAAATCAAGCAACTATATAACCTTTGAATCTTTGCAATATTGAAACAAGAATAAATACAATCTTATCTTATATAAACAACGTCTCAATTTCTTTGAGCCCGGGAAAAATTTTAAGATTAAACAAAAATTTTAGTTTTGAATACAAAATATCAGTTTTACCTTCATTAATCTTTAACAATCTCAGTTTTACCTAAATTAACCTCTAAAATATATTAAAAAAAAGGATTATTTTACAATGAATAATCTCAATTTTAAACAAAAAAAAAATATTAATTTTGCCCTAAATTATTCCCTAAAAATTTAGACCGCGCTCGGGCACGTGCCCTGGGTAGCCGGGTGGTGAATCCAAGAGATTTAAAGATATCTTGAAATTCAAATGCTTCAATTTGAATTCCCCTCATTTCAAAATTCATTGTTTGGGAATTGCTTCATACTCAAAATTCATTGTTTTGATAAAGTAATGAATGAAAAAGTTCGTGAAATTTTTTCTGATTTCGAAAAAAAAACTCGAATTTAAGTTTTCGAATTCGAGAAAATAAATTTCTCTATTTTTTTCAATGTCGAGAAAAAAAGTTCTCCGCATTTTTTCGAATTCGAGAAAAAAGTTCTCGGTAATTTTTTTGATTTCAAAAACAAAATCAAATTTTTTTTCAATTTCGGGGAAAAAAGTTCTCGAAATTTTATTTCAATTTGGGGAAAAAAAGTTCCCTGCATTTTTTCCTGATTTCAAGAAAATAATTGATTTTTTTTATTTCGCAACAAAAAGTTCTTTGAGTTTATTTTTGGTTTTGAAGCATTAATTCAAGAAACATCATGAAACTAATGTGCAGAGAATTTTAAAATTCTCACTAATTAGAAGGTATTTTAAAATTCTTCATTTTAAGAAGAGTAAAATGACTAATATCCTTCAAATATTTATCCAAACAATATAATTTAGTGCAAGTAATTTGAATTTCCTTAAAAAATTACTTTCCAAACGTACTCTAAATGTATTGACTTTATTACCAATCGAAAAAGAAATAATGTTTTATGAAATTTTAAAATCATTTTATACATCATTAAATAATTTAAAATGAACGTATAATAAACTTTTAAAAAACACAAGTGAATATCAAATTCTTAGATTACATAGATACAAACTTTAGATTTATATAAAAATGTGTACATTTGATCATTGATTGATATATAATGATAACAATCAACGTTTGAATTGCTAAAATGCATTATGCATAATGATATATTAAGCGGAGTAACGGATTCTTCTTTAATAAATAATTTTGTTTCAAAAAATAAATTTAATAATTCTTTTAACAAAAGGCTCATTTTAAAATTCATTTTATGCCTCTCGCTTAGTGTTGGACCGACCCTAGATCTTCTCCCCAAAAATGATATTGAGGTGATAAATGGAAAAAAATTGGCATAGAAGTCCCACTTGTGTTGGACATGTCACCCTCCACCTCTACCATTTGTTTCAGTTACTCGTTTCCAATTAGAATACAAAAAGTCCCTTGTCAATTACCATATAATTCTAAATCATGATGACATAATACCATCGATAAGAACAATACGAGTAACCGACAAAATGAAAAAAGGAGAGAATATGAGAGAATGAGGAAGAAAGTGTGAAAAATGAGTAAACCATTGTGTCAGAATTCTTATTGGCATGGCATAATTACTACAAAATCGTCTTGGCCCAATTTTGCCATGGTGCCCCAAAGGCACGACAGCCTTGCCTCGGTTTGGCAAGCCACGACTTAGTGTCCCTAAACAAGTACTTATTTAGTTATTACATATATAATATTACATACAAGTACTTGTTACATATAATATTACATCTAGCACTGGAGTTTTACAAATAAATGAGATTGTACATTGAAAATAAATGGTGAGTAGCTAGCTGAGGCATGCCTACGAGATTAAAAAAATTGCTGCTCAGCAAGAAAGTCAAATATCCACTTGAAAAAGAATAGGATGGATGTTATGCTAGTTGGTGTTTTCGCCTCCATTTATTGACTCGAAAATGGCAGTGCCGCCACCATTTTTTGACTCAAAAATGGCAGTGTCGCCAACAATTTTCGAATCAAAAACCATGGTGGTTTCGCCACAATCTTTTGGCTCAAAAACCAATGTGGTGTCTTCAGCATTTTTTGACTCGAAAACAGAAGTGTCGCCAACAATTTTGGAATAAAAAACCGTGGTGATTTCCCCACAATCTTTTGGCTCAAAAACCATGGTGGTTTCGCCACAATCTTTTGGCTCAAAAACCAATGTGGTGTCTTCAGCATTTTTTGACTCGAAAACAGAAGTGTCACCAACATTTTTCGAATCAAAAACCGTGGTTTCGCCACAATCTTTTGGCTCAAAAACCATGGTGGTTTCACAACAATCTTTTGGCTCCAAAACCAATGTGGTGTCTTCGGCATTTTTTGAGTCGAAAACAGCAGTGTCGCCAACATTTTTTGAATCAAAAACCTTGGTGGTTTCCCCACAATCTTTTGGCTCAAAAACCATGGTGGTTTCGCCATAATCTTTTGGCTCAAAAACCAATGTGGTGTCTTCAGCATTTTTTGACTCGAAAACGGCAATGTCGCCAACATTTTTTGAATCAAAAACCGTGGTGGTTTCGCCACAATCTATTGGCTCAAAAACCATGGTGGTTTTGCCACAATCTTTTGGCTCCAAAACCAATGTGGTGTCGCCAGCATTTTTTGACTCACAAACCGTGGAGGTGTCGCCGACATGATAACTTGATAATTGAACATAATTAGAAAGAGAGAACTTGGGCGGGAGGGTCATATGTGGCTCATTATTAGCAAGCTTTCTATGCGCAATTCCTAGAGCATATCCTAAAGCTCGCGAAACAGGAACAGCAACTGCATTTCCAATTTGACGGTACCTACAAATAATATCATAAGAAAAAAATAAGGAATAGAACAATCAACTGCATTTTGACTGAGGATAACACCTATACTCAGTGTCTGGCTATATTATTAAATTTTATACTAAGGAATTTATATTATAGTCCATCTAAAAGTCAGTATCAAAAGTATTTTGTAGATAGTGAAAAAAACAAGGAACAGAAACTGAAACTGATTTACTGCTTCACAGGATCAAAAGTATTTTGCAGAGAGTGAAAAAAACAAGGTACAAAGACAAAAACCCAAATTTTAAAGGGTCTACAATCAAAATTTGGTACGATACTAGGAAACAAAGACATATTTAGACCTATTTTATATTCATTAAATAATGATCTTATACCTTTCTTTCACAGACCCACAAAATCTATAATAATCATGAAATCCTTGCAGCCTAGCAAATTCTCGTACAGTGAGGATTCTGTCCTGCTCTGGATGTAGTACTACCTACAAGAGTTTGAATCTATAAGTAAAGAACTTTATGTGATTTCTGCAACAAATTATAGACTACTATGATACCTGGTTATGACAAGTTGGGGCGGTTAGTGCAGTAGGAACTGTCTCATCCCACCATAACCGTCCAAATGGCCTACATATATGTGTAAATATAGATCAAAAGTAATCAAATGTAAAGCAAAATAAATCACCAGTTAGGCTATTGAACTGAAAAAAATACCTCTTGGACTTCCCCTGTTCAAAAGTAAAGCAGTAATCTGGGACCTGAGACCAAATAGTAAAGTAGGTGAAGATTAAATTAACTTCGCTCCACTCTAAAGCTTGAATCTAAATAGATAACCTCCCATTCATATTTTTTTAACCTCAACTACATATATTTAATTTTCTATACATATGGTGATACAACTTGAAAGTTTGTAATACTGATTTGATTTGCTTGAGAGGCTAACCCCTAGCCTTATGTATTTATAATGAAAAGGTTACAATCAAGATCCCTTAATTACAGGGATAAGAAAGACTGAAAGAGAGCCTATATCTATCACATAGGAATAAAGGAATGTAGTAGTAGTAGCAGTAGTAGTAGCAGTAGCAGTAGCAGTAGTACTTCTTATATGGACAAAGTAGTGCTTATAACTTATAAGGCTAGGGTAGTCCGTACTTCTTATCTTTACAGTTTGGTTTTGGGGTGTTAAATAAGTTCTATTCCAAATTCTAATACTCCCTGCGGTCCTTTTTAGAAGGAACAATTTGAAAAAATTACACATACCAAGAACTAATTCAAAATTTCATGTTTTATTCCAAGACTAACCCTGATCTAGCATAGGAAATAGGTCTCTCCAATTAATATGTACTAGCATTGGAATGAATTATTTGATTTTAATTAATAAGGGTACAAATGGAATTGTGTACTACTACTAGTGTTTCTTATAAAAAGGACCAAATTTTTTTTCCAAAATGTTCCTTATAAAAAGGACCGGAGGGAGTAATATTTATTTGTTAGGGCTTATTTTCCAATGAAAGCAATATAAAGACTTACCAGTGATTTTCCAGATGGTAGCAATGGCATGTTCTCTGTTGGATGCGGCCTAACCACATTGTCAGTGCCTACAACTATACCAGGAAGATCACGGAAATTTGCTCCCTACAGTAAAATTAAATTATGGGCTGCTCAAGAAATGACAAAAGTAAAATACAAGAACTTAATCCAGAATACAACCTTCCGTTTAGGAATTTGACAAACACGTAGGTAGTCATCTTCAGACATAAAATAGGGTCTGTGATCATATAATAAATGCCTTTTCTGTGTTTTCCCATTTAATGTGGATCCAGTCATCTCTACTCAAAAATGAATAAAAAAGGTAACAAGATGAGCCAATGTTTGATCCAGATATTTATTGCTATAATACACAAACAATAAAAAGGATAACAACAGACAACATATGTTAACTAAGTGGACAATTGATGAAATTGAAAACGAAGGAACACCAGCTATTAAGATAAATTAAACTACGCTTAATAAATTTGATCTAGAACAAATAGCTGTATTAATTTTAATTTTGACATAACAAAAGGATGCAGAATCAACACTAATAGAGAAATGTTTTTTCTTGACAAATAGAGAAATGTTATTATATTTAATATGAAACTCGCATATAGGACATGTCCTCAGCAGGTGCCAGAAAACCAGCTGGTATGGAAGTTTCTTTTCCCCATATATATAATATAAAAGATAGATGGAGACACAACCACTTATCACAAAATAGATAAGAAAACTGTTATTTATTAATACTATAAGGTAAATATAAATGCAATTTCATGATTGTTACAAATTATGCACTCAAGGGAAGGTACTATTACCATATTTAGTTGACCGTATATATCTTTGAAATTCTGTTTCTGGAGGATTTCGGTATGACATCTCGTCCCGAGTTTCAAAATTTGTGACCTACAATATTGAATTATGTAAATATCATGTTAAGACCAGTACACTCAAAGGAAGAGGTTTATCTAAAAGTAAGATAGTGTAAAATGTAACAAGAGTGTATTCAACCCAGAATTTAATCAAGGGTCATGCTAGGTAGTGCCGCGGGCACTAGTTACAGAAACTAAGAGGTAAATTTTATATTGAAAATAACATATTTAATACTTTGAAAAGATAGATTACACAAGTTCCAAGACTATTTTACTATATTAAGCTCTTAACTAGTGCCCTAGGGCCTCTACTTAGCATTTTCCTGTAATCAAATATCACATTGTATTTTGAATAAACGAAGGGGTAATAAAACTTTAGTAGTTCACTATAGAAACATGTTCAATTAAGAGAAGCCTTGTCCAAACATAAAAAATCAAGCAAAAGCAGATCGTTACAGGGGGAAGATCAGAGATGGCATCTTCTATAACAATAGCTTTCTCTACTTCTCGTTTTTGGTCCTCATCATAAGCAACGGTATTGCGCTGCAAAGAAAAGCCAAAAGCTAGTTTGAGATAGAGAGAACCCCAGATGGCAGATAGAACTATTTTACAAAAAAAAGTGTGAGGATTAATACCTCAAACTCAGATGGAGGCCAGTATCTAACAATAACATCATGTGTTGGCAATGGAAATTGGGGTAAAACCTATAAGAAAATAACAAACGGTAGAAAAGTAATAATAATTATTTAGACCCATGAAACTTAAGAAATTTACTTCATAAAAGAATTTGATGTGCAGAATACAAGTGGTTAGATGAATGTTCAAGTAAAATTAATATGTAGCTAGTCCTAAGCCCAAACAGCAGGGAAAATATTGCATCAGATTGTCAATAGCCAACGTAAAACATTCTCAAATTTTTATGAAATAGATAGACGGTGTTATTTTGTTAATGCTAGATTGTCACCTGTTGAAATATGTAGACTTTGTGTGTTTAACTCATATCACATAGTATATATTTATAATAAGGATACAATGAATGCCTAGGAATCATCTAATCTAGGAAGTTGAATAGTTAAAGAATATCTACACATTCTACACTCCTCCTCAAACTGGAGCATATATGCTTTATGCTTGTTGGGTTTATGGAGGCAACAACAGATCAGGCGCCAAACATGACCATCTAGGCGAAAGAGAAATAATTGTTGAAAAATCACCAAAAAGATAAAAAGCACATCAGAATGTGGCAGAGGGAGTCCTGCAGTGGTTGTCACTGAAAACGGTGGCCGGAGAGAAGCTCACGCATATATTTGGGAGCTGCGTGTGGGACCCACTTGCAGGAAAGGCAGTGCCTTGCAGAAGCGCTTGTGGAGGTGTTTAACAACTGGAAAAGCACCGTCGGACTCGCCGATCTATTCCTCTGTGGTTGGTTGCTTGGGGTGTGGCGGTTGGCGACGGGAAAAGCACCGTCAAGCTCGCCAGACGATTCCACGACAGTTGGTGGTGGTGGTTACTTGTGGGTGTGGCACGGGAAAAGCACCGTCGGGCTTGTCGGATTATTTTGCGGCAGTTGGTGGTGGTGTCTGGTGATGGGTGTGGCTAGCAGACTAAAAAATACTATTTGAAGATGGAAAAGACAACGGAAGGTTGCTAAAAAGTGGGTGCTGCAGTGGCAAAAGTCGCCACTCGCCACCGGCAGCAATTGTGAAGCACAAAGCAGGTCACAAAATCAGAACATGCTCTGATACCATGTTGAAATATGTAAACTTTGTGTGTTTAACTCATATCACACACTATATATATTTATAATGAGGATACAATGAATACATTGAATGCCTAGGAATCATCTAATCTAGAAAGTTGTATAGTTAAAGAAGATCTACACATTTTACTTAGTTCTAACATCACCCATAGGTAATATGTTGCACAACTTGCATATATCAAATACAGCATCATCTTTGTATTCACACAGCTGCATCAATGCCTAAAATTAGTGAAAAAAAAGAGTTTCCATACTTTTGGAAACTAGTTTGGTAAAAAATCTAGTTCCCCAAGACTTGGAAGTCTACAAAAGTAATTGACGCAAACTTGGAGTATTTGCACACTTGAAATCAATGGAAATAGTTGACACCATGGTAGAGGGGATGATTTATTGCCGTGTGCCTGAATGAAAGCAAGTTGCTTGGAGAAAAGGGTGGGGAGAAGGACGCTTCAGCTTTTAATCAACGGTAGATAGCAAGTATGATATTTATAAATGGGTTAGACATAGTAGATTAGATATGGTAGAATATTGATATAGTGGGTCTTAAAAGGGTCAGAGAAGATCACAGCAATTAAGTTTGTGGAGAGAAACAAGAAACCCTCAATACATGCTTTTTGCAAAATATGTTTTAGTGAAACTATCAAAAGAGGAAATAAATGGTAAACAAAAAAGCAGGATACAATAAGTGCAAATTTAACAGGATAACGACTAGCATTGTCTTGGGGGTAAAAGTTCAACTTCATAGCATACAACATGTCACATAACTTAGTCATCTTATTCTTGGATACATAGACAAAGAAATAGTAGAAGTAAGAAAATATAATTCAAGCTAGCTCATGAAATGGATGAATATTTTAGTTTTACTTATGATAGAGAGGTGCAATTAGAGTGTGAAAGAAAAAAATGGCTATGGTAGACCAATAACACGGTGTGGTACTGATTATTAGACAATAAGTAATAAAGTTATGAGAATGTTGTCTTGCTTGAGTGGGACCATAAATCAGGAATTAAAGTATTGAACTGAAAAAAGAGAGGAATCTATTGATGACAAGACAGTAGAATCATGCCTAAAACGGATTGAACTATTGATCTATTGATAGAACGCAATTGCATCATTTGATTCATGTAGCTTACCCCAGCTACTGGAAAAATACATTGGTTATTATTCTTGAGGTACAATAGTGAATGTTAGAAATGACAGTAGTTAATGCAAGCTGTATTATGCATTGATGGAAAGAGACATTTGTGATCCTTTAATGTTTGGTCAATTAACATAGGAATAAACTTTCGAAAAGAAATTTAAAAGAGAGAGATGTTAGTTTTTATTTAATACCAAATTATAAAACAGACCTCATCAGGATGAGCCCCCCACATGAAAACACGCAATCGAAATTGTGGAAGACCATAACACCCAGCTGCAACAATTCCCAATCTTGCTTGGTAATTCATGTGTACCAAACGGCTTAAGGCATATCTTCCAAGTGAACCCTTGTCAAATTTCAATATGTCGACCACATTCTCCATTAAAACATACTTAGGCTTCAAATATTTCACTATATCCATGAAAACTACTATCTGATGATTTCTTTCATCGTCCAATGGTGATTCAGTGTTTCTGAAGCGATTATATCCACTAATTCCTTGACAAGGAGGACCTCCGCAAACAACATCAACTTCACCCTGGAATAATTTTAAGTGACAGTTTTACTTAAAATGCAAAAGTTCCTTGAGATTTTATCAAATTTTCACTATCAATAATACTACTTACAGGAAGAGGCAAGAATTTTGATTGTATCCCCTCTCTCACAAAATCCTGTATGCTTTGCTTGCAATTGCTACAGATACAAATAAATAAGTATGGATGCACAAAAAATAGTTAATCTTATCAATCAATGAAAAGAATCAAGCTATATACCGTAAATTTTCAATTGGTTCCCATGTATCTTCACTTTCATCATAACCCTTCCAGTGCACCTACAAAATTAATTCATGAACATTATCAGAGATTCAATAGGGCAACATATGAGTAGAATGTAGAAGATTAGACAGTAAACTAATAATGGAGCTGGTCTAGTAGCATTAGCAGCACTAAAATTAAGGTTTTGTTAAACATTAATAAAATCTATGAATGGATGCATACTTGGTTCCTTATGACAATGTTAAACAGTTATCTTAAAATAAACAAAACAAAAGGATTTGAGTTTTGAAAAAGAAAGTTCGATTTTAGAGATGCCAAAACTTTCTATTCCGTCACTGTTATCAACAGCAGAAAAAAAAAGTTGAAAGAATCATGTGCTAACTTTAACTCATATTTATAATCAAAGAAAATTCAGTTAAAACATAGTTTATTCATAAATAAGATGCAAGTTATTTTGATAAAAACATAATGCAAAAATAAATCACTTTCCCATAAATATTACTGCAATGACTAGATTTAATAGTGAAAAGGTTTTTAATCCTAGCGCTCACCAAACAACTCAGAAACAGCTTTTCGCATTTAATTACACAATCCAAGGATAGTCGCATCAATTTTTATTGTGGTCAATAGGTTCTCATGCTTATTTTGTTTAGTTTTTAAAATGAATTTGTAACACCATATTTGTTTAAATCTCACTTGATTTTTCTTACATTTCTCTTTTACTGATGAAGGCAGAAAACAAAGCCTTTTAATAACCCACAGTTGTCAACCTCGAATTAGATAACTGTATAATCAAAGAATATATCTGAACTTGAAACAATGGCTAATACTAGTCACTTGAGGGTGGCATGATTGAGGGTGGCATGAATATCATCCTATCTAAAAGCAAGTAAGCCACAATATCTTCAATACTATTTCAAGAAGACTAAGGTAATGTTTTATTTGGAAAAAAATAGCCAAAAGTTGACTGAAATTAGATTTATTACCTTCAAGTATAGACCATGTTTCCCTGTTTTACTGGGATCACCATAGCATATATCAAGTAACCTAGATACTTCAAAATCATCATCATCATCCTCGTCAGGAATATCACGAGCTTGAGAATTCACTTGCTTCTTTTCTCCAGAGTTCCTTGACCGTAGTGGAGTTTTTCTTTCTGTGTCAACATTATACCGTTTGCATAGCTTCTCCCACTCCTTTAATAGTTGTAGAAAGTCATCTGCAGATTCATTTCTCACCTATACAATAGAAATAAATACATATTATATGGATTCAGAAAATTTGTCATCAAATCAATTTGTAGAAGAATATAGTCGGCAGTTACATGTGTCTCTGGATGGTTTAGCTTCAAGCTTTTACTTGCATACTTATTACTATCAACAGCCCATCGCTGATCAAAAAAGCAAACAATAGATAATTAGTGTATCACAGATGATATTCAATGTAATTTATGGATATGAATAATTTCAGTACAAATATGGATTTTATATGTAATACCGCGACAAGATTAACTGATGATACTTTGGCACCTAAGCAAAGTCCAGTTGACATGCCACCACAGCCCGAATAGAGATCTAGTAATGCTAGTTCTGTCCTGTTCAACTCAGAACTAGGTAGACTCTTGGTAATAGTAGATGCCTCTGTTGAGAGATTCTCAAGAACAGCAGGTTGTGGTAACTCGTTTATTTTAACGGTATTATCTAAAAAAAATATATATAGACAGATTAAACAAGAAAATATTGGTATAGAAAAGAAGACTAAAAGCATCTTGGATTCCTCATGACATACCTGTTGGTATTTTGCGGAATGTAGAGTAATCAACACAATATTCCATATCATAATAGAAGTCACATGGTAAAATAGAAGTCAACTTCAGACCAACCTGCAAAAAGTCACACACGGAAACAAGAACTGGCAATTATTGCATGCAAAGACAGAAATATAAACCTCAAAATTGAGAGAGCAGCGGTCCTTCATCAGATGAAACTATGAGTAAAAATAAAGTAGAAGATCTTAACTGAGATTTTTCATACCTTAGGCTTTATATATCTAACATTGGCTTTCTCTATTATGGAATCTATTAAGTTATCATTCATTATTGATGAATAGAATAAACGCCTCTTGTCATGATAATCACCCTCATCTTTGACAACCTGAGAATAAATCGGAAGTAATATTTACAATAAGATATATTTCAATATAACTAGATAAATATCATGATACACTCGGTACTCACTGTATCTTGAATTCTGTAAAACCATTGGACCCGGAAATAATTTTTGCTATCTGTTGTTTGGAAAAATTCAACAATCTTGCCAATATGTTTTTGCTCTCCTTCACCCTGTAAGAATTACATAGAATATAAGTATAATTAGCTCTCGTTGTGTTCAAAGAATCACAAGATATTTTGTGGTACACAGATGTCACCAACATCGATATATTACTCTGCCAGCTCTTCATAGGACAGTAGAAAGATTAATATGACTATTGACTAGCTATACTCACAAGCAAGTTTTAAAGTCGAGGGATTAATGTCACTGTCACATGGAAGCAATAATAATAATAATAATAATAATAATAATAATAATAATAATAATAATAATAATAATAATAATAATAATAATAATAATAATAATAGAAAAAAGTTGATGTTACGAATCCAAACTTAAAAAAATTTGTAATTACGGTTATTCTAGTTGCACTACTAAATTAATATACACAGTTCAGCTACAACAAGTTTTGGATAGGTGACAAACAAACAAATAAGAAACCTTGTTTTCTGAAATGTGCACTTACTTTTATAAATGCACAATCGCCAAGACTGAAAATGCAGTTGCTAATGTTAGCTTGGGCATAATGGCATTTAACATTGATAATAGTCTCATCTTCTTCGTCCTCACTATGATACCAACAATGTAAAAAAGAAAAATACAGTGGAAAAATTAGAAAATTTATCATCTGTGAAAGAGAGTTAAAATTAAATCACCAAATTTGAGTTTATGAATAAGTTGGTACTTACTTTATTTTGAACACTTTATCTTTACATTGTTTGTCCTGCAGGCTTCAACAGAGAAATTAGATTAAAAGAATATGGAATATAATGTGTTTGAAAATAATAGAAATGAAGAATGCTAACAGTAACCATATTGTAGTTTTAACAGCATGAAATGCATACTAAGAATCAGGTCAACAACCTTCAATTCATAACGCCATCCCCATCTTTCACGAGCTTCGTCGTCAGGTAATGGATCACCAATGAATGAAGGAACGCATTCGTCATACATACTTCCATTCGTAAAAGAAGTAGACGATTTGAATTTCTTTTTTGGCGGCTTGCTTTTTAACGTAGACAAGGCAAAATAATCAGAATTTGTTTGGCCATTTTCATCCCAAGATGGGGATGTCATTTCCTCCAGAGATAGTGTTGAGCAGTTTATATCATCAACTTCAGGAGAATGTTGTTCAACCGGTGAATCATACAATTCAATGGAAGTAGAAGAAATAACTTTTGTAATTTTGATCTTTTTGTGAACTAATGACGAGTTCTCATTCCCATTTGAAGACCTAGTTCTTCCCAGCTGCATCACTCAAAGGTGTATAATCAACAATGCAGTACATTGTGCCAGTGTGTTATTACATATAACACAAACAAACAAAAAAACCATAAAACACAAACCAAAACGAAAGTAGTTTAGGTTGAGGACATAAGAACTAAAGTAATAACACATTCAGAATTGTTAGAGCACGAGGGGGCAGCTCGGGGATCATCCACACGATGACCAAGAGCATTGTTACAAGTGAGTTGGACACCACAATCTTACCCAAAACCTTAAGGCAATGGGTTTATGGGTCCTCTCACTTATAAATGACCGTCTCCACATTTCCATCCAATGTGGGACTTCCCCACACTACTCACACTTGTTTTTCTCAACAAGAATCAAATACACTTTAACAACAACAACAACAACAACAAAAATAATAATAATAATAATAATAATAATAATAATAATAATAGGTTATTTTCTTTCTTTCAAAGAATAATTATTATTTTATTTGAGGATATTTATATTTTTCTAATATAACTAAATATCCGTTACTATGAACTAGCATTATTTTGACAATCAATTTCTAATATAAAAAACACCGCTACATATATATAGTAATTTTTTTTTGTGAGACAGTCTAGTGGGCGTACTAGAATTCGAACTACGGTCCGTGCACTATCATGCAATGTCCCAGTTGAGTTAAGCTCACGGGGACTATATTAATTTATTTATTATAATTAAATAAAATATTAAAATTATTCATAATAAAAAATGTCTTTTTACGAGAAAAAAACACGTTTAAGGAATATATACATAAAACATTTTATATAATTTATATAATAATTATCCAATTAAATCTATCTCTTCTTGTAACCAAAAATATTCTCCTTACAACATACCTTGTATTAATAATAACATTTCCTAAAATATTTTAACAAGTTTTGACCGCACAAAATTTTAAGAAATGATTTAATTGAATAACTTTCCATTGTATAAAAAAAAATCAAATTACCAAAAAATGTATATTTTTTTTGGTTAGGTTGGCTAGAATTTCACCCCTCAAAGAGGAATAAGTTGGCATACAAGTTCGAACCCCGGTCCTACACACGGCACAAGTTATGGTGCATAAGTCATATGTTTATGCACCGTGCATAATACCTTAGATTGCTTAGTGCACCCCTCAAATTTCTAGCGCACCTCCCAAATTTCTAGCGCACCCCCAATTTGTTTAGCGCACCACTCAAATTTTTAGGGGGTGTGTTAGAAATTTGAGGGGTGCGCTAAGTAATCTGAGAGGTGTACTAGCAATTTAGAGATACAATAAGCAATTTTCATTACTTATGCACGGTGCATAAGGAAAAAGCTTATGCACCATAACCACTCCCTCCTACACACACGTGCAATATGTCCTACCAATTGAACTAAGCTTACATCCAAAAAAAATGTATATAAAAGAAGAAATTGTGTAAAAATTCATGGCATTAAACTGAAAAAAAAAAATTCAATGGAGATTGTCCTTGTAGAAATTAATAAAACCGTAAAAAGTAAAAACAATGAAGATTTTTTTTTTGAACCATAAAAACAATGCTGAACAAAAAAGAAAGAACCGAGAGAAAGAAAGAAAAAAGACAGAGTTTTGAGTAATCACCTTAACAGCACAAGAAGAAGAGCCTTTTCCGTCAGATGCAGCTGAAAATCTCGGTGACCGTCGTCGATTCTCCTCCTCCGACAATCTCATCTCAGAAAGCCTACTTTTTCTCTTCCCTGATTTACCAGAAGAAGCTACATTGCCGTTATTCGAATCGGAGAGATCCGATTTCAGCCGGGGAGATCGCCGGAGCTCGGTTGCATGCTTTAGCTTGAGTAATTTCGGCGACGACCCCTCCGTCATTGTGACGGAATGACGGAAAATCTGGTAATTGGACTAAATTAGGTTGGATTTTGAAAGAGTTAGAGAGAAGATGAGATTTTGAATTTGCATCTGTTTTTTGGATCTAATTCTCAGAGATGTTAGAAGCAGCAGGGTTTTGCTTATTTTTTGGGAACCGATTGTCTGAGTATCTTTCGCTGCCTCTCTGCCGTCGGATCCAACTGAACAATCAATCTAGAGGGAGACTCGTGGCATTAATATTATTTATGAAAAAATATTAAACAAATTGGTGTAATGTTCATGGTCAAAAAAAAAATGAAAAATTAAATTGTGATTTTTTTTAAGCAAATGGTTATAATAAAAAGTTCAATACAACGAAGAATAAAGTTAAAAAATTGTGATCTTTTTTATTAAATTATGTTCTCTAAAAAATAATAATCAATAAATTTATTTACTTTTCAAAAAAAAAAACAACTTTTAAATTTATAAAAATAATTGTTAATTTATCATTTTGAAAATCAAATATACCGATAGGCAGAACCAACTTGAAAAAGTTTGCGATTCAATTCGACAATTGATTCGTTGAACTTGGTTCATAAACCAAATGAGTCAAATTTAAGTTGAAAATTAAATTCGTTAATTAAATGAGTTGAAGTTGAACTATATATAGTTCGACTCATATAGTTAAATGAGTGTTTTTTAACAAAAAAAAAATGAAAAGTTTTAGAAAAATAAAGTTTTTAGATAGTCAAAAAAGTTTTTAAAGTTCACGAATCGAGCTGAACTATTCGTGAACTTTAAACAAGTTGAACTTAGAAAAATAAAGTTTTTAGATAGTCAAAAAAGTTTTTAAAGTTCACGAATCGAGCTGAACTATTCGTGAACTTTAAACAAGTTGAACTTGAACTAGAAAAAAGTTCAAATTAAACTCAATTCGAGTTTTGAACTGAACCAATTCTTATCAGGTCGCGCTCAGACAGGTTTGGTTCGTCTCAACTCATTTCTAGTCATACGGTATATAAGAATTTTCTAATGTATCGTAGATGCTCCCAAAAAACAATAAACAAGAAGTTCATGTGAGAGCTTCAGTGCTGCAATGGTGTGGGTTTCACATACAAGCGAAATTATCAAGACAGTGGAGCTACAATATTGCGGTTGTGTGGGTTTCACATACGGACAAAACTATCAAGACGGTCATGGTTGTCAAAGTAAAGTTAGTGGTGGGCGGTGGTGTGAAGGAGCTAACTCATATATGTTATAGTCTTGATATGTCAGTAAATGCAGTGTGGTTGTGGAGTTGTGGTGGTTGTGTTGATAGTTTGATTTTTAGGATATGATTTTCATTACTTTTATTTTGAATTTTTGTCGTTTAAAAAAATTCATATTCAATTCATACCTTGTTAAAAAGTTGGTTTAATTGTAGTTTTGGTCTCCTTATTTTCACCATTTAGCAGTTTTGGTCTCCATCCTATTTTTTAACTATAAATTGATCAACTAATATGGAACTTATAAGGTAGATCATATTTCACATCAGTAGATCATATTTCACATCGTTTAAAATATATCACGTGATCAATTTATAGTTAAAAAATAGGATGTGAGACCAAAACTAAAAAAAATTTAAAAAAGATGGACCAAAATTGCAAAATGGTGAAATAGGGGGAGCAAAACTACAATAAAGCCTAAATTTTTTTAAATTTTAGTAACTAAACTTTATATGATATTTTAAACATCTATAAAAAAAATTATTCAAAAATTTAAGAGTTTAACTATAATTATGCAAATTTACTTTTAGTATATATAGGCTTAAACTATGTTCAAGAAAATACTTACAGGGACTAAAAATATAATAAAATTAAGTAAGGACTAAACTTAAAATGTCGCTATTTTATAGAAACCAAAAACATATTTAACCTATTTTCATATTAAACACATTTTTTAATTGTTAAATATATTTTAGTCTCTATACAATGGCGACCTTATAAGTTTAGTCTTGACTTAATTTTTATTAAATTTTTTTTTGACCAGAAATTTTTATTAAATGGCAACCTTATAATTTTTATTAAATTTTTAGTACTTAGAAAATTAATATGCACTCAGTTTTGGTCCCTACATGTAAATCAACATGTATTTTTGAATGATTTTTTCATAAGTATGTTTAGATCATCATAAAATGTTCCTTAAAAAAAAATAGAAATCAAAAATTAATTTCTAAATCATAATTTTTGTTACTTTTATCTCAAACTTTTACAATTTAAAAAGTACATATTTAATTTATATCTATGACCAGCCTAGAACTGATTCTTCCAACCCCATAGAGCTAGGCCTCTCCATTTATGGGGGCTCATAATTTTTTCAAGGGTTACAACTAGTCAAACTGAAAAGCTATATCAAGAACAACTATATTGATATTTACGAGAGAATATACTCTCTCTGGTTCATTTTATAAATAGAAATTTATTTTTTAGATTTATAAAATGTTTTATGTATCTGGACTATATTATGAACTATATACATCAAATATTTCATGAATCTAAAAAGTTAATTTCTTCTTATAATAAGGACCAGAGAGAATGTATATGCACAATTAAGAAGTCTGGTGTAGTAGGATCATCATCAGATAGTGAATCCTCCTTGTTAAATTGGTTGTGAAAATCCAAAAAAAATTATTTGTTAAAAGGATACTTATTTTGAAACAATGGATGAAAAATTACACTAAATAAATTACGTTTACATGTGAGACTTGCCACTAAATTAACAAAAAATATGCAATTTTTAATTTTTGTTTTTGTTTTTACATCTAATTCTTAAAGAAAGAGAATATAATAATATAGAATTCAGAGCGATTTCTAACATCAAATAGTATTAATCCTTTTATAAATACAGTTATGAAGATCGAACCATGGTTTTCAATATTAAGTCCAGCGTCAATCAATTAAAGTTTGGTGAAGTTTTCTATTTTTGATGCTCTAAATAGTGACATCATTCATTTTAAAAGTTTGATTTAAAATGGGATTAATAAGTTTGACATCATAATATTTAACTTTCTCGAGGTATTTTTGTGAAAATTTAATTAAATCACCTTGGACTTTGAAAAATGTCTAATAAAGCGAGATAACAAAATTTTAGAAAAATGTCTTATATATTGGAATGGAGATAGTATTATCTTTCTTAATCATTGTCGAAAATTTGTATTTAAAGATTAAAATAATATTATCTTTGTTTCTTTGTATAAAAGATAATGCAATTTCTTATTATATGGTCTTTATCACAATCCAAATAGATAAGATTTATAATGAATCTAAAAAATGCATTGTCTTTTATAATAAGAAACGAATATTATTAGAATTTAGAAGACCTATCAACCACTAACTAGATTTGATCTAGTTGAGGTTTGCACTACTTTTATAAAGACTATCTATGTCATATCTCCAGTCAATGTGAAACTTCTAACACACCACCTCACGTTCAAGATTGAACAAGCTGAAACGTTGAATCAACAACGTGTGACCCAAGTATGTCATATCTCTAGTAAATGTGAGACTTCGAACATAGATAGTAGGGATGTCAATAGGGTGGAAATGAGTGGGGCGTATTTTACAACACAATTCCCGACAATTTAAAATAATCCCCATCTGTTTTCTCAATTCCTACTTCGATGAGTATTCTTCCTCCATTCTCATTTTCACAGATCCCCAAAGTGTTACTGGGGATCCATCAACATAAAAAATTATCAAATTTATACTATTTTTAATCAAATTAGTTGTTAAAAAAGATTAATCATAAAACAAATGAAAAAATAAGACATTATTGTAAGTCTTAAAATTTGTAACATAATAATAAACAACACATAAAAATAAATTTATGCACATTGTGTGAAAATATAAATAAATATAACATATAATAAAATACTTAATTATATACATATAAATAAAGTTATTTAAATAAAAGTGTTTGAGGACCGAGTTTCCACAAGACGGGGGACAAAATGTCTTCCACATCCCAAATCTCCTTTGAAAGAAATTTTTCCTCTATTCATCTCCAAAAAAGTTTCTCCGTATGCAGGTCTTTAAACGGAAGAATCCTTACAAAAATTCCCATTACAAATTGACATCTCTATATAACTAGTTAAGAAGTTTCATTTTAAGGATTACCTCAAAAGTTAAGCTTCGGCGGATGTCTCATCAACATCAACAATCAACAATGATATGGGAATCAAAATTTATATTCTCATTTAATTTAATATTGCTAGGGATGGTTGCATGGTACATACTAATATACAGTACACTAATAAAGCTATAACAATGAAAATTATAAACTGAAGGACAATATTGTCTCCTCCGATCTCTTTATATTTTAAATGTCAACATATTGCTTTTCCCTTTAGCTTTAGCCACTTTATCTTTAGTTTAGTCAAAAAATTAATGTATGTGTTAGGTGGTAATCCATACCCAAGAATCTTCACGGCAACATGCCATCAATCAAATTGTATATAAAAAAGAGGAGAAAAATCAACACGCTATTTTACGTACCAGAAAGAAAAAAAAAAGCATATTTTACATATTAAAATTCAACCCATTACCGAAACTATGATGAAATAATATACACATAAAATTGAATATATTTTTTTTCTAACAATCCTAAAAATAAAAATAAAAAACAAACGGAAAAACAAAGGCAAGCAACATAAATTTGAAGTAAATTAAAGCAAAGCTAATACCTGCATATTGATATTTTTTTGTATATGTTGTATGCCGAATATCTATGTATGTAGCTGACACGACTAATTCCTCGAACTAAGTAGAAGAAAATGAACATATATTAATATTTAATATAATGATAATATTTGTAATTTTACAACAACAAAAAAAAGAATTCATGAATTTCTATCATGAATATGAATAAATGGGGTTTGATGAATTTGATCTTTAGAAGAAATAGATGTTCTTTTGATGAACTCCAAGCAATCTTCAATGGCTTCAGCATAGAAAGAATTGGACCTTCCATAATATGATCTCATCTTCCAATTTTGATCTTGACCCTTAATGTCTTCATCCCTAACCAAACTTCTTCTACTACTATTGTTTCTTTTGAAGCCACTTTTTCTACAAAACACTCTCTTTAACATTTGAAGAGCATCACCATATGATAGTTTCCAACTATCAAAGAGCCTAAGAAAGAAATTAAACCTCTTGCGTAGCCTTAGAACATAAAACTTTCTTGGGTGTAATCTAAATCCTTTGTTGCTTCCATTGCTAACTCTATTGTAGCTCATATGACCCATGATTTATTTAAGGTGCTTAGTTTCTAAGAAAATATGAATTTGGAAGGTTTATTTTAGGGTGTGAATGATTGATATATATGTATGACTGGGAATAGATTTGAGAGAAATTGTTAATATTGAAATATATAGATAGATAGATTGAAGGGGCAATAATATACGATAGATTGAACATGTAGGTGTTGAATCATTGGTAGGGCCATAAGGGACAATGGGGAACCAAAAAAATAGAAAATGCCAATATTTCTTTTTCAAAGTAGGTGATTAAAAGCGGAAGAAAATTTTATGATAGTCACTTTAATTTCTTCAAAAAAAAAAATTCTTCATATAAAAAAGAAAAAATTAGGTTGACCTCCCTTAGGTATGTTCAAATGAATCACACACCTGACCTCCTCGCAAGAAATTGAAGAATTAAAGTTGTTTACATTTTTCGAGAGGGTAATGCTTGCGCAGATTTCTTAGTTAAATTTGGAGCTCGTAATCATGAGGCGTTTTCATCGTTAGTTATGCCGACCAACGGCATCAACCTTCTCCTCCTAGCTGATGTTTGTGGGAATCTTTTTTCTAGACAACTAGATTTTGTCTTGTTTTTCTTTTTCCGCCTTGTACCAGGAAAAAAAATGAATCACACACCTATTTTATTAAAAAGTTCATGTTAACATATTTTTCTTAAGAAAAATACAATTTATTACGGTAAGTCTAAAATAAACTGAACCTTAATACGAGGGAGAATATCCTCAATCCAATAAGAGTCAAGATTAGTAACACTATATTGGCCAACAAATGGCCTATCTTACTTCTTATCCGTAAGGGTCATGTTAATATAATAATGCAAAAATAGTAAATATTGTGCATTTTATTGATGAAAAATTTTAAAAGTTAGATTGAAAATAAGAATTATAATAAAACATTATTATATTTAAATATTTAACATATGCACATATTGACTTTTTCCTTATTAAAAAACACTAATTTTCTTTAAACACTTGATCTTCAACAATTTATAGAGAAAGATGCAAATATAGCGTGAAATGTAGAGAGTCGTTGTGAGTTCTTCCTTGACCATTCCGACACAAATGTCCATTTAAGTAAATATCTTGATTGTGCGCTTGATAGTGTTAATTCATGAAATATTTTTCACTTGTGCGCTAAGTCATTGGCTTCTAATTAATTGATGTGTTGAAGCATGATCAAAGCAATTTAGACATTTGAATATGTAGATTTCAGAGTCTGTTTGTAAATAATGAAGCGTAAAAATATCATAGTTACTTCTTTGACTTTCATCAGAGTCCTTTGCTTGAGAACGTCAGAATCATTTTAATGTATTCGAATTCAATTATATATGGTTCATTCGATATACTAGTCAATAGCCAATCAATATGGAGTGTTATATAACCAATCTAATATTTAATATTCCCACCGTCCCTTATTATAATCCTCTTTGACTAATTTCACATATACTATGTATTAAGAAAAGTTGGTAGTGTAATTATTATGTATAATTTGTGTGTAAATTTTACTAATTGTCATTTGTTTGTATGTCTATTTCATTTGATTTTTCGTATTTCAATACTAGTTAGTGTAATAATTAAGAATATATGTAAGAAAAAAAAGTAATAAATACACACAATAATTTGTAAAGGGCTTGTATTTAATGACTAAACTTTTTCTAAAATGTGCTTATAATTATGGATGAATTCATAATATTCTAATTCTAATATTTAACATTGTAATACGATGTTTTGGATTTTACCTTTAGATAAATTATATCAAAATCATATAGTATTAATTTTAACGCGTGACGTTAACATGTGCCCTAAAGACACATTTTATGGATACTGAAAATAGTAATTTGATCTTAAAATTTACAATATTTGACTTTTAAAAATATATGTTGGAACAAAGGTGGTTCTGATATAAACCTTAAGTTTTGATGATAACAAAGTATTAATGAACAATAAGGTTTTTTTTTTTTGGTACGAACAATAAGGTATTTTAATATTTACTCTAAGTGTGCATGTTATAAGTAATTTATTTATGTTCACACTTAAGTATGAGAAGCTCTGAAACAAGCTTTAACAAGTCAGAAGCAACATGCGCCAGAAGCTACTTTTACACCTTAGAAGCAACATTGGTCAAAAGCTAGTTCGCATAAGAAGCTGCACTAGTAAGAAGCAAATAAGGTTAAGAAGCAAAGTTGTTGAGAAGCAAATTCATTTCATAAGCTAAAGACTCAGAAGTTATGCTACATAAATTCTGAATGACAAGCCAAAATTTGTGAGAGTTAACTTATAGTATTCAATGATTATAAATTGTTTGAATTAACGGTTATGATTGCTTGAGGAATCATAGTACAATGTCCTTATCATGAAGGATAGTGCACTAGTACTATTTTACTTCATATGACGAATATTCTCATACAAAAGGAATAAATGGATAAGCGTTACCAAAAATGACAAATATCCCATGTTACGTTCGTCCTTTCACAACTAGCTTGACAATCAGGGGTGGAGCCACGTTGAACCGAGGGGGGTTCAACTGCACCTCCTGAACTTGAAAAAATTGTGAATATATTCATGTATATTTTGCATTTTGAATCCCCTAAAATTTTACTCTTGCACCTACTCAAGAACTCAAGTGAAGAAGAGAACAAATACAAAAATAGAGATTGAGAAGATGCATGATGATGGCTAAAAAAAGAAAAGAAGCTCGTAGAAGGAAACAGGAAAGGAGAGTTGCAGCTAAAATGAGTTAGAGAAGACAATATAATTTAGGGTTTTTCTAATTCATTTGGGCTTTTACAGTGGGCTTAAACATACATTTGGTCCCTGTATGTACACTAATTTTTCGTTTTAGTCCCTGTATCGAAAATTTTGACAAAATAGTCCCTGTATCGCGCTTTTTTTTTTGACGTTAGTCCCTGCCGTCCAATTTCATCCAAGTGGCAAACATTTTGCCACCTGGACCCTGCCACGTGGCCAAAAAATGTTGCTGACTGGATTAATGAATGCTAGAGGGACCAAAACCAAAAAATTGAACTGAATGCAGGGACCAAAACCAAAAAATTGAACTGAATGCTAGAGGGACTAAAACTAAAAAATTAAGCTAATTGCAAAATGACTCATTTAAACTCTAAATCCCTAAATTGAAATTTGTTTCTCTACTCTTCTCTTCTCATCAACCTTTCAACAGAGAGACTCATTTCTAAAAAAGTTTATCCTGATGATTTCCCTTTCAACGATCCCGATCAACAACCGCCCAACTGTGGTGGTTTTCTCGACGCGCTTTCTGATCACGTTGTCAACGTTCGCAATGCCTCTCATAATTTCATCAAAAAACTCATCCAAATGGGGCGCAATGATTGACGCAAAGTTATTTTTGCCATGAAAGCTGGTTTATGAGAAGAGAAGAGAAGAGTGGAGAAACAAATTTCAATTTAGGGATTTAGAGTTGAAATGGGTCATTTTGCAATTAGTTTAATTTTTTGGTTTTAGTCTCTCTAGCATTCAGTTCAATTTTTTTGTTTTGGCCCCTGCATTCAGTTCAATTTTTTGGTTTTGGTCCCTCTAGCATTCCACGTGGCAGGGTCCAGGTGGCAAAACGTTTGCCACTTGGATGAAATTGAACGGCAGGGACCAACGTCAAAAAAAAAGTGCGATACAGGGACTCTTTTGTCAAAATTTTCGATACAGGGATTAAAACGAAAAATTGATGTACATACAGGGACAAAATATATGTTTAAGCCTTTACAGTGAGCCACTTGTTAAATTAGGTACATGTTTATGTTTGTGTGTTTACTTTAGTCAAAAACAAACTTAAAAAAAAATACATCCGGTAAAGACTAGCATATTATTTTTATTGTTGGCTTTAATGTTCTTTTTTCAGACTAAATTTGGCTTTAATGCTGTAAATTATTTAAAAAACTTATATAATATTATTTTAGTTAAATTTATACTATGTATGTATAGATTTTTGATATATTGTCTTCAATTTTTGGTCCTTTTAAATTTAAGTACATAGACTAAGATAAAATAAATATTGATAAGTTAAATTATTTTTAACTCTATAAAATATAAAAAATTAGTTACAAAGACGATTAAATAGATATTGAATTAAGAATGATAGAAAAGCGAACAAACGAGCATGTTAGTGTCTGTTTTTCTACTAATAAAATTTTTGCACCTCCTGGACCAGGGTTCTGCCTACGCCACTGTTGACAATGATCCCTGCAATAGTCATTATCTTCAAAATATCTCTATTTTTTCTTCACCTATAAATAAGAGATGTTTTTGAAGATTGAGTTACTCACATACAAGAGCTACAACGCATACTCTGTTTTTTACAAGACTGCAAAACAATGCTTCTGAATCCTTTTCTGTTGTGCTTCTAACACTTTGTTTTCTATCTTCTTAGGAATCACTAGTACAAAAGTAAGAATATAATTAGATATTTTACACCTCTTTAATTAAAAACGGGTGTAATAGAGTTATGTTGTAACTTTAGACACCATGTTTAAAGAAAATAGGTGTAATAGTGAAATATTAGTCATCTAAAATTTATAATACACTTGTTATATAAAAAAAGGTGAGATAAACTATACTTTAGACACAATGTTTAAAGAAAATAGGTGTTATAGTGAAAGACTAGTCACCTAAAATTTATAATACACTTGTTATATAAAAAGAGGTGAGAAAAATTATATTTTAGACACTATGTTTAAAGAAAATAGGTGTAATAGTGAAAGACTAGTCACTTAAAATTTATAATACACTTGTTATATAAAAAAGGTGAGAAAATTAAACTTATTTAATAATAACTTGATTCAAAAGAAATTTAACAATAAATTGCACATTATTCCTTAAAAATAGAAACAAACTTTTATATTGTACCAAAACAATTTTTTTTTTAAATATTGTGAACATAAACAAACAAACCTTTTTTTTTTTTTGACTAACAAATCTTTGTAAATAGAAAAAAAGGAAACAAATTCTAAACTTCAAAAACACTTTCTCTCTATCAACCCTTTCTATATATCTTACTTAAACCCTTCTCTCCCACCACCGTCATCCTACCTCACCAATCACCCCACCGGGGTTGCCGTTTCTCTCCGTTCGCTCTCATCCACTAACGTCACCTCTTATCTCTTCTCGTGTGTTGCTCTAATATATTGGTGAACTTCTTCCTTAATCTTTATTTTTATCTCTTCATCCATGTATCTACAATAAGAAGGGTTCTTCTACGTTGAACCTTAGGTTTTCTCTTATATGTGTTATTTCTCTTTTATGTGTTACACGCCGCTATCCAAGATTAACTACATAGGATTCATGTATTATAAGTATTTTTTGATGGCTTGTGATTTATTAGGTGTAAGTCTCTCTCCCAATCATCTTCTCCATCTTCCGAAGCACTAGGACAACAACATAATCGGCAACCGCACTGATCGACAAGAACCCAACATCTTCTCCTTGGGATATTTCTTATTTATTTATCTAAATTTTTAGGTCTATGAGCCATGTCTAGTTCCATTTAGAGATTAGGAATATTATATGAAGACTTATTTGAAATTTTGATGTTTTCAATTTGTATGTGATATGATAATAATTTTTCCAAGTTTACATGTAATTGAATAATTGGCGTATTTTTGTTTATTTTGATAATAGTTTTGTTTGATTAATGTAAAAGATAATATATTTTTTTAATATTTCATACCACTATTTTGGGAAAAACAGTTTCGAAGCTCTAAATTTTAGCGTGAAATACTAGTATTTTACACCTATTATTCATATATACAATAAGGTGTAAATTTATTAAAATTAGTCTAAATAACAAATAATTTACACCTAATATAATTAAAAACCGGTGTAAAATAGTTGTAATTCAATGTAAATAATGAAAATTTTACACCCGATATAAATAAAAAATGGTGGAATATATATTTTTTAACACCTTTTTTTATCGGTGTTAATTCTTCATACATATCTCACCGGTTGAATTTACACCGAATCCAAAACGGTGTAATATCTCCAAAAAAAGGGTGTTAAAACCCTTTTTTGCACTAGTGAATCATGTGTTAGAGTCTTATAGTTTGTGTTGTAACTTTCAGTGAAATCTTGATTTTACATTAAGTGTTCATCACTTTATATTATTCTTTTGTTTTGTGTCAGAAGTTTCTTGCTAGTGAGCTTGAGCATTAGGAAGTCTCTTATTAGTATGTTTGAGCATTTTGTAATCTTGGTGATTTTAGTGAAATTCTTTAGAAGTGCAAGGGGGACTGAACTACTCTCGGTTTGTGAGAGGAACTGGTATAAAATTGCTTGTCTCGCTCTCTCTTACTATGTTTTACTTTGCGCAAGCGTTATTGTGTTTGTTTATCAAGTGCTGATTCTGATAGGTTCTCGAAACTTTGAAGAAACTTAAAAAAAAACCAAGACACAATTGAACCCCCTATTATTGTGTTTCTCACACCTTTAATATAAAATGGGCAAGTTCTAATACTAAATTTATTTTATTAGTATACTAACAAATACTTCAAGGCACATGTTAAACATAAAAAAAAAAAAGCGGAATAGAAATCATACTCCTTCGTCTCAAATCATAAGCACTCTTTCAACATATAAAATATTATTCAATTGTTCTCAATGAATATTTTTTAAATATAACTTTTTTTATAACAAATAAATAATTAAAGATATTAATCGTCAAAGGAATATGCACCGAGAAGGCCCGGAGGGAATATATGTACACGTAAATAACAAATTTGAGAGTCATCATCATTATTCTATTCTTTACATCTAGTCAGTGTCTTTGTCACTCTTACAACAATGAACCTTCATACTCATTCAGACCCACCACCAGATTCCGCCACCGTCAACGGCACACTCACAACAGAACAAAATCCAGAACCACCGTCATCTTCATCACAATCACCACAACTTCCAATTTCTTGGCCACAAGACGGAAACCTAACCATAGAATGGATCCAAAATCTAACACTCTGTTTCGATTGGTCTTCCAAAAACCTACCTCCTTCCGAATTCCCTTCTGTTCTTCCCGTTCATGTCTTCGATTCTCTTATTCTCATCGCTTCCAAGATTCTTCACAAGGAACCTAATTGCGTTCCTATACAACCTTTTCGCGATTCTGATTCTTCTGCTGCTGCATCTGTTGTGGTTGTTGGTGATGTTCATGGACAATTACATGATGTTCTTTTTCTTCTTCGAGATGCTGGATATCCGTCGAAAGATCGAATCTTTGTTTTCAATGGTGATTATGTTGATCGTGGAGCTTGGGGGCTTGAAACTTTCTTGCTCTTGTTGGCTTGGAAGGTAAAAAAAATATAAAAATTCAATTTTTATGTTAGTTTAAGTGATGATTGAATGTAGAGAGTTAAGTTAGTTGGATATCATGCACATTTGTTTTGTACTATTTTAACTTTAATGATAAGTTGTTTAATTGATTTGATTAAGCTAGGGTTTGTTTTTGTGTGTTCCATGAAAGGTTGCGGAGCCAGAAAGTTTATATAGTCCGGGAAAAATCTCAATTTTAAACAAAAGTCTCAGTTTTGCACTGAAAAATCTTAGTTTTAAACAAAAAAACTCAATTTTGGTCTACATTAACTCATAAAATTCTCATGTTTCGACCTATACTAACCCCAAAATTACCAACATTTTTTGGCCGGAGCCTGGGCATGCCGGGCTCTCAAATCGCCCCTGCTCCATTGTGAATGTGTTAAAAGCTCTCCGCTGTCTGATTTGGTTTATGTTTTGCAATGTTGTTTTAGCCGATTTGAATATAACCATTTGATTTTAATTCAATGGCTTAGATCGCTTACTGCCTGAACTGTGTGATTCTGATATTAAAGAGAATTTGGGTCCAAAAGGTTTAGGCAGTTTTGTTTGAGAAAATGTTCTGTTTTCAAATGCAATTTCAAAAACATTCTTTTGTTTTGTTACTTTGATTATTGTTTTTGAATATTTGCATACAAAACATTATTCATAGCATTTGAAGTACTTTTTCACTATTTCCTCTGCAAATATTTGGATTGCTTTTTGCTCAAATTTTTGGAGTGAAGTGAAATACAAGTATTCAAGGTTCTATTGCTAGCATTGTTTACAATAGGATGGAATCGTTCTATTTCCATTCAATACAATATCTCATCTATTTGAACATGGTGGATACATTCCATCATCAAAACACTACAATAGAATGGTAATTTTATTATGATCTGTTGTTCTTTACTCCACTGTCCACTCTATTCAATTCTATGTCATTTAATTAACCCCACTCTTCATTAAATATCCAAACATAACCAAGGGATGTGATATTGATATTTATATTTTTATGTAATTTACTTTACTATCATTATTTTTCATCAGGTATTCATGCCAGAGAACATATATTTATTAAGAGGGAATCATGAATCAAAATATTGCACTTCTGTTTATGGTTTTGAAAAAGAAGTTATGGTAAAATATAGTGACAAAGGCAAACATGTATACCGAAAATGTTTAGGATGCTTTGAAGGTCTACCTTTGGCTTCTATTATAGCAGGGTGTGTATACACGGCTCACGGAGGACTTTTCCGTAGTGTAACTGTGACGCCTTCAAAGAGATTAAAAGGAAAGAAGAATCGTAGGATTAATGTTAATACCGACAGCAAAAATCTATCGCTTGGTTCCTTGGAAGAGTTGTCCAAGGCTCGCCGTTCAGTTCTTGATCCTCCTTGGGAAGGACAAAACTTGATTCCTGGTGATGTTTTGTGGTCTGATCCTTCAAAAACTCCCGGTCTTTCTCCAAACAAAGAAAGAGGCATTGGCTTGATTTGGGGTCCTGACGTTACTGAAGCATTTTTGAAGAAATACCAATTTAAGGTAATAAAAAAGTTATTTTTAATTTCACAGTGACATGTCTTAATTTTCTCGGATGACTATATTTAAGTAATTAAATTGGTTCTCTAAGAAATTAATTTTGGGAATTTTCATCATATCATGTTTATGAGAGCATGTATCCTCGTTCACCAGCTTCAGATTCTTGCTTGTTTAACATGGTTATTTACTTATTTAAGTGAAGTGAAGAAGATTTAGGAGACATTTGTTATACAGTATAAAGTCATATTCTCGAGAATTCTGTTGTGTGAATATATTACATTCCTAGTTATAAATCATAATGTCTCATGGCCCTGCGTAATATTCTTTGTTTTCTTGTTTGTTTTTCTTATTAAGTATTATTACTGATATATGGATTGTCACTTATTTGTTATTTCAGTTGATCATCAGGTCACATGAGGGTCCAGATGCTAGGGAGAAAAGGGATGGTTTTGAGGGAATGACTGAAGGTTATACTATTGATCATGTTGTGGAATCTGGAAAGTTGGTCACCGTGTTCAGTGCTCCAGATTACCCACAATTTCAGGTAATTCTCCTGGCTAGACATGATTTACACTACAATGTTTTACTTATGTGGTAGGGTAGGGTATTGAATAGGTGAATATATTTGTATGATTATGTAATATATAATTAGGATAATTATCTTGACTAGGATACAGTTATTGACAGCAAGACTTGGCACAATGGTAATATTGCTGCAGTATTACATAGTTGTCGGTTGTCACATGTTCTAGTTGTGGAAATACCCTTTCTGTTTGTGGGACAAAGCTGCATACACCAGTCTCCACATTGGTGGGAACCTTGTGCTTTTTTATTTTTTGATTCTAATCTTGTTATTTTTAGCTATCTGGAAAATATATACAAGCGTTTATAAGAAATAAGGTGACAATGTTTTGAAAACATACATGTAATAAAACAGTAGTTATCTTGCGTTAAACTTCTTACTTGACATTTTGGGTGAAGAAAAAGTAATAAAACTTTGAATATTTAGTTTTTCTCTCTCAATTTATAAATTGTGTATATGAATGGCTTCATCCTATACAGTGTATATGCAAAATAAATTTAATGAAAAATAGATTTCGGATGATGATTTTGATGAGTAGAGTTCATAAAAAAAGACTTTGTTTTTCTCTGATTTTCTTTAAATATTTTCTCTTGGAACATAAAAAATCTTTATTATGATTTGAATCTATGAGTATGACTGACCACCACAAATCCCTACCCACCTCAACCAGGTTTGCAATTTTATACGCATATAAGATTATGTTTCTTTGTATGTCAAAGTCATGGTAATATGGTCTATTGATTTTTTTCAATTACTCTTTTCGTAAGCTGCATACCTATTAATATTTCTAGTAAGGAATTAAAATAAGTGATGATGCCAATCCAATGATTTAGGGTTGCTTTATCAAATCCGGAAGTTTTAATTTCTAGAGAACCTTACTAGTTGCCACTTTATCTTTGCTGAGATGAATGTGACTTATATTGTGATTTGCTTTAGATAGCACTATTTTAAGTGAGCCTTGTAGGAAATATTAAAGAGTTTGCAGCTTGGGAAAGTAAATAAGATGTTTATTGAACTTTACATTGGGGAATTACATTCGATAAGAATAAGGGGTCTGTTCTTTTGAGTTACAAATTGCTGATCAAATATAAGTTTGATGGAAGCAAAGGAAAGTTTTCTTTGATTTAGAAATGAGCTTAGGCCTTAGAGTGTATTAAGAAGCATGATTTGAATGTATTATAATGTCTGTGAGAGATTTAGTCATTGAGATAACGACATTGGTTTGACAACATTGCATGCCTATTTATTGAAATGATTGAACCAACCCTTTCATTATATTCTTGAATTATTGTTCTTTACATAACTTGTTTATTTTCCCATTAATGTACCAACGAATATATGATTTCTTATGCATGCATGGATAATGTCAACCCTTAGATTTACTAGTATTTATCAACGATTAAGTTCATATAGGTGTATAAATAGGCATTGCTTCAAATGCTGATAATAATAATTTTACTAACACTGTTTTTTGACTGCAGGCAACGGAGGAGAGATATAACAACAAAGGTGCCTATGTTGTCCTCGAGCCCCCAAATTTCGACAATCCTATATTTCATGGATTTTCGGCTGTTACTCCAAGGCCAAAGGTAAAGAAATCTCTCACCATCTTCGTAATAAGGAATATATAATCACTCGAACATATAATGAATTTTCTAAACATTAAAGGTACAATATGAAACTTTATTAGTACACAAGACATCTTCAACATTTTGTAATAATAGAATTATTTGTGTAAAGTTGTTAATTGTGTTATCGTTTTGAGGTGCAGGCGAATCCTTACTATGATTTTGAAGAAGTGTTAGACTCCGACGAAGAATTGGACTTGGCCTCCATGGTAACTACCTAAGAGATTTTTTTTAGAAGTAAATATTTTGAAGTTGTCAGATTTGTAAAATTTGTATGGTCATTTTTTGAAAAACAGCTTTGATCATTAAATTATAGTTATCTATCGTTACCTTGATTTATTAAGTTTGTGATATCAGTTCTCTCAAATGAAACCAAACCCCCAAAGTAGTAGTGTTTCTGAATAGTTTCTTCATTTCATTCCAACCTTTCATTTATGTCATTCATATCCAAACTGATTTAAAACAATTGTACAGTTGGAATTTGAGTTATGCTAGCGTTTGTGGCAACTTAGAGTTTGAGTTATTGAATACTTTTTTATTTGTGAGCAATTTACTTACCTTTTTGACATGGTCTTCCATTCTCAAGAACCCCCCCACATCCACACACACAAGACTGTACTTTCAGACGGTATAATTTGTTCCGAAGTGTACTTTTGGATGGCATACAAATTGTTTTTTCCGTAAAAGTTCCTCCCTTCTTATTTTCATCATGTGTTGGCCCGGTCTTGAGATTTTAAGTGTCCTGGGCAAAATAAAATAGTGCCGGCGTAGAGGAACTACGCCGCTGGCAAGGCGGAGCATAGTCGAGCTATTTGATGGCATCATGGCAGTGGTTACTAATCGTTGATTCGGATTTTAGATTGAGTTGTTTAATTGCACGCATATTGGAAGATTAGTGGTAATTAGGTTAAAGATGCCCAATTAAATTATAGCATCTATCATATGATGAAGACATTTTTTTTTCTTATTATTGATGTTATTGTCATTATGGGTTGCAACTCCCTAGTTTTGTGCTGAACAACAATGGAGTCCTGTGTGAATTTAAAATTAAATGGATGAATTAACTCTTGTTTCTTAATGAAATAATGTTCCAGTAATTTTTTTTTATAAGAGAACATATACATATTTATGAATTGTGTTTATTCAATGGAAAATGATTCAACCAGTCACTTGATTTTGGAAACATTGGTGGTTAAAAAACTGTAATAGATTATTTTTATAAGGTTTGAATAAGTTGAAGTTATCAATATTTTTTTTCTTCTTACAAATTGAAGTTAACAATATTGGTTCTGCAAGTGTTTATAGAATAAATGGGCATACAAGAAAGACAACGGCAGCGGATTGTGAAAACTTTCATCGCCAAAAAATTTATTGAAAAAAAGAATAAATAGTATGAATTGGGTGAAGAAAGAAATCTGTGTTACTTTTCCTTTTAAATAGATCAAAGGGATATTTAATGACCCATAGGTGAGGGACTTAGTTGCACTAATTAGCCATTTTTTTTTGTTTGAACTGGTATCTTCTGCGCACAACTGTATAGAGATGGCAAAATAGTAGGCCTGCCCTGTTTAAGTCCGTCCAGTTTAAGCCCGCTTAAAACGAGACGATCCGAATCAACTTAGGTGGCCGAGTCTAAAATCTAACCCCACTCTGTTTATTGATAGACATGCCAGTTGGCAGGCCGCCCGCCAATTTTTTTTTTCTTTTAGCGCTGGTTACAATTATGTTGTTACAAAAAATATATTGATTTTATTTACTTTTTTAAAAAAAAAAACAAACAAGTTTGTGCGAAACTCAAGCTTATGAGACAAATCAAACATATACATCATTATCAAATCTAACAACATAATTAATAAATTCGATATAATTAGTACCAAGACGGAGCACATAGAGATAAGATGAAGAAAGCAATCTTAAATTTTAAGATATAGAGCGGCGGCGGAAAACAATCATAAATTTGACACGTATGAATGAATATAAAAAACCTAAATTTTAATAGAGACTAATCTTTCGAGTCGAGTAGAACCATAAAGAATGATAAAACTTTTTTAAATGGGCTTAACTGTGTTTATATCAATAGATAATTTTCAAAATTTTTTGTAACCAAGAAAAAAAAATTCAAAATTTTAAAAATATGATGGAATGGAACAACTTTGAATTGCAAAACGGTCAAGAAGCCCCTGGAGTTCCTCAGACCTGAAAATTTAAACCTTTCAAAGTTGAAAATTTTCAATGTGATGCACAACAAAGTTGAAAATTTGATACACATGAGGATGGATCTGAAAAAATGGGTCAAGAGTTGGATCCCTATTTTTTTTTTGCATCTCCTGTCATTTCTCGCGCACCTCCAAAAATGATATAAAATTTTCATTGCTATTTAGACAACGAATTGTGTTCGCTACTTGTGTAACGAGTCAAGTATATTTCTTCACCCAACACCAACATCGGCACTCTTCACGCCTCCAGATAAAACATTACGTAAATTTTAAAAAAAATACCGTTCGCTACTTAGACAACGAACATATCTGTTATAGGAAAAAAACAATAACAGGAAAATACATTTCACTTTAATTTCAATGACAATAGTTTTATTGATTTTCATTACAACCAAAAACTAAGTTACATTAGATAGAAAAAAAATTACATCATGCTTTCCATAACTGATAATCTTTTTCATGTAACTGAAAAATGAAAAAGAGTTTTCCAGTTTATTGTCAACGTTACGGAAACCTACAGGGTCACACACATAAGGACAGTCTAATATGATATTGTGATAATGAGATAATTAAGGAACACCGTAAGGTACGGTATTCCCAAGGTATTCTTGTAACCATAAGGTATTCTTGTAACCTTAATTTTGGGAGTTTCATTGTAACGGTGATTCTTTGGTAATAGTGGAATGAAGAGCATGCTCTCTCCCCATATTAGGTTGGTTTGACTGAACTGGGTAAACAAATTGATTGTGTCTCTTTACTTGTTTTCTCTAATCTCTCTTGCTTTATTGTGTTGGATTATTATCTTTATTATCTTTATACTCTTCGATACTTGGTTGCTTGATCACTTTGATCTACACATCAAATTTATTATTGGTGTGGTTTTATTCAACGAATTCACAACAAGTTGTATAGGAAAGCAATTTTTATTGGTTTTTATTTATTGAAAAAAATGAGTAAGTTGGTTGACTAAAACACATAATCTTTATATTACAATAGGTAATTTCCAAAAAAAATTTATAGAGGGTAAAGCAAATTTCTTGTATTTATTACAGGGGTAAAATGGTATTAACCCTTAATTTTAGGAAAATAAATAAAAAATATTGTTAAAAATATCTTTTCCACTTATAATTTGAAATTAAAAAATAACTTTTTTTTAAAAAAAATAATTTAGGATGGAGTATGCGACTCTTAAGAGATATTCTTACAAGGTCACGTGACCAAGAAAATTAGATTCGGCTACACTCACAAAAATTCAAAGAATAATTAAATAATTTTTACATTTTCAAATTACTAAATGATATAATATTTTTTGTGAATTATTGTTTGTTTGATAGACAATATTAGTTGTTAGTATATTACAAATATTAATTTTCTCTTTTGCTAAAGCTTAAATTCTAGGCCTCCTACTCCTTAAGCTTCAACTCAACTAGTTGAACTAGCTAAGCTAGTTGAGCTATCCAATCTCCTTTAATCTTTGTGAATGTGACTAAATCTAATTTTCTTAATCAAGACAATGATATATAAAACAATGATATATAACAACATTGATTAAGAGTGTTATAAAATGAATTTTTGTTGTAATTTAAATAAATAGTAGGGATGTCAATGAGGTGGCGATTAACCGGAGGATACTTTACCACGCCTTGCTCCATTTCTGGTTCGGGGAGATTTCTACCTCCATCCCCATCCCCGCGGAGAGATTTCTTCCTCCATCCCCATCCCCACGGATCCCCAGAGCTCCACGGACATAAAAAATTAATAAAATTTATATACATATTAATCAAAAGCACGACACTAATATCTTATTTTTTCTTATTTTTTTCTAAAAGAAATACATATTTTGTATCTTACATTTTTTTTAAATAAAAATACATTTTGCATCAATAAAAAAAAAAACTGCAAAAACACTTTTTACTATTTCTTTTTGTAAAAAAAAATAAATATTCAATTGAACTGTTGTCACTATGCTTAATCATTATCTTTATAAGGTATTAATTATTATTTTTATTAAAAAACATATAAAGTTATATAATTATATATTATATATATATAATTTAAATAATATGGTCGGGGATCCGCGGTGGCGGAGGGACCTTCCCCATTCCCCGCCCCAAATTATCCACGGGGGAATTTCTCCCCCCATCCTCACGGGAAAAAAAATCCGCGACTTCGGATCTCCGTACAGATAATCCCCACGGATAATCTGTTATCAGATACAAATTGACATTCCTAATAAATAGTTCACCAAAATAAAATTTAAAATTGGTCTATATAAAACAATGAAGGATTCATGAGAAAGGGTGATTCAAAGAAATTGTGAAAATAAATTATGAAACAGTTACATGTTATATGTTATATTTTAGTAATAAAATACAATTACATATAATTTAGTGTAGGAATTAAGGTGTTAATCAATGAAACTGTTGTGAATTCGTGATAATCACACTTATAATACTATGATGCATGGACCAAAAGTAATGGCAATCAAAATCAATATGATAATAACAATAATAATTACAAATCGTCTTGTTACAAAATTAGTCTTTAGACCTAACTCTATTTAATTCTCGAATCTCTCTTCCCGCGACTAAGAGATTCAATTTGTATAATATTATCAAGGTGAAATACAATAACCTTTTGTCCTATCCTAAAATTATACCAAAAGACACCGAAGACTAGAACAATCTAAAATACCGACGGAATTTAGAGACGAAATTTGTTTCCTCTCTAGTAGAGACGAAATTAAAGACGGAAATAAGTTGTTATAGACCAAAATTAAAATATATATGAATTAGTCACGGATTTTAAAAATAGAAATTTTTGTTTCAACAAAGTTTTGTTTCTAAATCTGTCTCTACATTATTATTTTATAATTATAATTGAAAATTAATAGTTGGAGACAAAAATTAGAGACAAATTTTTATCGTGTCTAATATTTTTCGTCTCTATATCCGTATTTAATTAGTCAACTTGACATTAAAATAGTCAAACGTTTGTCGGAGACGGAATTTATTTATCTATGAATTAATTTGTCTCTAAAATCCATCTCTAAACGAAATAACATTGAAGATTCATCCTGCCAAACACTATTAGAAATTTCGCTTTTAGAGACCGATTTAGCAACTAAAATTTTTTAGCCCCTGTAGAGAATAAATTAGAGACCAAAATTTTGAATTTAAAATAAAAAAATATTTGGTTGCTAAATCGGTCACTAATATAATATAGCGACTGATATAGAGATCGAATAATCAGTCACATAATAAAAAATAATTTGGTTGTTAAATCGGTCACCAATATAATATTAGTGACCGATTTAGAGACTGATAATTAGCGACCGACTTAGAGACCAATAATTACTGTATTTATATTAGTGACCAATTTAGAGACTAAGAATTTGTGACCGATTTAGGAACCAATAATTAATATATTTATATTAGTAACCGATTTAGCTACCAATAATTACTATGTTTATTTTAGTGACCAATTTAGAGATTGATTAATAGGTCACATAATAAAAAATATTTTGGTCACTAAATCAGTCAATAATACAATATAGTGACTGATTTAGAGACGGACAATCAATTACCGATTTAGAATTTGAATCTTAGTGACCAATTTAAAAACTTATAATTAACTACTGATTTAGAGACCAAAAGTTACTATATTTTTAACCTGAGCACCTTCCAGCTCAAAGGAAATATTTTTTTTTTCAACTTTCAGCCAAAAAAATTAAAATAGGAAAATATATATTTAACTAAATACTCAATACTTAGTTAAAACTTGTGTTTTATTTAACTAAATATATATTTAGCATTTAAACTTGTGTTATATATATATATATATATATATATATATATATATATATATATATATATATATATATAAATATGTATTATCTTTGATAAAAAATAAATATAGGTTTTGTTTTTTCTATAAACATTTAGATAAGTTTCGAATTTAAAAAAAGTTTACTGAAAAAATTGCTAAAATTTGTTTTTTTAAATAATTTTTTCTTTTTGTGTCAAAAAAAATAATTTGTTTTTAAAATAAAGTTTGTTACGTTTAGGTATCTAAACAAAGTTTGTTATATATAATAATAGTTCTTTAGTCTTCATAAAAAAAATAATAGTTCTATGAAGGGGTAAAATTCTATAAATAAGATGAGTAGAAATTGTTAAAAATTTTAAGTGCAGAGCGAAATAACATATCTGAGAGAGAGAAAAAAAATAAAAGACTCATGAATGTTCTAAAGGAATAAAGAATGGAAGACTCATTGGAACCGCTGATGGGAGGTAAAGAGGGAGAAATAATTGAACACTCGTTTGACAAAATACGAGAATAATATGACGCTGAAGAAGGGGAAATTTCATCAAGAGTATCCATTAATGTCCTAATGCAAATTTTGTTTGATTTAAAATTCATCTTTTTTTTTTGTCGAGACCAGGGTATCCACCGCCGAACATAATGACTATTCCTCTCGTTAGATTGGAGGCACCTCAAAGGGTGGGATTTCTGACCTAGAGATTTAAAGCTGCTCCGTACCCAAAGCGAGGATCGAACTTTAGATCCTTGGTTAAGGGAGGATGAACTCCATTAAAATTCATCTTTTTTTTATAAGTATTTGGTAATCCTTAAATCTACTATGTTAATATTGTTGTGTGCATGATTAATTGTTTGGCGTCTATGAAATAATTTTAGAGATATTAAAAATAATAATATTTTGTCTTTCAAGTAAAAATAATTATAAAGAATAGTACTCCCTCTTTCCTTTTTATTTGTCATTTAAAAAAAAACATATTTATTTATATTTATTTGTCGTTTGACAATTTAAAGTTATATTTTATTTATTCCTATAATTTAATATATAGCAATGACATCGTCGTATAGGTATACGAGTCTAAGGGACATGGTGTCTATGTATGGCAACAACAATAACATTTCAGTTGAAAATTGTAAGTGCACCAATTCATCCCTATGTTTTAATAATTGTCAAAACACATGAAAATAGGGTAGAACATATTTTGGTAACATTATAATTGATTTGACAGCGAAAAACTATTTTAAACTTTGAAAAACTGATTTATAGGTATTTTGTATCAATACATACTTTGCTTGTATCGATACAAATGTCCTGAAAATCCTTCAGTCGATGGAATCGTGTTACCCTGTCATTCGTTTTTGTTCCACCATCGTTTTGCTCTGCATTAATCGTCCTACTGAAATCGTGTTTCCATAATCGTGTTTCGCCCGTCGGTATTTAAGATTTTTCTAGTAATGACCCCTTCCTTTTTCTCTCTAAAACTCTAGCCTTTGTGTTGGTGGCAAATCCTTATTGAGACCTTTCTCCCTTTGAGCTGCAACAAGCTATATTTTTTCCTTGTGCAACAAGCTATATTTTTAGCAAAATATATGCTTTAAAAATAGGAACAATTATATTTTAAAATAGAACAGAATCTCGCCAAATATATATATGGTATTGCACTTTTGCCCCAGACGCACGGGATTTTGCCTCCAGCGAAAGAAGCAAAAACCTCTTAGGCCAATGCCTCACGTTTTCGCTTCTAGTGCACAACTATCACTTCCAGCGAAACATGCTGAAACCTCCCAAACCAATGCATCGCATTTTTGCCTCAAACGCACAGCTTTCGCCTCCTGGGAAATAGACATAAACTTTATATTTTTTGTTTTGGTTTTTTGAGATTTGAAGGCAATTTCAACATAAAGTGTTGATGTTTTTGTGTTAGCTGCATTTTGTTAAAACAATGTAGCATCAAAATGTTGGACCAAATGTTCCAACATTGAGTACAACATCAGAGTGTACTGAACGCGTGATTCCAAAAATTATATTTTTAGCGCGAATCTTTGATTGATGGCGTTTTTATGTTGCGTGTGTAGTACCCCAATTTTTGACCTACAAATTCAATTTTGCATTTCTTGCATAAAAATAGACAAAAAATATTTTATTTCTTTTTCATGCATTTTTCTTTTGTTTTTTCATATTTTTATCTTTTTTCTTAAATTTTCTTTTATTTCTAAATATTTCATTTTATTTCACTTTATTTTAAATAGCTCGCATTTTAGCGTAAAAGTCCAAAAATATCAAAAAAATAGTTTTTTTCTTATTTTACGCGCATTTTAGATTTTATTACCATATATTTCAAAATATCAAAAAGATTTACATTTTATTACATTTTATCACATTTTATTTCAACTTATTTCATCTTCACCTTTTTATCTCAAAGTTTACCAAATATAGTAAAAATCTTATCCTTCCACCTCACTATCTCTATTTCATTTTTCATTTACCATTTATTTTATTTACCCTTTTCCACAATATTACAAAAATACCATTTAACCTAATTTTCTTCCATAAATACAAACCTCACATCACTCAATCATGAACAATCAATTCTCACAATTCCCAACACCACAAAAATCAGAAAAGTCACAATTTCCAAGAGCCAATCAGATTACGGCGCCGGAATCTACTTCCGGTCGCTGGAAAATTCAACCACCACCACCCATTTTTCAAAACTCCTCCAAATCAAAATCCGATTACACCATTAGCTTCCTCATCACTTCCTCGTTACAGATCCATCATCCGTTTCGTCAAAAACGCCGCCAAAAGCCATCAGAACCAACAAATCCGTCACTACCTCGCCGGAATTTCGCCGGAAAACTCAAAACCTCAAATCTCAACCAAATATCAAAAATCATACATCAATAAGCTTCTAAACAACCTCCTGAACACAAATCCGATCTCCGATTGTCCAAAAACGCACCGGAAACGTGCTAAACGAGGTCACCGCCGCCGGATCGTTTAAAGTTGTTTGGATCGGGTGTTTGAAGGCCTCGTTTCAACTCATTGATGTTGTTTTGGACTCGTCAGAACCCTCTGAACCTTTTCCAGTTACCAATTTTGTGCAAACGTACCGGAATCGTGAGCTCACGCTTTAAGATCCCTTCGGAGTTTGCTTCGTATTTATCTGTACGAGCTTCAGTTGCGAAATTAGAATCCAAATTCATGATCTACGGACAAAAACGAGCGGAATGGTATGTGGCTTCGCAAGTTTTGTGGCTGGAAGGTTTAGGTACGGTGGCGGCCGGTGAGAGGCGCTCAACACCGGCGAACTGGTTTTTTCGCTGGATGAGGAAGAAGAAGATAGAGTCCGTGCCACGCGTCCGCTCTTCGTTGGCCAATAATTTCCACGCGCGCCCCCCAATTTTCTGTACGCGCCCCCAACCGGTTCATTTATGTGAACCGGGTCTCTGGTTCGGTTCAGTTTTTTTTTGATTTGGTTCAATTTGTTTGGGCTGGGCTTTGATGTTTTGGATCAGATTACTCTTCACACACGCGTGTTTATTTTCTGCACGCCCCTCCTGGACTCTATCAAATGGGCCTTGGGCTTCTTCTTGGCTGATCTATTTGGTGTCTACACACCAGTTTTCAGGTTTGCACCCCCTTACTCACTTAATTCATTTAACATGCATTTTTTTATCATCATTTTTTTAGCTTATTTTAATAAGTGATTATTTTGGGACAATAGCTTATTTAAGCTTATTGAGTTCAAATTTTTACACTAATATTTTAGGATTTATTTTGAGATTATATTTTAATTTCTTTTCTTTTTAGTTTCTTATTTTGCTTATGTGTTAGTACTAGCTTATTCAATAAGTGTTTGTTTGGGACAATAGCTTATTTTAAGCTTATTGAGCTTAAACTCTTACACTAATATTTTAGCTTATTATTAAGTTCTCATTGTTTTGTTCTTGCATATGTTTGATTATCTTTTTATTTGCTCTTTCATGATATATGTCTCATATTCACATTTTTGCATCATACTTTGCATAACATTTTCATGTCACTTTACACTACATTTTTACATCATATCATATGTTACATTTTTACATTACACTACATTACATTTTTACATGACATTTGACATTACAATTTCACATTACAATTTCACAATACATGTTTCACATTTTTACATGCATACATGCATTTGCATTTAGATTAGGACAATGCATCATTTAAAATGCATGTTAGAGACAATATTTTACTTTATAAAATCATTGAGCTCTAGCATTAGCATTAATAGTTAAGGACCATTCTTGGCCTAAATTCATTTTTTGTCATGTTTGTTATTTGTTTCTTTTTTTCTCGCTAGTTTAAAAAAAATGTGTGCGATGATGTTTTATATGACTTTGTTCTCTTTGCATTTCTTCACTCTTTGTCACATTCACATTATAGTTCACATTGCATTTTCACACACACACTTCACATCAATATTTGACATTTTATTTTCTTTTTTCTTCGTAAGTGCATTTCATATTCATGTTTATTTCTCCGCTTGCATTTTTATTGCCTTTTATTATTTTTTTCATTGATTCGATATGGTTGTTATAATTATTCGATTTGGTTGTAATAGCGTAGAACTTTATCGCTTTTGACACTCACACACAAAGCTAAAAAACCAAGAAAAAAACGAACTTTCATTTCCGAAGAGGCGCATTAGTAATTTTTTTTAGAAAAAAAAATAGAAAACAAGCAAAAAACATCTTCTCTCTCAAATAAAAATTCTTTAGTCCAAAACCAAATTAGTCGCAGGATTAGTTTAGGTTTAAACTAAATTTATTTTTATGTCATAACATTCTCTTCTCAATCTAATCTCCACAAGCACACACAAACTCTTTCTATACATCTTCTCCCTCCAATTCTTAATATTTCTCTCTCATTTTCTTAAGCACATAAAAGCAAATAAAAAGTAATAAATTAGAGGTTACCATGGAGTACCATGGGCGTTTAGGATGCTAATACCTTCCCTAGGCGTAACTAACTCCCGAGCTTAGAATCTCACTTTTTAAACGGTTTTCGACACTTTCCCCTCTTTGGAAATGAAAGGTCAATGTTAGTGGTGGAAATCCCAAAATCCCCGCAATAGAAAAATGGCGACTTCACTGGGGACATTCTCTCCTTAAGAGGGTTGAACCTATCTAGTTTATGCTTCTTTATTGCTTTCCTATGTGCTTACATGTTTACATGCTTTATATATATTATGGAGGGGTTCATGAGTTGAGATAAGCTTGACCCGAGCTTGAGTGCACCATAAGATAGGTGTTGGTATGATCATAGTGAATGGGCGAAAGTAAAGTTTTGCACAAACACACATGTGATGAAACCACGCACAATGGAGGGGCATGTTGTAGTATTCTTTTCGACGTGAGCTTCGCATAGATTGTTGCTATGGCATGTTTCCAAGGATGTTGTGGACCTTTAGTCACCTTTAACCCATCTTTGCCTTTAGGATGTGGTGCGATGGCTAAGCCGAGAGTAAGTCTTGGATTAGTTGTTCCGCAATACCACGCTCAATCGAGACTTTCCCTTGGATATTTCATTTGGCCGTGAGTTCAGTCGTGGACATTGGTATTCAAGAAGGAAAGTTGATGACGTTGGGAACTTTGTAGAACCCGTATTACAAAAAGAAGAAAACCAATAGTTCATACACTGTGGGTGGTTTACCTTTTGACTCCAACTTTGTGATACCATAACCACCCATGTTTGCCTATGTTTGTGATTGTTGCATCCATACATCCATGCATCCATGAAAATATCTTTCCATTGGTTTTCAAAGGACTTAAAGGAATTTCTTTATAAACTTCACAATCATCATGGACCTTGAAAAAAAAGATTGCTTTGAAAAAAATTCTTTTGATCATTTACAAACAAAAAATGATGGTCCTATTTCCAAAGGTTTGAGTCTCACTTCTTGTTCAGTCAGAAATCAAGTTGTCTTGTTTGAGTGGTCCGACGCTCTTGTCAAAAGTCAACTCGTCAGTACAACACTTGTTTCAACAAAAGAAAAGAATGGAAGTAATTATGCAAGAGAAACACTCAGCTTCGTGAAGAAATCACCACATTTCGGGCTGAATTGGAAAAGAAAATGCCCTGATCACTTCATTAATGGTGGCACAAAATAACCTCCATCTCACTCCTTGAGCAACTGTTTTTGCCTTTTCAATCTCAACAAAGGCATCAGATTCAACAACAGTCTCGATCACAATCTCCATAAAAGTCAACATCAAGGGGCACCTGACCACAGTATTGAATATAATTTGACTTTGAAGGGAGAAGTTCAAAAGTTGATTGAGGCTAACCAATTTTCTTTAGAGGATAATGGACCTACCTCTATTATGCATGGATATGGTTTGATACCATTGAGTTGTTGTTGATGTTACCTCTGCTACTCTCTTATCCAGTTGAAGTCAGTGATACACGGAAGCTCATCCCTATGATCGCTAGGCTTTTATTTCTTTCTTGTCAAGTATTTGCTTGCTTTTAAAATTTTGTCTTTTATCAGGCACTTTCAATACAATAAACATGCATGTTCATTAATCTATCCATTCATATTCACTCTTTTCTTGCTTTATTACTTACAAACTTGGAGCGAGGATGATGAAAGTAAATAACTGATTTTTGTTGATATATGCTTACAATGGTGAAAAACCTAGCTGATGATGTAAGGTCTTGTTTCACTTTCTTTCACTATTTCATGCAAAAAAAAAAAAAAAACAACAACAAAATTTTTTTATGCTAAATTGAGCCACTCTTGCATATGTTCTTGTTGTTATCTGATTCTCCCAATTTCTTGAGATATATCCTTTTAAAAAAAAAAAAAATTTGGTTTGAAAGTTGACATGACACTTTAAGAGTATATAGGTTGTTTTTGCACTTTTAGGCTACATTATGAAGGTTTAGTATTGATTCAATAAAATCGGTACTGTCTTAACACCTTAGACTCTCAGAAGTGTGCAAGATTAATTTGAGTACTAATTTTGACAAAGTCTTGAATTTAAGTTTTAAAGTAACTCTTAGTAGTTTATCTCAGCAGTCGGCACCATCTTGAACACAAACTAAGTGGGAAATCGATGAACATAAGTGAATGATCCAGAAATGAAAGTTTGCATACTTTGGTTGTTTTCATAAATGGTAATGCACTTATTAAATTAGACGACCCTCACTCGGTTGTCTAATCCAACAGTTGTTGAGCATACAAAGAGAAACCATAGTAAATACACCCATTAGTAGTTGGTTCAGAGGAGTCTGGTTCTGAACTTGGTAGGGCGGGTTACGATCCGATCCCCCACAATTGCATTTGGGAAAGAGAAAAAGGGGTTTACCAAACTTATGTTATCAGCACCCCTCGGTATATGATCATAATCACTAACAGATTTCCTGCCATGAGCGTGTACAAGATAACGGGCTTAATGCGATTGCACTTGAATGAAAAGGGTGAGTAAAACTTAAACAAAAGTTAGAGTTACAATAAAATACTTCAGATTTGTCTTCATGTGATGGAAGTCTTTGACTGCATTGTGTGGTTTTGTGTTACTACAGTACCCTTGGTTTTGATATCAATTACTTGATTTTCCTATCTAGCCGGCAACCACGTATGATTAGGGTTGTCGTGTCCTGTTTCAAACTTGTGCTGAAAAGAGTCACTATTTTTATGCTTAAAGATAAGCAATGTTCAAGTATGGAGGAATTTGATAACACAAATCTATATCACTTTTTGGCTTGATTTACATGAATCTTAGTTGCATACTATAATACTCAAAATACCTAATTGAAGCTAGGCTCACAGTGAAAGCATTCGGCAAATTTATTGTTAAGCTGACTCCTCCTGTTTGTTGAGTAATCACAAATTATCTTTTGTACATATCATATGTGTTCCATTCAAAAATACAAAAATATGTTCTATTTCAAAAACAAACTTGCATGTGCATGATATTAAAAACACTTTTCAAAAAGAAATAATTTTACTTGCAAATTAATACTTGACATCAAAGAGGTTTGAGCCATGGTTTGATCAAGGACAAAGTTGATTTGAGACGCTCCTAGCTTGGGGCAAGTCATCTGTGGATTCTGCCAATCAGAGGCGAATAAGTTGAATATTCTGCTTATCAAGGTTGAAAACAGTTCAAGATTTTGTTACACTGCAAACATCAGTTGGTCAATGTCATACCCTTCAAGGTTTCAAGCTCTTGGGGCATACTATGTCAAGATCATATCTTCCTGAAAGGTTACATGTTGTGAAATATGGCAAAACCTTGGTTGCCATTACCATGAGCAAGGAAGAGTTTATACTTTTAGTGCAAGCTGTTGCAATTAACAGATACAATGCATAATGTAAAAGGTCAACCAGTCACGCTCTTCGAGCGATTCTTTCAAAGATTTATCAGACTGATGCAAGAATCTAAAGCAAGGGGCAAATCGTCTCCATTCTCTCAAGTTCTTCATCAATAGCAAACATATTTTTTCTAAGAGAATCTTAACAGTCATCTCAAGAAAGGTACATCCCCAATGAAGTTTGAGAGTTTTGTCTTGAGTACAATCAAGTTTCTGTACAGATCGTTCAGTTAAAACGGTCATTTTCCAGAGAAGTTGTTCCTTCCCCGAGAAAAGGAAATCTCTTGCTACATCTACAACAGCATATACACCTTGTTGAGATACCTCGAGTTGTACTGCGACGTTGGCTTGTCTCCAGTCTCATTCGTCATGTTTATTTTGTCAGCAAATATTCAAATACATACATTCATACATTCATACATAGCATTTACATGTCATATACATTTACATCATTCATACATTACTACATCATTTTACAGATTTCTGTCTCTCTCGTCTTATCAGTGTCCACAAAATAGAGTCGGGATGGACGTGTTGTTCTCCCCAATTAGAGTGTCAGCTTAGACAGATAAGCGTACACCTCTTGTTTCAAAAGTTCCCCACTAGACTCCTCTCTTGTGGATGATGGTTATTTCAGTTTTTCCTACAACAAAAGGAAAATTCCAGTTGAATTTATTCTTCAATTGGACACAAAGTCTTGTTTTACAAGTTTCCCTCCGGTTTGTTCCCGGATTAGACATCAATTCAAAGGCAACAATGACAAGTTTTCCATACAAGAAACTTGTATTTTATCAGTTACACTTTGCAATTCCTCAGGTGGTTTTATCCCCAGTGAACCTTATCAAGCAACTTTACACAAAAGACCATACAAGTCTCATACTGTTCAGCCTACCTATGTTACTGTCTGAAGTACTTCGTAGAGTTGATTACACCCCAAAAGGTTTGTGTTACCTTTTTCTCACTTTAATGTCGGTTAGTCGATAGTTAATGCTAACATCCCTTCTGTCGGTCAGTCGATGGTCGGTGTTTTCTTTCAAATGTTGTATGTCAGTGTACAACGTTCCTGCTGTCGGTCAGTCGATAATATTTGATTCTTAAATATTGTATGTCAGTGTACAATGTTCCAGCTGTCGGCCAGTCGATAGTTGATGATCTTAAATGTTGTACGTCAGTGTACAACATCCCTTCTGTCGGTCAGTCGATGGTCGGTGTTTTGTTTAAAATGTTATGTGTCAATGTACAACGTTCCTGCTGTCGGTCAGTCGATAGTATTTGATTTTTAAACATTGTATGTCAGTGTACAATGTTCCAGTTGTCGGTCAGTCGATTGTTGATGATTTTAAATGTTGTATGTTAGTGTACAACATCCCTTCTGTCGGTCAGTCGATAGTCGATGTTTTCTTTAACATTGTATGTCAGTGTACAATGTTCCAGCTGTCGGTCAGTCGATAGTTGATGATCTTAAATGTTGTATGTCAGTGTACAACATCCCTTCTGTCGGTCAGTCGATGGTCGGTGTTTTGTTTAAAACGTTATGTGTTGGTCGGTGTTTTGTTTAAAACGTTATGTGTCAGTGTACAACGTTCCTGCTGTCGGTCAGTCGATAGTATTTGATTCTTAAACATTGTATGTCAGTGTACAATGTTCCAGCTGTCGGTCAGTCGATAGTTGATGATTTTAAATGTTTTATGTCAGTGTATAACATCCCTTCTGTCGGTTAGTCGATAGTCGGTGTTTTCTTTAACATTGTATGTCTGTGTACAATTTTCCAGCTGTCGGTCAGTCGATAGTTGATAACATCTTTCATCTTTACATATACATACACTTATACAGTTAATCAAATTGAATCACTTTTCGAAGTGCTTGTCAGAGTTACTTCCCTTTCAGAGGATCATGTTACTTGTGGGTGACATGTAGACGTTGTCTTTTTTCTACAATCCGTCTCTTTGTAAGGCGGTGGACAATGTTCTTGTTCTCTGTAGACGTTGTCTTTTTTTCTACAATCCGTCTCTTTGTAAGGCGGTGGACAATGTTCCTGTTCCCAGTGGGTATTGTCTTCTTTATACAATCCGTCTCTTTGTAAGGCGGTGGACAATATTCCTAACGTTGTCTTTTTTCTACGACCCGTCTCTGTGTAAGGCGGTGGACAATGTTTTGTGTTTTGTACGGGCTTTGTCTTTTTTTCTACAATCCGTCTCTTCGTAAGGCGGTGGACAATGTTCCTGTTCTTGTGTAGGCTTTGTCTTCTTTTTACAATCCGTCTCTTTGTAAGGCGGTGGGCAATGGTCTTGCGTTTATTCCCCAGTGTTTTACTCTGTTCTCCAGTGGAGTTCGTTCTCCTAATGGACTCAGGATACTTTTTTCTTGCTATTTTCCCAGTCGAGTCATGTTTTGTTCTTCCCCTGTGGAGTCTCAACTATGCTTGTCTTTTATCTGTCTTTTACAACATTCATACAAAATTTTAAAAAAAATTCATCATCTGCATTTTTGCATTCATATTTGCATCATAAGCATTGTTAGAGGATTTTAGGTCCAAAAAAGGTGCACATTTTATATTTAAGTCTCTTCAATCTCGTCTAAACAAAGTTTTTAATCTTCATTTCTCCGATTGAAGATACTTAAATAGGGGCAGCTGTAGTACCCCAATTTTGGACCTACAAATCCAATTTTGCATTTCTTGCATAAAAATAGACAAAAAATATTTTATTTCTTTTTCATACATTTTTCTTTTGTTTTTCATATTTTTATCTTTTTTCTTAAATTTTCTTTTATTTCCAAATATTTCGTTTTATTTCACTTTATTTTAAATAGCTCGCATTTTAGCGTAAAAGTCCAAAAATATCAAAAAAATAGTTTTTCTCTTATTTTACACGCATTTTAGATTTTATTACCATATATTTCAAAATATCAAAAAGATTTACATTTTATCACATTTTATTTCAACTTATTTCATCTTCACCTTTTTATCTCAAAGTTTACCAAATATAGTAAAAATCTTATCCTTCCACCTCACTATCTCTATTTCATTTTTCATTTACCATTTATTTTATTTACCCTTTCCACAATATTACAAAAATACCATTTAACCTAATTTTCTTCCATAAATACAAACCTCACATCACTCAATCATGAACAATCAATTCTCACAATTCCCAACACCACAAAAATCAGAAAAGTCACAATTTCCAAGAGCCAATCAGATTCCGGCGCCGGAATCTACTTCCGGTCGCCGGAAAATTCAACCACCACCACCCATTTTTCAAAACTCCTCCAAATCAAAATCCGATTACACCATTAGCTTCCTCATCACTTCCTCGTTACAGATCCATCATCCGTTTCGTCAAAAACGCCGCCAAAAGCCACCAGAACCACCAAATCCGTCACTACCTCGCCGGAATTTCGCCGGAAAACTCAAAACCTCAAATCTCAACCAAATCTGAAAAATCATACATCAATAAGCTTCTAAACAACCTCCTGAACACAAATCCGATCTCCGATTGTCCAAAAACGCACCGGAAACGTGCTAAACGAGGTCACCGCCGCCGGATCGTTTAAAGTTGTTTGGATCGGGTGTTTGAAGGCCTCGTTTCAACTCATTGATGTTGTTTTGGAGTCGTCAGAACCCTCTGAACCTTTTCTAGTTACCAATTTTGTGCAAACGTACCGGAATCGTGAGCTCACGCTTTAAGATCCCTTCGGAGTTTGCTTCGTATTTATATGTACGAGCTTCAGTTGCGAAATTAGAATCCAGATTCATGATCTACGAACAAAAACGAGCGGAATGGTATGTGGCTTCACAAGTTTTGTGGCTGGAAGGTTTAGGTACGGTGGCGGCCGGTGAGAGGCGCTCAACGCCGGCGAACTGGTTTTTTCGCTGGATGAGGAAGAAGAAGATAGAGTCTGTGCCACGCGTCCGCTCTTCGTTGGCCAATAATTTCCACGCGCGCCCCCATATTTTCTGTACGCGCCCCCCAACCGGTTCATTTATGTGAACCGAGTCTCTGGTTCAGTTCGGTTTTTTTTTTTGATCTGGTTCAATTTGTTTGGGCTAGGCTTTGATGTTTTGGATCAGATTACTCTGCACACACGCGTGTTTATTTTCTGCACGCCCCTTCTGGACTCTATCAAATGGGCCTTGGGCTTCTTCTTGGCTGATCTGTTTGCTGTCTACACACCAAGTTTCAGGTTTGCACCCCCTTACTCACTTAATTCATTTAACATGCATTTTTTTATCGTCATTTTTTTTAGCTTATTTTAATAAGTAATTATTTTGGGACAATAGCTTATTTAAGCTTATTGAGTTCAAATTTTTACACTAATATTTTAGGATTTATTTTGAGATTATATTTTAATTTCTTTTCTTTTTAGTTTCTTATTTTGCTTATGTGTTAGTACTAGCTTATTCAATAAGTGTTTGTTTGGGACAATAGCTTATTTTAAGCTTATTGAGCTTAAACTCTTACACTAATATTTTAGCTTATTATTAAGTTCTCATTGTTTTGTTCTTGCATATGTTTGATTATCTTTTTATTTGCTCTTTCATGATATATGTCTCATATTCACATTTTTGCATCATACTTTGCATAACATTTTCATGTCACTTTACACTACATTTTTACATCATATCATATGTTACATTTTTACATTACACTACATTACATTTTTACATGACATTTGACATTACAATTTCACATTACAATTTCACAATACATGTTTCACATTTTTACATGCATACATGCATTTGCATTTAGATTAGGACAATGCATCATTTAAAATGCATGTTAGAGACAATATTTTACTTTATAAAATCATTGAGCTCTAGCATTAGCATTAATAGTTAAGGACCATTCTTGGCCTAAATTCATTTTTTGTCATGTTTGTTATTTGTTTCTTTTTTTCTCGCTAGTTTAAAAAAAATGTGTGCAATAATGTTTTATATGACTTTGTTCTCTTTGCATTTTTTCACTCTTTGTCACATTCACATTATAGTTCACATTGCATTTTCACACACACACTTCACATCAATATTTGACATTTTATTTTCTTTTTTCTTCGTAAGTGCATTTCATATTCATGTTTATTTCTCCGCTTGCATTTTTATTGCCTTTTATTATTTTTTTCATTTTGATTCGATATGGTTGTAATAATTATTCGATTTGGTTGTAATAGCGTAGGACTTTATCGCTTTTGACACATCACATACAACGCTAAAAAACCAAGAAAAAAACGAACTTTCATTTCCGAAGAGGCGCTTTTGTAATTTTCTTTAGAAAAAAAATAGAAAACAAGCAAAAAACATCTTCTCTCTCAAATAAAAATTCTTTAGTTCAAAACCAAATTAGTCGCACGATTAGTTTAGGTTTAAACTAAATTTATTTTTATGCCATAACATTCTCTTCTCAATCTAATCTCCACAAGCACACACAAACTCTTTCTATACATCTTCTCCCTCCAATTCTTACAATTTCTCTCTCATTTTCTTAAGCACATAAAAGCAAATAAAAAGTAATAAATTAGAGGTTACCATGGAGTACCATGGGCGTTTAGGATGCTAATACCTTCCCTAGGCTTAACTAACCCCCGAGCTTAGAATCTCTCTTTTTAAACGGTTTTCGACACTTTCCCCTCTTTGGGAATGAAAGGTCAAGAATCGTGCATACCAAGAAGCGTGCATACCAAGCGTGTTGTTTGAGTTGGTTCAGACATAGGGTTTACATTCATGATTATATTAAGAAAACCCTATATTTGATTTGGAAATACATTGCATATTTGTTTTAAAAATATGCTATTGGTCTGAAATTTGTTCATTAAGAAAAGCCCACGAAGCTCAGGCTATTTAAAGGAAGATTCATAACCTGAGAACTTGCGGACTAAAGCCGTGATGTGCTTAATAATAAATCTAGGGTTTTAGTTTGTCAATTGTGAGTCTTTGCTTGTATCACCTTGATGCTTGCATAAGGATCTTTATTGATTTGTAAACTCCTGTACTCCGAAGCTTTTAAGCAAGGAGTCTTGGGCATCACTCTAAGCCTTTAGGTACGAGTGTATTGATTTCATAGGAGTGTGTCTCCGTTTTGATGTATTGAAAGAGCCAGTGCGAAGATCAGTGAACCATAAGTTATTTCACTACAAGAAAACCTTAATATTCCAACCAAATTGAAAAATAAGGATTGAAGGTTTAGGCCTTCAGGAAATTTTGTGAAGGTTAAAGCCGTCAAAAATTGAAGAAAACCGTCAATAAATTTTGAGAGCATCTAAAAATAAATGAAAAATACAAATTGGCAGCTTAGGCCGCCGGGAAGTCATTAACCAATTAAATTATTATTCTGAAAGTCTTAGCCGTCGAAAAATATATATTTTCCGACGGTTTTAACCGTCGAAAATATGTAGTATCCGTCAATTAAAATGTGTCAGAATTTATTTATCTAAACAACAATTTAAACCGTCAGGAAAGTTGTCAAAAATAAATATTAATATATGATCGATTCAGCTGTGGCATTTCCTTTCAGTCCTGGCCGTCGGGATTATTGTGAGTAGTCGTGTCCCAATTAAGTATTCAACCAACATGTTTATTTCTTACTCTTGTTCTCTTCATACTCATCAGATCTGTCATTATTCTCTTGTTTCTAGTAGTTCCGTCTCTTCTCACCATTTTTGCCTTGGCTTAACCATTCAGATCTACCGCAGCTGAATCTCTTTCATTCTTCCTTCTCACCATGTTTATTTCTTTTCCTTCTCGCCATTCTTGTTCCATCAGATCTGCCGCAGCTGAATCTCTTTCGTTCTTCCTCCATGTTTTGTCATTCGCGCCTCCCCGCAGTAAAATCACGGTATTTCCTACAGGTTTGTAAAATCGCCGCGGCCGTTCAAGTTTGCAGAATCGGCTTTGTCGTTCGCTCAAGCAACATAGAAGGAAGTGGAATCAATCAGATCTGATTTTTTTGTGTAACCATTTGATTGAGCAGATCTAATTTTTTTTACCCATATATAATGATTTTTTTGTCCCAAAATTTGAGTGGTTTAATGAGTGAAGTTTGTAATATCATTGAATTGGTGAAGTTGACTCTGGTTGTCTTTGCATTTTTTACCACTATTTGCAATTTCTTGATTATTTAATGATTGAGATTTGTTTTAATGTGGCTAGAAGATGTTGAATCTGTTGTTGAAAAACAGTTTAACATAGAAAGCAAGGATTAATGATTAATATGTTGTTAGAAGTAACAATGGTTGTTTGTGGAAGAAATCACGATTTGAAGAAAACAAGATGAACAAAATGGTTTAGGAAGAATAATTTGTTTAGCGTAAATTAATCATATAAAAAATGTTATAGATGTGTAGTACCCGGCGCAAAAAAAATACAGATATGCAATGATAAGATGCAATGCACAAATGTAAACAATGAAGCCGCCACCATATTTTATTTATCCCATGAGGGGAAAGGAAAATAATGATAAAACCTTAAAAGATCGGGTTCGGGAGTTGGTTACATGAGGGGAAGACGTTAACACCCCCTCATATCCGTTGTACTCAACGGGAACCATTTGAAGAATTTTGGTTTGCATAAACAGAGTTTAACCGCATAAAAAGAAAGATTACCGCATATTAAACTGAAAAGGGAAAAAAGAGTTTTTTATTATTTGGCTTGACGAGAGAGGCTCTCGCTCCTACGTATCCCCCAAGTACAATGAGGAAGTCAAAGCTCACGTAGTTCTTCCTGAAAAAAAAGATTGTGTGTTGGTTGTTTTTAGTGAACGATGCTTAGGTCGCATTCCACTGATACAACAGTATGCTTGTATGCTCGCTTCGGAGGCTTAAGCGTTTGTCTGTAGCAGGGGAATGGATAAAGCGTCATTCGTTTAAGAAAAAGAAGTTGAAAAAGATTTGACTGCACAAGAGCAGTTGAAAAAGAGCTGACTGCGCAAGAGCAGCAAAACAGTTGAGTGGGTTGATTGTCTTTTAGATTTTCTGAGGAATTATTCAGTGAATGAGAATAGTCCTCAGTCGCAAGCCATGCGGCAGGTACTTAGACTATTCAAGAGATGAAAGTCATGCGTCAGACATCTCTCTTTTCATTCAATAGTTTATTTAGTGTTTTACAAGCTTTCAAGTTTCAGAAAAGAAAAAGAAAAAGAAAGGTAGAAGAAGAGAGAAATGCAAATGCATGAATGCAAATGACATGTAATCAACAATATTGAACAATTAAAAATGCATCAGATATGAGCATGTAAACAAGTAATCATGTATCAGATAAAGAGAAACAAATCATCAAGCAATTATAAACAAACAGCATGATTCAATTAAGCAAGACAAAGTCAACTATACGAAGTCAATAGTAAAAGTCAACCAAAAAGTCAAACTAAAAGGGTCAAGGCATAAGTCAATCAAAAGTCAAAGTAAAAGTCAACCTAAAAGTCAAACTAAAAGGGTCAAGGCAAAAGTCAACCAAAAAAGTCAAACTAAGAAGTCAAAGTAAAAGTCAACCTAAAAGTCAACTTAAAAGTCAAAGTAAAAAGTTGAGACAGAGACAAGTCATGCGTCAGGCTCTATCTCGTAGTTTCTCAAAGGAGTTCTAATTTTAAAGTTTTAAAGATTTGAATTAAAAATAACTTAGCCAAAGTCATGCGTCAGTGACCATTTATTTTTAATCCATTTTTCTAATCTAAGTACCAAAAACTCCGAATTAAAAAATTAATCAGTCAAAGTCATGCGTCAGAGACTAATTACTTTTTTAATACGCTTTTTTTAATCTAAGTTGCAAAAAACTCCGAATTAAAAATTAATCAGTCAAAGTCATGCGTCAGAGACTAATCACTTTTTAATCCGCTTTTTATTTCGAAGTTTCAAAATCAAAGGTTCCGAATTAAAAATAAAATAGTCAAAGTCATGCGTCAGAGACTATTTATTTTTAAGGGTCTTGTTAACTAGTGCCCTTAGGACACTAGTTAAAGATACAAAAATTTATATATTTTTAAGTTCACATTGAAAACAACAATTTATATATTTTTCTTACTTTGACTGCACAAATTCCAATATACTTATTCTATAATTGTGTTTCTTAACCATTGCCCCAAGGGCACTAGTTATCATTTTCCTATTTTTAATCCTTTTTTATTTCAAAATTTAGTAATTAATTGAGAAAAAAAACAAAATGATTAAATAAGCGCTTATTTCAAAAGTGCTTATTTGCATAAGCACTTTTGAGATAATCATTTATTTTTCATTAAGCACATTCATTCAATAAAAGTCATAAAAATAATTAATTAAACAACAGAGGTGTAGTAGTAAAAGTGGGGGTTCATGCAGCAGAACTAAAAAAAAAACAGAAATAAAAAAAACAATTGGGCTTAAGGCCCAAGTCCATTCATAAGAAAACGGACCGGGTCGGGCGACCCATGGGTCTAACCCGCCCGGTCACCAACCCAGCACCAAAGAAAAAAAACAGAAGGGGGGGTAGCGAGTAAAATGGGGGGCGCGCGTGGAAGGCACCCAGCCAACCAGCGCGCGCCACGTCATCATCCCCTACCTTCACCAAACAGAAACCTGCGATGATCATCAATGGTGGCCGCGCGCGAGTTCCAGCGGCGGCGTTCTAGAAAACGATTCAGGCAACCAAAAACAACAAATCATATACCAATAAAACCGGAATCAAACATAGATTATAGATTCAAGTTCATATTTAACGATTAAAGCATTATTATCGCGGAAATTAACTCGAAACCGAGCGAGCTTAAAAAAGGAAAAACATGGTTCCGGCGAGTTTCAATGAAATCTACGTGAACAGAAACATTCATAAGGGTCCCAATAGTAAGGATCAGTAGCTCGATACCTTTGATTGTGTATAAAATGAACGGATCGAACACTTCCTTTTCCGGCGTAACTTCGGTCACTGTTTTGATGCCTTTCCGATCAGTTTTTGACGAAACGGACGGTGGATTCGTGTTCAGGAAGGTCCAAACTATAGGAATTGAGTATTTGATTGTTGATTTTGGATGGTTTTAGAGTGGTTGAATTTTCCGGCGAAGGTGGTTTCGGATCCGGCGGTTTCCGGCGTGTTTGGCGGCGTTTTTGGTGAAATTAACGATGGATTAGTGATGAGAAGATGATTAGGAAGCTAATGGTGTTTTCGGATTTTGATTTGGACGAGTTTTGAAAAATGGGTGGTGGTTTTCCGGCGACCGGAGATGGTTTTCCGGCGGTGGTCGCCGGAAAAGTGTTGGTGGAGAAAGGAGGAAGGATTTTCTGATTTTTTTATTGTATTGGGATGTGTGATGTGTAATTGATTGGTGATGTGAGGTTTGTATTTATAGGTGAATATTATGTTAGATGGCATTTGTTTAATAATGAGTAAATTTGTAGTTAAGGGGAAATTAATTAGAAAATGGTAATGAAAATGATTATGAGGTGGAGATCATGAGGTGGCACATCCTAATTGGTTTATTGAAAAAATAATTTTTGTGGTGAAGTGGAATATGCTTGATGATTTTTTATCTATTTTGTGTATGTAAATAAAAATGCGATAAATAAAAATGAACGAATGTAAATGAAATGGAACATATTTTTTTTGTGATTTTATGCAAAAATAATGAAAGACACGAAAACACTATTTTTTTTAAACTATTTTTGGGCATTTCTTATAAAATAAGAAATAATTTTCAAAATAAAATATTTATTTAAAAAATGGAAAATTAGGGTATTACAGCTGCTCCTATTTAATTATCTTATACTCGAGTGCATAATTGACTTGCGCTTTTGTGCACTCGTAGTAAAAGGTAATTAAATACAAATGCCCTAATTTTGTGATGTGAAAGTTATGCAGTGAGATGGATGCAGATAGAAGATAAGGGTGGAAACATACCTGGAATGATTAATATCAGAATATCTGAGAATGCAATGATCGTCTCCCGTCCGGGTGCTTTGATCTTAAAAGTGAGTCGTCTCCCGTCCGGGTGCTTGAACTCAAAAGAAAACCTGAATCGTCTTGAATAATTATTCACTTAGTCTGTAGAAGTTGAAATCCAAAATCTACTTCCACTGAAAACATGAGACTGATTTGAATCTTATCCATCATTCTGAAGAAACTGCGATCCAAATACTACGCCCACTGAGATCTATCTGAATCTACACTCTACTGAGGAAACTGCGATCCAAACTCTGCGGTCACTGAAAACTGAGACTGATTTGAATCTATCCTTCATTCCGAAGAAACTGCAATCCAAATTCAGCGCCCACTGGGATCAATCTGAATCTATCCTCTACTGAGGAAGATGCGATCCAAATATATACTTCCATTGAGATCTATCTGAATCTATCCTCTACTGAGGAAACTGCGATCCAAACATCTACTTCCATTGAGATCTATCTAAATCTATCCTCAACTGAGGAAACTGCGATCCAAACATCTACTTCCATTGAGATCTATCGGAATCTATCCTCAACTGAGGGAACTGCGATCCAAACATCTAACTTCCATTGAGATCTATCTGAATTTATCCTCTACTGAGAAAGCTGCGATCCAAACAACTACTTTCGCTGAGATCTATCTGAATCTATCCTCAACTGAGGAAACTGCGATCCAAACATCTACTTTCGCTGAGATCTAGCTGAATCTATCCTCTACTGAGAAAACTGCGATCCAAACATTTACTTTAGATCTATCTGAATCTTTCCTCTATTGAGAAAACTGCGATCCAAACATCTAATTCCACTGAAAACATGAGACTGATTTGAACCTATCCTTCATTCCGAAGAAACTACAATCCAAATTCTGCGTCCACTGAGATCTATCTGAATCTATCCTCTACTGAGGAAACTGCGATCCAAATTCTGCGATCACTGAAAACTTGCTGAAGTTTGAGGTATCTTGAAAAAGATTACTCGCTGTAAAGAGAAAGTTGACTATTCTGCTATTATTCTTGACAACTATCAAGCAATTGTCTTGCTGAGGAACATGATTCATCAATCAATTTATTGGAGACGCAGTGTGCTAACTCCATTGAGCATATGGTTCTAAAACCAACTTGCTGAGGAACGGAATACCAACTTCATTGAGAATTGGGCATGCTGTCCAACCTACTGGGGTAGATGATTTATCGAATGATTCACTAGGAATACTGTGCATAAACCAACTTTGCTGGGGAAATTGTTTGTCAAACGATTTACTGGAGTACAGTATTTCAACTATCTTATTGGAGATAATCATCTCTACTGAATCACTGGAGAAAGGATCTGTTTAACTCTTCTGACCGAGGAAGTTGTATGTAGACCGATCTGCTGTATATAACCATTACGGAATTATTCACTGGGGAAAGGATCATCAACCCTTTCTGGTAGGTGTAGTACCCGGCGCAAAAAATATACAAATATGCAATGATGAAATGCAATGCACAAATGTAAACAATGAAGCCGCCACCATATTTTATTTATCCCGTGAGGGGAAAGGAAAATAATGATAAAACCTTAAAAAGATCGGGTTCGGGAGTTGGTTACATGAGGGGAAGACGTTAACACCCCCTCATATCCATTGTACTCAACGGGAACCATTTGAGGAATTTTTGTTTGCATAAACAGAGATAACCGCATAAAAAAAAGAATTAAATTACCGCATATTGAACAGAAAGGAAAAAAAAAGAGTTTTTTATTATTTGGCTTGACGAGAGAGGCTCTCGCTCCTACGTATCCCCCAAGTACAATGAGGAAGTCAAAGCTCACGTAGTTCTTCCTGAAAAGAAAGATTGTGTGTTGGTTGTTTTTAGTGAACGATGCTTAGGTCGCATTCCACTGATACAACAGTATGCTTGTATGCTCGCTTCGGAGGCTTAAGCGTTTGTCTGTAGCAGGGGAATGGATAAAGCGCCATCCATTTAGAAAAAAGAAGTTGAAAAAAGATTTGACTGCACAAGAGCAGTTGAAAAAGAGCTGACTGTGCAAGGGCAGGAAAACAGTTGAATGGGTTGAGTGTCTTTTATGAGTTTTAGAAAGTTGTTTCGAGAATGAGAATGATCCTAAATCACGAGTCGTCAGTCAGGGACCGGATCACCCGAGCAGAAACGAGTCGTACGACAGGCTCCCTCTTTTCATTCAGTTTATTAATTGAACATTTTTTAATTAAAGTGAAACGAGCCGAAGGCGAGTCGTAAGTCAGGCTCCTTCCCATTTCATTTAATTAAAGAGTGTTCCGTTTTAAATGGCATGCGAATAATTCGAAGCCAGAGTCGTACGACAGAGACTGATTTATTCACATTCCATATTCAAAGATAAGTTCACAACAGATTTTAGATCAGAAAAAAGAAAAGAAAAGGGTGGAAGATGCGAAGAATGCAAATGCATGATATATGGCAATGACAGTATAATAATGCAACAATTAAATAATACTCGAAATAAATATGCGGACACATAAATAAATGAGTAATTAAATAATCAGGCATAAAATGAAACTGGTAAATTGAGAGGCCAATTAACGAGCAATTTAGCAAGCAAACGTAAGATAAGCTCAAGACGAGTCGTACGTCAGGCTCTCGCTTATCTCACATTTCAGAACATCAAAACACATTTTGAATGAAATAAGAAATAAATTCAAAGCGCGAGTCGTAAGACAGGGCCCAATTTATCTTTATTTCACTCAAAATTAAATCCTGCATACAACTGATATTTTATTTAATTATGACGTTATAAGTCGAACTTTGAAGAAGTAACGAAAAAAAAAGTCATTTAAACGAAATTAATTAAAATAGGATAAACAGAGACAAGTCGTAAGTCAAACCCTTTTATCTCTACATTAATTAAATTGTTTAAAATACTCGAAATAAAAATAAATCGAGGACGCGAGACGTACGTCAGAGTCCAATTTATTTTTATTCCGAATACGAGTTTTTGAACATAAAATGGAATAGCATTTTTCATATAAATTACATCACAATTAAATTCAATCAGCAAGGAGCTGCAGTAGCAAACTAGGGTGCAGCAGCAGTAAATAAAAAAATAAAAAAAAACTGAAATTGGGCCTTTTTTGTGAGGCCCAAGTCCATTTATTACCAGACCGGGTCAAGTCCGGTTTAGGCTGGGTCAACCGACCCACTCACCCACCCAGCTGGGGGGTGTGGCGAGTAATGAAGGGGGCGCGCGAGCAAACAGCGCTGGCCAATCAAACAGCGCCACGTGGCGCTGTAACTTCTTCTTCTCCAAAAAACAATCACAGAATCAGCGACGGGAAGGAAGGAAAAGGTTCCGGCGGCCACACATGCGATTAACATCACCGGTCACCAAAACAAACAAACGAATATACCATTTCACTCGAAATTTCACAAGGATTACAAATCTATCATTATATTTTACAAACAACAAACTAGTGAAGCAAAACGAACACGTAAAGGAAACGCGATCCAAACCTTCAAGTTTGTTTTCCGGTGAGTTTTGATGAAAAGTAAGAGAAGGGAAAGCTTCAGAAGAGTTTATAGATCACGAATCCACTGTCCTATACCTTGATTAGAGCTTGTGATGGCCGGAAACGGAGGTTAAATGTTGGCCGGAACTTCGATCTACTTTTTTATGGTTTTCCGGTCGTTTGTTGATGAAACTGATGACAGATTCGGACTCAGAATGGTCTAATTAGTATAGATCGAGTATTGGATCGTTAATTTTGGGTGATTTTTGGTTGGCCGGAAGTTGACCGGAAAATGGAATTCCGGCGGTGGCGCCGGAAAAGTGTTGGTGGTGGAGGGAGGAGTGATTTTTTTCTGATTTTTTGTATTGGGATGTGTGAAAATGATTGGTAATGATTGAGTGATGTGAGGTGTGTATTTATAGTGATAGGATTAGGTGAGTGGTATTTGTGTAATAAAATGATTATGAGGTGGAGATGATGAGGTGTCGCAATGTGATTGGCCACAAGAGAAAGAAATTGTCATAAAAAGAAGAAAATGTAAATAAAATAGAAAAAATGCAAGAAAAATACAAATAAAATATAGAAAAATATAGAAATAAAAAATGTGAATTTAAATATAAAGGTAAAAATTATTTTTGAATATTTTTGCTATTTTTCGTATAAAAAGATAAATTGCGACAATTAAAAGAAATAAAGAAAAAAGGATAAATTGTAAAACAAAATTATCAAAAACCTATTTTTTGGTATTTCTTATGAAAAATAAGAAATAATTTTTAAATAAAAATATTTATTTTAAAAAGCTCAAAATTAGGGTATTAAAGTTTGTGTAGAGTGAGAATTCGTCTGACAAGGATGAAACTCTGTTGACCAACTTGCTGAATATCAGTGATTAGAACCAAATAAGTGAAGTAGCAAAGTTTTTCACAGGAAAGGGGGGGGGGGGGGTTTGAATTGTGACTGTTTAAAATTACCTGTTAAAATTTCACTTCAAGATAAACAGAAGCGATTGATCTGAGATCAATCTGGTTAGTTAATAAAACTTAATGTAGAAGTGAATAGTGTGTGTAGTGCTTTGCTTTAAATAAAGAGAGATAAAGAGAGAATAACACACAAACAATTTATACTGGTTCACCCCAATGTAGGGCTAGTCCAGTCCTCACTCTCCGTGAGATTAATCCACTAAGATCTTGAGATACTAACGATCTCAAATACACAACCTCCTTGATCTAAACCAAGATCAATAGCTTTTAAGCCCTCCAAGCTTAAACCTATTCCAACCCTTCAGGCTGGAAGGATACAACACCAAAACACTCAATCAATAGTTACGTATTGACTTGAGCTTCCTTTCCTTTTTACAAAGAGTTTGTTGGATCACAAGCTTACAAATAAACTCAACCACGTTGAGAAGCTTAAGTTACAAAAACACTTAGTTCACTCTAAAGATATACTGATCCAAGTATATGATGATGAGATCTGAGAGTGAAAGTGATCAAAGAAGAGCTTGGAAAAACTTGTGTAATAAAGACAAGTAGAGAGATGAAAGATTGTATTGAAAGCTCGTGCTCTTCAAAGTCTCCAAGGATGCTATTTATAGCTGATGTGAATACTTCAATCCTTGGTCATCAAGTTGCTTCAGAGGAGCCAAAAACTAGCCGTTTGAAGTCCATAAGATGACAGCTCATTGTACTTGATGAAAGATAATAAATCTGCCAGAACGTTCTCAACATGTTCTTCACGTTCTGGTTGTGGAGAGTGAGTATTTAAAGCTCTTGAAATCAGGAGCGTGTGTAATACCCTAATTTTGCGCTTTTGAAAATAAATTTTTTTATTTGAAAATTATTTCTTACTCTCATTAAGAAATACAAAAAAAATAGATTTTAGATATTGTTGTTTTATAAATTATCCTTTTTCTTTTATTTCTTTAAAATTTAGCAATTTATCTTTTTATACAAAAAATAGCAAAAATAATCGAAAATAATTTTATCTCATTATTTAGGCTTATATTTCATTTTCACATATATTCCACTTTATTTTTACTTTATTTACATTTTTATTAAATATTTCAATTTTTTCTACCTTTTACATGTTTTTACATCAAAAATGCATTTTTAATTCTTTAGGACCAATCATAACTCATTTTGTCTTCAAAAATAATAAAAATATCATTTATCTTTTTATTATTTCATTTTTTATAGTTTTTACCATTTATTTTATGAATATTGCATTTTTACCCCAATTTTAGCCAACTAGTATAAATAGATGAAGGGTTTCTCACAACCCTAGTTTTGAGTTGGAGAAACCCTCTCTTTTCTTTTACTCTGCCGCGGCAGAAACCCTTCTTTCCCTTCTCTCTCACTTTCTCTCATTTCTTTCTCTTCAAAACTCACAAACCCTAATTCACAAAACTAAAAAATTCATCAAAACTCATCATCAAAACATAAGAACATGATGAAATAGGTTGATACAAACGAGTTCCCGCTGCCATTCCCCTCCCTAACGCGTTCGAATTTGTAGAAACGGCACCCAAAGCCTCGGATCCGAAACTCACAAAACCAAGAACAAAGGTGGGGTTTCGTGAGGATTCAACTTCTTTCATCTTTGATTCGTTTTCTGTTTAATGTTTGAATGCATATATACGATTTGCTTGACCATGATTTTGTGATAAACTAATTAAAACTCAACTTGCTTTTCGGATCCGAAAATGAACCGTTCTATTTCGTCACTTTAAGCTTTTAATTCGCAAAACTAATATCATATTCGCGTTCTATGCCTAAAAACGAGCTGAATCGATTGTTTATTTGTGTTGTTTTGTCGTGATTTCGAGTTGTAGAATTTTAGATCCGGAACTTTGATCTCTATTTACGTTCGTTTAAGACTTCGTTTGAAAAAACCGTTGTTAAAATCACGATCTATGCGAGAAAACGTGTTAAATCGACTATTCATACGCTTGATTTGGTTCTGATTTGGATTTGTTTGATGTTATAACCGAGTTACAGTAACTCAGCAATGGCTTCTGTGCGACTCACTGAGTCGCTGACTCGGTGGAAGGAAGAAGAAGACACGTGTCGGCAATTGATTGGCCGGCGCATTTTTTTTGTTTGTGTGGTTGGATCTGGGTCAGTGACTGGATCCGGGTCGGGTTGAACCCTTAGATCCGGCCCGGTTCGGTTTAGATAAGGTGGTTTCTGGGCTGGATCTTTTCTTAGCCCATTTCTGTTTTTTTGGTGATTCTGTTTTTTTAATTACTAGTCACACTCCCCCCTTTTACTGCATGAACCTCCCTGCTGTTTTTTTTTAAAATTGGGCCTTAGGCCCATCTGTTTGATTTTTGACTGCTTTGTGATTTTTGCTATTATACTCCCTGTTCTACTTTTGCACCCGCTGTGTATATTAGTTAATTATGACGTTAATGAATATAAAAAAAAAAGATGCTACTTGATTTCATATTTGAAAATTCATATCCGAAATAAAAATAAATCGGACTCTGACGTACGTCTCGTGTTCTCGAATTATTTTTATTTCGAATATTTTAAATAATTTAATTAATGTAGAGATAAAAAGGGCTTGACTTACGACTTGTCTCTGTTTATCCTATTTTAATTAACTTTGCTTAAATCGTTTTTTCTTTTCCGCTACTTCGCTTGATCACTTATAACGTCATAATTAAATAATATCTCAATTGTTCCTTATATTTAATTTTGAGTGAAATAAAGATAAATTGGGCCCTGTCTTACGACTCGTGCGTAGAATTTATTTTTAATTCGTTCAAAATGCGATCTGATGTTTGAAACGTGAGATAAGCGAGAGCCTGACGTACGACTCGTCTTGAGCTTATCTTACGATTGCTTGCTAAAATGTCCGTTAATTTGCCTCTGTGTTTGTCAGTTTCAATTTATGCCTGATTATCTTATTACTCATTTATTTATGTATCCGCATATTTATTTCGAGTATTATTTAATTTATGCATTATTATACTGTCATTACCATACATCATGCATTCGCATCTCTCAGCTTCTACCCTTTTCTTTTCTTTTCTGATCTGAAAATCTGTTGTGAACTTATCTTTGAATATGGAATGTGAATAAATCAGTCTTTGTCGTACGACTCTGGCTTCGAATTATTCGCATGCCATTTAAAATGGAACACTCTTTAATTAAATCAAATGGGAAGGAGCCTGACTTACGACTCGCCTTCGGCTCGTTTCACTTTAATTAAGAATGTTCATTTAATAAACTGAATGAAAAGAGGGAGCCTGTCGTACGACTCGTTTCTACTCGAATGATTCGGTCCCTGTCGAACGACTCGTGATTGAGGATCATTCTCATTCTCAAACAATTTCTTAAAAACCTAAAAGACATTCAACCTACTCAACTGTTTTTCCTGCCCTTGTGCAGTTAATCTCTTTTTTTCAACCTTTTTCTTAAATGAATAGTGCTTTATCCATTCCCCTGCTACAGACAAACGCTTAAGTCTCCGAAGCGAGCATACAAGCATACTGTTGTATCAGTGGAATGTGACCTAAGCATCGTTCACTAAAAACAACTAACACACAATCTTTCTTTTCAGGAAGAACTACATGAGCTTTGAATTCCTCATTGTACTTGGGGGATACGTAGGAGCGAGAGCTTCTCTCGTCAAGCCAAATAATAAAAAACTTTTTTTTTCCTTTTCTGTTCAATATGCGGTAATTTATTTCTTTTTGTACGGTTATCTCTGTTTATGCAAACCAAAATTCCTCAAATGGTTCCCGTTGAGTACAACGGATATGAGGGGGTGTTAACGTCTTCCCCTCATGTAACCAACTCTCGAACCCGATCTTTAAGGTTTTATCATTATTTTCCTTTCCCCTCATGGGATAAATAAAATATGGTGGCGGCTTCATTGTTTACATTTGTGCATTGCATTTCATCATTGCATATCTGTATATTTTTTTGCGCCGGGTACTACAGCGTGTTGGTAACTTATTTATCAAGGCTATACGTTGCTGGATAGCTGCTTAAAGTCAAATACCAACACCTGTAGACAGCTAGAAAGAATATATCAAAGAATGTGCAAAAAGCTGTCCAGACAGGAGAACGTTCTCACATCGTTCTCTTGTTCATTTGCTGATGAAAGTCTTCATACAAAGGAAGACGGTTGCTTGCTGGACAAGTTATCACATTTAGAAAGTCTTGTGGAGTGTTTGTGAGCCAGCTGGTCTTCTTATCCTCTTGCTATCCAAGTGTACAACAAAAGTACACATAGCCTCCATAGATGTAGGAAAAGGACATAGGATAAAATATAAAACTTGTCCTTGCAAGTACAACACAACTCATAGTCAAGAGTGTGTTGTCTAAATATTGTTGGCCCATAAAATGTCCTTGAATAGTGACAGCTTGCAATGCTCTAGTAGAAGGCTCCTTGAAACATTGAATATTAAATTCATGTTTAATTCTTCAACCAAGACTAAAATGGAAATCTTCTCTTGTCACTATTTGCTTCTTGCCTAAAATGACTTATGCTCTGTTGAGATCTTGTGAATAAAAGTCCTTGCATAAAGTTCATGTTTGTCTTGTGATAGGTAGTTATAAATAAGTGCTTTATGTTGAAAAGTTTTGCACGCGCAGTCTTGCCAGAAGAGAGAATGTTCCCAGATCATTCTCATAAAGTGCCAGTTTCAACATAAATAAGAATGGTGATATATAATGCATAAGCTTTTGTTCCTGTCTTATATTAATCACTCAAACGCACTTGTTAGATCACAAGGAGATCAGAATTCACTTAGAATATAATTAAAGATGTTTGTCATAATTAAAACATCAAATTAGGATTTTGCCTCAACAATCTCCCCCTTTTTGATGATGACAAATTTCTTGAATTAGATTATAATTGAGATTCTGATTAATCAAAAGAGTGATGATACTTGTGATTAATTTAAATAAGCTCCCTCTCAATTTGAGCATTCATTACCAAAAGTGATAAAATCTTAAAGATGCAAAATAAGATTTGGGAGTAAAATATGAATCAAACATAATGCTTTAATCATTCAAAACTCTCATACAGAGAGTGATACAAACATTTTCAAGGCACACAGATTAAAGTCAAAAGATTCAAAGTTCAAACAACAACCTAGTTTAGAAAATAAAATACATAATAAGAGAAGTTCCTTAATACTAGCAAAAGGAGAAACTTCCCAAAATATTTAATCTCTAAATAGACAGATTAAACACAAGTTTCCAGCACACCTACTTAAACTAACTCTCCCTCATTTTCCTAATTCATTCTCCCCCTTTTGTCAACATCTAAAAGGGTAGGGTGGAGTTTTGCAACGCAAGCAACTACTCATGAGCTGCAGGGTCATTGACTGGTGCAGGGGTTGGATCAGTTGGACTGGATTCATCAGAGGAAATGGAAGCATCTTGCTGAGGAAAAGCATCAATGTGTGGTATAGGGTTTGGTGGTGGTGGTTTCATTCCAAAATGAGGACAAACAGTGGTGGTGAACCATTCTCTCATAACCTGAGATTCCAGCATCAAAAACATCATGATTGAGTTCTGAATTGACAATCCCTCAAAAAGTTTCTTAATATCCTTCCTGGTCTTTGAAGATTGTTTCTCAAGTTTAGACCTTTTAACAGGCCTAGGATCAATCTCAGATTGTTCTTTTTCAGCAGCAGCAGTTCCTTGAGCAAATGAACAGAAAGAGTTTAAAGTTCCAAATGAACTTGGAATTGATGGTATGGTGCTATTGGTAAAGAGAACAGTAGGCATTTTTGGATAGCTTGGACTGGAATTGAGAAATCCTTTGACAAAATCAGAGTCAAGGTGAGAGCTTTGAGATGAGCTCATGATTGGTGAAAAAGTTGAGTTAAAGGGCATGGCAGAGATAAGGTCTTTAAGAGACTTACCAGCTCTTTGTGGTTCAGTAGGACAGACAGGATCATTAAGAGTTGAATCAGAGTGGATGGATGTATTGAGTGATCATGGTACAATGTTGGAGGGGTTACCTTCAGATGCAGCAGATTTTTGAGAATGTGCTAACATAGCATGCAAAATTTCACTCCAATTCTCATTCTCATACACAGCTCTCTTTCTTTTTCCACCAACTTCTCCGTCTTCATTAATCTCTTTCTTCATATGACTAATGTTCTTAGCAGTGTAAGTCTGACAATAGTTATCAGAGACTTCACGCTTGAAATCAACTTGAGCTTTTCTAAAAAATTTGGTTAACAACATGCCATAGGGGATAGCAATTCTGGTATGCCTAGAAAGAGCAGTTTTGATCATGTTTTGGATGATGACATAGGGAAGATTAAGCTTGATACCTTTAGCCAAATGATAGAGAACCATCATATCATTATCAGTGACCTTTTCCATGCTTCCAAGCCTTGGAAAGATGACATATTGGCACATGTTGTGCAATGCCTTGAACTCCTTCTTCAGAGTAGATGCTTTAGGTTCTTCCATTTGAACTCCTTCAGGTGTGAAGAGATCAAAGATCAATTGGTTTCTGCTAACACCTAGCATATCATACCAAGATGAGCCAAACACCATGTTTCCTTCACATGGGATTTTTAGAGTTTCAGCGATGATTTCAGGGGTAAGCTTAATCTCTCTTCCTTTCACAGTTGAAATGATGAGATTTTTGTCAAAGTGTACATCAGCATTGAAGTAAAAAGATTGGACAAGATGTGGGAAGGTGGTGTCTTTGGTTCTAAAGAAATCTGTCCATTTGAGTGGATCAGTATACTTGTAAAGATTCATCCCAGTGTTGTACAAGCTTTCAAATTGATACACTCTTCCAGAGGCAACTGGCTTCACCTTCCAATAGGTATCAAATTCTTCTTGTTTCTCAAGAATGACAAGAGGAATTCGAATAAACATGTTCTTAGGAACCATGTTTATGAGCAAATCTTTTTCTTTTCCTTTCTTCTTTTCTTCTACAGTTTTCTTCTCAGATGAAGAGGGTTTTGGTTTGGTGGCAATTTTGGTTGGTTTTGAAATGGGGGTTGGTTCAGACTTAGTGGTTTGAGGAGGTTGAGCCAAGTTTTCTTCTAAGAGAGTGTTCTCAGAATCAGAGTCAACAGTGTAGATAGTTTCATCTATGACTGGCTTTCTTCTAGTGCCTAATCCACAGAGAATCCGATTTGATCTTCTCACTTGAGAACGATCAATTGATTTGGTTTTCTTTTGTTTGACCATGACCGGAGGAGTTTCAGCCACACTAGGAACAACAATTGTAGGGATTGGAGAGGTAACATCAACGTTGGAAGCGGATTGGGTTTTGGTGACGTTGATTTCTTCTTCAACAGTGTTTGTTGGGAGTGGTTCAGAAATGGGTTTAAGAACTTCATCAAGGTTGGTTTGTAATGGCTGCATGTTTAACGTTTCTTCTTCAGTTTCATTAACAGGTTGAGGGTTAACGGCTTCTTCTGGTGATTGTGGGTCGGTTTCAGAATCAGGGATGTCATCAATCCATTTTAGAAGTAATGGAGGTGACGGTGAAAGTGGGGAGCGAGACGGAGACGAAGTTGATGATGATGGTGAGTTTCTGCAAAGGGATTTGTTTACAGTGATTTTGGTTCTGGCCATTTTGTTTGGAAAGAAGGAAGTTTAAGATTTGATTTCAGAGAGAGAAAAGAGTTTGTTTTTTTGAGAAGGAAAGAGTTGGAATATGAAGAGAAAAGGAAGCTTGGGAAGAGGAATAAAAAGGTAGAGTAGGTGTACTTGTAAATAGTGTTTAGTGTCCTTAATATAACTATTAAATAAAACTAATGATAGCTAATGATGTACTAGTGTCCTAGGCTAAGAAATTAGAAAGCCTTAGTCCAAAACTAACTAAGAGTTCAAAACTAACTAATTTGGAGCCAAAACACAAATTTTAACACGCAATCACACAGTAAAAACATAGAACATTCTGAGAGTGTTTTGATGATAATTAATTTGGATTTTGTATTAAATTTAATTTTTCTTTGAGGAAATTAAAACGATCCTCAACCAATGGCTTTGTAAAGATGTCAGCTAATTGATTTTCAGTATCAACAAAAATTAATTCAACATTTTTTCTACTAACATGATCACGTATGAAATGATGCTTAATTTCTATATGTTTTGATCTTGAATGCTGTATGGGGTTCTTAGATAAATTAATTGCACTAGTATTATCACAAAATTTTTTAATGCTTGTGTACCTTAGTGAAAAGTCTTCAAGTTGGTTTTTGATCCATATCACTTGAGAACAACAATTAGCTGCAGACACATATTCTGCTTCTGTTGTTGATAGTGCTATGGTATTTTGCTTTCTACAACACCAACTAACAAGAGCTTCACCAAGAAATTGACATGCTCCACTTGTGCTTTTTCTTTCCATTTTATCACCAGCATAGTCAGCATCACAATATGATTTTAGTTCAAAATGTGATCCTTTCTTGTACCACAAGCCAACATTTGGTGTTCCAACCAAATATCTAAAAATTCTTTTGACTGCAGTTAGATGAGATTCCTTTGGAGAAGATTGAAATCTTGCACATAGACCAACTGAGAATACAATGTATGGTCTACTAGCAGTTAAATAGAGAAGTGAACCAATCATTCCTCTATATTCTTTCTCAGAAACATCTCTTCCTTTTTCATCTTTGTCTAAGCTTGTTGATGGGTGCATTGGAGTAGACATGATCTTTGCTTCATTCATCTTATATTTTTTAAGAAGATCTTTGATGTACTTTTCTTGACTAATAAAAATACCATCTTCTAATTGCTTGATTTGTAATCCAAGAAAAAATCTAAGCTCACCCATCATACTCATTTCAAATTCACTTTGCATTAGATTGGAAAATTCTTCACACATTTTCTCATTAGTAGCACCAAAAATAATATCATCAACATATACTTGCACAATTAATAAATCATCCTTGTTTGTTTTTCTAAAAAGTGTTGTATCAATTTTTCCTCTTGTAAAATTATTTTCAAGTAAAAACAAACTTAATCTTTCATACCATGCTCTAGGTGCTTGCTTAAGGCCATAAAGAGCTTTTGTAAGTTTGAAAACATGATTAGGTTTATGTTGATCTATGAACCCAGGAGGTTGATGAACATAAACTTCCTCATTTAGAAAACCATTTAAGAAAGCACTTTTAACATCCATTTAAAAGAGTTTTAGATTTTTATGAGATGCATATGCAAGTAAAATTCTAATTGCTTCTAACCTGGCCACTAGAGCAAATGTTTCATCATAGTCAATACCTTCTTGTTGATTGTACCCTTGAGCTACAAGTCTTGCCTTGTTTCTTAAGACTTTACCATCTTCATCCAATTTATTTCTAAAGACCCATCTAGTTCCAATGATTGATTGATTTTGAGGTTTAGGAACCAAATTCCATACTTCATTCTTTTCAAATTGAAGCAGCTCTTCTTCCATAGCTTCTACCAAAGATTTATCAACAATGGCTTCATCTATTGTTCTTGGTTCTATTTGAGAGATCATTGCCAGATTGTTCTCTTCATTTTGTAAAGACCTCCTAGTTTTCACACCATCTTCTGTATCACCAATGATCTGATCTGGTGGATGATTGTTGACTAATCTCCAAGATTTTGGAGGTTCTTGAGTGATCAATTCAGGTTCCTTTTCTGGTTCTTTATCTTGAGAATCAGATTGGTCAGAACTTACAACTTCAACTACTTCATCATCAGATTCCTTGTAGTTTGATTGTTCTTCAAACTCATCAAACTTTACGTGCATAGTTTCTTCCATAGTTTGAGTTCTTAAATTATAAACTCTGTAAGCTTTTGAAGTAGTAGAGTATCCTAAGAATATTCCCTTGTCTGACTTTGAATCAAACTTTCCTAGGTTATCTTTGATGTTCAAAATAAAACAGTAACATCCAAAAATACGAAAATATGAAATGTTTGGTTTCCTATCTTTCCAAAGTTCATAAGGTGTTTTGTTCAAAAAATTTCTAATAGTAACTCTATTCAAGATATAGCAAGAAGTATTTACTGCCTCAGCCCAAAAATATTTTTCAACATTTGATTCATTAATCATTGTTCTTGCCATCTCTTGTAGTGTTCTATTTTTTCTTTCAACAACTCCATTTTGTTGAGGAGTTCTTGGACAAGAAAAATTATGAGAAATGCCATTATCATTAAAGAAGGTTTCAAATTGAGAGTTTTCAAATTCTCCACCATGATCACTTCTTACTGAGATAATGTTAGTCCCTTTCTCATTTTGAACTTTTAAACAAAAAGTTTTAAATGCTTCAAAAGCCTCATCTTTATTTTTAAGAAAAAGAACCCAAGTAAATCTTGAAAAGTCATCAACAATCACAAAGCCATAATTTTTACCTCCTAGGCTAGTAGTTTTGACTGGACCAAATAAATCAATGTGAAGCATTTCAAGAGGTTTTTTAGTTGAAATAAAGTCTTTAGGCTTGAAACTACTTTTGACTTGTTTTCCTCTTGTGCATGATTCACATACTTTATCAATGTCAAAACTTATGCTTGGTAATCCTCTTACTAGATCAAGTTTTGAAAGTTTTGAAATGGTATTCATACTTACATGACCAACCCTTTTGTGCCAAATCCATTTGTCTTTATCTAAAGAGATAAAACAAGTTTAAGTAGGGAGTTCATCTAGGTATAGCTCATACACATTCTTTTTTCTTGATCCAATAAACAGTACATTACCAGATGAGGTTTTAACTTCACATGAGTTTGGTTTAAAGACAACTTCAAGTCCTTCATCACACAATTGACTGATACTTATCAGATTGTGTTTAAGACCATCCACATAGTGAACATTCTGAATCTTACCTGAGTTTTTCTTACCAATTGTACCTTTACCTTTGATGGTTCCTGTTTCATTGTTTCCAAAAGTCACTGTACCTCCTTTTTTCTTTTCAAGAGATAGAAAACATTGTTTATCTCCTGTCATATGTCTTGAGCAACCGCTGTCCAAGTACCAAGGCTTGTTCTTTGTTGCTAGAAGACATTCCTGCATTTTGGTTTAGTAGTTTCTTAGGTACCCATAACTTAGTGGGTCCTTGAGGGTTAGTCTTTTCATTTTTATAAAATCTTTTTCTCTGCAGATAGAATGGTTTTGCATTGTATCTCTTAGTATATCTTTGTCTCAGGAGATTGTTCTGAGAGTGTTCTAGTTTCCTATGTTCTCTTTCTTGTTTAGCCTTTTTATAACAAAAAGGTTCAATGTGACCATCTCTATGACAGTAAGTACACTTATACTTTTGTATTCTCTTATTTCTCTCTGGAACAAAAAAGTTTTCATATAGATTCTTATTTTGAAGAGTTCTAAAACCTATTCCAGTTTTGTTAGAAGTTGCAACTTGTGAGCCTATAATATTTTCAAAGGTTTCTGTAGATTTTACAAAAGAGTTTAAATCTTTTTCTAATTTAGAAATCTTTTGTTTTAAGTTATTGTTTTCTTCCATGATTTTAGGACATTCTGAAATTTCTTTGATTGTTTTAATTTCATCAATTTCTAATCTATGAGTTTTCTTAATGTCAATAATAATTTCTTTTAGAGTAATATTATCAGCTTTGTATGCATCTCTTTCTAATCTAAGTTTTTCAATTTCTTTTAAGTATTGGTCATTCTTTTGAGCTGTGATTTGGGAGTCATATAATAAATTATCAAACAGATGCTCAATTTTTTGACAAGAAGCACAAGGTTCAAGTGTTACCTCATCATTGTTTGATCTTGTCATGAGACAGACATTTGCTTCAAGTTCATCATCTTCTTCTTGATCTTCATCTAGCTCATCCCATGTAGCCATCATAGATTTTCTTTTGAACTGAGATGTCTTTGGTTTTGATTTTTGGCATTCATTTTTGTAGTGACCAAATTGGTTGCATCTATAGCATTGTATTTTGCTCATGTCAACTTCTGGTTTTGCACCATTCCTTTTGTTTGGGAATGATTTCTTCAGCTGATTTCTTCTAACCATTAATCTTTGAATTCTTCTATATAAGAGAGCAAATTCCTCTTCATTATCTTCTTGAAGAGTGTCATCATTTTCTGGAGATTCATCATTCTTAGAATATTCTTCATTTTGAGATTTCAAGGCAACCATCTTCTTTTTTGCTGGTTTGTCCTCTTGAAGAATGGATTCATGAATCTTCAGAGATCCCATTAGATCATCTAAACTGAGTTTAGATAAGTCTTTCGCTTCAGTAATAGCTGTTACTATATGTCTCCAACTTCTTGGTAGTGCTCTTAGGATTTTTCTTACTTTTTCATGGGCAGTGTAGGTTTTTCCAAGAGAACTCAGCTCATTTGTAATGACAGTGAATCTTCCATACATTTGATCTATGGTTTCTTCTTCCTTCATTTCAAATAGTTCAAACTTTCTTACTCCTAAATCAATCTTGGTTTCTTTTATGATGCTTGATCCTTCATGATGATTTTGCAAGGTATCCCACATTTCTCTGGCAGTTTTGCATTGCATGATCCTGTCATGTTCTTCTCTATTCAAGGCACTTTTAATGAATAGTTTAGCTCTTTGATTGAGAAGTACTCTATCAGATTCTTGAGTGGTCCATTCTTCTGGTGTTTTTGGCTTTGTTGAATCTTTAGGTAATGGTGGCTCATATTCACCAATTTCAATTACTGACCACATGTGATTGTCTTGTGATCTTAGAAATAATTCCATTTTGTCTTTCCAGTAGTAGTAATCTTCTCTTTCAAATAGAGGTGGTCTATTTGAAGATCCTCCTTCTGAAATAAACTTTGCGCCTTTAGTCATAACTTCCTTCCTGAATCTTTTCCTCTAGCACTTGTTAGATGCTCAACCTTAGAGGCAGAGCTCTGATGCCAATTGAAGTAGCAAAGTTTTTCACAAGAAAGGGGGGGTTTGAATTGTGATTGTTTAAAATTACCTGTTAAAATTTCACTTCAAGATAAACAGAAGCGATTGATCTGAGATCAATCTGGTTAGTTAATAAAACTTAATGTAGAAGTGAATAGTGTGTGTAGTGCTTTGCTTTAAATAAAGAGAGATAAAGAGAGAATAGCACACAAGCAATTTATACTGGTTCACCCCAATGTAGGGCTAGTCCAGTCCTCACTCTCCGTGAGATTAATCCACTAAGATCTTGAGATACTAACGATCTTAAATACACAACCTCCTTGATCTAAACCAAGATCAATAGCTTTTAAGCCCTCCAAGCTTAAACCTATTCCAACCCTTCAGGCTGGAAGGATACAACACCAAAACACTCAATCAATAGTTACGTATTGACTTGAGCTTCCTTTCCTTTTTACAAAGAGTTTGTTGGATCACAAGCTTACAAATAAACTCAACCACGTTGAGAAGCTTAAGTTACAAAAACACTTAGTTCACTCTAAAGATATACTGATCCAAGTATATGATGATGAGATCTGAGAGTGAAAGTGATCAAAGAAGAGCTTGGAAAAACTTGTGTAATAAAGACAAGTAGAGAGATGAAAGATTGTATTGAAAGCTCGTGCTCTTCAAAGTCTCCAAGGATGCTATTTATAGCTGATGTGAATACTTCAATCCTTGGTCATCAAGTTGCTTCAGAGGAGCCAAAAACTAGCCGTTTGAAGTCCATAAGATGACAGCTCATTGTACTTGATGAAAGATAATAAATCTGCCAGAACGTTCTCAGCATGTTCTTCACGTTCTGGTTGTGGAGAGTGAGTATTTAAAGCTCTTGAAATCAGGAGCGTGTTGGTAACTTATTTATCAAGGCTATACGTTGCTGGATAGCTGCTTAAAGTCAAATACCAACACCTGTAGATAGCTAGAAAGAATATATCAAAGAATGTGCAAAAAGCTGTCCAGACAGGAGAACGTTCTCACATCGTTCTCTTGTTCATTTGCTGATGAAAGTCTTCATACAAAGGAAGACGGTTGCTTGCTGGACAAGTTACCACATTTAGAAAGTCTTGTGGAGTGTTTATGAGCCAGCTGGTCTTCTTATCCTCTTGCTATCCAAGTGTACAACAAAAGTACACATAGCCTCCATAGATGTAGGAAAAGGACATAGGATAAAATATAAAACTTGTCCTTGCAAGTACAACACAACTCATAGTCAAGAGTGTGTTGTCTAAATATTGTTGGCCCATAAAATGTCCTTGAATAGTGACAACTTGCAATGCTCTAGTAGAAGGCTCTTTGAAACATTGAATATTAAATTCATGTTTAATTCTTCAACCAAGACTAAAATGGAAATCTTCTCTTGTCACTATTTGCTTCTTGCCTAAAATGACTTATGCTCTGTTGAGATCTTGTGAATAAAAGTCCTTGCATAAAGTTCATGTTTGTCTTGTGATAGGTAGTTATAAATAAGTGCTTTATGTTGAAAAGTTTTGCATGCGCAGTCTTGCCAGAAGAGAGAATGTTCCCAGATCATTCTCATAAAGTGCCAGTTTCAACATAAATAAGAATGGTGATATATAATGCATAAGCTTTTGTTCCTGTCTTATATTAATCACTCAAACGCACTTGTTAGATCACAAGGAGATCAGAATTCACTTAGAATATAATTAAAGATGTTTGTCATAATTAAAACATCAAATTAGGATTTTGCCTCAACAATAAGTTCACTGGGAAGATTCAAGATTCACCAATCTTTTTTGTCAAGAAATTACGATTCATCAACCATTTTTCTGAAAATGCGGCATTCCAACCGACTTACTGGGATGAACAAATATCAACCGCCTCACTGGGGAAAGAAACAACCCCTCAACCTTTCAAATTGAGAATATGATGTAGTGAGCGATTCTGCTTGGAGATGACACTTTGTTGACCAGTTCACTGGGAAAAGATTCATCAACCCTTATTGTTGAGAAGTTGCGATTCAATAACCGTCTTATTGGAGAATAAGGTCCGCAGACCTTTGTTACTGAAGAGATCCAAGTCTGCAACCTGTTAAGACAACATTTTAAACATGTACTTCATGAATGCATGATTGTGCACCTCTGATGCCTAAATGCAGAACTAATGCAGATGAAATATCTGATTATGTGCAGGCTTTTGTGTGAGTCTTTTTTTTTATGCATGAGCCTATATGCGTGAATGCATGAATTTGTATGCATGAGTGCATGAATTTCTGAGTTTATTTTTGATGAAAGTTTGAATTTCCCGGCACCGAGAATCTGAGTAACTCTGGCGTTGTTTAGACATCAACTTTCTTTGACTGCAACAGCGTGCATTGAGAGTGGGAGCTCTTTAGCATCCATGGTATTGACAACACGGTTCTGCCAAATTTCACCACATGTAACTTTTCAGAAGGATATAATCCTGACATAGTATGCCCCAAACACTTGAATCTTTGAAGGGTATGCCCCTGACCAACTGACATTTGCAGTGTAACTATTTCTTGAACCAATTCAACCTTGGTAAGCAGGGTATTCAACTTGTTTGCCCCTGATTGGCAGAATCCATAGATAGCTTGCCCAGAGCTAGGAGCGTGTCAAATCATCTTTACCCTTGATCAGACCACAACTCAGATTTCTTTAATGTCAAGTATTAATTTGCAAGTAAAATCATTTCTTTTGAAAAGTGTTTTGAACATAATGCACATGCAAGTTTTTTTTTTGAAACACATATGATGTGTAGAAAATAGAGATAATTATTAATTACTCAACAAACTGGAGGAGTCAGCTTAACAATACATTTGCCGAGTGCTTTCAAAGGGAACCTAGCTTCAATTAGGTCTTTTGAGAGTTATAACATGCAATTAGGATTCATGTAAATTAAGCCAGAAAATGATATAAATTTGTGTTATCAGATTCCCCATACTTGAACCTTTGCTTGTCCTTAAGCATTTTTAGCACAGGTTTGAAAAAAGACATGACAACTCTAATCATACATGGTTGCCGGCTAGAGAAGAAAATCAAGTAATAAACATCAATACTAAGGGTACTATAATAACACAAAACCACATATTGCAGTCAGAGACTCTCATCATATGAAAACAAATCTGAAGCATTTTATTGTGACTCTAACTTTTGCTTAAATTTTATTCACCCTTTTCATTCACGCGCAATCACATTAAGCCCGTTATCTTGTACACGCTCATGGTAGAAAGATCTGTTAGTGATTATGATCATATATCGAGGGGAGCTGGTAAAATCAGTTTGGTACACCCCTCTTTCTCTTCCAAATGCAGTTGTGGGGGATCGGATAGCAACCCGCCCTACCAAGTTCAGAACCAGTCTCCTCTGAACCAACTACTAAATGGGTACATTCACTATGGTTTTTCAACAACTGCTGGGTTAAACAACCGTGTGAGGGTCATCTAACTCAATAAGTGCATTAACCAAAGTATGCAAATTTTCATTTCTGGATCATTCACTTATGTTCATCGATTTCCTACTTAGTTTGTGTACAAGATGGTGCCGACTGCAAAGATAAACTACTGAGAGTTACTGAAAAACTTATGTTCAGGTCTTCGTCAAAATCAGTACTCAAATTGATCTTACATACTTCTAAGAGTCTAAGATGTTAAGACAGTACCGATTTTATTGAATCATTTCTGAACTTTCATAATAGCCTAAAGTGCAAAACAACCTATATACTCTTAAAGTGTCAGGTCAAGTATCAAACCAACTGTTGTACCCCAATTTTGGACCTAAAATCCATTGTCCTCTTTTTTCGTTATAAAATGTCAAAAATATATCATCGCATCCATCGTATTGTTTATTTCGTTTTAATCACTCTCTTTGTCGTCGTACTTTTATGTCCCACCTATTTATCATCCTTTTCTCTTATCTTTTATCATTACTATTAATCATCATTCTTCTTTTTTCCCTTTTATTATTATTATTATCCAAAAAAATCATTTTCAAAAACAAGAGGCTTTTCCTTTATTTCTTTTCTACTTTTATTTATTATTATTATTATTATTATTATTATTATTATTATTATCACTATTTTTATCACTATTATTGTTTTTTATCACCATTTTTATCACTATTATTGTTATAATCACAATTATCATTTATCATCATTATTATTATTCTCACTATCACTATTATTATTATTATCAAAAATCCTTTTTCAAAAAAATAGTATTTTATTTATTTATTTACCTATTTTCTTTACTATCATTAATTTAAAATTTCTTTTGATCATTTTTGCTAGATAAATATAATCATAAAAAGGGGGACAGTTTTTTTTTAACCTTATCCTTTTTCTTTTATTTCATTTTTTTTCGGTCATGCTTTTTTTTTATTATTATTGTTATTCAAAAAAAAAACTGAAAATGAAAAAAGAAAGAAAGAAAGGATCCTATGCACTATGCACTTCTGCAAAAATCACCAACACATAACAGTGACATTTTTGTTTTTTTTCCATTTTTCATTACTATTTTTCAAACCAATTTCTGATCAACAAAGGCAATTCTACAAAATTTCTTCTTTTACATCAAAACCCTAAATTTTTTTCTACTTAACAGATCGATTTTCACAGAGAGAGGGGGGCGGACTTGAAAGAAAAAACACAACATTGAGCAATTTTTTTTTGAGAGAACGGCCGAACACAAACAAACCACCTCTTTCAACACCAACCTTCCCAAATCAACTAACAACATCATCTTCAACCATAAACCAAAAAAACAGAACCTCAAACAAAGAAGAACCAAAAAAACAACATTCACAATCACACAAAAAAACAACACAAACCAAACAGCAACTGAGACAAAACCCAACAGAAACAAAAACCGAAAACAAACTCGAAATCAAACAGAAAAAAACAGAATCGAACAGAAACGAAGAACAAAGAAACAGGGAACCACCGCCGACTGCCATCGTCACCGCGCGCGGGCTTATCGACGGCCACCACCGTGTTTCGCCGGAAGTTCTTGCTCATCCCCTACAATCGCTAGGCTTTTATTTCTTTCTTGTCAAGCATTTGTTTGCTTTTAACATTATGTCTTTTGTCAAGTACTTTTAATATAATAAACATGCATGTTTTTTGAATTCATCCATTCATGTTCACTCATTCTTTATTTTATTACTTACAAACGTGGAGCGAGGATGATGAAAATAAATAACTAATTTTTGCTGATATATGCTTTTCAATGGTGAAAAACCTAGTTGACGATGTAAGGCATTGTTTCTCTTCCCAAACAGTGGAGATATAAGGAGATAATCCGTAATCAGCCCCTTTGAGCCTGAAGTCGGTGTTTCTTTCTTTTTTCTGAACCCTTAATCATAACCTTGGGCAGGGTAGTATTTCAATTAATTTGATGATGCATCCTAATACAAGAGAACCAATTCATCTGGTCATACCAAATTAGAGGTTTAATCACAATGCTTTCCTCAGACAAAGGAAGCTGTCAAGAGATGAGACTCACAACAATTCATACGACAGTCACAATCTTCATCTTACGAAGGTTATACAAAAAACAGAGTGATTACAAAAAAGAGAGAAATCAAAAAAAAGAATTCAAAAAAAAGAGCCCATAAAAAAAAAAGAGAGGGGCACCGTGATGGACCACAAACTCAAAGTTCGAAAAGAACAAGTCCATTAAAAAAAAGAGTGATTCCAACAAATAGGAACAATTTCCTAAACAAAAAGTGACTGTCACTTCAAGAAATCTCATCAACGTCTATTTAACAAAAATAACATCAATAAAGCTTTTACCAAAGTGTCAACCTCAAACATCATTGTCAACAATTCTCTTGTCGACTGAGTGCATCTGTTGAATTAATTGAATTTTGGAATGAAGGACATCAAGAAGAACGGGTGGGACCAAATAAAATTTTGAGCCTAACAATTTTTTTTGAAAACCGTGAGCCCAGCCACGTTATAACATACAAAAGACCTAATTGAAACTAGGTTCACTGTGAAAGCATATTCGGCAAATTTATTGTTAAGCTGACTCGTCATGTTTGTTGAGTAATCACAAATTATCTTTGTACATGCCATGTGTTTCCATTACAAAAAACATTCAATTTCAAAAAACTTACATGTACATTTTATCAAAAATACTTTTCAAAAGAAATAATTTTACTTGCAAACTAATACTTGACATCAAAGAAATTTGAGTTATGGTTTAATCAAAGGCAAAGCTGACTTGAGACGCTCCTAGCTAGGGGCAAGTTACATATGAATTCTGCTAATCAGGGGCAAACAAGCTTAATATTCTTCTTATCAAGGTTGAAAATGGTTCAGAATTTGGTTACTCTACAAACATCAGTTAATCAGGGGCATACCCTTCAAGGATTCAAAGACTTGGGGCATACTGTGTCAAGATCATATCTCCTTGAAAAAAGTAAACTAGATGTAAAAGGTCAACCAATCACGCTCTTCGAGCGATTCTTTCAAGGATCTTTAGACTAAAGCAAGGATCCAGAGCAAGGGGCAAGTCGTCTCCATTCTCTCAGATGTTCATCAACAACAAACATGTTTTCTCTAAGAGAATGTAAACAATCTTCTTCCTAGAAAAGGGTACATCCCCAATGAAAGTTGACAAAGTTGTTTTGAGTGCAGTCAAGTTTCAATATACAGATCGTTTCGGCTAAAACGGTCAATTCCCCAGAGAAGTTGTTCCTTCCCCAAGAAGAGTTCTCTTACTTATTTACAGTAACATTTACACTTTGTTGAGATATCCTGAACAGTGATGCGACGTTGGCTTGTGTTTCCGGTTTGGTCACTTTGTTTGTCCGTCAAAAGATGTTCTACATACATACATACATACATTCATACATAACATTCATACATAGCATTTACACGTGCCATGAACATTTGCATCTTTCATACCTTATTAAATCATTATACAGATTTCTATCTCTTCTGTCTTGTCTGTGTCTACAAAATAGAGTCGGGATTGACATGTTATTCTTTCCAATTAGAGTGTCAGCTTAGGCAGATAAGTGTACATCTCTCTTGTTTCAAAATTCCCCACTAGACTCTTCTCTTGTGGATGATGGTTGTTTCAGTTTTTCCTACAACAAAAGGAAAATTCCCGATTGAATTTATTCTTCAATTGGACACAAAATCTTGTTTCAATGTTTTCCCTCCGATTTGTTCCCGGATCAGACATCAATTCAAAGCAACAGTGACAAGCTCTCCTTATAAGAAGTTTGTGTTTTACCAGATACATTTTACAATTCCTCAGGCGGGTTTATCCCCAGTGAATCTTATCATGAAACTTTACACAAAAGATCATACAAGTCTTTTCTCTCTACAAATACTTACACTTTTACAATCTAACCTACCTGTGTCTCTTTTGAAGTTCCTGGTAGAGTTATCGATCCTCATAGATGATTATTACCTTTTATACACTATCATTATACGGTAGTTGGTAATATCTAGTCATTGTCTTTTATACACCATCACTCTGTTGGATGGTAGGCAGTGTCTCTCATCTTTTCATATTACCTTATATACACTATCATTATACGGTAGTTGGTAATATTTGGCCTTTGTCTTTTATACACCATCATCTTGTTGGGTGGTAGATAAAGTCTCATCTCTTCATATTACCTTATATACACTATCATTATACGGTAGTTGGTAATATATGTCATTTCCTTTTATACACTATCACTTCATTGGATAGTAGTGAATGTCTCGCGTCGTTTCACATTACCTTTTATACACTATCATTATACGGTAGTTGGTAATGTCCGACCTTTGTCTTTTATACACTATCACTTCATTGGATAGTAGCCAAGGTCTCACATTTTCATGTTACCTTATATACACTATCATCATACGGTAGTTGGTAACATATGTCATTGCCTTTTATACACTATCACTTCATTGGATAGTAGTCAATGTATTGCATCTTTCTTCATATTACCTTTTATACACTATCATCATACGATAGTTGGTAATATATGTCATTGTCTTTTATACACCATCACTCTGTTGAATGGTAGGCAGTTTCTCATATCTTTTCATATTACCTTTTATACACTATCTTTATACGGTAGTTGGTAATATCTGGCCTTTGTCTTTTATACACCATCGCTTTGTTGGATGGTAGCCAAGTGTTAGAAGTCCCACATTGGCTAGAGATATGGCATAGATAGCCTTTATAAATGTGTGCAAACCTCAACTCTCAAGCTAGCTTTTGTGGTTGAGTATAGGCCTTCCAAATTCTAATATGGTATCAGAGCCTATCCTAGATCCATTTGTTGTTTGTTGTGGAGACCTCCCATATTTGGGGCACCCGTTATTGTTGATTCCACGTTCCAGCTTGTTCAATTCTGGACGTGATGGGGTGTGTTAGAAGTCCCACATTGGCTAGAGATATGACATAGATAGCCTTTATAAATGTGTGCAAACCTCAACTCTCAAGCTAGCTTTTGTGGTTGAGTATAGGCCTCCCAAATTCTAATACCAAGGTCTCACCTTTTCAAGTTACCTTATATACACTATCATTATGCGGTAGTTGGTAATATTCAAATGTTGTCTTCTTTATGCAATCCGTCTTTGTCAAGGCGGTGAACAATGTTCTTGTTCTTTATAGAGGTCGTCTTTTATCTGCAAGCTGTCTCTTCGTAAGGCGGTGGACGATGCTCTTATTCTCTGTAAACATTGTCTTTTATCTGCAAGCCGTCACTTTGCAAGGCGGTGGACAATGTTATTGTTCTTTATAGAGGTCGTCTTTTATCTGCAAGCTGTCTCTTCGTAAGGCGGTGGACGGTGCTCCTGTTCTCAGTAAACGTTGTCTTTTATCTGCAAGCCGTCACTTTGCAAGGCGGTGGACAATGTCTCTGTTTTTCTTGTAGAAATTGTCTTTTATCTGCAAGCTGTCTCTTTGTAAGGCGGTGGACAATGTTCTTGTTCTTTATAGAGGTCGTCTTTTATCTGCAAGCTGTCTCTTCATAAGGCGGTGGACGATGCTCTTGTTCTCAGTAAACGTCGTCTTTTATCTGCAAGCTGTCTCTTCGTAAGGCGGTGGACGATGCTCTTGTTCTCAGTAAACGTTGTCTTTTATCTGCAAGCTGTCTCTTTGTAAGGCGGTGGACAATGTTCCTGTTCTTTGTAGAGGTTGTCTTCTTTATGAAATCCGTCTCTTTGTAAGGTGGTGGACAACGCTCTTGTTCCCTGTGGAAATTGTCTTCTTTATGCAATCCGTCTCTTTGTAAGGCGGTGGACAATGTTCCTGTTCTTTGTAGAAATTGTCTTTTATCTGCAATCCGTCCTTGTCAGGCGGTGGACAATTCTCTTATTCTCTATAAACGTTGTCTTTTATCTGCATGCTGTCTCTTTGTAAGGCGGTGGACAATGTTCTTGTTCTTTATAGAGGTCGTCTTTTATTTGCAAGCTGTCTCTTCGTAAGGCGGTGGACGATGCTCTTGTTCTCAGTAAACGTTGTCTTTTATCTGCAAGCCATCACTTTGCAAGGCGGTGGACAATGTTCCTGTTTTTCTTGTAGAAATTGTCTTTTATCTGCAATCCGTCCTTGTCAGGCGGTGGACAATTCTCTTATTCTCTATAAACGTTGTCTTTTATCTGCAATCTGTCTCTTTGTAAGACGGTAGACAATGTTCTTCTCACATTACTGTCAATCACAAAATAATAAGTAATATTCTCCCCAGCACTTCACTCTGTTCCCCAATGAAGTTTGTTCTTCCAATGGACTTGGGGAACATCTTGTTATTTTTCCAGTCTGGCAATGTTATGTTCTTCCCCTGTGGAGTCCTAAGTCCTAACTATGTTTTCTTCCTTTGTCTGTCTTTTACAACATTCATACAAAAAATTCAAAAAAGAAACTGATCATCTGCATTTCATGCATTCATATTTGCATCATAAGCATTGTTGAAGGATTTTAGGTCCAAAAATGGTGCACGTTTTATATTTAAGTCTCTTCAATCCCGTCTAGACAAAGATTTTAATCTTCATCTCTCCGGGTGAAGAAACTTAAATAGGGGCAGCTGTTGTACCCCAATTTTGGACCTAAAATCCATTGTCCTCTTTTTTCGTTATAAAATGTCAAAAATATATCATCGCATCTATCGTATTGTTTATGTTCGTTTTAATCACTCTCTTTGTCGTCGTACTTTTATGTCCCACCTATTTATCATCCTTTTCTCTTATCTTTTATCATTATTATTAATCATCATTCTTCTTTTTTCCCTTTTATTATTATTATTATCCAAAAAATTCATTTTCAAAAACAAGAGGCTTTTCCTTTATTTCTTTTCTACTTTTATTTATTATTATTATTATTATTATTATCACTATTTTTATCACTATTATTGTTTTTTATCACTATTTTTATCACTATTATTGTTATAATCACAATTATCATTTATCATCATTATTATTATTCTCACTATCACTATTATTATTATTATCAAAAATCCTTTTTCAAAAAAATAGTACTTTATTTATTTATTTACCTATTTTCTTTACTATCATTAATTTAAAATTTCTTTTGATCATTTTTGCTAGATAAATATAATCATAAAAAGGGGGACAGTTTTTTTTTAACCTTATCCTTTTTCTTTTATTTCATTTTTTTTCGGTCATGCTTTTTTTTTATTATTATTGTTATTCAAAAAAAAAACTGAAAATGAAAAAAGAAAGAAAGAAAGGATCCTATGCACTATGCACTTCTGCAAAAATCACCAACACATAACAGTGACATTTTTGTTCTTTTTCATTTTTCATTACTATTTTTCAAACCAATTTCTGATCAACAAAGGCAATTCTACAAAATTTCTTCTTTTACATGAAAACCCTAAAATTTTTTCTACTTAACAGATCGATTTTCACAGAGAGAGGGGGGCGGACTTGAAAGAAAAAACACAACATTGAGCAAAATTTTTTTGAGAGAACGGCCGAACACAAACAAACCACCTCTTTCAACACCAACCTTCACAAATCAACTAACAACATCATCTTCAACCATAAACCAAAAAAACAGAACCTCAAACAAAGAAGAACCAAAAAAACAACATTCACAATCACACAAAAAAACAACACAAACCGAACAGCAACTGAGACAAAACCCAACAGAAACAAAAACCGAAAACAAACCCGAAATCAAACAGAAAAAAAACAGAATCGAACAGAAACGAAGAACAAAGAAACAGGGAACCACCGCCGACTGCCATCGTCACCGCGCACGGGCTTATCGATGGCCACCACCGTGTTTCGCCGGAAGTTCTTGCTGCAGTACTGTATGTTTTTTTCCTCTCTTTTCGTTCAACTCATACACTTGCATGCATCTTCTATTTCGGTTACGAACTTGTTTGAGATTTTAGGTTAGGGTTTGTATTCTGTTTCTTCCCGATCCGGCCGTTTGGTTAGGTTTTAGTAAATTTGGGTTTTAGATTCATGTTTAGGAGGAAAAATCAAGGGGGGTTGGTGTAGAAAGTTTTAGATTTTGAGCCGTTTCCGGCGGCGGCGCCGCCACCTTGTTGGCCGGCCGCCGCGCCGGGGCTAAGAACCCTAGCAGAGAACTTGAAAGAAAATAGAGAGAGGCCGGAGAAAGTAGAGAGAAGTGAAGGGAAAATGAACAAAAATGGCAAAAGAGAATCTTTTATACTCCCTCCAGCCTTTGCTGCACGCACACCACCCTTTGTTCCTTCCACACTACTTTTTTTATTATTTTATTCAAAGGAAAAACTGGGCCACGGGCCATATTTGGGTTTGTTTAGTTTTTGCTGTTTGTTTCTTCCTTTCTTCTTATCATTACAAGTTTTTATTTATTTTATAGCTTAATTCAACAAGTGCTTATTTGGGACAATAGCTTATTTAAGCTTGTTGAGTCCAAATTTTTTTTTCACTAATATTTAAGGATCACTTTTGAGGTCTAAATCTTTAATTCCTATATATTTTTATTGATGGTTTCTTGCATGAACTTTTTTATCACTTAAATTGCATTTTTCATAATACATGCTTCATGTTCACTTTCTTTTTTTGTGCTTCATTACTATATGTCTTTGCATTTGGATATACTTTGTTACTACTTGCCTTTTAGCTTATCATATAGTTGCCTACATCATATCATATGCTACATTTACATGCTACATTTTTTCACATTAAAACTTTAACACTACACATTACATCATAATCTACATTTTGCATATTACATGACATTTGACACTAATTTTTACATCACATTACAATTTCACTTTACATTTTTTTACATGCATACATGCATTGCATTTAGTTTAGGACATTGCATCATTCAAAAATGCATGTTAGAGACAATATTTTATTTTTATAAAATTATTGAGCTCTAACAATTAGCATTAATAGTGAAGGGCCTTTTAGCCTAAATTCATTCTCAAAAAAAAACTTTTCTCTTGTCAAATAAAAAAATGTTTTTGCTTGTGTGTTTTAATCAGAATTGTCTGTTGTTGTGAGTGACCTCCAAAAAATGCTATTATCATGTCTTTGCCTCCGACACATTTCTTTCACACACTCCCCTTTTAATTAAGATGTTATTTTGCTATGTTTTTTTTTCCCTTTTCTCCTCCTATGTACATATTCATCATCATATTTATTTTCCGCACTTGCATTTTTATTTTTATATGCCTCGCCCTTTTATTTGTTTATTGCTTATTATTATATATTCATTCGATTCGATATGGTTGTAAATATTAATTGAGTTGTAATAGCGTAGGATTTTATTTATTGTTTTTATTGCTTTCCTAGTTACACAACACACACACACAAATGCCAAAACAAAAATTCATTTCCAAGGGAGAGGGCTCGTAATTGATTTTAAATTGATTACGAGACTTTTTGAAACAAAAAACCTCTTTTCAAAACAAACATGCGACCTTTTACAAAACAAGCGCAAGTTCACATTAGTCTCAACGTCACTACAATCATTTTAACATGCTTTTATCACAACAATTTTTTTCTTTACAACATCTTTTCTTACAATTTTTTTGACAAAAACAAATACACTTTCATTTTCAAACATTTAACTTCTTTTTTTACATAACAATACTTATACTTTCTTACAATTTCTTCCTCTCAACAACATTCTCTTCACAATACAACAATTGCATTTCTCTCAAAAAATAAAATCTTCTGCAAACACAAAAAATAGTTATACTTCTTTTCTTTATTTATTTACTTTTTTTGAAAGAAAATTTCTCAATCTTTACTATTCCACTTTCTTTTTTTTATTCTATACAATTTCTCCCTCCATTCTTTAAGCATGTACAAAAAGGCACTTAAAAACATATAAGAGGTTACCATGGAGTACCATGGGCTTTTGAGGTGCTAATACCTTCCTCAAGTGCAACTAACCCCCGTACTTAGAATCTCTTTCTTAAAAGGTTTTCAATTTTTCCCTCCTTTGGAAATGAAAATAAAACTGTAGTGGGGTATGTCTCAAAAATCCCGCAACACCAACATTGCTTATTTTCTTAAAAAAGATATATCTCAAGAAATTGGAGAATCAGATAACAACAAACATATGCAAGAACGACCCAATTCAATTTTTTTATTTTAATGAAATAATGAAAGAAAGTAAAACGATGCCTTACATCCTCAACTAGGTTTTTTCACCATTGAAAGCATATATCAACAAGGATCAATTATTTGTTTTCATCATCCTCGCTCCAAGTTTGTAAGCAATAAAATAAAACAAATGGATTGATTCCAAAACATGCATGTGCATTACATTATCTTAAAAGCTAACAAATGCTTGACATGAAAGAAATAAAAAGCCTAGCGATCATAGGGATGAGCTTCCTAGTATCACCGACTTTGACTAGATAACTTCTTTTCTGGAATACCCAATTTAAACAAACCCTTGATCCATCAGTTTTGCAGACACTCTTTCATCTTGATGTAGTGATCAGGATTCTTTTCACGGACTTCACAATCCGGATGCAACCCAAGATTTGGTCATAACTGAGCAACATTTTTCTGACAGATGACTTAAGAGTCTTGACCATAGAAACATCCTTTATCAATCTTGAGCATTAGTTGAAGAGGTATACCCAAGTGGTGAACCAGAACGTGGCCGTGCCCCAATTGATGCTGAGGGTCCTCTTCAGATTTTCAAAACCACGGGAACTGCCCCTTCATTCATAGCTAACTGTGTTGGTAGGTTCAGACTAGCCAACATCTTAAGTATCTGATCCACTTTTGGCTAACTGAGTTGCCTTGCCTCTCAAGGCATCACACTGATCTAGCAAGTTATCCATGATGAGGTGAAAAACCTTTCTTGTCCAAATACTGGTGCTGGGAAGGTAACTGTTGGAATGAACGAACGAAAATGAGATTTTTGTGATTTGAAAAATGCATGATTTTTTATGATTGAAATGCATGATATTTTTTCAAAGACTTTTCTCATTCATTTTTTTTTTTGTTTGTTGAAAATGTATGCAAAAATGAATATGCATGATTATTTTCATGGATGCATGGATGTATGAATGCAAAATGCATGGATATGATCATAATAGCACAATTGTATCATCTGACGAACTTGATCTCAAAGTCACATATCTTCCATATTCACAACAACCGGGTTCTTTTCAAAATGGAATCTCTGAGGCCAAAAGTTCAAAGTTACCTGTAACCCATCATTCTCACATGTTGTTCTAGGTTGATACGGATTCCCAAAATCCTCGATTACTTTTCCCAAAAGCAACCTCATCTGGTTGAGATTATAACGCCAACTAGATGAGTCAACATCATAACCTCGACACGGATTCTAAACGGTGGTCCCTAGACAAAAGTTTCGGATACCTAGACTGGATAAAAAGGCCCCCGGAGTCCTGGACCCCACATGAAAAAAACTGAACCCAAAGCCATGCGGCAGAGAGCCCAACCTTTCCAAGGGAATCTATTCCGAGCGGAATTTTCACACCGGAACTCAAAGTCACATGTCAGAGAGCCCAATGCAAAAAACCCTCAACTAATCCTAAGTTTCTCTCTGGTCCGGTGATGAACCATAGCACACAGTAACCAAGAACCAAGCCATAAAGGCAAAAACAAAAAAAGGAGTAGAAGAGAAAACAAAGCCAGCAAATCCAGACAGTTCAATATTTTGCGGTAATGTAAAAGATAGGACAGATACAGCTAACCTGGAATAAGCAAACCAAAAGCCCCAAATTAGGTTTAACTCTCTATACAAGTGTCCCCAGTGAAGTCGCCAGCTGTAGTACCCGGCGCAAAAAAATACAGATATGCAATGATAAGATGCAATGCACAAATGTAAACAATGAAGCCGCCACCATATTTTATTTATCCCATGAGGGGAAAGGAAAATAATGATAAAACCTTAAAAGATCGGGTTCAGGAGTTGGTTACATGAGGGGAAGACGTTAACACCCCATCATATCCGTTGTACTCAACGGGAACCATTTGAGGAATTTTGGTTTGCACAAACAGAGTTTAACCGCATAAAAAGAAAGATTACCGCATATTAAACTGAAAAGGGAAAAAAGAGTTTTTTATTATTTGGCTTGACGAGAGAGGCTCTCGCTCCTACGTATCCCCCAAGTACAATGAGGAAGTCAAAGCTCACGTAGTTCTTCCTGAAAAGAAAGATTGTGTGTTGGTTGTTTTTAGTGAACGATGCTTAGGTCGCATTCCACTGATACAACAGTATGCTTGTATGCTCGCTTCGGAGGCTTAAGCGTTTGTCTGTAGCAGGGGAATGGATAAAGCGTCATTCGCTTAAGAAAAAGAAGTTGAAAAAGATTTGACTGCACAAGAGCAGTTGAAAAAGAGCTGACTACGCAAGAGCAGCAAAACAGTTGAGTGGGTTGATTGTCTTTTAGATTTTCTGAGGAATTATTCAGTGAATGAGAATAGGCCTCAGTCGCAAGCCATGCGGCAGGTACTTAGACTATTCAAGAGATGAAAGTCATGCGTCAGACATCTCTCTTTTCATTCAATAGTTTATTTAGTGTTTTACAAGCTTTCAAGTTTCAGAAAAGAAAAAGAAAAAGAAAGGTAGAAGAAGAGAGAAATGCAAATGCATGAATGCAAATGACATGTAATCAACAATATTGAACAATTAAAAATGCATCAGATATGAGCATGTAAACAAGTAATCATGTATCAGATAAAGAGAAACAAGTCATCAAGCAATTATAAACAAACAGCATGATTCAATTAAGCGAGACAAAGTCAACTATACGAAGTCAATAGTAAAAGTCAACCAAAAAGTCAAACTAAAAAGGTCAAGGCAAAAGTCAACCAAAAAAGTCAAACTAAGAAGTCAAAGTAAAAGTCAACCTAAAAGTCAAACTAAAAGGGTCAAGGCAAAAATCAAACTAAGAAGTCAAAGTAAAAGTCAACCTAAAAGGGTCAAGGCAAAAGTCAACCAAAAAAGTCAAACTAAGAAGTCAAAGTAAAAGTCAACCTAAAAGTCAACTTAAAAGTCAAGGTAAAAAGTTGAGACAGAGACAAGTCATGCGTCAGGCTCTATCTCGTGGTTTCTCAAAGGAGTTCTAATTTTAAAGTTTTAAAGATTTGAATTAAAAATAACTTAGCCAAAGTCATGCGTCAGTGACCATTTATTTTTAATCCATTTTTCTAATCTAAGTACCAAAAACTCCGAATTAAAAAATTAATCAGTCAAAGTCATGCGTCAGAGACTAATTACTTTTTTAATACGCTTTTTTTAATCTAAGTTGCAAAAAACTCCGAATTAAAAATTAATCAGTCAAAGTCATGCGTCAGAGACTAATCACTTTTTAATCCACTTTTTATTTCGAAGTTTCAAAATCAAATGTTCCGAATTAAAAATAAAATAGTCAAAGTCATGCGTCAGAGACTATTTATTTTTAATCCTTTTTTATTTCAAAGTTTAGTAATTAATTGAGAAAAAAAACAAAATGATTAAATAAGCGCTTATTTCAAAAGTGCTTATTTGCATAAGCACTTTTGAGATAATCATTTATTTTTCATTAAGCACATTCATTCAATAAAAGTCATAAAAATAATTAATTAAACAGCAGAGGTGTAGTAGTAAAAGTGGGTGTTCATGCAGCAGAACTAAAAAAAAAACAGAAATAAAAAAAACAATTGGGCTTAAGGCCCAAGTCCATTCATAAGAAAACGGACCGGGTCGGGCGACCCATGGGTCTAACCCGCCCGGTCACCAACCCAGCACCAAACAAAAAAAACAGAAAGGGTGGTAGCGAGTAAAATGGGGGGCGCGCGTGGAAGGCACCCAGCCAACCAGCGCGCGCCACGTCATCATCCCCTACCTTCACCAAACAGAAACCTGCGATGATCATCAATGGTGGCCGCGCGCGAGTTCCAGCGGCGGCGTTCTAGAAAACGATTCAGGCAACCAAAAACAACAAATCTTATACCAATAAAACCGGAATCAAATATAGATTATAGATTCAAGTTCATATTTAACGATTAAAGCATTATTATCGCGGAAATTAGCTCGAAACCGAGCGAGCTTAATAAAGGAAAAACATGGTTCCGGCGAGTTTCAATGAAATCTACGTGAACAGAAACGTTCATAAGGGTCTCAATAGTAAGGATCAGTAGCTCGATACCTTTGATTGTGTATAAAATGAACAGATCGAACACTTCCTTTTCCGGCGTAACTTCGGTCACTGTTTTAATGCCTTTCCGATCAGTTTTTGACGAAACGGACGGTGCATTCGTGTTCAGGAAGGTCCAAACTATAGGAATTGAGTATTTGATTGTTGATTTTGGATGGTTTTAGAGTGGTTGAATTTTCCGGCGAAGGTGGTTTCGGATCCGGCAGTTTCCGGCGTGTTTGGCGGCGTTTTTGGTGAAATTAACGATGGATTAGTGATGAGAAGATGATTAGGAAGCTAATGGTGTTTTCGGATTTTGATTTGGACGAGTTTTGAAAAATGGGTGGTGGTTTTCCGGCGACCGGAGATGGTTTGCCGGCGGTGGTCGCCGGAAAAGTGTTGGTGGAGAAAGGAGGAAGGATTTTCTGATTTTTTATTGTATTGGGATGTGTGATGTGTAATTGATTGGTGATGTAAGGTTTGTATTTATAGGTGAATAATAGGTTAGATGGCATTTGTGTAATAATGAGTAAATTTGTAGTTAAGGAGAAATTAATAAGAAAATGGTAATGAAAATGATTATGAGGTGGAGATCATGAGGTGGCACATCCTAATTGGTTTATTGAAAAAATGATTTTTGTGGTGAAGTGGAATATGCTTGATGATTTTTTATCTATTTTGTGTATGTAAATAAAAATGCGATAAATAAAAATGAACGAATGTAAATGAAATGGAACATAATTTTTTTGTGATTTTATGCAAAAATAATGAAAGACACGAAAACACTATTTTTTTTAAACTATTTTTGGGCATTTCTTATAAAATAAGAAATAATTTTCAAAATAAAATATTTATTTAAAAAGTGGAAAATTAGGGTATTACAAGATGAATTTTAAAAAATAAAAGGAAGATAAAAGGAAGATTTTGACGGTTTGAAGTGTCGGAAAAATATGTAATAGATGAATTTCCTGACTGCCATGGTCGTCGATAATGTTGTTTTTATTTTTAGACGGCTAAAGCCGTCGAAAAGTTTATAAATCTGTTTAGTTGTTTTTGAAGGTTTTGGCCGTCGGGAAATCTGTCTGTTTCATGTTGATCACTTTCTGAATGCTTAGACGGTCAGGAAATTTCCCGACGAGCTATTTCCCAGCGGAATTTTTCCGTCAGGTGGCCGTCGGGAAATTAATGTTTCTTGACGGATTTAGATACTTCTTGAAGGCTTTTGGCCGTCGGGAAATGTTGTTTTTCTCTTAGTGTTTGCCAAGAAGTCTTCGAACTGAGAGGAAGTGAGTAGAGGTTCTCGTATCTAGGAGTTTCTAGGTAGAAGTTTAAGACGGGTAGTTACTAAGTGATAAGTGCAAACGGGGTGTTTGACTTTGAATTGGTTTCCCTTAGTGGATTTTCTTCCTAGATTGATATCCCCCAGATTAGGTTGAGTCACTGAACTAGATTAACAATAAACTGTGTTATTTGTTTTTCTATCATCTTTATTTTTACTTGTCTATTGTGTTTTACGCTGGTATGATATTGGAACATTGCAGAACATCTGTCACAAGTGCTTCATTAATTTCATAAAGCATTATATTGAACCATTGTAGAGTACTTAATTTAGTTTTGATTTTAATTTTTTGAAGGTTTTATTTTGTTACTCGGATAATTGGCTATATGTGGCCCATGCAAGCTAGTCTGTATTTTAATCGAGTTTTTTAGGTCGGACTAAAAATTCCTTAAAAATTTGGGCTTATATTTTAAGACTCAAAACCTTACATTTGTTCGGATTTAATGAGTCGACTCATATATATACAAGCTAGTCCATTTTGACCGCTCAAACAACAAAGACAAATGTATTTGTAAAAACTTTGTGAGACCATCTTCAATGGAGAACTCTTATCATTTAAAAATTAGTGCCTATTAGATATCTCATTAATTGCAGGAAAATAAATGGTATTTATATAAGTACTTATTTTTATTTAAACATTTTCTCTCTTTTAATATTTAATGGGACCCACTTGTTTTTATATACTATCAACTAATTATAATTTATAAATGATGTAGAGTTATTTGTGAGATTTATTTAAAACTTTTAAAAAAGATGTTGGGTTAGAGGAATTGAATGCTTATTAAATATTTTTATTAAAAAACTATAAATCTCTGTCTCTAAATATAAGACGCCATTTGACCATTGCATGTATGTCAATACACGATTTTGATCATTAATATATTTAATTATCTAGTATAAAAAATTATAAAAATTTGGTATTTTGAAAATATTCATCAAAACAAATAAAACAAGATTTTATATGCTATTTACATTTATATATTATTAAAAAATACAGTCAAAACATAATAAATGAATAGTACAATTTCTCTTACCAAAAAAAAAGAATAGTACAATTTGGTCAAACAGAATCTTATATTTAAGAATGGACGTAGTATATATATATATATATATATATATATATATATATATATAGGGTTTTGCTATAAAGAGGGTGAATGATGATAATGCACATCATAGATGTGTTTGTTACTTTATAAAAATAATAAAAAATTCCAAATTGAAGAAAGATAATTTTTTTTTAATGTAGAATTAAATAAGGTGAATGATGCTAATGCATACCTTCATAGGTGTGTTATAGCAAAACCTATATATATATATATATATATATGACATTCAATTAAGTACTAAAAAATAGAATAGTTCATTGCGATGCTCTGATGTAACCAAAACAAAATGACAAAGAATTGAAAGAGAAAGGAGAGTTTTGTTCGATAGCCAAAGAAAAATCAAACTGTTGTCGTATGTGTGGATGGTTCAACTCATCCATTCTCGTCGAGTCACACCACCAAATCTGTGTGACACGTCTTTCTAGTATTACTCAGACAGTGGTTCAAGGAACCATATCTTTTGGTTCTCTTCTCTTTATTTGTTGGTTTTATGTGCCTATCTTATCTTAAGCTTTTACACACATGAGGTGATGTTTTGCGTTAGTTAGGTGTACGTGCAAAGTGTGCTATCAATTATTGGCTTATTGCCTACTCTTTTGCTTTACAATTTTGCGGGGTTTCTAGGTTGGTCATTTGCAACTAAGCACTACCTCCGGTCCTAAATATAAGAGAAGATTTGCTTTTTAGGTTCATTGGGAATCTAATGTATTTGGCCCATAAATATGGACCAAATACATTAGATTCTCAATGTTAGGACCGAAGGGAGTAATTGTTTCCATGCTACAATTTGGGTTATTTTGAAGGCGCTAACAATTTTATCTTTAATTTAAAGGAGTGTCCTATTGAGTTAGTGGTAGATCAAATTAAAATTCTAAGTGTAATATGTTAGTGATTTTCAAAATAGTTGAATCATTTTAGAACCAAGAGTTGTAACTCTTCATGTGAATCATTCCTATAACCTTCGGTAAAGGAGTGCTAAATGAACCATAACATTGATTTAAGTCAAAAATCTGATGCATATGGTCATAACCTTTGACAAAGGGGTGTTTTCTCTCATGTGAATGGTCATATGATGCACTATAAATGCTTGGAATTTGGGCATCAATTAGCACACGAATTTTGTGAGATTAACAGCAAAATTCTCCCTCATTCTCTTACTCTAAATCATTCATCAATTCTCTAATGCATGAGTGAATTGTTGGAACCATAAATATGTAAAATACTGTTAAGAGATACACTTGGTGTGGTTGTGCAATATACATCAAGGAACTCATAGTATCCTGAAGGGGATTCGCTGGTCATTCCTATTGCATCCAATATACAATTATTGGTGGGGGCGAATCGAACTTAAAGGTTAGTGTGGCAACCCCATACACTTTGAGTTTTACATGCATAACCATTAAACTTTTTAGATTTCAAGTGCAGCAGTCTCTTCCCCACAATCAAGATATATAACAATCTTTAGGTTCGATTTACGATTTTCTTGATTAATTGATGGTGCAATTTTTTGAAAGATGATTCTTCACTTTACTTTATAAAGTGAGAGATAATTGTTGTAATTTTAGTGTATTTCAAAAGTTATTTTATTATTTGAAAAAATAATTTTATAGAGATTTTATTTATTACTTTTACATAAATAAATTTTGGTTAGTTTCTAAGATATTCCAAGTAAATCTTTCTATGCTAATGCTATTGATTCACATCATGGCTATTTTTATTAACGGTCCTTTATAATTTTACTCCCCATAATTTCATATTTTCATATTACTATGATCCTCTTTTATTTTGTAACAGTTTTACTTTTATGAGAGTTTATATCACTTCATTTCTTAATTAAAGGTTGATTAATTTCATTGTCATGAACATGTGGTATGAGGTACAAGATATATACCAATACTATCAGTATGAGAATGGTGACGGATGAAGACACATACAGTACATAGTATACATTTTGTTTTCTTCATTTCAACACTTAATATAAAATATAAGATTTGGGTGCATCTCCTGTTTTTATTAAATTCAAGTTGTTCTGTCACCTCGAGTGTGATTCATATTCGGGAAGGATCTGTTGAATCCTGGGGGATTTGTGCTTATGAGGCGGATAAATCCTTAAGGATAGTGACTTTGTCATGCCTTAGGTTATTCCATTGTTTACTATGTTTGGAGATTGTTCGTGATTCCGGCTTTCGTGGTGATCAATTACCACTTACTAAGATAAGTATATTCATCTCTAATCTCAATCTCATTTTATTCTTGTTAGTATATTTGTTTGATATATTTAATCATATGTGTTTATTATTATGAATTAATTTCAGGTCCAATATTACAACATTCTTAAGAATATATCTTTAATTTGTGATCATGATTTGGACTTGTAAAACTTCTGGTTAAAATGGTTAATTTGCCTACTACATACTTGGCTTATTGATATCATAATTAGGGTGACAAGAAAAGTCTATCCTAATATTGAAGACGCACTATTTTTATGATGCGCACATGTTGCTAGTCTCTTGGAAAATCTGGTTAGATTTAATTGGTTTACCTTTACTGTTCTGAAATTTTTAGGAACAATTTTTTGGTGCCTGTTTATAGTTGATTGGTGAGAAAATATTATTTTTTGATTTTAACTTCAATTATAACTTTGGTTTTTTGGCGTAGCCACTGATAGAATTTTAATTAAGATTTTCGAGAACTAATGTTTGTTCATGGGTTGAATTTATTTGTGGTGATTCTAATTATTAAGTTGTGGTATTGGTTATTGGATTAATATTATTATGAGAACATGAATTTTTATGTGCAAATATATATTTATATGATACTGATAGATGTTTTGAAAATTGATACAAAACTATTTATTTGAGAATATTTTAAAAGTTTAAATTTTATTGAACATAAATTAGTTTGATATGTTTGTCAAAAAAAAAAAATTGTTTGATATGTCTTTTAGTTTGTGAGAAAAATATTTTATTATGGAGAATATTTATATTGCTGGAATTAAGGTTGATGTACCATATTGATAATTCGGTTAAAAAGCTCTGCTAGGGTTTGGTCCTCAAGCAGCCAACGTACGCAGTCCTCCTACGCCAGCCTCCCACGTGCCATCTCCGATCATACCTAGTTCATCGCCGCCCTCTCTGCTCCAGAAAGACCTCGCCGCCGTCCAGTTTCCGTCGCCGCCTGTTCTCTGCTTCTGTAATTGCAATCGCCTTTGAAACCAAAATCGCGTTTTGCAAATCACGTTCCTCCCTCTGCAATCGATTTGAATTCTGTGATCTGTAACCGATTTGAAATCAGTGATCAAGAATTGATAATAATACTACAAACATCAATCGGCAAACTGTTCCTTGGTGTTACTGACATCGTGCTTTGCAATTCTATTACAGCACCGTGAAAATTTGCCAGAACTTGCTGATCGTATTCTGAAAATTTTGTGGTTCTAAAAGTGACTGAATTCTTGGTCTACAATGACCTCTCCCTTTGTTTTCTCGGCTAACGGCGAATCCCACAATCAACCGGCCCACAAACCCCCTGACCCGCCAAAGCACTCGTCCTCCAAACTATCATTCCGTGATAAATTGTTAGGCTCACCGCAAAACCTTCCTCCGAGAGAGAAAGTGGACATGATCAAAGAGAACCTTGTCCGCAAAGAACTTGGGGATGGAAATCGGCTTCTCCCTAAAATCTACATTGAACCGAAAGTTTTCCATGGCTTGTGCACGCCATGGAAAGATGCTATTGTCGTCAAACTCTTAGGAAAGAACCTCAGCTACCTTACCATGAAAGAACGTCTCCAAAAAATATGGAAGTTACAAGGCGGTTTTGAAATCATGGACAACGATAATGGTTTCTATATGGTGAAGTTCGACAACGCTGCTGACAAAGAAAAGGTGATCACTGGTGGCCCGTGGTTAATCTTTGACCACTGTCTTGCTGTCTCTCAATGGTCCCCCGAGTTCGCTTCACCTAATGCAAAGGTGGAACGCACAATTGTCTAGGTTAGATTCCCTGGTTTAAACCTAGTCTATTATGATGAAAGTTTCCTTATGGCCATGGCTTCAGCTATCGGTCGACCTATAAAAGTGGACATCAATACTCTAAAGGTTGAAAGAGGTAAATTCGCAAGAGTTTGCGTCGAAGTAGAACTTACTAAACCGATGGTAGGAAAAATTTGGGTAAATGGACACTGGTACAAAGTCCAATATGAAGGTTTGCATCTAATATGTACTAATTGCGGTTTCTATGGCCATCTAGGTAGGAATTGTCCTCTTGCCACCTCTGTGCCTGAAGGGACAAAACATGTACACCAACACCGCAATCCTGCCCCGCCCCAAGTCACCCCACCGGCCAACCATTCCAACTCTAGCCAACCACAAGGGAATGTTGTTATCAATGCAGACCCTAAGGTAACAGATAAAGAGAGAAATATCAACAATAACGAGGAGGGTAAGGAACTGCATGAGGAATGGCTCCTAGTTACTAGGCGCAAGAAACAACCTAATAAACCTACCTTACCAGGCTCAAAAACTGTCACCAACGACAAAAGTAACAAATTCAATGCTCTGTCTAATCTGGCCGACCAATCAAACTACAGCTCCGCTACCCAAAAGCTACCACCGAGACCACATGTTACAAACATAATGCGCCCCAACAAAGGTAATACTGACCCAAAACGCCGCCGTCGTGATGACGATGAAAACAACCATGTGACCGCCACTTCCCACTTTCCTACCAACCTAACAACAAAAAACCCCAATAACCTAAACAAACCTGTCCTATCTACCCCACTTCAACCAACAAAAACCCCACACCTTGTGTCTGATCGAAAAAACTTAGACTCTTTCCACCAAAAGTCGGCAACATCCGTGAACCCCAATTTTGACCAATTATCCGTCGTACAACACACAAATGACCCCCCTGATGATAATCTTTCTCCTCATAAAAGCCCTACTAATGAAGACATGGATGACCTTGAAATTAGTGAAGAAACCCATGTTCACCGTGATCACAATGAAGAAAACATGGTCACTTAGACCAGTCGTGTCCATTTACCTTTCTCTTTGTTTGTTTTGTTATGGAAGCTCTCAATGATGTCTCAGTCCTCTCTTGGAATATTAGAGGGGCCAACAACAATAATTCAAAACGACATTTGAAGGAAGTTATTAGAAAGTATCATCCCACTTTCCTTGCTATTCTTGAAACTCATGTTCCTTATTCTAAACTGTCCTCCTTTTGGACAAACAACGGCTATACTCCGACCCACGTTATTGAAGCCAATGGCCACTCTGGAGGTATATGGCTCCTAAAACATTTTGCTTCTTCCATTAATACTATTATCATTGACACTAATCAATACTCTATTACTTTCATGCTAACTCATGGTGATGCCTCCTCTACATGTACCTGCGTGTATGCCAGCCCAAACCCGACATTGCGTACCAACTTTTGGAGCTACCTAATAGACCGTAGCCGCACTATTGTTGGCCCTTGGATGCTTATAGGTGACTTTAACGAAACTCTCCTCCCTAGCAATCAACGAGGGGGTATCTTTCAACATGCCAGAGCAACCTTTTTTGCTAACTTCATGGACCAGTGTAGTCTTCTAGACCTCACAACCACTGGAGGACGTTTTACGTGGCACCAAAATCACAATGGCCTCCGCATTCTCTCTAAAAAACTTGACAGAGGTTTAGCAAATGTGGACTGGCGTTTGGCTTTTCCCGAAGCTTATGTCGAAGTTATTTGCAGACTTCACTCCGATCACAATCCTTTACTCCTTCGTTTTGGTGGTCTTCCCATTGCTAGAGGACCAAGACCCTTTCGATTCGAGGCCGCCTGGATTGATCATACAGACTACTCCGCTTTGGTTGAAAGAGCTTGGACATCTTCCAACCACAATACTACCACTGCTTTAAACAATGTCCGACACGAATCTATCACTTTCAATCAAGAAGTTTTCGGAAACATATTCAAACGCAAAAGACACATTGAGAGCCGACTCAAAGGGGTTCAAAATTATTTAGAAAGGGTTGACTCCTCCCGCCACACCCTTCTTGAGTGCGAACTTCAACAGGAATACAACCATATCCTTTTTCAAGAAGAAATGCTTTGGTACCAAAAATCTAGAGAAAAATGGGTCAAATTCGGTGACAAAAATAGCGCTTTTTTCCACACTCAAACCATCATAAGAAGGAAGCGAAATCGTGTTCATAGACTCCAGCTTCCTAACGGGACATGGTCATCTGACAGTTCCGTTCTTCAAAATGAGGCGCAACTATATTATAAGAATTTCTTTGGCGGCAACCAGCCCAACCACGACCCCTCCTTCTATAATGGCTTACACCCAACCATAGATGAAGATGGGAAAAATTCTTTACTTAGATCGGTCACTAAAGAGGTGGTATTTGAAGCCCTCAAATCCATGAAACCTTATAAGGCCCCGGGTCCAGACGGCTTCCAATGCATCTTCTTCAAACAATATTGGCACATTGTGGGAGATGACATCTTCGATCTGGTCAAAACAGCTTTCCATACAGGTTATTTTGTTCCTGTCATTTCGGAAACCTTGATATCTCTCATCCCCAAAGTTGACCCACCCACCACCTTTAAAGAATTTAGACCTATCAGTCTGTGCAATATTGTTTATAAAATTATTACAAAAGTTTTGGTTCTCCGCCTCAGGCCGATCCTAGATTCTATTATTGGACCCTACCAAAGCAGCTTTCTACCAGGTAGAGGCACCTCTGACAATGCGATCGTCTTGCAAGAAATCATCCACTTTATGAGAAAGACTAAAAAGAAGAAAGGTTATGTAGCCTTCAAACTCGACCTTGAAAAAACCTTTGATAATGTTAACTGGGACTTTCTTAAATCATGCCTCCATGATTTTGGCTTTCCAGACATAACAACCAAGTTTATCATGCACTGTGTTACCTCATCTAATTTTTCATTGTTATGGAACGGCAACAAAATTCCCCCTTTCAAGCCTTCCCATGGCCTCAGACAAGGAGATCCCTTACCCCCTTATTTATTTATATTATGTATGGAAAAGTTGTCTATCGCCATTAATGACGCGGTCCATCAGGGTATCTGGGCCCCCATCCACATCTCAGACAATGGGCCCCGATTATCCCACCTCCTATTTGCAGATGATGTTCTCCTCTTCACCATGGCCAAAACCTCTCAATTACGAGTTATTGTTGACATTCTTACACGTTTTGGTCGCGCCTCAGGTTTGAAGATCAACTTGTCAAAATCCCGAGCCTTTTACTCCGCAGGTATTCCTCAGAATAAGATCAACAAACTTACGTCCATCACTGGTATTCGGAGCACCACATCTCTAGAAAAGTATCTAGGCTTCCCAATACTCAAAGGGAGAGCCAAAAGAAGCGATTTCCATTTTATTATCGATAAGATGCAGACACGACTTGCTTCTTGGAAAAACAAGTTGTTAAACAAACCAGGTCGCTTAACGCTAGCTTCTTCTGTCCTCAATTCAATCCCCTCCTACTACATGCAAATTGCTTGGCTCCCTCAAAGCATCTGTGACAGCATAGATCAGACCACTCGCAATTTCATCTGGAGAGACTCCAACAACAAAGGTATCCACTTAGTGGGATGGAATAAAATATCTCGCCCCAAACAACTTGGTGGTTTGGGTATACGACCAGCTAGGGATGCAAATATCTCTCTATTGGGAAAGTTTGTCTGGGATATGGTGCAATCTTCAAGTAAGCTTTGGGTTGACCTCCTCTCTAGCAAATACATTGCAGGACCAAATTTCCTCCTCGTCAATAACCCTCCCAGTGGCTCCCCAACTTGGTCTTCTATTATTAAAGCAAAAAACGTCCTCAAAGACGGATTTTTATGGCGTGCAGGTTCGGGATCCTCCTCCTTCTGGTTCACTCCTTGGACCGATCTCGGCCGTCTTAGTTCACTTGTCCCCTATGTGGATATACATGATCTGGAGCTCTCGGTAAAAGATGTACTCTCCACAGGAAATCCTCATACTCGCAGTCTCTACACCCTGCTCCCTCCGTTGATTTCTGAAGTCATCAACAACACCAACTTCATGTTCAACGATTCTATCGAAGACGCTTTCATTTGGGTTAACAACAAAAACGGCACTTACACTACTAAAAGTGGCTATAATTGGCTACTCTCTCGGAGGGATCCGGTAACATCCGATAACCCTCTACACACTTGGTCTTGGATATGGAAGCTTCAACTCCCGGAAAAGATCAAATTCTTCTTTTGGTTGGCTTGCCACGACTCTACACCAACCCTCTCTTTACTCAATCATCGCAAGATGAGTCCTTCAGCCACCTGCATTCGATGTGGCCTTCAAGATGAAACTTTTCTTCATTGCATTCGGGACTGCGAGTTTTCTCATTGCCTTTGGAACCACATTGGTTTCAACAATCCAGATTTCTTCTCAAACCAGGATGTGTACGACTGGCTCAAGCAGAGTACCACAGGTGCACACGTTTTCACTTTCTCGGCCGCTGTTTGGTGGTCTTGGAGACACCGAAATTTGATGTGTTTGAACAATGAGACTTGGCTATTAGGTCGTCTCTCCTTCAACATTCGAGCATTGGTCGAAACATTAAGAAATTGTTTCTCTCCCACTTCTAACGACGAGTTAGTAGATAGACATATCAGGTGGAACAATAATAACTTCTCTTGTACCATTCTAAATGTGGACGGAAGTTGTCTCGGTACTCCTTTTCGAGCTGGATTTGGCGGCATTATTAGAAACACTTTCGGTCATTATCTTGCAGGCTTCTCAGGCTCCATTCAAGGATCATCTGACATTTTGCTCGCGGAACTGACTGTTATCTTTAGGGGTCTCTTGCTGGCCAAAGACATGAATATCGATGAACTTATCTGCTACTCTGACTCTTTACTATGTGTTAACCTCATGAAAGGTCCACAAGTTAAGTACCATATTTATGCCGTGTTGATCCAGGATATCAAGGAGTTGCTATCTCAAACCAACGGTGCTCTACACCACACACTTAGAGAAGGGAATCAATGTGCAGACTTTTTTGCTAAACTTGGAGCATCATCAGACGCCGACCTCCTGAATCATCCATCTCCTCCAGAAGCCCTTCGTGAACTTCTTAGGAATGACGCAATGGGAACTTTCTTCCCCCGTGCTTAATCTTTCTTTTTAGTTTTCTTTTTTTCTTTTTTATTAGCTTCTATACCAAAAAAATATTGATAATTCGGTTTGAAAAATATTTTTTATTTTGTGAAATTTATTGAAATATATTTTACTGTGGGGGCACACATATAGTATGCAAAATATTGTGATAATTCATTTTGTTGTGTCATGACTTGAAATATTTATTATTACTATTATTATTATTATTATTAATTATTTGAAAATTAAGGAATTCGCATAGACATATATATAATATGCGATAGAGATTTTGTCGTTTAAGAATATTTTAAGCAGACCTGAATATGATTGTGACTAATGAGACATTTGAGAGATATCATACAATGATATATCATGAGTTAACCATTGTATTAGAATAATACAATGAAGTTTAAGAAATTGTTTTCTATATGAAAATAAATTTCTACGTTGATCTATTTTCTCAAATGTGGGGGTTTGTCACCTGAGAATTATTCAAGTAAACCAGAATAAAATTCAACGGATAAATTTAATGTATTCAGTGTGGAGGTGTTGTCACTTGAAAATTTTCAAGTAGACCTGTATAATAAATCTAGTCATAAGAATTAATTATTTTATTTTGTGAAAATGTTGTCACTTGGTTTATCTAACCAGACATGTATGTATATTTATTTCAGAGAACAAGTTTATTGTTTTAAACTTGGCAAATATGAGTTTAATTGACTTAGAGACGTCTTAGTCAATATTACATGATGTGAGAAAATTATTCTTCATCATTTGTGTAAAGTACGTACTGAAAAAGCCCCTGGGAAGAAATAAATATGTGAAACATCGAGAGGAATGGAACTTTTAGCAATCTGAAATTAACAAGTGATGGGAACCCAACCTTTGTGATTGGAGACCCCATGAATAAGGTTTAATGTGGTAAGAACAAGTCACGAGTTAATTCTGCTAACACTAAAACTTTTTGTTCCTTTCCTATTGTGTACTTGAGAAAGTGTTAGACACTGCATTATTGAGAGGGTAAGCTATAAAGCTTTAATGAATTTCATATCCCTTATGGGTGGTGAAGATTTGCAGCATACACTTGATGAAATCACCTATATGAGTGTCAACTGGGGCCGCTTGCATGAGATCGTGGCGAAATCTCTAGAGCACTCATGAATACCAGGAACGCGCACGGCCTATTCGCGCACAACCGCGTAACAACAAGAATTGTGGGGGTGTAATGTGATTGTGAGACCTCTAACATGCATCAAGTGTCTTGGGTTCCATTGCTTGCAAAACCAATTCACTGCGTGTTAAGTCTTATCAGTCTAGGACAGGTTCCATAGCTTGCTACACTGTTCCGATGCGTTACACCTATGATGTCAACCCAGAAATTATCTTTAAATTCTTTTATTTTGAACTTTTGAAATATGTGGGGGATTGTTGTAATTTTAGTGTATTTCAAAAGTTATTTTATTATTTAGACAAATAATTTTATAGAGATTTTATTTATTACTTTTACATAAATAAATTTTGGTTAGTTTCTAAGATATTCCAAGTAAATTTTTTCTATACTAATGCTATTGATTCACATCATGGCTATTGAGTTAGTGGTAGATCAAATTAAAATTCTAAGTGTAATATGTTAGTGATTTTCAAAATAGTTGAATCACTTTAGAACCAAGAGTTGTAACTCTTAATGTGAATCATTTCTGAAATTCTGGCGTACCACTACTTATTAAATATTCAGACAGAATGATGTGCGGTAAGATGTGCGCACATTAACCAAACTTGTAACACACGTAACAAAAGAACAAATAATAAAAGCAGTAAAAATACGAGGAATTGTTAACCCAGTTCGGTGCAACGTCACCTAATCTGGGGGTTACCAAGCCAGGAAGGAAATCCACTAGTGTAATGATATTTCTAAGTTATCCGGCTTACACCTCGGTTTACAACTTAGAAACTGGCCAAATACCCGTGACATATTTCTACCTAGGTACCCCATAGGTAAGAGAAACCCATCTCACTTCCACTCACAGACCAGTGTTATCTATAACAAATACAATCAATAGATTTAGAGAACACTCCCTAAACAATAATACACTACTCGTACTTCAAAGCTTAGAGTAATGAACAATATTCCTTGCTTAAAAGCTTCGGATTACAACTCAATAAACCCAGTCCTTATGCAAGCATCTAGGTGACACAAGCAAAAGCTCACAAATAACAACGAACACAATTAACACAAAGACTTAAACACTAAAAACTCTAATTCTTCAAGACGGCTCAAGTAAGTATTAGGTTTAGTCTTCACACATATATATAGTCTTCTGATTAGCACAGGTCTTCAGACGTGTCTTGGGCTTCAAGAATGTCTTGTAAGAAAATAACCCAAGAGATATAAATTTGAACCATATAATATGTTTCCACATTTGGAAAATATTTTTTACAATTAAAATTAGGTTAACAAGTAACCCTGATGGTTCATAGTACGCGCGCGACTTACCCAGCAAGTAAGCGAGGCAAAAACAAAACGAATCTTCAAGAAAGATATGACGCTTAAATAAGTCACAAAAGTTCCGGTGTGGAATGATGTGCACACATCGTTCCCCACATTGTGTTATGCCAAAAATGAGGCCAACACAAAAACACTAACAATTCCTATAACCTTCGGTAAAGGAGTGCTAAATGAACCATAACATTGATTTAAGTCAAAAATCTGATGCATATGGTCATAACCTTTGACAAAGGGGTGTTTTCTCTCATGTGAATGGTCATATGATGCACTATAAATGCTTGGAATTTGGGCATCAATTAGCACACGAATTTTGTGAGATTAACAGCAAAATTCTCCCTCATTCTCTTACTCTAAATCATCCATCAATTTTGTTGGCGTTTTTGTATGTTGGATATAATTTTGCAAAAACCCATTTGGTCACATGCTCTAGGAAATGCTGAAGCATCTGAGTATGTTGAGCCTGAAGCTTTAGGCGCGTGCGCGTTTTTGTTGTTTCTAGAAGATATCTTGAAGAAGATTTGTTTTAGAAATTATATTTATCAAGCACAGCTGGCACAACACGTTCGCCTTGTGTCACAAGTAATCTCTTGTATATTTTAGGAATTATTTTATTTTTGCTGAAGTGTTATTGGATATATTTTTGAAGACTCCTATTCTTAAGAAACAAGTCAAGCTGCGTGGAGACTATATATACATGTGTAAAACCTAAAGTCTGAAGTGAAACCATTATTCACAAAAAAGGTGTATTTAGGTTTTTAGGGTTTCGTGGTTAAAGCCTTGTGCTTTAACGTGTGCACTCCTACGCTTTTAAGTATGGAGTTGTTTGTGTACTACTCTGAAACTGTGAAGTACGAAGTTGGTTGTTCTTGTGTACCACTCTTAAACTATGAAGTACGGAGTTGGTTGTTCTTGTGTTCACTAAAGCGTGCGTTGGTTATATGGTAAATAGTGAACTTGTGAGCCTTTCCTGTATCACGTTGATACATGATAAGGACATAGGGTATTCCTAGGGAGTTCCTAGGTAGAAGTCTATACTGGTAGTTAGGAAGTGAGAAGTGCAAACGAGGAGTTTGACTTTGAATTTGTTTTACTTAGTGGATTTCCTTCCTGGATTGGTATCCCCCAGACTAGGGGAGTTGCGCCGAACTGGGTTAACAAACACTTGTGTTTTTTATGTTTATGTCCTTTAATATTTTTATGTTATCTGTTTTGTGCGTAGATGCTGTAGCAATTGCTAAAACATCTTACTACTGACTGCCAGGAATTTCAATTGGTATCAAAGCAGGCACCCTGTTCTGTGTGGGTGAGCTCCAGGGAAGTATTTCTGGCATAATGAACAAGGAAAGAGGATTAGTTAATATGACATCTTTTGTGGACACTGAGGAAAGTATTTCATATTCAATTCTTGGAAGAGAATTCAAGAAAATTTTAATGAGAATTGAAAGGAAGCAAAGTTCCAATGTCAAGAACTCTGTCACGTCAAATGTTGAAGCATCTCTTAAAACTCATCTCAGTTCACTCAAGAAAACAAATCATGAGCGTGATGCTGTACCAGATGTTGAAACATCCTTGGCTGAATCTGGACAAAATTCTAAAATTGTCCAAGGAATATCAGATGATGAGGTACATCTTGAAAGTGAGTTTAACATAATTATGAAGAAGCTGAATAGAAGATCTAATGTTCAAGACATCTCATCTGATGAGAAATCTAACCAAGAAAAAGGTGTACAATGTCATGAATGTGAATGTTATGGACACATCAAATTAGAATGTGCTACCTATCTTAAGAAGCAAAAGAAAGATATAAATGTTTCCTGGTCTGATGAGTATGACTCTAAAGAAGAAGAAATTGGACTATGCATGTTTGATGTTGGTAATTTTGGTGATTCTTCTTATAATGAGAAGTCTATCTCTCTTGGTAAGTCTGACACTGATAAATTTAATGTTGAAGACCAAGATACTCTTGATATGAAGAATCATGAGGCTCTTGAGCAACCTACTTCAAAGATTACTAGTGATATTCCTAAAAGGCTGAGGAATCGAAGTGGTAAAGCTATTGCCTCAATAAGCCAATCTATCAAAACCCCTACTATGGTAACGAGGCAATCTACTAGTGTGGGTTCTAAGAAAGGATGGAGCAAGATTATTCTTCAAGCTGTCATGTCAACTAGGAATAAAAGTTTGAAGATAAAGAGTCCAGCTACAAGTGACTCTAATCATGATGTGGCAGAAGATGCTCCAACATCTATGTTTTCTGTACATAAGAAGACAACAAACAAGAAAATTCCTCTCAATATCACTGATGTTTCAATAGACAAAGTATTCCTCCACTCCATTGCAAATATACCGAGGTGGAAGTTTGTGTGCACCAGAAGATCAACCATGGAAATGGAACTGGTCAAGGAAGGGCTGAAGAACAAGGAGATCATGGGTCTCATTGATTTTGCTGTTTTGACGAGAAGTATAATATGGCTGGGTAGCTGTTATGAGAACCTGGTGAATGAATTCTTGATGACTATCCTTGAGTATTGTGATAATCTTTCTAGCAAGGGATACATAAAAGTCTATGCAAGAAGTAAACGGGTTAACTTCTCATCTATCGCAGCATTATTAGCAGCTCAGGCTGAGATTGAGATTAATGACAATGTCATCTGCAAGACCATCACTAGTAATCAGGTTAAAGTTTGGCCAAAGAAGGGCAAGTTGTCATCTAATAAGCTCACGGTGAAATATGCAATTTTGAATAGGAATGGAGCTATCAACTGGATGTTCACTTCTCACAGTTTTGACATAGCCACTGGTCAAGATAAGTCTCTTTATATTGTTGGTACTAAGACCTCCTATGACTTTGACACTTATATTCTTGATCAAACCATAAAGTATGCTAAGTGTTTGGATGTGAAGATGCTAATAGCATTTCCCACGCCACTCTGTAGTATTACTCTTGATCAGCATCTTGATATTTTGATCAGCTTTGATGTTGCCAATAAGAGGGAATCTCCTCTAAGGTTGAACTGTAGAATATATGAAGGGACGCATGTCTCAGATAATGCTGTAACATCTGACTAGAAAATGTCTTATACCATGAGCATAAAAGAGATAATTGCTCATGTGATGGATCCTTTGAAAGTTGGAAGTCTTATAAAGAGAAAAAATGAAAATGTGTTTGCAAGGATCATAAGTGACAGTGGGAAGAAATTTGAAGATGTCAAGTTCTCTGATTATTTGCTCCATTGAAATATTTACTCTCGGCTACTCTACTTATAGCATAGCTTACAAAGTCTTTAATTCCATAATCAATGCTATGAAAGAATCCATATATGTAGAAGATTTGGAAAAAAAAGGGTATTGATTCTCCTACTGAGATTGTGCAAGAGTCTCAAACCCTAGGATTAGAAGATACTGAAAAATCTGTTGTTGATGGTGGTAATGACACAAAGGCCATAGATAGCCTTGTATTGAAAACAACTCTTGAGAATTCTCAAACTACTACCATACCTGAAAGTGATAATTCTGATGAAGAAGTTAACCGTCCTGTATCTTGTGCTGCAAAAGATGCTAGAGCATCTGATGATTCTGATTTTCTAGCTAATGTAGAGGGAAATATGTCTGATGATACACTTGTGGTCTCTTAAAATGATGAGAGTATGAAGACTACTGAAATAGAAATAGAGGATCATCTTCTCTCAAACTCAAAAAACAAGTACTCATCATATTGAAGCTGATGTTGAAATTTTGTCATCTGTGTACAAAATTGTAGAGAAAACTCTTGAACTTGGTATAGTTGGAAGGCTAAGAAGTAGATTTAGAAATGACTCTACACCTCTACTACAACAACAAAGAAGAACAAATATTTTGGTCAGTTAAGGCCTGAGATGTATGGTCATCAAAGAACTTGGAGTAAACATGTTTCATCTGATGAGCCTAAGAAGAAGGAATTGAAGAAAAAGCATGTGATAATTCTATATTTGGTATAGTAAGTTTGTCTTAGAGGAAGATGTTGTTGAAGATGCTGGCACATTTCACAAGCCGGTAGAAGCAGGGAGAAAAAGAGCTAGAAATGTTTCATTTGTTCCCCAGGATATTGTGTCTTTCCATCATGAAGAAAGAGCTTCCAGCTGAAAATTTATTTGTGAAAGAAATGTTGTTGTTGAAAGAATCTTGAATCAAAAACTTCTTGATTTACAAGAACTCATGGAGTTAATTGATGCAGCAGGTTTAATGAAAAAATGTGCAAAGTTTATGGAAGTGCTATGTCAAGCTGGTTAGGGATTATAATGTGAACATAGGGGAAGATTGTGATGATCCTATGAGTGCTGAGTACAGACATGTTTTTGTCTAAGGTGATTTGGTGATAGAATGGCCAATGAAGAGAAACTTGTATGCTGCCAAGCTTTCTACCAAATATGCTATTCTGAACAAAATTGTAGCTGCTAATTGGGTGCCTACTACCCATTTTAATGATGTCTCAAGGGGGTCGAGTAAGTTTATCTATGCTATAGGTACAAAATCTGTTTTTAATTTTGGTGATTTTATCTTTTATCAAACTATAGCTCATAGAAAGACAAATGCTCCGAAGATTTCTATTGTTTTTCCTACCTTGATTTGTGATATCATTTTGCATCAATATCCTGAGATATGTAACAAATCTAATGAGGCTAGTCAACGAGAGGCAGACATTACTTTAGATCCAAGGTTTCTGTACAAGTCACATGCTAGAGACATTGCTCTAGCATCTGTCGTGCCAAGCAGACAGCAAATGATTTTTGATCTCAAGATTATGAGTAAACCTCTAGATGACAAGAAATTCTTGGTGGATCGTGTTATTTAAACTGTGAAAGCTGAAGAGTTGATTGCTCATGACGATAGAGAAAATGATTTGGTGGTTGAAGATCTTGAGGGTAATGCTGATTTTTGATCTTTTGTGTTACTTCTGACCTCTTGTATATGATGTTATATTGTTTTTATGGGATAAGCCCTAGATGTTTTATGCACCTGCATGTGCACTTAGTTGTAATATGCACCATGTGGTTATGTTCCTCTGACCATGTCTCCTGCTTATATGTTCATGAAGTGAAGGGGAGTATTATAAGTTTGATTTTCTCTTATTATCTACTTGTTGATTCTCTGAAGGGGATTATTATGTGTAGTATATGTCTCTTGCCTATCTATCTATGAGTGGAGTGATTGTGCTTATTTTGAGGGGGAGTATATGCATCTTGTGTGATGATGCATGTTGTGTGATGATGACTAAGTAGAATTAGTTTCTACTATACTCCCTCCGTCCCAAAACTATTGTCCTTTTAACATTTTAGTTTTGTCCCAAAACTATTGTCCTTTTCGAAAACCAATGTAAAGTTAATGTTAATTTATCAATTGTACCCTTACAAAAGTTAAAGTATTAATTAAATATATTTTCTCTTTCTTAATAAAGTAAGGGTAAAATAGACTTAACTTATCAATCTTTATTGTTTCTTAATCCACGTGCATAACTCTAAAAGGACAATAGTTTTGGGACGGAGGGAGTATTTTGCTGATTGCATGAGTTAAGGGAGGAATTTATTTTTCCTAGTCCTTAAGCTTGATTGGTCTTGAAGCTAATGTTTTCATCTAGGAATCCACTGTGAGAGGTTAACTCTCTCTGTTCATACTCTATGAGGCTAGTTGTTCTTATATCCGTTGTGCATGCCTCTGATATATTGTTGGCCAAAGCATTCAAAATCCTCACTAGTCTTGTCATTTAAACTGTTGTAAATTCTACAATAGTATGTGAAAGATGTTGTGTCATATGAAACAACATTATGTGACAGTGGTTTCGCGCCACCAAGTGTTATATTTTTGTACGCAAGCTTCTACAGATTCCCTAGTAGTTTTATTTTCTTCTAGCTTGCTGATCAAGGCACCTGTATCTGATGAAGCTCAAGATACTACTCTTGACAATGTTTTGCCTAAAGTTTTGGTCTATGAAGTGCAAGTATACATGAGAAGTAGTAAGTCCTTATGCTTATCTGCTGATATGACATATTGAGGGTCTTTGTGCTGACATGGTAATATATTTGATGATACTTTACTGGTTTGATTGATGATCATGCAACGAAGAGTGATTCTCCACTTATCCTGCACCACAAGCTATTCAACGAGAATCATGCTCCAAACATTGCTGGAATATCTAAGAAAGTTGCAGCTGGACCTATGTCAAGTAAGGATATGATAGCTGGGTTGAAAGAAACCTACAAAGCTTTGGAACTTGAAGAAGCTTATGTTGTGGCTAATCATGAGACAATTACACTATGGAGTATCTAAGATGACATGGTGTTCTTTGTAATGTATTTCATCTTCCCGTTGCATGTTGTTGCTATATGAGAAAATTTGTTGAAAATGAACGTTCTAATGAGAGGAAGAATTTTATATTGAAAGTGGATCTCTACAATATTTCACTATGAAAGCAAGTATGTAGAATCATAACTCTGCACTTTATGCATTATCCATGCTCTTCTCAATGGTATGATATCTTCTAGTTATTAGCTATGCGAATCTGCTAGCCTTTTACTTCTGAGATGTTCTGGTATGACATGCTATGTTTGGAAAAATTTATATCTAACAAGGGGGAATAGTAGTAATTACTTCATGATCTTGTTAGTTGTTACTTGTTATGATGTTAGTTGTATGATGTGTTTGCTAATGTTGCATCATGTTACATGGAGTAGGAATATATTGTGTTGGATTGTGCAGTTGTGGTTATCTGAGTATGCTGATTGATGCTATGATATTGTCGCAAGTGTTCTATGGTGCAATGTGAAATTGTAGAGCAGATTTATGAGCATGTTTTCTTTATGTTTCCTCTTTTTTATGTTCTTTGAATTTTATGCTACTCTGGTATATCCTATTTTAAATTCTCATATGAAATTTGGCAATATTTGTGGCTAAAAAAGGGGGAGAAATTAGCCGATACATCTTTCTATATGGTGATATGCAGTAGATTATGTTGCTCTGCCATGTATTTAGGGGGAGAGTTGTTTCTTTATGATATGCATGAGATATTGTTCTCAGGGGGAGTGCTGATGTTGAAGGAGAGTGTTATGCTTATGCTTTCATGATAATGCTATATCAGATGTTGAAGCATTCAGTTTACTGTGAAGCACTGTTTGTGATGAAGTGTATCTTCTCTGATGTTTTTATGTGTGAGGCTATTTATGTCATTCGCTGTTGTATGCCTCTAATGCTTGTGTTTTAGCCAAAATTTGCCAAAGGAGGAGATTGTTGGCGTTTTTGTATGTTGGCTATAATTTTGCAAAAACCCATTTGGTCACATGCTCTAGGAAATGCTGAAGCATCTGAGTATGTTGAGCCTGAAGCTTTAGGCGCGTGCGCGTTTTTGTTATTTCTAGAAGAGATCTTGAAGAAGATTTGTTTTAGAAATTATATTTATCAAGCCCAGCTGGCACAACACGTTCGCCTTGTGTCACAAGTAATCTCTTGTGTGAAGATTTAATTCTAAAATATATCTCCTATATTTTAGGAATTATTTTATTTTTGCTGAAGTGTTATTGGATATATTTTTGAAGACTCCTATTCTTAAGAAACAAGTCAAGCTGTGTGGAGACTCTATATATACATGTGTAAAACCTAAAGTCAGAAGCGAAGCCATTATTCACAAAAAAGGTGTATTTAGGTTTTTAGGGTTTCGTGGTTAAAGCCTTGTGCTTTAACGTGTGCACTCCTAAGCTTTTAAGTATGGAGTTGTTTGTGTACCACTCTTAAACTGTGAAGTACGGAGTTGGTTGTTCTTGTGTACCACTCTTAAACTATGAAGTACGGAGTTGGTTGTTCTTGTGTTCACTTAAGCGTGTGTTGGTTATATGGTAAATAGTGAACTTGTGAGCCTTTTCTGTATCACGTTGATACATGATAAGGACGTAGGGTGTTTGTTTTGTTTATTTTGAGATTGCTCCTAGCCGTTAGGTATGGAGTTTATTTTTATGTTTGAGAGTGTTCTCGTTTAAGTGTTTATGTATTGAACTTAATGCCAGTGCGAAGATCAGTGAATCAGAGGTTGTTTGCGTGGAAGTCTTCAAACTGAGAGGAAGTGAGCAGAGGTTCTCATATCTAGGAGTTCCTAGGTAGAAGTCTATACGGGTAGTTAGGAAGTGAGAAGTGCAAACGAGGAGTTTGACTTTGAATTTGTTTTACTTAGTGGATTTCCTTCCTGGATTGGTATCCCCCAGACTAGGGCAGTTTCGCCGAACTGGGTTAACAAACACTTGTGTTATTTATGTTTATGTCCTTTAATATTTTTATGTTATCTGTTCTGTGCGTAGATGCTGTAGCAATTGCTCAAGTATCTTACTACTGACTGCCAGGAATTTCAAATTCTCTAATGCATGAGTGAATTGTTGGAACCATAAATATGTAAAATACTGTTAGGAGATACGCTTGGTGTGGTTGTGCAATACACATCAAGGAACTCATTGTATCCTGAATGAGATTCGCTGGTCATTCCTATTGCATCCAATATACAATTATTGGTGGGGGATAATCGAACTTAAAGGTTAGTGTGGCAACCTCATACGCTTTGAGTTTTACATGCATAATCATTAAACTTTTTAGATTTCAAGTGCAGCAGTCTCTTCCCCACAATCAAGATATATAACATAATATATGGTGATTTAAAGTTAAATATAAGAGTTTTGATTATCATTTATCTTTATGTTGGACTTGTCTGTTAAATTGTCTCGTGTTTGGGAAGGCGAATTAGAAGCTTTTCTAGTGTTTGCAGCTTTAAATTATGGTTAATTCTTGTCTATATACATGAATCGGGGGTAGTTGCCCCAAATACCTTTAAATCAATAAAAGATTGTCACATGATATTAATTCTTTAAATAAAAAAATTAATTAATTTTTAACCATATGTTAATTAAAAATATTTTTATTTGTAATTAATTATATTTTAAGTTTCTTAATTTTTCTATTTATATTTTAGTCCTAATTTTAACTCTAAAACATTTTCATTCTTCTATTGTTTTTCAAACCACAACATATCGTACTCTCCCACTCCCACTCCCTCCAATCCAAATCGCCACAGATCTCTATTTATCGCCACCGAGGTTTTTCTCTTTCTCTTTGTCTCTTCAATCTTGTTCAATTTTAATTATAAACAGAGGTCGGCGGCGATGAACGGTGGTCGGCAACAATGAACAGTGGTCGACGACAATTTAGATTAGAGGGAGAGTAAGTGTTTACTGTGAATTTTGGTAAACAAGCGCTAGTTTGCAATGCTTTAAGGACCAACTAGAGAATCCTGGAACATGTTTGTTGATGACTTCTCGTCAAATGTCATTTTTAGAGTCTTTTGAGTTGATTAATTAGTCTTTTTATTTCTATTTAATGTTGGTATTAGAGTTTTATTTGAAGAAATTCTTCTTTTATCATATAAGGTGTGTAAGATTTCATTTTCTTGAATAACTAGTCTTTTTGCATAGTTTTGCTTTGCTTCATTGATTTAATGTAGTGCTGAGTTTTGGCGAAAAAGCAACAAGACAATGGTGTGGTAATTTAATCATATCTAGAGTTATAGATGTCCAAATGAAGTCACACCAGTTGCAAATGAAAGCTAATATCTATAGCTACAACGTTAAAGAAGACATGAAAATCTAATTTGAAGTGAAAAAAACTCAATTCTGCCATTTTTCGCCCAGATGTTGAAATCTACGCCCAGGCGCTCTTCAGCATATTCACTTCTGCCTTATCACGCCCAGGCGCCACTCTGTTCCGCCCAGGCGTAGCTCTGACTTACACATGCCACGTCAACCACGCCCAGGCGCTACTGTTATGAAAATAATGTCTATATATAAGCCCAAAATTCATATTTTATAAGGGTCTAGAGATTTTTACACTGAAATTGAGAGAAACACTATCCTAGGGTTTTGAGAAGCCGCTGTTCAACAACAATCATTGGAGTTGAAGCTTAACCTTGATCTTTATGTGTAATTCTTCCACTTCTCTTCATTCTTTGTAATTTCTCATGAGTAACTAATTTCTCTATTGTTAGTGATTAGTTGAATTTGGATGAAAACTCTATATTATGATCTAATACTATCTATATGAATGAATTTTAGTATGTTGTTTATGTAATCTATGTTCATAATGCTTTTTATTACTTGATCACTTTTAAATTGATTTGTGATTCACGATTTGAAACGAGAGTGGAATTTGTGAATGCTTGAGATTTCATATTCTTGCCTTCGTAGTCTAGAGATAGAAACGAACCCTTGAAACCATTATAATTTCTGATAATTATACACTTATTCTTGATTTTAAATTCGCTAAGAGATTAGGGGTTATCTTAAGAATAAAGGTTTAATTACTAAGAGATTCGGGTTAAACAATCTAGGAAATTGGTAAGAACATCTTGAATGAATTTTGTATTAGTATCAGATTAATAATATAGAGTAGAATCCAAAGAATACTCATCCCTGGCATTTTTAGTATTATTAAGTTCAAAGTAATTTTCTTTGTTAATTATTGCTTTCGAAACCAATCAAACCAAAACCTTTTGTTCAGTTAAGTAAAAGTTACAATTCGACAGTAAACGCGATCCTTGAGTTTGACACTCGGTCTTACCGTTTTAATATTACTACTTGCACGATTTCGTACACTTGTGAAAATCGCTATCATTTGTGCATTTATTGTTTAAGATTGGAAAAGGCAATGTCCATTAATTAGAATGAACAAGTTTGTTTTGAAAAGAAACTTAAATGACAAGAAAGATAAAAGAACTTTAAATGAAATGCAAGAAAAGTAAAAGTTTCAATGAATTTAATTGCAGAAAATGTAAATGAAAACAAGTAAATTGCATGAAAAGATAAATTTGCATTGAATTAATAAAAAGTGATCACAGGATCATACATTTTGCCTTGTTACTCGTTCTCTCGAACGCTGGATACTTTGAGTGTTTAAAGATTTGTAAGTATGAGAATTTGTGATAGAAATTACATAAAATGAAGTAGTATTTATAGATAAACACTATAACAGTCTAAATAACGTCTATAAAACGTTCACTTGACGCGTGTCTTGTGATTTGAATCTTCATTCTTGAATGCGAATAACTGCAATTTTGAATGAAGCGTTGCGTTGCTTCGAACTCAAACTTCCAAGAATAATAACATTTGCTTTCGAGTGGTCCTGCTGTTTACTCGAATTGTTGGTGACTCGAAGCTGACTTTGTCTTTTTGCTTGGACTTGTGAATACTCTTCCAAAGGATCCTTATGTTCTTAAAAACGTTATCCTTAACCTTCATATTAAAAGGTTACATATCATTTTATTTCTGGAAATATTAATTTCCATAATTGAAGGTTCATTAATTATGTTCAAAGAAACATTTAGAGCATATTTTGGCTTATCCAAAATATGAGCTAACAGTAAGATGTTGTCGTTTCAAAAATAATGGAAGACGAAAACATAAAAATAAATCACTTGAGAGAAAATAGTTAGATTAAAATTAAGACCTAAATTGTAAATAGATAAATTAAGAAACCTAAAATATAATTAATTAAAAATAAAAATAGTTTTAATTACTATATGATAAAAATTAAATTTATTTGTTTCATTTAAATAATTAATACCACGTGGTATGTTTTTATTGGTGGAAAGACATTTGGGGCAATTATCCCCAATTCATTAGGGATAGTGTAAGTTATCACCTTAGCTTAAATTATTTGCCTTGTGACTCTTTTTGTAATTAGTAGCCTCTCTTTCTTTGCACATCTTGTGCTAGAATGAAGGCTGTTTATTAATATAATTTCTTTAGTTTTTTCATAAAAAACAAAAGGAATAAGTGTAGTATAAATAAAACAACTAATAATAAACCTCTAAGAGTTGTCCTGATAATGTAAGTTCTTCTCTCTAAATCTTAGGTTTTGATACTCATGAGTTTTATGAAAGAGAATATAATATAGTGTACATGGAAGAATGGTGGTATGATACTTCCTTTCTTTTAAAACAAATTCACAATTTAACGTGTGATATTCACATAATTTATTTTAATCATAATTTTTTGTTAATATATACAAATAAATGTTAGAATATAAGATGTATTTTAATTTATTTCGATAAATATTTTTAAAATATCATTTTTTATAACTTATAATAATACATAATTAAATATATTAATAGATAAAATTTTAATTAAAATGTGTGCAGTAATTAACTGCAATATTTATTTTGAAATGAAGGAAGTCATATAGGTGCCTCCACCAAACTCTTTAGTATGCATGTACACCTTCTAGTCAAAAGCGATTTTTTTACAATGGAAAGTTTGTTTTCGAAACACATGCTAAAATGGAAATGCGATCTGCCAAGAGCTAGTTCTATTATTCTATTCTCGTGTGTTGCTCATTCTTATGTGAAAATATGAAGTAAAAGCGTGCTATATGGCAATAATGTATTAATAAACGGAGGAAAATTGTACCCAAAAAACAAAGGTGGGTGGGGAGTATGGACCACACTCACAAAATTAAGAGATCAATTGAATATATAGCTAGTTTGGCAAGTTGAATATATTTTAAAGAATTTTACATAAGTTAAAATCCGAAATATTATTGAAAATATAATTATCAGAAATATTATTGAAAAAATTGTAATTCAAATTTTAAAATTATCCAGTTTTTTACATTTAAAATCTATAAATAGCCACTAAACTATTTAAAAGAAAATTGCAAATAAACTATAAGATGTTAGTTTATCTGCAAACTCATTTAATTCTTTATAGTTGTGAGTAATTTTGAAGCTCATAAGATCTGATAAATGAATTTAATTATACCAACTTGTTGTCCTTAGATGATTATCTGTCAGCATTTATTATGAATTAGCTTCCAAACCAAGACAGATATAGGAGATAAGATAATTTTTTTCCCTTTCAATTAGACAGGATTAATCTGCATTGGAGAACTTTTTAAACAAAAAATATGAATTTTTTATTCCATTTGAATTTTTTTATTCACATAACTTTTGACTAGATAAAGGTCCAAAACTCTTACCACTTTAATCAATTTATGGTCGGTAGAGATCAGATAATACTACCTCCATTCTTTTTTATAAGACTCTGTTTGACAAAATTGCACTATTTATTTATTATATTTTGACCATATTTCTTTAATAAACACATAGATGTAAATATTAGCATATAAGATCTTGTTTGATTTGTTTTGATGAGTACTTTCAAAATATTAAGTTTTTATAATTTTTACTACTAAATAATAAAAAATATTAGTGATCAAAATTATGCATTAGCATACATGCAGTAGTTAAACAAGATCTTATATTTAAAAATGAAGGTAATAATATAATAATTCATTTATTATTACCAACCGGATCACGAGTAAATCTTCGTATGACTTTTGAGTTAGATTTGATTTAAGTCAACTATAATTCTCATGAGTTTTGAGTGAAAACCGAGAATTTAGAGTTTAAGGCTAGTAAAACAAATTTGATTTAAGGATTAAATACGGCATTCAGAAGGCATTCCGAAATTTTTTATAGAAACTAAAAATAGTATCATCTTTGTCCTAAAATATAAGATCCTATTGACTATTGTACATTTGCCAATACATAATTTTGATTGCGAATATTTTTAATTGTCTATTAGTAAAATTTATAAAAATTTGATATACTGAAAATATGTACAAAACAAATCAAACAAGATTTTATATGATAATATTACTCCCTCCATCCCAAAACTATTGTCCTTTTAGCTTTTTAGTTTTGTCCCAATACTATTGTCCTTTTTGGAAACCAATGTAAAATTAAAGTTAGTTTACCATTTGTATCTTTACAAAAGTTAAAGCATTAATTAAATATATTTTCTTTTTCTTAATAAAGTAAGGGTAAAAGAGACTTAACTTATTAATCTTTATTGTTTCTTAATCTACGTACATAACTCTAAAAAGACAATAGTTTTGGGACGGAGGGAGTAACATTTATATACTCTTAGAAAAATATGGTCAAAATAAAAGATATGAATAGTTAATTTAGTCAAACGAAATTTTATAAAATGGTACAAAGGTAATATTAAAATCAAGTAATGACTAAACTTATAAGATCTCTATTTTATAAAAACCAAAACATATTTAACTCTACAACTTTTAGTAAAATGAGTAAATATTTCGTTCCCTTCATTTGTTGATAAATTTTCTTGTTTTCATCTCAATATTCATACGTCGAAGCTCCATTAACATTAACATACATTCACACCATAGCCACTTCCTTCTCTTCAACAATTTGTTTACATCAAATTCAAATTCAAACAACAACAAGAAGAAGAAGAAACAGAGGAATCTCAGAATTATATATATTCACACACGTGGAATCTACATCTTCACGGTACGTAATCTTGTTGATGTTGATGCGTTTTAGTACTAATTTCTTTATGCATATCATCAACATGGCTTCAACTACACATTAATCTCTTTCTCACTTTTTAATCACTTTTTTCAGTTTTTCCGGTTAGCTTTTCACTTTACTCACGTTACTCAGATATATCCTTTTTTTTTCTTCATTTTTGAAAAAAAATCAAAAGAATGACATTTGCATTTTGTTTTTATCTCAACTTTTTAGCCTTATAGTCTGTCGCTATAAGTTAATAACAGTCATCAAATAATAATTATATAATATATAATTAGTAGTATTAATTTTGTTTAATCTTTTTCTATGCTGGTTTATGTCAATTAATAAACTGTTTTATGTGTTAATTGATTTTTTGGTTTTCACCGTCTGATTTGTAGGAAAAGGAGGCTCTAGTAGTCCAAATTTTGGAGTGAGTTTTGGTGGTTTCGGTCTCCTCCCAAACGCAGTTGTGGGATCGAACTGTGGTCCTCTCTACGTAGCAGTTGGTGTTTTCTCTGTTAATTTAATTTTGTTTAAATTGTGTTTTATTTATTTGTTTGTGTATTATGATTGGTGCATGAATTCAGTGAAATGAGTGTTTGGATTTTCTGCTTCAATGTGTTCATGCAGCTGAAAACAACAAAAGTGAAAGAAAAAAAAAAAGATTGAAATAAAATGGGAAGAGAAGAGAGAGAGAAAGAGAGAGACAGAGAAAGAGAGGGGTTATAAAGTGTTGTAGAGTAGAAGGAATTGCTACTATCGAAGATATTGTGTTTTTCTATCTGGTGAACGAATTAGAGTATCCTTTGTACTCTGTGAGATTTTACAACAAAAAAAGTTGTTTATTTACCGACTTTGTTGGAATTTCTAGTCGTTGGATTAATCTAACGGTCGAAAGTACTATATTTTATCTGTTAGATTAATCCAATTATCATTGAAGTGTTTATTATGTGTAATCTATGGTTTACTAGTACTATTAATTTACTTATAATTGATTCTATTTTGTTTGCTTGTAGGATTATAAACATTTGAAGATTTGTGATAATGGGGTTTATGCAGCTCTTGTATGTAGCTTCTTTGCCAGTAATGAAAGTATTACTGATTACTGCACTTGGTTTGTTTCTTGCAATTGATCACATAGATGTATTGGGAGCAGATGCAAGAAACAAAGTGAATAATGTAATTAATTTAATGAAACATATCTTCAAAAGTTAATCTTTTTTCGTTTTTCTCGAAATCTATCTATCTATCTATCTATCTATCTATCTGTGTGCTGACAACAGTAGTTTTTCTTTGACAGCTTGTATTTTATGTGTTTAATCCATCAATGGTTGGTAGCAATTTGGCAAAAACATTAACATCTGAGAACGTTCTTTCTTTGTAAGTTATTTTGACTTATTTATGATTATACATATATTGGATTAATTAATGGAACCATCTGATTAATTAACTGTTGTTGTGAATTGATGATTGGTTTCTTAGTTTTAATTCATAGTTTTTGATTCATTTAGGTGGTTCATGCCAGTTAATATTCTTGCCACATTCATAATAGGATCAGCTTTAGCATGGATTGTGATTAAGATCACAAGGCCTCCAAAGCACTTGGAAGGTTTAATATTGGGTTGCTGTTCTGCAGGTATACTCATCTTCTGGACAAACAGATTCAAAATTACTTTTTTTTTTATAGCAAATGTTAGTATATCAAATGTATCGTGGTATTTTCTCTTTCATCGGAGTTTGAATCCTGGTTTAAACTCTGGTATTAGTATAGCTGTTATGTTAGTGTTTTTTATTGGGAAATGCTAATTATTAAGTTTTCTTAGAAATTTGTGTATTCAATTCAATTCATTGAAAGTTGAAATGTTTAATTTTTTTTGTAAAGTACTTTCTTTATTTGAAGCCACTAAATAATATTCTTAGAATACTCGTTAGCAAGACTCTTATCTCTTTCATCAGTGTTTGAACTCGGGTTGTATAGTATATTATTACATACCGTGTGTCTTATTTTTTTTTTCTTGCAGGATTCTTGTCTTGAAACATCTTTTATTTGAGCTAATAATTTGAGATTAATGTGAACAGGAAATTTAGGAAATTTGCCTATAATCATAATTCCAGCTATATGTAAGGAGAAAGGAAGTCCTTTTGGAGATCCTGAAGTCTGCCATAAATATGGGATGGCTTATGTTTCACTTTCTATGGCGGTGTGTAACTCCATTGCTTCCTCTAATGTTTATAACTTTGATCTTGCAAATTGTAATTGATCTGATATATTGTCTATTTAGCACTGACACTTTAGAATGAAAGTGTGTATGACACTGACGGTTTGACGCGGCACATTTAGTTGTTTTCAGTCACATTCTTAGTGTCTATAGTGTACATTTTACCAAGAAAATAATGAATTTGTTTGACTCTAATTACTTGTATTTCAAATTTATTTGGAGAATTTTAGATTGGAGCAGTTTTACTATGGACATATGTTTACAACATTATGAGGGTTTCAACAAGTAGAGCCAAATTGATGACTTCAAGGGTGATATCAGAATCACAAGAAGACAATATTTCAGTTGCAAAAGATACCCCAAATGATGCATATACATTACTGCTTCCAAATACAGGAATTAAGGATAAGGTAAAAAAGATTCACACAAACTTAACTCATTTTAATTTCATATTAGCTAGCTTTATAGTCATTGTATGAATTTAAATTATGTGTAAGCAAATTTGTATCACATTAGATAATCTCATTTTCCCGGGAATCAGAGGATTAATTCACAAAAACAAATTATATATATAATCTCATTTTTAATTTTTGTCATTTGTCTTATGACAATAAATTAATGTAGAGAAAAATAATGTTTTGATGTTTTATTTTTTCAGGTTTTGTTCTCAGATAAAATTAAGCACATTTTGTGGAAGATTACACGCAACCTCAATTTCAAAACCATTTTTGCACCATCAACCATCGGAGCAGTATGATACTCACTTTCTAGGAAATAAATTACTATCTTATTTCCCCATTTTTTTTCACTTGCATTTGATGCATTTAGTAATTACTACTTCCTCCGTTTTAAAATATAAGCAAAAGTGAGTCAAAGAAACTTGAAGTATTTGGTTCACAATTTAAATCACAAATACATTCATTTTTGTTGACCAACTTTTGTTTACATTTTGGGACAGAGAGAGTATCTGTTATTGATCTAACAATTAGCAACACTACATTTTTGCAATTTTTTTTTATTTCCATATATATTGTAGGAACAAACAAAATGTTGGATGAAGACAATAGTAGCCATAACATAATTATTACTTAGTATCTCATACGTCCAATCTTATTTCACAGATTATTGGCTTTTGCATTGGTGTAATCAACCCAATACGTAAGTTAATGGTTGGCAATGATGCTCCATTACATGTGGTTGAAGACTCTGCATCCATGATGGGGTATGTATGCATCCCAAAACTTAGTCTTTAATATATTAAAGCCGAGATTAATTGTTATACACTGGCGTATAATATTTCTTTATACATGCATCTAATAAAATCACATCAAAATTTACTTTTAAAGTAAGAAATTAAATCTCATTTTCATTTTTGTCTCATTAATTTCAGTGAAGCAGCCATTCCTACCGTCACCCTCATATTGGGTGCAAACCTACTTAAAGGTAGACATTTTTAATGCTAATTTTATAAGTTCTTAAATACACTTAATTTTTTTTTTTACTTTGGTAATTTTTTTTTTTTTTTGACAAACTTTGGTAATTTGTTTTAAAAATAGAGTATGTGTGAATTGACCAGGTTTGAAGGGAACAAGTACTCCAGTGTGGTCAATTGTGGGAATCGTAGCTGTAAGATACATTTTTCTGCCCATATTAGGTGTCATTGTGGTCCAAGGAGCAATTAAATTGGGTTTGGTGCAACAAGATCCTTTATATCAGTTTGTCCTTCTACTTCAATATGCACTTCCACCAGCAATGAATATAGGTAACATAATTTTACCTGTCATTCTACTTCAATCTCACACAAAACTTTCACAACGGTTGACTTTGCTACTTCTTCTAAGTAGAATTTCAACGTTCTTGATGTCTTTACGACTGAGATAGTGACCTGACTTGTGGTATACCCAACGGTAGAGTCAGGGGTGGCATGGCCGGGCCATGACCCACCCCACAAAAATTAAATTGCTAATATAGCTTATGTGTTTTAAAAGCAAAAAATTTAAGTGCATTTCTTTAAATATTTTTCGTATGATTCTTAATATAATTTTTTTTTTTTGGTTATAACAAACTTTAAGAATATCATGAATTTGAAAATTTTTTAGTTTGTTATGTTAAGAATTATACGAAAAATATTTAAAAAAATGTACATAAATGTTGTGCAAAAGGTATTTACTTAATAATCATAGTTTATTATACTTTTTTAAATGATAAAAAAGTAAAGTTTTTTTTTGTTGGTGAAAAATCTCTCATTTACTTATTATAATTTTTTAAGGTATTTAATTAATTTAATATACTCAAAAATATCTTTCAAAAATACCATTTTAAAGTATTTAATTAAATTTTTTTATGACCAGTTTTATGCCCGTTTGGCCGGGCTTATTTTCTACTTTTTTTCTTCTCCTTAAAAATAGTAAAGTAGGAAAAAAATGTGTTTGATTCTACTTTTTTTCATTTTTTAATTCTTTAGTTTATTTCTCTAATACTTTTAAAGAGAAATATGGCTAAATTCAATTTTATACTTCTCTATTTCGTTTAAGCTAAATAGAAAAGTAGAAAATAAGCCGGGGCAAACGAACACTATAATTTAAAATTTTTGTATATAGTATAATTTTCGTACTATAATTTTTTTAATAGCCCACCCGAACATTTTTTTCTAGCCACTAGTTATACCGTATACAAACATCGAGTGATATTTTTTCTATTTATGGGGAGTCGTATAAATTGTTTTTAGAGTTTCTAGTGATGTTCAAACATCGATCCATCGTAGAGCACATGAAACCTAACCTTATTGTTCTCTGCAGGAACTATGGCTCAATTGTTTGGATCTGGTGAAAGTGAATGCTCTGTTATAATGCTATGGTCATACGCCTTGGCTTCAATTGCAGTTACCCTTTGGTCAACCTGCTTTATGTGGCTAGTTATTTGACTTTGTACTCATAAACATAGCTGAAATATTATTATTGTCAAAAAAAAAAATAGCTGAAATATTATTATTTGATTGTCATTTAATGAATATTATAATATAATTTTATTCTTGGTAAGTACTAAGTAGTTTGATTGTCATTTTTTTCTTTGATGTATTAGCATATAATTTAACAAGTCTGATAATACAAGAAGATGACTGTGTTAATGGTACATGCTACAATATAAATTTTTTTCTTTTCAAGACACGTAAAATTATTGGATAAAGTTCATGACATTTTAAAAGATAAATTAATAAAACTCATCTTGAAAAGAGATTGGTAAAGATAATCAAATAAGAGCTAATGAAAAACTGTAGCTGATGAATAAAATAAATTTGTAAACAATGCTAGTGTAAATTTTCTTTATACACACGAATTGAAGTTTATTTTTACTACACATGACACTTTTATAATTAACCTAAAACTAAATTTTGTTTAACTTATAGATAGACATAGACAGATATATAAATTCTTGTTCTTAGTGCTGCACCCACAATGGGGGATATGATCACATATAGTTCTTTAATAAAATCCTTTTTACATTCTTAATCTAAACAAGTTGTATCCCCATTAATGCAAACATAGTCTAACCGAAGAAGAGATGGCTGTAATTTTCTCGCGAAAATAGAGGTTGATGGTCGAAGTTGTGGCCTGGTCAAACAATTTTCAATTGAAGGTTCGGATATCCAACTCGAGCTTTGTTTCGTTCAAAAAGATCTTGAAGTGCTTCAACAAACTGACTATGTACTTTTGCAACCTGGAAAAATGTGAATGTCATTAAAGAGATGAAAACAAAATTAGTAATCACTGGATCAAATTTGTGAATTCTACTTAATATAAAAAGCATATTATACATACCTCCTCAGGAGTCGGTTTCGAATTTTGCTCAAGCTCAATTGGTCTACCCACCACCACATACATGGGATGTTTGAATGGTATTGGAGACCTAAAGAGAAGAGATAATCTGCGTTAAATTATAATTCTATGGATATGGAATGCTAACTTGTGTGCAAATCAACTAACTACTATCCTCAAATTAAGAACTAGCTAACTACAAGTTCATAGTACATGGTATGCATTTTGCAAAACATTAAAATGGGGATACCGGACCCTCTGCAGCCAATGCACAGTTACAGCCACCGGAGCGGATTTTCTTGCGTCAAATGGGTCCATGGAAAATATTTTGAGCTGAATCAGACTATACTAGCTAGTCTTCCATATTATGAACCAACAATTTTTATTGTTTGTAAATATGCATAAAGAATTTTGAATCTCTGAGTGGTTGGACATTATGAAAATGGATTATTCTATTGTTATACTTCTTACAACTTAATCTATTGAACATCATCAACTTATAATAAAAAATTAACTAGTATCATTCATCATGGTTATAACCCTGGTTAGTGAAAATAGAAGTAAGGGATATCAGATCACAGGAAGTAAGTATGCAAGTTGACACATATAGAAGTAATTGAGTACCCGAAAATTCCCCAAAAATATATTGGGGTGAATTTGATAGCCCTCGCGAAATTCAGAATCAGCTTCCCACCTGGTTTCCACCACTTATAAACATCTGACTATATTGATATTGCATCAGAAGATGAATGTTAATTTGAATGAACAAAGATATTAGAAAGTAAAATAGTAACGTTGAAAGATGAACCAATGAGACCTAAGTAATCAATAAATACCTGTCCAAAGCAGAAAACTGGAACAAGGGGTTTTCCCTTCTCCATTGCTATACGGACAAATCCTCTTCTTGACTTGAGAAAGGCAATCTTAAAGTAAATAATTCTTATTAGTTAATATTGCTAACCTATATGAATATAAAGCCGAATATAAATCATGTATTAAATAGAGTAAGGTTCATTTTATAACCCATTTTATCTACAGCCTTCTTATGCCTCTTTTTACAAACACTAACAACTGGTTAAATGCAGCACCAAACCAAACAGATACATCCAACCAATGCAATGATCTTTTCCTGAATAATTTGCAGCAATTTTAGGTATTTTGTGACTATAACGATAACATACTATTTCATCATTTGGAATCAGTTAGGTTTGGGTCCACAGAAGATTTGAAATGGTTTCACATCCAATGCCAGAATCCAAACTTGATCACGATGGCATCGTATCTTAATCCATTTATCAGGCATATGAAATGGAAAAAAAATTTTATTAACATTTATAGACTACAATTGCTATGCAGGTACAAGTATCGCTTCTTTCTTGTACTTGCTTTCAAAAATAGCATCCAAAAGTCTTGTTTCCATGTCAGACAGGATAATTGAACCCGGACCCGGGTGCTTGCTATGCAAAGGAAAATGCTTATACCAATATATAACTAAACTTGGCATCAGTTAAAAACATAAATAACTAAAGGAGTAGAAACATTTTCAGTTATCAATGAAAGAATAAAAAATAAAACATTGTGGAAGTGTTAGAATTTTAAGGTAGTAGTGATAGTTGAATAGTGTAGATGACATTAGTTGATAGAATGATAGTAGTGAGTAGTGTGAGACAAAGGATAACATATTAGAAGTTAGGAGGAGACATATAGTATGGTGAAGCCTTAAATGTTATGCATTACATCTCAAAGTCTTGAATACAATTGTACATATGATTACTTATTTATAGGTGTAGAAGGTATTCTAGATAACTCATTCTAGATCCTTCATGATATTTCCTAATACAAATATAATAATAACTTACTCTACTAGTTACTCAAGTATTCTAGAAAGATCTTACAATTGTACATCATCACTTGATAGTTTATTCTACAAGTTACTAATTTATTCTAGAAATATCTAGAAATATGCATCATATTTCAACAGGAAGAAAGGAGTGAAAAAACAATGTACCTCACTACCATGCTCCATGAAAAATGTTTCTTGAACTCCTCCTGGTACTAAGATGCAACTATAGCCTGAATCCAGCAAGGAGGTAAAGTTTTTCCTTGATACTGGTGTCAAACCCAACCATGTCCATATGTGTCTCAAAAATGGTGTGTAAAATATCTAAGTTGTCAAATGCGAAGAAAAATATTTAGAATCATATCCTTAGTAAATTTCATTAAGATACAAAGCCTCAAGTAAAAGCCTTACTGCACTGCTCGCAAGAACTTTTATTTTCGGAAGAGGCATAAAACCTGTGCTGTCGGCTAGTGCAACTACTCCAATTGGCAAAACAGAATGTGGTTCATAACCAAAAACTGCATTAAGAGCATACTGTTGTTATATCAATGAGCTTCTAACAAGAAAAGAAATAAAATAAATAGGAGTCGCAAACTTGTTTAATCAAACAATAAGCTTGCTTAAAATTTGTCAACATGTATATTTTATGCCATGATTTATGTTGTATTGTATTAGATAACATAACTCATCATTTTAAATTTGTCTACCACATTTAATTGAGACTATTAAAGAAATTAAAGCTTAAAACAGTTTGTAAATGCTAACTATACCACGCCTATATAATACTATGATCCCCTTAAACAATTTTCAGAACTGTCACCAATTACCCATTATTTTAAGGATTCAGATTATAATCACAAAAAATCACGCATTTGACGCAGTCATGCTATCTGGATATCTGTTGGATCAAGATTAGACAATTCATATTCGGACTTTGGGAAATCAAGTTGAAATTATATTCCGAAGTTGACTGACTGTATCCAAATCTGTACTTTGTCCTCCAATTTTCCCTCCATCTCGTATCATAAGATCCTAACCCTTATGAATCAAGAGGAATGACGATATCAAGTTCAAATAGCCCCAAGTCCCCAACTTTCCTATTACCCTTTCATCCCAATTCAAAGTCAAACACCAAACATACTGTTCCGAACAGAACTCAGATTTATCCGCGGAGGATAAATGAGGGTATGTTCTGACAAATTTTATTGTTCCAAAGACGGCGCCACTGTTCCAAACAGATCTCAGATTTATCCGCAGGGGATAATCTGAGTTATGTTCGGAACACATACAAATAAAATTATGTATAAATAAGTTTTTCTTTCTGTATGACATGCAAATGAACAATAGATAGAAGCATTTGAATAAGCAAAAAAAGACCCTCAAAATTGAATTAACATTATTATTAATTGGTTAGAAACAAGAAAGTACAAACCATAAGCACGATTTGGATGAAAAGCCTTAATATCCTCTACATGAAGCGTGACAGGAAAGTAACTACAAGCATGCTTACATATATACCTGAAATATAGCCATAAAAGAAGTACTCAAGTTATGCATTATAAAAGAAAGGAACATGAAGAAAAACACAAGAAAAAACGAAAAAAGCGAAAAGGAAAAAAAAAAGTACCTGGCTAATTTTCGACCATATAAGCTCTTTTCATCAATAGGAATCGCCATTAACACAAAAAGCAATCCAAAAACCCTGATATAAAAACCAAAAGTCACAAAATCTCAATTAACACATCACCAATAAGTGCAGCTTTTAGTTGGCGAATGGCGATGAAAGAGTTTAGTGAATCACTTAAGCGTCATCGAGACAACATATAATCATCATCTAAGCAGCATATAATCATCTCAAAATGACAACATGACTTAACTGGTCATCGAGATAACACTTAACCATCTCTTTGTCTGAAACTCCAAAGTGTAGTTTTCGACAAAATCAAGTAACACTCTGTGATTCCACTAAACTCGCTATCAATTCCAACACATACAAAGATTCTTTTTGGATAAAAAACTTAACTATTAAGCATTCATATCATTAAAGTTTATTATATAAGTGCTTATATATAAATTGTTGTTTTCGAATTCAAAAACAGTTTAAAATAAATTTTAGCCACCAAAGAGATTATTGGATTGATTCACGGATCAATACTTTCTTTAAGATGTTTCACAGCACTGCCAAGTTTGTGCAAGGCAGACTATCAACCACGAAGTCCGAGTCCCCATAATAAAACTGTCCAGTTCATATAAACTATAAGCATTTTTCATAAATTATTTTCATTTAAACTATAAACATTGTTTATAAAGCTATATATGATAGTTTATATAGAAATAAGCAAAAAACATACTATGAACATAACAGCTCCATTGAAATGAGTAAAACTTACAAGAGTGCTTTGGAGAGAGGAAGGAAGAAGAGTGTGCAGAAAACAACTGCTACAATGAAATGAATACCTCCAAGCCATAATGACAAAGCAAGAAAACTGTTCAAACTATTGGAAGAAGGATCAGAGAATTTATCACTCCCGACGAACACTTTCGCCTCCGGTTCTCCGGCACTCCGTCGGGAATTCTCCGGTGACGTTTCCATCTTCCCGCGCTCCGTGAAGAAGGAACCGAGGAGAGTTAAGTAAATTGAGGAAAATGTTTTAGGGGTAAAATAGTCAAGTGGAACTGTCTCGGAGTTTCCAAGTTTGCATTTTGAAGCTTAAATAAGAAAGTGATTGGTGATCTGTTTTTGAGCTATAAGATGTTTATTATTATTTTTTTTATAATTAGATGTTTATTTATTTATGATAATAAATGAAGAATGAATTTATATCAGAAAATAAACGAAGAATGAATTTGTCATTATTATACTATATCAACCAATTTTGTCAAATATGGTCCAACCAATCTCATTGTATTTTTATATACTCTACCCATACATCAAGGTTGGACTTAAGTGTATCTATGATAAGATAGCTTTGGTGTACATTAATGTTTGTCATCAAATATTGCATATACAAAATAATCCTATTTTTTTTTATTATACGAGACAAATATATTTTTTAAATTTATTAAAAAAAGATTGTATTTGATTAATTAATGAATTCAGATATATATTTTTAATAAATCTAGAAAGTCTATTTATTTGTCTCTTATAAATTAAAAAAACCAGAAATAATATCATATTTAATGATTATATTTAAGTAGTTAATGAATTTTTCTAAGATTAATCGTTTGAAAATATTTGAATTTGATTCTTGAGAGAAATCATTTTTGATCAGATTATTTACTTGAAATTAGAGGGTTAATAGACAGTCCCCGTATGATAGTTCAAGTGGTAAGAGTTAGGAGACATATAGGTTCGGTAGAGGGAAATCCAAGGTTCGATCCCTGACGAGAACAATTTATCATTCCGATGTATCAAAAAAAAAAGAGGGTTAATAGGAAAAAACTTGCACCAACTATCTATTTACTGAATTCGAATCTCAGGTGATATTGCCACGACCCAACTTGAATTGTGACCGGCGTACAAATTAATACTAGTCAAACAAACCTAGAGACCAAATTTGACAAACAATACATAATTTCAAATGACCATTATTTCATGATAATATTTACTAAAATTTCAGCAGAGTGTCCTCTGTATTTTCGACGTTTCCAAAATAAATTAGAATCATGCTTGCAACATATATATGTTATTGTCGGAGTTTCCAGGACTACATATTTAAGGTTTATATGTTTCGAAATAAATATATTTCTACAGTTAAAATATAATGAAATCATAAGTTTCTCAAACATATGAAAGAAACATATAAAAAAATTAATATTTTAAAAAATGAATATTTATTCATTTTAATTTATTAATTCCATTTTCATGTAAATACCATCATTGTATGAGTAAAAAAAATACCATCATTGTAGGAAGGCTAATAGAAAACAATGTGATGAAAGATTTGCAATGATACCACATATGACCTTCAATACTTTAAGAGCATGCGGCACATGGACTATTTTATTGGACAACTATTTGGCTCTTAGTATCATGATTAAGGAGATGATTAAGAGGCTACGGATAACAAGTTGGAAGCAACCAACAGATAATCAAATTCATATATTCAGATGTCAAGTGTATCTATAATATATTATTTGAGGGGATTATCTATACGGAGATTTGAAGTCGTAGATTTTTTCCTCGTAGAGATGGAGATAGAGAGAAAAATTCATCCATGAATAATTTGAGACAAAGAACGGGGAAGGTCCCTCCGCCACTATAGATTTCCCGACCCCGACCATATTATTTAGGGTTAATAGGTCAATACTCCTCTGTAAAATACTCTAGTTTTGCAATATCACCTGTAAAAAAAATTTGAAAATTCCCCATTGTAATGTTTGATTTTTTGCAATACCTCCTGACTCCTGGACTAAGTCAACCATAATATAACCCTCGCAAAACAGAACTGCCGCAAAAAAAAGCCGCAAAATATAAGTTTAGTGGGGATTTTAAACCGTCGCCAAATATAATTTAGCGCGGGTTTTAAACCGCCGCAAAATATTATGGTTGACTGAGTCCAGGGGGTATTGCAAAAAATCAAACATTACAGGGGAGGATTCTAAAAAATATAAGAAATTACAAAGGATATTATAAAACTCGCGTATTTTACAGAGAGGTATTGACCTATTAACCCTATTATTTAAATTTTATATACAATATATAATTATATAACTTTAGAGGGCATATCAAATGACAAGAGCCTTTTTTTTATCAGTAGGAAATAAAAAAAAGAAACAAAGAGGAATTACAAACGGAGGAATTGAGTTCCTATATGCTAAGCAATATCTTGATAAAGAAGATGGACAATTTGGAATAATCTTGAGTTCATGAGAAAGAGAAGCACCCAATTTAGTCAACCAATCTACATAAGAGTTTCCTTCCCGTAGAGTATGAGTCAACGCAACATTCCAATCTTTCAACATAAAAGCACGAATGTTATTAATAAGACGAGCATAAGGATGGGTAAGTGGAACCCCATCTTTGATAAGTGTCAATGTCGTTTGAGAATCTGACTCACAAATAATGTCTCTAAAGCCAAGATCCCAAGTAATATGTAATCCACAAGAAATAGCTCGAAGCTCAGCATTAATATTAGTAGTATGACAACAGCTTCCCGCATGCCAATAATCCAACCACCAATCGAGTTTATGATAAGATCCCCAAAGCCTGATCTACCCGGATTACCAATTGAACTACCATCAACATTAACTTTAAACACATTATCCGGATGAGGGTGCCAAGAAACCAACCTAGGCGAAGAGATAGAAGAAGGATCACCAAAAACGTTTTTAGTGGAGTTATAAAAGGAGTATGTTAGAATTGCCTTGAAATCTCATTGAAATGGAAAAAGGAAGAAAAACATATTCTACCAAGCACGCGCAACGTGCTCACCTGCAGGAAAATTACTTCTAGACTGTTGGGTTTTTGTATGTTGGCTACATTTTGCAAAAACAACTACTAGCCAAATGCTGAGACAAATGCTGTAGCATGTGGAACAGCATTGTGTGACCTGATTGTTGCGCGCCAACACGCGCTATATTTCTGTGCAAGATCTTCTGGAGATTCTATGAAGTTTTATATTTAACCTAGCGTGCAGAACAAGACGCGCAGGTTGAATGAATTGTACAGGCTGTCAAGCCTTTGTGTATTTCCATAATTGATATTGATATATTTTTGGAAACAATATTCTTGTTCTAGAAGATTCAAGACTTGGACCTCACAACGTCCAAAGGTGTCTGAAGCCCATGTTGCTTGCAAAACACGTTCTTGCTGAAGCTATATATTCAAGGATGTAAAACCTAAAGTGAGCGAAGCCAATATTTAAAAAATGTAGTCTTTAGGGTTTTAAGGTTTCGTGGTTAAAGCCTTGTGCTTTAACGTGTGCACTCCTAAGCTTTTAAGTATGGAGTTGTCTGTGTACCACTCTTAAGCTTTTAAGTACGGAGTTGGTTGTTCTTGTGTTCACTAAAGCGTGCGTTGCTTATATGTTAAGTAGTGAACTTGTGAGCCTTTCTTGTATCATGTTGATACATGAAGGACGTAGGGTGTTTGTACTGTAAAGTTACTCCTAAGCCTTTTGGTACAGAGTTTACTTTTATGTTTGAGAGTGTTCTCATCTAAAGATTTGTGTATTGAACTTAATGCCAGTGCGAAGATCAGTGAACCAGAGGTTGTTTGCGTGGAAGTCTTCAAACTGAGAGGAAGTGAGCAGAGGTTCTCATATCTATGAGTTCCTAGGTAGAGGTCTAGACGGGTAGTTACAAAGTGAGAAGTGCAAACGAGGAGTTTGACTTTGAATTTGTTTTACTTAGTGGATTTCCTTCCTGGATTGGTATCCCCAAACTAGGGCAGTTGCCTCGAACTGGGTTAACAAACCTATTGTGTTATTTACTTTTCCGCTGCGTTTAATTCACGTTTTAATTGTGTTATTGTCCTTAAAATTCCTGGCACGCTATGCAAAGTGTCGAACACGATGTGCTAAACACTTTGACAGAAGTATTACGCAAATAACACAAAACAAATAAAAGAACACAGTGTTTATTGACCCAGTTCGGCGCACAACAGCCCTAGTCTGGGGGATACCAATCCAGGAAGGAATATCACTATAATAGCCCTAGTTCAAAGTTACCAGCAAACGCCCCGTTTACAACTTATCACCTAGGCACTACCAATGACTCTTCAACCTAGGAACTCCTAGATCAGAGACTCCATCTCACTTCCTCTCAGTTTGAAGACTTCCACGCAAACAACCTCTGGTTCACTGATCTTCTCACTGGCACAACCTTACAGACAACAAGGATTTAATTCACACAGAAACAAACACGTTTTGGAGACACACTCCTATGAAAACATCACACTCGTACCTACAGGCTTTGAGTGCTACAACTAACAATACCTACTCCGTACTTCACAGGTTAGGAGAGGAACACAATCAATACAACACGAGAGTACATGTCCTAAACTTGCATCAATGAGATACAAGAAAGGCTCACAAATAAACACACGCAAAAACCTAGAATGCTTGGACTCTAGAAACTAAAACGGCGTGAACAACTCTCTCAACAGAATTAGGTTTAGTAACTCCTTTAAATAGGCAGTAGACGTCCTTGCTTCATAAGTAACTTGGGCTTCATATTTGATCCAACCTAATTTCTTCAATAAATAAAATATTCTCTTCAGAAATATATAAAATATATTCTTTTCAGAAATATATAAAATATATTCTCTTCAGAAATAAGCTTCATGGAGATTCTTGATGAAAATATATTTGACAGTAATCTGAAGCATTAAATGCGCCATGCATGATCCATGAGAGAGAAATAAAGATATTCCTTGAAAATATATAAGCGCGCGCCTGCAGACCAGTATGTTGCAAGTGTCAAATCACTTTGTTTAACATCCTGTCACAATGGTTTATCAACCAAAAATGCAGCCAATACCAAAGTCTCAACAATCCCCCCTTTGGCAAATTTTTGGCTAAAACAAATTATGACCATCTAGAGTCACTTAAACAGATACCTCAGCTAAAATAGATTCTTCAATGAAAATTCTTTGTGAAGCAACATAAACACATACACATAAGGATCAGTAGTAGATATTCTTCAAGAATAGTAGAAATAGATAAGATATGTCTTCTACCTTCTATACTCATCAGAGAAACATGTAACAGCGGAACACAGAATAACTACTTCACCTTAAATCATCAGAAGCATAAACATTGTAAGGATGTCGAATAGAGTGCTTCAACACATTAGTAACACATCTCCCCCTGCAGGCATGCATAAGGTGTTGGAACATCATATCCAACATCTCCCCCTGCAGAACATAAATCAGCTCCCCCTAAACACATGCATATATCAGAGAGCACACACAGACTACAAGTCTACATACTCCATCCAAACTACACTATTATCATATCATAACATCATCAGAATAGTGCAGATAAGTCATTATCAGAATAGATGGATCAGAACATACCATTTTACTCCCCCTTTTTGCCACAAATTTGACAAATCATCAGTCATCAGAAAAAAATAAGAGCTTATTACAGACCGAGTACATGCATCAGATCAAGAGGGCACAAGTAGTGCTGACCTTAGATAAACCATCCAAAGAAGGAATCAATTACCACATCAACAACATTTTTAGTGGGTACATGCTCATGATTAGAATCAACAACCTTGGTAGGTAACATATTTGCACTTTCAATAGCAACATCAGATCTAGACTTTACTAGTGACCTAGTTTCAGTAACACTCGTACCAAATGTTTCAACATTTGACACTACATCCCCTTTGACCTTTGGTTCAACAGGTTTAGGGTTAATCTGGTCAAGATATAGAATTTTCACAATGTGGGGTTTCTTGACCGTAATAGGAGAATCATTATCTCCAACAGTACCAAAAACTACATTAATTGGCTTGGAGAGAGAATTACTTATAGGCACATATGTTCCTTTCTTCACAGTAGAAGTTTTAGTCTTTGAGGAGAATGCAGGAACAGTGGTAATGGGAGTTGCTTTGGTATAGAGCAGAGGAACCCTCTTTGGGTTTCCATTCTTTCATATGTTGAACAATCTTAGTACTGACCTTTGGCTGAACATGAGCTTGAGGATATCCATACAATTTGTAACAATATGGTCTTATGTGACCTGATCTACCACAATGATGACATTTCCAAGATGATTTCTTTTTGTTTCTTGGTTGGGCTTTCAGATGTGGGATAGGATGTGTAAAGCACTTATTATCCAACATTACAAACTCAATTTTCTTTTTAGGAGAAACAAATTTCTTAATTGGAGTTTTGATTTCTTTGTTCTTTGTGTCAGAATCAAAGCCTATTCCATTCATATTTCCAGATGTCTTCCCAACCTGTAGTATTTCATCTAACATATTAGAACCACTATGTTGGAACAAAGGATGTTCAGAATCTGACTCTTAGTGTTTTGATGATAACAAAGTATTAATGAACAATAAGGTATTTTAATATTTAATTTTAAGTGTGCAGATTAAATATATTATGTTGATTTAATTAAGCTCTGAAACAAAGCATTAGCATGGATATCAGAAGCATGGATATCAGAAGCATGGATATCAGAAGCTTAGACATCAGAAGCTAAGATATCAGAAGCAACGCTAATCAGAAGCAAGTCATCTCAGAAGATTAATGTTGAATCAGAAGCAACGTATGGAGAAGACCAACAATTTCAGAAGCTGAAGACATCAGAAGCATATGTCTGATACATAGGCTCTGAATAACAAGCCAGAAAAGTCAGTGTTAACTGATAGTGATTCAATGATTGGAAATCATTTGAATTAAAGGCTGTGATTGATTGATACATCATAGTACTACAACCTTATCATCAAGGATTGTGACGTTAGTACTATTTTACTCCATAAGGGCGAATATTCTCAAGCAAAAGGAATAACAGGATAAGCATTACCAGAATTGGCAAATATCCCATGTTACCTTGTCCTTTTCACAGCTGGCTTGAAAATGACCTCTGCAACGGTCATTATCTTCAAACGTCTCTATTTTCTCTTCACATATAAATAGAGAAACTCTCCTTGAAGATTAAGGTTACAACAACGCACGCACATATACAACTTTACTCCTTTACATAAGACTGAAAGCACTGCTTCTGAAACTATTTCTGTTGTGCTTCTGATACTCTGTTTTTCTAATTCATTAGGAATTCTGTGTTAGAGTCTTAAGAGTCATGAGTTGTAATCTTGAGAAAACTCTTGATTTTATAATCAAGTGTTTATCACTTTCTATTTTATTTCTTTTATATAAGGAAGCCTCTTGCTAGTGTGCTTGAGCAAGTAGGAAGTCTCTTACTAGTGTGTTTGAGCATTGTAATAGTCTAGGTGATTATAGTGAAATCCCTTGGAAGTGCAAGGGGACTGGACTACTCTCGGTTTGTGAGAGGAACCAGTATAAAATTGCTTGTCTCGTCTCTCTCTCTCTCTATCCTTACTCTTTTGTGTGAGTGTGTTAATTGTGTTTCTTTATCCGCTGGTGCTTCTGAAAGGTTTCAGAACTTGCAAGAAGTTTTTAAAACGCCAAAACACAATTCAACCCCCCCTTCTTGTGTTTTTCACACCTTCAATTGGTATCTAGAGCTCCGGTTTGTTAGGCATCACTTAACAGTGAGACAAAAAGATCCTGAAAAACACCATGTCTGGAGAGTCAAGTCCAAAGAAAGTTGCTATTCCATATGATTACAATTCTGAAAAGTCTGAGAAAACTGGTGGAACTTATAGCAAAGCACCCAAGTTCAATGGTGATCAATCAACCTTCAACTGGTGGAAATACAAAATCTATCCTCATATCATAGCTGAAGATGAAGGTTTGTGGGATATCATTGAAGAAGGTGTTAGCTTTCAAGATAAGCTTGATGAAGATGGTAAGACAACAGCAGCTGTAAAGAAGACCTTCACAGCTGAACAAAAGAAATAATGGAAGAGACACAACAGAGCTATTTCTATCCTTGCTAGCTGTATCACTCATGATGAGTTTTTGAAACTTGGAAACAGATCTAGTGTTAAGGGTATTTATGACTCTTTGTGTGCTACTTATGAAGGAAACCAACAAGTGAAAGAAGCAAAGGTTAATCTTCTGGTTCATCAATATGAAATGTTTAAGATGAAAGACACAGAAAGCATTGAAGAAATGTATGCAAGGTTTAAAATCTTGGTTTCTGGTCTTGGAGTCTTAAAGAAAAGTTATACCACTGCTGATCATGTTAAGAAGATTCTGAGGTGTTTACCACCCAAGTGGAAACCTAAGGTCACTGCTATACAAGAAGCAAAAGATCTCAATACCTTAAGCCTAGAAGAGTTAACTAGTTCTCTCATAAGTCACGAGATGGAATTAGCTTCTGATGAGCCCAAGAAGAAATCAAAGTCATTGGCCCTGCCAGCTACTTTGAAATCTCCTAAAGCTTTAAAGGCTAAAGTTATTGAATCTGATGCTGATGAATCTTTTATAGATGAACAGGAGGATGGATCAGATGAGGAACTCTTTGCTCTGCTTTCAAAGTTCAGGAAATGGAATAAGTACGAAAACAACAAAGCTTCTGGAAGAAGTTCTGGTTCTAAGAGTTATGGGAACAAAAGCTCCAATTCTAAAGACAAGAAAGATGGTTCTAAAAATAGCTGTTTCAACTGCAAAAAGACTGGTCATTTTATTGCTGATTGTCCTGATTTGAACTCAAATGATAAAGGGAAAAAGGGCAACTTCAAGAACAGAATGAAGAAAAGTCTTATGGCTACTTTTGAAGATCTTGAGAAGTTATCAGATACTGAAGAAGATGATGAGGAAGCAAATATAGCACTTATGGCTTCAACATCTTCTGATAATGAATCTGATATGGAGAATGAATCTGACACTGATAATATTGATGAGGTAATTTCTAAACTTCCTCATGATAAGCTTCTTATTGCTCTCAAAGACACTATGAAGCAATACATAAACAAGTCAAATGATTTCAAAAGTTTAAAAACTAAAATTGACTTGCTTACAGAGAAATCTGACTAACTTCAATCTCAATATAATGAATCTCTTTTGAAAATTAAAGAATTTGAAGAAGGTTGTGTTTCTTGTAACAAATCACATGATAAGCACGGAGTTGCTCTTCATGAGTTTGTTAAACAAAATGTTAACAAGAGCAAAGTAGCTTCCATGATTTACAGTGTGAGCAAAAACAAAGGATATGGACTTGGTTATTCTGCATCTTCTGATAAAGAAAAATCAAGTCAGTCTGTTTGTTTGAGCAAAACACCTCCTCATCTCTATTCTACTTTCATATCAGAAACTGGTAACTCTGAGAAAGTTTCACAAACTTCTGTTTTGAATAAGGGCAAATCAAAAGTCTCAGAAGATAACAATTCAGTGATTCTTGATAACTCAAATTCAAAAATGAGATACTCAGAAGTAAAGATTCTGAAGAGACCAGTTCCTAAACCAACTAAGGTTCTGAGAACTTCAGAAGCTAATACTTCTGATACAAAGTCTGTGAAACCTATTAGAAGTTTTGGCAAGAAGAAGTATGCTCCTCAAACTGATTTCAAAAATCATACTTCTACAAGGCCTACACTAACCCATCAGGACCCAACAAGTTGTGGGTACCAAAATCTGAAATAGTTTATGTTGCAGGTTTGCACTCAAAAAGAGAAAAACTCAAGTACATGGTACCTGGACAGTGGCTGCTCTCGACACATGACGAGAGAAAAGCATTTATTCCTCACCCTGAATCTGAAAAAGGGAGGATCTGTAGGATTTGGTGGGAACCAAAAAGGCACAATAATTCCTTCTCTACTATTTCTGATGTTCTTCTTGTAGATGGACTTTATCATAACCTTCTTAGCATAAGCCAATTATGTGACAATGGTTATGAAGTGGTGTTTAATAAGAACACATGTACTGTAAACAGATACTCTGATAAGTCTGTAGTTTTCAAAGGAAAAAGGAAAGGCAATGTTTACAAAATCAATCTTTTTGAATTAGTAGAACAACAAGTTGTTTGTCTTCTGACTCTGAGTGAAGAAAAGTGGGTCTGGCACAAAAGATTAGGACATGCTAATTGGAGATTAATCTCTAAGCTAAGTAGTCAAGATCTTGTGAGAGGCCTACCTGTTCTAAAATATCAGTCAGACACAATTTGTGGTCCTTGTCAGAAAGGAAAACTTTTCAAAAGCTCTTTTAAAGATAAAAACATTGTCTCTACCACAAGGCCTTTGGAACTGCTTCATATTGATCTATTTGGACCAGTTAGTACTGCTTCAATAAATTGTAAGAAGTATGGACTTGTTATTGTAGATGATTTCAGTAGATGGACATGGGTTAGATTCCTGAGATCCAAGGAGGATACATATTATGTGTTTAAAACCTTCTGCACTCAAATACAAGTTGAAAAAGACTTGAAAATTGTCAAGGTTAGAAGTGATCATGGTGGTGAGTTTGAAAATGAACCTTTTGAAATCTATTGTGAAAACAATGGAATTCTTCATGAGTTCTCATCTCCTAGAACTCCACATTAAAATGGGGTTGTAGAGAGAAAGAACAAATCTTTACAAGAAATGGCCAGAACCATGATGCATGAAACTAACCTAGCAAAACAGTTTTGGGTAGAAGCTATAAACACTGCTTGTTATATTCAAAATAGGATCTATATCAGACCTTTATTGAATAAAACAACATATGAATTGTTCAAAGGAAGAAAACCTGATATTTCTTATTTTCATCAATTTGGTTGTACATGTTACATTCTGAATTCTAAAGTTCATTTAAAGAAATTTGACTCTAAAGCTTCTAAGGGTATCTTTATTGGATATTCTGAATGCTCTAAGTCATACAGAGTGTATAATTCTGAAACTAACACTGTTGAAGAATCTATGCATGTAAGATTTGATGACAAAGAGCTTGATGATGATAAGTCAGAGCTAGTTGAAGTTATTGCAGATAATCCAGATTCAGAAGTTGAAACTATAGAGGTTTACAAGAGTTCAGAACCTGAGACAACTTCTGATGATCAAGAAACTGCTCCTTCTGAAGATGTTCCAACTCCTCAAATTGATAGTGATTCTGATGCTGAGATTGAAGAAGTTACTAAGAAGAATTCATTCAAATATAAGTCATCTCATCCAGAAGATTTAATCATTGGAAATAAAGAAAGTCCTAGAAAAACAAGATCAAGCTCACACAATGAAGATGCAATGGTCAGTTTGGTTTCTCTCAATGAACCAAAGACTATTGATGAAGCTCTCAAAGAAAAAGCTTGGATCTTAGCTATGAAAGATGAACTACATCAGTTTGACAGAAATGAAGTTTGGAATCTAGTTCCTAGACCAAAAGACAAGAACATTATTGGAACAAAATGGGTGTTCAGAAACAAGCTCAATGAGAAAGGAGAAGTAACTAGAAACAAAGCAAGATTAGTTGCACAAGGTTACAGTCAACAGGAAGGAATTGATTACACAGAAACTTTTGCTCCAGTTGCAAGATTGGATGCAATCAGGTTATTTCTTTCCTATGCAGTTAACCTTGGTATTACTTTATATCAAATGGATGTGAAGAGTGCATTTCTTAAAGGTTTTATTACTGAAGAAGTATATGTCAAACAACCTCCTGGTTTTGAAAATATCCAAAATCCTGATCATGTTTATAAACTGCAAAAGTCACTTTATGGTCTTAAACAAGCTCCTAGAGCTTGGTATGATAGACTAAGTAACTTTTTGGTTGATAATGGTTTTGAAAAAGGACAAGTTGACTGTACACTATTTAGAAAAACCTTGAAGAAAGACATTCTGATCGTTCAGATCTATGTTGATGATATTGTTTTTGGTTCAACTAATGCTACTCTATGCAAGAATTTCTCTAAGTTAATGGAAAAAGAATTTGAAATGAGCATGATGGGAGAGATGAAGTTCTTTCTTGGAATTCAAATCAATCAAACAAAGGAAGGAACTTACATTCATCAAACCAAATATACAAAGGATCTCTTGAAGAAGTTCAATCTTGAAGATTGTAAGCCAATGAATACTCCAAATGCATCCAACAACAAGCACGAGTCTGGATGAATCTGAAGGCAAAGTTGATCAGAAGTTATATAGAGGTATGATTGGTTCTCTACTCTATCTAACTGCATCTAGACCTGTTATTATGTTCTCTGTATGCTTGTGTGCAAGATTTCAATCAGATCCTAGAGAATCTCATCTCACTGCTGTGAAGAGAATCTTTAGATATCTGAAAGCTACTTGTAATTTTGGATTACTTTATAAGAAATCCAAGAAATATGAGTTAAATGGATTCTGTGACGCTGATTATGCTAGAGATAAACTTGAAAGAAAATCAACAAGTGGCAGTTGCCAATTTATGGGTGAAAATCTTATCTCCTGGTGTAGCAAGAGGCAGACCACCATTGCTATGTCCACAGCAGAAGCAGAATACATTTCAGCTGCAAAATGTTGCACACAACTTCTTTGGATGAAATATCAATTAGAAGATTATCATATAAGCAGTCACTATATACCTTTATATTGTGATAACACTGCAGCCATTCAGCTTTCCAAAAATCCTATTTTACACTCTAGAGCAAAACATATTGAGATCAAACATCATTTTATAAGAGATTATGTTGAGAAAGGTGTTATAGATATCAAGTTTGTTGATACTGAAAGACAATGGGCTGATATTTGTACAAAACCTTTGGCTGTTGAAAGATTTGATTTCATAAAGAAAAATCTCAACATGGTGTTTGTTCCTGATTGTTAAGTTCTTTTGAGTAAACCTGTTTTTAAAATCTGATAAGGATCAGAAGATGTTGAACCTCAGAACCTCAAGGTCAGAAGTTCTGATGTATGACTACTTCTGATAAGTATCAGAATTAAAAGAATGGTTCTGATGTGGTAGTGGAACAGTTTACAACCTTTTCTTTTTTAACTGCTGTCCACTAACGCACCAGTTATTTAAATAATTTTCTAATACACGTGTCATTTTGCAATTAGATGAGTATTAGTTTATGATGAGTTTAGCGCTTAAAATGAATATGACTACTCTGTCCTTTTGTGTGTTGTACTGTTTGTTTGTTTTCTAAAAATATACACTTTTATCACTTGCACACAAACACGATCACAACCCACACTTTTTCATATTCTCTCTAAACCTCCAACTCTTCAGTTATCTTTCTTCCCTCTCTAGCAAAACCAAAACCCTAACCCTCAACAATGGCATCGTCATCTTCTACTGCTTCTATATCCGTAAAACCCATCGTTGATTTGGAAAATCAAAAGAAGTTCTCAATCAGAAAAGACTTTATGACCTTCAAGTTTAAAGAGTTAAAGTGCATGGTAGAGAAACGGGTGGATTTCGAAAGTCTGAAAGCAAATGGTTTTGATTTACAGAAGATGTTTTACTATCAAGGATTAGAACGCTACTTCATGATTCTGAATGGTCCAATCTTTGAATAGATGGTAAAAGAGTTTTGGATGAAGGCGTACGTGTATGATAAGCAGTTAGTTTATATTGAAGTTCAAAATCTGGTGAAGAAAAACCCTATGTTGAAAGGGAAATCAAGAAAAGAATTGGGTCTTCCTGAGTTTACCCAAACAGAAATTAGATCCAACATTGCTGGTATGGATATCAAAATCACTGCAGACCATATTGCAAAGGTTTTGAACCTACCAAATCAAGGAATTCATCTTGCTGGTTACAGGACTAAGCCACAAGATCCAACTGTTCAAGCAACTTTGTTTGAGAATGTCACTTCAAATGGTCAGAAAGATTTGAAAACATTCTTCAAAAGTGTTTACCAGGTACTATTTGAGTCTATTGCTACAAAAATGGGTGGAACTGACTGCATTTCTTCTGAACAAAAATACTTCATGTATTATCTTCACAGCTTTGTCAAAATGAATGTGGCTAAATACATTTTTGATCATCTCTGTGAAATGATTAAAAGCAGTATGGAGAAGAATCACACCAACTGTCATCATGTTAGGTTGCTATCTCATATATTCTATCTGAGCAACTTTCATGAGATTCTTAAAGAAAACTACCCAAGTTTTGTTAAACCTACCTTTTTGGAATCAAAAGTTGTTGATGGAAAGTCTCTAAAGAAGATGTTCTTAGTAAAAGGTAAGGTTGTGGTTCCTAACAACCCTTTGCTAATGAACAAAGAAGAAGAAGTGTTTGATTCTTCCTTTCCTGCTGTTGATGTTGAAGAAGGAAAGAAGATTGCTGATGGATGTTTCAATCATTGGAAGGGTAAGTATGGATTGGAAACTCCTGGAGATGAAGTGGATATAACCAAACTTGGTTTTGATCAGATGCAAGACTTTGGGATGAAGACCACTATGACAAGAGATAGAGTAAAGCTGAAAACTCCTTCAATTGGTGGTGTCAAGATCTTAACAGAAGAACAAATTGAAAATCTGAGGAGAGAAGAAAGGTCCAAGAAGGATGAGGACAACAATAAAAACAAGAGGAAAGTTTTTGTTGAGTCTGATGAAGAAGAAGAGGATGATGATGAACCTCTGATATTGAAGAAGAAGAAGATAGCCAGAGAAAGAGCTACTCACAAACGTCAGAAACATCAAGGTACATCTTCTAATGCTTTTATTAATGAGTCTGTTGAATCTCAAACTAGAAATGATGAACCTATTCTTGAGCCTGTTTTTATGAAACCTTCTCCAACCAAACCTTCTTCTGAACCTCTATCAAAACCAAATGTTTTAGATATGTTATCTGAACATTTCTCACCTCAAACCATTCATGCAGAAACAAACATCCTATCTGAAACTCCCTCCAAACCTTCTGTTGTTATACCTTCTCCTTCTGAGAAATCAGGTCTTGATAAGTTTAAAGAAAAATTTGGAGATCCTCTTAGTGATGTCAGTTCTGATACTGAATCTGATAACACTAATCCCATCCCCACTCCAATTCATGTTGACACTCCTCCACATGTCACTCAACCTTCCATCCCAACCATAGAGATTGTTAATCCTTTAACTCAATCATCTTCACAACCTGTATTCACTGTTAGCATACCTTCATCACCTCAATCCCCAGTCTCACCTCCATCTAATCTTGAGCAAAATATCAACCAAACTGTTTTTGAGCCTGAAATTACATATCAATCTATCCTAGAAAGCATTCAAACTCAACATTCTAACCAAACTGTTTCTAGCATTGAGATTTTAGCAAGGCTTGTTAATAATGATGTTAGAAGAATGCACAGCTTAAAATCTGAACGTGGTATTATGCCAAGTCAGATTGTTGAAAAGTTTGATGAGATTGACAATGCTCAGAGGTTGATCATGGCTGCTTTGAAGAAAAAGTATGTTGATGAGTTAGTTTATGAACATCTGCAATTCACTGACTCTTTTGAAAATGCATTTGGAAGTGCTCTTCAAAAGAAAAGATTGATGTTAACTAACTTATCACATGATGAGATGGAAGTTCTAAAAGCTAAGGAAAGAGAACAGAGAAGTCTGGAACAGAAGATGATGCTGGAAGAAGATGTTAATGTGCTAACTTTTGACACAAGGATGATTGAAAGTTCTGAGGCTGCTGCAACTAGGATTCTAAAGGTTGAACAAATTCAAAGAGAGCAAAGAGATAAACTCTTAGTGCTGGAAGCTAGATTTGAAGAGGTCAAGACTAATCAGATGGATCTGAAAGAAACTATCAACAAGAATGCTGAGAAGTCTGACAAAGCTCTTGAGAAGATGATGATGTTGCTTATCTCAAGACTTCCTTCTAACCCCTCCTCATCTCAACCCTAGGATTCTATGTTTGCGCACAAAATTGTTTTTAAGTGGTTGTAATATTTGAACAAGTTTTAATTGTGTTAATTGCATGAACATCTTTTGCTTACTTAATTTGTTTTGTTTGCTGTTAACTGTTTGCATTGTTTTAGTTCAAATATGTTTTTACAAATCATGTCAAACACAAAGAAATTATAGAAAAATATTTCAAAACAGAACCATAAATCTTTATTGATTAAATAGAATATCATTACATAAGATCCTAAATCTATTTTAGAATCTAAATCTGACTTCTGTGAGTCACCAGAGCCTGAGGTTTCTGTTGGAGAATGATAATTCTCCAAGTACCTCAGATAATCAAAATCTGGCTTATCAGAACCAGAAGAGGATCCTTCTGAAGAACCTTCACATTTTTCTGGATCATATGTTCTGAGAAATTCTCTATAATCAGAATCAGTATCATCAGAATCTGATGAGAGATTGATGTATACTGGTGGTTGTGGCTTTGTTTTTGATCTGGTTCTATAACTTCTTCTTAATGGAACTGAAGAAGATGCTTCACCCTTACCCTTCTTTGCTTTTGGTTTTGTTTTCTGTGGTGATTCTTCTTTCTTCACTTCTTGGGGAGCCTTACCCTTATTTGCTCTTCTATCCTTATCCATTATTTCTGATAATAATGTGTGGAAGTGTTGAGTAAATTGTAATGGTGTTGCGCTCTTCTTTTATAGACTTTATAAAGAGTCATAGTCTCTCAGTTCTTGGAATCAGACAATCCCTTTAATGGAGTTGTTGTAACTGTTTTCCTGACTTGACTCCTTGAAAGTTGTGTTTTTGACTGATCTTTTTACGCGCTTTTTAAATGCTTTTACTTCTTTTTATACAAACTATTTTTGTTTGATGACAAAAGGGGGAGTAATAGTCATTAATTATTGAGATTAGAAGCGCTAATAACTGAAACCAATTAAAAGAATCTTTTTAATTTTACGTATTTTTTTTGATTTTCTTTATCTGTTTATTTATTCTGGAGAATAATATTTTATGTTGAACTAAGTTCTTCATATGATGATAAATGGAAAGAGTGCAATTTTTCCATTAATTATCAGACTCAGGGGGAGAGCTTACAAAACTAGTCTCTAAGAGTCAAAATATAAAAAATTTGAGTCAAAATAAAATTATATTCTTAAACTATTATAATTACTAAATGTTACAACTTAGGGGGAGCGTGCAAAGCTTATGAACCTCTGTTGAACATAGTAAATTAAAATAACAACCATTGTTAATTAATACTAGATTTGTCATCAATCAAAAAGGGGGAGATTGTTGAAACAAAGGATGTTCAGAATCTGACTCTTAGTGTTTTGATGATAACAAAGTATTAATGAACAATAGGGTATTTTAATATTTAATTTTAAGTGTGCAGATTAAATATATTATGTTGATTTAATTAAGCTCTGAAACAAAGCATTAGCATGGATATCAGAAGCATGGATATCAGAAGCTTAGACATCAGAAGCTAAGATATCAGAAGCAACGCTAATCAGAAGCAAGTCATCTCAGAAGATTAATGTTGAATCAGAAGCAACGTATGGAGAAGACCAACAGTTTCAGAAGCTGAAGACATCAGAAGCATATGTCTGATACATAGGCTCTGAATAACAAGCCAGAAAAGTCAGTGTTAACTGATAGTGATTCAATGATTGGAAATCCATTGAATTAAAGGCTGTGATTGATTGATACATCATAGTACTACAACCTTATCATCAAGGATTGTGACGTTAGTACTATTTTACTCCATAAGGGCGAATATTCTCAAGCAAAAGGAATAACAGGATAAGCATTACCAGAATTGGCAAATATCCCATGTTACCTTGTCCTTTTCACAGCTGGGTTGAAAATGACCTCTGCAACGGTCATTATCTTCAAACGTCTCTATTTTCTCTTCACATATAAATAGAGAAACTCTCCTTGAAGATTAAGGTTACAACAACGCACGCACATATACAACTTTACTCCTTTACATAAGACTGAAAGCACTGCTTCTGAAACTATTTCTGTTGTGCTTCTAACACTCTGTTTTTCTAATTCATTAGGAATTCTGTGTTAGAGTCTTAAGAGTCTTGAGTTGTAATCTTGAGAAAACTCTTGATTTTATAATCAAGTGTTTATCACTTTCTATTTTATTTCTTTTATATTAGGAAGCCTCTTGCTAGTGTGCTTGAGCAAGTAGGAAGTCTCTTACTAGTGTGTTTGAGCATTGTAATAGTCTAGGTGATTATAGTGAAATCCCTTGGAAGTGCAAGGGGACTGGACTACTCTCGGTTTGTGAGAGGAACCAGTATAAAATTGCTTGTCTCGTCTCTCTCTCTCTCTCTATCCTTACTCTTTTGTGTGAGTGTGTTAATTGTGTTTCTTTATCCGTTGGTGCTTCTGAAAGGTTTCAGAACTTGCAAGAAGTTTTTAAAACGCCAAAACACAATTCAACCCCCCTTCTTGTGTTTTTCACACCTTCACACTATTCATCATCCTGACTTGCTTTTTCATGTTCTCCAATTGAGAGGTCAGTTGCCTCACTTCTTCATTTAATTTGGAGATTTGAGAAAGGTGATCATTTCTTTCTATTTTCATATGATTGATTATCTTATTGCTCTCATGTAGCTTTCTATAAGTTTTTTTCAGCCATAAAGCACAGTTCCTTAAAACTAGAAGCTAGTTCTTCATAGGTTACCTCCCCATCACTTGAGTCTTCATCACAAGATTCTGTACCACATGATTTTGTGCCAGACATACATACACCTGTCAATGCCGTCACCTTTTGTGATGTTTCAACATCATATTCAACATCTTCTTCATCAGTGTTAGAAGAGAAAGCTAAGTCTTTGTGCTTCTTTTTAAATCTATCATTGATAGCTAATTCAAAGGTTTGAAGAGAACCAATTAACTCGTTTACTTTCATGCTGGAGATGTCTTGAGCTTCTTCAATAGCTGTAACCTTCATATCAAATTTCTTAGGAACTGACCTAAGAATCTTTCTAACAAGCTTTTCTTCTGATATTTTCTCTCCCAATGAATCAAATGAATTTGCAAGGTCAAGTACATTCATATGAAAATAAAAAATGCTTTCATATTCTTTCATTCTAAGGTTCTCAGATTTGGTGGTAAGAAGTTGAAGCTTTGGCATTTTTACCTTAGATGTCCCTTCAAGAGTGGTTTTGAGAATATCCCATGCATCCTTGGCCACAGTACATTTCTTTATTAATCTAAACATATTCTTGTCAACACCTTTAAACAAAACATTCAAAGCCTTGGAATTTTCATAAGCAAGTACATCTTCATCTTTAGACCAATCCTCTGGTGGCTTTAATTTAGTTGTCTCGTTCCCATCTTTGTCCTTCAACACAGGATGTTTCCAAGCTTTGATAACTGATTTCCAAGTTTTGTTATCTAGAGATTTTAGAAAAGTCAGCATACTCGGCTTCCAATAATCATAGTTGGTGCCATACAAAAGAGGTGGTATGGTAACAGATCCTCCTGCCATATCCATAGTACCAAAAAATTTCTTCCCTTGATCTCACCCTTTTAAAACCAGAACAGGTAGAGTGACCTGCTCTTATACCAATTGAAATTTCTGGCACGCTATGCAAAGTGTCGAACACGATGTGCTAAACACTTTGACAGAAGTAATACGCAAATAGCACAAAACAAATAAAAGAACACAGTGTTTGTTGACCCAGTTCGGCGCACAACAGCCCTAGTCTAGGGGATACCAATTCAGGAAGGAATATCACTATAATAGCCCTAGTTCAAAGTTACCAGCAAACGCCCCGTTTACAACTTATCACCTAGGCACTACCAATGACTCTTTAACCTAGGAACTCCTAGATCAGAGACTCCATCTCACTTCCTCTCAGTTTGAAGACTTCCACGCAAACAACCTCTGGTTCACTGATCTTCTCACTGGCACAACCTTACAGACAGCAAGGATTTAATTCACACAGAAACAAACATGTTTTAGAGACACACTCCTATGAAAACATCACACTCGTACCTACAGGCTTTGAGTGCTACAACTAACAATACCTACTCCGTACTTCACAGCTTAGGAGAGGAACACTATCAATACAACACGAGAGTACATGTCCTAAACTTGCATCAATGAGATACAAGAAAGGCTCACAAATAAACACACGCAAAAACCAAGAATGCTTGGACTCTAGAAACTAAAACGGCGTGAACAACTCTCTCAACAGAATTAGGTTTAGCAACTCCTTTAAATAGGCAGTAGACGTCCTTGCTTCACAAGTAACTTGGGCTTCATATTTGATCCAACCTAATTTCTTCAATAAATAAAATATTCTCTTCAGAAATATATAAAATATATTCTTTTCAGAAATATATAAAATATATTCTCTTCAGAAATAAGCTTCATGGAGATTCTTGATGAAAATATATTTGACAGTAATCTGAAGCATTAAATGCGCCATGCATGATCCATGAGAGAGAAATAAAGATATTCCTTGAAAATATATAAGCGCGCGCCTGCAGACCAGTATGTTGCAAGTGTCAAAGAACTTTGTTCAACATCTTGTCACAATGGTTTATCAACCAAAAATGCAGCCAATACCAAAGTCTCAACAGTCTTGAGCTAGACACGCGCTCGGACAGTTGTTCTTACATAGTTCACAGCGTTTATCAGTCTGGTTGCCAGAATTTCATAGACACGCGCAACATGCTCCCAGGAATGTGCAACGTGCTCATTGCAGGAAAGTTATTGTCAGGCACGTGCAACGTGCTGGAAGGGACGTCGAACATGCGCGCGTGAGCCAGGTTGTTTTTTGCTGGTTTTTGGACATTTTTGGTCATATTTGTTCCAATTTTATATGATATTCGTTCCTAGTTTATTGTTATATTTTACCCTATAAATATAGAGGTTTAGGAACAAGGAAAAGCACAAGTGAAGAAGGTGTTTACACTGATTTTTGGTAAACAAGCGCTAGTTTGCAACGCTTGGGTACTCAGAATGTTAAGGATTTTAAGTATGAGAATTCGTGATGTGATTTACAACAAATGAACTAGTATTTATAGATAAAATCTAATGCTATCTAATAACGACTAAATAACAACCATTTGACAAGTGTCTTGCCACATAATCTTCATTCTTGAATGCCATTAGTTGCCAAACTTGAATGAAACGTTGCAATGGTTTGAAATTTGAATCTTCAGAAATGTTGAAAATATGCTAAGTGTTGAAGCAGTCTTTGAGCTCGAATAATCCTTGGAAGTCACTCGAAACATGGATGACTCGAATCAAATCCTGATTTACTTCTGGGACTTGTGAATACTTTCCATCTTCCGAATTTTATGAATCTCTTTTTATCATTAATGTTCTTAAAGACATTACCCTTCACCTTCATATTAGAATAAATGATCTGGAAACATTGATTTCCATGTTTGAAGGTTTATTAATTATCTTCAAAGAACATTTAGTGCATATTTTGACTTAACCAAAATATGAGCTAACAGAAGGAAAGAAACAATTACTTTTTAAAGTGTTCATTCTTCATCTTGGAAACATTATTTTAAGTTTATAGGTTACGGAAAGCTCATAATATTGAAGTGGTTCCTGAACCTACTAGCACAGCAGAAGAACAACAACGCTGGGAAGATGAACTCGTCATTCCTTTTTCTGTGGGTTGTGATGTTTTTGCATTTGGAGGCCCTTTTCCAGATGAGGCAACTCAACTATCTCGAGTGAGTGAGTTTTTTCCCATCAAAAAGACTTGTGAACCCAAGCTTTTCCTTACTGACCCATTCAACTTCACTTTCATTCGAAAGCCTCATAATATGTGGAGGTCTGCACCACATTGTGAGAATCCAACATATACCAAGTGGTTGGATCGAGTCGAGAAAGAGTGGGGAGCAGTCTGGAAAAACTTGGGCATTTTCGATATAATTCAAATCTCCAGATATGGCCCTTCTTATAATCAAGAAATGCTCACAGCTGCACTGATGTTCTATGAAAGGAGCACTCACACATTCCAATTCCCTTGTGGAATGATGACTCCCACTTTGCTGGACGTGGCTTCGATTACTGGCCTAAGGCCAACTGGGGAGACATTCGACCCCTCGAAGTCTAGCAAGAACAACTACTTCACCCTTAAAGAAAAAACTTTTTACAAGTTTATTCAAGAGCATCATGGTGAGGGTGAAGTCTCAGATGAAGAGCATGTGGCTTTCCTCACTCTATGGCTAGCACACTTCGTCTTCTGCTCGAAGTCTTTATAGGTGGCCCAAATGTACATTCCCTTAGCAATTCAAATACATGAGGGTAACATTGTTGCACTTGGGCGCCTATTGCTAGGTGTACTGTATGAATCTATGGGAGAGTTTTGTGACAACTTGAAAAAAGCACAAAATGGAGCTCCCTTTCCAGTATCAGGACCTTTATGGTTACTTCAACTATGGCTCAACGCCACATTTACTCGAGAGATGGAGCTGATGGTTCCCCCTCAATTTCAAGCTATAGTGGATCAACGCTCTATTGAGGGCGTTAAGTTAGCTGTGTTAACCTCTAACTCGAGTGAAACTGATCCCCAAGAAATCTTCATCAGGTATATGAAGATATTTCTACACTTCTCCCATTTTCAACCACGTCACGCTCCATTTGTGACAAGATTTGTAGGACCTGCCTGGCTGCAAGATGAGTTCCCTGCCTCGAATCCGGACAACGCTGATGATGAACTATGGCAAAACTATCTGCACCCTACCATTCTTTCTTGCAGGATTGGTAGCAACTCGAAGCACCATGTGCTGGTGGGCTACCAACCAAACTTGGTTTCAAGGCAATTCGGGTTATCACAAACCTTCCCCAAATGTCTATTCAAAAGAGAGAAGAACCTGGTAGATGGTTCAGAGGTTTCAAAGGACATGTTTGCCAAGTACTTGAAGGCTGCTGCCAATTTTGGCTATAATGTGAACCCAATCGAGTTCAACTTTTCTTTCTATTGTACTGAAAAGTACTACAATTGGTGGAAACAACATTATACCTCGCACTAGGCTGATAACATCACCTCTACCATTGCAAGACTCAACAGTGGCTTTCTTCAAGAACAACTTGAAGATTTGAAAGCCGCTCTAAAAAACAAAGGTAAATATTATGACAATAGTCCTTTATTTCTCTTTTACTCGAAAACAATTGCTAAACTTAACTTCTTCCAACACTTAGGAAAAACTACAGAGGATGAATCCAACAAGCCAACCGCTCGAGTAAAGCCAACAAATGCTAGAGGCATTCATCTAAAAGACGATGAAGACAAAAGAAGAGATGAAGAAAGAACCAAAATAAAAAATGACAAGGTATATTTCGATACCAATTTTTTTTCTTTTGAATCATTCAATTGAACTTTCTTCTTATATGCCTCTCTTTGAAATTTCATTAGATCACAAGAGAAAAACATACTTTTGTAAAACCTTCAAGGGAACCCCCGCTCCCACGTATTGTGGTCTTAGAGGATGAAGAAGTTAGTCACTCGAATGCTTATTACAAACATTTCAACTAATTTTTCATATATGTGGTCTTTCTCATGCCTTTGTTCTTTATAGGAAAAAGAACCAGAAAGACCTTTAAAGAGGAAGCACAAATCAACCACTACAACTGAGAGTAGTGAGCAAAAGGATGTACCTTCTGGTGTAGATCTAGCCGTCCCTAAATCCAAAAAACACAAATAGAGCAAAGAGAAAAAGACGAATAGTTCTTCGACTGTGGTAGCAGCTATTGAGGATGAAACTGCTCAAGAAGGAGAAAAATCCCAACATCTTGAACAAACAACGCAGAGTGAAGGCCTGAAGAAGAAAAAACACAGGAAACACAAGGGAGGCAACTCTTATAAGCCCTCGAAATCAGATTCAGCTGTTAGCAAACCTGGGCCTAATGATGATGCAAATGTTAGTAAAACTTCTCCTATTCGAGCAGAACCAATTTTGGACACCAATGTGAATGAGGTACATAATTTTTTACTAGTTTGAATTCTTCATTCGCAATGAATTCTGTACCTAACCAATACTGTTTTCAACAGGAAACTTCTGGACAAAAGGGTCAAGACAAGAATCCCCTTCTAGGAAGAATTGGGGAAGATTTTGAAAACACTCAGGTATGCTATTAAATTGGCTTATGTTACACTCGAATAAAATTTCAAGTTTAACCAATTTCCTGACTTGATTTGTCAATGTGCCAGGCTGAGAACTTACCCAGGGATAACCTCCAACAGGACCAGCATGTAAGTCCTACTCCAATGGAGAAATTTGTATGGGCAAAATATGGCAAAGTAAATTTACTTAGCCTAATTTACTTTTCATATAAATATAGTCTCAAACTATATTTCATCTATTAGCAATTTTAACCTTTTTCATTTCAACTTGTATTTTTCAGGCTAAATCGTCTTCTCCTCAAGCAACCACTCGAACTGAACCTGATTCCATTTTTGTGGATACACATCGACCTGTTAATACTTGGGGATGGAAGAACATGGAACTTGGGGGTGGCTCGAAAATGCCAAACAAAATTGCCAACTCCTATCCCAAGTACAACTTCGAGTGATTCTGCTGAAGAGGAAGAAGAAGAGTCTTTCGAAGAAGGAGAGGATATTGATGGGGATGAAGATGATAGCGTCATCAAGGAAGCTAAAGCTGGTGGCCCAGAAATATTATCAGTTTCCTCTACCTTGAGGCTTTCAACCAGCGCTGGTGTCCCAGAAGTGGAGTTTGCTAATATGCATAAGACCAACCCAGCTGCTGCCTTGGACCTTCTAATCCAATCATCACAATCTTACTCTTGGAGTGATAAGACTGATAGCTCTACTTATCCTTCCAGCGCTACTGCAAAGGCCAATGTTAAGCAGGATTCCTTGTTAACCAAGCTCAAAGTTGAATATGGATTGCAGAATGTATTGGCAGACCTCGAAGAGAATCCCTCGAATGCTTTTAGCCACTTAGCATTTCTTTGTTTATTTCATAACCCCCATACTGATCCTTTGACTCTTTGCAAAGTTATACAAATTGAGAACATGATTGATCAGTATGCAAAGGTGGTACAAAGAGAAACAGATAACTTGGCCAAGTTGAATAGCCAAAAGCATGCTCATGCTACTTTATTGGCCAAGGCGAAAGAGGCGCATCTCGAGGTTGCTAGGATTCGAAAGGAAGCTGCTGAAGTTCAAACGCCAAGGCTCATTACTTGTAGAAATAACATTGCTGCTTGGGAGGCTAATGTAGCTGAACTTCAACGCCAAATCGAGGAATATCAGGCCAAAATTGCTTCAGAAAGATCTGCCCAAGCGGCTATAGAAGAGGAAATTTCTCAATCCTTTCAAGCTGATATTGATGCCAAAGGCAGGTAAGGGATTCGAGCTTTTGACGACTCTGCAGTCATTGCTGCTGAAGTACAGGAGCTCGAAGACGCCCAACAAGTGATAGAGACTGAGAAAATTTCTATTAAAGCCTTGTATCGTGAAGTAGCTAGTACTTTGTAATTTTTTCAATTTTATTATCCGCTCGAGACAAATGTTTATCCTACTTTGGTTTGTAATTTGACAATGCCCTTCTGTGGCAAAATTTATTTTTTATATTTGCCAAATCTCTATTCGTTCTAAGTTTTATTCTGCACTTATGTTTAATTCGAGCAAAGCTGTTCATATTTTTTCAAATATTTACCATTTATTCCCAACACATGTTTTTCAGGACTTAACTCTTCGATTTCATAAGCACCATTTGAAAAAACTTGAACAATTTTAAATGGGCCTTCCCAATGAGGTGACCATTTGCCTAAAACTCTATCTTTTTTATCCATAGGCAGGATAACTTTCCAAACTAAATCTCCCAAGTTAAAAGCTTTTGACTTAACCTTTTTATTATAGGCTTTGGCTACTCTATCCTTTTGCTTAGTCATATACTCTAAAGCTTGTAACCTTTCTTCATCTAAATCAACTAACTCATCTAACATCATTTCCCAATATTGGTCATGTGGTATTTCCATCTGTCTTTGTATTCGAAATGATTGCATATTGATTTCAACAGGTAAAACTGCATCATGACCATATGTTAATTGAAATGGTGTAGTATTAGTTGATTCTCTAGGAGAATTTCTACATGCCCATAAAACCTGATCTAAAGTCTTATGCCAATTTCTTGGCCTTTGAGCAATGTGTTTTTTAATCAAATTAATGATAATCTTGTTTGCTGCCTCAACTTGACCATTTGCTTGAGCATAATATGGTGTTAAAGTAAGCAATTTGAATCCAGTTTCACTAGCAAACTCTTGCATTTTCCTTCCAGTGAAAACTGAACCTTGATCAGTTGTAATTGTCTCTGGAATGCCATATCTATAAATAATATAATTTTGGATGAAATTAATTACTGCCTCTTGATCCACATTAGGCAAGGGTTTTGCTTCAATCCATTTTGTGAAATAATCAATACCAACTAAAATATAACGTTGGTTTTTTGATGAAGCAGGTTTAATTTCACCAATTAAATCCAAAGCCCATCCTCGAAATGGCCATGGCTTGATTATAGAATGTAGTTCACTTGCAGGGACATGTTGAATTCCTGCATGTATTTGGCATTCTTGACAACCTTTAGCAAATTCTATGCAATTTTTCAGCATAGAAGGCCAATATAGACCTTGTCTAAACAATAACCACTTCATTTTGTGGCCTGCTTGGTGAGCACCACAAACTCCACTATGTACATCAGAAATTGAAATGAAGACTTCAGATTCATTAAGACATTTTAGCAACACACCTTCAATTGTCTTTTTAAACAACTCATTTCCAATGATTACATAACTCAAAGCCCTATATTTAATTTTTCTATCAACTTGACCTACAGGGTTTTGTAAATATTCTACTATTGGTTTTCTCCAATCACCATCTACCAAGTTATCAATGGTAAAAATGTCAGCACTTTCATATTCTTCTACATTCGAGTAGCCATCAAGATTTGGTGGTGAAGTTGCCCCCACATGTTTTGCCATTGATAATTCTGAAGCCAATGGCTCATGGAAAACCAATTTTTCTTTAATCTCTATCAACTTATTCAAGTTCTCTAGAGTAACTTTGTAACCAGAGGCTATTTGAGCCAAATCATTGGCTTCTTGATTTTGCAGTCTAGGAATATGTTCAAATTCCACAGACTCGAATCGATCCAGCAAGGCACTTGCAATCACAAAATACTTAGCCAAATGTTCTTTAATACATTTGTACTCTTTTGTTAATTGCTTGATTACCAATTCTGAATCACCTCGAATGATAATGTTTTTTGCCCCCAAGTCTATTAATAGTGCAAGACCTGCTATTAAGGCTTCATATTCTACCTCATTATTGGAACAAAACCCATTTATTTTGTATTTAAACTTAGTTGGAATTTGTATCGGAGATATTATCAAAATCCCTATTCCAGTCCCATGTTTATGTCTGGAACCATCGAAATACAAAATTCATGGCTGTGTTTCCACATAACTTGTGGCATTTCAATCACTGAATGATCAACAAGAAAATCTGCCACTATTTGACCTTTTTTATCTTTTAAAGGTTTATATGTTAGTGAGTATTCAGTTAGAGCTAGAGCCCATTTACCAATTCTACTATGTAAAATAGGTTTCAGAAGCATATGTTTAATAACATCAAAATGAGAATAGACATAAACTTCAATAGGCTTTATATAGTGCTTAAGTTTCATACAAGAGAAATATAAACATAAACATAGTTTTTCTATAGCACTATATCTAGTTTCAGCATCATTTAATACTCTACTTAAATAATATATAGCTTTTTCAACACCATTTTCATCTTCTTGGGCAAGCATGCTACCAATAGTTGAATCAAATGCTGAAATGTACAACTTCATTGCTTTGTTTCGAATAGGAGGCATTAGCGTTGGTGGATGAGCCAAATAAGCTTTGATGTCTTCAAACGCCTTTTGTTGATCTTGCCCCCAATGAAATTGATCACCTTTTTGCTTTCTAAGTAGTGGAGAGAAAGGATGAGCTTTTCCACTTAGATTCGAAATGAACCTTCTCAAAAAGTTGATCTTTCCCAATAGGGATTGAAGTTGTTTCTTTGTTCTTGGAGGCTGAGTTTCCATAATAGCCTTCGTTTTGTTTTGGTTTATCTCTATGCCTTTTTTATGCACCACAAAACCAAGGAAATCCCCTGCATGTACACCAAAAGCACATTTTAGTGGATTCATTTTTAATCCACATTTTCTCATTCTCTCGAATGATTTTCTAAGATGATCCAAATGATCATCACTAGATGAGGATTTCACAACAATATCATCAATGTAAACTTGCATAAAGGCATCAATGAAATCATGAAAAATAAGATTCATTGCTCTTTGGTATGTGGCTCCAGCATTTTTTAGACAAAATGGCATAACAACCCATTTATAAGTCCCTAATGCACCAGGGCATCGAAATGCTGTTTTATCCACATCCTCTTCAGCAATGAAGATTTGATTATAGCCAGAATAGCCATCTAACATACTCAAGTATTCGAACCCTGCTGCTGAATCAACTAACATTTCTGCTACTGGCATTGGATATTCATCCTTAGGTGTCGCATTATTTAAGTCTCTAAAATCTATGCATACCCTAAGGCTACCATTTTTCTTGATAACAGACACAATATTTGCTAACCATTCAACATACATGGCAGTTCGAATGAACTTGCTTTTTAGTAGTCTTTCAATCTCACTTTTGATCTTTGAGAGGATCTCAGGGTTGAATCTCCTTGGTAGTTGCTTGATAGGTTTCTTTTCTGGCTTGAGTGGTAGTCTATGTTCCACCAAATCTCTACTCTATCCTGGCATTTCATTATAGTCCCAGGCAAAGCAATCTTTAAATTCTTTGAGTAGATTAACCAGTTTCTGCTTCAACTCGAAATCAATATTGGTAATAATATATGTTGGCCTTTTTATAGGGCCATCTCCAATATCAATTTCTTGCAAAGGATCTTGTGCTTTCATTTTAGGATTCGAACTGGATGGGTCTTTTTCAAAACCTAAAGGCTTGTCATCATAAATGCAATCCAACCTTTGCTCATTTGGCAATAACTTGCCATTATTTTCATCTATGGTTTCTTCAACCATATTTTGTTCGAATGCAGCCTCTAAGGCCGTTTCGATCTTTTTCTCGGCAATATATGCCATTATCTTGGCCCAAGCAAAGGGATCAGACATTGCTAGATTCTACATCGTCATCCCATCCAGAGGGTGGGATTACTCCATCTTCAGGAGGGAATTCTTCAATCACTTCCCTTTCCCAACAGAAACCATGTGTTGGATGGAGTTTGACAGAATGGTACACATTATTGGTGGCTCCTCGAAAGCCACTATCTCTGTCTCCACAAGGAGAAATTGAGGCTAAGTTTTTAACAAAGGTCTGCTTCGTAATGTGATCCACCTCACACCTATAGAAACTTTGGTCAGCCTCAATGTTCTTCACAATCTTGTCTTCCCTCCAAAGTATTAACCTTTGGTGAAGGGTGGAGGGTACAACACCCACTCCATGAATCCATTCCCTTCCTAGAAGCAAGTTAAAACTAGCCTTTGATGGCACAACTATTAATAAAGTTGGCCTAATAGTGCTGCCCACAGCAACATCCATTTGAATGGCCCCAAGTGATTTGCCACTCTTTCCCTCATAGTTAGAGAGAACAATATTGTGAGAATGCATATCTGTGTCATACATTCCCAACTTCCTTAACATGAAATGGGGCATTAAGTTAACTGCAGCACCCCCATCCACAAGGACTTTGTTTACACCAACCCCACCAACTTTAGCCTTAATGTATAAAGGCTTTAGGTGGTTCTTCATACCTTCATGAGGCCACTCGAATGTAGCCTTCTGTTGCTCAATACACCCATTATTCATAACATAGTAGCATACAAGGGTGTAATCATCTAACTCTGGTTCTTCAAACTCTTCATCAGGGTCTGAAGTGGACCTTTGATCATACTCACGTGGCAGAATAGACACCACATTGAACAACACATCGAAATCTGTTTCAGAGCCAGATTCGAGCAGGTCTTCATCTGGAATATCATCCTCCATGTTGTCTTCTGGGAATGATAGTCTTTCTTTGGCTGGCCTCTTTGAAGAGGACACCTCCTCAATTACCAAGGCTTTTTCAGCCTTTTTAGGATCAAACTCCTTCTTATTCCTTGTATCACTGTGGCTGCCTTCAGTATATGCAACCTTGGTATTGCCCCCAACAGGGGCAACTTTGTTGGTGCCCCCATCATGGGCACTTGAATTGGAATTGCCCCTAGCATGGGCATTCGAATGAGATTTGCCCCCAGCATGGGCATTCGAATTCGAGTTGCCCCCAGCTTGGGCATTCTCCCTTTCTAACTTCTTAAGGCGTTGATACCTACGCCACTGGGTTCGAGTCATAAGATTTTTCCCCTTGTAGTTATTGTTATAAGAGTACTTCCTATTTTCAGCATTGTTGCTCGAAGCAACTTGACTCGAACCACCTAAGTCCATCCTTCTTTTTTAATAGACCTGGTGTTGGCCTGATGACCATTGGTTGACAGGAATTCTATTTGAAGGCACATATGTTTGCCTCCTTCCCAGCCTATCAAGGATAGTAGGGCCTTGATTTGTGGCCTTACCCTTGTTTGGTCTTTCAGTAGACCACTTGTTCTTGTTATCCACATATGGCATAACATTTTTGAGCCCTGCAGTAGCCTCCTTGTCACATACAGCACTGCAACGAGGACACAACATCACTTCCTTGTTGCTTAGCTTGCATCTATTCAGAAAATCAATGAGTTCCTCTTCAGCTCGAGGATACACCACTTTGATTTTCTCAGCATATTCTCCCTCAGTAACAGCTCGAACTGGGGAGGCTTCCATAGCATCTATCATTAAGCACTCGAATGGCTCCACATAGGAATTCTCAGCCACTTGGAGAGGGTCAGTATCTACCTTCATGGGTTGCTTAGATTTTTCATTGAACTTCAATCTCCCCTCATCCAATGCTTTTTGCACTAAGTCCCTGAAAACTACACAATGAGAAGTTTTATGACCCAAAAAGTTATGAAATTTGCAATAACCTCTTTTCTTTCTTTGTTCTAAAGCAGGAACTTTTAACCCTTTTTGAACAATTATTTGGCCATCAGTGACCAATAAATCAAAATTTTCATCACATTTGGTAACATCAAATGTGTACGTTTTAGCAACATACTTTTCATTTTTGGGTTCACTAGGATTTTTTCCATTCGAGGGCTTTAATAATTTACAAGTATAAGGAGGTCCTGGTTTTAATTCAGCCAAGTCTATTTCATTTGGATCAACCTCACCAGTCTTTAACTCATACTCATCATCACTCTCATAGTTCCCAACATAGGCTATTTTCTCTTTCTTATGGAACTTAGTATTCCTGGCTTTTTCATTTCTAAGTCTTTCAACTTGTCTAACCCTATCAGCCAATTGAGCCATATACCTAAGAGGTTGTGTATCTAATTTCTTTCGAATCGAGTAGTCTAGGCCACCAGCAACCATTTCTACTAATTCATGTTCAGGAACCTGAGTGAAACATCTAGCTTTAAGAAGCCTAAACCTATTGAGATAGTCATCAATAGATTCTGGTGTTTTACGCTTAACACTTGCTAATTCTTTGAGGCTTATTTTTGTTTGACCCATGTACAATTGCTCATGAAAAAGCCTTTCGAGTTGGGTCCAAGTAAATACAGAGTGTGGGGGTAAAGTTGTGAACCAAGTGAAAGCATTTTTGGTTAGAGAATTGGGAAAATACTTCATCCTCAAATTCTCATTATTTGCTATGTCCCCAGCCTTAGTCAAATACCTAGCAATGTGCTCGACTGTAGACTCTGTTGTATCACCAGCAAACTTGGTAAATTTTGGGGTTTTCCAACCCCTTGAAATTTCTGTTTGCAAAACAAATTCAGATAGTGATGATACAAAATTGGGTCAATGTAAACCTACATTTAGACCATTTTGGGCAAGGATGGTTTCTACCAAATTGGCTAAGTTATTTTGCCCAAAATCATTATGTTGAACGTTTCTCAAAACCTCATCAACATTTTGGTTTCGATGAACAAGCACCACTTCAGGTTCAACATTTCTTTGTACAAGTTGGTTAACAACCTGTGGTTCTTGTTGCTGGCCTCGAGCCTCTTCGATTCGATTATCAGCAACTTGTCCAAGCCTTGGTAAGTCTGATTTGTATCTCAAATTAATGGGTTGATTATTGTACCCATTTGTTCAGTGAGTAAATTCACCATATCATGATTACTCTCATCCATTTGTTGCATCATAGATAAAAGTGAATCTGTAGTGAGGGCTGGTTGGTTCACTCGAATTCTAGTATTATTAGAATTTTGCACTTGTGGAAATGGAGACCTCGTTGTTATCCTATCAGAGTGTGATGACACGAAATCATATCGTATTTTATGTTTTTACTTTTATGTTAGTATTTGATTTGTCTTTTTATGTTAGTATTTGATTTGTTTTAATTTTATGTTAGTATTTATTTGCATATGTATTTTACTTTTTATGTTATTTCATTTAATTTTCTATTTTTATTTATTTATTTCCTTTGTCATGTCTAGCTAAATTTCTAGATATCCGTATGTAAATTAAATCTCCGAAAGGAGTTTAATAATGATTTAGCGCGCAATTTCTAAACTATTTTTCTGATTCGAATTCCTAATTTTAAAACTCCTAAGCTTTTGAACGAGAGTAATATGAAGCGATTAAGGTTAAAATCAATAGAGCGAGAGTTTGAGGTTTTAACTAGATAGTAGGAATTTGATATTAATCTTTGAACGAGCGAGAGCCACGTTAGGATTAATTAGAACTAATTGATTTTCAAAATATACTTTCGAAGCTAAGGTGGTAGAAAAGTGACAGTAAAACTCCTAGCTTAGAAAGTATGGTTTTTATCAACAAAACGAGAGTGTGAGGTTTAGACCTTTAAATTAAGAAAGTTCTTCTGAAAGATAAACCCTTTTCACGCGCGCTATTAATTTATTAAATTTCCGACGGTTAATTAAGTTACGTACCGATATCCCGTTTTTATTAATTTAATTCTTTAATTTTAATTTTCTTTTAAAATTCAAAACAATTCTAAAACACCTATTCGCCTTAGATTTACACCGTGACAACAGAAATACGGTAGTTCGATTATTGGTCTTTGTGGTTCGATAATCTTTTAAAACTACACGACGAGACTGTGCACTTGCGGTCAATTAAATTTATTGATACACAAATTGTCGATCAGAGTGTAATGCAGAGTGTGAATACACGTTCTGCATCATGGCTGTAGGCATTCCATATGGATAAGATCTTTGGGACTGATACAAACCCCCTGATTGACTTCGAAAGTCAAATGAAGATCCTGAGAATGGGGGTGGAACCCCACCAATAGTTTGTAAAGGCATGCTCGTTGTATTTTCAGCCATTGTGGTTGCAGCATTAGATGTTAATGAGGGCATAGAAGAAGACACAAGAATTGCCTGTGTTGCCCCCACAGATGTTGCATCTGTGGCTGATGTTGTCAGAGCGCTCGAAGCGTCTACATGCCCCAATAATGGGTTAACATCATCAGGATCCTGATTGTTTTGGTTATTGACATTATTATTGTCATTACTATTGTTGTTGTTGTTGCTTGTACTAGCGTTAGTGCCTCTAGGTTTCACCATCTCTGGTTTTATCCTACCACTTCTCAATTGCATGCACTAAACAATGTAAATTTTTGAAAACAACACACACAACTTTCCAAAACAACAAAGAAGACAACTTTCAGAAATTTTTTAAGAAAACTTTGAAAAATAAGAACGCACAAAACCAATCCCACCGGGTGTGCCAATTTGTTTACACTGATTTTTGGTAAACAAGCGCTAGTTTGCAATGCTTGAGAGACCAACTAGAGAATCTCGGGACATGTTTGTGCATTTATTGTTCAAGATTGAAAATAGCAATGTTCATTAATGTAAATGAACAAGTTTGTTTGTAGAAAGTAAATGAAATAACAAGAAAATAACTTGATTGACAAGAAAAGTAAAAATACTCAAAATGAGTACGTATTGACAAGAAAAAGTAAATAATTCAATGAAGTAAAAATGCAAAGAATGTAAAAGAAAACAAGTAAATTGCATTGAATTAATAAATGGTGACCACAGAATCATACATTGTGCCTTGCATATTCTTTTCGCTCGAACGCTTGGGTACTCAGAATGTTAAGAATTTTAAGTATGAGAATTCGTGATGTGATTTACAACAAATGAACTACTCCCTCCGTACCAAAATATATGTCGTTTTGAGAAAAAAAATTTGTACCATAATATATGTCGTTTTACATTACCAATGAAGCATTTAATGCTCTTTTTCCTCTTATACCCTTAATTAATTATTTCTCTTTCTTCTTTCAATTCTATAATTTATCTCTCACATACCATTAATGAGGGATAATCTTGTAAACTAACCCATAATTTACCTTTCCCATACAACAATGATTACATTTCTTAATTTGTGTGATTTGGTCAAAACGACATATATTTTGGTACGGAGGTAGTAGTATTTATAGATAAAATCTAATGCTATCTAATAACGACTAAATAACAACCATTTGACAAGTGTCTTGCCACATAATCTTCATTCTTGAATGCCATTAGTTGCCAAACTTGAATGAAACGTTGCAATGGTTTGAAATTTGAATCTTCAGAAATGTTGAAAATATGCTAAGTCTTGAAGCAGTCTTCGAGCTCGAATAATCCTTGGAAGTCACTCGAAACATGGATGACTCGAATCAAATCCTGATTTACTTCTGGGACTTGTGAATACTTTCCATCTTCTGAATTTTATGAATCTCTTTTTATCATTAATGTTCTTAAAGACATTACCCTTCACCTTCATATTAGAATAAATGATCTGGAAACATTGATTTCCATGTTTGAAGGTTTATTAATTATCTTCAAAGAACATTTAGTGCATATTTTGACTTAACCAAAATATGAGCTAACAGAAGAAAAGAAACAATTACTTTTTAAAGTGTTCATTCTTCATCTTGGAAACATTATTTTAAGTTTATAGGTTACGGAAAGAAACTTGGGATTATATTAGGTTGATGGCTAATTCTTGTAACCCTTTTTGGGAGTTTCGTTGTAACGATGATCATTTGGTTATAGTGGAACAGAGGAGCTGCTCTCTCTTCCCCAGACTAGGTCATGTTGACTGAACTGGGTAAACAAATCAATTGTGTTTTTTACTGCTTTCTCTAGAATCACTCTTACTTTAATTGTTGGATTAATATTCATCATCTCTATACTCTTTGATTTGGTTACTTAATCACTTTGCTCCACACATCAAATTTATTGGTGTGACTTTATTCAAAAGGAATTCACAACAGAGTATATTTGGCTAAGAATATACCATAGAGGGTGACTAATATCACAAAAAACTTCCTCATTCCGAGATTTCCAAAAAAACCAACATCCAATGAGAAAGAGAGTACTTTGTTGGCCAGTTGCTTACATCTTGAACCATAATTTAAGATCATCTTCATAAGTACTATTTTGAAAATCAAACACGAGTTTATGCCAAACCTGTTTTGCCTTCCAACAGTCACGCAACAGATGTAAAATAGTTTACGATGAAGCACACATATATAACAAGAAGCATATGATGATATATGATGTGCACATCGAACCTGGTTTGTAGGAAATTTCCCATGCATAATAATCCACGTAAAGTGACGAATAATTTCAGGTACTTTGAACTTCCAAATCCAAGACCAACTCATAACTTCCTTTGAATCCGGCCCATGTAGAAGGGTTAACTAGTAATAAGCTGATTTTGTTGTATATATCCTTGAATTAGATGGCTCCTACACGAGGATGTCGTCAGATTCTTCATTAATAAAAATGCTCTTCATCTCCAATTTAATATCTTGAGGAAGATGTGTGGATATGAGATCAAAATTCCACATTCCACTGTAACAGACGTCGTTAATGTAGAAGGTAGTATCATTTTGATTGACATGATTAACTCGTTCAGAAAGACAACCATGGGAAGCCATTTATCATACCACATGAAAATATCAAAATTATAAAGACATTTTCATACGTATTGATTAATTTCAATCAATTTACACTTTGTGAGAACGTCAATTTTAGATTTCTTTACAAAAAAGGGACATTTCACATTTAGGCACTTGGTTTAAACACGATGAAGGGCAAGTTAGTCACTAAAATTATTAATAGCGTGAATTTAAATATTGTTCGTGATTCTGACCATGTTTTCAAAACCAAGTCAATTGACTCTCTCATTTCTTTTTAAGCATCACAATTGACCACTTAACGTATTTTAATACATATCTTTGACTACTATTATCTTTAATAATCTATTATAAAAAATTTATATTATGAAAATATTATTCGAAACAAATTAAATCATACAATATAATAAAACAAGAGTCGGTTCATATTCATAGTTGAAAAATCAAATCTTAAATTTTATCTATTTCCTATTTCTTTCTTCCTTCCATATTCAGTTGTTTTCAAAAGCGTCTATCGAACCGGACCAAAGTTTTTTCAAACAATTTTCAACTCAAGGTTTATACATCCAGCTTCAGCCTTGTGTCGTTCAAAAAGATCTTGAAGTGCTTTGACAAACTCGCTATGTACTTTGGCAACCTATAAGCATAGGAAAAAAAATGCATAGTCAGACCTTATCTTTAATAAATGTGTGAAGACTTGATTTTTTTTTTCAATAAAAAGCAAAAGAAATAAAAAAAGATATATAATATGAAAATAGATTTCCTATGAGGGAGAGCTTTAATCACTCTTTATAATTCTATCTTGTTCGATGAATTAGTCTATATATTTGCGCGTAAAAAATATCCGATTCAAACCAAAAAAACAAAAACACATATATGATATATATTCACGCAATTAGTAGAACCATCTAATCTTAATTAAAATAGATTTAATTTTTGTTTTAAATAATTTCAATTTCCAAACTGTAATATTCATTATTGTTCGATCAAAATGGAATTATCTTGAATAAAATGAATGCATTAATATGTCCAAATTATGAGTTGAATCTCATGACCTCTCCTTTTAAGCTCATTTATGTTTGTAATCATGGTGAATTTAATATCAAAGTTGGGTGATAGAATTTGGAATGATATGTATTTTCAAGTGATGTGGTTGAACCGAAGGGAAATATAACAAATTTGAACATAATTATACATATTTGTCAATGGAGTTTTCCTTTCAAGTATAATTTCCTTGCATATTAATATTTTCTCTCAGGTACTATTTGCAATGTGAAAACTATTAAATATTACTTTTTCCATTAGGTATTTGAATACCGATGTAAAATCTGTAAGCAAATGTCATATTTTTACTAGTGGTTCTTCATTAGTAACTATTGTTACCGGATTAAAAAACCGAAAAGATTATAGGGTTGAGTCGCGGACCAAGTCCTCTCTCTTTAAGATGTTTTTCGACATTGCTCAAAATTGTGTAAGCAAACTATCAACCATGCCGTCCTCAGAATAAAACAGCTCAGCTACAACTGTTTTGGAGTCCTACTTTAATGTAGAATCCGTTCTAGAATACACCCTCAAATATGACACTTAGATCATTCGAACATGGTACTTCAACCACTCTAATATAGTATTAAAACCATTTTCAAAATTCAAGGACTATGATACTTAGACCATTCTCAATTTAAATGAACTATAATACTAAGATCATTGTCAAAAATACTAAGATCATTGTTAAAACAAATTAATTAATATACTATCTCATAAAACTTAATAAATATTAGTTTTCTCTTGGCACAATCCATACGATCGATTTTGACACAATTAAGTATAACCAAATTAATAAAAACCATTTTTTTTAAACAAAATTACTTTTACCACTCTTCTAGAGTTTAACCATCACTCTTCTCTCAACTTTTCGCTCTACTCATTCTTTCATTATAGGGGTAGTTTTTGACTATTTTTTATTTAAAATTACTCCTCAACACTATCATTTTCTCTCGTTTTATTTAAATAAGTGGTTATCTACACAAGTTTGATTGTTCATTTTTTTAAATTTTTGCCCTCTTAATGTGGCATTGTGTTTGTTCGTCGTCTTGTGTAGTGTCGTGTTTGTTCGTCGTCTTGTGCGGTGTTGTGTTTGTTCGTCGCATTGTGCTGCGTTTGTTGGTTTTTCGTCTTTGTTTGAGGTTCGTTGATTCAAATTGACATATTTACATCGACTCATTACATATATGATGAAGACTTGAACGTCAATACTACAAATCCGGAAGTATGAACGTTCTGATTACTTTTATATTGTCACATTTGTAGGCACTTTCATGAATGTCATTATATGCTATTACCTAGGTACTGCGAGATTGTTTACAAATTCATCTTTTCCAATTTTTAACAATCCTAATTTGTAATGATCTATGTATTTTTTTAATTTGAATGAATTTATGTTTTTAGTCAAAAAAAAAAAACAAATGATCATATATCAATTAGCAACCAGCTCATAAAACTAAAATTTCAAATGATAATTATTTTGAAGCAATAAGGTTTTTTTTAAATAAAGCTAAGAATTTATTGGAAATAAAAACTGGAGGAATGACGGAGCAGAAGTTGTTTACTGGGTATCAGGTAGGTGCTCAGGGAAGCACAGTAGTGTCACACTTACAGTTTGTGGATGATACCCTTCTCTTAGGGGCTAAAAGTTGGGCCAATGTGAGAGCGTTGCGGGCAGTCCTTATGCTCTTTGAACTCGTGTTGGGTTTGAAGGTTAATTTCCATAAAAGCATGCTGGTCGGGGTCAATAATCCTGATTACTGGTTAGTCGAGGCAGCTCGAGCTTTGAGATGTAGAGTGGGTAAGATACCGTTTGTTTATCTGGGCCTTTCTATTGGGGGTGATCCACGTCGTTTGGGTTTTTGGAACCGGTGTTGTCTCGTGTTAAAAAGCGTTTGTCTAGTTGGAAAAGCTGATTCTTGTCTTATGGTGGCCGTCTAGTATTGCTCAAATCAGTTTTGACCTCTCTTCCTGTCTATGCACTTTCTTTCTTCAAAGCTCCCACAGATATCATTTCTTCCCTTAATTCTCTTTTTCATACTTTTTTTGGGGGGGCAGTGAGGATTCTAGGAGGGTCCCTTGGATTAGCTGGGATTCTATTTGCAGGAGTCAGGAGTATGGAGGTTTGGGGGTTCGGCGGTTACGGGAGTTTAACACTGCTCTTCTTGGGAAGTGGTGTTGGCAGATGTTAGTAGATAGGGGGGTTTTTGGTATAGGGTGTTGGCGGCTAGATATGGTGTCGAGATGTGAGGGAGGGAGGAGAGGGTCAGCTTGGTGGCGGGAGATAGTGAAGATTAGGGATGGTATTGGTGGGGTTGAGGGAGGTTGGTTTGCGGAGGGTGTCGTGAGGCGGGTTGGTCACGGAGGGGATACATTATTTTGGTTGGATCCTTGGTTGGGGGGAGTCCCGTTGTGTGTGCGTTTTGGTCGTTTGTTTGTTTTGACAGAGACCAAGCAGCATACTGTGGCTCAGATGGCTTCTCGAGGGTGGGGGGCAGGTGGTGCGGCGTGGGAGTGGCGTCGACAGTTATGGATGTGGGAGGAGGAGATGTTGGGGGAGTGTCAGGCCTTATTACTTGATGTTCACTTACAGGAGCAGGTATCTGATGTTTGGCAGTGGCGTTTCGATCCCGAGACCGGGTATACAGTGAGAGGTGCTTATCAGCTTTTAGTTGCTCAGGAGGGGTTTCAGTTGGACGATGCAGCAGATCTCATATGGCATAGACATGTTCCTTCGAAGGTGTCTATTCTTGCGTGGAGGCTTCTGAGAGATAGGCTACAAGGCAAAATTGGTTCTGAGAGGCATTATTCCTTCCACGGACCAACTTTGTACTTCAGGTTGTGGCGACATTGAGACGGCTCAGCATCTTTTTCTCTCATGTGGTGATTTTGGTTCTCTGTGGACGCTAGTCAGGTCCTGGATTGGTTTCGAGATGGTTGATCCTTTGACTCTCACAGCACATTTCACACAGTTCACTTATGCAGCAGGTGGCAGTCGGAGGCGGAGATCGTTTATACAGCTCATCTGGTTTGTATGTGTTCGGGTGATTTGGAAAGAGCGCAATCAGCGCCTCTTTCAACACACGACGCAGACGATTTCACATTTGTTGGACCTGATCAAGCGGCACTCGTTCTGGTGGTTGCAGTTACAGTATCCAGGGTTAGGGGTTAATCTTCCTAGTTGGTGGGTTAATCCATTATTATGTTTGGGTATTTGATTTTTGGTTGTATTGTGATGATGTTGGTGATGTAAACTTTTTTGACACATTCTAGCACATCTTGTACAGGGGTATGATTTCATTCGTATATATATATATATATATATATATATATATATATATTTTATTTTGGCTTGTTCAAAAAAAAAAACTGGAGGAACATAAATCAAATACTGAAAAAGAAATAGAAAACATATAAAAATAAAAAATCAAGAGGGATTGTTGATCCCTATATATAATAGATATACCTGTTCCGTTGTTGGTTCTGGATTTCTCTCAAGTTGAATTGGTCTGCCCACCACAACATACAATGGAATCTTGAACGGTACAGGAGATCTATAAGAGGAGAATAGATTACATAAAAAAATAATAAGTTATTGACATTAGTCAAAAATATATCAAGGAAATTTTAATATTATTGTTAGTTCTTACAATTTTTTGAAAAATGCTAAAGGGGTGTACTCTTTAAGCATTTTAAATAGTAAATTTTATAAAAAAATTTAAAAAATATATATATAAAGTCATAATATATCAAGGAAAGTGATTGACGTTAAACTTGATAGAGAGGATCATGGTTCGATTTCTGCAACTGCAATTAAGAGAAGACTAAAACCACTTGATGTCAAAACTGACCCCCAACCAAATTAAACTAGTGGTGAAAATGAAAAATGAGTCAAAAGAAGCAAAAATTGGAAAATCTGTTCAAAAACAAGTCTCATCATGCCACGATGTTCCTATCGTGCCACGATGGTGATCTCACAATGATAATCATATTAAGATGCACTCAAAAGTTGTACAATGTGTACGCTGTGTAAGATGGAGATGACGCGCTCTATTGTGGCACGATGGCACGCTGATCCAACTCATAAAATCTTATAAATAGAGTTGTTCTCATAACACAACTCAAGGGAGACCAATTTCTCAAGGAGTCAAAGGCAGCTAAGGTGCCCTCTTCGACTAAGGTACTTAGATTACTTTAATGTTTAGTCTTCTTGTCTTAGATAGACTATGACTATGAGTAGCTAGAGACGTTAGGATTATTTCAAATAGGTTAATTCCTCTAATACTATTTGAAAATGTAATCTTATTTTGAAAAAGAGTATATTTATTGCATCATTATTATACATTTGTGATTGACCAACCTACTTTATAACAATTTATTAGATAGACATATTTAATTGATTGTATTTAAGGAATAATGAATGTCGTAATAGAGTCATTAATCCAGACTTAGGGTTATCTACTGATGATGCTAAATATCTTGAAGCTACAAGACTAATATAGGGTTAACGTTCATAAACTAATGCTTACAAACATATTGGCGATTGTTCTGATATGATTTAATGTAAAGAGTAACTTTTGTATGTGAAATTACACTTTACTACTTTGTTAACCTGCCCAGAGTATAATAATCTAGAACAAGTAATATATCACCAGAGACCAAATAGAACTAGAGGAGGGAACTGCAGGCCTAACCACAACTTTTATAATTGTTTTGATTGAAGTGATATCAACCAAACATTTTACAACTAAACAAAGCAAACCGGATATTTATATTTCTGCAATTTTTATTTCAGTCATTTCATTTTCGCAAATATAGATTAGTAAATAATTAAATTCATATATGAAATTAGTCGACTTGACACAATTTCGGTGGAGACAATATCTTTTATACTAATACGCGATGAAGAACTAGTGCACTTGCTAGAAATCAGTCACCATCTAACATCAAATGTGAGATTTCTTAACACCCCTCAAGCGTAGCACTATTAGGCTTGGTGCATGGATATAAATAGTGGGTTTCCAAATAACACAAACCTGATAGCAAGCTGTCCAACGGATTTAGAAAGATTTTAATTAGTCTTAAACTCTTAAAATTTTTGAATGAATTTTTGCAGACGTATTTATCATTTGATAAACTGTTCATTTACCAAATTTTTAATTAAAATAATGCGAGAAAAATTAAATTTAAATTTTTTGGTTAATGAACATTTTGGCTTTCAAGAAATTTATATTTAATTAATTCAATCTCATATTAAAAAAGTTTGTATCTATGTTAACGTTGATTGTTTAGAGACTTAAAAAAGTCACAAACTTCAAACACCTCCATTATAATTTCAATTTTTTTATTTGTCAAAAAAAAATTTCAATTTTTTTTGCCCAAGCACACGACCATTAATTTTGATGTATTTTAATAATATATCAAATAGTTTTAAATTTGTCTAAAACTTTATACAAATGATCTATATGATATAAACTTTCAATTCGACGGTAGACTTTATAAAATTTATATTAATTAAAATGTTATTCTGATGTGTAAAATTTAGTGTCAAGCACGTGTTACCTAAAAAGGACTTGAAAACACTTTTTTTTTGTAAGCTTGCCTTTTTTTTTCTTTTTCTTTTTTTAAAGTTTTTAACATTAAAATAAAAATGTTTTCCTAAAATATATTTGAAATAAATTAAAATGTTAATTGTGTCAGGCAAAAAATTAGATTTTAAAATAATGAATTAAATTGGCTAGTGAAGACAAAAGTAAAGAATAGAGAGCACAAGAATGAAGCAATTTGACTTAGAAAAGAAAGGCGTACCCGAATATTCCCCAAAATATTAATGGAAATATCTTCATAGACCTTGCAAGATTTTGAATTAAATTACCAGGAGGTTTCCACCACTTATAGATATTTGTCTGTGACCAAAAGAAAAATATATGAAAATCAGTAATAGAATTATGGAGACAATGGGCCTAATATGGCCCTCTTTTGTACAAAAAGATAATGGAGATAATATACTAGGGCGGATCGATTAATATTTGAATTTTTTTATTTTTATCCTTTGATTTTTAAGGAAAAGTGATTTTAATAGTCTAAAGTTAGAGATGAATTTCGCCATCAAGTTCGAGAAGAATTGATTAAGAACATAATAACTAAATTTTTGTGGTTCTTAAAATAAAATCACATTTTAATGAATTTATCTTTTGGTTTTATTGTAAATATTTGTAGCTAAATACATAAATTATAATAATTATAATAACTATTATAAAACCAGGGCCGGTCATCACCCCAAGCAAGCTGTGCAGTTGCTTGGGGCCTCCAAATTAATAGGCCTCAAAATTTTTTTCAATAGATACTTATAGTATTAGATCTAATCTATATTTGACTCAAATAAAATAAAAATAGTTAAAATAAATATTAGTACTATAAATATCAATAAAAATTTGTTAGATACTTATAATATTAGATCTGATCTATATTTATCCAAGAGCCTTTTATACTCCTTGTGTTTGTCATAGTCTTAATTTGACATTGTGTGATATGGCTAACTCTTGTGCTAAAGCTAGAGATTTATAATTTTAATATATGATGTTCTTTTAAAAAAAGTAGTATATTTTTTTGGTACAATTTTTTTATTAAGAGTCTATTTTTATTATTTGCTTAGGACCTCCAAAATGTCGGGACCGGCACTGTATAAAATCAATTGTTACAAGAATATTTTAAGTCTTATTTAAGCAAATGTTAAAAGTATATATATATATATATATATACGGTATAGCTCTTCGCCACTATTATTTATATGAAAAAAGTACTATTGAGAGATATATCTCTCTATAAGATTTAAACTACATGAGATAATTTTTAGTAGGTTATACTATTGAAAGTTATCTCCCAATAAATGAAGAGACATGAGAGGATTCTGATCAATTTATGGAGTTGAAGAACAACTATCAAAATATATTAATGACAAAAAGAAAGATCTTAGCACGAGAATGAATATATATACCTGACCAAAGCAGAAAACTGGAACAAGAGGGTGTCCCATCTCCATTGCTATTCGAACAAATCCTCTTCTTTCTTTAAGGAATACATTCTATATACATTTACATATGACTTATTATTAAAAAAATCTGTGATGTCAATTATTATTATTTTTGAACGAGAGATTAAAACTGACTGATTTTAAAATTGAGGGACCAAATTTATGAGTGATTGAAATACAAAATGGATCCAATAGATAAAAAATTAATTCAATTCATAAGTTATTTTAACTTATTAAACAGAAAATTAGAAAATTAATCATCGACTCCTACTTAAAAGAGAGAGGAGAGGAGAGACACCCCCTCACTCTAAACGCTACCTCCCCATTTTCTTCTTTTAACTTTTTTTCCCTCTCCCTCTTTCACGCTTTCACTCTCTCTCCCCCCTCTACATTCCTCCTTCTCTATCTTCTTTCTCTCTCATTCGTTTTATATAACGCTCTTTCGATTGCTTCGTCCTTATTTCTATATCGTTCTATCCCCCTCCTCTCATTCTCCTTTTTCCTTTCCTCTCCTTTACCTATTTCCCTCCTCCTCACTAGGCCCGGTCCAAGGGGGTGCAGCCTGAGCTACTGCACAAGGCCTCTAAAAACTGAGGGTCTAAAAAAAAAAACAAAAATTGGTAGTAGTGTTACTATTAGTATATATGGAGGTGTAAAATGTAAAAAATATCATTAATGTCTAAGTAATTTGTCCAAACAGCCAAAGTCTAATGTCAATGATCCAAAAAAAAATGTCATGTGTTTATAGACAATTCATGTGCTTATATAAAATTCATTTTACTAATTATTTTTTACTTTTATGTACCAGTTAAATTTTACTAATTATCTCTTGAAAAATATTCGATATAAAGACTTGGTCGAATAATTTTTTTAAAAAAATGCTAGTAGAATGTCTTGTTTTATGTAAGTCAAAATGTATTATGTTGTTATTGATTATAATACAAATCTTTTTGTTATTATTTGTAATTTAAATTAAAGTGAACTTTTTCTTTATATTTTTTTGCACCTTTTTATTAATGGCATTATTTTAAATTTTGAACAAGACCTTCAAATACCCTGGGCCGGCTCTGCTCCTCACCCTCCTCTCCGCCTCCACAGAATGTGCAAACGGTGAATTTTACAAAGACGCAAATATGTGAGTTTTTAAATAATTAAAAATAAAAACTTATTTTATAGGAATTATAAAAACATATTTATTTCCATAATAAAATAAAAAAAAAAAGAATGAAAAATGCTACATACCTCACAACCATGCTCCATAAAATTTGTTTCTCGAGTTCCACCAGGTACTATAATGCAACTATGGCCAGCTTGCATCAAGGAAATTAAATTTTTCTTCTCCACCGATGAATAATCCAACCACGTCCATACTTGTCTCATAAATGGTATGTAGAAAGACTATTCATAAAATGAGATAAAAACAAATAAAATAGAATCCTTCTTAAAAATAACTTTCAATAATTAAAGAAAATATCCCCAAGTAAATGTAAAACCCTTTTTTTTGTCCTTTAAAAGTCTACTTTGAGTAAATATAAAATAAATTAATTAATTCTTACTGTGCTGCTAACAAGAAATCTTATGTTTCGAATAGGCATGAAGCCTACGTTTTCATGAAGTGCAAAATTTCCTATTGGGAAAACTGAATGTGGCTCATAGCAAAATACTGCATAAAGGACATGGTGTTAGTTCTATACATCAAAGGGTTAGTAACAAGAAGATACAAATTAAAGTAGAGGAATATTTGTAACACTCACTTACTCATTTATCAAATGAATTTCTAACATTAACTCATTAAGTTACCAGAATTTTTAAAAAAAAAGAGAAAAGAAAAAAGAGACGAATATTAGAACAATGAAGCTTATTTAGTAAATGGAGGATAAATGTAATATTTTGATAAGTGTGGTAATTAATTAGTTACTTCACACACACACATATATATATATATATATATATATATATATATATATATATATATATATAAGGACGGATCTAGGTTGAACAAATTAGGGGCAATTGCCCCCACAACCTTATTTATTTTTGTGTCAATATTAAATAGGTTTATATTTTATTCTTACTAAAAATTAAGTGTTGACCCCATAAAATATTCTTAATTAATTTATTTTTGTAGTATAATATAGTGAGAATAAATTATTTACTAGTTGTTTGGCCACATATACAGAAAAAAAAACCATGTTTGATAATGTTGAAAATGAAAAATAATTGTACAACATTTTTGAAATACATAAATACTAGAGAAATACAATTCGTAGATATATTTTTATCAAGTAGTTTAGTGATATTTAAATATATGTTTTTAAGTTTTTGGTATAAAATGACATAGTTTATGTAATCTCCAATTTTTCACCGAGTGATAAACTATCATTGTTTTAATAGTTTTTTTATACACTAATGTATACTTTTTATATATATGATTATGATCTTGCCCCCACAAATTAACATTTCTAGATCCGTCACTGTTTAATATATATATTAATTAATACAAACCATAAGGTTGATTGGGATGGAAAGCTTCTGCATCCTCTAAGTGAAGCGTGATAGGGAAATAACTGCAAACATGTTTGCATATGAATCTGAAATATAAACAGAGGAAAATATTAAGCTTATGCTTTTTTAAATAATTTAGAATTAAATAAATTTAATTTCTCTTTTAATATTTTTTTTCACTGTGTCAACAAAATTATATTTTTTTATCACAATCATAAAAAGTAGTCATCCCCTTACCAAAAAAAATAAAAAGTAGTCATCCACTTTAAAATCGTACACTTTTTAGTCTCTCTCTCAATTATGAAATAAAAGAAGAGGAATATTTTCATCCTAACCTATATTTTTTCTTACAAAGCTAAAATGAAATAAAATAAAAAAGAGGAAATTTTCATTAATGTCTGTCGGTAGCAAAAGTTTGTCGGAATTCTGAAGGCGGTACCAAGACTCATCATATTTATGTACTATTTAAGTACCATTCTAGGTTTGTACATCTTGTAAGTTGTACATATATCCGATACAATAAAATTATTTTAGTTAAAAAAAAAATTGAGTACTATTTCCGGATTTATATAAAAAAATATTTATATTTATTATAAAATAATTGTATTTAAACATTAATATTATCTAATTACATCCATTTTATTACGATAAATTTAAAAAAATAATTTTTTAAATTCAATTGTTATTTATTTCTTCAATTGTAAATTTGAAGATAATATATATGCCATTTTCTATCATCTTTTAACTAAAAATTACCATATTTTCAATGAAATTATGGATTGGGATCGAAATTGTAGTATAAGTAATAATTAAAGAATTAAAAGTTTGATTTTAAAAAGGAAGAATTATTTTCATAAGTGTAATAAAATAGATGATGATAAAAGAGAAATAATTAAGCTTAAAAGAAGTCTAAATTTAATTAATTAGTTACCTGGATAATTTTCTACCGAATAAACTGTCCTTATCCACAGGAACAACCGCAAAAAGCATGAGCAAACCGAAGATCCTGAAATGAAAATTGAAACTCCAACTTAAAGCAATGAAAAAAAATTTAGCTATGAGAAGGAAAATGAAAAAAAAATAAACAATAAAGGAAGAAATTAAACGAACAAAAGTGCTTTTGAGAGAGAAAGGAAGAACAGAGCAAAGAGTATCAAAGCGACATTGAAATGAATTGCTCCAAAACACAAAGCCAATGCTACAACAGACTTGAACCAGTTACATGATTCACATAATTCTTCATTTCCTCCAAACACTCTTTTCATGATTTTATTCAACCTTTTTTGTTTTGTTTTTTGAATCAATGTTTTGTTCAACCTGTGAGGTAGGTAGTCAGGTAGGTAATTGGTTTGATTTAAGAATGACTCAATATATCAAACTCAAAGTTTTGTTTTTTCCAAACTCTCATAAATGAAGCTTAAATAAATTATTGTCTGCTTTGTTTTTTTTTCCCCCTCTCTATAGTCTATACAATACTTGGCTTTGGCTAAAACAAAGAAGTAAGTTAAGTGGTGTAAGTTGCATATATTATAATAAATACTAATTTTATAAACAAAAATTATTTTGTATCGATACATACTTGCTTGTATCAATACATTTGTCTTGAAAATTCTTCAGGCTGATTTTGTGTATTTTGTATCGATACAAGAGTGTCTTGTGTATCGAATCATGCTTGCATGTATCGATACACATCAAACTCTCCTTCGACCAATGAATTCATTATGTATTGATACATGCTTGCATGCTTCGATACATATCAGTCAGGATTTTCAAGATACTGGTGTATGTATCGATACAAACACATTTTTGTATCGATACATAGCTGGAAAAATTCAAATTTTTTGTACGCTGTCAGGAGTGTGTATCGATACACACCAATCTTTGTATCGATACACTTCAGTTAGATTTTGCCTAAATTTGCTCATTTATATTTTCCCTATAAATAGCAATATGAGGTTTTGTTGTAATTGTGAGAAACTATTGGAAAAACACTTTTGATCAGAATTTTGGAGAAATTTTGGATCAAATAGCATTCAACAAAAAATCATCATCTTCCATCAATTCACAATCAATTTGAGATTGAGTATGGGATTAATCGAGAGTTCTTAGTGCAATTGGTCGATAATGTTCGGTGCAATTCGCAGTGAATCAGAATTGCGATCAAGTTGATTTGGGTTGAAGGTTTGGTTTCTCATGAAGATTGAGAAGAATTCTTGAAGGATCAACACATTCGAGTGAGGTAATCAACTGGACGATTGTCACAAGGATTTTCGGGTTGAAAACGGTGAGAGAATCAATCGTTAGAATCAGAGGTAGAAGCTTCGAGGTGTGTTGAGGTTTTCGCACAATTTTCATTGATTTGGTATAAGTGAAGAAAGGGGTTTCTTTTGTATTGTCTTATACGATGAAGTCTTTGTAAATTGTGCACATTGTATCAAGGAAAGTTTTTACCAAAACGCTTTGACTATTTAGGGGGAGACGTACCCGGCCGACCGCGAGGACGACACGAAAGCCGTAGGGAACTCCCTAATCAACTGTTTGTGTTTCTTCTCTCCTTAAACTCTTTACTTTTCGCATTATTTGTTAATTCGATCAATTGAATTTTGCGTTCGTACGTGTTCGTTAAAATTCAATTGATTTGTGTAGGATAACTTGTTGTGTGTAGTTATCTTAATTATTTGATGCGAAACATTAACTTGTTGTTGTGTGTAGTTATCATCATACGTTCTAAGGCTTAATACTACTTTTTCTTTGATCAAGTGGGTGCAAAGTAGACTATCGATCCGGTGGACTTCCGCGCATTCGAAATATTTTTAAAATCACATTGTTTAAAAGGGTCACTTATTCAACCCCCCCTTCTAAGTGTTAGCCAAGTAGTCTAACAGTTTGTACTCCTATTCTTGAAAGTGGTTTTGGCATTAGATCTCTCAGAGACATCAATGAAGCAGCTATAGTTAAGCTTGGTTGGGAGGTTTTTAGTTCTCAAAACCAATGGACTTGCTTTCTTAGATCTAAAGTTCTTAGGAAAACATGCTTCATTCGTATCATGTTCAATCTTCTATTGGGGAAGGAATTAAAAGCAAAAATATTATGTGAAGGATAATTCCAGATGGTTGGCTGGTGATGAAAAATCTATTAATTTGTGGTTTCATAATGAGCGATTTCATTTTTAATGATCAATGGCACATTCCTATTTCTATTATTATTCCTAAGACCCCCTGGTCTGTTGCTTCCTTGGACTCATAGTGTGAATGGTTCTCTTAACTTTAAAGTAGCTTATAAAATTCAAAGACCCCCTGGTCAATTGCTTCCTTGGACCAAAATGATTTGTCACAAAGATATACGTTCCTCTAATTAATCTTGGTCGGGTCAGTGCATATGCTACCGTGACATACATATTGACATTATTATTAATCTTGGTATGGTCGGTCCAAGCTACTTATTTAGAGTGCCATTATTAATATTTTTAACACTATTTGATTTTGCAGGAATTGTTGCAGATTTTAGCATGAGAAAATATATAAGAGAACTACTATCAATTTTATTATTTCTAATGTTTCTCTTAGTGGAAATTGTACTAGCATTTCAACTTCTCCTTACATGGTAGAATTTGTGATTCTTAAAGCTTTTAATATGAGGTTCATCCTCCTAAGGCTCCGGGAATCAAAGAGATCTTTTGGCATCCTCTTTTAATTTCTCTGGATTTAATTCATCTCAGATGGAGCTACACATGGTAGCCCTGGCAATGCAGCTTGCAGTGGTGTATTCTAATACTATTAAGATAATTTTTTAGGTTGTTATGCTTTCAATAATGGTGTCTCTTTTTCTCTCCATGTTGAATTGATAGGAGATATTTTGCCATTGAAATTGCTTTTGATAAAGGTTAGCATCATCTTTGCCTTGAAATTGATTCACAACTTGTTACTTTGGCTTTCAAGAAACTTCACATTTTCCCATAGACTCTTCACAACAGATGGAGGAATTGTATGCATCTTCTCCGACAAATAGATTTCAAAGTCACTCACATTTTCAGAGAAGAGAATTGTTGTCCTGATAAATTGGCGAACATTGGTTTATGGACAAATAGCTTCACGTGGGGGAATTACCTAGCTCTATTTGTAATCATTTCAATCACAACAGGCTAGGTTTACCTTTATACATATTTTGTTAATGTTATTGTTTATGTTTGAATCTTTATTTTATCTCTGCACTCTTTTTTCTTTATCGAAGTTTTATCCCATTGTATTTTCCTTGGTTATGTTTTTAATTAGGCATACATTTTGGGTTTTGGTCTAGTCTCTCAAGGTTCCTTTGTTTCTTCTTATTTTATTTTACTTTCATATATTTTACTAGAGTATTTTTATGATGGTTTCTAGGAGTGACAACATAGTTTGGATGCCTTAGATGTAACCTTCGTACTCTTGTGGCCTTTATAAAAAAAAAGAGTTAATAGACTTTTATCACACTGCAAAGTACGCGAGTTTTGTTTTATCCCATGTAAAATTATGCTTTTTTAATTTCTCTAGAGATGTCAATTTGTATCTCATAACGGATAATTCGTAGAGCTTATCTGTACGGAGATCCGAAGTCACTGATTTTTTCCCTAGTGAAAACGAAGATGGAGGGAGAAATTCCCCTCTGGATAATTTGGGGCGGGGAACGGGGAAGGTCTCTCTGCCACTGCGGATTCCCTGACCCAGACCATATTATTTAAATTATATATACAATATATATTTTTATATGTTTTTTTAATAAAATTTACTGTAATAATTAATACCTTATAAAGATTATGATTATGTATGGTGGCAACAAGTTCAATTAGATATTTATCTGTTTTGACAAAAAAAATAGAGTGCTTTTGCAGTTTTTTGTTATTGATGCAAAATGCACTTTTATTTTAAAAAAAAAGAAAGATACAAAATATGTATTTTTTTTAGAAAAGAGGAAGAAAAAACAAAATATTAGTGTCGTGCTTTTGATTAAAATGTATAACAATTTTGTTAATTTTTTTTCCATGGAGCTCCGTGGATACTTGATGACTCACAATTTGTGCGTTATTTGTCCTTTATTCATGAGTTATTTCCTGCCAATATGTTGATCAAACCATGTTTTAATGCAATTTCACTAGTTTATTTAGTTTTTGAGTCTAGAATTATGTATTAGGAATATTTATGTAATTTTGATGAAAAAGAGTTAGTTTAGAGGCAATTTATGTCAAGACATGTTGTTTGGTCCTAGATCGTCATCAAAGGCAACTACTGTCAAGACATTATGCTCCGTACAAGTCAACAAGTCAAGCGTCACAAACAAACAAAACAGGGAATGTAGTACAGCTTTGTGAAAGGCATCTTGTTAAGGATAAGGATGACGGTTGGCTTGCCAGTTGTCAGCATCCAATGATTGTACTATGATTAAGTGGTCCTTGCAATTGGAATATCCTGTATTCCTTGGGCCTATTCTTACAATTTAAGGTTGCACCCGATCCAAGAAGGATTTGCCTATAAATACACATCACTAAACCTAAAAGAAGCAGCTAGAAGAGGTTGGTGAGCTTGAATTAGATCTGAGAAGAAGAGAGCTGCTGCTGCGGCGTCACAAGCAATTCAGTCGTAGGAGGCGACCGGTGATAACGAGAGGCACGACAGTGTCTGTAGGAGTATTTATTGCTTTGTAATGGGTATCACTACTTTACTTGTTATTATTGTTGTTGTTTCCATACTCAGTTTGAGCTAAACTCTTTGTAGTTGAGATTATGTGAAGTTTAATATAATGAATGAAGTATTTATGTGAATGAATGATTGTTACTGTGTCATTTTTAACTTTATGCTTTTATGAAAAAATATTTATTTCTTTGACCGATCAACTTAGATTTAAATACAAGTTGCATATTATGAGACATCTAGCATGTTAATGGAAATAATAAAGTTAATAAGGTTAAGTGAGAGCAGACATGTAATCTCTACCTTTTCTTATGGATAAGTTAAGGGCCTTAGTGAGATACCGAACAAGCAAGTGGGTTTCTAATTTCTAATCAGATTAAGAGTGGCCTACACATAGGATCCGCGTTATACCCTGTTTTAATATCTAACGTTGTAGACATACACCACAAGACAAGCTTGCTCACATATGGCACAGCAGTAGTTATGATTCACTATGCTTCGTTCATATGTTAAATGAATCATGATCTCAGCTACCCTTTTATTCTTATTTTCAACCATCACCTTACTTAACTGTTATTTTATCTATTGTGTTAAAAACCAAATATGTTTTGTTACCATTACAACAGACTAAACACTTATGAATGAACTTGGAATGTATAACCCTTAATCTATTCCCTGTGGGTTCGACACACTCGTTACTTATTACTTGCTGCAATTGACTGTGTATACTTGCACATGTTATAATTGAAGGAAAATTGTAACAGTAAAGGCAGCGGAATTCAAAAAATTCCTTTAGTCGATCCATACGAATGAGTATGATATGTGTTTTAGGGTTGTTACCTCTTGAAGAGAAGAACCTTTTGAATCACGAACTAGGAAAGATCATGAGCGTTGATGAAGATCACCGACGCCTCTAGCTAGTCCACACGAACAGTCACCTCCAAAAGAGTGCTAACTGTAACGTCTAATTCTGAAACTTTTATCGGATAGCGTTGACAAGAAAGAATAACACTATCTAAGAAATAAATTTGAAAAAATATAGTTAAATGTCTGAAAAGTGACCTTATAAAATCCAAAGGTAAATTGTACCTCTAAAAAAAAATCCACGAAATATCAAAATACTAATAACTAATTTCCATGATAAAAGTACTATGTATATTTTCTATCTACTAATACTCAAATATTCAACCTAGTCATAATGAACTAAATCTTCTAAGGTGTTGAACCCTTCAGTCCTCGACGTTGTCAACGATCTTTGTCTCAATTAGTGTCTCTGAAAACAACACTTTAATGAGATACATAATCCCAGTGAATAATAGACACAATTAAAGAAAATAAGTGTTGTTCTCAGCCGGTGCGGTAGCCGAAAAAATCAACCATGGTATCCGCTTTCTTTCAAAAATAGTCTTTAAAATAATAAATAACATAAATAGTTTCTCTATCTCAAAATAGTTATTTTCTCATAATCAATCCAAACTCTTACCTTTACAAATTAGTAATATTTCATAGTTATAATAAATAAAAGAATTCAACTCAAGTCTCTTTATTATATGGAAATGTATCCTCTTCTATGAAGTGAATATCATCTCATCATGTGGAGCTCCAGCTCATCTGATATGGAGTATAAAACTCATCTGATATGGGGTACAAGACCCATCTATATGGAGTATAAAACTCATCTGATATGGAGTACAAGACTCATCTATATGGAGTATAAAACTCATCTGATATGGAGTACAAGACTCATCTATAAGGAGTATAAAACTCATCTGATATGGAGTACAAGACTCATCTATATGGAGTATAAAACTCATCTGATATGGAGTACAAGACTCATCTGTATGGAGTATAAAACTCATCTGATATGGGGTACAAGACCCATCTGTATGGAGTATAAAAAAACTCATCTGATATGGGGTACAAGACCCATCTATATGGAGTATAAAACTCATCTAATATGGAGTATAAAACTCATCTGATATGGGGTACAAGACCCATCTATATGGAGTATAAAATTCATCTGGTATGGGGTACAAGACCCATCCATATGGAGCATAAGCTCATCTCAACAATTATAATAACGATTCAATAAATCTCCATTAATCTCTCATCGTGGCAATTCAATAAATTAATTATAGTATTGTCTACATTATATAACAATTAAAGCATAGCATATAATTTGAAGTCTAACTCACCAATTGTGCCAAAACTTTGTACGTACATAATACATAAGGTTTCCCTCAAAATTCAACCAATTAATTATAGCACCACTTATATGATATAACCTTTAAAGCATATATACAGCATATTAATTCAATCTCATAGACCAATAATTCAAAGAGTATGTGCATAGACATAATTCATCGAACCATCACATCTAACTAGTCAAAATAGTATACAAGTTATAGTATATTGTTTCAATAGTCTACGGTAGTATCGTTTATGAAAGGAGATGTATATATATATAGGCAATTAACTCTAGATCCTCAAGTGTTATCTCCTCCGTTTTTAACAAAACCACTCTAACTAATTATCCCCATAAAACATAAAAACACAAGTATAAATAGTATGAATACCGTAACATGTAATTATTTCACTGTTTCTTGAATCACATTTCAACTAGTAAATACGTTCCTAACTTAAAGTTTGTAATCAATCACAAATTCAATAAGATGATATTTCCACTAAATTCAATTATAGGTGAATTATTAATCAAAGTTTCTATTTCTCCTCAATACCAAATTCTAAGAATAACATACCATGGAAGGTTTTAAAGTGTGTGATTACTCACCTCTTGAACAGTTAATAATGATGTTTCTTTTCCCATCTTTCCACTGGTGTTCACTATTGATGCAATAGATCTTTGTTCTTCTAGGTTTTTCTCTTCTTTTCCTTTCTTTACTTACGTGCTTTGTATTTTTCCTTCTTTTTCTTTTCTTACGGTTTCTTTCTTTCTTTCTTTCTTTTCAATCTACTACTCCCCACTAACCCTATAATTTAGCATAGTTTGTTTAACTAATGGCACACACACATATCCACACTTATTTATTTATTTGTTTATTTATTCCAAATACTATATACTTATATGACTATTAATTAGCTAACCCGCTCACATTCTAATTCTACTAAATAATTACTAGGATTAGTACTAAAAATAGTATGACTAACTAAGAATACGATATCACTTAATATATAATTTCTCTTATGCTAACTTCAAATCAAAATTAATATGTATATGTTTACATATAAAATTTTGGGATGTTACATTTCTCCCACCCTAAAAGAAATTTCGTCCCCGAAATTTTCGTCAAATATTTTAAAAACTCAACACATAGTTGGCACAACACCATAAGTCATATCTACCTGCACTAGTGAGGTATGGATACTAACATAAGACTTGTTCCTCTAATTTCGAGGTGACCTTATCTAGGGTTAACCATTCCCAAACCACTTTTACCAATAGAATCACCTTGTTCCTTAGTGATTTAGTGCTCTTGTCCATGATAGGTCTATGCTTAAGAATTAAGTTATCTTTTAATGTACTAACTCATGAGACTTTTCACTGGTGATTAATCTAACACATATGTTTGAAGTTGAGAAACATGTAATACATTGTGAAGATTAGATAATGGTGTGAAAAGCCAACTAGTAAGAAATCGACTCGCTCGTTTTAAAATTTGCAAAGAACCCGTGAAATGAAGATTTAACTTCTTGACTTTCATTGCCCTTCCCACCCTAGTCTTAGGAGTGATTCTCAAGAATACATATGTCCGATAATTAGTTAATACTAATTATTTCAAAACTATTCCTTCCTATTTACTCACTAAATTTATTATAAAAATAACTGTTTAAAAGTCATTAACCAAACACATCCATAAACACCTTCTAAATGCACAAATCATAATTTGATCTATGACTATCCGGTTGAGGCGCACATGTATGCATTAGAAAGCTAAGACAAAAGGCTGCAAATTTCATGTTGACGTCAAAAGCCAATTCAGAGTGCAAAGGATTCTTAAGTTTTCGTTTCAGAATTAATAAAACATTTTGACTTGTTCACCGTGCCGACCATAACTTTTGCTGAGTTTATCCAATTGATGTGTGCCTACTCGGGTTGGGGAGTTAAGGAGAAGGGATACAACTTTGGTGTTTAACAAAAATTCTAATTCGAATGTTTTAATGGTCATAAATGTGATTCTCTAAACCACTAAAGCTGACTGCGGGTACCAACCTCCAGTTTTTTTTTCCTTTCCAAAGCCCCAATTTAATACGACACATAAAATGTGACTTATAATAAGGTTTCTAACACACAGAACAACATTGGGTCCCTATTCTATCTCTACCATTAATCACTATTAACCTGTGATATTGTCAATTCATCAAAACTAAACTCTTAAGGTTCTTATTGACTACATTTGCACTTATTCAACATCTCTAAGAATAAGAACAAAACAACTTCATCAAAGAATACAAACACAATTCATAAATGAAATTGTACGAAAACTAGGCACAAAACAGAAAAGGCAATTCACAAAGATTAAGAAGTAACTAAAGAAATCATAACAGAGATTCAAAAGGTCATGCATAGCAACATTGTTTCTCCTAGGTCTATGGATGTTGTTTTTAAAAGAATGAGTTTTGCAATCCAAAAAGGGGTAGCGGCGCAGCTTGTTAGCCGATTACCTTCTATTCATATGTAATTAACATTTTATCTAAAGATGAAAATAGATCAACAAATAAAAAGAAAACAGATTCTTATGGTTACTAAAGCCTTTAATTATCTAGTCAAAACAAAACCCTTTAGATTATTGAGACCTATTCAAACTTCTTTCTTAGATTATGTAGAACTCTCTAGGCTCAGATGTTACTTCTATGATTTTACTCCTTCCCTCATATGTTCCTCTCTCTCTCTCTCTCTCTCTCTCTCTCTCTCTCTCAATTGAATGAAGGTTATCCTAATTTTGAATTATATTAATATATTTATAGATGAACATTATTTATTTTTTCCTTTGTAAATAAGAATGACCTTGACATATTTGTTTCCACTTTTAATTCCCAATAAAATCCTAAAAGAACTACCATTTTTATTCTTCATACTAATTTATTTTAATTGAATTACCCATCACCCCATCCTACTAGTGTCTCCCGCGCCCTCTTCTCTTACTACCTTCTTCTAATTTCTATTTTTTTTCTCTCATTTTTCTCATATTATTTTAATTATGTAACTAACCTAAAGTTTTATTTAGTTAAGTACTTCTAATATTCTCTACTCACACCACAACTATTAATTAATACAAAATTAGTTAAATAAATTAATACTAAAATAGTATTTAACTAGTTCTTAATAAATTAAAGATTTCTAAATCTTGAGGTGTTACACTCTCCCCTTTAATAATTTTCTCCCGACCTCGAAATTGTCACCCATAAAGCAACTATGTAACAAACACCATTAAAGAGAGTAAGAGCAGATAACAATAGCAATTCAAAATATTCACTATTTCTTACAATTCAAATGAGGCAAGAGTCACAAATTTTAAACTATCATAATTTAAGAACATATGTTACATGGAAATACTCCTACAAAGTAAGAAAGTAAGTTAGTTAACAACATTTTATGATTTTTTTTTTATTTATGATATCCATTGGGTAGTTTGTAAAAGTGAGGTAGGGCTAATGTAAGAGTGTGTCTATAAGCCAAAGTTAGTACATAGCAACCATACCAGTAGTTATACGCGACTGACACACAATGACAGATAATCTTGACTAGACGTCGACAGTGTTCGCACACATGTCATCTACAAAGATATAAGACACTACGACACTTGGTCCTATGGAATGACCTGCTCTGATACCAAAAATGTAACGTCTAATTCTGAAACTTTTATCGGATAGCGTTGACAAGAAAGAATAACACTATCTAAGAAATAAATTTGAAAAAATATAGTTAAATGTCTGAAAAGTGACCTTATAAAATCCAAAGGTAAATTGTACCTCTAAAAAAAAATCCACGAAATATCAAAATACTAATAACTAATTTCCATGATAAAAGTACTATGTATATTTTCTATCTACTAATACTCAAATATTCAACCTAGTCATAATGAACTAAATCTTCTAAGGTGTTGAACCCTTCAGTCCTCGACGTTGTCAACGATCTTTGTCTCAATTAGTGTCTCTGAAAACAACACTTTAATGAGATACATAATCCCAGTGAATAATAGACACAATTAAAGAAAATAAGTGTTGTTCTCAGCCGGTGCGGTAGCCGAAAAAATCAACCATGGTATCCGCTTTCTTTCAAAAATAGTCTTTAAAATAATAAATAACATAAATAGTTTCTCTATCTCAAAATAGTTATTTTCTCATAATCAATCCAAACTCTTACCTTTACAAATTAGTAATATTTCATAGTTATAATAAATAAAAGAATTCAACTCAAGTCTCTTTATTATATGGAAATGTATCCTCTTCTATGAAGTGAATATCATCTCATCATGTGGAGCTCCAGCTCATCTGATATGGAGTATAAAACTCATCTGATATGGGGTACAAGACCCATCTATATGGAGTATAAAACTCATCTGATATGGAGTACAAGACTCATCTATATGGAGTATAAAACTCATCTGATATGGAGTACAAGACTCATCTATAAGGAGTATAAAACTCATCTGATATGGAGTACAAGACTCATCTATATGGAGTATAAAACTCATCTGATATGGAGTACAAGACTCATCTGTATGGAGTATAAAACTCATCTGATATGGGGTACAAGACCCATCTGTATGGAGTATAAAAAAACTCATCTGATATGGGGTACAAGACCCATCTATATGGAGTATAAAACTCATCTAATATGGAGTATAAAACTCATCTGATATGGGGTACAAGACCCATCTATATGGAGTATAAAACTCATCTGGTATGGGGTACAAGACCCATCCATATGGAGCATAAGCTCATCTCAACAATTATAATAACGATTCAATAAATCTCCATTAATCTCTCATCGTGGCAATTCAATAAATTAATTATAGTATTGTCTACATTATATAACAATTAAAGCATAGCATATAATTTGAAGTCTAACTCACCAATTGTGCCAAAACTTTGTACGTACATAATACATAAGGTTTCCCTCAAAATTCAACCAATTAATTATAGCACCACTTATATGATATAACCTTTAAAGCATATATACAGCATATTAATTCAATCTCATAGACCAATAATTCAAAGAGTATGTGCATAGACATAATTCATCGAACCATCACATCTAACTAGTCAAAATAGTATACAAGTTATAGTATATTGTTTCAATAGTCTACGGTAGTATCGTTTATGAAAGGAGATGTATATATATATAGGCAATTAACTCTAGATCCTCAAGTGTTATCTCCTCCGTTTTTAACAAAACCACTCTAACTAATTATCCCCATAAAACATAAAAACACAAGTATAAATAGTATGAATACCGTAACATGTAATTATTTCACTGTTTCTTGAATCACATTTCAACTAGTAAATACGTTCCTAACTTAAAGTTTGTAATCAATCACAAATTCAATAAGATGATATTTCCACTAAATTCAATTATAGGTGAATTATTAATCAAAGTTTCTATTTCTCCTCAATACCAAATTCTAAGAATAACATACCATGGAAGGTTTTAAAGTGTGTGATTACTCACCTCTTGAACAGTTAATAATGATGTTTCTTTTCCCATCTTTCCACTGGTGTTCACTATTGATGCAATAGATCTTTGTTCTTCTAGGTTTTTCTCTTCTTTTCCTTTCTTTACTTACGTGCTTTGTATTTTTCCTTCTTTTTCTTTTCTTACGGTTTCTTTCTTTCTTTCTTTCTTTTCAATCTACTACTCCCCACTAACCCTATAATTTAGCATAGTTTGTTTAACTAATGGCACACACACATATCCACACTTATTTATTTATTTGTTTATTTATTCCAAATACTATATACTTATATGACTATTAATTAGCTAACCCGCTCACATTCTAATTCTACTAAATAATTACTAGGATTAGTACTAAAAATAGTATGACTAACTAAGAATACGATATCACTTAATATATAATTTCTCTTATGCTAACTTCAAATCAAAATTAATATGTATATGTTTACATATAAAATTTTGGGATGTTACACTAACTCCTTGGTATGAAGGCTTTCAAGAATATTGAGAGAGGAATTATTTTAGGGTTTCCATCTGTTGCGGGATTTTTGAGACATACCCCACTACAGTTTTATTTTTCATTTCCAAAGAAGGGGAAAATTGAAAACCTTTAAAAGAAAGAGATTCTAGGTACTGGGGTTAGTTGCACTTGAGGAAGGTATTAGCACCTCAAGTGCCCATGGTAGTCCATGGTAACCTCTTATATATTTTTTAGTGCTTTTTTGATACATGCTTTTAAGAATGGAGGGAGAATTTGTATAGAAGAAAAGAGAAAGAGACTAATGTCATTTTGAGTCTCACCTTTTAAAGATTTAATATAAACACACTAAACCATTCCCCTTTGTAAAGAGACTGATTGAATTCTTGCATTGTTTATAAGAATCGTCAAAATTTGAGACGGAGAATGATAAAAGTCTCTTAAAAGTAAAGTAGTAAAAATTTAGAAAAGTTTTCTTTCACAAAGTAAATAAAAGAAAAGAAGTGTAAATATTTTTTGTTTGTAAGAAAGGTTTTTTGAGAGTAAATATAATTGTTGTATTGTAAGGAAAATGTTGTTGAAAGAAAGAAGTTGAAAGAAAGTATAAATATTGTTAGGTAAAAATAGAAAAGAAGTTAAATGTTGATAAATAATATAGTGAAATAGTATAAAGGCGTTGCGACTAGAATGAACCTACGATTGATTTTGTTATCTTTATAAAATATCGCGTTTTTGGGTTGAAAGAAGTTTTTTGTCGCAAGAGATCTCGTAATCAATTGAAATTTAATTACGAGCCCTCTCGCTTGGAAATGAAATTTGGCGTTGTGTGTGTGTTGTGTAACTAGGAAAGCAATAAAAACAATAAATAAAATCCTACGCTATTACAATCCAATTGAATAATTAATTTACAACCATATCGAATTGAATGAATAAATAATAATAAGCGATAAATAAATAAATAAATAGCAATGCATAAAAATAAAAATGCAAGTGCGGAGAAATAAATATGCTAATGAAATGCACATAGGAGAAGAATCAAGCATAACAAAATTTAGCACTCAAATTAAAAGTGAAGTGTGTGCAAAAAGGTGTTGGAGGTGAAAACATGATAATACCACTTTTGAAAGTCATTCACAACAACAAACAATCTTAACTAACACACACAAGCAAAAACATTTTTTTATTTAACAAAGGAAATGTTTTTTTGAAGATAATGAATTTAGGCCAAAAGGCCCTTAACTATTAATGCCAATTGTTAGAGTTCAATGATTTTATAAAAATAAAATATTGTCTCTAACATGCATTTTTGAAATGGTGCAATGTCCTAACCTAAATGCAATGCATGTATGCATGTAAAAATGTATAGTGAACATGTGACGTAAAATTGTAATGTGATGTATAAAGTTGTGTAAAGATGTCATGTGATATGCAAAAATGTATAATGTGATGTAGTAAAAATGTAATGTTTTGAATGCATGTAATTAATTTTTTTTTAAAGTAAAACATGTTATGTGTTTTCATAAAATGAAATTAAACATAGATGTAATCATGTTATCAATCATCACAATAAAAAAGGAATTCAATCATAGCATATTTAAAAAAAATTTAGTTTTTTTGTGGTTTTCATATTTTTGGCATAATTTTGACATTAAAATAGTTCAAAAGAAAATATTTTTGTCTTTCCTATTAGAGAACAGTTTTTTTCTTAAAAAGCCCCTTTTTTTTTATTTTGTATTAATATTTGAACTTAGTAATATCAAAAGAAATAAAGCAATAAACTCACACATAAATTTTCCATGGCATATTAAATCATAAAAAAAATACCTCTAAAAAATAAAGGAAATAAGATACTAAAAAAAAAAACAACAAAACAAAAATAAAACAACAAAAACAGAATACACAAAAAAAACACTCAGATGGGACTAAAGGCCCAAATTCTCTCACAGCCCCAGGGGGGTGTGCGCGCAGTAACTCACAAAAGGGGCGAACTGGGAACCGGGTTAAGCCCGACCCGGTCCATGACCCAGTTCGCTGAACAGGTTTGGCGAGGGGGGGGGTGTAACACCCCAATTTTTAAAACTCTTTTATTTATTAGAATATATTACTACAATATTAGCTATTATGATATGCGTTAGTATTTATCTAGGATTCATTGATTATGTATGTGTTATATGATTTTACGTGTCTTAGTATATTTAAATAATTGATTGGAGTAACATAGAATAATTGAGGTTTAGGGAACTAATATTAATTATGCGAAGGGAAAATTGTATCTAGGAAGATTTGCTGGAGAAAAGAAAAGAAGAAAAAAATTATATAAAAATATGTTAGCTTGTCTTTTTAAAAAAAAAAAACAAATAAGAGTATTTTTTTTTAAGTATATCTTTTCTTTAGCTTAAGAGATTAGCTAGGAAAAATAATTGGAATCGACCAAAAAGATATATTTGAGAAATCATAGGATTCTTTTAGAAACTAAAAATCTGAATATATAGCTAATCAAAAACATAGAAACCTAGTTTACCATCTTTCCTAAAAACAAGATTTTAAGGCAAAACCCTAGGAGAGAAAGCTTAGGAACTCGGTAAAGGGCAGAGAATCGATCTTTAGACTAGAAGAATTTCGGCTTAAGAATCAAGGTAGGTAAAGGGATTGAACTTCATCTTTAAGAACCTATGTTATTTGGCTTTCAACGAATATAGCGTATTTCATGTTTCTCTTGTTTCCTTGCATTTGCTACTTGTGTGATTTTTATTTTTTCTTGTTGATTTTGATTTTTATATATGTTATAATATCGATTTTGTGTTTCGAAATCAGATTTTTAATCTATTAGCATGATCCAATCCGTTTCTTCGTTGTATTTTGTAGTTTTAAAAGAAAAATATAAGTTTTATAATTTCAAACCTTTAACCTGAGATGTGGTTCTTTTATAAGTGTCTTTAGTAATTAAATCTGTATTTGGGATAAGTTGAATCATGTTGTTTGAAATTTGAATCCTCTTTACACGCTTAAACCATGTTCTACTATCTACGATGTCCTTGATTCTTCTACGGATACTCTTGATTCTTGTCAGTCCTTAACATAAGATTTGTGTAGATGAGTTGTTCTAATTTTGTGATTAAAATTTTTATTGGGACTAAACAGTTTAATTATTTAGAAAACAAGACTTTGCACGGATTTAATTTTATCGGTTTTATATTTGTTTAGAATCTTGTTTTGTTTGGTATATCTATATAGGTTCTCTTCATGATTATTAGTTAAATACTAGATTCAATCGATTTCTCCTTGCTACTTGCTACTTAGTGGTTTGGTATATGTGATAGCAATAATAATGAGATTTGATCATGTAGAAGATAATTATTTTAATTAAATTTGTATCATAGTTTAGTCTTTGTTTTTTTTAAAAAAAAAGAGTGATAATAATAAAGTCACGTGATCCTATAATCACATGATGCACAATCACAGTTTAAATTGCCTTCTTTTAAATATTAGTTTAAATATTAAGAATACAAGTAAGTTTTGTTCAATTCACGGGGTATATGATTTTACTTTTAGTATCCGGCCTTAGACTATGTTCCACTATAGGCTTCATTGATTCCTTTTTTTTTGAATTTGTTTTTGTTTCAAAGTTTTGCAACACTGAAACATTGATACCATGATATAAGAGTAAGACCCTCTATAACCTGTAAACAACTTGCCACTTGACATAATTATGTTTTAGTTAGTACATGATAATGCTAGACTTGGGAACTACTACCTTATGTTTAGTTATGTGTGATTTGTTTGTATACACGACCACCTTATGGATTTTAGTGCCTTTGCCTATTTTGATCTTATGTCATAAAAATTAGAAGTGGTAGTAAATTGAAATTATTTTTGTGTTATTTCAATTCTTAATAGTTGTGGTTTGTAGAAGCAGTGTTTTATTAATTCAATTTAATAGATTAATAATTGTTTGAGATGTTGCCGTTGTGGCCTTATGTGCCTAATTCTTGATTTTTGAGACGGTGGTGTGCATTCTATAAGTTGTTCGAGTTTATGAAAATATTTGCTCATGCATTCATTATTGAGTCATGTTCATGTTGATGACTTTGGATTTGGAGGAAGGCCGATACATTTAACTCGTGCTTCCGCTCTTTTGATTTTGAGGAAGGCCGATACATTTAACTCGTGCTTCCGCCCTTTTGGATTTTGAGGAAGGCCGATAATTATAACTCGTGCTTCCGACTTTGCTGTTGAGGAATGTTTTCATGGAAATAATCATGACTTCCTAATTTTGAATTGGTACCACATATAGAAGTCTAAGTTGCATTGCATCCATTGAGTCTTATATTGTTTGTTGATTTATTTTTCCTTTATTTACAATGTATGCTTTGTGAATTGTGAATGTATTTGATTTGTGTGTTCGTCCACTAAGACGAAAACTACTTGATCTCTCTCTTATATTCTCTGCTATCAAATTCTTGTTTTGCTTTATTCCATTGTTTCTTATTTGATGTTGTTACTCACCTTTACTCTGGTTTGACCCTACGATGTGCAATCGTAGGCTTTCAGGTAAACGATGAATCTTAGAGGCCTAGTTCAAGGAGGTTTTAGTAGGATCACCTCTTTTATTGCTTTTGAGTCTTGGAGTCGCTCTTGATACTTAGCTTGGGGAAACTTCATTTTCTTTTAATTTTACATTTCAGTTTAGGAAACTTGTTCAGTCTGAGTGTGGACAATTTCATTTATGCTATATGTTTACCATAGTTTCTGAATTTGAATTTCCAATTTAAAACCTTTGTTAGAAATAACACTTACTTCGTTTTTTTTCCGCTGCATATTTTTAATTAATTAGTTTAATTTAATTAAAAAAAAATGACATCCTTGTTACTATTTCTCAAATAAAACTTAAAATCTCGCTAAAATAGTAATTGGGAAATCGGGTTGTTACAGGGGGGCGCTGAGAAACTAAGGGGGCGGTATATAAAATCTTTCTTTTCCCCATTTGGTATTTATTTTTTTTTCTTCTTCTTCTTCTTCTTCTCAAACTCCTTTCTTTCTCTCTGGCTCTCTCTCTGTTTTCTTTCTCAAAACAAATTAGGGTTCATGGAACCCCAAACCGCCGCCGCCAGTAAAGGTCTCAAAACTCAACGATCCCAACACTAACCCCCCTCTAAAACGTCTTCTAATCACGATTCCGTAGCCAAAATCAACAAAAAAAATTCAAAAGTCTAGATCAGGGTGTGACTGAAAACCCTGGATCCCCAAATTCAAAACCTAATTTAAAAAAAAACGTTCTAAACACAGATTCTGCTTCAAAAAATCAACAAACAACAACAAACACTCGTTCGAATCATGCAAAAAAACGAAGTTTTGACCCTAGATCTACATGTTTATGCAAGCGTATGAGAAGGAACGAAGAGGTTCAAGGAGTTACCTACCTTGCAGTGACACTTCTAGTAAGTTATCTCCTTCTTCCTTGCTTTTTCGCCTCTGCTCCTTTTCTTCTCTGTTTCGATCTCTTCTTTTTCTGACCCGTTTCTGTTCTCTGTTTGCAAGGTACTGGCGATGAATGGAGGTCTAGGGAAATTCTTAACTGTAACAACCCAAAGTTTAGAATATTGGTCATTTTAACTTGAGGAATTGGTTAATAGTGTGAGAATGGCAAACTTGTAAATAAGTAACTAGACTAATGATTATATAAGCTAATTTCCTCACTAATTCACTCTTATTCTCCACAATTCCAACATGATATTCCAATTTATGAATTCTTGAAGCTAAAATTGTAAATGGGTAAGCTCAATTTCTCTTCTTTCATGTCTCATGAAAGTTTCTCTTTTCCTCACTTTCAAACCCATTTTGAAAGCTCATCTTACAATCAATGCATGTTCCATTGTTAACCTTTAGAAGGTGTTTTAGTGATGATAAATTGGTTGTGCAGAGGCTGAGCCATAGGAGAAGTTCAAGAAGTTAGAGAAATGTTTTTTGGTGTGGTAGCTTAAAGTGAAGTTTAAAGTTCAGAGCTAGATTATTGCTGTTCTAAAACAGGTGGGTTTCTTGATTCTTTTAGTTTTGGCAACCATAAGTCCAAATTAGTTCCCCATTGATTAGTATTGAATTTGGGTTAAACTTGAAAACTCTTAATTTTAGTTAACATTGAACTTGATTAACAAAATTACGTGTTAAATTCCCCTGCATGTGTGAATGTGATCTGTATTTGGTGATATTACAAGTTGAAATACTTTGAAAATTGTTAGAATTGATCTATTGTTGAAATTATGTATATTTTTTCTACTGTGAATCTATTCACATGTTTCTAAACTACTCTAAAATTAATCTTTCAGAACTATTTTCCCAAGTTAATATTTTTACTCGTAACATCACTAATACGAACAATTTCTCATGTCATAAAAGGATAAGTGTAGATAATGAGTAGTTAAGATAGGAGGATAATTTCCCTTCGTCGATACTTGGCTAATGATAGTTAATCATAATGGAGTGTATATTCCAACACTCATCACAGTTGGCCTATGTGCTAATAGCATTCCTGTATAATATTGGAATGGAGTTTCAGTACAAATATAATATTAATAATAATAATAAATGTGAGTAAAGGTAATTGTCTGATCTACATTTATATCAAAGATTACGTGCAGGCCTCTGAGACTTACTCACCTCAGAGTGTCCTGGAGTGGACCTCCGATTGTCGGGGCTTCCTGAGATAATGAATCCAGATAATAATTGTGTGTTCAACATCATTTATTTTATGATTTTTGTTTATGAAAGTTATGCTAAGTTATAACTAGCTGAGATTATGAGAGTCCCAGTGTTAGGGAATTTTGTGTTGTTTGAGAGAAGCTCACTGAGGTTTAGAAGTCTCACCCCACAACTTTTGTTTTCAGACAGACAAGGTAAATGTGGTAAGAAGGTCGTGGAGTAGCAGTACAAGCTAGTTCTAATGAAGTTTTAAGTTGTGTTTTATGTATTATGATATTTTGGACAAGTTGTTTTAAGTTCATTAGCTTATTTATGTATTTTGGAATTTACTTGCTACTCTTTTTGGTTATGCAAAGTTCTTGAACCAAGACAATTATTGTAATATTTAATGTATCCTGTACGACTTATGATAATTCAATATCATATTCTAGACTATCGATATGGGGTGTTATATTAACCCTTCACAGTGTGTGAAGTGTTAAGATAGGGTTAAGTTTTTTAGATTTAGGATTTTTGATTTTTGTATTGTGTTTGTGTTTTGGTTTGTTTGTGTTTCTGATTTTCTCAGCCGCTCTCACACCAAATTCCTCCCTCTAGTTCTGTGATTTGTCTTCTGTTATATAGTTGGAGAATTAGGGTTTAGAGGATGAATGAGGGAAAAGGCTAAATTACTTTGTGAAACCAGTTTTTGGTTAGAGAAATTGTAATGAAAATGGAAAGAGGACAAATTTGTGTCATTGTCATATGTGTTGTGTTTTCCAGAAAAGCATTGGATCCAATTTTTTTGAAATTTTTGCTTTTGTTGTTCTGTGTTTGACCGAAAATGAAAAAGAAAGACAAAAAGACAAGGAAAAATAAATAATAAAATTAAAAGAAAACAATTTTTTTTTTGAATAATAATAGTAATAAAGAGTATTAATAATAATAAGAAAGGACCTAAAAGTAGAATAAGAAGAAATATATAAAACTGTTCTTTTTTCTCTTTATGGTCATATATATTTTTTTTTAAGTCAATAGACAAATAAATAAAAATTGAAATTTGGATTAATGATAGTAAATAAAAGCAAAAAAGAAAATGAAGGAAAAAAAGCTCTTTTTTAGGAAAAGGTTGTTGTTATTAATAATGTTGAATATAATAATAACGATAAAAGGTAAAAAGGAAAAATGATGATGAACAAAAGAATTTTGAGTAATAATATAATAAAGTAATAATAAAAGGAGTTTTTTACTAAAATAGTAATAAGATGAGTAAATATTAAGAAACGATAATGAGTAGAAATAGACGGAGATAGAATGGATGCGATGATATTATTATGCGATGAATATTTTCGATATTTTATAACGAAAAAAGAGAGGACAGTGGATTTTATGTCCAAAATTGGGGTGCAACAGCTGCCCCTATTTAAGTTTCTTTACCCGGAGAGATGAAGATTTAAGAATCTTTGTCTAAACGGGATTGAAGAGACTTAAATATAAAGTGTGCACCATTTTTGGACCTAAAATCTTTTAACGATGCTTATGATGCAAATATGAATGCATGAAATGCAGATGATGAATTTTTTTTTTAATTTTGTATGAATGTTGTAAAAGACAGACAAAGAAAGAAAAACATAGTTAGGACTCCATAAGGAAGAACAAAATATGGCCCGACTGGGAAAATAACAAGATGTGCCCCAAGTCCCTTGGAAGAACGAACTCCACTGAGGAACAGTGTAAAATACTGGGGAAAATATTACTTTCTATCATGTGGATGACAGTAATGTGAAAAGAACATTGTCCACCGCCTTACAAAAAGACGGATTGCAGATAAAAGACAACATCCACTGAGAGGGAAGTAACTCTGACAAGTACTTCGAAGAGTGATTTCAATTTGATTAACTATACAAATGTATGTATTTATAGAGAAAAAGATTTGTGTGATCTCTTGGTCTAATGTTTTTTGGAAAGGGTTCACTGGGGATAAAACCACCTGAGGAACTATAAAGTGTGTTGGGTAAAACCCAAACTTCTTGTGTGGATACTTATCACTTGTTGTCTTGAGGGTATAACTGATGATGTACAGGCTTTCTCAGATAACGAGATGATTACTTGTGAACATGCGTACAAGCTTCTCAGATGACGAGATTGCTACTTGTGAACATGACTGATGACATACAAGCTTCTCAGATGACGAGATTGCTACTTGTTGAAGGTGTACTAACTTCTCAGATGACGAGATTGCCACTTGTTAATGGTGTACAAGCTTCTCAGATGACGAGATTGCCACTTGTTGATGGTGTACAAGCTTCTCAGATGACGAGATTGCCACTTGTTAATGGTGTACAAGCTTCTCGAATGACGAGACTGCCACTTGTAAAATGTGTGCTTCTCGGATGACGAGACTGCCACTTGTAAAATCTGTACAAGCTTCTCGGATGACGAGACTGCCACTTGTTGTTTTGGATTGATATCCAATCCGGGAACAAACCGGAGGGAAACTATAAAAACAGGACTATGGGTCCAATTGAAGAATGAATTCAACTGGAAATTTTCCTTTTGTTGTAGGAAAAACTGAAAAAAACCATCTTCCACAAGAGAGGAGTCTAGTGGGGAATTTCGAAACAAGAGAGATGTACACTTATCTGTCTAAGCTGACACTCTAATTGGAGAGAACAACATGCCCATCCCGACTCTATTTTGTAGACACGGACAATACAAAAGAAACAAAAATCCGTACATGATGCAATAAGGTGTGAATATTGTAAATGTTCATGACACATGTAAATGCTATATTTGAATATATGAAAGTATGTATGAATGTTTGTATGTTATGATTGTATGTGTATATGTATGTATGTGGATCATCTTTTGACGGACAAACAAAGTGACCAAACCGGAAACACAAGCCAACGTCGCATCACTGCTTAGGATATCTCGACAAAGTGTAAACGTTATTGTAGATAAAGCAAGAGAACTTCTTGGAGAAGGAGCAACTCCTCTGGGGAAATGACCGTTTTATCCGAAACGATCTGTATATCAAAGCTTGACTGTACTCAAAACAACATCGTTAACTTTCATAGGGGATGTATCCTTTTTCAATAAAATGCCCATCATTAGAATCAAACTTGCGTATTAGAATTAACCACGATTGGAGTAGTCGCGGATATTTCTTCTTTTTGTATTCGCTCTAAAGAAAATGCTTGTCGTCATCTTTAATCAAAAGCGCATTTATTTATGTTTTTTTTTGTTTTAAAAATATATGTATATATTTTAAAATATGTCTTTTTTCATTCTAATTGAAATCATCAAAACATAAAGAAATTTTGTAAGACTAAAATATGAAATCCAAAAAATGAGAGCAAGGCTCAGATTCATGTATAAGAATGGTAGTCTGCCCTTTATTCGATCTACTGGAAAGTGCATATTTCTTTTTTTTTTTGTCTTATTTTTGAATGAACAGCCCTTTCGGGTTTTCGATGCACCAAGATGCCCTCTTTTTTGACTAAGCCGCCCTTTCAGGTTTTCAGCTTGACGAGCCATATACAACTTTTTGTTTTTATTTTTTTTTTATTTTTTGTTTAGACAAAGTACTTCTTGACTGCATCTGCATTCACCGGACGAGGGAGTTCATCACCATCCATGTTTGTGAGAATCATAGCACCACCCGAAAAAGCTTTCTTGACAACATATGGGCCTTCATAATTAGGAGTCCACTTCCCCCTAGCATCAGGTTGAAAGGACAAAACTTTCTTGAGCACAAGGTCACCTTCTTTGAACTCTCTAGGACGAACTTTCTTGTCAAAAGTTTGTTTCATTCTGTTATGATACAACTGTCCATGACACAAAGCAATCATGCGCTTTTCTTCAATTAAATTCAACTGATCATACCGGTTCTGACACCATCCAGCCTCTGTCAACTTTGCTTCCATCAAAACTTTCATTGACGGGATCTCAACCTCTACGGGGAGTACTGCTTCCATACCGTATACCAAAGAAAACGGAGTTGCCCCAGTCGATGTGCGAACTGAAGTACGGTATCCGTATAAAGCGAAAGGCAACATCTCATGCCAATCCTTGTATGTGACTACCATTTTCTGTACAATCTTCTTGATGTTCTTGTTTGCAGCTTCAACAGCACCATTCATCTTAGGCGTGTAAGGAGAAGAGATGTGATGCTCAATCTTGAACTCATCGCACAGCTCTTTCATCATTTTGTTGTTCAAGTTCGACCCATTATCAGTAATGATTCTGTTTGGGACACCGTATCCACAAATGATCTGATTCTTGATAAATCTGACAACCACTTGCTTTGTAACATTTGCGTAGGAAGCCTCTTCAACCCACTTGGTGAAATAGTCAATAGCCACTAGAATGAAACGATGACCATTCGAAGCCTTTGGTTTAATCATTCTGATTATATCAATCCCCCACATAGAGATAGGCCAAGGAGAAGACATAATATTCAGCAGTGTCGGTGGCACATGTATTTTATCAGCATAAATATGACACTTATGACATTTTCTCACATATCTGCAACAATCAGATTCCATTGTCATCCAATAGTAACCTGCTCTCAACATCTTCTTAGCCATAGCATGTCCATTGGCATGGGTACCAAAGGAACCTTCGTGCACTTCACACATTAGGTGGTCGGCTTCACGCTTGTCCACACACCGAAGCAAAACCATATCAAAATTTCTCTTGTAAAGAACATCACCATTCAGAAAGAAACTTCCAGACAACCTTCTCAGAGTTTTCCTGTCTTTTCTAGATGCCCCAGGCGGGTACTCTTGATGTTGTAGGAAATTCTTAATATCATAAAACCACGGCTTATCATCAACCGCTTCTTCAATTGTGAACACATAAGCAGGCCTCTCAAGGCGAGTAATATTAACACGAGGCAAGTCATTCCACCGATTCACTTGGAACATGGATGATAAAGTAGTAAGAGCATCTGCCATCTGATTCTAATCACGAGGAATGTGATGTAATTCAACTTTGTTAAAGAAAGTCAACAAGCGTCTTGCATAATCTCTGTATGGAATCAAGCCAGGGTGGCGAGTCTCCCATTCTCCTTTGATCTGATTAACTACAAGAGCTGAATCTCCATATGTGTCAAGGACTTTAATCCTCAAATCAATGGCTTCTTCAATACCCATAATACAAGCTTCATATTCTGCCATGTTGTTTGTACAATCAAAGAGTAACCTGGCAGTGAATGGAATATGATTACCCATAGGGGCAATAAGAACTGCACCAATCCCATTCCCATAAGCATTGACAGCTCCATAAAAAACCAAACCCCATCTGGATTCAGGATCAGGGCCTTCTCCAAACAGTGGTTCATCACAATCTTTCATCTTCAAGTACATCACATATTCATCAGGAAAATCAAATTTAAGAGACTGATAATCATCAATTGGTTGGTGTGCCAAATGATCAGCGAGAATACTTCCTTTTATTGCTTTCTGAGTACGGTATTCAATGTCATACTCAAATAACAACATCTGCCAGCGTGCAATCCTTCCTGTCAAGGCGGGTTTCTCAAAGATATACTTGATCGGATCCATTTTAGATATCAACCAAGTAGTTGATTGATCATGTACTGGCAAAAAAGTTTAGCAGCCCAAGCCAAAGCACAACAAGTCTTTTCAAGCATGGAGTACCGAGATTCACAGTCTGTAAACTTCTTACTCAGATAATAAATAACATGTTCCTTCTTACCAATCTCATCTTGTTGTCCGAGCACACAACCCATGGAATCTTCTAACATAGTCAGGTACATGATCAAAGGTCTTCCCTCAACAGGAGGGATCAGAATAGGAGGTTCCAAGAGATAATCTTTAATACTATCAAAAGCCTTTTGACAATCTTCCGTCCACACCACTCCTTGGTCTTTGCGGAGAAGTTTGAATATTGGTCCATAGGTAGCAGTCATGTGAGAGATAAATCTAGATATGTAGTTCAACCGACCAAGGAACCCTCTTACTTGCTTTTCAGTTCTTGTTGCAGGCATTTCACAAATGGCTTTCACTTTGCTAGGATCCACCTCAATACCTTTCTGACTAACCACAAATCCCAAGAGTTTTCCAGATCGAACACCGAAAGTGCATTTGTCTGGATTCAAACGAAGCCTGTATTTCTTTAACCGTTGGAACAATTTCAGAAGCTTCTCAACATGTTCTTCCTCAGTGTTGGACTTGGCAATCATGTCATCAACATAAACCTCAATCTCTTTGTGCATCATATCATGGAACAGAGTAGTCATTGCTCTTTGATATGTAGCACCCACATTCTTCAAACCAAAAGGCATCACTTTATAACAGAAAGTTCCCCATGGTGTAATAAAGGAAGTCTTTTCTCGATCTTCTGGAGCCATCCGTATCTGATTGTATCCAGAGAAACCATCCATGAAGGAGAAAACTTTAAATTTTGTTGTATTGTCAACCAGCATATCAATGTGAGGCAGAGCAAAATCATCTTTCGGACTTGCTTTGTTCAAATCTCTGTAATCAACACACATTCAGACCTTACCATCTTTCTTCGGAACTGGAACTATGTTTGCCAACCATTGAGGGTACTCAGATGTAATCAAGAAACCTGCATCAATCTATTTCTGAACCTCTTCTTTAATCTTAATCGCCATCTCATGATATGTTCTTCTCAATTTCTGCTTGACTGGCGGACATTCAAGCTTCAACGGCAAGTGATGTTCCACAATATTGGTATCCAACCCTGGCATATCTTGATACGACCAAGCGAACACCTCCATATATTCTCTGAGAAGCTCTATCAATCTCTCTTTGACACTAGTATCCAACAGCGCACCAACCTTGACCTCTTTCTTGTCTTCATCAGTACCCAAATTAACCACTTCTGTAGGCTCTTCATGCGGCTGGATGACTCTTTCTTCGTGCTCAAGTAACCGGGTAATCTCATCAGGAATATCATCCTCATCCTCCTCTTCAGCTTCAAACACAGGGAATTCAAAGTTGGGAGAGGGCATAGGTTCATTGTGTTCATCGGGTTTATCAATAATTAATCTGCAATTATACTTCTTTTTATACAAACTGTTTTTGTTTGATGACAAAAGGGGGAGTAAGAGTCATTAATTATTGATCAAGAAGCGCTAATAACTGAAAGGCTTAAATATACTTTTGGTCCTCTAAATATTTTCAAGGTTTCACTTTGGTCCTTTAACTATTTTTCGTTCCGTTTTGGTCCTTTAACTATTTTTTCGTTCCGTTTTGGTCTCTAACTTCCATTATGTTAATCTATTTGGTCCTAATTATCGTTAGAAAATTGTCAAAAACGTTAGTTTTGCATACGTGGCACTTAGGAACTTGGTGGCTTTGGTGTTAGATCCAATAGGAAAACGCCACGTGGCCAGAGACCTTCTTCTTCCTACTTTTTCATTGCGTACGGAGCTTCCTCCATCACCGTCTCCGTCCACATCACCGGTGATCCTTCCGGTCACGAAAGTTTACGAAACGATACTCTAAAACCTCTTGTTATTCACGGTGAATCCAAATCTAATGTTCGTTTTCTCAATAGAGGCTTCTACCTCTTGGTTTTGATATTTTTCTAACGGTTAGGACCAAGTAAGTTAACTGAATGAAAGTTAGAGGACCAAAACGAAACGAAAAATAGTTAAAGGACCAAAGTGAAATCTTGAAAATACTTAGAGGATCAAAAATGTATTTAAGCCTTAAAGATAACCTAGGAAAGTTTGATTCAAAGTCAGACAAGGGAATATTCTTAGGATATTCTACTACTTCAAAAGCATACAGAGTTTACAATTTAAGCACTCAAACTATGGAAGAAACTATGCACGTAAAATTTGATGAGTTTGAAGAACAATCAACTACAAGGAATCTGAAGATGAAGTAGTTGAAGTTGAAAGTTCTGACCAATCTGACTCTCAAGATAAAGAACCAGAAAAGGAACCTGAATTGATCACTCAAGAACCTCCATAAACTTGGAGATTAGTAAACAATCATCCACCAGATCAAATCATTGGTAACACTAAAGATGGTGTGAAAACTAGAAGATCTTTACAAAATAGTGAGAACAATCTGGCAATGATCTCTCAAATAGAACCTAGAACAATAGATGTGGCTATTGTTGATAAATCTTGGGTAGAAGCCATGGAAGAAGAGCTGCTTCAATTTGAAAAGAATGAAGTATGGAATTTGGTTCCTAAACCTCAAAATCACTCAATCATTGGAACAAAATGGGTCTTTAGAAATAAAATAGATGAAGATGGTAAAGTCTTAAGGAACAAGGCAAGACTTGTAGCTCAACGGTACAATCAACAAGAAGGTATTGATTATGATGAAACATTCGCTCCAGTGGCCAGGTTAGAAGCAATTAGAATTTTACTTGCATATGCATCTCAAAAAAGTCTAAAACTTTTTCAAATGGATGTTAAAAGTGCTTTCTTAAATGGATTTCTAAATGAGGAAGTTTATGTTCATCAACCCCCCGTATTCATAGATCAACATAAACCTAATCATGTTTTCAAACTTACAAAAGCTCTTTATGGCCTTAAGTAAGCACCTAGAGCATGGCATGAAAGATTAAGTTTGTTTTTGCTTGAAAATAATTTTACAAGAGGAAAAATTGATACTACTCTCTTTAGAAAAACAAACAAGAATGATTTATTAATTGTGCAAGTATATGTTGATGATATCATTTTTGGTGCTACTAATGAGAAAATGTGTGAAGATTTTTCCAATCTAATGCAAAGTGAGTTTGAAATGAGCATGATGGGAGAACTTAGATTTTTCCTTGGATTACAATCAAGCAACTAGAAGATTGTATTTTTATTAGTCAAGAAAAATACATCAAAGATCTTCTTAAAAAATATAAGATGAATGAAGCAAAGATCATGTCTACTCCAATGCACCCATGAACAAACTTAGATAAAGATGAAAGTGGAAAAGATGTTTCTGAGAAAGAATATAGAGGAATGATTGGCCCACATCTCTATTTAACTGCTAGTAGACCAGACATTGTATTCTCAGTTGGTCTATGTGCAAGATTTCAATCTTCTCCAAAGGAATCTCATCTAACTGTTGTCAAAAGAATTTTTAGATATTTGGTTGGAACACCAAATGTTGGCTTGTAGTACAAGAAAGGATCACATTTTGAACTAAAAGCATATTGTGATGCTGACTATGCTGGTGATAAAATGGAAAGAAAAAGAACAAGTGGAGCATGTCAATTTCTTGGTAAAGCTCTTGTTAGTTGGTGTTGTAGAAAGCAAAATACCATAGCACTATCAACAACAGAAGCAGAATATGTGTCTGCAGCAAATTGTTGTTCTCAAGTTATATGGATCAAAAATCAACTTGAAGACTTCTCACTAAGGTACACTAGTATTAAAATTCTTTGTGATAATACTAGTGCAATTAATTTATCGAAGAACCCCATACAGCATTCAAGATCAAAACATATAGAAATTAAGCATCATTTCATACGTGATCATGTTAGTAGAAAAGATGTTGAATTAATTTTTGTTGATACTAAAAATCAATTAGCTGACATTTTTACAAAACCATTGGTTGAGGATCGTTTTAATTTTATCAAAGAAAAATTAAATATAATACAAATCCTCACTAAAAACCGTTTTAGAATGATCTCATAATGTTCTATGTTTTCAATGTGTGATTTCTTGTTTAATTGAATGTTGGCTTCAAACTAGTTAGTTTTGAATTCATAGTTAGTTTTGAACTAAGCCTTTCAAGTCCTTCCCTTAGCATAGGTCACGAGTACACTTTTTGTTATCATTAGATATCATTTAATAAGTGGTATTATCCATGTTAAGGACACTAAGCACTATTTACAAGTACACCTACTCTACTTTTTACTCCTCTTCCCAAGTCTCCTTTTCTCTTCATATTCCAACTTTCTTCTTCTCAAAAAACAAACACAAACCGATTCTCTCTCTCTGAATCAATCTTCAATCCCCACATTTTCTCTAAAAATGGCCAGAACCAAAGCTGTTGCAAACAAAATCCTTCACAAAAACCCACCTTCATCATCATCGTCCCCTTCTCGCTCACCATCACCACCACCACCACCATCACCTCCATTGCTCCTAAAATGGATTGATGACATTCCGGACTCTGAAACCGACCCACAATCTCCAGAAGAAACCGACAACCCTCAACTGTTTAATGAAACTGAAGAAGAAACATTAAACATGCAACCGTTACAAACTACTTTTGATGAAAATCCTAATCCTATCTCTGAACCACTCCAAAAAAACACTATTAAGGAAGAAATGAACTTAACTCAATAACAATCTACTCCCTCTGTTGATGTTACCTCTCCTATTCCAACAATCATCGTCCCAAGCGTTGCTGAAACCCCTCCTGTCATGGTAAAATCAAAGAAGAACAAATCAATTGATCTCTCTAAAGTGAAAAGATCAAACCAGTAATAGATGAAACCATCTATACTCTTGATTCTGATTCTGAGAACACTCTCTCCGAAGAAAACCTTGTCCAACCGTCCCAAACTGCTAAATCTGAACCAACCCCCAAATCAAAACCTACCAAAACCGTTTCCAAAACAAATCCCTCATCCTCTACAAAGAAAACTATTGCTGACAAGAAGAAGAGAAAAGGAAAAGATTTGCTCATAAACATGGTTCCTAAAAACATGTTTATCAGAATCCCTCTTGTCATCCCTGAAAAACAAGAAGAGTTCGACACGTTTTGGAAGGTGAAACCAGCAGCTCCTGGAAGAGTTTACTAATTTGAAAGCTTGTACAATGTTGGAATGAACTTGTACAAGTACACTAATCCACTCAAGTGGACTGATCTTTTTAGAACCAAGGACACCATTTTTCCACATCTGGTTCAATCCTTCTATTTCAATGCAGATGTGCTTTTTGACAAAAACTTCATTGTGTCAACTGTCATAGGAAGGGTAATCCAAATCACCCCTGAAATCCTTGCTGAAACACTAAACATTCCATGTGAACGAAACATGGTGTTTGGATCATTGTGGTATGATATGCTAGGTGTTAACAGGAACCAGTTAATATATGACCTTTTCACACCTGAAGGGGTTCAAATGGAAGAACCAAAGGCATCTACTCTCAAGAAGGAATTTAAAGCATTGCACAACATGTGTCAATATTCTATTTTTCCAAGACTAGGAAGTATGGAGAAGGTCACTGACAATGATATGATGGTGCTTCATCATTTAACCAAAGGGACTTCATCATTTAACCAAAGGGATCAAGCTTAATCTCCCATATGTTATCATTTAGAACATGATCAAGACTGCTTTGTCAAGAAACACTAGGATTGCCATACTCTATGGAATGTTGTTAACTGATCGATGATTTGTGTATCAATAAATTTAATTGACCGCAAGTGCACAGTCTCGTCTTGTAGTTTTAAAAGATATCGAATCCACAGGGACCAACAGTTGATCTACCGTATCTCTATCGTCACGCTGTAAATCTAAGGTTAATGAATAGGGGTTTAGAATTGTTTTAGAAATTAAAGGAAATTAAATTAAGAATAAAATTAATTAAAGCGGGATATCGGTATGTAACTTAATTAACCTTTGGGAATCTAATAAATTAGTAGCGCGCGAAAAAACACTAGTGCAGAAATGACTTTTTACATCGGTCAAAACTGACTTTTCACATCGGTTGCGATGGGGATGTGAATGGAGGGGTAATAGTAAGTCAGACGTCTTTTACATCGGGTGATCACTGGATGTGAAAAGGATATGTTTCACATCAGTTTCAGTGATGGACCGATGTGAAAAGTCATGTCTGGATTTCATTTTTAATATATTGTCACAGCTTTCACATCAGATGATTTACTGTATCAGATATGAAAAGGATAATTTTCACATCTGGTTGTTTTGTAACAGATGTGAAAGCTCGATTTTTTTTAAAAAAAAATTATGCCTTTTTTTTCTGCTATTTTATATAGCACACACACACAAAATCATAAAGATTTTTATTGATCCAATGATAAACAACACAAAATCAAATTCCAACATACTCATATATAGGCGAAGTAACAAATATCAGTAGAATTACAAAATAAGCATGAAGCACCAACAAAATTGCCAAAGTAGCAAATATGATTATATGATTAGAGTGACAAAATAAGCCAAAGTTCCATATATTCAAAACCATATCCACATATGAGTAGTAGCCTTGTAGCAGATCATTCTAGTGAATACCAATTCAAAAGCCAATGCAACACCAAACAAAGCATGCAACCTCATAAAAGTACTAGACCATGAAAATCTTGTTTTTGTCCTGCAAACAACATGAGCTAGTTTTAATATCCAAAAAACTCTACAAAATATACTATAATAACAAAGATTGTGATTGTCTTGGACAAATTTAACTACCAGATTTCCGACCGGTAATATCAACGCACAAATGAACTAGTATAACATATTCATAACCAAAAGATTAAATCGTAAGTATTCATAACCAAAAGATCATATCATAAGTGTTTGATTGAGAATTTAAACTATACTCACAAAGAAAGGAAGCTAACAGATATAAGATCATAAAGATGTTCAAACTAGAAGTATCAAAACATGATTCTAATATACTTTAATTCCTGTTCATAAAAAACTATATACTTTAATTTCTACAATAAAGTTACTATTAGTATCTATTAATTCTTGAAAGTTACTAGCATTAAAAAAATCCTGAAAATGTTAACTTTGTAAATTCTAACTTAATATCTAAGGCACAAACTACCTTTTTTTTTTTTGAACTGCTAAATTTTTTATTAAAATGCCAAGTCAAATACAAGAAGTACATAACAAGCCAAAAAGGGAGCAAAAAAGCAACAATTCTAGAGCTATACATAAACAACACCTATCTCAAAAACAACACCAGGGAAGGTAGTAAAAACAAAAGCACCTAACACCTTAATCCATAAGCCAACAAATCGAACCATCAGGGACATGGAAAAAGAAACCAACGCCAAAAAACATAGAGGCAACATATATCCCTCAACAAACAGATCACACGCATAACCCACCATCAGCCAAGAGCGCGCAAAACTGATGAAACACAAACTACCTAACTCTGCATTTTCTAATTTGCACAACGAACATCATTATAAGATAAAAATTAAAAGAAGAAAAATATTAGACGTAAGGTACATACAAACACAGAGACAAAGTTGGACAATTAAATAAGTAATTTACTAATACCAAAAGACTTTAGTTCTTACATTAGCACATAAGAAAAAGGGTATAAGACCATTGGCAATGTCTTTCCAAATTGCATCAGACACTACAGTTTAAGCAACCTGCAAAGCTCTAGATCAAGTCCTCCTATATGCCAAAGAAATTCCCATCAGCAAAAGACATTCATACAATCAGCATGAAATTAATGCAACGTTAATGACACGAATCACAAGTTATAGTTCATGCCATACCAGCAAACCTTCTTTCAAGGCAAGCAGCTTAGTGGTTTCTATAGCTTCTTCACTTGAAATCTGTAATTTATAATATAACCTTGTTGGTCAAAACAGAATCCCTTTACTAGCAGCTAGTAAACACTGTTTATATTTCTTACATTTCAAGAATCAAAGAATCAGAATTAATATTCCTCACTGTCATTATGAATATATAGGCCAAAATGAAGGAAAAAACAAGTTTCTGCATCAAATTGATAATTGAATACCGATTTATTAGTGTTGCAAGCTACCTGAATAACTTCATCTAGGAGATCAACGTCCAAGATAGGCGGAACGATACCAGCACCGAGCCTTTGGATTTGATGTTTGCCTTTGAAAATTGTGCAAATCGAAAAATTAAACAACATCAAAAATTAGAAATGGGAACGGGAACTTACAATATCTCTCCATTTCTTTATTGAATCCCGGTTTCCAAGACTTAAGACAGAATTTCGAGCTCTAGCAGAGAAATTGAGAGACATCAATGTCTCTGATAAATTTGAAACATTTGGACAGACATTCACAATTGTCAGAGTTTTTGAACTCCCACCTACACATCAAATAACACAAAATTATAGACCAAAGGAATATTCGCTGAGTCATAAATATAAGGATTTACAGTGACCCTAATTTCCGTAATTACATGATCAGACATTCACAGAATCAGTCCATAATAATCTTGTCAACAGATTTGAGTAACTCTTAATAACAGTAATAGGATTTTTCATAAGCTCTCCCAAAGAGTCTCATGGTCTATCCTTAATGAAATAGAAATCTATCTCAATGTGTTTGATCCTCTCATTTTCTTAGCTCTCTGTTCCTCCTTTGTTACGGGTTGTTGAACTTCTTTGTCCCCAATTTTGTTCTTTATTCGACTTTCTTTCAAAATGTTGTGCACCCAATCTTCCTAGTTTTTTGAAACCTTCGCCGACTTCTCTTATACCTGAAGCAACTTTGCTCCCATGTTCTGATTTCTGAAGCAACTTTGCTCCCATGCCAATTGATAGAACCTAGCATAATACTAGAGAAAATAGGGGAGATTTCCCATGAATGCATAAAAAAATAGCATATATTTCAGGCTCTGGCTACCTCCCAAATTCCAAAGGACAGCTGTTTAAAATTGACTAGTCAATCCTCCTCTAACACTTGCCTCTTATATATATACTTCATTACCTACTTGCCCTAACCAACTAACTTATCAGGATTAACTATCACCTAACTAGCATCTTAATAGAAAGGCAATTTTTGTTATTAATGCATCAAATCTGATAATTCAAACACCAAATAGATGCCGGAAAACATTCATAAATAGAAATAAGAAGAAAATATCAATACCAAGTGAATCTGCTAGTAGTTTTGTTAGCATTGGATTTTCATAAGGAATAATATCCTTCTTTGATGTTAAGGAACACAAAACATCTCCCAACCTGCAAAGACATTTCAAATATTGCTACAATGAGTTAGACAAGGAAATTTGACATGCATCACATTTTTTTACTCTGCTCCAATTGCCGGAAACTTCGATAAAAATTAACACAGAAATATAGCCAAACAGGTAGAAATGCGACAGGGCTAGAGGAGGAAAGAAGAATCAAATTACATTTCAGTGGTGAGCAAAATAACCCTTTACTTTTAATTGTTTAGCCCAACCACTATAAGATAAACACAATCTACATCCAGTTATAGGAAATTAACTATCTAAATATGAAACTACTAAACCATGGGATTCAATGCGGTGTCCGACAATGTGGTGTGATGTCAACTACACATAAGAGAGAAATATTTATGAAGCTACGCAGAAAGTAACGTTGGATGAGCCACAAGAACTTAGCAAGTTAAAAGGCCATACCATGGCTCTACAAAATATCCAACATGTAATTTGTTAAATGAAGGCCATACCATGGCTCTACACAATTTCAAAAAATACACCTCACTTAGAGCTTATTTTATTCTATTTTATCCTTCTTGCAATTTGTTAAATGAGTCTTGAAAGTCAATATATAATTTGACAGATTTTTTAACATAATGTGATTTATCAGTTAATCAATTCTCTTTTATTTTTATACAAATCTAAATTTACTTAAATCAAGCAAATACATTCTCAACATTCTCAATTTAAACTTACAGAAACTTCAATCAGAAACTTACTTGTTGCAATTAACCCAATTTAACATAAATTTAGAATCAATGAAATTTACTTACAAAAACTTCAAACAAATACGATTAACCCAAGCAAACTGAAAATAAATAACAAATAAAAAAAAAACCAGCAATAGAGTTGAGAAAGAAATAAAAAGTTACCGGCAAAAGAAAACAAGATGAAGAATCGAAGGCGATAACACAGAAATCACGAACAGAACAGAAATCATCGAATGGTGGCGGTAACACAACAACACCAACACGAACCAGCAATTGAACAGAACGAATGAACACTTGATGATTCAAGACGAACCAGTAAACACGAATCAGCAAACAGGAACGAGGGTTGAAGAACACAGCGTTTTTGAGGTTTTGAAGAACGGCGATTTTGAGGATTTGAAGAACACAGCGTTTTGAAGAACGGAGGAACGGCGATTTGAAGAGCACAACGAGAACGGAGGAACGGCGATTTGGAGGAACGGAGGAACTCGATTGAGTTTTGCTTGGCTTTAGTTTGATGTCGTGAATGAAAGAAATCAGGGTATGGGGTTAGAACTTAGAAGACTGGGTTATGTGGGTTAAGAGTTTTCCTTACGGTGAAAATATTGCCAGTAGGGATAGAGTTATAACGCGATTTCAACATATTTACGGGTATACCACCGCGTCTAGTTTTCCTTTCTGGTATTAATTCAACTGATGTAAAATGTGTTGTGTATTAATATTTCCTTTCAGGTGAAATATGCACTGATGTAATAACTATAACAAATTACCTTTCACATCTGGTATTAAAGCAAAGATGTAAAATGGTGTATTGAAATGTCATATTTTTAGTAGTGAAGGGTTTATTTTTCAGAAGAACTTTCTCAATTTAAAGGTCTAAACCTCACACTCTCATTTTGTTGATAAAAACCATACTTTCTAAGCTAGGAGTTTTACTGTCACTTTTCTACCACCTTAGCTTCGAAAGTATATTTTGAAAATCAATTAGTTCTAATTAATCCTAACGTGGCTCTCGCTCGTTCAAAGATTAATATCAAACTCCTACTATCTAGTTAAAACCTCAAACTCTCGCTCTATTGATTTTAACCTTAGTCGCTTTATTTTACTCTCGTTCAAAAGCTTTGAATTAAATTAGGAATTTGAATCAGAAAAATAGTTTAATAAGTACACTTTATTTTAGCTAGACATAGTAAAGAAATTAAGTAAACAAAAACAGGAAATTAAATAAAGCATAATTAAATAATTAAATAAAAACATTAAATAAAAACCTGGAAGTAAATGCTGAATGAACTTGATATAAATAACTGGAATAATATTCTTGAAAGGAAAGTGAAAACAGAACCGAAAACGGATTCCCGGTGTGGAAATACCGTAAGAAATAAAAACTGGCAGAAAAGAAAAGAAAAATAAGGCGTGGAAAATTATGAATTTGAGTCTTCTATTTATAGGGGAGGATTTGCTAGTACGATCCACCAAAGTAGGAAAGATAAGCTTCACTTTGATCTTATCCAATTGCCATCCGATTAGGAACAGAAAACGGATCAGACGGTGTACTTCTTCCCCACGTCACGCAAAATTCAGTTTCACTGGGCTTTGCAATTTGGTGGCGCTCGCCACTACTTCTGTGGCGCTCGCCACTGGGCTGTGTGATTGGTGGCGTCGCCACCACTCCTGCGGCGCTCGCCACCACTCCTGTGGCGCTCGCCACTGGGCAGATTTGGGCAAAATACCCATTTTTGCTGGGCTCCTTTGTGGGCTGCGCGAATTTGGGCTTTGCACCCCCCTTTTTGCTCCGTTTTTTATACTTTTTGCTCAATTCTCTTCTCCGACCTATTTTATTCGACAAAACTAAAAACAAATCAAATACCAACATAAAACGACATAAATGAATTAAAAACATATGCAAATGCAACTAAAATTCACCTAAACTAAGCTAAAAATACGATATGATTTCGTGTCATCAAATTCCCCCACACTTGAACCATTGCTTGTCCTCAAGCATAAAAGAATAGTGAATCACAAAGCATAAGTAAAAACACATGACACGATCATCTTACTCGTACGTGGCTGCCGGCTAAGCCATGAAAATCAGGTAACAGTGCAAATAACAAGAATACCGTAATGACACGAGAGACTCCCGTTATGTGAAAACAGACCTGAAGCATTTCCTCTTGACTCTACCTCTCACCTAAGTTTCATTCACCCTTTTCATTCTAGCGCAATCTTATTAAGCCCGTTATCTTGTACACGCCCATGGTGGGAAACCTATTAGTGATTATGATCATCATATAGCGAGGGGTGCTGATAACATAAGTTTGGTAACCCCTATTTGCTTTACCCACTTCGCAGTTGCGGGGGATCGGATCGTAACCCGCCCTACCAAGTTCAGAATCAGACACCTCTGAACCAACCACTAATGAGTTTCTATACTATGGTATTTTTTTCCTTCTCATGTTTCAACATTTGCTGAATTTTCATCAATTATTTCAAGGAATCAACCAATAGCATTCATAACATTTATAATCAAAATCATTCACTTATATTCTTCGGTTTCCCACTTAGTTTGTGCCTTGAGATGGTGCCGACTGCTAGATAAACTACTAAGGGTTCATTAAAACTCAAGTGCAAACAACCTATATACTTTCAAACAACCATGACAAATATCAAAACTCAACGCTTTTGCTTTTCACAAGAAAATTTTTGGTATGGCTCAAGAAATGCGAAAATCAGACAATAACAAGACCAACACGCAAAATCAACTCAATCTAAGTGAACTAACCTAAGGTTTTATTATGCATGCAAAACTAAATGACTGAAAAATAAAGGAAAGCGATAAAGCTTCCTCCCCCACACTTAAAACGAGCATTGTCCCCAATGCAACGACTAAAGGTGGGATTGGAAGGGTACAACCTGAGAGAAAAACTACTGGCGGGCCGCGCCTCCTTATGCGCCTCTCATGTGGTGGAGGTCCTGCACCTAGCTGTTGGAAATAGCCATCAAAATCATCCATGCGTAAGGACATATCCACCATGCCATCAATAGAGCCACGCTGGTCACTCTGAAACTGCTGCATCATGCTCATCATCTCTATCTTACGAGTTTGGATGTCCTGGATATGCTGGTCCCTCTGGGCATCTAAGGTGTAGTGCTACCTCATCTCATCTAAAACCTGTGCCACTCTCATGGGCAGCTCCAGAAGTAGTACCTGCAAATAACCAGAAGAAGTGTGTGTGCTGTGTGCATTAGTTTCCGGAGCCTCGTGCTCCTCCTCCTCAGATCCGTCACTCTCTCCCTCATCAGAAGGTGCATTTGGTACATTCCATTCTCGGGGAATGGGAGGGTCGGGGAGAAAACGGTAATTGGCTATCGAGCGCACATTGAAGCGCGCGGGGTCAGGGAGGATGATATCGGGGCAGGCTTTGTTATCTATCATGAGAATTTATTTTCCATCAGCCCGCTGCTTTACTAGCCTCATGTTTCGTACCATGTCTAAATCAATGGTGCGAGAGTCAAGTGGGGTAAGGGTAGAAAGTTGCGCCCCGTGGTTTAGCAAGCGTGCTAAGGTTGTGATCAGACCACCAAAAACAATTGCCCCTTTGGACTTAACCATTGAAAACATGTGATACATCATAAAGCGGGCAGTATGGACCTTTTCTTTTGAGACGCTGTAAGTGAACAGCAAAAATAGCTCTTTTTCATTGACCTTGTTAGAACCGAGACGGCAAAAAACAGTGCAAGCCAAAAGATGGCGAAAGTAGCGTATGGCGGGGTTTTGGATCAATGACGCTCTGTTACCACCAAAGTTTCTTCGCGGCATCTAACCACCCCACTTGAGTAGGCAGCTCATCTTTCACTCCCTCACCGTGTGGTAAGTGCAACAACTCGGCTAACTCATCATAGCTAAGGTTGTAATCAACACTAAATAGACGGAACCTCACACGGTCGGGGGTGGGGTTTAATTCTAGAGAGCTAAGAAATTCCGCGGTAAGTTGGACATGAACGGGGTCTTTAAAAGAGAACAAGAAATCAAGCTTAAATGATCGAACCAAATGGCGCACACTATCCGATAATCCTAAAGTCTCAAGACAAAAATCATCGGCATACCTCGTTGGTTCGTATTCCTTTCGGCGGAGGAGTCGGTATAGCTTAGCTTGGTCCCCATCTCGGAAGTTGATTGCATACTCCCCTTGTTGTGCCATGAACTTGACTTACCTTAGCTTGAAAGACTAGAAGAAATGAAGGAAAGAAAAGCTTCTGTGAAGTGAGAAATGTGTTGTGAAGTGAATGTGTTAAGGTGTGTGTATTTATAATGGAAAGTGGAGTTGAATGTAGTGATTGTGTAGTTGGAAATTTAATGGAACATAATGATGTTGTCTACACTACACAGAGAATCAATTCCTTTCCAAGCCTTCAAGGACAAAACCATTCAATATAGGCTTACTGTAACACGCTTCCTGTACAAAAATTTTGCAAAAATCATGAAGCTGCATTTTGTGGCGAGCGCCACCATGCTCATGGCGACCGCCACAAGGCCAAATTTTGCATTCTTGGCCATTTTCGTCCTGTAGCGTGTTGTTATTCATTTGTACCTATACCTGTCTAAAGGAAATTGTACAACCTGCACACAGTTGAATTAAGTTCTAACAGGACAAAAAATTTCACCAAATTAAATTTCTAACACAGAGTAATTATTCACAAGAAAAATCCACATGAGCACACAAGAGCATAAAACAAACGGTCTCTCATCAGGAGTTTTTATTAATCAAACGAACTAAATGAAAGTAAATGTAGTTATTGCTAATTTTTGAAATTCAAATCAAAGTACTAATAACGAAAATTTCCTAGGATTTATTATTCTAAAGCAAGGAAAAGTAAATGAAAATCCTAGGAATGCGGTAAAATATGCCGGGACGGTCCTAGCCACTACGACGGTGTTCGACTTCATTCACAACAAAGCCTAACTCATCCCAAATATTCTCTACTTGCGCGGCGGCAGTATCCAAGAAAGCATAAAATTCTGCGCGCAACTTAGTCAGCTCGGCTTCCATTGCATTAGTTTTAGCTTGCAACGCTTCGAACATAGCAACAGTCACGGTCGTTGGCCCCACTAGGGCATCAGCAGCAGGAGTAGAAAGAGCAGGAGCAGAATCAGGAGACTCACTTGGATCAGCATCAGAGAGATCAGTGTCAAGGTTTTCATAGGCTTGGGGTGAAGAAGGAGGTGTCAAGGGTGTATACTGAGGTTCCAAGTCATAGAGCCAACTCCTTCGATCATGAACACTGGTTTTCTTGTTAGGCAAGGTAAAATGGGGACGACTTGGCGATTGATAAGGAAGTCAAACCTGTCGGGTCCTAAATTTCCTATAAGGCCACGGTTAAAGCAGAAGTTTATGTCCATGCATCGGATTCCTCCCAAGGGTTGAAGTTGGTTAAGTTGAACTCTCAGCACTATGGCATCTGCAATCATTGTAACCAACCCGCCAACTAGTATGGATCCCAGGCAGTCAAGGGGTATATTGTACATGTTGGTCATCATAATGGTGGCCCCATTGACAGGGCTGGACTGTGAAGCACATAACATGATAAAAAGCTCCTCACGGGACACAGAGGTGTTGTTTTCTTCCTTTCCAAAAAGGGTGTGGGCTAGTATTTTGTGGAAATAGCGGAAGGTTGGGTTATGTATGTTTTCAGAATACATGTTTCCATAATCAGCATGTCCTTCTCCTGAGATTTTACCCCAGAAAATAGTCTACTCACGAAAAGGGAACTTGCTCTCCTCAACTGATGTGAAAGTATGTGGATCACTCGGGAAACCTAGGAGGTTGGCCATTTCTAGATTGTTGAAGGTGTAGTCAATGCCGAACATCCTAAAGTTTATCAGGCCTCTTCTGAATCCTTTTCCGATCTCAGGGTGATAGGAAAATGAGCATAGGAACTCGAGGGTTAGGCTACGGTAAGAGCTAAATCTTCTCCCTACAGCAAAGCCGGACCATCCGACTTCATTAAGCAAGAACATCACGCTTTCGCGGATCCCTAGCTTGTCCATAGTAGCGCTGTCAGGGTAGATGGATAGGTGCATATCTCTCCGAGCTAGAATCTCATAGTCTTTGATCTGTCCTACTCCTCTGAACTTGATATCATGATTCTCATCTCGATTCATCGTGAAAGAAAGAAAGGTATCTAAAAAAAATAAATTTGAAAATATATACCAAAAATATGAGTGAGAAATAAGATATATAATAGTACCGCTTAATTTCTTTAAAAACATAATAATTCAGAAAAACAAGCAACAACTAATGACACATGCAAAAATTATTTTTTTTTCTTTTTATATTAAACCTAGCAAAATTAAACCTACATGTGGGTTGCCTCCCACCAAGCGCTTTGTTTAAAGTCGGTGAGCTCGACAGTTTTATGTTTTTTATCTCACTTATGATGGCCGAATCGGGAATGATTTCCACGGCCACTTATCAAGTACTCTCACATACCCCTCACTCTTTCTCTTTTTTCTCCTATAGGGCGGTTCAGCTTCCTTGCCCTCTTCTATTATTTTGTGATTTGGGAGAAAAGGAGATTTATTGATTTTAGGCGGGGGTTTTGGTTCAATTTCAAGTGTCCTTCTTTCTTTTGTCTTAGGGCTTTCACTCGCCTTTCCGAATGTTACCCTCATCCTTTTTGCACTAACGTCATCCTCAAATTCTCTTTCCCCTAATTTCCTCTTTCTATTTGCGCCCTCATCCCCATGTGTGTTGACTTTTACATTCTTTTTCTTTTCACATGGTTGGGGAGTTGGGTCTGCTCTAGCCTCTACTATCCCTTGGGGAACAAGGATTGGTGGGTTGTAGGGAGCAGGGAAAACATGCAGTGTTCCCTTCTCTACCTCTTCGACTACCTCACTAGGGAGGAGTATCGGTGATACTTCTTCGATCTCCACTCTTTCCTTGCTAAAACTCTCGACAACATTTTTGTCCTCACTAAACATCTCAATCTCGCTTTCATTAATGTTTGCTGCAACGTTTACTTGTCTCTCATGAGAGGGTTCTATGGCTGTCTGGGTGAATTGGGAGATTAAAGTCTCCATCGACTCTTGGGGAGTCGTTGTTGAGGCAACCATGGCGTCGAGCATCCTCTGGGTTTCGAGATTGCTTAGTCTAATCCGTTCATTTATGAGGTTTTGTTCTCTCATGATTTCTCTAATTTGGTGCTCTCGACTAGCATTAGCGGAGGTTTCCATGAATTCATTATATACCGCTAATAGGCTAGGACTAACGGATTCTTTTGGATTTAAATGTTGGGGATAGTAATTGTACTGAGAGTTAAGGTATTGTCCCTCAAAGTATAGGGACGGCTGAGTCTGGTAGTTATATGGGAAATTATGGTTAGGGTAGTTGAAATTTTGAGGATAGTCATTATAAAAGGGGTTTGAGTTATACATTTAAGCTCAAAGGACTTATCCTAAATTTGTTTATTATTTTTTTTCAATTTTTTAAATTTAAAAATGCCTTAGTCTCTACGGTGTAACGACGGAGTTACAATATCGACTAAATTGGTCCCCGGCAACGGCGCCAAAAACTTGATCGACGATTTGTGTATCAATAAATTTAATTGACCGCAAGTGCACAGTCTCGTCGTGTAGTTTTCAAAGATATCGAAACCATAGGGACCAACAGTTGATCTACCGTATCTCTATCGTCACGGTGTAAATCTAAGGCTAATGAATAGGGGTTTAGAATTGTTTTAGAAATTAAAGGAAATTAAATTAAGAATAAAATTAATTAAAGCGGGATATCGGTATGTAACTTAATTAACCTTTGGGAATCTAATAAATTAGTAGCGCGCGAAAAAGGGTTTATTTTTCAGAAGAACTTTCTCAATTTAAAGGTCTAAACCTCACACTCTCGTTTTGTTGATAAAAACCATACTTTCTAAGCTAGGAGTTTTACTGTCACTTTTCTACCACCTTAGCTTCGAAAGTATATTTTGAAAATCAATTAGTTCTAATTAATCCTAACGTGGCTCTCGCTCGTTCAAAGATTAATATCAAACTCCTACTATCTAGTTAAAACCTCAAACTCTCGCTCTATTGATTTTAACCTTAGTCGCTTTATTTTACTCTCGTTCAAAAGCTTTGAATTAAATTAGGAATTTGAATCAGAAAAATAGTTTAATAAGTACGCGCTAAATCATTATTAAATCCCCTTAGGAGAATTAGTTTACATACCGATATCTAGGAAATTTAGCTAGACATAGTGTTGTACCCCAATTTTGGACCTAAAATCTGTTTTTTTTTTACTTTTCATATTTAAGTACCAAAAATCTTTTATATTAAATAACAATTTGTCATCACATCCGATCTTTTTCATCGTATCATTTATGTTCGTTTTTTATCATACTCGCATTTCTACTCATTTTACTATCAATTATTCTGTTAACTTTTATTATCATTATTATTTCTACTATTATTATTACTATCAAAAATCCTATTTCATGGCGACTTCACTGGGGATACTCCGATATTTTGAAAAATGCATAACTTGAAAAAATCTGGTGATAAAACTTCTTTTATTTTCTCTTGACTTCTTGCTTATTTTATTTTAATTATTTAGAATATGAATATCATAAAAAAAATAATAAAAAAATAATTAAGATATGACATTAATGTTACTTATTATTTTTAGCGTTGTTTGTTAGTTGCTTGATCATATTAGCTTCTTTGAAAAGTGTTAGTTTCTTTTTTATATATGCTATGAATGAGAGTGTTAAGTTAATGTATGCTCAATACGTTTGCTTTGTCCTTGCTTTGTGCTAATCTCATGAATCTATGACTTTTTTTATTATTATTTATTTAGCTTTGCTAGTTCGATCATGTAGATATCTTTGTTAAGTTTTTTTATACCATGTTTGGGATGACTAGGTAAAATTTTATGCTTAATATGCTTTCTTCTTCTTTGCTATTTAGATATGATATGTCTTCATGTTTGTTTTCTTTCTTTGCATATGTTAGAGATAGAACCATTTGCATCATGTGCATGCTCATGCATTTTTAATATGATACATTTTACACTACAATTCACATGCTACACTACAATTTCACATAACATGATTCACTTCACATTTTTACATGCATACATGCATTTAGGTTAGGACATTGCATCATTTAAAAATGCACGTTAGAGACAATATCTTACATTTTAGACCATTGAGCTCTAACACTCTCAATAAAAGTTAAGGACCATTTTGGCCTAAATTCATGCATTCATACTTTGGTATTTGTTTCTTTTCTTTTTTTGTTTCTTCTTGATTAAGTTTGTGTTGCTTCTTGACATAACATGATTAGTATATAAGAGCTCTTGAATGATGGTTTTTGTCTTTTATATATATATGTTCTTGACTTAAAATATTTATGCCATTATGCTTGACTATGACACTAAAAATGACAAGTACACATTAATGCTAATCTTATATGTTATATGATTTTCTTCATTTTTTGCTCCTTGATAATGTTATTGCTTGACCTTTCAAGAGTGTTTGTGTGCTTGTGCTTGCTTTTGTTGTGACTAAGTGCAAAATAGTCCTTTCTTCTTACCTCCGTCTCGTTTTCACACACATCTCACTCTTATAAAAAATGCTACTTTCTTCTTACCATGTCTTTTAGGTGCACTTCATTCTCATATTTATTTTTCGCACTTGCATTTTATTTTATTTATAGCTTTATGCATCGCATTTATTTGTTTATGTCATTTATTATTATTTGCTCAATTCGATATGGTTGTAAATATTAATTATTCAATTGGGTTGTAATAGCGTAAGACTTTATTTATTGTTTTTACTGCTTTCCTAGCTTACACTACACACACAATGCCATAAATTCATTTCCAAGCGAGAGAGCTTATAATCAAATTTCAATTGGTTATGAGGTCTCTTGCGACAAAATCTCTTGCCTACCCAAAAAACGCGATATTTGAAAAGATAACAAAAACAATTGTAGGTCCATTTTAGTCGCAACGTCATTATATTATTTAGCTATATATATTACACTTAACTTTTTTTTATATATAACACAATTTATACTTTCTTACAACTTTTTCTCTCTCTTAAACAACATTTTCTTTACAATACAAGAATTATATTTCTTTCAAGAAAAACCTTTTTTTTTTTTACAAGCAAAAAATATATTTACCTTTCTTTCCTTTTATTCACCTTAAGGAAAATCCTTTTAACCTTTTTTTACCTTTTACTTACACTTAACTTTTTTATAACAAAATTTACACTTTCCTACCATTTCTTTTCTTTTAAACACTTCCTCTACAATACAATAATTACCTTACTCTCAAAAAAATCCTTTTTACAAAAGAAAAAATATATTTACATTTCTTTTCTTTTATTTACTTTAAGAAAAATTCTTTTAACTTTTGTTTTACTATCTTTTCACTTTTAAGAGACTTTTATCATTCTTAGTCTCAAATTTTGACGATCCTTATAAACATTGCAAGAATTCAATCATTCTCCTATCAAAGGGGGGATGGTTTAGTGTGTTTATATTGATCTTTAAAAGGTGAGGCTTAAAATGACATTAATCTCTTTCTTTTTTTCTTCTATACAATTTCTCTGTCCATTCTTAAAGCATGTATCAAAAAAAGCACAAAAACATATAAGAGGTTACCATGGAATACCATGGGCGCTTGGGGTGATAATACCTTCCTCAAGTGCAACTAACCCCCGTACCTAGAATCTCTTCTTTTAAAGGTTTTTAATTTTTCCCCTCCTTTGGAAATGAAAAATAAAATTGTAGTGGGGTGTGTCCCAAAAATCCCGCAACACATAGTAAAGAAATTAAATAAACAAAAATAGAAAATTAAATAAAGCATAATTAAATAATTAAATAAAAACATTAAATAAGGCCTATGAAGGTCCTAGTTCTAAGTTCTCAGCAAACGCCCCGTTTACAACTTATCACCTAGGCACGACCAATGACTCTTCAATCTAGGAACTCCTAGATCAGAGATCCCATCTCTCTCCCTTACAACCTTACAGACAGCAAAGATTTCAGTTACACAGATATGAATACTTTTCTAGGAGACACACTCCTAAAAACTACACACTCGTACCTACAGGCTTAGGGTGTTATACCACCAAAGAATCCTAACTCCGTACTTCAAAGCTTAGGAGATGATCAAACACATTACAACTCGAAGAGAACATAGTCCTAAACTTGTATCAATGAGACACAAGAAAGGCTCACAAAATAATACACACGCAAACCTAGAATACTAGACTCTAGAACAAAAACGGCGTGAACAACTCTCTTGTAGAATTAGGTTTAGCTTCACCTTTAAATAGACCAGTACACGTTCTTTATTCACAAGTAACTTGGGCTTCACATATTTGATCCAACCTAATTTCTTCATATTAATTAAAAGATATTATCTGCAGAAATTTGCTTCATGGAGATTCTTGATAAAAATATAATTGACAAAGATCTGAAGCAATAAATGCGCCATGCATGATTCATGAGAGAGAAATAGATATTCCATAAAAATATAACGCGCCCACAACAACCAGTCAATTGATACAGTGTTTGAAGCATTGTATCGCACATCCTGCTACAAGGTTTATCAACCAAAAATGAAGCCAATACCAAAGACTCAACAGTATTTAATATTGTAGAGTTTATATTTTTTTAATATCAGAAACATATAGTGAAATTAGGACTTATATATAGCATATTTAGTTTGTATACTTTTTTATTTCCAATTTTTAATGAAACATTATTGTTGTACATTTTATGAAATGTAGCACTAATAGAATGATGAGAAAGGTGTTTGTACAAAAAAGTTTGTATGAGATAGGGTGAAATTTTTTTATAATTGAATCTTAAGATATAAGAGAGAGTAAAAAAAAGAAGAAGAAGAAGAAGAAGAAGAAGGGAAGTAAATATAAAATCGATAGAAAAGTTACATGTTAAAAAAGTGTGGCTCACAATAAAATTAAATACTATAAATCGGTAATGATTAATATGAATTTCTCGTTAGTACCACACATTTTCTTAAAAGTACTTAAAATTAGTATCACACACTAAAGCTCTCAACAACAATATGTCATGTTGACAAATAGATTTCTCGTCAATACCTTCAAAAGAAACTATATAATTATTTTACGATAATACCATAGACAAAAGTAAAACCGATAGAAAAATTACATCTTATAAAAGTGTGTCTCACATAAAAAATTAGAAATCATAATAAATAGGTTATGATTAATATAAATTTCTTGTTAGTACCACACATATTTTTGGTCAAGTTATCAAATGTACCTTAAAATTAGTATCACATGGTAAAGCTCTTAGAAACGATAATATGTTATGTTGACAATAGTTGGTTCGTCAATACCTTAAAAAAAACAATAGAATCACATCATCATAGGCATATAAAAATATTGCATGTTAAAAAAAACATAAATAAACGAAAGAGAAAAGTACATTATTTCTTCTATAACCTCCAAAATATTCTCGAATGATGATTGAGATAGGGGTGTAAGCGGGTCGGTTAAAAGCGATTAAACCAATGATCCAATCCAATCTAAATCGAAAAAAGAACCTATTTTTTTTGGTTCGGATCCAAAATCAAACCGATCCAACCTAAACCAAAGTGGTTTGAATCGGTTCTCGTTTTTCTTTTTGCAATCCGTAGAACCGGTGAACCGAACCTATCACTAACAAGAGACTATTGGGCTCAATTTGAACCAACCCCAATACTGTACATTCACAAGACAAATTCCAAATTTCAAGCACTGAAACACAACACGACAAGCCAAACTTGTATTTTGTATTTCAAAACTATGTTATTGTTTATTTGGTTTATGTTATGATTGTAAGTCGTTTGAAAAATAGAGTTTAAAATATATCGTTTGAAAAAATAGTAGCAGATATTATACCGGAAAAACAAATGTAGCAAATCGAGTATAGTATCCGATCCAAACCGACCAGTTCAAATCGGATTCAATTTTGAAAACCGAACTAAACTTCCCTAACTGAACCAATTAAAAGTTCATTGGTTCGGACATCAGATTCACTTGAAGCCAATCTAAACCGGTCCAATTATACCCCTAAATTGAGATACAAAGGGTAATCTGTAATTTGCAAAAACACAATAAAAAAAAATAAAATCAAACCACCTTATTATACATAGAAACTAAAGAAACAAATTTTCTAAAAACAAATGGTTTAAATCTATGTATCAACAAATTATAGAAGCTAAACAATTTCTCAGCTTTAATTATTTTGGGAAAGTATAAAATAAGCATTGCAACGATAGTCTTACTCGTTGAATACATAGGACAAAAACATCAAAGAAATCTAGAAAATGTAAAGGCTTAATGAACATATCAGCTATTTGAGAACTGCTCGGTACTGGGAATAAATGTTTTAGTTGTGATTGAATCTTCTCTCTAATAACACGATAATCCAGTTCAACGTGTTTGCTTCTTTCATGAAATGTTGGATTGTGAGCCAAATAAATGACATACCTGCTATCACAAAAAACTGACGCGGGAGTTGAGAATTTCATCTTGAAATAAATATTGTAACCATTGAACTAAGAAAATACCCGTGTGACGCACATGTCTTTTAATTATTAATAGATAAATAAAGTTGATATAATAAAATTTTAAAACAATATATGAATATCTTTATAAAATATTTGTTGATTTTATATGCAAAACTTGTTAAAATATTTACACTAAAACCCTTATAGTTTTTATAATACTTTGTGTATATCCATATATTAATTATTAATAGGTAGACAATTTAAGAAAATTTTGAAATTTTTTGATTATTTTGAAAATATTAATGTAATTTTTTATAAAATATTTGCACTACACTCCGTTGTAGATTTTATATGTTTATATATGCAGATACTACTTGTTATCTCTCAAATTTTTATCAATGACAAATATTTATTTCTTGTTTGTTTTATATATTGTAAGTGCACCAGTTCACTCCCATGTTTTAATAATTGTCAAAACCCATGAAAATAGTGTAGAACATATTTTGGTAACATTAGAAACAACTTGACAGCGAAAAACTATTTTTAATCTTAGAAAAATTGATTTTAAGGTTCTTTGTATCGATACATAAATACTTGTATCGATACAAATGTCCTGAAACTACTTCAGACTGATTTTTGAGCATTTTGTATCGATACACACTTCATTTGTATCGATACAAAAAATGGTGTTCAGGGGCAGAGAATCACTTGTGTATCGAATCATGCTTGCATGTATCGATACACATCTAACTCTCTCAAAACACCAGAGAAAGCATTGTGTATCGAATCATGCTTGCATGCTTCGATACATATCAGTCAGGTTTTCAAGAAACTGATATATGTATCGATACATATTCGTGTTTGTATCGATACATAGGTCAAATATTTCAAATTTGAACGCTGGTCAAGGTGTTTGTATCGACACATACCATCATATGTATCGATACATGTCTGTTCTGTTTTGCCTAAAGTTGCTCAATTCTATTTTCACTATAAATAGCAATGTGAGTGTTTGTTGTAAGTGTGAGAGTTCATCTGAAAAACACATTTGATCAAGGTTTAAGAGAAATTTTGGATCAAAGACTTATTCAACACAAGTTCTTCATCTTCTATCAAATCACTTCAAATTTGAGATTGAGTATGGGATCAATCAAGGGTTCGTAGTTGATTCGGTGGATAACGCTCGGTGCAATTCGCGGTGAATCAGAATTGCGATCGACTTGAGTTGTGTTGGAGGTTTGGATTTTCATCAAGGGTTTCAAGATTGTGCGATATCTTGAAGGTTCAACTTCGAGGAAGCGAGGGAATCAGCTGGACGTTCGGTGCGAAGGTTTTCGGTACGAAGACGGCAAGATTGGGACGTTGGAATCAGAGGTTGAAGCTTCTAGAGTTGTTGAGATTACTTGGCTCAATTTGCATTAGATTGAATAGGGTTATTCGAGTCTTTGTAAATTGTGCACTATCAAAGAGTTTTTTTTAATAAATTGCTCAAATCGTCCTTTTGACGATTTGGGGGGAGACGTACCTGGCCCGAAGCGAGGACGACGTGAAAGCCAAGAGAACTCCCTAATCATCTGGTTGTGTCTTTCTATCCCTACACTTTTACTTTTCGTATTGTTGATTAATTGGATCAATTGAATTCGTGATCGTAAGCGTTCATCGTAATTCAATTGATTGAAACTTGAATTTGTGATTGTGTAACGTGATAGTTGAAACTTGTTGATTTTGTTTGTGTTAGAAATTTGATAACAAAACATAAACCTAAATTCAATTTGTCGCTAATTGTTCTAAGGCTTATACTACATTTCCTTTGATGGAAGGGTGCAAAGTAGACTATCGATCCGGTAGCCTTCCGCGTACTCAAAATATTTTTTAAAACCTCGTTGTATAGAAAGAGTCACTTATTCACCCCCCTCTAAGTGATCGCCATATAGTCTAACAAGTGGCATCAAGAGCCTTGTTTGATTTTAAACGATTAAATCGAGTAATTTGTGCCTATTATTAGAAGACATGGCGTTTGCACCCAAAGGGGCGTACAATAGGGCTCCTATATTCAATGGAGACCATTTCGATTATTGGAAAAGTAGTATGCGCATTCACATCAATTCTTTTGATGGTGATGTGTGGGATGCCATTGAAAACGGTCGTTTTGTTCCAACCACGACCGATAACAATGGTGTCGTCACTAATACGCCTATGGCACAATGAACGGTTGACGACAAAAAGAAGGTCAATTACGATGCGAAAGCTCAAAACATTTTAATCTCATCCTTAGGGATTGAGCAATTCTATCATGTTTCGCATTGTACTACGGCCAAGGATATGTAGGACACATTGGTCACCCACTTTGAGGGTACCAATGAAGTCAAGATTTCTAAGATAAACACATTAAACCAAGAGTTTGAATTGTTTCATATGATTGATGGTGAAACCATTGAAAGTATGCAACAACGATTTGTGAAAATTATCAACAAGTTACAAGGTCTCGGTAGACCAATCACAAATCAAGATGCTACTAATAAAATTTTGAGGTGTTTAACTAGGTCCTTGCAACCAAAGGTCACCGCGATACAAGAAGCGAATGATCTTACTCAACTAAGCCTCACCGTTTTATTTGGCAAGCTTAAGGAACATGAGCACGTGCTAAGTGTGCTAGAAAAGAAAGAGAAAAGCGGGAAAAAGGATAAACATGGTGATAAAGAAAAAGAGAAGGAAAAGAAGTCCATTGCTCTAAAGACTTCAAGTTCCTAGTCCAAAGGTAAAGAGCAAGAGGAAAGAAGCTTAAGTGATGAAGAGTGGGAAGACCATGAAATGGAGTTATTTGTTCGAAGATTTTACAAGTATGCAAAGGCACATGGTATAAATTTTTCGAAGGAAAATGGTCCCAAGTCACGAAAGCAATCAAGGGATGATATAGAGAATGAGAAGAGCAAGCCTAGTAGAAAGTGTTATGAATGTGGCAAATCCGATCATTTAAAACCGGAATGTCCATTCTATAACAAAAGAAAGGGAAAATCCTCCGAGAAAAATCACAAGGGTAAAAGAGCTTATGTTGCTTGGGATAGTTCAAGTGAAGAAAGATGTAGGTCCAATAGCTCAAGTGAAGAGGATGAAGAACGAGCTCATGTGGTACTCATGACCGGTTCACCTAGTAAAGGCAAGAAACATCACAAACGTCAAGTAAGTGATTCTAGCTCTATCTCTAATGATAATCCCTCATATGATGAACTTCAAAACGCTTTTGAAAATTTATATGGTGAAGCCACTAATGCATTTAAGAAATTGGCTAAAAGGAAGAAAGTGATTTCTCTCTTAGAGTCACAAATTACAAGATTGCAAGATGAATTAGAGGCATTAAAACTTACCATGGTTAATTCAAAAGATGATTTTGATAATTCATCAAAGCATGAATGTGATTCTTGTTATATTTGGCAAGGAGAAGTGAAAAACCTTCAAGCTAAATTAGATAAGACTCACATGTCATCTAGGAATGATTGTGATGCTTGTTGTATTTGGCAAGGAGAGGTGAAAACCCTTCAAGCCAAATTAGACGAAGCCCTTGTACCAAAAGTTACTTTTGTGGATGTGCCAAGGAGTTTTAACAAGCCTAAGATTAGGCCTTCTAAAAATGACAAATTTGTTAAAAAGAAATTGAACCCCAAAAGTAAAATTTTGAGTCACAAGGATCATTCCAATGTTATATGTTATTATTGTTGTACTAAGGGACACACTATTGCAAAGTGTCAAACAAGAAAAGTTTTGATACCAAAAGGCATAATGCAATGGATACCTAAGTCCAACAAAGCTTGCACTAACCACATAGGACCCAATGAAGATAGGGGACCTTTTTCAAGTGTTTAAAGTATTAGGAAAACGTCTTGAACCATTGACGAGAGACACCGACAACAATGGCGTTCAAGACATTCAAAGGTGTAAAGGGATGAGAAATGATTTAACTCAATACTCATGAAAGTTGTGGAGCTTGATCACCTCCTAATGCTTGATACTTAAGGGAAGATTCTTATCTCAACTTTATTCTTTATTCCTTACTTTGCATTTATGTTGTTATTTTGTGTGGTTCTTTGCTCATATACATAGATTCCAAATTTAATATGAAATTTGGTATGATATTTGTCTAATCCTTCATTTCCAAAAATTTCGCTCAATGATATTGATAAGTTGTTGAGACTCATATGTAAAAATAGGGATTTGACAAAAATCATGACAAATGACATATTAAGTTCATATCCTTGTTTGTATATGTTTGTTTATAAGTATAATATATTGTTGTGCATAAAATTTAAATGCTTTGTCTTGGTACCTTGAATGAATAATGTGAATTTTTGCTTTGATAAGTTTTGGTCACATTCATAATACTTGTACCTTGGTGAATAGATTTGTTTCATACATACATATTTGTATAAGGTCATATAGATTTTTTTTTCATCTTTTTGTTTGTTGTAAATCTATGACTTTAATACTAATCTAAATTGTATGACTTTATATTCCGGATAATCTGTTTATGTATGGATGATTTATTATGTTTATGCATTGGTTGCATGTTTTGTTTATTTCGTCCCGTATTTTGATATGTTAATTCTTTATAATGACGATGTTGTTACAATATTCATGCTTTGGTTTTGGTTTGTTGTTCTACATTCCATATTTGTCATGATATTTGGTTTTTGGCCATTGGATTATACTTGCATATCTTGTACGTATTTATATTGATTAGGATATTCATCATAAAGTGCATTTCGATAAATGTAAGTGCACGATATGACCATGTTAGAAACGTTTTCATACTTGATACTTCTAACAAGTTCTCTTCTTCTATCAAATCACTTCAAATTTGAGATTGAGTATGGGATCAATCAAGGGTTCGTAGTTGATTCGGTGGATAACGTTCGGTGCAATTCGCGGTGAATCAGAATTGCGATCGAGTTGAGTTGTGCTGGAGGTTTGGATTTTCATCAAGGGTTTCAAGATTGTGCGATATCTTGAAGGTTCAACTTCTAGGAAGCGAGGGAATCAGCGAGACGTTCGGTGCGAAGGTTTTCGGTACGAAGACGGCGCAAGATTAGGACGTTGGAATCAGAGGTTGAAGCTTCTAGAGTTGTTGAGATTACTTGGCTCAATTTGCATTAGATTGAATAGGGTTATTCGAGTCTTTGTAAATTGTGCACTATCAAAGAGTTTTTTTTAATAAATTGCTCAAATCGTCCTTTTGACGATTTGGGGGGAGACGTACCTGGCCCGAAGCGAGGACGACGTGAAAGCCAAGAGAACTCCCTAATCATCTGGTTGTGTCTTTCTATCCCTACACTTTTACTTTTCGTATTGTTGATTAATTGGATCAATTGAATTCGTGATCGTAAGCGTTCATCGTAATTCAATTGATTGAAACTTGAATTTGTGATTGTGTAACGTGATAGTTGAAACTTGTTGATTTTGTTTGTGTTAGAAATTTGATAACAAAACATAAACCTAAATTCAATTTGTCGCTAATTGTTCTAAGGCTTATACTACATTTCCTTTGATGGAAGGGTGCAAAGTAGACTATCGATCCGGTAGCCTTCCGCGTACTCAAAATATTTTTTAAAACCTCGTTGTATAGAAAGAGTCACTTATTCACCCCCCTCTAAGTGATCGCCATATAGTCTAACAAGTGGCATCAAGAGCCTTGTTTGATTTTAAACGATTAAATCGAGTAATTTGTGCCTATTATTAGAAGACATGGCGTTTGCACCCAAAGGGGCGTACAATAGGGCTCCTATATTCAATGGAGACCATTTCGATTATTGGAAAAGTAGTATGCGCATTCACATCAATTCTTTTGATGGTGATGTGTGGGATGCCATTGAAAACGGTCGTTTTGTTCCAACCACGACCGATAACAATGGTGTCGTCACTAATACGCCTATGGCACAATGAACGGTTGACGACAAAAAGAAGGTCAATTACGATGCGAAAGCTCAAAACATTTTAATCTCATCCTTAGGGATTGAGCAATTCTATCATGTTTCGCATTGTACTACGGCCAAGGATATGTAGGACACATTGGTCACCCACTTTGAGGGTACCAATGAAGTCAAGATTTCTAAGATAAACACATTAAACCAAGAGTTTGAATTGTTTCATATGATTGATGGTGAAACCATTGAAAGTATGCAACAACGATTTGTGAAAATTATCAACAAGTTACAAGGTCTCGGTAGACCAATCACAAATCAAGATGCTACTAATAAAATTTTGAGGTGTTTAACTAGGTCCTTGCAACCAAAGGTCACCGCGATACAAGAAGCGAATGATCTTACTCAACTAAGCCTCACCGTTTTATTTGGCAAGCTTAAGGAACATGAGCACGTGCTAAGTGTGCTAGAAAAGAAAGAGAAAAGCGGGAAAAAGGATAAACATGGTGATAAAGAAAAAGAGAAGGAAAAGAAGTCCATTGCTCTAAAGACTTCAAGTTCCTAGTCCAAAGGTAAAGAGCAAGAGGAAAGAAGCTTAAGTGATGAAGAGTGGGAAGACCATGAAATGGAGTTATTTGTTCGAAGATTTTACAAGTATGCAAAGGCACATGGTATAAATTTTTCGAAGGAAAATGGTCCCAAGTCACGAAAGCAATCAAGGGATGATATAGAGAATGAGAAGAGCAAGCCTAGTAGAAAGTGTTATGAATGTGGCAAATCCGATCATTTAAAACCGGAATGTCCATTCTATAACAAAAGAAAGGGAAAATCCTCCGAGAAAAATCACAAGGGTAAAAGAGCTTATGTTGCTTGGGATAGTTCAAGTGAAGAAAGATGTAGGTCCAATAGCTCAAGTGAAGAGGATGAAGAACGAGCTCATGTGGTACTCATGACCGGTTCACCTAGTAAAGGCAAGAAACATCACAAACGTCAAGTAAGTGATTCTAGCTCTATCTCTAATGATAATCCCTCATATGATGAACTTCAAAACGCTTTTGAAAATTTATATGGTGAAGCCACTAATGCATTTAAGAAATTGGCTAAAAGGAAGAAAGTGATTTCTCTCTTAGAGTCACAAATTACAAGATTGCAAGATGAATTAGAGGCATTAAAACTTACCATGGTTAATTCAAAAGATGATTTTGATAATTCATCAAAGCATGAATGTGGTTCTTGTTATATTTGGCAAGGAGAAGTGAAAAACCTTCAAGCTAAATTAGATAAGACTCACATGTCATCTAGGAATGATTGTGATGCTTGTTGTATTTGGCAAGGAGAGGTGAAAACCCTTCAAGCCAAATTAGACGAAGCCCTTGTACCAAAAGTTACTTTTGTGGATGTGCCAAGGAGTTTTAACAAGCCTAAGATTAGGCCTTCTAAAAATGACAAATTTGTTAAAAAGAAATTGAACCCCAAAAGTAAAATTTTGAGTCACAAGGATCATTCCAATGTTATATGTTATTATTGTTGTACTAAGGGACACACTATTGCAAAGTGTCAAACAAGAAAAGTTTTGATACCAAAAGGCATAATGCAATGGATACCTAAGTCCAACAAAGCTTGCACTAACCACATAGGACCCAATGAAGATAGGGGACCTTTTTCAAGTGTTTAAAGTATTAGGAAAACGTCTTGAACCATTGACGAGAGACACCGACAACAATGGCGTTCAAGACATTCAAAGGTGTAAAGGGATGAGAAATGATTTAACTCAATACTCATGAAAGTTGTGGAGCTTGATCACCTCCTAATGCTTGATACTTAAGGGAAGATTCTTATCTCAACTTTATTCTTTATTCCTTACTTTGCATTTATGTTGTTATTTTGTGTGGTTCTTTGCTCATATACATAGATTCCAAATTTAATATGAAATTTGGTATGATATTTGTCTAATCCTTCATTTCCAAAAATTTCGCTCAATGATATTGATAAGTTGTTGAGACTCATATGTAAAAATAGGGATTTGACAAAAATCATGACAAATGACATATTAAGTTCATATCCTTGTTTGTATATGTTTGTTTATAAGTATAATATATTGTTGTGCATAAAATTTAAATGCTTTGTCTTGGTACCTTGAATGAATAATGTGAATTTTTGCTTTGATAAGTTTTGGTCACATTCATAATACTTGTACCTTGGTGAATAGATTTGTTTCATACATACATATTTGTATAAGGTCATATAGATTTTTTTTTCATCTTTTTGTTTGTTGTAAATCTATGACTTTAATACTAATCTAAATTGTATGACTTTATATTCCGGATAATCTGTTTATGTATGGATGATTTGTTATGTTTATGCATTGGTTGCATGTTTTGTTTATTTCGTCCCGTATTTTGATATGTTAATTCTTTATAATGACGATGTTGTTACAATATTCATGCTTTGGTTTTGGTTTGTTGTTCTACATTCCATATTTGTCATGATATTTGGTTTTTGGCCATTGGATTATACTTGCATATCTTGTACGTATTTATATTGATTAGGATATTCATCATAAAGTGCATTTCGATAAATGTAAGTGCACGATATGACCATGTTAGAAACGTTTTCATACTTGATACTTCTAACAAGTTCTCTTCTTCTATCAAATCACTTCAAATTTGAGATTGAGTATGGGATCAATCAAGGGTTCGTAGTTGATTCGGTGGATAACGTTCGGTGCAATTCGCGGTGAATCAGAATTGCGATCGAGTTGAGTTGTGCTGGAGGTTTGGATTTTCATCAAGGGTTTCAAGATTGTGCGATATCTTGAAGGTTCAACTTCTAGGAAGCGAGGGAATCAGCGAGACGTTCGGTGCGAAGGTTTTCGGTACGAAGACGGCGCAAGATTAGGACGTTGGAATCAGAGGTTGAAGCTTCTAGAGTTGTTGAGATTACTTGGCTCAATTTGCATTAGATTGAATAGGGTTATTCGAGTCTTTGTAAATTGTGCACTATCAAAGCGTTTTTTAATAAATTGCTCAAATCGTTCTTTTGAAGATTTGGGGGGAGATGTACTTGGCCCGAAGCGAGGACGACGTGAAAGCCAAGGGAACTCCCTAATCATCTGGTTGTGTCTTTCTATCCCTACACTTTTACATTTCGTATTGTTGATTAATTGGATCAATTGAATTCGTGATCGTAAGTGTTCATCGTAATTCAATTGATTGAAACTTGAATTTGTGATTGTGTAACGTGATAGTTGAAACTTGTTGATTTTGTTTGTGTTAGAAATTTGATTACAAAACATAAACCTAAATTCAATTTGTCGCTAATTGTTCTAAGGCTTATACTACATTCTCTTTGATCGAAGGGTGCAAAGTAGACTATCGATCCGGTAGCCTTCCGCGTACTCAAAATATATTTTTTAAACCTCGTTGTATAGAAAGAGTCACTTATTCACCCCCCTATAAGTGATCTCCATATAGTCTAACAAGCGTGCTTATGGTTAGCCTTGATGTTTGCGTCTGTATACATATTGCTATTTTATTGCATATTAGGTATAGGCTTAGTTTAGCTTATACAAAGTTTTGACAATTATCAAAAAGAGGGAGAATGTAAGTGCACCAGTTCACTCCCATGTTTTAATAATTGTCAAAACCCATGAAAATAGTGTACAACATATTTTGGCAACATTAGAAACAACTTGACAGCGAAAAACTATTTTTAATCTTTGAAAAATTGATTTTAAGGTTCTTTGTATCGATACATAAATACTTGTATCGATACAAATGTCCTGAAACTACTTCAGGCTGATTTTTGAGCATTTTGTATCGATACACACTTCATTTGTATCAATACAAAAACTGGTGTTCAGGGGCAGAGAATCACTTGTGTATCGAATCATGCTTGCATGTATCGATACACATCTAACTCTCTCAAAACACCAGAGAAAGCATTGTGTATCGAATCATGCTTGCATGCTTCGATACATATCAGTCAGGTTTTCAAGAAACTGATATATGTATCGATACATATTCGTGTTTGTATCAATACATAGGTCAAATATTTCAAATTTGAACGCTAGTCAAGGTGTTTGTATCGATACATACCATCATATGTATCGATACATGTCTGTTCTGTTTTGCCTAAATTTGCTCAATTCTATTTTCACTATAAATAACAATGTGAGTGTTTGTTGTAAGTGTGAGAATCCATCTGAAAAACACATTTGAGATCAAAGACTTATTCAACACAAGTTCTTCATCTTCTATCAAATCACTTCAAATTCGAGATTGAGTATGGGATCAATCAAGGGTTCGTAGTTGATTCGGTGGATAACGTTCGGTGCAATTCGCGGTGAATCAGAATTGCGATCGAGTTGAGTTGTGTTGGAGGTTTGGATTTTCATCAAGGGTTTCAAGATTGTGCGATATCTTGAAGGTTCAACTTCGAGGAAGCGAGGGAATCAGCTGGACGTTCGGTGCGAAGGTTTTCGGTACGAAGACGGCAAGATTGGGACGTTGGAATCAGAGGTTGAAGCTTCTAGAGTTGTTGAGATTACTTGGCTCAATTTGCATTAGATTGAATAGGGTTATTCGAGTCTTTGTAAATTGTGCACTATCAAAGCGTTTTTTTTAATAAATTGCTCAAATCGTCCTTTTGACGATTTGGGGGGAGACGTACCTGGCCCGAAGCGAGGACGACATGAAAGCCAAGGGAACTCCCTAATCATCTGGTTGTGTCTTTTTATCCCTACACTTTTACTTTTCGTATTGTTGATTAATTGGATCAATTGAATTCGTGATCGTAAGTGTTCATCGTAATTCAATTGATTGAAACTTGAATTTGTGATTGTGTAACGTGATAGTTGAAACTTGTTGATTTTGTTTGTGTTAGAAATTTGATTACAAAACATAAACCTAAATTCAATTTGTCGCTAATTGTTCTAAGGCTTATACTACATTCTCTTTGATCGAAGGGTGCAAAGTAGACTATCGATCCGGTAGCCTTCCGCGTACTCAAAATATATTTTTTAAACCTCGTTGTATAGAAAGAGTCACTTATTCACCCCCCTATAAGTGATCTCCATATAGTCTAACAAGCGTGCTTATGGTTAGCCTTGATGTTTGCGTCTGTATACATATTGCTATTTTATTGCATATTAGGTATAGGCTTAGTTTAGCTTATACAAAGTTTTGACAATTATCAAAAAGAGGGAGAATGTAAGTGCACCAGTTCACTCCCATGTTTTAATAATTGTCAAAACCCATGAAAATAGTGTACAACATATTTTGGCAACATTAGAAACAACTTGACAGCGAAAAACTATTTTTAATCTTTGAAAAATTGATTTTAAGGTTCTTTGTATCGATACATAAATACTTGTATCGATACAAATGTCCTGAAACTACTTCAGGCTGATTTTTGAGCATTTTGTATCGATACACACTTCATTTGTATCAATACAAAAACTGGTGTTCAGGGGCAGAGAATCACTTGTGTATCGAATCATGCTTGCATGTATCGATACACATCTAACTCTCTCAAAACACCAGAGAAAGCATTGTGTATCGAATCATGCTTGCATGCTTCGATACATATCAGTCAGGTTTTCAAGAAACTGATATATGTATCGATACATATTCGTGTTTGTATCAATACATAGGTCAAATATTTCAAATTTGAACGCTAGTCAAGGTGTTTGTATCGATACATACCATCATATGTATCGATACATGTCTGTTCTGTTTTGCCTAAATTTGCTCAATTCTATTTTCACTATAAATAACAATGTGAGTGTTTGTTGTAAGTGTGAGAATCCATCTGAAAAACACATTTGAGATCAAAGACTTATTCAACACAAGTTCTTCATCTTCTATCAAATCACTTCAAATTCGAGATTGAGTATGGGATCAATCAAGGGTTCGTAGTTGATTCGGTGGATAACGTTCGGTGCAATTCGCGGTGAATCAGAATTGCGATCGAGTTGAGTTGTGTTGGAGGTTTGGATTTTCATCAAGGGTTTCAAGATTGTGCGATATCTTGAAGGTTCAACTTCGAGGAAGCGAGGGAATCAGCTGGACGTTCGGTGCGAAGGTTTTCGGTACGAAGACGGCAAGATTGGGACGTTGGAATCAGAGGTTGAAGCTTCTAGAGTTGTTGAGATTACTTGGCTCAATTTGCATTAGATTGAATAGGGTTATTCGAGTCTTTGTAAATTGTGCACTATCAAAGCGTTTTTTTTAATAAATTGCTCAAATCGTCCTTTTGACGATTTGGGGGGAGACGTACCTGGCCCGAAGCGAGGACGACATGAAAGCCAAGGGAACTCCCTAATCATCTGGTTGTGTCTTTTTATCCCTACACTTTTACTTTTCGTATTGTTGATTAATTGGATCAATTGAATTCGTGATCGTAAGTGTTCATCGTAATTCAATTGATTGAAACTTGAATTTGTGATTGTGTAACGTGATAGTTGAAACTTGTTGATTTTGTTTGTGTTAGAAATTTGATTACAAAACATAAACCTAAATTCAATTTGTCGCTAATTGTTCTAAGGCTTATACTACATTTCTTTTGATCGAAGGGTGCAAAGTAGACTATCGATCCGGTAGCCTTCCGCGTACTCAAAATATTTTTTAAAACCTCGTTGTATAGAAAGAGTCACTTATTCACCCCCCTCTAAGTGATCGCCATATAGTCTAACATATATGAGTGACAAATATTTGTCCAATTTTTTATATATTTATCAATGTCATATGATTTTAATCCTTATATATATATATATATATATATATATATATATATATATATATATAGGGAATTGCTAACTACGATCCATGTGGGTCAACGTTAGTAACTATGACCCATAGGAAAAGTGGGGGGCACGCACAGGGGGGGTGTGGGAACAATGGGGGGCGCGCGAGTAAGGGCTGAGAAATTTATGGGGAGTCGGGGGCGCGCGTGAGTAATAGTGGGTGGGGTTTGGAGAAATTCATGTCCGTCATACTTGCTAACGTTGACCCACATGGGTCGTAGTTAGCATTTCCCATATATATATATATATATATACATGCGCCGCTTAACCTTTTTGTATAGCAAAATTTAATTTTTGAAAAACTATATTCATAGACCTAGGTGACACGGCATTGCTATGCATGACTCTTTGGACTCTTTTCAAAAGATCTACAGCTTCTAGTGCCAGAAAGTGAAAAATGCCAAATGCAAAAGGTATAAAAACATGTTGACTGTCACAACACGCTTGTTCATATTTGGCCATTTTGCTCAAAGCAGCTTGGTTGGCTTCCCGTTCCAGAGTAAAATCACCACCTTCTAGTCCCATAAGTGGGGAAACTTCAGTTAAATCTACACAAGCATGTTTCCCTTCTACCCATCTATACATCAGAAGATCCGTCAGGCGAAGTGTCGACCTGTGTTTTTAATTTAATTTAACATTTTTACAAATTTTAAAGTTTTTTAATGAAATTTTAAGTGTGTTATTTAAATATATTAATTAATCATATTTAAATGCTCTTATAACATGGAGAAAAATTATCAAGCGATATTTTTTTTTAAAGCAAGAAAAAGTTTTATTTAAACATGAAAGAAAAAATAAAAAATTGGGGGGACATAAGCCTAACCCAAAAAAGAAAAAAAAAGGTAAAGTAAAGAATAAAAATAAAAATAAAAATATAGAGCTCCTATATTATATAGTATTTCTGCTCCTTGATTGAGTATTTTTTTTTTTGAAGCACTCCTTGATTGAGTATTATGTAACTGAAATTCCTTCTTTATATTTTTTTTCTTTCTTCTTAGCCTTAGAGAATACTTCTATAAAAAGTTTTTCACTTGTTGTAGAACGATTCTGTAAATATTTAATAGCTGGAAGAAAAAATAATAAAGAATAAAAAATAATTTTATACTCTTTAAAAAATACTAACCTTAAAAATATATTAGTACAATAAAAAAGTACGAGAGAGAAAAGAGTACTGAAAAAAAATAAAAAATAAATTAAAAAGTAAGAAAGAGTATGAAAAAATAATCTTATATATATATATATATATATAAAGGAAAGCTCTATTGATTCATAAGTCTTCATTGTGATGATGTGGCATCTCTAAAACAATCTCTATTCTATATTGAAACATTGCCAACCTTTTTAAAGACAATTTATTTTGTGTCTATTCATCCTCCAAACTAATATTTCATATGTTACATAATATTTAGTGTCATATATTATATTAAATTTTATCCATTACATTTTATAAAACAATTAATATATGCATATTTTGGGTCTACGAATAAAAATTTATTTTAAAAAAACTAATAATATAGTTTTTAAAAGAAAATTATGAATTATATATATATATATAGATATAAACTAAATTTAAAACAAGAATAAATAATGAGAGGACAAAAAATTGAAAAAAAAAAGATTAAGAGAGAGAATAAGAATTAAACATAGAAAAAAGAAGTTAAAAATACTTTGACCAATAGAGTATGGGATATGATTCTACCAAGTGATTGTTTGAAAAAAAAATTTAAGAGAAATCAATAAAATATTGGTGCATATTTTCTGAGAAAAAGATGAAAGGATGAAAAGATAAAATCATCAATTGCTGATTTCTTTGATGCTCATACGTCGAAAATAAATTTTAGAAATTGTTGAACCCGTAGATATTAAAGTATATTTCCATATATTTATAAAGTTTAATCAAACAAATTTTTATACATATTTACACGCAATTAAAAATCGCTTAAAATTCTAAAATTATTAATTTGATTTAAATAATGATGTAACTATTTTATTGTAATAAGTAGATATTCTAAAGTGTTAACATAATGTTTAAGTTTGACTCAAAATAAAATAGTGAGATATTTGTAAGAATAAGATGACTTTTTTTTGTAAGCAAATAGTAAGATAATATGTTAAATGTTAAATTCTTCTAAAATAGTAAACTATATATCTTTATCTGAGCCAATTAACTAAAACTAAATTCAAATATATGCAATCATCATCAAAACTTATATATTGGCAAAGCTAAATTTATTGAATAAGAGAGAAAAAAAACTAACAATAAATTTGTAGGGACAAATCTCACCAAGAAAAAGAAAAACAAACAAAAACTAAAAGACCAAGCAAAGAAAAATGTATACTGAACAATATAGACTAAAAAAATCAGACTATTGGTTGGGATAAATTCCACTAAATGAATATGTAAGAAAAAAAACTTCAAAATAATGTGATGGGAGTAAGTAGATAAGCTATTTAGTAGCTTAAGTGATTAAGCAGCTACGCTTTTTGAATCATAATTTTTTTTAAAATGAGATATCATGAAAAAAAGTCAAAAGACACCATATGTGAATCATATTCTATAATCAAAGCTTATTTCAACATTTTTCATGCGCAATATCAACAACATGTATCTCCAACTCTTATTGAAATAAAATCAATAAGAGATACATGTACAATTGCAACTCATATAAAAAAACTATGATCTTATACGATTACACAATATTAAAGTAAAATATATATGAGATATCCCTTCAAACTTAGACAATTATAAGAAATCAATCACATTAAAATATAAATAAAACTACAATATAAATCAATAAAAATTCTCAAATTTTTAAACAACTTTTTTATTTATTTTTATACATATATTAATATTAAATATAATCATGTTTTAAAATAATATTTATCGTTTAACAATATAATTATATTTATCACAATTATTACTTTTCTTTTATAAAATTATTTTAAATGTATAATTTAATCGAATTCGCGCAACGCGCGGGTTAATCTCTAGTAAAGAATAAAAAAGTAAAGCAATGAATTCATTCATTTAAAATAATGAAATTCATTCATTTAAAATAATGATATGTAAGTAATTATGTAGCTAAAAAGTCCTATAACTAATTTATTTATTTCATTTTGGTCTCGTAACTAATTGTTATTACAAATTGATCCATTAAATTAATTTCCGTGAGCCATTTTAGTTCCTTTCCGTTAACCTTTTTGAAAAACCGTTAATATTTATTTTTAGTTTTAACGTTTTTTGAGACACAACTCAGATCATAGTTTGCCACATCATCAACTATGTGTACATATTTAACAGAAATTAAGTTAAGAGATCAATTTATAACAACAATTAGTTATGGGTCCAAAATAATACTAATAAATTAGATAAATGACCAAATATCCAATTAAGTTGTTATTTTATATGCGGAAAGTCATTTAAATATTGTCCGTGCTCGTTGAAAATTGTAAATGCTTATATCGGTGTTTACAAATATTTTTGTGACTTTTGTTGAGCTTATGAAATATCGGTTACATACTATAATTGATTAAATATCATGTAAAAGTATAAAAATGGATAATTCTTAGATACAATATATATATTGAGCCAAAGTAGTGATTCTAAACATTCATCATGTGTTTTATTTATACATTTATGAGTGACAACTGACAAACATTTGTCACATTTTTATTTATTTATTTATCTAAGACAAATATTTGTTCCGTATTTTTATCTTTAATTAATATTGACCATCGCTCAATTATGTAAATTCAAATCAAGCGATCTCCGAGTCTACACTAAGAATGAACCGCAATAATAGTGTGTTATTAAAATAAGTCTTAATAAAATGTGGAATATTTTTGAATATTCTTTAATTAAAGTTAAAATACGAAATGGATATTAGATTTGTACAAAAAAAAAAATTAGATAATAATTAGAGAGATGTAAAATATATTAGAGAAAATGAAATTTTCTATTAGGTAAGACTAAAAGAAAGATGATTTAATTTAAAAAAATGATATTACTTAATTGAAAAAGAAAAAGTGAAAAACAAAATAAACTTGGGAAAAAATTGAAAATTAAGAAATAGAAAAAAAAATTATAAATATTAAAAAAGTAAGAAAGAGAAGAGTAGTGAAAAAAATAATAAAAAATTTAAAAAGTAAAATAGAGAATGAAAAAAATAATAAAGAATGAAAAAATAAAGCAATGAATTGACTAATTTGTCCTTAAAATAATGAAATTCATTCATTTAAAATAAGGATACGTAAGTAATTATGTAGGTAATTAAAATTCTTATATAGAAGATAGTGGATTTCACAACTAAGGGAAGTTAATGCCCTATATTCTTCTTTAGTAGATGAACGTAAAACTGTATTCTTCTTCTTTGATTTCCAGGAAATTAATAATGAACCAAGAAACTCACAAAAACCAGTTATTGATTTCCTAGTTTCAAGACATCTGGCATTTTGGCCCAATCAGATACTGCATATCCAGTCAGTTTTAAGGAACTATAAACAGGGGGAAATTAAACATTTTGTAGATGCAGATTTGAGATACTTCAAAATTCTAGTAGCAGTTGTATAATGATGAACTAAGGGGGGTTATTCAATTAGGATTTTGAGGGATTTTAATGGATTTTGAGGAATTTTAATGGATTTTAAAAGTCTTGTGTTATTCAATCAAGACTTTTTTGTTTTTTTTCAATCCCACAAAATCCGTTGTTATTCAATGAAGATTTTTAATCAAGATTTTTTTTTCAATGTCACAAAATCCGTTGTTATTCAATTAAGATTTTTAATCAAAACTTCTTTTTTTTTTTTAATGCCACAAAATATGTTGTTATCCAATCAAGATTTTTTATCAAGACATTTTTTTTTCCACGCCACAAAATTTGTTGGTATTCAAAAGTATAAATCGGTTACATATCCAAATAATCTCATAAACTTCCAAGAACTTTTTGTGGTGGTTAGAAAAATAGTAAAAGGTTTGTTTTTTCTTTGTTACGTAAGAATCTTGATTGTTTTTGTCAAAAAAAATAAATAATCTTGATTGTAAAATATCTTTTAAAAAAAGTCTCTCAAAATCTCACAAAATCAATATAATCCCACGAAGTCTTTTAAAATCTTCAAGACTTTTTTGTCAAAATAATCCCTCGAAATCCTAATCCAATAACCCCCCCTAAAGGTTTAAAAATAAATTGTCTCAAGTGTGTTGTACTAAAAATGAAATATTAGGTATGGTATTTGTCAAATAAAGAAGCCTTCATATATAAGATGATGAATCCTCTAAAAGAACACCATTAGTACTAGAAATTTTGGTAGTTGGATTGAAAGGGATTTTAGATGGTTTTGTTGCCAAAAAACCAATATCTTGTAGCAATTCAAGGGCATACTTTCTTTGATTAACAAAATTACCCTTTGGAGATCTTGCAATCTCAAACCCCAAGAAATACCTAAGCTTTCCAAGGTCTTTGATTTTAAATTTCTGATCTAAAAAATGTTTAACGTCATTAATTTCTTGAGATGAATTTTTAGCTAATACTATATCATCAACGTAAACAAATAATGTCGTAAATTCATTATCAGTAGATTTGATGTATAAAGAATGATCAGAAACAGAATGTTCATACCTCAATGAAATGAGTGTAGAAGATAACATGGAGTACCATTGCCTACTTCCTTACTTTAATCCATAAAGGAACTTATGCAATTTACAAAACTTATGAGAACCTGTAATAGAAGGATAACCAGGAGGTAATGACATATAGACTTCTTCATTTAAATCTCCATGAAGGAAAGCATTGTTAACATCTAATTGCTCAAGATCCCAACCTGTATTTGATGATAATGCTAACAAAAATGTAACAATAGTTATTTTAGCTACTAATCATAATAGTCAATTCCTCTGTTTGGGTATACCCTTTGGTAACAAATCGAGCCTTGTACCTCTCAATGAAACCATTTGCATGATACTTTATTTTGTATACCCATTTACATCATATTGGATTTTTGCCATGTGGAAGATCAACTATTGACCAAGTTTTGTTTTCATCAATAATAAAGTTTAGAAGCTTTGGTTAAATATTTAGGTTCAATAGTGGAAGAAATTGAGCAACAAAAAGATTTATATTTTGGAGCACAATTACCATAAGAAAGAACAGATAAAGTGGATAATTTGGATGTGAAGTGTTGTTATTAAAAAAACTTGTAATAGAGTAACAATGATATTCTTCTAAATAACTAGGACGGATAATTGTTCTAGTAGACTTTCTAAGATTATCATGATAAGCTGGAGTAAGGTTAGGACTAGGAGATGATATAGTGGGATTATGTTCATTGTTAATAAAGATAGGTGATGTACAATCAGGTTCTAACATGATAGGTAATGGTAAGGAATTATGTGTATTAGAAAAAGGATCATCAAGAACATGATTTGGTGATAAAGGTTGAAAAATATCAGAGACATTATGAGCATGTTTAGAGTTTTGTAAAGGAAAGTATGTTTCATAGAAAACAACATTTTTTAAAACAAAAATATCACGCAAACTTAAATCATAGAGAATATATCCCTTAGTACCATCTTTAAATCCTATAAATTAGCCTTTCTGGCTCTTGAATCAAACTTAGTTCTATGAACTTGCAAAGTCCTTGCATAGCTCAAACAAACAAAAAATTTAAGATGTATAAAAGATGGAGGTTGTTAGTAAAGTAATTCATATGGACATTTAAGATTGAGAAGAGGACTAGGAAGTCTATTTATGATGTGAACAACATGTTGAACACTAAAGTTTCACATGGTTAAAGGGACATCGGAATGGAAATAAAGAGACATAGCCACATTAAGCATGTTGGTACTTTTGTGTTGGCCTCATTTTTTGCAAAATACGATGTGGAACATGATGTGAACACATCGTAGATGATGTGCTATGTGATGTGCCCACTTCAGTTAACTCCGGAAGTATTGGGCTTATTTACGCACCATATCTTGTGTGAAGATTTGTTTCTCTTTTATCTTGCTTAGTTTTCTGGCCTAGGCGCGCGCTCTGTATGAACCATTAGGATTACTTGTAACCCTAATTCTTTTGTAAAAAGTATTTTCCAATTATGGAAATATTTTATATAGTTTGTTTTTATGTTTCTTGGGTCAGAATTATTACAAGAGGTATCTTGAAGCACAAGACAAGTCTATTGAAGAATATAATTTTAGGGTTTGAGTCTTGTTGTTTTTCTATTTGTGAGTCTTTGCTAAGTATTGTCTTGATGCTTGCATAAGGATTAAGTCTTTGAGTTGTAATCCGAAGCTTTTAAGCAAGGAATTTTGTGTACTACTATAAGCTTTGAAGTACGAGTAGTGTGTCTTTTGTTCGGAGAGTGTTACCTTTGATTGATTATGTTATAGATAACATGTAAATTATTTTTAAATTAATGGTAATGTGGCCCAACGAGGGATGATGTGTTAACAACTTGTGATAGAGCATGTGTCATTAGCATTACACTTGATGCATGATATCAATAGTGAAATGACTCAAGTGGTAAGAATTTTGTATCATTTAAATAAATAGTTAAAATTTCGACCATCGCTCTTATGTATGAAAAAAATTTAGTCAGGAGGACAAATTTCACCTTGTGTGTCCTACAAATTGTTCGACAGAGATAGATCACTACTAATCGATAGTGAAAACATCGTACCTATATGATAAAAAAAACCCGATCCAAGATGAATGTATCTCTTTTTATTTATACAACTACATGACATCTAAAAATCACAAATTCAACGTTTTTTTTTTATATAAATAAGTGATTTTCATATAGATCAAAAATTTCTTGTGTTTTGTTCATGATTTTGTCATCTGAATATGGTATTGTGTTGTTCGTCGTCTTATACGTTGCTACTTGATTTTATGTATTTTTGCAGTGTTCATTTGATTCTTATTGAAATATCAACTTTCATCAAGTACAGATTCAATCAATAATTTAAGTATAAACTTGTAGATCTGAAACATAGATCGGTAACATTAATTTTATAATATTATTTATAGTATATATTTTTCTGTTGTATGTTATTAATTTGATTGTTGTGAGTTTCTTTGCAGATTCATCATTTACATTTTTAACAATGTTAAATATGTGATTGTATTTGATTTATTTTATTACTTTAAATGAATATCATTATTTTGTTTTTGTAAAAGACTAATCAATCATTTACTTTTATTTATTTTTTTGGTTTTCGACTAATCAATCATTTAGATTTAGATTCAATTCATAAATTATTGTGATCCATTAACTAACTTTCAAAATTTGGGGATTGCCACTCAATTATAATCAATTAAACTCCCATCTACTGACAAACTTTACAACATCAACCACCAATTACTTAAATCATTATTAGATTCTCATTTCCCCTACTAATTAATCAAACATAAGCAAGGTCACATGCTACTAATATCCACCTTTCTTCCACTAATCTTGAGTGTTAATCACACTACTTCCAACAGTCTCCACAATATGAGGGCCCATATTCTCATTGCAAACAAAAACCACTACTACCCTCTCTCTCTCTCTCTCTCTCTCTCTCTCTCATAGTCATCATATCATAATATAATACAGTAAATACACCATTTAGTGCTTCTACTATTTGGATATTTTTCTGTAACCACTACTGCTACTACTCCATGTTCTCTCATTGCAAGTTGTAACCAACACTATTTTTGTGTTACATTACATAACAACCTTGTTGAATCTTAAACACATGACACCTAAACTTTGATTCTAACCCTTCATAAAGTTGTCATTTTTTTAATTAAATTTTATTTTTCATTCTCAAATTTTTGAAAAGTTGAAATTTTTTCTATAACCTTTTCTTTAACTAAATAGAACCTTGTTCTAGTTTGTTATATACACTTAAAAGTTTGAAACTTTAACAATGTTTTCTTCTTCTGGTCATTCAATGAACAGTAGTTTGTTTTCTCTGTTTCTTTTTGTGCTTGTTGTAAAAGTTAGCTTTTGCTTTTCAACCAAGGTAAATTCAAAACAAAAGTAGATTTTTTTGTTATGGTTATTTTGTGTGTTTTGAATCACACAGTTGAAATCTTGATTGAATTTCAGGTATATGTAGTTTACATGGGAAGCAAAAGTTGGGAACACCAACACCCAGATGATATTTTAAAGGAAAATCATCAAATACTTGCTTCTGTTCATAGTGGAAGGTTAATATTAATGCCACTTTTGCTTTTTGTTGCAGATTCTGCTACAAAATGTTTTGTAATGTTTAAGATAAAGTGGTTTTTGTTAATTTTGAATGTTTTTGATAGCATTGAAGAAGCACAATCTTCTCATGTTTATAGCTATAGACATGGTTTCAGAGGCTTTGCAGCTAAGCTCAGTGATGAACAAGCTTCCCAAATTTCTAGTAAGTTTTGTTTTGTTTTGCTTTTCATTTTCTGTTTTTTAATGTTGTAAATGAAATTATCCTTTACCATTACTAGCTCCTCTTTTTTTTTCACCCTCGGGTTCCTATGGGAGGGGGCCTAGTATTCCAGAGTTGGGGCGAATTCTGGTATCAAGTGATTTCAATCCCTTTTCAAACGCAATTGCGGGGCGGGGATCGAACCGTGGTCCTCCCTACCAAATTCAGCGCCAATCACTGGACCAACTAACTTTTAGTTACTAGCTCCTCCTTTGTCCCTTAATATAGGACCACTTAACATTTTGACTTGTAGTGTTAAATTTTATTCACAATCATAGTTTTAATGTGTTAATCATAGTTTTAATTACTAATTGGAGAAAAATATGTAACATTATTATGATTAGGGACATATTGGTAAACAAATAATTAATAGAGTATATTTGAAACATGTCTTGAAAAAGGAGACAGTGAAAAAATTAGTACTGTAGTAGAATTTAATTTTGGTAGAAAGAATATAGTAATGGCTTATGTAACTTCAAAATTTTGAGCAGAAATGGCAGGAGTGGTTTCTGTTTTTCCCAATTCTAAAAGAAAGCTGCACACAACTCATTCATGGGATTTCATGGGACTTTTGGACGACCAAACCACGGAAACACTTGGCTACTTTATTAAAAACCAAGAAAATATCATCATCGGTTTCATCGATACCGGTGAGTATCTTTTACTCCCTTCGTTTCTTTTTAGTTGTCATTTTATGATTATTATCACATTTCTTCAATTCCTTGTGTTACAATAAATAGTTAGAGTATTATTGACAAAACAGATTGAACTTTGAAAACGATAAATAAAAAAGAACAAATATTTTTACGAAAGTGAGGGTTAAAAGAGGTACTAAAAGTGAGTAAAGTTTCAGTATTTAAGATATCCTATCCTTTATGATAAAGTTGATAACTTCTATGTAACAATCTCTTTGTTCTCAGGATCAGTTATTGTTCCATAACGGCATTTATTTACCGGTTCACAAGAATTTTACTGCCACACTCATTTATTACTTCACTAGCAGAAAAACTTTCACTTTGTTTTTTTCTGCTTTAGCAGTAACAGATTTAAAGAAAGTAGAATGATTAATAGTAACATCCAAAATTGGAATTCAAAAGAAATCTAAATTGGGAGGCCCCTACATTGAACCATGTGAAAAACAAATCCACTTGAAGAGGTGTGAATCAATACAAATCTATATAACACCTACATTAATTTGTGTCCTGTGTTTGAACATGTCAGCGTTTGTCACCGAAACATTTCGTTACATTCAATCACTTGAAAGGGGGGAACATTTGACACCGGAACATTTAGTTACATGTCTATGTAGCACCGACACATTTCTGTTGAACAGTGTCGTATCTGGTATCCGTGTCTGTGTCGGTTGTTCATATATACAAAGCCAAGGCATGACTACCATGGAAGGAGGGAACATGTTGATATCCATCCATAAAAAAAATTAGAATTCAAATTACATCATTATGGTATTTAAGTTACTACTAATGAACTCTAAATTTTTTTTTTTATTCATTTGTTGTTCTGTCACTGCTAAAACTCTGCAAGATATGAAACTTAATATAGAAAACATCACACTAAGGAAAATGGTAAAGGCACTGCATGCTGAAAATGTGAATTAGTTGGATTTTGTTAATAAATGTGAATCTATGACAAAGAGTTGTATTATTAATAATCATGATTCAAATAGGAATCTGGCCAGAATCTCCAAGCTTCAGTGACACCGACATGCCTGCAGTCCCGCAAGGGTGGAAGGGTCAATGTCAATCAGGAGAAGCATTCAATGCCTCAACTTGCAACAGGTTTGTGGTTAGTTGTTACCCTGAATATTTTCTTTCATTTGATTCGACGTTATAGGCATTAATCTGGTTTTAAATGAATGTCTGTGACTGCAATTTGGACCGTGGCATATTATGTTACCAAAACCACAACACGATTGCAGTTCAGGCTGCATCACCCATGTTTGACTGCAATTCTCTAAGATATCAAGGATTGTGACAGAACCGTTACTGCGGTCACTAGTTTCATTTCCATTGGTTGTTGACTTGATGATTTATTTATGGAATAGGAAAGTGATAGGAGCAAGATACTATTTAAGTGGATATGAAGCAGAAGAAGAGTCAAATGGGAAAGTGTCATTCAGATCAGCTAGGGACAACAGTGGTCATGGTAGCCATACAGCTTCAATAGCTGCAGGACGATATGTGGAGAACATGAACTATAAAGGACTAGCAAGTGGAGGTGCAAGAGGAGGTGCACCTATGGCTAGGATTTCTGTATACAAATCATGTTGGGATTCAGGTTGTTATGACGTGGACTTGTTAGCTGCGTTTGATGATGCTATAAGAGATGGTGTTCACATTTTGTCTCTATCACTTGGTGCTCAATCACCACAAGGAGATTATTTCAATGATGCAATATCTATAGGGTCATTTCATGCTGCTAACCGTGGAGTGCTTGTTGTTTCATCTGCTGGAAATGAAGGAAATCCCGGTTCTGCTACTAACCTTGCACCATGGATGCTTACTGTTGCTGCTAGCTCAACTGATAGAGATTTTACTTCTGATATCATATTAGGAAATGGTGCTAAAATCATGGTATGCTTTAATGCATTTATCATATAAGTGCGTATGTATAGGCAATTTCTATAACAAATGATAAAATAAATTCAAGTTGTTTTCATATAGAGCTTCTAGAAATAAGCTGAAAACACTTATAGACTTGTCATAAGCTGTTTCATAAGCTCTCCCATACAGTCTCACAAGTACTTATATCAGTAAATAAGCTCAAATAAGTCAATCCAAACAGCCTTTAATCTTCAAACTTGTGTGATTATATTAGGGTGAAAGTCTAAGTCTGTTTGAAATGAATGCCTCCTCAAGGATAATATCTGCATCCGAAGCATATGCGGGATACTTCACTCCTTATCAATCCAGGTGAAGCAAGGTACACTTAAAAGTGATGACTTATTAAAAAAATGCCAAAAAAATGCTTCTCAAGTTATATATTTTGTTTGGTTTTGTAGTTACTGTTTAGAGAGTTCATTGAATAAAACAAAGACCAAAGGGAAGGTTCTGGTTTGTAGACATTTAGAGAGTTCAACAGAATCAAAAGTAAAAAAGAGCAAGATAGTTAAAGAAGCAGGTGGAGTTGGCATGATACTTATTGATGAGACTGGTCAAGATGTTGCTGTTCCATTTGTGATCCCTTCTGCTATTGTTGGAAAGAAAAAAGGAGAAAAAATTCTATCCTATATCAAGACTACGCGGTTTGTTTTATAGTTTTCAAAGTACTTGTACTTTTCCGGACCTGGATCCTCTATTGTTGCAGTTATAGGGACCGTTAGATTTAGCAATTTCTCTCTCTAAATCTAATTGTCTCTATAGCTGCAGTTTGTGGCCGTAGAAGATCCAATTTCTATTTTTACTACTATTTTCCTAAGTCTAACTTCACATTTTGTTATATATTGAACAGTAAGCCTATGTCAAGGATATTAGGAGCAAAGACCATATTGGGAGCTCAACCTGCACCACGTGTGGCAGCATTTTCTTCTAGAGGTCCTAATGCTTTAAACCCTGATATTTTGAAGGTGAAATTCTCATTTATATGCATATGAATTACCATAATATATCTTAGCTTTCTTTACAATATTTATCATTTGTTTTTACTTCTTTCTTGTACTTCTATCTATAAGAGTTTCGCATTGTAACCTCAAGCGGCAGAGTTCAAATTCCCTTAACAGTTGTAAAATGATCATCATTTCTAACTGTAATGTTGTAATTACTATGTAGCCTGATGTGACAGCTCCAGGACTAAATATTCTAGCAGCATGGTCTCCAGCAGCTGGAAACATGTTCAACATTATCTCAGGAACATCTATGGCTTGTCCTCATGTAACCGGAATTGCAACCTTGGTCAAAGCTGTCCATCCGTCGTGGTCTCCATCGGCTATCAAATCTGCCATCATGACAACTGGTATTACATATTAATTTCATTTTCCAAAGCAAACAACAAGAAAAACCTTGCGAATTGTGTTTGTGAACTGTTTTTAAAATCTTGAGTTGAGCGCATAACTAATCGCGAATTTTTTTATCATGCAGCCACAATCCTAGATAAACGCCACAGACCAATCAGCGTAGATCCAGAACAAAGAAGGGCTAATGCATTTGATTATGGATCAGGATTTTTGAACCCTTTAAGAGTTCTTGACCCTGGTCTCGTCTATGATTCTGCGCCAACAGATTTCATTGCTTTCCTATGTTCACTTGATTATGATCAAAGATCACTCCATCTTGTTACTAGAGACAACAGCACATGTAAAAGCAAATTCTCCACTGCATCAAACCTAAACTATCCATCCATTTCAGTTCATAATCTCAAACACAAATTTTCAGTTACAAGGGTTGTGACTAATGTTGGAAAAGCAACAAGTATATATAAATCTGTAGTTTCTTCACCACCTGGTGTTAATGTCACCGTTATGCCGAACCGGTTAGTGTTCACTAAAATTGGACAGAAAATCAAGTTCAATGTGAATTTCCAAGTAATTTCTCCTTCAAAAGGATACAAATTTGGATTCTTGTCATGGACAAATAGAAGGATACAAGTTACTAGTCCTTTGGTAATAAAGGTTGGTTAGACAATGATTGTAAATATCAATATATTAGCTTTAACTGCTTAAGAGCTTTGAGTATTTTATAGTCACCACAACAATCACAGCATTCATACTGAAATATTAATGCAAAATTGTATTAGTATATTCTTGGAGAAGTAACAATTACCTAAAATAGAATTCAAAGAATTTATGTATTTAGGCCATGAAATAAAATTACTTTGAAATTCATTATTATTTGTCGGTTGTTGCAATATGGTTGATTACTTTGAAATTATTACTTTCCAATGTACCAAGAAAAAAATATATATGGTTGATTATACAGTTTTTTGAGATGAAAAACACTTGATTGAGATTTGAGTCCCATTTTTGAAGATAGGAAATATTTAGATAGAATAATAATGTATATATATGAGTTAACAGGATTAATTAATACTATATACAAAACTTAACTGTACATCTTAGATCCCTCTAAGCCAAAATTACAATATATTCAGCATGTTTGATCAAGGAAATTGATTGATGATAGTACATTTTAAAAAGGAAATTGTGCAAATGGTTGATCCAGTTCATTGGTGGATATTTGTTTGTATGCTCCTCCTATTTGCCACCTAAACTAGATCTAGAGCTACCATGACTACCTGGTGTCTCTTTAGGTGATTTTTCTTCTTGAATTTCTTCTAAATCTTCATAATCAATTCCTCTACCAGCTTGTTGTTTCCAATATACAACCAACTTCTTTAATCGTGCTACTTCTTTTGAACTAACATTTTTGTTAGGGTCATTCACAATTGATCTCACTCGTGAAGCATACCTATAAAAATCGTAATAATAAAATGTTGTTAGAACTTCTAACTTAGAACAAGAATCATGCTAATGCGTTGTTGCTATTTTTAAAGGTCAAGTACATGTTCGGTATTAGAAAATGTTTTCTATTTTCATTTTTTTACAGTAAATCTCAACTACATTAAATGAAAACAAAAGGTGTTTTATCAAACCAGATCGACACTGACCATTTTGAAGTTCAAAACTAACATTAAGGAAAGAAAATAAACAAGAAATGACATACGTGAGAGAGTTATGAGTCTCATCCAAGCTTGATTCTATTGGAGAAACATTGACAAACATGAGAGTTTTGGCATTACCACCGAGTGAATCACTCATCAACATTGTTAACTTGTGATTCCTGTAAGGTGTGTGTTGACCACCAGAAGACAAAGCACTTATGACATCTCCAAGTGCTGATAACGATTTGTTGATACTCTGCGCTTCCTTCAATTGACTACCCATAGAACCTGACTTTTTCACTCTTTCCGAACCAGCAAGATCAACAAAACTCAGCTGCACATTAAACCAACATAAAATAAGTTAGCATTCACAATAATATTGTGGCAATACTTTTAGCTCAAGAAACAATTAATGTTTTTTTTTAGTTGTCGTTTTATGGTTATTTACACATACTGGGAAAACTAATAATTTTGATTGCTTTTAAAAACGACAGATAAACAAGAACAAAATTTCAACAAAACTGACATGTAGAATGGAACTGATATAGTAATAATTAACACTGATATAGTGATATACACATTTTTGGCGATTTCTTTATATATATTTAAAAAGTATGTAAAGAATACCTTTCCCCTTGCAACTGACTGACTTTGAAGGTTTGTACTTTCAATTACTATTGAAAGAATGAGATGAGATCTTGAACTTTCTTCATTCATTTGTGTCTCCGATATGTGTCTTCGTTCAGATCCCTTTTGTATTATATTATTCAATTCTTCAATTGTAGAAATTGTCACCACTGTCACATTTTCCACAACAACCATTCCCTAGCATCAATGGTTTAAAATTGAAACCGTTATGACCATGAGTGCAATGATTGCTAGAAAAGATAGTTTAAGTAGCATGAAGAAATACTATGCATTCAAGTAACAACAAAATTTACAAATCGAAAATTACATTGACAACATATGGATGATTACCGTTGAATCTTTCTTGATATCCAATCTTGAATGCTTTGCATTTTTAGGTAACAGAAGATCTATTAGGGTATCTTGATATAATTCCACCATGTATGCCTGCATTGTTAGCATAAAAGAAGTCAACATGGTACAACAAGCAGATTCTTGTTTAACTCCTATGATTTTTAGTGACGAAAATCACACAATATTACACACAATTTAGAAACTAAAAAATTAAATTCTTTAATCATTTACTAATTGAAGTTTTTTATGTACAATCACTAGATCTAATGACAACGAAATTAACAACCTGAAATTTTTATTCATCTCCATTCTAGAAATATTACCTTCAAGGAAAAGGAATACTTGTTACTGTCTCTCCGTAAAATTCTAAAAAGTTCGGAAATTGCACGAGGGGTGAGCCCGGGATTGTCTTCAGATCCATAGATTGTAAATGTCTTTCCAGAGCCAGTTTGACCATAAGCAAATATGCACACATTAAAACCATCTACAGCAGATTGCACCAAATACTGCAGAGTATGAATCATAAAAGAATTAGTAATACGTATACAGCTAAATTATGGTTTATAAGTTATTGTAGTAAGACTTGCCCTGGTATCCTCGAATACGCTTTCTTGAGTTGCATCACTTCCAAAAACACGATCATATATGTACTGTTTCGGCTTATCATCTTTCCATAGGAATTCAACAGTAAACTCATCTACTGCAGTAACAGCATCTCTTTCCTTCTCAGCAACCTCTTTTTCACTAAGAGGTCTTAGCCGACAATAAACTCGAATCTTGCCTTTCATGTCTAAAATAAAACCAAGTTCAAAGGTTAAATATACATTAGACATGTGAGTATATTAACAGATTCAAATAGACTTAGTTCCAAATATAAATATTTTCCATCACCTTCTATTACATTGAAATAACGCTTCCTTAAAACTTGTTCTTCCTTATAAAGAGCTTCGATTTCGGCTAGTTGATGAGCTTGCATCTTCAATATGGCAGCTGTCTGTTCGTTCTTTCTATCAATGTCCTGAACAAACAAAAAGGTTATTATATTTTTAAACTGACAAAATAAAGTAAAATTAAATAAAACATTGAAACATGTATTTGTTATTTTAGGTCGCAAATATTATCCAAATATTATTGACTTGATTAAGTTGCAAATTACAAGATCAAATATACAGACTATTGTACATAAATACTAAGAAATGGTAATGACAAAATAATGCTATTATAAAAGTTAAATAAGAGTGTAAACCTCTTTCATTTCTCGCAAGTCTTCCAACTCCTTGAAATTATTTTGCAATGCAGCCAACTCGGTGTCCTTGACTGAAATAAGAGACTTAGCAGCCATTAATTCTTGTCTATACCCTTCTAGCTTTCTTTCAAGGTCATATACTTCAGACTTCACAGCTTTGCGCTCTTGCTCAAGTTTCCGTTGAAGAGAACTACTCTGCATCACAACGACCATCCTTATCTTAATCTCATGGTTTTATTTATAATTTTTAATCATGATATTTAATCTTGTATGTTACCTCTTCAGCATTCCTCTTCTCAAGCACAGATAGCTTTTGTTCCAAAATCATTTTTTCACTTGTCAAGGTTCTGATAGTTTGTTCGGCTGAATTCAGGTCATCTTTACAATTTTTTAGCTCATATTTAAGCTTTTGTAGCACCTATTATACCATCCAAGTCCACAGTTTATACATCAAAAGTAAAACCAACAATAATAATAAATAAATAAAAACAGATGGTGTACGCATGAATAATAGTTTTGTAGAGTATATCTTACTTGGTTATTTGTTTCAACAAGATCCTTTTTGGAATGGTTCTCTATAACCTGGTAGATGGCATGATTATTAAGATAGGCCAGTAACTGAAAGATTAAAGACTCATTTCACAAAGTCAAGACACTTACCTGTAGCGCCTGATCTTTTTTATTGCATAATGACCTAAGCCTTTCGCAGTCACCTGTAACTGCCTCGAGATTTTTCTTGTTAGCTTTTAAGGATTCCTTTAAACCCTCCAATAGTTCTTGCATTTTTTCTTCCTGTTCTTGCTTCTCACGCAATTCTTTATTCAACTATTCAAGATGTTGGAAAATATTTAGTATCTTTTTATTATTTCTAGTAGATTCTAGATATTTTTATTATTTAGGTATATTTTTCTTTGTAATATTTTTCTCCTAAAATTAAGGAGAGAATTAATCTTGTACTCTCTATTTAAACCAGTCTGAGGCTGAAGAATAAAATTATATAGCATTCAGTTATTATTTTCTATATGGTATCGGAGCCTATCCTAGATCCATTTGTTGTTTGTTGTGGAGACCTCCCATATTTGGGGCACCCGTTATTGTTGATTCCACGTTCCAGTTTGTTCAGTTCTGGACGTGGGGTGTGTTAGAAGTCCCACATTGGCTAGAGATATGGCATAGATAGCCTTTATAAATGTGTGCAAACCTCAACTCTCAAGCTAGCTTTTGTGGTTGAGTATAGGCCTCCCAAATTCTAATATGGTATCAGAGCATTTCATAAAAGAGAACCAAACATATCCAATTCAACATGACAGAACCAAACATATCGAGATTGATCGGCATTTCATAAAAGAGAAGTTAGATGCTGGAATCATATGTCTACCGTTTGTAACTTCAAGTCAGCAAACTGCTGATATCTTGACCAAAAGTTTGGCAAGACCCACTTTTGAGCACTTCATAGACAAGTTGGGCATGATAGATATCTATGCACCAACTTGAGGGGGGGTGTTGGAAAATATTTAGTATCTTTTTATTATTTCTAGTAGATTCTAGATATTTTTATTATTTAGTTATATTTTTCTTTGTAATATTTTTCTCCTAAAATTAAGGAGAGAATTAATCTTGTACTCTCTATTTAAACCAGTCTGAGGCTGAAGAATAAAATTATATAGCATTCAGTTATTATTTTCTACACAAGATAATATAAAATACAAATTATAAATAATCGACTGAAACACATACATTAGACAGTGCAATCCTATATGACATGAAAATAACAAATAAATTTTGCCGTGCCAAAGCGAAGCAAATAAATTTTACCATGAACAAAGCATAACATATTTAATGATTTAGTTTGGTGTTTGATGCAAAAATTGCATAACATGCTATATTATATATTAAAACTTAAAAGAAGTTTAAACTTACTTTATCAGCATTTCTCTGAGATTCTTCGACCAGTTTTGATAAATCTTGAATGCGCTTTTCATATGATTCTAAATTAGGAGGCTTTGAATTAGTAGAAACGTCTCCATTCAAGGAACTACCGCCACTAGAAGACCGTGCCTTTGAATAGCGGCGCAGCATTACATCATTTATATGTGTCTGAAGAGCTACGCAGATTTCTTCCCCCTACAAAGAAGTGACGCAATACCAATGAGATAAAATAATTTCAAAATAAAAAGATCCTGTATAACGCTAACTAAGAAGCTATACCTGCTTGGTTTCAAACTGGAATATGTGAAGAACACCTGCTACTCGCATTTTAAAAAAGACTGCGGTGTTGCTACTTCCGAATTGCATTATGTCTCTCAACTCAGCTGAGTGTAAATATTCCTTAGGAACTGGACGAAAAAAATGAATCTATAGACAAATGATTAAGAAAAGGCACACAATTATAAGCATAATTCAGTTTTTTAATATTAAATAATGATAAAACTTGGCCAGTTTATAGTTCTGTCGAATCATACATACCCCTCTTTTATTGATTCCAATTATTATTCGTCCAGGCAAGAGACCAATAGGATCATCAATTTTGCGAACGTTGAAGAAAACAGAATTCCCATAAGGAAGTGCTCTGAGTATACGTAGAAATTGTTGTCTTGCATCATCTTTTGTCAGATGCTCCTATGAAAACAGAAGAAAACCTTGTATCAAAGAAAATAAAAGGAAACAAATTCCCAAGTACATTTAACAAGTGCTTATTTTGTAGATAGCATTTGCTATTAATTAGGGATTTGATTTATCCTCCCTAAGATATATTCTTGTGATTGTAAATAAACTCACACCGCTTACACATGACATTCTGATATAACATTATACAAAAATGATTAACAACTCAGCTTTATCAGTTATTTATCGAAGGTCAAAAAGAAATAAATAGATGCCTTCCCCCATACCAATGAATGATATCGAGATATAATGTCAAACTCCCATTCACGTTTTGCTCGTGTCATTGAAATTTGTCTAGGAAGGAATCGCTCCAGAAGTGAATTCCAATTACTGAGAATCAAAAAAATATCAATTTAAGTCACAAGTGTGTAAGAAATAGAATTCGACAAGGACGCTCATGAGGAAAAAAATTAAACGGCACTAAACATTGTCACAAGATATTTACTCGCAAAATAAACATTGGGAATCACTTACCTGCATGTTTCTGGTGTGCTAACAGATCCAATCTCAGCCAAGATTTGTAATGCAGAAAGCTGAGCAGCATCATCTTTTCCAACAGGATAATTACCCAAAATATAATCATGCTGCAACTGTAACAACACATTCAACATCAATAAATCTATGAAATTGAAGGTAATTGCAGCTTCATAGATAAACTAAATATGCTCTCAATCATTTGTCAGTTTTCATTTAATGAAAAGGCATACTTGTACATAGGACAACTGCAGAAACATTGGATCCGTCACAGCTTCATCTGACTCACGAAATAGCTTTTTCTTGAATACCAGTTTACAGTGCAAGATTTCTCCCTTACTTCGATCTTTTGCTGCTCTAAATTCCGCCAGGAGATCCCCAATATATTTGTTATCATCTAACCCAAGGTACTCCTCTGAGCAACAACAGTAGAAACCATTAGACTAATGAATTAAGCTAGGATATAGCGCTTCCGCATAACAACCTAGGAGAGAGAAAAATGCATACCATTACCAGGATCAGGTGATTTGGAACTTGTAACAACTTTACGATATTCAAACAAACTAAAGCTAGAGTAAGCCGAAAGTTTAATGAGCCCTGCGATTTCCTGGAGTATATATGTTGAGTAAGTAATAATATTTCACATTTCACTTACTTAAATTTTTCAATCTCCTTAATATTTGAATATATTTACATTATCTAGAAATTCATCCAATTTCAAATAAAAGCATAAAGAGTTTAAAATAACCTCAACAGCGTCGACAACTGTTGTTGACATGTCATACGTAATTTCTTCAAACATTTCGTCTAAGAAGTACACTATATTTGTAAGCTTTCTCCCAGTCAACAAAGCTTCAATCTCCTCTCGCCCGGGTATTATATGTCTAGGACCAGCCTTAACAGAACGCTTTAAAGCATTCAATGTATTTAGTGCAAGAGCTTGGATCTCAGAATCAGTTGCTACACCATGTGCTATGTTATGAACATATTCTGACAGATAAACTGCAATGTCTTTACTAGGAGACATAGAGGATGCACATACATACATGAGCTCCCATGATTTGATCAAGTATTGCCTATTTTTAAGACGAGACATACATTAGTCACTAGTACAACAACTACAATGAATAAAGAGTTGATGACTAAAGATTACGAAAAGATAAAATATGACACTTAATACTAAATGTGAAAGTTACATACCTGTCGGGGTTATTTCTTGTTTGTTTCGATATCTGAACAAAAAGCTCGTCTCGAAGTTCTGCACGTTTCAAACTTTGCTTGTATAGTTTCCCAACAAGCTCAACTCGTTCATCTAAGCTTAATGGAGTTGCACAGTCAGATGAATCAACTCCAGTATACTTCAAAATTATCGGAAACAATTTTGTTGCCCGACTTACTAAGTCGCCATTAATCTTAAGCAATGACGTTGGTATTGGATCCTACAAGAATCAGTTTGTTAGCTCTTTGAAGGATAAAAAGAAATTAAGGAATATTTGATTTGACTACCTTTTGAAAAGACAGCATGTCCTCAAATGTAAATTTTTCACGAGCTTGGGGATCTGAAGATCTTTTAGAAAAAAATCCACGTTTTCCAGCAGATTGAATTTGTTTATCCATCAGTTTTAAAAATCCATCAACCTATGAGTGACAAACGACATTAACAGAAACTTGACTTATCAAACGTTAATGCACGTTAAGAAAGGAACAAAAATCCATCATTGATTCTAGTAATTAGCCGGACTGATCATTGAGGTACATAACTGACGGTGAAAAAAATATATTATTAAAACATATCATAGTTTATATCTAGATTAAAATATAAACTTTCTCACCTGAAATTTGTCGATCAAGGGTATAACTCCATTGAGTTCTGCTGGAATAGACATAGACAGAGTTGATGGTGTACTGCAAAAAACAAATCATAGTATGTTACATGTTAAATCATATATATTTTACAATCTACAAGAAAAGAATTTCAATAAGATTCTACATTTCTAATATTAAAAGCATACACATGTCCTAATAATGCTAGATTTTACCCAATAATGATTTTCAAACACTAAAATGTGTGTCATCATTTTAAAATTTGCAATGCATCTCTAACTCAGAATTATATGATACTCACCGTGGTGCCATATTTGACCTATCACTATCGTAATCATCAGCATTGTTAACAGCAGCATAGTTGTTCACAGGGATACTCTCATTGCCATTGCTAGAGCTAAAGGAAGATCTGCTTGTTGTCCTAGGATTTTCAGCCATGGATGGTGGCATATCAATGATCATTTCACTTTTTGATTATCTTAACATCACATATTCTGCATTGCTTTATCCTTCAACTTCTTCCACTGTATAAAAAAAATATAAATACAATAAAAAATCTAAACAGCAACCCATTTATGCTATGTGTATCTTTGACCCTCTAGTTCCCAGTAGAACGCGATCCAGGTAGTCTAGACTCTAAAGTTCGGTTCAATTGTTGAAGCTGGGGTTAGAACCTATGAAGCACAGACACAGACACTCACTAACATGCCGACATGGATAATTTTTTTGAGAAAATGATATATTTCAATATAAACGTAAGTGTCGTGTCATGTCGGTGTCAGACACGCCTATTCCGAGAAGTGTCCGCGCTTCATAGGTTCGAACTCATGTGGAACAATTCGTCATTGACTGAAACTGATTAACTACTTGAGCTTAACACTTAGGTACTCTAAGAACTAGATAATTTGTGTAATTGTATTGAAATACTGATTATGTTATGCTGATTTATAAGAACCCAACTCAACAACAAGAGAACTACATAATCAGTGTAATTGAACTGAAAACTGAAAAATCCTCTTTGGGAAGACATGAATCAAATACATGAAATGCATGAGAACATAACCAAATGAATCATCAAATAAGCAAAAACAATTGATGAAGGGTAAAACAAAGACAAACCCATAAATGAAAATGGTTGAAACATAAAACATGGAAACACAAGATCGGAAAAGGTTAGAATCTTTGAATAAGAAAGCATTTAAAGGTACATGGGTTTTGTAATTAGTGAGAAACCCAGTTTAGCATTAACAGTGAAATTGAGATTAGAGATGAAATGGTCACAGAAAATGAATGTTAAGAAAATGGAAATCAAAATAAAAATCTAACCTTTGAAACGACAATGGAAGTGGTGAGTGGCAGCAACAACAATGGTGTCTTAAAAAAGGTTGTCAGAAAAGGATAGATTGTGTCTTTTAGAGAGAGAGAGAGAGAGAGAGTGAGAGAGATCTGAGAGAGAGTAGAGAGTCCAAATTTGTATAGTGAGAGAGAAACGAGGAAGGAAGGAAAGAAAGAGCTGAAGCTGAATGGAGGGAGAGAGAGAGAGAGACAGAAACTCACATGTGAAAATATAAATGCCAACAGTCCAATCCAATTCCAAACAAACCCTTTACTTTCAAAATTAACAAATTATATTAAAATTAATACTATTGTACTTTTTTATTTTATGTTTTAACTGTTTTTTAAGTTTTTTGGTTACTATAATATAGTTACAATATAATTACAAAAATTTTACCGCCGTATTAAACATTATTAATCTTCGTCGAAAAATTTGTGAAACACGTGTTTAAGAGTTCAAGACTCTTACACATAAACTAATACATTGTGGTTTTAATTTAACTAGGAATAGAATGAAGTGGTAAAACAAAAGACTAGAAATAAAATGCAACTTATTTGGAATTTGGCAGGAAGCTTCTTTTTCTTGGCATTTTTTGTTACATCAAGCAAGAGAGATACAAAAAAGAGGAAGAAAATAAATAAACTTAATATTTGAGCATTATAATTTGAAGGAAGTAGTAATTCAAGTGCTTTTTTTCATGTTGTTGGAATTGGAATTGATAATCAAACGGTAATAAGGCCTAATACAGTTCATGTGCGTATTATTAGCTCTTTTTAACTCTCAAAGTCTCCTGAGTCAATATATATATATATATATATATATATATATATATATATATATATATATATATTTATATTTTTTTTGGATTAATATTGTTGAGATCTATCATGTGTGAATTAAATTTCATATTAGTTGAAAGATTTGAATTTTAGTTTTTAGCAACATAAAAAAAGAGAATATTCATTAACTTAATATCTTAAAGTTTTGAATGAAAATAGTGATATCAAATTCACTTTATGTAATTGTTCAAGACTCAATGTATTTTTCGGATGTATCAAAAAAAAAGACTCAATGTATTGATGTAACTCGGTGAGGTTCTCCTTCGATGTCCAAAAGATATAAATACAAATTTTTTTACAAATAATAAGGATAATTAATTTCATTCCCAAAATATATACACTAAAAAATAGATACAATGTGTACATAAATTGAAGTAGCTGAGATTGGACCCACAAGTTTTGTGCCTCTTTTGTTCCTCGAAAGATTGGTACAGTTTGAGAGGTGACTTCTCATCTGAGAGAGGTTGTATTGCCAGCCAGTACTCACCGGGCAGCACCAACATCCTCCTTCCAAAAAGTTATTAAGGCCCCATATTTGATTTTGACATTACAACGTGCATATATGTATCTATGGGTCCCTTGCGTTTATATACAATACAGATTTTTAAACTTCAAAAACCCAAAAATTCTCATTCTATCATATCCTATGAAACTAAGATTCGATACTATACGAGTATGATAAAGATACGGCGATACAAATTTTTTTTAAGGGTGTGTTTGGTTGAGAGAATAAATTAAGAAGAGAGAAAAAGGTGAGAGAGAGTATGAGAAAAGAGAAATAAAGGAGAAATAAAAAAGATTTGAAGTATTGTTTGGTAGGAGAGAGAGAAGTATGTATAATTTTTAAAAAGACAAAAATAACCTTTATGTTAAAAAGTAATCAATTTTGAATCAATATACAACTTATTTTGAAGAATACTATATATACAATTTCATATTGTTTATCAAAATAAATTCAATCTTTTATTTTAATATATAAAACTCACGTAATTTTTATATTAATTACATTTATTTTAGCAATTTTTTTATTAAAAATCAATTTCTATCAAAAAAAATAAATCAATTACAAACAAATAATCAGGTTTTTGGCTTCCCCTTATTTCTCTCTCCCACTACTTTCCCAATTCTTGTATCGGTGCCCACATTCTTCCTCACATCACCACATTTGTGTGTTTTGATCTTCTCCACTAGTCCACACATGCATGAAAAAGCACTTGCAGGACCTAAGAAAATGGCTACTAAACAGAAGAAAGAGATTGATAGATATAGTAGCAGAGCAAGAAACAGACCGTAAAACTTAAGATACGATATGATTAAGATATTTTAATAAAAAATTAAATATATAAATATAAAATTTATAAAGATAACTAAAATTAATAATAAAGAAACATTCATATTATTATTTTTTTTGAAAGGAAACATTCATATTATTAAAGTTATAAAAACAAGTGAATTACATATCAAAAGTATTACTCCCTCCGTCCTAATTTAAGTGTCCTAGTTTGCCACTTTACACATTTTAACAAAAGTGTGAAAATGAAAGAGAGAGAGAGAGAATAAGACTTTTACAGAAATACCCCACATGTTATTTATTTTCAAAAAATAGATAAAATATAAACATTGAATATTTCTCTGATATCATACCAAAAAAAAGAATATTTCTCTGATATGTATCGAGAAGTATCAGACAAGTATCGCAAAAAAATCAGTATTTCTTTAATTAAAAAATAAAATTTAATCATTGGATACTTTTCCCATACATATTGAGAAGTATCTAATGCGTATCAATATCAGATACAGTATCTGGCATAATACTTAATCAATTTTAAAATATTGGAGCTTCGTCATATCATAGTCTATCGTTGAAAAAGATTACCAAACACAGTGATAGTTATTTGTTTTTTTTTTTTTGACGATGATAGTTATTTGTTGTGTAAATGAATTAATGTTGTTCAACCATTTTTTAATAATCAAAATCGCCTATTGTGTGAAGTAAGTTGCTTTGGAGGAGGCAATTCCGATTTGTCTATCATCTACTCTATGTTGTCTTACATAGTTAAAAAAAAAATTAAAACTCAAAACTCATAGTCTATCATGTACTCTAAGACGATGGCAGAACTAGCCTAAAATGTTACGGTGAGCCGCTATAATGTATAAATTGAGTACTGAAAAAATTATAAAAAAAATTATGCATATGTTTTATATCATAATATATGTTATTTTTCGATTTGTCTCTTTACATTTAAGATTTAGTTCTCACAATATTTTTTATATGAATCTTTCTTGAGAAAGTTTATTAGTAAAAGGTTAAATAAATATGTTTTTTTAAATGACAAAACTCTATTTTAATAACAAATAGTATATGCTTTGTATTTTAAAATTTATTTTTTAATAAAATTAGAAGAAAAATGATTCAAAATAAAATTAGATGGAATATTTAAATTATTAATAAAGGAAAAAAAAATTAACATAACAATATACGGGAGGTTATTAACCCTTCATAAATTATACTTTACAATAGATTCAAAATTGCTATTTAATCAAGGTACTAGTATTTTTAAGGGTGGGTTGCGGCCCTCCTCTGCCCACGAACAGCTCCACCCCTGATGGTGTCTTACTTTTACCAACAATTCTCATTCTTAACGTGATAAAATGTTGATTTTTTTACCCATAAAACTTTGCTCATCCAAAAATATAGTGTAATACCCCCTTTTTCAAAATAAATAAATTAAACTATCTAGTTCCACACCAAATGGCAAATTTACAACATAATTCTCTTCTTTGAACTTGCCACACTGACCGGCGATTTTAACATTTGTCGATTTGCCCTTTTGAACACGCAACTACTAGTGCAAGTTCTAAACTGCTTTTTTTTTTTCTTTTTCATTTAGGGTGTGAATTAATGGGTTTAGGGTTATATGAGTTTAGGGTTATTTAGAGTTGAACCCAGATTCGATCAATTAACTTTAAATTTGTAAGCACACTGGTTCAATAACAAGTCCGTTCTGATTATCTTGGGCATGAGTTTCACATAGATCAAGTTTTTCTTGTGTTTTTTTTGTGTTTTCGTCGTTCGGGTGTGACTTTGTGTTGTTCGTCGTCTTGTGCAGCGCTTTTTGATTTCTCATATTGTTGCAGCGTTCATTTGATTCTTGTTGAAAGATTGACATCAGTCAATTACAAATTTTATCAATAATTTGGGCATCAACGTTGCAGATCTAGATGCATGGGTATTCCATTAACTTTAATTTTATCCTTTACATGTGTTATTAAGTTGGGAAATGAGTTTATTTGCAGATTTATGATGACACGAAATCATATCGTATTTTTAGCATAATTTAGGTGAATTTTAGTTGCATTTACATATGTATTTATTTCACTTATGTCTTTTTATGTTAGTATTTGATTTGTTTTTACTTTTGTCGAATAAAATAGGCCAGAGAAGAGAATTGAGCAAAAAGTATCAAAAACGGAGCAAAAAGTGGGTGCAAAGCCCAAATTCGCGCAGCCCACAAAGGAGCCTAGCAAAAATGGGCATTGGCCCAATTATGCCCAGTGGCGAGCGCCACAGAGGTGGTGGCGAGCGCCACCAAATGCAAGCCCAAAGTGGCGAGCGCCACAGAATGGGTGGCGAGCGCCACCAAGTGTGAAAGCCCAGTAGCAACTGCTTTGCGCAACGTGGGGAGCAAGTAGGCGTCCGATCAACAGTTTTTCCTAATCATGTGGCTATTGGATAAAATGAAAAGAGAGCTTATCATCTCCTATTTTTGTGGATCGTAACCAGAAAAATCCTTCTATAAATAGAGGACGAGATTCATTTCTCCGTACGCATTATTTCCTTCAGTTTTCTGTCAGTTTAGGTTTCTAGTTACAGTAACTGTAACGGTATTTCCACACTGGGAATCCGTTTTCAGTTCTGTTTTCACTTTCCTGTCAAGAATTCTGTACCGGTTATTTTCGTCAACTTTAATTCAAGTTATTTCAGCATTTTTATTTCAGGTTCTTTTTAATGCTTTTATTTAATTATTTATTTATGCTTTATTTAATTTACAGCTTTTATTTATTTGTTTCTTGCTTTATGTCTAGCTAAATTCCTAGATATCGGTATGTAAATTAATTCTCCGAAGGGAATTTAATAATGATTTAGCGTGCATTTATTAAACTATTTTTCTGATTCGAATTCCTAATTTTAAAACTCCTAAGCTTTTGAACGAGAGTAAAAGAAAACAGCTAAGGTTAAAATCAATAGAGCGAGAGTTTGAGGTTTTAACTAGATAGTAGGAATTTGATATTAATCTTTGAACGAGCGAGAGCCACGTTAGGATTAATTAGAACTAATTGATTTTCAAAATATACTTTCGAAGCTAAGGTGGTAGAAAAGTGACAGTAAAACTCCTAGCTTAGAAAGTATGGTTTTTATCAACAAAACGAGAGTGTGTTAGACCTTTAAATTGAGAAAGTTCTTCTGAAAAATAAACCTTTTTTCGCGCGCTATTAATTTATTAAATTCCCGATGGTTAATTAAGTTACATGTCGATATCCGTCTTTAATTATTTTAATTCTTAATTTAATTTATTTTAATTTCTAAAACAATTCTAAACTATTATTCAATAGCCTTAGATTTACAAAGTAGCGGTAGAAACACGGTAGTTCGACTGTTGGTCTCTGTGGTTCGATAATCTTTTAAAACTCAACGACGAGACTTTGCACTTGCGGTCAATCTAATCTATTGATACACAAATCGTCGACCAAGTTTTTGGCGCTGTTGCCGGAGACCAATTTAGTCGATATCGTAACTCCGTCGTTACACCGTAGAGACTAAGACATTTTAAATTTAAAAAAAAAAAATCGAAAAAAAAAAAAAAAAAAAATATATATATATATATATATATATATATATAATAAACAATTTTAGGATAAGTCCTTTGAGCTTAAATGTATAACTCAAATCCCTTTTATAATGACTATCCTCAAAATTTCAACTACCCTAACCATAACTTCCCATATAACTACCAGCCTCAACCGTCCCCATACTCTGAGGGACAATACCTTAACTCTCAGTACAATTACTATCCTCCATATTTAAATCCAAAAGAATCCGTCAGTCCTAGCCTATTAGCGGTATATAATGAATTTATGGAAAAGTCCGCTAAGGCTAGTCAAGAGCACCGATTTAGAGAGATGATGAGGGAACAAGACCTCATAAATAAACAGATTAGACAAACCAATCTCGAAACCCAAAGGATGCTCGATGCCATGGTTGCCTCAACAGCGACTCCCCAAGAGTCGATGGAGACACTAATCTCCCAGTTCACACAGTCAACCATATCCCTCTTACGAGAGACAAGTAGACGTCATAGCAAACATTAATGAAAGCGAGATTGAGAGGGCTAGTAAGGATGATAATGTTGTTGAGAGTTTCAGCGAGGAAAAAGTTGAGATTGAGGAAACTTTGCCGAAACCGCTCCAAAGAGAGGTTGTCGAAGAGGTAGAAAAGGAACCACTTTGCGTTTTTCCTTCTACCTATGACCCACCAATCCTTGTTCCCCAAGAGGTAGTAGAGGCTAAAATAGTCCCGAAACCACGATCATGTGAAAAAATCAAGAAAGTAAAAACAATTACACATGGGGATGAGGGCGCAAATAGAAAAAGGAAATTAGGGGAAAGAGAAATTGAGGATGATGTTAGTGCAAAAAGGATGAGGGTAACATTCGGAGAGGCGAATGAAAGTCCTAAGACAAAAGAAAAAAGGACACTTGAAATTGAACCAGAACCCCCGCCTAAAATCAATAAATCTCCTTTTCTCTCAAATCACATAATAATAGAAAAGGGCAAGGAAGCTGAACCGCCCTATAGGAGAAAAAAGAGAAAGAGCGAGGGGTATGTGAGAATACTTGATAAGTGGCCGTGGAAATCATTCCCAATCCGGCCATCACAAGCGAGATAAAAACACAAAATTGTCGATCTCACCGACTTTAAACAAAGCGCTTGGTGGGAGGCAACCCACATGTAGGTTTAATTTTGTTAATTTATTTTTGTCATTTAGTTCGTTTGATTAATAAAAACTCCTGATGAGAGACCGTTTGTTTTATGCTCTTGTGTGCTCATGTAGATTTTCTTGTGAATAATTGCTCTGTGTTAGAAATTTAATTTGGTGAAAAATTTTGTCCTGTTAGAACTTAATTCGACTGTGTGCAAGCTGTACAATTTCCTTTAGACAGGTATAGGTACATATGAACAACAACACGCTATAGGACGGAAAAAAGCCAAATCTGCAAAATTGGCCTTGAGGTGATCGCCATGAGCATAGTGGCGCTCGCCACAGAATGAAACTTCACAAATTTTGGCAAATTTTGTACAGGAAGCGTGTTACAGTAAGCTTGTATTGAATGGTTTTGTTCTTAGAGGCTTGGAAAGGAATTGATTCTCTGTGAAATGTAGACACCATCATTATGTTCCATTAAATTTTCAACTACACAACACTACATTCATTTCCACTTTTCCATTATAAATACACACACCATGACACATTCACTTCACAACACATTTCTCATTTCACAGAGGCTTTCTTTCTTTCTTTCATTCCTTCTAGTATTGCAAGCTAAGGTAAGTCAAGCTCATGGCACAACAAGTGGAGTATGCAATCAACTTCCGAGATGGGGTCCAAGCTAAGCTTTACCGACTCCTCCGCCGAAAGGAGTACGAACCAACGAGGTATGCCGATGACTTTTGTCTCGAAACTTTAGGATTATCGGATAGTGTGCGTCATTTGGTTCGATCATTTAAGCTTGATTTCTTGTTTTCTTTTAAAGACCCTGTTCATGTCCAACTTACCGCGGAGTTTCTTAGCTCTCTAGGACTAAACCCCACCCCCGACCGTATGAGATTCCGTTTGTTTAATGTTGATTACAACTTTAGCTACGACGAGCTAGCCGAGTTGTTACACTTACCACACGGTGAGGGAGTGAAAGATGAGTTGCCTACTCAAGTGGGGTGGTTAGATGCCGCGAAGGCACTTTGGTGGGGTTTAACCGGAAAAGAAACAAGTAGTTTTGAGGGTAATAGAGCGTCATTGATCCAAAACTCCGCCATACGCTACTTTCGCAAACTTTTAGCTTGCACTATTTTTGGCCGTCTAGGTTCTAACAAGGTCAGTGAAAAAGAGCTATTTTTGCTGTTCACCTACAGCGTTTCAAAAGAAAAAGTCCATACTGCCCGATTTATGATGTATCACATGTTTTCAATGGTTAAGTCCAAGGGGGCAATTGTTTTTGGTGGTTTGATCACAACCTTAGCACGCTTGCTAGACCACGGGGCCCAACTTTCTACCCTTACCCCTCTTGACTCTCGTACCATTGATTTAGACATGGTGCGAAACATGAGGCTAGTAAAGCTGCGAGCTGATGGAAAATACATGCTCATGATTGATAACAAAGTCTGCCCCGATATCATCCTCCTTGACCCTGTGCGCTTCAATATGCGCACGATAGACAATTACCGTTTTCTCCCCGACCCTCCCATTCCCCGAGATTGGAATGTACCAATTGCACCTGCTGATGAGGGAGAGAGTGACGGATATGAGGAGGAGGAGCACGAGGCTCCGGAAACTAATGCACACAACACACACACTTCTTCTGGTTATTTTGCAGGTACTACTTATGGAGCTGCCCATGAGAGTGGCACTGCCACACTTGATACTGTTCTAGCTGAGATGAGGCAGCACTACACCTTAGATGCCCAGAGGGACCAGCGTATCCAGGACATCCAGACTCGTCAGACAGATATGATGAGCATGATGCAGCAGTTTCAGAGTGACCAGCGTGGTTTAATTGATGGCATGACAGATATGTCTTTACGCATGGATGATTTTGATAGCTATTTCCAACAGCTCGGTGCAGGACCTCCACCACATGAGAGGCGCACAAGGAGGCGCGGCCCTGACCGCCAGTAGTTATTTTCTCTCAGGTTGTAGCCTTCCAAACTCACCTTTAGTCGTTGCATTGGGGACAATGCTCGATTTAAGTGTGGGGGAGGAAGCTTTATCGCTTTCCTTTACTTTCAGTCATTTAGTTTTGCATGCATAATAAAACCTTAGGTTAGTTCATTTAGATTGAGTTGATTTTGCGTGATTGGTCTTGTAATTGTCTGATTTTCCCATTTCTTGAGCCATACCAAAAATTTTCTTGTGAAAAGCAAAAGTATTAAGTTTTGATGCTTGGTATTGATTGTTTGAAAGTATATAGGTTGTTCGCACCATCTAGGCTATTTTGTGGAATTTGGGTAACGGTTAGATAAAATCAATACCGTTTTAACACCTTAGATTCCCGGAAGTGTGTAAAACTGATTTGAGTACTAATCTTGACAAAGCTTTGAACTTAAGTTTTAATGAACCCTTAGTAGTTTATCTAGCAATCGGCACCATCTCAAGGCACAAACTAAGTGGGAAACCGAAGAATATAAGTGAATGATTTTGATTATAAATGTTATGAATGCTATTGGTTGATTCCTTGAAATAATTGATGAAAATTCAGCAAATGTTGAAACATGAGAAGGAAAAAAATACCATAGTATAGAAACTCATTAGTAGTTGGTTCAGAGGTGTCTGATTCTGAACTTGGTAGGGCGGGTTACGATCCGATCCCCCGCAACTGCGAAGTGGGTAAAGCAAATAGGGGTTACCAAACTTATGTTATCAACACCCCTCGCTATATGATGATCATAATCACTAACACGTTTCCCACCATGGGCGTGTACAAGATAACGGGCTTAATGTGATTGCGCTGGAATGAAAAGGGGGAATGAAACTTAGGTGAGAGGTAGAGTCAAGAGGAAATGCTTCAGGTCTGTTTTCACATGACCGGGAGTCTCTTGTGTCATTACGGTGTTTTTGTTATTTGCACTGTTATTTGATTTTCATAGTTTAGCCGGCAACCACGTACGAGTAAGATAATCGTGTCATGTGTTTTTACTTATACCATGCGATTCACTATTCGTTTATGCTTGAGGACAAGCAATGGTTCAAGTGTGGGGGAATTTGATGACACGAAATCATATCGTATTTTTAGCTTAATTTAGGTGAATTTTAGTTGCATTTGCATATGTATTTATTTCATTTATGTCTTTTTATGTTAGTATTTGATTTGTTTTTACTTTTGTCAAATAAAATAGGCCGGAGAAGAAAATTGAGCAAAAAGTATCAAAAACGGAGCAAAAAGGGGGTGCAAAGCCCAAATTCGCGCAGCCCACAAAGGAGCCTAGCAAAAATGGGCATTGGCCCAATTATGCCTAGTGGCGAGCGCCACAGAGGTGGTGGCGAGCGCCACCAAATGCAAGCCCAAAGTGGCGAGCGCCATAGAATGGGTGGGGAGCGCCACCAAGTGTGAAAGCCCAGTAGCAACTGCTTTGCGCAACGTGGGGAGCAAGTAGGCGTCCGATCAACAGTTTTTCCTAATCATGTGGCTATTGGATAAAATGAAAAGAGAGCTTATCATCTCCTATTTTTGTGGATCGTAACCAGAAAAATCCCTCTATAAATAGAGGACGAGATTCTTTTCTCCGTACGCATTATTTCCTTCAGTTTTCTGTCAGTTTAGGTTTCTAGTTACAGTAACTGTAACGGTATTTCCACACCGGGAATCCGTTTTCAGTTCTGTTTTCACTTTCCTGTCAAGAATTCTATACCGGTTATTTTCGTCAACTTTAATTCAAGTTATTTCAGCATTTTTATTTCAAGTTCTTTTTAATGCTTTTATTTAATTATTTATTTATGCTTTATTTAATTTACAGCTTTTATTTATTTGTTTCTTGCTTTATGTCTAGCTAAATTCCTAGATATCGATATGTAAATTAATTCTCCGAAGGGAATTTAATAATGATTTAGCGCGCATTTATTAAACTATTTTTCTGATTCGAATTCCTAATTTTAAATCTCCTAAGCTTTTGAACGAGAGTAAAAGAAAGCAACGTAACTAAGGTTAAAATTAATAGAGCGAGAGTTTGAGGTTTTAACTAGATAGTAGGAATTTGATATTAATCTTTGAACGAGCGAGAGCCACGTTAGGATTAATTAGAACTAATTGATTTTCAAAATATACTTTCGAAGCTAAGGTGGTAGAAAAGTGACAGTAAAACTCCTAGCTTAGAAAGTATGGTTTTTATCAACAAAACGAGAGTGTGAGGTTTAGACCTTTAAATTGAGAAAGTTCTTCTGAAAAATAAACCTTTTTTCGCGCGCTATTAATTTATTAAATTCCCGATGGTTAATTAAGTTACATGCCGATATCCGTCTTTAATTATTTTAATTCTTAATTTAATTTATTTTAATTTCTAAAACAATTCTAAACTATTATTCAATAGCCTTAGATTTACAAAGTAGCGGTAGAAACACGGTAGTTCGACTGTTGGTCTCTGTGGTTCGATAATCTTTTAAAACTCAACGACGAGACTGTGCACTTGCGGTCAATCTAATCTATTGATACACAAATCGTCGATCAATTTATCCTTTACTTTTTTAGTAATATTGAATATGTAGTTGTATTTGATATATTCTATCAATTTGAATAAATGAATATTATTTTGTTTTTGTAAAAAAAAAAAAAGGAAAGAGCCCAAATGGGTGCAAATAAAAGCTACTCATTACACAATAACATCTACTCTTTTTTTTTGGGTCGAGACCGAAGTATCAAACGCCGAATACGGTGACTAATCCCTCGCTGTATTGGAGACATCTTAAAAAGTGAGATAGTTGACCTAGAGATTTAAAGCTGCTTCATACTTAAGGTGATGATGGAACCTTCAACCGTTGGTTAAAGGAGAATGAGTCCTAACCACTCAACTACATCCTTTAAGTTACAATAGCATCTACTCTTTTTCTCAAAAAAATGAAAATAATATCTACTACAGCTACATGCAACCAATAAGTTGTCCAAGTATCTGGCCTAAGCATGTGATTCAAAACAAAACAAAATTGTTTATTGATAGCATTAGCAACAGAGACAATAGAGGTGTTAGAGTTCAGATTCCGGATTTCTCACTTTTTCACACTTAAAGTATGTTGAAAAACAATTGTTTATCTTGTGATTACAAAGTGAGTAAGAAAACATGGGTTAATTAATGTGAATTTATAACACTGGCGAGAATGGATACTTAATCTGAATATTTCATACCCATTGAGCTATACATTGTCATTGTGCAATAATCATTTCATAGTTTCCACATAATAAGAAAATACTATTACAAAATAGTTTATGAAAGCCAAACTTTGAAGTTACTAAACACCACCAACTAGAGGAGTACTAGTCTCCAAAAGGGTCTCCAATTCATTGACAATTAAGACAAGCATGAAAAAGTTGAGGAGAAACGTTATTAAGTCTGTAATCTTTAATTGGGTGGACCAAATGAAATAGTAAAACAAAAGAGCTAGACATGATGAAATGACCAATAGTTGTTGGCAAAGGCAGTTTGGTAACCACTTTGAGAATTTTTGTTTTGGTTAACGAAACTTACTTTGATTGTGATAGAAATCTAAATTTAAATATGGTAAAAAGAAATATCATATAAAGAATGATAACTAATCATTGCTCCTTTTGTGTCACCTCTTTATTTTAATAAGGTTACTTCAATTGATGTATACACACAATATATCATTTCTTCATATAAAAAATGAATAACCCATGTTTCGTAAGTGTAGCTCCATTGGTAGCTATCATAGATATTATTGAAGAGGCTGGTGTTCGAGCCCTATATTCTTTACTTAAGTGTGTGTGCGAGTAATAAAATCAAATAAAAATATATGAAATAGAAATTTCATTGTGCAATACTACCTTTCACTGTCAGTCATAACTTCTTTTTTTTTTATCATAGTTTAATTTTGGAAATGAGGAAATCAGTGTTGTATAGGGAGAATCTGATGGCCCCAACCAAGTTTATCTTTTCTGCTAAAAGAATAAACAATGAAGGATGCTTCCTTGGCATTCAATTTTCTGTTAATTAATCAGCAAAACAATGTGTGCTGTTCTGGACCACAAAAGAAAGAACAAAGTACCATGATGACTAATAATCAAGGAGGATATAACATTCTATAGATCATGTGTTATAGGATTTGTACATTACACAAATAAATGAACAATGAGGCCTGCTTGAACCGCATTGCTACCTAAACTGCGAACCGCAGCTGTTTATTTATATCTCTCAAAAGTGACAAAGACACTACTAAGATGCAAAGGAGAAAAATACGAATGTTTCTTATAAATATCCAAAATTACTAACTAGGATTTATCTCCTACACTACCTGAGGATTGAGCTAAAACTTGTTTAGTTTCTCTGAAAAAATGATTTTTCGAATGCTAGCCCATCTAAATTTGGGCTTTACATGGAGGGTAGCCCATGGGCCATGGCCCCTACAAAACTAAAAGAGCAAAGAATGATACAATACAATGATCAAATATGTGACATCTCAAAATGCTAAGGTGGGATTCAACTTATGACTTTAGTAAACTTTTACCATAGCACCTTAATTTCTCCATGGCAACACGAATTTTCTCTGAAACTGTAGTGTACAGATATTGCTGTGCGGCCTCATCCAAACCGTTGGAAGTTCTGGGCCACCCAATAGTAGGAAACGAATCATTCCGAGACTGGGCAACAGCCACTTCACTCATTGCTGGAAGGTCAAATTCAATTGGATCGCCAATAATCATGTTAATCTTCTTATTCCATAGTGGTAAAGGAGGCCGTCTACCAAACATATATTTCTCTGGCATAACCTAGAAATATAAGCAGAACTTTGCATTAAAAACTACTTACTTAATAAAATTAAATTTAGTATACAATGTAACAACGCGATACACAAAATACATGTGCCGACCATGATGAAGACACGTGCATAGTATTGGTTAGGCATATTGTATGTAGCATATTTGAAACAAACGAAACATAACGGCAATGGCAGAATCAAATTTTTAACACCACATTAAAAAGACTACGGAAAAATAGTCAGAAATCTTCAAAACCACTCAAGTTTCCAAATATGCATTGCAGTAGCATTAAGACAGTTGCAGATCCAGTCTAACATAATACAAAGAAAAAAAATTCTTGTACGGGTTACAATGGGCACAATGCCTATTGGCTAACCAAACATAAGCTTAAAAGTTAAGAAACATTAAAACAATAATAAAAATACATCAAAATCTGTGCTGAATGTATTTTAATAACAATATTATCTTAATCTTTTAATTGGAGAATGTTCAATATGCATGCTCATGCAAGAATTGATCCTCAAATAATTCTCACAAGTAGCAACTCTTTGTTCTCTATTCTCTTGCAAAGCATAATAATAAGAATCTAAATAATCCAGTAGGATTATAAAATAAATTAAAATATAAACCTTTTGTAAGTTGTTACGAAAAATTTATAAGGTATTGAAATCCATGAGAAGAAAGCAAGCATAAAAAACATGATTCGGCAGCAAGATCAAACTTAAAATGTGTTTAACTACTGTTCCACTTATAATTAGAAAATGACAGGATATATATCAAAGGCTTATTATTGTCTCATTGTTTAATCATTCATTTAGTCATTGAAACATTGATACATGTTCATTACATCTTCCGAGTTCTAATTAAAATGATTATTTTGCAACATAATTTTATTGATAATTTTAAAATTATGTTCCTTGTACGAACATATTGCTGATTTAGAAGATTCAAATGCTCCAATTCCGAATTCCTAATGTATAATAATAATAATGACATACAAATACAATGACTCACATGAGAGGCTCTCTTACTATAACAGACAAGATCAACTTATAGCGCTACAAATGGTTAAGAGTTGACAATCCAAGGTATTAGAGGAAAGAGAACTGGTGTAAGTTACCTCATGAAAACCATGATGAACAATTGGCAATACAATCGGAGTTATAGGTGCACGTACAATTAGACTGGCAGTTCCCCATTTCAAACGCCTTATAGGTGCATCGTCTTGATACACTTTTCCTTCTGGAAAAGTATGAAGCTGCCACAGCAAAATTCATAAATGATCTGTCAGATCTACTGTACCAGCAAGGAGAATTTTCCATTTTGGTACTAAAACAAAATATCAATCTTATTAAAGCAATAGTTTCAGAAACATCTTATATATATATAAACATAAATGTCATTCATTAGTTGAAAGTGTACCCTGCTGGACATCAGAACAGAGTTGAAAGATCCAATTAATTTAACACAACGTAAAATAAAAATAAGGAAAGATGATATGATTTCTAACAAGAATCAGTAGTGGAAAGCTGACGGCATCTAATTTTACCTATGAAATCACTGCAATGCTATCTAATTTTTCTATTAACTTTGTTCCTAATCTTTTGTCAAACACATAATGGTCTTGTGATGTTAACAGCCTTTTTCTTAATATAAAACCCCGGCAAACAGTCCATAAAAACATCAAGAAAAATAGGCTTATTAATCTAATAACTAATAAATAAAAAAAGGGAGACAGTTTAGTCTTTCACAATTCTAAAACCCGTTTATCCTATAGTTCTGTTAATACGGGAGATAGTTTGGTCCTTCACAACCTTCATGGAGATTTACTACGAAAAAGTTAATCTTACACTGTTTGAAAATAAAGTAAAAAGAGATTCATTTCTTTATTTGCACCTCTACTCTTCTCCAATTCCGCCCATAAATGCATCAAGCACAACGTTAACATTAAATAAAATAGATTGTAGTTAAAGCTTGTTATCTACAGTAGAAAAGGGTTGCTAGAGCTTTCGCAAATTATAAACAAAAATCAGTCAACAAAAAACGAAAGTGTTTCTCAATATAAAGAATATGTAAGCAAGCTGAGAATTAGTTTCCTAACTACCAATCATTAATTTGAAGGGTAAAAGAGCTATAAACGCCTGACGAAGGCACCATGAATTGCCCGTGCATTTGAATTACAGGTTTTGGCTGTGTTACAAAATTGCAATCCGAAATAGGCTGGAATTACGAAGTGGTGCGGTTGCACTGACCACACCTACATGCATTGATAGCACATTAAAAAAAAGTAACTCGGCTGTCGTTTTGACCAAGGAAACGAACCTATAAACCCATCCTATGATTTTGTTATGACAGGTAAAGATATGGATCCAAAAACGTTTTCTTTAAGTATGATTCACCCTGCAACTGAATATTTAATTGGAAGATGATTGGAACCAACAATAAATAGTAAAAAGGGAAGGATATTCTGTTGTTATTACATAAGCTTCAAAGAAACATAAAAGTGTTACAAAATACAGAAGTAAAAAAATAACAGAAAATCAAAAGATAGTAACTGTTAAGATTTTCCTGAAGTTTACTACCGAGAATACACCTCTACCCTCATCCTACAGCATAACACGAGAAGAATTATTTGGTTTCTCTTCTAACTAACCTCCCCTAAATAATCATTCTCGTTATAACACCGTTAGGATGCTACTAGTTCCATCCCAACCACTTTCTTAGGCCATCTTGCTTATACCATTCTTTCAAGTGTTTCGTCCATGAGACAATAGGTCGCTAACATCTGTCCCCTAGGATCACATATCATATTCTGGCTACTAACAGAAAACGATACTCAAAAAGTATGTAATCCATTTAATCAAATACTGGAAAAAAGCAACAAATTCCTAGCAGTGCTAGAGGGCCATAATAATCAAAACTTGACATGAATTACCCAAATTATCATTGTAAAAGAGTTATGCTTGTGTGGAGGGAAGAAGGTATTAAATGTTACATAGATACCCATTCGCCATCATTTAAACGCTCAAGTGCTTCATTCATGTGATCTTGATAAATTCCACCGCCTCTTGTAATAGGTATGCATTTCCCTGTGCATGTAACCATTTTAGAGACAACAAAACAACAATAATCTACGAAAAACATTGAAAACATTTCAGCATACTTTGATGCATAGATCAATAAGCTGAAAACCAATTACACAAAATAGATAGTAATAGAGCATTACATTCTAACCTTTCAATTAGTTCAAGACTTCAAGTTTAGTTTTGCAAAACGAAATGGACTTAATTGGAGTTATTGACGTTCAATACTACCTAAGTATAGATAATACACAGAAGACTTCATCTGAATCACCACAGTGATTGGACAGGGATACTCTAACTTCGAGCAATTGCATTCATTGAAGAATGTCCTTGATCTCAAAATTTGTTCTATAATTAAACAAATCCTCACCAATTTTGGTTTTTTTTATTAACTCAAAATTAAATTTTACCTGATGGTGAAGGGTTGAGGAATGCCAATACCCTTACTTTGTTAGAGAATTCTAGCAGGAAGTTAAATTACTTATGTGTACTCTGTTCCATCCTATTTTCTTAGGGTACACAACATTTGATTGATATCATTTCTCATGCAAATATTTGAAAACAATAAAAAAAAAACTTTAGCTAAAAAATTATCAAACCAAATAGACCCTTATTATTTTTGAATACCTGAGAGCCTATCATCTTTAAGCACACCCTCAACTATACATCAATACAGTTGAGAGCCTATCATCTTTGACTTTAATTCCAAAGATTAGCAAAGGTAATGGACTCGATTATTTCCTTTAACCAATCGGCCTTCATTAAAGGTCGAAATTTGGTTGACGGAGTGGTGGTGGTGAATGAGGTGATCGATGCGGCAAAAAAGACAAAAAAAGATTGCCTTATTTTTAAAGTAGACTTTGAGAAGGCTTATGACTCGGTGGAGTGGGAATTTCTTGAGTATATGCTCCGGCGCTTTGGCTTTTGTGAGGTTTGGATAGGTTGGATCCGGGCTTGTGTTTTTGCCGGTAATTTATCGGTTCTTGTAAACGGGTCCCCGACATCCGAGATAAATATTTAAAGAGGTCTAAAACAAGGAGATCCTTTGGCTCCTTTCCTCTTTTTACTTGTGGTAGAAGGTTTGGGTGGTGTGTTGATGAAGGCGGGGGAGCTAGGCATATTTAAAGGATTTAAGATTGGAAGGGATCCGGTGATTATCTCGCATCTCCAATATGCGGATGATACTTTGTGTATCGGTGAAGCTTCGGTGGACAACCTTTGGACCCTAAAAGCCATTCTTAGGGGGTTCGAGTTGGCTTCCGGTCTTAAAGTCAATTTTTGGAAAAGTGGTCTCTCCGGTGTTAATGTGGAGCCGAGGTTTATGGAGATGGCGTGTTCTTTTCTCAATTGTAGGAGGGGGGAGATTCCTTTCAAGTACCTAGGACTCCCAATAGGTGCCAATCCAAAAAGTTTGTATACTTGGATGCCATTGTTGGACCTCTTTAGAAAACGCTTGTTCTCTTGGCGTAACAAACATATTAGTTTTGGTGGGAGAATTGTATTGATAAATGCGGTTTTGAACGCGCTTCCAATTTTCTTTTTCTCTTTTCTCAAGATGCCGGTGCTTGTGAGGAAAAAAATAGTTCGAATCCAAAGAGAGTTTTTATGAGGAGGAGTTAGAGGCGGCCGGAAGATTAGTTGGGTGAAGTGGGCGGTTGTTTGCAAAGAAAAAAGAAATGGTGGTCTAGGGGTGAGGGATGTGAATGTGGTGAATATTAGTCTTCTAGCAAAATGGAGATGGCGTCTCCTTCAACCCGGTCTACCGATTTGGAAACGAGTCTTAATGGCAAGATATGGAAGGCACATTACTCATAGTGTGGATTGGAGGGACTTTCGGACTCCTTCGTCATCCTCACCTTGGTGGAAAAGTATATGCGCGTTGGATTATGTGGTGGTGTCTAAAAATTGGTTATTGGATAATTTGATTCGAGAGGTGGGTGTTGGCTCCTTAACCCCCTTTTGGACGACTAGATGGATAGGTGATACCTCTCTAGCGGTTGCTTTCCCTCGATTATTTTCTCTTTCGACTAATAAGGAGGGAATGATTGATGGTTTTTATGAGAAGGTCAACGATGTTTATTCTTGGGTGTTCGGTTGGCGTAGGGAGCTTTTTCAATGGGAAAGTGCCCTTGTTGATGAACTTTTGGGGGTGTTGGGGATGGCTAGATTGTCCGCGGTGGAGGATTGTTGGAGATGGGTACCGGACCCGGAATGCAAGTTCTCTGTCAATTCGGCGTATAAGTTCCTTTTGAAGGATTTTGGTACGAATGAAGAGGTGGAGGAACATTTTCTTGAAGTGTTCAAGTTGATTTGGAGTGGTCCGGCTCCTTCGAAGGTGGTGGCTTTCACTTGGCAATTATTGTATGACCGTCTCCCGACTAGGAATAATCTTGATTATCGTGGCATTCTCCCGACGGGTGCCTCGAGAGGGTGTGTGAGTTGTGTGGGTGGGTTGGAAACGGCAACTCATATTTTTATGCATTGCGATGGGGCTATGTCGGTTTGGTTTGACATTTTTCGGTGGTTGGAGGTATCCATGATTATGCCGCCATCGTTACCAATATTGATTAGAGTCCTTTTGGGTGAGGCGGGCAATATCAAAGTGAGAAAAGGTTTTCTTATGATTTGGCATGCAACGCTTTGGATTTTGTGAAAAAAGAGGAATGAGTGCATCTTTGATAATGGCGTGTGGGATTTTAACGCGGTGGTGGATGAGATAAAGGTGGTGAGTTGGAATTGGTGCAGAGTCCGATTGAAGCTATCTCCTTGTCTCTTATATGAGTGGTATTGGAACCCGGTGTGTTGTCTTGCACGGTAATGTTATATTGGGGTAAGATGGTTGGTTGGATTGTGTGTAGTGTTTGCTTGCTGTTTTGCGTGCGGGCAGTGTTGCTGGGGGGGCGGTTTAATGTAGCTTGGATAGCCTTGCTTTTGTTGCTTAAGGCTTCTTTGTAGGTGAATGCCTTGTACTGTATCTTTTTGTGTTCTGTGACTACCTTTTACTACTTGTTAGGGGTATGTCTTTGATAATAAAATTTGCTATTCAAAAAAAAAAAATACAGTTAATAAAATAAAATAAGGAAGCATTTGGATAAACAACTTAATTAAGTGTTTATTCCATAATCATATACCACAAAAGAGCTGAGAATAGATTATAGACATAAGGTTTTTATTAGTGGAGTTACAAAAGTAACAAAGCAAAAGAAAAGAAAAAAATTAAAAAACTAAATAGCTAGTTTATATCATAAGATAAGTTCAAATAAACTTTTCCAACAAAACCCTCTAACATTATAAAAACAACAAAAGCTAGTCTAACTAGCTGCAGGTAAAACAAGCAATCTTGTCAAATAGCGGCTATAGCATAGTAGAATTTGAACAAATCACTAACGTTATACTAATTTTTTGTTTTCAAGAACAATTATGCACTATTTAATATGAAGTGTTATCAAATAGCGGCACTATAGCAATATAGCACAACAAAACTTGAACAAAATGCACCAAACGTTCGTTAGTTAGTTAGTTCAGTGGTGATTGACGCTGGACTTGATGCCAAAAATCACCCCGAACTCTAGACTAACTAGGGCCCTTTCCCTAGGAACCAGAGGATTGAAAACAAAACAAAAAAATTGAACAAAATGCTATTTCCCTCAAAATCTACTACTATTGACAACATTGAAAAACAAGCTAACTAACATTATGAATGAAATTCAATCTAATCTAATCTAATCAGCATAGAATTGAAGCAAATGCTACTTGGCACAATAAAATCAGTCCATGGAAGAGTGGAATTACCGGTTCGAAAAATATAGGAATAGAGTGGATTTTTGAAACAGATATCTTCAGCAGCAAGAACCCATCGAGCTATCTTTGTATCAAAAATTGGAAAACCCTTGAATCCCCACATTGCTGGATCATCCAAACTGCATCATCAAAATTTCAATTATCATCACAAAAAAGTAAACAAAATCACAACATAGATAGAGAGAGAGAGAGAGAGAGAGAGAGCTGACGTGGACATGTGGTTACTAACGGTAATGAGGGGGATGCCTTGGGGTCTGGAGCGGACGAGATGGAAGAGAGTGTCGGCGTTGTGAACGGAAGTAGTGTTGATCAGAGACGACACCGTTTTCGCGAAGGAACCGACTGCTGCTATTACAACTTTTCTTGGTATGCCTCTCAGGTGGTCCGACTTCGCTGCCCATTCCATTGTCCGCGACATTTTCCCCGCCGACGACGACTACACAGCAACTGTGGAAAGTGTGTAGGATTTTTTTTCTTCTTTTTCTTGACAAGTAGCATGAATATGAAAGTTTGGTGGTATTAAATTAAGGGTTTTATTATTTATTTATTTTTTTTTAAAAAGGACTTAGCAATTCGATTAAAAAAATAGACTCAAATAAGATAAAATCATAATCATTAAACTTTTTATGATTTTCTAAGCATATTTGCTAAAAAATCATTCAACAAAATACATGTTTTCTTTTTTTTTTTTTTTTTTTTTTATAAGCTCAACAAAATACATGTTGATTTAGTGGTAGGGACTAAAACAAAGTGCATGATAATTTTCTAAAGACTAAAAATTTAATAAAATTTAAATAAGAACCAAACTTCGAAGGTCGACATTTTTGTAGGAACCAAAAACATACATATTTCATAGACAACACGCTTGTTCTTGCTACATAGGGCAGAGGCTTACCCTACAACCTTATAGTCGGCCCTCTAAATTGTTTTTAGGCTTGTTGATTTACCGTTTTGCCAGAATTTGCTTGCGCTTACTTAATTTATGACTTCATTCGCAATATGACTTTTTTGAAATTTTTGGTAGTGCAATTCCTGAGAGACGTATCCGGCCAAGGGCATCTCTCTTGCCTACCTCTAGAGCTGTCAAAAATGGGTCGGGCCGATTCATTGACCCACGAACTTGGGCGGGCTAGGGCTTCAAAATAGCTGGACCAAAAGCAATTGAGCTTTTTTAGCCCAAGCCATGTGGCCCTTCTGAGGGTTGGGCTGGCCTGACTAGTCCATCGGGCTTCAGGCCGACCCATTATTAAACTTTTTAGATCTTTTTTGTAAAAAAATATCAATAAATACATAAAAAATTATAATTTAATTGAAAATTTATTATAAAAGACATAGTTTAACAGGCAAGTTCAATAAAAATGATTATATTTACCTAAAATTTTAGTAATTTACATTTTCATACAGTTATATCTCAATAAAATTAATAATGATGAAGAACGAATATATCAAAGTCACTTAAAAAAGATTGAATGAATTGAAAAAAATAATATAAATTGGATTGAGGCAGGTTATAAGTCCATCGGGCCAGGCCGGACTTTTACAAGGCCAAACTGAACTCACTAAATCATGGCCCAACAAAAATTGGCCCGGCCAATTTGACAGCACTACCTACCCCCAAGTTCTTTTTTTTGGTTCTGAACCACTCTCTCGTGGTGGCTAGCCAGGAGGGGGGGCGGGGGGGGGGGGGGGGGGGGGGTACACTAGTTTTGGTGAAATGTGGATATGTTGTCCTTCACAATCATTATTCACACTTGGTGAAATGTGGATAATCATAGTTCACACTTTCAGCATCTATGTATTTAGCGGTTTCGTGCTGCTTTATGTTCATAGTCCACGCTTTCAAAATGTTGTTGGCAGTTTCATCCTGCTTTAATTTCAAATCAATGATTTTTTGTCACATCAACGGATTGTTGCCTATAAGTCATTTGGAGATTATCAAATACAAACGGGACTAAATTTGAGGCTAAAATAGAGCAATCGAAACCAAAAGACTAAAATAGAGCAATCGAAAAATTTAGAGTCAAAACTGGAATTAAACCTATAATTTACCTATCCTAAATCATCAAAATCATTTCTAAAAGAACTTTTATCTCATCAAACTACACTAAACTCAAGCATGCATTCTCAATATGCCAAGATTTCGCTTTACTATGTAGAAGACGAATGATTAATTGCTAAAACGTAAAACAAAACATTGCCAGCTAATATTAATCAAAAGCAACAATCCTTATTTTGAAATAAAACATGAAAAGAAACAGTAAACATGATGGAAATGCTGTATTCTTATAAATGTTCAAATGGGTTCTTATGATGGAAGTAGCATTTTTGCAAAAAAAGATGGAAGTAGCATTAGTATTTAGGATTTAAATTAGATGTATAATATGTGAGCATTGTAGTATTATGTTACAACATCTCCCTGTGATTTATCTTTTCAAAGTGTTTTCTCATTCATCATTCACTTTGAAACAAGGGGAGATTCTATATAATAATTAATGGTGATTTATTAGTCCAAAAAATGGTATTAAAACAAAAGTCACAAATTAATTTATCTTAGCAATTTGATGAGCTCCATGCTCAATGGATTCAGGGTGCTTTGAAGGCTTACAGTCACCGGAAACCTGTACAGTCGAGGCAGAGCATGGAAACATCAGTAGCCCCTACAGGAGAGTGGGTAAGGAATGATGGAGCAAGAGTGCTCATTTGTGCAAGGAATCTTGTTGAACGGATTTTCAGAGTGAGATCCAGAGAAGCAAATTAGTTTGCAATTAAACATTCTTGCCAGCTCTTCTTTAGCCTCCGCAGTCATCCCCATGAAAAAAACTGAAATGCTGGGACATGTACAAACCTTTACAATTTGCAGTGAATATTTAGAGAAAAATAACACATAATATGGAGCCCAAAGTATCCTTGAATGAACAAGAATCATCACTGATGACAGTACAAAAACAAGATGTTCAGGCAATGCCCAAAATATTTTCATCTTGGGCAGTCTTAATTGATTGGCCGGACACAATTCAAAGCCAGCCATAAAATTTGTTTTGCTCATGTACAACTGTAGTCCAAATTTACAAACATTGAAAAAAATGGGTGGAAATCTTATTAAGCATGTGAAGGCTCTTGCTTGTACTAATAAGTTCAATATAAATATAGAAAGAACAATCTACATAAAAAATGCATGTGCTTTTCTAGTATATACCTATAAGACTACTATAACTATTCTTATGTTCCAGAAAAGAATGCCTATGAAGAATAGATAAAGCAAAACTAACAGAAAATATTTTTTTTCTATTTAAAAATGCAACATTCGAGAAGATATTAGTGTAATCATACCAACGTTCAGAAGATGATGCCCTAAACCTTCACCATGTGTGAATCAGCCACTGACGAATTCAAGTCTTCTCGAGATTGTGATCTTCTACTCTGCAGACGCATCTGACTTCTGTGGGGTGGCCAGAAGGTCCCTATATTACTATTCTCAAACGGCATCTGTCCTAAATTGGTAGAGGAATAACTGTGTGAGACACTACTAGCTGCTGGGTAAAAGGAAGATTCCATCAGCTGGATGCCGCCACTGTTATCACCAAGGCCTTGTCCAAAGTTAAATGGTCTATCTTGTGAACCTGCGATTGTTGGGCTGAGTGGTGTCTTTATTCTTGCCTCTCCTACAATAACATAGGTACATTATCTTCAAAGCTCAATCTTTAAGAATTATTTCCAACACATTATATACATAACATAGGTACATTATCTTCAAAGCTCAATTATAAAGAATTATTTCCAACACATTATATACAGACTGTAAGGGATTTCTGAAATCCTTGGGTGTGTAATTAGCACTCAGCAAATTTGATTATTAAATTTATACCCCATTTACAACATATTACATGTTAAGTTTACAACGAAAATAAATTCAAGTTCAACATCCCAAGACCCAAGTGCATGGATTAAATCAATATTCATAAATCTAAAAATTACAAGAACGTAAGGCTTTAAATGTCGAAATTTCCAACAACCATCTTGGTTTTTCCAACACTTGTCCATCAAACCGGAACATATAAGTTAAATGCTCCAAGTTTGCACTATAGACTTTGTTATTTTAGCTACATCGTCTTACATTGCACTAATCCTAAAGGAATTTCATTCTGCTCCTTTAATCATTAATTAAACACTCTTATATAGCCAAAATAGTGGCTGATATGTTTACTAGGGAGATTATAAGGCTTCATGGACTTCCTACACCCATTAATAGTGATCATAATCCTTTTACTCATCGGTCATTTTTGCAGGAGCATTTGCAGATAGCATGCTACCATGCTTAAAATGCATTTTTGATAGAGCACCAATTTAAATAGAAGGAAATAGGATTGAATAATGATAGAACACCAATTTAAATAGAAGGAAATACGATTGAATAATGATGGAACACCATTTTAAATAGAATAAAGCAGAATTGAATCACAGCGAAATACAAAAATTATATACTAAACAGTAACTGCAAAAGTAATTTTCTAATCCCAACTACCTATAATAGTTACCATTAAACTTCCTAATACGGTATGGGGATCCCCGTGGGGATTGCCCATTTTGGGGACCCGAAGACGGGGAAGTTTTCCCATGGGGATAGGGATGGAGATGGAGGAAAAAGTCCCCCCAAAGGAGGTTTGGGGATGGAGATAGGATTTTGACCCGGCTGCACGGAGACTCTGTCCCCGAACACTTATATGTTATATTTAATTAAATACTTTGTATGTTATATTTATTTATATTTTCACATGTGTGCATAAATTTATTTTTATGTGAGGTTTATTATTGTCACAACTCACAAGACTCACAATAATGTCTTAATTTTCTATTTGTTTTATGAATAATCATTTTTTTACAACTAGTTTGACTGAAAATAATAGAAAACTTTGATAATTTTTTTAATGTTGATGGACCTGCGGGGATAGGGATGGAGGAAGAATACTTTCCGAAGCGGGGAATGGGGACGGGGATTATTTTAATTGGTGGGAAATGGTGTGGTAAAGTACTCCCCGTTCATTCCCCGCCCTGTTGACATCATACCTGTCATTACATAACTCTATCACTAATTGTTTCCTATGTTGTCTCTTACTAATTCCATCACTTCTTCCTATAGTTCCAGTATAATACATCATCTCATGTTTCCATAGGCCAAACCCCATTTACAGTAGTCTATGGCAGGAAGCCTTCTGTTATCAGTTTTTTAAAGAATAGTTTAGGCAGTGGAGAGATAGTATTAGATAGAGATCATAGTTATCAGTACAAATAGTGGCGTAGATAGGCCAACCCTAAAAAACATATACACTATAGCTAGATTGGCCACTATAAAGGGTCGGGACCAAAAAAATTGATTAGTGGGGCAAGATTATATACTATAAAATTATAAATGTTCATATATATAAAAAATATATCAAAGAATATGGGGTAAAATAATGATCTAATATTTTTTTTTTGACTAAAAAATAATGATCTAATATTAACAAGCAAGAAATTGGAGATTACAAAAACTATACCATTTCCCATTTAAGACACCTAAATATCTACAAATTATATTTCTCTAGTGTCTTCATATTTTGAAATTATTGTATTTGTTTTTTATTTTTTTATTTTCATTTTTAAAACTTGTGACCAAATAACCATTCAACAATTTATCTCTCGTATCATTCTTCACAAGAAAATTATTCAATAGTTTTTTGTGGGAGCAACACCGAATTTTCATGAGTGTATAAATACAATTATTCAACAACTCGTAACAAAATAAATTAGTGGGGGAAGATGCCCTAAATTACAACATCATGGATTATTGCCAGGTATTGCTTAAACTATAATTTCTCTAGCGACACGAGAACAAAATGAAGAAATATGCTAACAAGAAGAGTCCAGTGGGAGAATAGGTCTTTCTTAACTTGAGGCCCCATAGGTAGCCCACAAATTCTAGAAGGATCCACCAGAAACGGGAAGTCTGGAAGCAAGATATTATGGCCCTTTTAAATATTGCCAAATATGGTGATGTTGCATACAACTTCTGGTTTTTTATGTCTCACTCTTTAAGAAAGCTGTTGGCAAATATCATCTGCAGGCGACCAGAAAATGGAAGCAAGATATCATGGCCCTTTTAAATTATTGCCAAATAAGGTGAGGTTGCACACAACTTCAGCTTTTTCATGTCTCACTCCTTAAGAATGCTGTTGGCAACTATCATCTGAAAGCCAATTTGCCAAGTGGTATGAAGATGGCTGTAGAAGATGATGTGGAATCATAATCGGTGCTTAATAGAAGAGAAATTGTTCAATGCAGGGTGGTGATTTACCAATAGTCAGTCAGGTGAAAAGGCAAGAACATATAGATCATACTAGTCTTAATTTCCTAATCTTAGCCTTGAGGACAAGGCTATGGCTGCAGCTGGTGATACTACTCCCTCTCTCCCATAATGACCCATTTGACTATTTCACATGTATGAAGAAATGTGTAAAAATTAAAGAGAGAGTGATACTTTTACTAAATTACCGTTAGTATGTATTGATGTACTCACCATTATCATAAATGCAGAGTGCAAGATATTAACTTGGGAGTGATTCAAGCACTAATTAGAGGGTACATCTGGAAAAGGTAATACTGCATTGAAAACTGAAAGGGTAATTCATTGAGACAATTTTTACGCAAATTGGTTATTCATCGTAAGACGGAGGGAGTAATATTGGAGCACAGAGTCAAAACATGAAAACAAGGCTGAAATATAGCTTGTGAACTCTAGGATAAAAAAGGAAATAGCAGGGAAGAACTATTATATGGCAAGATAGTTATTTAATACTACATCTTCTAATTATATGACCCACTTTTTATGTTTGTCGTCCCTTAATATAAGACCCTTTTCCAAATTTTAACATGCATTAATGATTTCTTTACAAAAACACCCCTATGAAATTTACATTGGGAAATTCAAATATCTTTTCTTTCTCCTATTATATCAATAATTGAAGGGCTAATAGTAAAGTAAAAATAACACTTTTTACAAATTTATTTCTAGAACTTTTTTAAATATCTGTGAAATTAAGAAGAGGTCTTATAATAACGGACGGAGGTAGTAGTTATTTAATTGTGTAAGGGGACTCGTAATATAACCCAGTATATGGTATGACAGCTATTTGGCAGTTAATTAAATGCGGGCTAATGATTTGGGTGCAGGGATTTGCACAGTTTCTGGTTGCATTAAGGTTTTTCTTTTATCTCAAGGCTGACAACTATTTTCTCATAGAGCATCGGCTCTAAGGTAAATATGGAAGTTCTTCTACAATATTTGTGTGTTGCATACACTCTGTGATATTCAATCAAATTTACTATAAACCAATCAGCATGTAACCAAAATCAAGTGCGACTTCTAAATATGCAAAAAAAACAAAAGCAGCTCAATTTGGCCAGAAAATAAAAAGGAAATATTATAGATTGCCCAATCTATCAAGGACGACTTGATCATTGTTCTTCCCAAACAAGGGACCAAAATACTAAGAAAATAATTTTGTTTCAAATACTGCACTGAGGTGCCTAAATGGATTTGCTGCACTGTAGTTCACATGAATAGTATACTAGCAACTATTCTTCAGTAATGACTAGATCATTTTCCTAGTTCAAACATCCCATATATCATTAATACGATGGACAAATTCACAAATCAAGAATTCAATTGAGGAAACCAAAGAGGGCTCACTTTCCCTTTCAACCTAGTTCCAATGTGGTTGTAGAATTATAATTCATAGTTTGTTTCCAAAATAATATATGACAACTACAATAAATAATTACACAAAAGGTCACTAACTGTTGACGCGTCAACAATCTCATGGAATTAAATTTATGGGGTCATCAGTAGTAAAGTATATGGGTAAAACTAACAAGACTAAGAAATAAATCCATTTGTTGTTTAAGTTGGGGTAAAATGTCGGAAATAATTAGTGTAAATAGCTTACCAGAAATAATTGGACTCCAACTCTTGAACCATAAAGGAGATGGGATATTAAGAACAGATGCACTGGACCCATTGTTATGCCTGAAAAGGGGAAGATATTGCCTCCGGAAAAATCTCGGCACCCATTTGAGGACACGTGATAAAGCGCAACATAAAAGAATAAGAGAAAGTAACAAAATGGGAATAAGAATCAGAGGATTCATCTTCATTTGAAGCAAGTCAAATCCACGAAGACCAAATCTGCTCGAATAAGACTTCCCAGCTTCCAACAAAGCCACCCCAAGTGTCCAAGTGATGCTTCCAGAGCCAACAGTTATATATCTATCAGTAATATGCAAACCTTCTCTCAACAAAGAAGCAACATAAGGTGCCCTGAAACAATATTGCTCAATAAAAGGCTGTGGAGCAACACTTTTCTTAGCAACATCCCATTTTATTTCACAAAATTCTCTACCCTTTTCCAACACATCATCAATAGTAGCCTCGGAAGTCAAATTGAAAAACCTATACACCACAAAAAACCCAGAAATCACATAAAAGTGACCTAACGGACGAGGAAGATTCTCGCGCAAAGCACAAGGATTCACTTCACAATCAAGACCCTGATCAACATCAGACCATTCCGATAAATTAACAGCAACCTTAGCAATTGCACTACACTCTTGCCAATTCGGTGCACCAACAAGCGTTACCGGCGTTTTCATCACTCCTTTCCCACCACCAACAACATCCACACTCACATTAACTTTAGGACTCTCCACTTCCTTCTCTTTCTCACCAGACAAGCAACGAGAACACGTATATTGATTCTTATACCCCTTTTGCAAACAAGGATGTTTAACAGTTCCACCTAAAGCAACTTTTTGTTTCTTAAAAACATAAGCAACAGATTTATCAAAAGCTTCATTAAGACCATACCCAGCTAAAGAATAAGCAGTTAAATGATGATTTATCGAACCAATCCTAACAAACAAACTAGTTTCACTATTCAAATTTTGATCACCTTCGAAAGTAACCTGCAACGACGACCCACCTAAATCAAGTGCACCATAAGTATCTTTCCTAGGTTTAACACCCAAAATACCACTACCATAATTCAATGCAATCCACCCAAAATAAGCTTCTTCAGTCCCACTAATAATCTTAACCCAATCTTTTCTACAAACAAAAGAACCACCTTTAAGAACATTCCAAGCATTATCAAGTAACCATTTCGAATCCTCATTCGGTAATCTCCTAACACCAGCAGTAGCGTAAAGAAAAAGCGAAGTGCTTTTATGATAATCTTCTGGAATCTGTTTCATAGCCCATTTAATAAGCGGTTTCAAAGCAGTTTTCAAACCAGTTACATTATGAACAAGTTTATCAAGACCCGGTTCAGTTTCCATTCGATCATAAGCACGACCACTCTGTGAACCGGGTTTTTTATTTAAACCGTTTCTCAACGAAGTAACCGAAATTGGAAGTGAATTATCTTGTGATGTTTGTTCAATTATTTCAGCTTTGTAAACGTAAACACGAGTTCCAGTACTACCAGAATCCAAAACGACGTAGTATTTACCTGAATTTTGATGAGAATAAACGAGTGTTGAAATAGCGTAGATGATTATGAGAATGAAGAAGAAGCATAGAATGAGTGTGATGGGCTTGGCCCATTTTTTACGGGCCGGGCTTGAAGGTTGAGGTGGTTTGGTTTTGGAGAAAGTTGGATTATTCTGAAGAAGTTGTTGTTGTTGTTGTTGTTGTTGGTTGATTGAATTGACGGTTGAGATTGGATATTGGGGATCGAGGTGGCGGTATGAGGTGAGATCTTGAAGAGAAGATGAGATTCGGATGTTGCTTTTGCCAAAGACCATGGCGATTTGCGGTGATGAGAGAGATTGTGGCGGTGGTTGTTGTGGTGGTGGTGGTGGTTATGTTGCATTAGGATGCATGGTGATTGGTGTGAAGTTAGGGTTCTGAAATGTGAATTGATTTCAGTGAGTGAGATTTAGAAGTGAAAACTTAAAGGGATTAGAGTTGTTGTTGTTGTTGTTGATGGTGGTGGTGGGGATTTGATGGGGGTGTAGTGATGAGATCTGGGGGGTGAAAAAATGGGTTTGTAGCGTTGGGAGTTTGAAGAGAGATGCAGAGTGATGTGATGTGTGAGAGAGAGAAATGGAGCTGCACGGATCTCTCTGCAGAACAGAGCTGGGTGAAAACAGAGAAGAAGACTGTTTTTTTTTTTTTTTTTTTGAGTTTGCAGTTATGAATTTTATTGGGTTGGGTTGAACAAATGTGGGCCATTTTGATTTTTGATACTACCACAAGGGAGAAAGAAAATTGCTTGTCATGCTCCGGTCATTTCCCGCACGCCTCCGAAAATGACCAAAATACTATTTTGCTGTCATGGTAGTGAACTACGTTTGCACCTTAAGTAGCGAAATGACCAAACACACTTTTTGTGCCCCCAGGAATGAAAATATTATGGAAAAACATAGTTCACTACCTAAGTATCAAACTCAAACACAATTCACTGACTACATAGCGAACTCAAACTCATATTCCTATCTAGGTAACAAACTCAGATTCCTATCTAGGTAACAAACTTAGTTTGCACTTTAATTACCGAACCTTATCAAGATCTAACCACTATTCTAGACTATATGTTGATTGACATTAGAGCTGCTGTAACATAGTATCGATCAATCACTCACACATAGTATAATTTTATAAATGAAGACTATTTTTTATTTTTTAACCGCTAACCAATTATTATACATTGAAACCTGGTACGATTGAATTTATATGCATGATCTCTTGATTTGCTACATAATTATCCAATAATGTTGATCAATCACACTGGGGGGTAAAGGAATAATTCGCACTTTCAACAATTTAGAATAGTAAGTAGCGAGGGTAAAGGAAAGCGACACCAAAATAAATAAAAATATGCAGTCAAAATAAGTCACAGTGACACGTCTAATAATGATTTTAGCATAGTTTCAAAACAAAATTCTTTTGAAGTAATTTTTTACAAGTAATTTGTAAATGTGTCCTACAAAATTAGAGTGTCAATTCTCTTAATTTTAGTTCTTCTAACCAACTATATGTATATGTAGGATAGCAATAAGAGAAAAAAGAATTATGACACAACTTTTTACACAGCATTTCATAATTAATTTCGTCAATCCGAAGGCTTTGAGCCAGAGGCACTGGAGAAAATGTTAATTCTTGGAAGCGAAGTCTTGCGAAGTGATTCCCATTTAGAGACATGATGAGAAATGACTCCAGCAGCTACCTGTCTTTCTCTATATGATGCCCAAGTAACAGCATACAGACCAGTGATGATTAGAGATCCACCTAAGACACTGTTCTCATCATGGGCAAAATTTCAGAAAAATAAGACTATACAAATGCATGCAAGCTTAACTGTCTAAGTTATTAATTGACTTAATGCAAACAATTTGCATATACTAAGCTTGTTTAAGAACCACACTAGAAAAGGGAAGGTTAGGTAAACTCAAGTACTCAATTAAATAAGACATTTCATTAGTCCTAAAATAATTTGTCTTTGAACAATGAAAGTATAATGTGTATCATTTCATTTATGAAAAAGTTCTTGTAAGTTTGTGTTTAAATGAAAGAGTTTCTGAAATAAATTAAGATTCAAAAAATAATTTCACCTTATATAATGAGAAGTTATTGTTTAAAAACTCAGTTACTTGCAAAAAAATTTCCATGTCTATTTTCTGTAAGTACTTATTGACGAATTCGTCGAAAATGACTCTTAGACACCAATGCAACAATAAATGCGAAGTTGTAGGAGATGTACCTTCCCATGTAGATTGGACTTCCAATGAAAATTCTAGACAGGAGAGCCGCTGCCCCAGGTTGAAGTGGATTATAAAGGGCAACCATGGCTGGGCCCAAGATCTTGTTGCTCCATGTAATGATTCCATAATTAAGGGCAGATGCAATAATTCCCTGAACAAACCCGAAAAACATTTAAAAAACTACAAGGAAATAATCCTTCGAAGTAATGGTTAGTAGTCACAATCTCAGCTGTAGGATCAAGATTAGACAGCTCGGATTCAAGTTGTATTTTTCAATTTGATTTCATGAATTTTAAATATGAGCCATCCAATCTCTCCACCCAAAAGCCGGCAATCACTGACTGCAGTGCCTGCAACATTTCGCAAATGCTGAGAACTTGGGTCCTATTCTTTTCCGGCTCACAAAACAAAACACAGCCTAATTGCTTTACCCCAGCCTACATAAGAATTTCATTGACATTCAAAAACCTGTTTCCCATCTGTCACAACTCTAGTATAGAAAGAAGAAACCGGCAGAACATCAGGGAAATCCCAACTGCAAAACTATGCTGCTCCATCCAAAGTTTTTTCCAACCAGATGAGAATGTATTAAATAATGCCATAATAGGGTACATTTTCAGGTTTCTAACAAGTGGAAATAGCATGTAGAGGAAAACATGCTAACAGTAGTAGATCCACAAGAAAATCCAAAGTTAAAAGACAAAATTAAGGGGGCTTATAAAAATTGGTTCTCGTGTTTTATTTTCCCCAGTCGCAAAACTTGAATTGCCTTGAAAAAAGAGTGGTACTATAACACCATTGACTCCTAATACATGCATTCTTATTTAGAATGGCTTCCATTACAAAAACACAAAATAGTGAAATTTTATGCATCAAATAAAAATCAATCAAAAATCAAATAGTGAATATGGACCAAAATGATTAGGCAATAAGTCAATAACTAATAATGACTAAAGACATTGAAGATTGATTTCAAATTCTAGTTACTCACAGCATATAAAACGGCAAACGTTTCAGACTGAGTCAAACTCCAATCAGTTGACTCATCGGTCACAAAATATGACGTAGTTACCATCAGTAAAGCTCCAAAGAAGTATGAATACGCTGTGACAGAGAGGTTTGCAGGATACTTTTTTAATAATGGAGCCTGAAAATAATTCATGATCATAAATTAAGCATTTCACATATAAAATAACCCAGTAGCACCAAAAAAATTTCCAAAAAGTTAAGGAGCAATGAAGATATTTTGAATGACAATGGCAACTCTGCTAATAAATCATTCAATCTAAAACAAGAATGAAAACTTTCAGAGGTCATCCAATAAGACATCAATATGTGACAAATATCGCTTTATTTGGATGGCAATGAACGGGGTAAGTGGAACTTTCCTTGTCATTGTTAGCCCATACAATTATGCCTCTTCGAGCCATCAAATGTGTATAATACACGGAAATTGGGACTTAATCACTTAATAAATGAGTATAACTTAATGCGGCTGTAATCAACAATCATTTAAGTGCATATAAAAGATATGTACCTGAATAGATAGAAAAGTAGCCATGCACATGCAGTTTCCTATGAAGCACAAAACCCCCACATGAAAATGGTCTAATCCAAGTTCCATTAAACCACTAACTAACCATCCAGAAGGCTCCGGTTGTCCTCTGGCACTTATTTCACTGTGCGATAAAAGGTCCATTTCTGAATTTCCTACCAGTGCTGGACCACGGTACAAAACCATCACCAAGGCACCCAAAACACAGACAAAAATTCCTCCAACCTTGGCCAGACCATCATATCTTAGCAAGTTCACTCTTTCTGTACTGCATGAATAAGTTTATTAACATACACATTATCATATGTCCTGGTGTATCTGAATTTAATTAAGGTGCATTTTCTGTGCAACATTAGCGTAGGTTGTGGGTTCCACAAAAAGAGTAAATTCACAAAATGAACACAAAAAGTCACACAACGAAATTGAAAAGAGATAAACTAACCCCATCATTATAGCCAAGACAAATGTAAAAACCGGAGTAGCTGGCTGAATTGCAGCAGCATAAGTTGGATTAGTATAGCTCAAACCAATAAGAAACAAAAGATGATTTCCAAATATCCTGAGCACAAATAATGAAGAAAAATATCAATGCATCAATAAAATAGCATATAATTCAAACATAATAAAACCATTTAATGTGACTACATCAAGAACCTTACCCAGTCAATCCAAGAAAGAAGAATGATGTCACTAAGTGTTTGGTTAGGGGTGGCCGTGTACGTCTACAGACAAGACAGCATGACATTATTAGGATAATAATGAATTAAAATAAAGTGAAGATGATAAGAATAGGATATAAAAGAGTTGCAAAAAGTTAAAATATCACTTCAGAAGTTTGAATATGCAACAGTTGCATAGTTAAATTAAATACTATGCTTCCAATCCACAAAACAAAATTAGCAATCACATTGATAATTGAAAACATTATAAGCATAAGAAAAGCAGTTCTAGAATCAAAATCGAGATGATAACTAATCATTAGTTATTGTCAAACAGCGGCTCTTCTTCCTCTGTTTAGCACACATTATTGTAAGAAATCAAATCAGCCATAGTGTTACAATGTAACAGAATGTGAATAAACAGCTATTTTCCAAGATTCAGGATTGAACACACCGCCACTAATAAACATCAAACTGGTTCCAACTGCCTTAAGTCGATTAACTTAAGTCATGTTGACCATAAACAAACTAAACAGCCACCAACTGGTTCCACCTTTCATAGTATTTTTGCATCTTTTTGGTGAGGCACATAACCAACATGACTTGTTTTTTATTGTCCTAAAGAGCCTAACGTCAAAACTTACTGGTGCGTTTGATTTGCTAAAAAATAACGTACCGGGCAAGACAACTTCAGCTGTACTGTTTTGATTTTAAAACTGTCACTGGGACTGGACAAACTGGTTGTCAAGGGACTGGAGAAAAACAAATATTCTTGTCCTCACCACAAGTTGTCTAAATCACTAAATTAACATTTTTTCCACCAAACATCGTACAAGACAAAATTTGTTCAATACCTTAAACATTTGCATGTGTTGTTCTTTTTTGTACTGTTCTCTCTAGTTAATTTAAATATTGAACATGAGTATACATAATAATTTGACACAATTAATTAAGCATGCATACATACCCTAAACACAGATTATAAAAATGATCAAAGAAAGTGATTAATAATAATAATAATAATAATGAAACGGAAATTGAAATTGAAATTGAAATGGGAAAGAGTAGGTAGCAACAAACGAATGAACCTTTCACGGAAAAAAGCGATGGGAGCGAGAATAGAGAGAGCAAGAAGATCACGAAAAACACAAAAAACGATTTGGTTGACACCAACATTAAGAGCCAATTTGGTGATAACGTGATAACCACCGGTGAATAACTGCACGATTGCCATTGCTGTATGTGCTTTCCATATATCACCATTCCCTGTTGCTACCATTGTTGTGTTGTGTTGTTAGATCAAAACAAAACAATTGAAACGATTTTCTCTTTCTCTATTCTATTATTGTATCATCACTCGCGAAGGAAAATTCAACGAGTGAGTTAGTGAGTGAGGCAAGAAGATCGATGATTGTTGGTTCAATTTTTGTTTCAAGTTTTGTATTTGTTTGTTGGTTCGTTCGTTCGTTCGTTCGTGTAAAATAAAGATCTAATGTTTTGAAGAAGAGAAGTTTGAGTCTGGTCTACACACAATAAAAGTTACTCGATTTCCATTTACAGTACTATATTACTATTTTCAATTTTTACCTATTTATAAAAGTTACTTTACTTCATTTTTATTTTCTTTTTCAATCAACAAAGAAACCTAAAATATAAGGCTTAATTGCAGTTTTGATCCTCTATTTTCACTATCTTGCAGTTTTGGTCACCCTATTTTAAAATCAAACAATTTTGTCACTCTATTTTCATTTTATTGCAGTTTTAGTCCAGGCTCAATTTTGTCACCAAAAAACATTGATGTGTCAATAAAAAACGTTGATGTGGCAATACCATATCATCAAGTTATTTTTTTTAATAAAATTATTAGTTATTTTTGTGTACAAAGAATTAATTAGTTTATTAAATCAAAACAAAATTAAGAAAAGATGATGTTTTTGAGGAAAATTGTCGAACACCTTATACGCATAAGCAGTAGCACGTTGCTTGTTCCCTCCCTAACAAAGCAATTCTTCCAAACAAAAAAGTAGTAGTACATTTAGGTCTTCTTCTTCAATCTTCAAATCTTCTTATTCTCATCCCATCATCTTCTTCAGAGATCTATTCTTTCAATTTCTTCTTCAAGCAACACTTTACACTTATTTCTAATTTTGTTTGTGATTTAATAAATAAATAAATTAATTATTTGTAAAAAAATAACTAATTATTAAAAAAAGAATTAATTTTATGACCAAAAAAAATTAATTTGATGACATGGTATTACCACATCAGCGTTTCTGTTGACACATCGGCGTTTTTTGGTAACAAAATTGGGCCTGGACTAAAATTGCAACTAAAATGAAAATAGGGTGGCAAAATTGTTTGATTTTAAAATAGGGGGACCAAAATTACAAGATAGTGAAAATAAGGGGACTAAAACTGCAATTAAGCTAAAAAATAATATGGATATATAAGTGATCTTTTAATTATACATATACTTGATAGTATGTATCGTAATTCTGATACCTCCACTATGATACTAAACCTGTATTATATTTATCTCCTATAAATAAACAAACATTAAAAATTGTAAATAGAACAAAATCAAACTCATGAAAAAGGCACGTTGAAAAAAAAATAAAGTAAAGGATAATTCTCTAACTTTTTTGCGTGCCACCTTGTTGAAACTATTTTAATATTTTCTTTCAAATAACAAAAACTAAAAGAAAATATCATAAAAATTAAGTAATTTTTCCCTTTTGATAGACTTATATAAGTGAAAATATTACCAAAAACTCTTACATAGACAATTGTAATTTCCTAAATTAGAACTTGAGGGAATATGTTTAGTCTAATAATATCAACATTGTAGTTGAGTTAAATTTTATAAATAAATTTGTTATTTCAATTTTAAGATTTGGATATTAACTGAATATATGTGACATCTAAAGTGGACTTTACACAGTTACCAAAGAAGATGAGAAAAATATTATAAAAAAAGGGGTTTGAATTGTGTAATTTCTTTTTCTAATCATCTTTCTAAGTTAAAAATAGTTTGAAAGAAAAAAAAATATTTTGAAACAAAGACAAGTACTCCCTCCATTCCTAAATAGATGTCACTCTAGTAAAAAAAATTGTTTCTTTTTAAGTATCGTTTGATGAATTAATGCTATAAATTGTTAAATATATCTTTCTTATCTCATTAACTCAAATGTACAATTTTTATGAAATAGAGAATTATCTACTATTTTGATAAGAGAATTTTTTTCTAGAATGACAATTATTTAGGAACAGAATGAGTATAAAACAACAAAGAATGAAACACGCAAAAGTTTTATACTAGTTCACCCCTTAACTTAATGTTAAGTTGACTGGGTTATGATAAGTCACTAGTATTTCATCGCGTAATAGTATAAAAGATATCGTCTCTACATCGATTGTGCCAAGATAATTAGCGTAATTTAGGAATTTAATAAGATTGCTCCCGTGTTATGTTTGGTTTTTAGTGTAGAAATAATAAATTCAAGGTGAGAAAGATTGGTCAGATACTTTCGAATCCTTTCCTTTAAGATTAAGTAATGATTAAATTTATAAGATTGCCATTTTGTAAGGACCAAAAATATATTTAAACATACATAATTATTTATTTGAATGTGATGTAAATATCTTCTAACAAATATATAAGGATTAATTTTTTAAGCAAATTTATATAGCATGACACATCATTGACATGCCACAAATGTTGGATACGAAGAGAAAGTGATAAGAAAGAAAGTGAAAGGAAAGAATGTTAAAGGAAAGAAAGTGAATAGAAAGTGAGTGGAAAGTGAGAATAAAATGAAAGAAAAGAAAGTTATGATTTTAACAAAAGACATAAATGCTCCCATATTAAAATTTATTTGTATATTTTTGGTAAGTATCTACTTGTATTTATTTTTTTGTTAAAATCTATTTATATAATAGTAAGTAATATTAAAATAATTGTAACTGTATATATACAAATTAAATAAAAATAAATGTCTTAATTCATATTGTGATGTGACATGAGGAACAAATTAACTTGTATTTATATGTAGGGTAAAATAAGTTTTCTAAAGTGAGGGTTTTATGGAGTTTTTATTGAATTCAATAAGCAATGCATACTTTCTTCCCAAATATGGGGGGATGGTTTTTCGATGTAGAACCCACCTATTTCATGCTTTCTTTCCTTCTGACAATTAAATCAAACGGTGGAAGCACATATTTCAATAAATTTTCTTTCCTTCTTACTTTCGAACCCTTCATTTTCCATTGAACCAAACAATGTGATAAAGTTATTAAAACCCTAACCGTCGCAACTTTATTCTCCTTCTTCTCATCCTCCTTCTTCTTCTTCTAAGACCATCCACAATGGATGATGAATGAAGTGTTGAGTGTCAGAAAAATCAGAAAAAATGCAGAAAAGGGGTTGAATTCGATGCGCTGGCGGAGAGAAGAGATAAATGCATTAATCACCTATTAATGTGACTTGCAGGGACCAGGGGCGGATCTAGTGTATAGTGAGGGTGTGCACCTGCACACCCTGAAATTTGAAAATTTTCACCGGTACCCCTGTTTTTTCTAACTTTTGACCACCCTGAAATATTTTTTTTGCACCCTGGACCCAACACTCCCAAAATCAAAAATTCACTCTCATAATCTAATTTTACACTTCTCTCTACACTTCTCTCTTCTCATTTCTCTTGCACAGCCGCACTCCACACCCACGAACAGCTTAAACGGCGGCGGCCATCACTTCTCCTCTACGTACCACCACTCTTCTCCAACTCCAACGCCTCCACCACGAACACCATTCTTCTCCATCTCACATGCAATTTATTTTGCGATTTTGAGTTCAGCCGTTTACTTCTCTTGCTATGTACAACCACAAGCCTTCCTCTCAAAGATTTGAACAGGTAATGGATCTTGATTTTAGGGTTTTGTTAATTTAGGATTGTTTGAAAATTATGAATTAGGATTTTAGAAATTTAGGGTTTTATTTGTTACTAAATCATGTTTTGTTGAGAAAATAAGTTGAAAACACAGTCAAATTGATACTCAGTGGTTTTCTATGAAGTATGAACCATTGAACATCAACTTAATTATGATTTTAATGAGGAACATATGCATCTATGATAATTGTCTATGATTGGTGAATAAAAATTTGAAGATAGTTTTAACTAGTTGATTGATTTCAATCTACTGATAGTTTCAATCTACTGTCATATGATTGGGAGTGTTGGATTGAATCCTTGCAAAATTAGTTGTTGCCTTTAATTTGAGGAATTCAACTTGGAGCATATGTTAGTGATTTCTATGAAGTATGAACCATTGAAATAGTAGTAATAGTTTGTTTCAATCTACTGTCATGTGAGTTGTTTGTTTGATTTTTTTCATAAGTGGTAGTAGTATTATTACACCATGGAATGCATATCAATAAAATTAAAATTTCACACATGTTCTATTTATTTTTATCTTTGTAATAGTATTGTATTTGCATATATGGCAGAAATTGGCGATCTTTCAAAAAAAGTTGGTTGAAACTAGAAGACATATTGTTTATTCATTAGTCTATCAGCTATTGAAGTTAGCGATGATTTTGCCCGTTGCCACAACAATTGTCGAACATTCCTTTTCTACTATGAAAATTGTGAAAACTAGATTACACAATTGAATGGGGGACGAATGGATGAATGATTGTTTGGTGACTTATATTGAAAGTGTTGTCTTTAAGCAAATTTATGATGCGCCGATTATTCAACAATTTCAGAGCATGTGGGCCACGTGTCTGCTTTTCATTGGCCAACACAATTTTATTTATATCCTTATCTTTTAACTCAATTATTTCATTGCAAATTAATTTTTTATTTTTTTACCAAAACTCGTAATTTTTTTTTTCTCTATAAATAGAGACTTGGTTCATTTGATTTGGACACAAAAAAAATTCGAATTTTTTACTACCTTAATTATATTATTAGTGTTAATTTTGAAGTTTAAATATTTTTTTCTAGTAAAATGAATCCTAATAGAAAAAAATTTGAATTTTTTACTATCTTAATTATATTATTAGTGTTTATTAGTATTATTAGTGTTTATTATTTTAATGTAATTTTAATTGATAATTGTAATTTTATTTAATTATAAAAACAAAAATTTTAATTTAAATAAAAATATGAAATAAAATGTGGTGGGGTAGAGAAAGTGATGGGGTAAAGTGTTGAATGAAAAAAAAACCATTGGAGAGGTTAAGGGTTGAGTGTGTGTTGAGAGATGATGTGGAGTGTAAAAAGTGGTGTTGAGAGGGGGAATGATGTTGAAACCATTGTGGATAGTCTAATAAAAGAGGGATAATTTAAGGTCAATTTAAGTCTATAATCACCCCCTTCAAATTATTTTTTCTTTCAATTTTCGTTAAATAAGTGTTGTTTACACATATGTTAGTGTTTGCCGAACACAGCGACTAATCTGTCGTTAAATTAGAGGCAACTCAAAGGATGATACAATTGACTCAAAGATTTAAAATTTCTCCACACCTAAAATAAAGATCGAACCTTCTACCCTTAGTTAAGGCAATATGAACTTCAACCGCTCAACCATACTCTCTAATTACATCGATGCACTTTATCAATTGAATATATTTTTTGGTCGAGACCAGGATACCCATCACAGAACGCAATGACTATTCCCCTCGCTAGATTGTGAAGGTGTGAAAAACACAAGAAGGGGGGGTTGAATTGTGTTTTGGTATTTTGAAAACTTCTGCTAAGTTCTAAAGCCTATCAGAAGTACCAGCGGATAAAGAAACACAATTAACACACTCACACAAAAGAGTAAGGATAGAGAGAGAGGCGAGACAAGCAATTTTATACTGGTTCCTCTCACAAATCGAGAGTAGTCCAGTCCCCTTGCACTTCCAAGGGATTTCACTATAATCACCTAGACTATTACAATGCTCAAACACACTAGTAAGAGACTTCCTACTTGCTCAAGCACACTTGCAAGAGGCTTCCTAATATAAAAGAAATAAGATAGAAAGTGATAAACACTTGATTATAAAATCAAGAGTTTTCTTAAGATTACAACTCAAGACTCTTAAGACTCTAACACAGAATTCCTAATGAATTAGAAAAACAAAGTGTCAGAAGCACAACAGAAATAGTTTCAGAAGCAGTGCTTTCAGTCTTATGTAAATGAGTAAAGTTGTATAATTGCGTGCGTTGTTGTTATATGTTGTAACCTTAATCTTCAAGAAGAGATTCTCTATTTATATGTGAAGAGGAAATAGAGACGTTTGAAGATAATGACCGTTGCAGAGGTCATTTTCAAGCCAGCTGTGAAAAGGACAAGGTAACATGGGATATTTGTCAATTCTGGTAATGCTTATCCTGTTATTCCTTTTGCTTGAGAATATTCGTCCTTATGGAGTAAAATAGTACTAACGTCACAATCCTTGATGATAAGGTTGTAGTACTATGATGTATCAATCAATCACAGCCTTTAATTCAAATGATTTCCAATCATTGAATCACTATCAGTTAACACTAACATTCCTGGCTTGTCATTCAGAGCCTATGTATTGGACATATGCTTCTGAGTCTTCAGCTTCTGAAACTGTTGGTCTTCTCAATGCGTTGCTTCTGATTCAACATAGCTTCTGAGATGACTTGCTTCTGATTGGCATATCTTCTGATATCTTAGCTTCTGATGTCCATGCTTCTGATATCTATGCTAATGCTTTGTTTCAGAGCTTAATTTAATCAACATAATAATTTTAATCTGCACACTTAAAATTAAACATTAAAATACCCTATTGTTCATTAATACTTTGTTATCATCAAAACACTAAGAGTCAGATTCTGAACATTCTTTGTTCCAACAATCTCCCCCTTTTTGATTGATGACAAATCTAGTATTAATTAACAATGGTTGTTATTTTAATTTACTATGTTCAACAGAGGTTCATAAGCTTTGCACGCTCCCCCTAAGTTGTAACATTTAGCAATTAAAATAGTTTAAGAATATAATTTTATTATGACTCAAATTCTTCATATTTTGACTCTTAGAGACTAGTTTTGTAAGCTCTCCCCCTGAGTCTGATAATTAATGGAAAAATTGCACTCTTTCCATTTATCATCATATGAAGAACTTAGTTCAACATAAAATATTATTCTCCAGAATAAATAAACAGATAACATAATCAACAAAAACGTAAAAAAAATTAAACAGATTCTTTTAATTGGTTTCAGTTATTAGCGCTTCTAATCTCATTAATTAATGACTATTACTCCCCCTTTTGTCATCAAACAAAAAAAAGTTTGTATAAAAAGAAGTAAAGACATTTAAAAAGCGCGTAAAAAGATCAGTCAAAAACACAACTTTCAAGGAGTCAAGTCAGGAAAACAGTTACAACAACTCCATTAAAGGGATTGTCTGATTCCAAGAACTGAGAGACTTTGACTCTATAAAAGTCTATAAAAGAAGAGCGCATCACCATTACAATTCACTCAACACTTCCACACATTATTATCAGAAATAATGGATAAGGATAGAAGAGCAAATAAGGGTAAGGCTCCCCAAGAAGTGAAGAAAGAAGAATCACCACAGAAAACAAAACCAAAGGCAAAGAAGGTTAAGGGTGAAGCATCTTCTTCAGTTCCATTAAGAAGAAGTTATAGAACCAGATCAAAAACAAAGCCACAACCACCAGTATACATCAATCTCTCATCAGATTCTGATGATACTGATTCTGATTACAGAGAATTTCTCAGAACATATGATCCAGAACAGTGTGAATGTTCTTCAGAAGGATCCTCTTCTGGTTCTGATAAGCCAGATTTTGATTATCTGAGGTACTTGGAGAATTATCATTCTCCAACAGAAACCTCAGGCTCTGGTGACTCACAGAAGTCAGATTTAGATTCTAAATAGATTTAGGACCTTATGTAATGATATTCTATTTAATCAATAAAGATTTATGGTTCTGTTTTGAAATCTTTTTCTATAATTCCTTTGTGTTTGACATAATTTTCAAAGACATAATTAAACAAAACAATGCAAACAGTTAACAGCAATCAAAACAAATTAAGTAAGCAAAAGATGTTCATGCAATTAACAGAAATAAAACTTGTTCAAATATTACACCCAAAATAAAACAAATAATATGTGCTCAGACATAGAATCCTAGGGTTGAGATGAGGAGGGGTTGGAAGGAAGTCTTGAGATAAGCAACATCATCATCTTCTCAAGAGCTTTGTCAGACTTCTCAGCATTCTTGTTGATAGTTTCTTTCAGATCCATCTGATTAGTCTTGACTTCTTCTAATCCAACTTCCAGCACTAAGAGTTTATCTCTTTGTTCTCTTTGAATCTGTTCAACCTTTAGAATCCTAGTTGCAGCAGCATCAGAACTTTCAACCATAACAGTATCAAAGTCACTAGTAGTCAAAACATTTACATCTTCTTTCATCATCAGCTCCTGTTCTAGTAACCTTTGTTTCCTTTCTTCAGCCCTCAGAGCTTCCATCTCATCATGTGATAAGTTAGTTAACATCAGTTTTTCTTTTTGAAGAGCATTTTCAAATGCATTTTCAAAAGAATCAGTAAACTGCAGATGTTCATAAACTAACTCATCAACATACTTCTTCTTCAGAGCAGCCATTATTAACCTTTGAGCATTGTCAATCTCATCAAACTTCTCAACAATCTGACTTGGCATAATGCCTCGTTCAGACTTTAAGCTGTGCATTCTTCTAACATCATTATTAACAAGCCTAGCTAGAATCTCAATGCTAGAAACTGTTTGGTTAGAGTGTTGGGTTTGAATGCTTTCAAGAATGGATTGATAAGTTATTTCAGGCTCAGAGAAGGTTTGGCTTATATGTTGCTCAGGATTAAGATTAGGCTCAGAGACGGGTTGAGGTGATTCAGGTAAGCTGACTGTGAAAACAGGTTGAGTTTGTGAAGATGATTCTGTTAAAGGATTAACAATCTCTATGATTGGGATGGAAGGTTGAGTGACATGTGGAGGAGTGTCAACATGAATTGGAGTGGGGATGGGATTTGTGTGATCAGATTCAGTATCAGAATCAGAACTAACATCACTAAGAGGATCACCATATTTTTCTTTAAGCTTTTCAAGACCTGATTTCTCAGAAGGAGAAGGTATAACAACAGAAGGTTTGGAGGGGGTTTCATGTAGGATGTTTGTTTCTGTATGAATGGTTTGAGGTGACAAATGTTTAGATAACATATCTAAAACATTTGGTTCAGATTCAGGGTCAGATGATGGTTTGATTGGAGAAGGAATTTTAAAACAGGCTCAGAAGCAGGTTCATTTCTAAATTGAGATTCTGCAGGCTCATTACTAATAGTGTTAGAAGATGTACCTTGATGCTTCTGACGTTTGTGAGCAGCTCTTTCTCTGGCAATTCTCTCCCTCTTTGTTACCAAGGGTTCATCATCATCATCAGATTCTTCAACAGACACATCAACCATTCTCCTCTTGTTTTTGTTCTTGTCCTCAAGCTTCTTAGACCTTGCTTCCTTTTCCTTATCTTCAAGCTCTTGTTCTGTCATGATCTTAACACCACCAACAGAAGGTTGTTTGATTTTGACTCTATCTCTGGTGACAGCAGTCTTCATCACAAAATCCTGTTTCTGATCAAATCCTAGCTTGGTTATATCAACCTCGTTTCCAGGAGTTTCCAGACCATACTCCTCATTCCAATGATTAAACAGAACATCAGCAATCTTCTTTCATTGTTCAATATCCACAGCAGGAAAGGTTGATTCAAACTCTTCTTCTTGCTTGTTCATAAGCAAAGGGTTGTTAGGAACAACAACTTTCCCTTTGATTAAGAACATCTTCTTCAAGGACTTACCATCAACAATCCTTGATTCCATATAGGAAGACTTGACAAAAGTTGGATAATTCTTTTTCAGAATCTCATGGAAGTTGCTTAGATAAAAAATGTGTGACAGCAATCTAACATGATGACAGTTGGCATGACCTTTTTCAATGCTATTTTTGATAACTTCACACAGATGATCAAAAATGTATTTTGCCATATTCATTCTGATCATACCATGAAGAAAATGCATGAAGTATTTCTGTTCAGAAGAAATACAGTCAGTGCCACCAACCTTTGTAGCAATTGATTCGAACATCACCTTGTAAACAGATTTGAAGAAAGGTTTCAAATCTCTCTGTACATTTGAGTTAACATTTTCAAACAAGGCTGCTTGAACTGTTGGATCTTGTGGTTTAGTCTTGAAACCAGACAGTTGAATACCATGATTTGGTAGATTCAAAGCTTTTGCAATGTGATCAGCAGTAATCTTGATATCCATTCCAACAATGTTTGACCTTATTTCCGTTTGGGTTATCTCAGGAAGACCCAATTCCTTTCTAGATTTCCCTTTCAGCGTAGGGTTTTTCTTCACCAGATTTTGAACTTCAACATACGCAGATTGTTTGTCAAAAACGTATGCTTTCATCCAAAACTCTTTAACCATATCTTCATAGATAGGACCATTCAGAATATTGAAGTAACGTTCTAACCCTTGATAGTAGAACATTTCTTGTAAATCGAATCCATTAGCTTTTAGACTTTCAAAATCGACCCGTTTCTCTACAATGTTCTTTAAACTTTCAAACTTGAAAACCATAGTATCCTTTCTGATCTTGTACTTCCTTTGATTTTCCAAATCAACGATAGGTTTAACAGAAGGAGTGAGAGCAGATGATGATGCCATTGTTTTAAGGTTAGGGTTTGGTTTCGCTAGTGAGGAAGAAAAAAAAAACTTAAGAGTTGGAGGTTTAGAGAGAATATGAAACAGTGTGGGTTGTGAACGTGTTTGTGTGCAAGTGATATAAGTGTATATTTTTAGAAAACAAACAAACAGTACAATACAAAAAGGACAGAGTAGTCATATTCATTTTAAGCGCTAAACTCATCATAAACCAATACTCATCTAATTGCAAAACGACACGTGTATTAGAAAATTATTTAAATAACTGGTGCGTTAGTGGACAGCAGTTAAAAAAGAAAGGTTGTAAACTGTTCCACTACCACATCAGAACCATTCTTTTGATTCTGATACTTATCAGAAGTAGTTACTCATCAGAACTTCTGACCTTGAGGTTCTGAGGTTCAACATCTTCTGATCCTTATCAGATTTTAAAAAACAGTTTTACTCAAAAGAACTTAACAATCAGGAACAAACACCATGTTGAGATTTTTCTTTATGAAATCAAATCTTTCAACAGCCAAAGGTTTTGTACAAATATCAGCCCATTGTTTTTCAGTATCAACAAACTTGATATCTATAACACCTTTCTCAACATAATCTCTTATAAAATGATGTTTGATCTCAATATGTTTTGCTCTAGAGTGTAAAATAGGATTTTTAGAAAGCTGAATGGCTGCAGTGTTATCACAATATAAAGGTATATAGTGACTGCTTATATGATAATCTTCTAATTGATATTTCATCCAAAGAAGTTGTGTGCAACATTTTGCAGCTGAAATGTATTCTGCTTCTGCTGTGGACATAGCAATGGTGGTCTGCCTCTTGCTACACCAGGAGATAAGATTTTCACCCATAAATTGGCAACTGCCACTTGTTGATTTTCTTTCAAGTTTATCTCCAGCATAATCAGCGTCACAGAATCCATTTAACTCATATTTCTTGGATTTCTTATAAAGTAATCCAAAATTACAAGTAGCTTTCAGATATCTAAAGATTCTCTTCACAGCAGTGAGATGAGATTCTCTAGGATCTGATTGAAATCTTGCACACAAGCATACAGAGAACATAATATCAGGTCTAGATGCAGTTAGATAGAGTAGAGAACCAATCATACCTCTATATAACTTCTGATCAACTTTGCCTTCAGATTCATCTAGACTCATGCTTGTTGTTGGATGCATTGGAGTATTCATTGGCTTACAATCTTCAAGATTGAACTTCTTCAAGAGATCCTTTGTATATTTGGTTTGATGAATGTAAGTTCCTTCCTTTGTTTGATTGATTTGAATTCCAAGAAAGAACTTCATCTCTCCCATCATGCTCATTTCAAATTCTTTTTCCATTAACTTAGAGAAATTCTTGCATAGAGTAGCATTAGTTGAACCAAAAACAATATCATCAACATAGATCTGAACGATCAGAATGTCTTTCTTTAAGGTTTTTCTAAATAGTGTACAGTCAACTTGTCCTTTTTCAAAATCATTATCAACGAAAAAGTTACTCAGTCTATCATACCAAGCTCTAGGAGCTTGTTTAAGACCATAAAGTGACTTTTGCAGTTTATAAACATGATCAGGATTTTGAATATTTTCAAAACCAGGAGGTTGTTTGACATATACTTCTTCAGTAATAAAACCTTTAAGAAATGCACTCTTCACATCCATTTGATATAAAGTAATACCAAGGTTAACTGCATAGGAAAGAAATAACCTGATTGCATCCAATCTTGCAACTGGAGCAAAAGTTTCTGTGTAATCAATTCCTTCCTGTTGACTGTAACCTTGTGCAACTAATCTTGCTTTGTTTCTAGTTACTTCTCCTTTCTCATTGAGCTTGTTTCTGAATATCCATTTTGTTCCAATAATGTTCTTGTCTTTTGGTCTAGGAACTAGATTCCAAACTTCATTTCTGTCAAACTGATGTAGTTCATCTTTCATAGCTAAGATCCATGCTTTTTCTTTGAGAGCTTCATCAATAGTCTTTGGTTCATTGAGAGAAACCAAACTGACCATTGCATCTTCATTTTGTGAGCTTGATCTTGTTTTTCTAGGACTTTCTTTATTTCCAATGATCAAATCTTCTGGATGAGATGACTTATATTTGAATGAATTCTTCTTAATAACTTCTTCAATCTCAGCATCAGAATCACTATCAATTTGAGGAGTTGGAACATCTTCAGAAGGAGCAGTTTCTTGATCATCAGAAGTTGTCTCAGGTTCTGAACTCTTGTTAACCTCTACAGTTTCAACTTCTGAATCTGGATTATCTGCAATAACTTCAACTAGCTCTGACTTATCATCATCAGGCTCTTTGTCATCAAATCTTACGTGCATAGATTCTTCAACAGTGTTAGTTTCAGAATTATACACTCTGTATGACTTAGAACGTTCAGAATATTCAATAAAGATACCCTTAGAAGCTTTAGAGTCAAATTTCTTTAAATGAACTTTAGAATTCAGTATGTAACATGTACAACCAAATTGATGAAAATAAGAAATATCAGGTTTTCTTCCTTTGAACAATTCATATGCTGTTTTATTCAATAAAGGTCTGATATAGATCCTATTTTGAATATAACAAGCAGTGTTTATTGCTTCTGCCCAAAAATATTTTCCTAGGTTAGTTTCATGCATCATGGTTCTGGCCATTTCTTGTAAAGATCTGTTCTTTCTCTCTACAACCCCATTTTTCTGTGGAGTTCTAGGAGATGAGAACTCATGAAGAATTCCATTGTTTTCACAATAGATTTCAAAAGGTTCATTTTCAAACTCACCACCATGATCACTTCTAACCTTGACAATTTTCAAGTCTTTTTCAACTTGTATTTGAGTGCAGAAGGTTTTAAACACATAATATGTATCCTCCTTGGATCTCAGGAATCAAACCCATGTCCATCTACTGAAATCATCTACAATGACAAGTCCATACTTCTTACCATTTATTGAAGCAGTACTAACTGGTCCAAATAAATCAATATGAAGCAGTTCCAAAGGTCTTGTGGTAGAGACAATGTTTTTATCTTTAAAAGATCTTTTGAAAAGCTTTCCTTTTTGACAAGGACCACAAATTGTGTCTGATTGATATTTTAAAACAGGTAGGCCTCTCACAAGATCTTGACTACTTAGCTTAGAGATTAATCTCCAGTTAGCATGTCCTAATCTTTTGTGCCAGACCCACTTTTCTTCACTCAGAGTCAGAAGACAAACAACTTGTTGTTCTACTAATTCAAAAAGATTGATTTTGTAAACATTGCCTTTCCTTTTTCCTTTGAAAACTACAGACTTATCAGAATATCTGTTTACAGTACATGTGTTCTTATTAAAAACAACTTCATAACCATTATCACATAATTGGCTTATGCTAAGAAAGTTATGATAAAGTCCATCAACAAGAAGAACATCAGTAATAGTAGAGAAGGAATTACCTACTGTACCAGTACCAATTATTGTGCCTTTTTGGTTCCCACCAAATCCTACAGATCCTCCCTTTTTCAGATTCAGGGTTAGGAATAAATGCTTTTCTCCCGTCATGTGTCGAGAGCAGCCACTGTCCAGGTACCATGTACTTGAATTTTTCTCTTTTTGAGTGCAAACCTGCAACATAAACTATTTCAGATTTTGGTACCCACAACTTGTTGGGTCCTGATGGGTTAGTGTAGGCCTTGTAGAAGTATGATTTTTGAAAACCAGTTTGAGAAGTATACTTCTTCTTGCCAAAACTTCTGATAGGTTTCACAGACTTTGTACCAGAAGTACTGGCTTCTGAAGTTCTCAGAACCTTAGTTGGTTTAGGAACTGGTCTCTTCAGAATCTTAACTTCTGAGTATCTCATTTTTGAATTTGAGTTATCAAGAATCACTGAATTGTTATCTTCTGAGACTTTTGATTTGCCCTTATTCAAAACAGAAGTTTGTGAAGCTTTCTCAGAATTACCAGTTTCTGATATGAAAGTAGAATAGAGAGGAGGAGGTGTTTTGCTCAAACAAACAGACTGACTTGATTTTTCTTTATCAGAAGATGCAGAATAACCAAGTCCATATCCTTTGTTTTTGGTCACACTGTAAATCATGGAAGCAACTTTGCTCTTGTTAACATTTTGTTTAACAAACTCATGAAGAGCAACTTCATGCTTATCATGTGAGGTTACAAGCAACACAACCTTCTTCAAGCTCTTTAATTTTCAAAAGAGATTCATTATATTGAGATTGAAGTTGGTCAGATTTCTCTGTAAGCAAGTCAATTTTAGTTTTTAAACTTTTGAAATCATTTGACTTGTTTATGTATTGCTTCATAGTGTCTCTGAGAGCAATAAGAAGCTTATCATGAGGAAGTTTAGAAATTACCTCATCAATATCATCAGTATCAGATTCATTCTCCATATCAGATTCATTATCAGAAGATGTTGTAGCCATAAGTGCTATATTTGCTTCCTCATCATTGATCGACGATTTGTGTATCAATAAATATTTATAACTGCAAGTGCACAGTTTCGTCGTTGAGTTTTAAAAGATATCGAACCACAGAGACCAACAGTCGAACTACCGTATTTCTGTCGTAACTTTGTAAATCTAAGGCTATTGAATATTAGGGTTTGTTTAGAAAGTTTAGAAGTTAAATTAAAATTAAGAATTAAATTAATTAATAAAAGCGGGATATCGGTATGTAACTTAATTAACATCGGGAATTTAATAAATTAATAGCGCGCGGAAAAGGGTTTATTTTTCAGAAGAACTTTCTCAATTTAAAGGTCTAAACCTCACACTCTCGTTTTGTTGATAAAAACCATACCTTCTAAGCTAGGAGTTTTACTGTCACTTTTCTACCACCTTAGCTTCGAAAGTATATTTTGAAAATCAATTAGTTCTAATTAGTCCTAACGTGGCTCTCGCTCGTTCAAAGATTAATATCAAATTCCTACTATCTAGTTAAAACCTCAAACTCTCGCTCTATTGATTTTAACCTTAGTTGCTTTCTTTTACTCTCGTTCAAAAGCTTTGAATTAAATTAGGAATTTGAATCAGAAAAATAGTTTAATAAGTACGCGCTAAATCATTATTAAATTCCCTTCGGAGAATTAATTCACATACCGATATCTAGAATTTTAGCCAGACATGACAAAGGAAATAAATAAATAAAAACAGAAAATTAAATAAAGCATAATAAATAAATAATTAAATAATGACAAAAAAACCTGAAAATAGAAATTGCTGGAAACTTGAAATAAAGCTGCTTGAATTAATCGGAATAAAATTCTTGACAGGAAAGTGAAAACAGAACTGAAAACGGATTCCCGATGTGGAAATACCGTTACAGTTACTGTAACAAGAAAATAAAACAGTACTGAAAAGTAAAGAAATTAAAGCGTGTCCGGTTCTGAGATTTGAGCTTCTATTTATAGGAGAGATTTGGCTTCTACGATCCATGATTTTAGGAAAGGATAGGCTTCATTTTGATATCATCTAGTAGCCATACGATTAGGAACTGAAACGGATCAGACGGTGCGCTTCTCCCCCACGTCACGCAAAATTCAGTTGTACTGGGCTTCTCATTTGGTGGCGCTCGCCACCCATTCTGTGGCGCTCGCCACTGTGGCCTTGTGCTGGGTGGCGCTCGCCACCCTCCTTGTGGCGCTCGCCACTTTGTGTTTTTGGGCATGTGCTCATTTTTGCTGTGCTCCTTTGTGGGCTGCGCGAATTTGGGCTTTTGCACCCCCTTTTTGCTCCGTTTTTGACATTTTTTGCTCAATTCTCTTCTCCGACCTATTTTATTCGACAAAAGTAAAAACATATCAAATAACGACATAAAAACACATAAAAGAAATAACTACGTATGAAAATGCACCTAAAGTTCATCTAAATTAGGCTAAAAATACGATATGATTTCGTGTCATCAATCATCTTCTTCAGTATCTGATAACTTCTCAAGATCTTCAAAAGTAGCCATAAGACTTTTCTTCATTCTGTTCTTGAAGTTGCCCTTTTTCCCTTTATCATTTGAGTTCAAACCAGGACAATCAGCAATAAAATGACCAGTCATTTTGCAGTTGAAACAACTATTTTTAGAACCATCTTTCTTGTCTTTAGAATTGGAGCTTTTGTTCCCATAACTCTTAGAACCAGAACTTCTTCCAGAAGCTTTGTTGTTTTTGTACTTATTCCATTTCCTGAATTTTGAAAGCAGAGCAAAGAGTTCCTCATCTGATCCATCCTCCTGTTCATCTACAGAAGATTCATCAGCATCAGATTCAATAACTTTAGCCTTTAAAGCTTTAGGAGATTTCAAAGTTGTTGGCAGGGCCAATGACTTTGATTTCTTCTTGGGCTCATCAGAAGCTAATTCCATCTCGTGACTTATGAGAGAACTAGTTAACTCTTCTAGGCTTAAGGTATTGAGATCTTTTGCTTCTTGTATAGCAGTGACCTCAGGTCTCCACTTGGGTGGTAAACACCTCAGAATCTTCTTAACATGATCAGCAGTGGTATAACTTTTCTTTAAGACTCCAAGACCAGAAACCAAGATTTTAAACCTTGCATACATTTCTTCAATGCTTTCTGTGTCTTTCATCTTAAACATTTCATACTGATGAACCAGAAGATTAGCCTTTGCTTCTTTCACTTGTTGGTTTCCTTCATAAGTAGCACACAAAGAGTCATAAATACCCTTAGCACTAGATCTGTTTCCAAGTTTCAAAAACTCATCATGAGTGATACAGCTAGCAAGGATAGAAATAGCTCTGTTGTGTCTCTTCCATTCTTTCTTTTGTTCAGCTGTGAAGGTCTTCTTTACAGCTGTTGTTGTCTTACCATCTTCATCAAGCTTATCTTGAAAACTAACACCTTCTTCAATGATATCCCACAAACCTTCATCTTCAGCAATGATATGAGGATAGATTTTGTATTTCCACCAGTTGAAGGTTGATTGATCACCATTGAACTTGGGTGCTTTGCTATAAGTTCCACCAGTTTTCTCAGACTTTTCAGAATTGTAATCATATGGAATAACAACATTCTTTGAACTTGAATCTTCAGACATTGTGTTTTTCAGGATCTTTTTGTCTCACTGTTAAGTGATGCGTAACAAACCGGAGCTCTAGATACCAATTGAAGGTGTGAAAAACACAAGAAGGGGGGTTGAATTGTGTTTTGGTATTTTGAAAACTTCTGCTAAGTTCTGAAGCCTATCAGAAGTACCAGCGGATAAAGAAACACAATTAACACACTCACACAAAAGAGTAAGGATAGAGAGAGGCGAGACAAGCAATTTTATACTGGTTCCTCTCACAAATCGAGAGTAGTCCAGTCCCCTTGCACTTCCAAGGGATTTCACTATAATCACCTAGACTATTACAATGCTCAAACACACTAGTAAGAGACTTCCTACTTGCTCAAGCACACTTGCAAGAGGCTTCCTAATATAAAAGAAATAAGATAGAAAGTGATAAACACTTGATTATAAAATCAAGAGTTTTCTTAAGATTACAACTCAAGACTCTTAAGACTCTAACACAGAATTCCTAATGAATTAGAAAAACAAAGTGTCAGAAGCACAACAAAAATAGTTTCAGAAGCAGTGCTTTCAGTCTTATGTAAAGGAGTAAAGTTGTATAATTGCGTGCGTTGTTGTTATATGTTGTAACCTTAATCTTCAAGAAGAGATTCTCTATTTATATGTGAAGAGGAAATAGAGACGTTTGAAGATAATGACCGTTGCAGAGGTCATTTTCAAGCCAGCTGTGAAAAGGACAAGGTAACATGGGATATTTGTCAATTCTGGTAATGCTTATCCTGTTATTCCTTTTGCTTGAGAATATTCGTCCTTATGGAGTAAAATAGTACTAACGTCACAATCCTTGATGATAAGGTTGTAGTACTATGATGTATCAATCAATCACAGCCTTTAATTCAAATGATTTCCAATCATTGAATCACTATCAGTTAACACTGACATTCCTGGCTTGTCATTCAGAGCCTATGTATTGGACATATGCTTCTGAGTCTTCAGCTTCTGAAACTGTTGGTCTTCTCAATGCGTTGCTTCTGATTCAACATAGCTTCTGAGATGACTTGCTTCTGATTGGCATATCTTCTGATATCTTAGCTTCTGATGTCCATGCTTCTGATGTCCATGCTTCTGATATCTATGCTAATGCTTTGTTTCAGAGCTTAATTTAATCAACATAATAATTTTAATCTGCACACTTAAAATTAAACATTAAAATACCCTATTGTTCATTAATACTTTGTTATCATCAAAACACTAAGAGTCAGATTCTGAACATTCTTTGTTCCAACAGATTGGAGACACCTGAAAAGGTGAGATAGCTGACCTAGATATTTAAACTTGCTCCGTATCCAATACGAGGATCAAACCCACGATCACTATTTAAAGTAGGATGAATCCCAACCACTCAACCACACCCTTAAGTTTATCAATTAAATATATCAATATTGCTTATTTAGTCAATTTTTTTTTTAAATTCTTTAATATCATTTTTATAGAAGACTATTTTTTTTGTTTACACAAATAGAAGACTATTTTGTAGATTAAAAAATTAAACATTGAATATTCAATTCAACAAAAAATAAGATGAGAATATTCTACCTCCATTCTTATTTATTAGAGAAAATAAATTTTTTAGATTTATTAAAAAATTAATATATCTTTTTTTGGTCAGGTAGCCTAGTGGCTAAATATCACACTTTAAAAAGTGAAATAAATGGGTGTATTCATGTTCGAATCCGGATCCTAGCATTTTTGTGCAATACGTCCAACCAAATAATCAATAATCAGACAAAAAAAAAAATTTAGTTTCTTAAAAAGAAGCAATTAAACCTTTCCACGTGGCAGTGTATGACAAGGACAATTGGACGCGTTGACGACGCGTAAGAATGGTTAACTTAACGCGGTATTTGGTTCTGATCCTCTCTCTACTCGATCCATATACTCGCTATAATACTCACTCATATTATTATATATATTTGTTCAAGATCCTTCTTTCTCTCTTCTTCAATTTCTATTTCAATTTCTCAGTTTTATTCAAAGGTTAGCTCCCTAATGTTTTTGTTTACTTTCATTAATAATCAATTTTATAGATCATCAAGGTTCATTTTTTGCATGCAATATTAATTTCATTATTATTGACACAAATTTGTCTTGGATAGAGGATTATTAGGGATTTGTGTTTCTTTATGTGTTTAATTTGATTCTTATGTAACAATTTGTAATTGTGTGATCACCAGGTGTCTGCTTTTTGGTTTGAAAGATGGGAGGTGGTAAGGACAAACATGATGATGAATCTTCTGACAAAGGGATGTTTTCAAATCTTGCTCATGGTATAGCTGGTGCTGCTACCCATGGTGGAGGAGGGTACCCTCCGCAACATGGTGGAGGGTATCCTCCACAACATGGGTATCCTCCACAGCAAGGTTATCCTCCACAACAAGGGTATCCACCATCTGGGTACCCTCCACAACAAGGTTATCCTCCTAGTGGGTACCCTCCACAACAAGGGTACCCTCCTGCTGGTTATCCTGGTTCATCTGGTCACAATGCTCCAGGTTTGTTTCCTTTTTGATTTATGCCTTAGTTACTGACTATTACAATCTATGAAATACTGACACACATAGACATCGGAAACAACACTGACACATAGAGATCGATAATAATTTGAAACAATGGACGGTATTGGATGTAAGGACATGTGTGTTTTTGTTGTGTCATGTTGGGTACTTGGCACACCTTTAATCTGAAGTGGATGTGCTACATAGATTACAATTACTTGAAAACTTGAATTCTGATTTCTGTTGTAGTTGTAAAATTTGTTAAGATGCCCACCGAGAAGCATATAAATTAACTATGATGAAATATGTGTCTTTTAAAACTACATAATCTACCTTACAGAAATAGGAGTGAATACTGAGTCACTGATATACTAATGTTGAGAATTTAGTTGTAAGTGGTAAAAATATCTCGTAATGGTTAGAAATGAACATAATGACAATTATACCACAAAACATATCTATGTTTTGGTTCTTTATGGTTTTTGGTGAAGTTGTGGTGTTAAGTCCTCCTTCGTGGGTATTGCATGTCCCCCACTTTTGGGAATCCCTAGGAGTCCAATAAGTTATATCATAGCCGATGTTTTGAGCATTTAGAGACATAACCCATTAATTAGCCTTATAGGTAGCTTGGTAGCTGGCAACTCGAGTATTTGGCTTAAAAGAAGCATGTAATGTGGAGACTCAAACTTTGAGGGTTCCTAAACATTGCCTTGAAATGGACTAAATGAAATGATACAAAAAAATAGACTCATATTTAATGATTTGATTTGTTGTTGTGGTTTTTGGTTTAATGCTTGTCCATCGGTGGATATTAAGCTCCCTTGGAACTCTTAACAAGTGACTATTTTGCCAAAATACCATTTCATGAACTGGACTGATTGAATTTGATGGTTGTAATTAGATTTGTTGATGTCTTCTGGTGACAGTTTTGCCCTCTTGAACTATTTGGAAGTTATATGATCTTGAAGTTTTTTTCCTTAATTAATTGATGCAATGCAGTGTCTGTATGAAACATATTTCTACTTCCTATGATTTACACCAAAATCTTGGGAACCTGCTAAGTTTTCTACTGTTTTCACCAGGGGCTCATGGAGGATCTCATGGTGGACATGGCGGCATGGGAGTAATGCTTGCTGGGGGTGCAGCTGCTGCTGCCGCTGCTTATGGTGCTCATCATATCTCCCATGGCGCTCAGGGTGGCTACGGACATGGTGGCTATCCACAAGGTGGTGGCTATGGACATGGTGGCTATGCACATGGTGGTGGTCACATGGGCCACGGAAAATTCAAGCAGCATGGCAAGTTCAAGGGAGGAAAGCATGGTAAGTTCAAGCATGGAAAATTTGGCAAGCACGGTGGAGGCAAGCATGGATTCAAGAAGTGGAAGTAATGAATGTATATGCAATTATGACTCTAAATACAGCTGCTGCTTAATGCTTGCTATTTTATAAATAAACCATGCTTCATATGATGTATGTTTATCATATAGGTCTCTTGTTTATCTATTTTTCTTGTTTTGCTATTTCAATGCACCGGATCCTTTGAGCAACTCTTGAGGTATTGGCTTACTGCTGACCAAAATACTGACAAATTGATGTGTAATGTTCCTTAATATGTTTTGCATCCTGATTACATGTTCGTTGAACTCATTTGATTGTTTTATATTTTCTCAATCTGAAGTTTGTGTGGATAAAAACCTATGTGATCATGTAAATATTTTCAGTGTTGTTTATACAAAAAAAGATGCATTGTTGTTGGAAAGCATCTTATCCGATTTCATATAATTTCTTGTTGTCTCTTTGAGTATTTTATTGTGATTAACGAAATCACATAGCAAGGGTACTTGGATAGCATATCTTATAGCTGCATAGTTGAATGTATTTATGGTGAGTGAATTCATTGCCACTCTTCGGAAAAATGGAATAGGTTAAGCACACTGCCTATCCTTAATGAATGCACGTTGGGTATTTAATTTATTATTTTAGTAAATTCCATGAAATTAACCAATTGCTTTGTAATACTTACACTTTCGATCAAAGGTGTGTCTTGTTTGACATTGACATGTTATTGTATTTAATTTAAATTATTACTACATTAAACTGTCAAACGTGCAAAAAATATTAAATATGAACATGTTGATACAATGACGATGAACTTACAAGGGTAAACTTGAGGTTTCTGCCATAGATAAAATGGTGTCTCGTAAAATTTGTGCTATTGTGACCATTGAGCATAAAAGTTGGAATTGGTTGAAGTACTTGAATCCAAATCTTGTTCATATTTCTTGGAATAATGCTAAGGCTGATAATTGTCTACTACTCATATTATAATTTCATTAACTAAGATATATATATATATATCTCAATCTCATCTCAATCTCAATCTCATCTCAATCTCATCTCATCTCATCTCATCTCATCTCATCTCATCTCATCTCATCTCAATCTCAATAATATACAAATGCAAACCAAGCTAAAGGAAAGTTTTCATACATGTCATCCTCTAACCACCATTTTGCCAAATCATCAAGCAAAATTCAAATTTTTTAACTCCATTTAGATTAAGCACACTAGCAAACAAGAACAAGTCATCAATTTTCAAATTATAAAATTACTTGACAATGAAGTTTTTTCAAAATTTGAAATTTTCCTTCTATTATTGATTATAGATAGGGTAAGAATAGCAAGAAGACAAAAAAGGAGTTATTGTTCTGGCCCATTAATTACCTCTAAGCCCAAATTCACAATGCAAATTATCACTGATCAACTCTACCCATACAATGCTTCAATTCATCAACATGTCACTATCATTTTCTGTCCTCATCCCTATTTTATCAATTTGAAAAATGAGGTCAATATATTGAAGGTTAAACCCTGTGCTAAAAAAATCAATTCATCAAATCAATTTCATCTTCTCTCTTCCTTCTCCAACTACAAATCTGAAGGTTGAAGAAGCTCTAAAATCGCATTTTTTAGTCATGTTCGTCTCAGGTTAAATTCCTTTTCCATTCTAATTCATTCTGTCTTTGCCAAATTAAAGTATTCTTAAATACTAATTTGCTATTTGCTATTTTGTTCTATGATTACTTAAGTGCTTAATATGCTAATGGATTCTTTCATCTCCTCTGGGATTTTTATATTCTTTTGGACAATGGTATGGAATGTAATGTTCATATCAATAACTTAGGTTTGACTCTGTTTTTCGTTACAAATTTATTACAGAAGGTTAAATCACAATTTTTTTAGCACATAATATTTTGTTTGTGTTTTTTTTTTTTGCACTAATTTCAAATGTCTCTGTTTCTGGTTTTATTGCAGATTCGTCAACTCGCAAAGGTGAAGGGAAGGTTGATGAATTTAACTCACAGATATGCCAATTAGAGGTTGATGAATAATAATCATTGTTTCTCTTTTTGTTGTTTTTAATGTGAGTTTCATTTGAGGCTATATTTTGTAGGTTTAAAATATGGAGAAATATGATTGCATGATGACTTATAACTCATTAATTGGATGCTAAAATCTTTAGAGAGTTGTATTTTGAGGTATTTCTTTCCTCATGATTATCAATCTTCTATTAACAATCATCATGTTTGGCTTTGGATGAGTCTAATAATAACTATTGTGTTAATTGAATTCATTGTCTTAAAAAACTGTCTAAAGCTCATGCATGTGTGTTCAGGACAATAAATGAATGCTTCTGGTAGATAGTAGATACTAGATACATATGTCTTCATAATGTACGTAATTGATAATAAATTGACTACTTTTTATATATAGCTTCAATGTGTTGTTTTGAATTTTGATTTAAGGAATCCCACATGCACATGACAAAATGCCCAATAGAATGGTTTTGGAATATGCTCTTAAGTAAGATTCTTCTTATTTTTTAGTTAGTTGATTTTTTTTAGTTTACTTTAAGGAACCCCATCTCTATGTTTATGTGTTAACCTTCTCATGTTATGCTAATTCTCTGTCTATTCATTTTAGTATAACCTCACTATATGTGTATATTTCTTCTTGATTCTTGATGTTGCTATCTTTATTTGTAGGCTTTATGTAATTGAAGTTTTATCAATAAACTATTGATGGATGATGATGAAGAGGGATAAATGTATGCTCTTAATCGAGTGTGCACAACACTTTTATGTAAAGGTACTCCTATCTTCGGTCATTCACTAGACTTAGAATATGAAAATTTTGAAAATAGATAAACAACGACTTATTGGTTCAAATCTATTAGAACCCTCCTTTTGAGTTATATCCCTGATTTTCTATTAGAGACTTCATATTTATTTCTCTATTCTTGATTGTAGGGTACTTATAGAGGCTATAGACTATTGCTCAAGACATACTTGGTTGAAGGTGATACAATAGTGTGATTACTCCAGTTTGACATTACAATAGTGATATTTATGTTGTTGAGATGTATGTTGTGATTATTAATTACTACCAAAATGCAATGATATGATTTAAGAATCTTTAAGTGTAGTTTTGGTCTTTCGATGCTTTATCAAGATATTTTTTTTGTGTTAATGCTTGAATACGGGGATTTGTGGTCATGAAGATAAATAATTGGGAAGAAATTTTAGATTTGTTTTTTACATTGACATGATTATTTAAATTGTATTTAATGTGATATCAAATAGTAAATTAGACAATAATTTAGACCACAAAAATGAAGAAAAAAAATCTCATTATTAAAGTTGTAGACAATAATTTTGTTCATATTGAAGACAAAATGATAGAATTTGTAGTATAATTTCTCAATTCATCCTTCAAAAACACGGGGGGCTTATCGAAAAATTCCTTTTAATAATGTGTTTCAAAAAACTCATTTCTCATTTCCTAGACTACTCAAATATTCCTCACGGTAAGAATGGGGTTTCCTAACTAAAGTTCTTAAATTTCATTCCAATTTTTTTTTTCTTAAATTGAAAAAAGAACTATTATTTGAAGTGTTACCTTTTGGTCGGTGGTTATTTTGAGGTTATGTGTTTACATGTAACTATATAATTATGCATTATATTTTATGATAGTTTATTTATTATATCATTTTCAAATTGAAAAATGTATAAAAAATTATTTAAATAGATTGTTATTCCCGTGCATTTGCACGGGTACTCTGACTAGTATATATATATATATATAGGGGTTTGCTAACTTCCTCCCATGTGGGAGTTTTTTTTTTGATGTTTTTTAAAAACTTTTTTTTGTAGTTTTTTTTTGTTCATTTGAAGTAATTTTTTTTTAGGCAATTTGAAGTACATATTATAGGAAATTGTATACTTATTTTTTTGTTCATTTGAAGTACATATTTTTTTTGTTCATTTGAAGTGCAATTTTTTTTTTTAGTTTTTCGTTGTTTATATATCTTTATTTTAATTTAAAATTGTATACTAAAACATGTACTTTAACATAAAAATTATTTAGTGGAGCAAAAATAGTTTTGACATACTAATAATAATTTAACAATAAAATGGTCTTTTCTATTTTAGGGTAACGAAACCATTAGACCATACTAATGGTTTCAGTTTATAACGTTTTAAAACCATTAAACAATGTTTATGGTTTCAAAGATTTATTTTATGATGTCAGTCATAATCATAATTTAAAACCATTTAACAATAATAAATTCATTGTCCTTTTATCTTTAGAAACCATATCATCTTGTTTTAATATTTGACTCAATTTTTTTTTTCTATTTTAGGGTAACGAAACCATTAGACCATACTAATGGTTTCAGTTTATAATGTCTTGAAACCATTTAACAACATTAATGGTTTCAAAGATCTATTTTATGATTTCAGTCATAATCATTATTTAAAACTATTTTACTATAATATTTTCATTGTTCTTTTAATTTATTATAAACCATATCATCTTGTTTTAAAATTTGACTCAAATTTTTTCTATTTTAAGATAACAAAACCATTAGACCATACTAATGGTTTCACTTTATAACGTCTTGAAACCATTTAACAATATTTATGGTTTCAAAGATTTGTTTTATGATTTCAGTCATAATCATTATTTAAAAATATTTTATAATAATAATTTCATTGTTCTTTTACTTTATTATAAACCATATCATCTTGTTTTAAAATTTTACTCAATTTTTTTCTATTTTTGGATAACGAAACCATTAGACCATACTAATGGTTTCAGTTTATAACGTCTTGAAACCATTTAACAATGTTTATGGTTTCAAAGATTTATTTTATGATTTCAGTCATAATAATTATTTAAAACCATTTAACAATAATAATTTTATTGTCATTTTATCTTTATTAGAAACCATATCATCTTATTTTAATATTTGACTATAATTTTATTTATTTAGGGTATCGAAACCATTAGACCATACTAATGATTTCAGTTTATAACGTCTTAAAACCATTAAACAATGTTTATGGTTTCAAAAATCTATTTAATTAAAATTTAATTAAATAAAAAATTTTGCAATTTTTTTTTAAAAAAAGATTATAAAAAAAAATAAAGGTGGAGAGGAATGTATTTTAAATAACTAAAAAAGCTATTAAAAAAAAAAAAAAACATAAAATTAAATTGGGGTGGGGGGGGGGGGTGGGGGGGGAGTGGGGAGGGGGTGGTATGGGGGGCGCGCCCAGTAAAAAGGGTGGGGGGAGGGGGCGCGAAGTAACTGGGGGGCGCGCGTGAGAAGGGGTTGTGTGGGGGGGGGTGAAAAGTAAATATGGGGGGCGCGCGTGAGTAATTATGGGGGTTTTATAGTCAATTTGTAGTGGGAGGATGCTTGCTAACTTCCTCCCACATGATTTTAGGTGGGAGGATGTTAGCAGCCCCCATATATATATATATATATATATATATATATATATATATATATATATATATATATATATATAATTTCATTAACTTCTGACTTTTGTACAACTTGTACAACTAACATATATATATATATATATATATAGGGGGCTGCTAACTACGACCATGTGAGTCGTAGTTAGCAACTATGACCCATGTAAAAAATACATGGGGGGTGGGGGGTGCGGAGAAGGGGGGCGTGCGGAGAAATTATCATGGGTGGGGGGCACGCGTGAGTAAAAAATGGAGGGGTTTGGAGTAATTCATGCAGGTCATAGTTGCTAACTACGACCAACATGAGTAGTAGTTAGCAATGCCCATATATATATATATATATATATATATATATATATATTTGACAATTGATTATGTTGATTATAATTGGAATTTGAATAGCCCGGTTATTAAATTTTGTCACGTAGATACTTGAATTTGTTACTGACTAGGGAATAGAAAAGAAGATATTTTCCTCTCACATTAGATTATGCTAATCCAGTGATGTTATGCAAGAATATTTGGAAAAAGTGATTTTTATATGATGTAGAGTTCTTTCATGTATGTTGTTTTGTATATTTCTTAGATGTAATAGTTCAAGAAAGAGATTGAAAGTTGCTGGTTGATGTGTTGAGAAGAATTAGAGGCGTCAACTGATTGACGATATTCATTCTCTATGCATTCCTTAAAGTTTTTCATTCTACTCTCTACACTCGTCAGTCGTCACATATTTGACACCGTCTCTAATTATTTTTCCAACACATACTAACAACTTTATGTCCCCTCTTGAACAATTATTTTTAAGATGGGTGTAGAACAATGTACATGAAAGAACTCTCTATTACAAAATAACCCCTTTTGTCATATAAAACAAATCATGTTCAGTGAAACTCAACAAGTTTATAGGACAAATCATGTTCAGTGATCGCAGCAATGAACATTTCGCACGACGCCATTTTATCTGTGACACGACGGAATTCCATCATCATTTGATCAAACATCTCTATGTAACTTTTCTTTTTGCATATGACGGTTCAAAGTTGAGCTCTCATACAACTTACCACCATTAAGCAGTAGTTATGTTGGCCTCTTTTAGCTGGTTTACCACCTTGAACAGTTCCATTCCCAACCATTAGATTTTCCACATTCACTTCAATCATAGCTTCATTAGTAAAATACAAATAATACTTGAAATAAAACAACAATAAAAATAATTGTTAGGGACATGTCAATGGACAACTGAAATAACGCCTTTTTTGTTCAAATAAAATGTGGAAGAGATGAATGATACAAATGAATTTGAATGTATCCAGTTTTTTAATTTCTGACGATGCAATATCAACTGGTTCGCAATATTGATAGATTTGATACAGACAAAAAAACTTTCTTATTTCTACACAAGAATCAATTGTCTAATTTCTATAAATATCTTACATCCTCTCAATATGATACTGATTCTTCACTTCTGTGCGTGTACAATGTTGGTCTTGACAATTAGTTGCAAGCCAAACCAACAACCTTTGGATTTATATCTCTTTGTTCTCTCGTCCATTGTAGTATTTTAACACACATAAACACAAATTTGATCTCAGAATGGTGGATGATCATCCTCAGGAGATTGAGGAGGAACTGCTTTCCATCCAGGTTTCTCATCCCAGTACATATCATAGTATATGTGGCCAATAGGTTTATCCGGCATACAGCACCATATGCCAACATACCGCTTGACGCGATTTCTGAATCTATCTTCCCTTTCCTTTAAATAAGATATAAAATACAATGCATATGATAAGCAACACTAATTGCATGTAATATTTGGTGCTAACTCGTAAAGTAAAATTTGGAATGAAAAAAGCAAAATTGTCTTGCCTTATTAGTGAAACCAGTAAAAGCATCTTGCACCGAAGATAACATAATGACTTTTACATCCTTGAATGGTGAGAGTACTTTCATAAACTGTAACAGCAAGTAGAGCAGATGTGTTAAGTTAAAGAGCACTAAATTTACTACAGATGCCATTTGTGAAAAACAATCACTAATATTTGACAAATTGAAGAGTTGCAGCTCCATTGAGACATTTATTAAGCAGATGGTTTCTAAAATCAAGTACAATGAAAACATAAGCAGTAATCACTGAGTTCCTTACCACAGCCTATGTCATCATAATTTGCCCATAAGGTTCAATTTATATCTACAAGATGACGGTGTTTTTTTTGAGCCATGTTACTTTTATATTATGGTTTGTAAGGACAACTGAACTAATGTACGATGCTGTGAGAAGTCATGAAGGAGTTGTTGAATTCACTACTAATTCCTAACACTAGTAATTTAAGATAGTAAAATCGAAATTGCCCCATTAACTTGCAGAAGACAACATCATAGATATGGATCGTAATCTTGAAGAGAAGGATTTGTTATTGATGAGAATCTTCCCAACTCATTGTAATATCAATGGGGTATATGACCACTGGTTATGAGGAAGTACATATAAAGAATAGTAATGTCAAACCTCATGTATTCCAGAAACCTAAACACTTTCTTCCAAACTCTATTCTCAAATATCCCAAAACTCCAGGCTATAACTTTTCCATTATATACTATATACTATCATATGCCACGTATCTAACTTACTTCTCAAACTAGCTGATTCCAACTAATTTGGTAGGTTACCTAATATAACCGCAACATTCTAAATGTGATTCTAACCAGTTCTTTATTGAACGACAATAAATTGACTTGGTAAAACCAAAAAAATACCACACAACAGTACAGGGATCTGTAAAATTTAAATACTAGACAAAACAGTACAGGACAGTATGATGTTTGGTGGAAAAAAATTAAGTCTTGTATGATGTTTGGTGGAAAAAATGTTATTTTGATGTTTTAGACAACTTGTGCTGAGGACAAAAAGTTGTCCCATGGTTCAGTGGGGGACAAGAAAATCTGTTTTTGTCCAGTCCCTTAACCCCTAGTTTGTCCAATCCCAGGAACAATTTCAAAATCAAACACAATACAACTAAAATTGTTCTGTCCAGTCCCTTATTTTTTAGCAGATCAAACACATAATCTTATGAATGTAGTTTATAGATTTAGAAAACTTTAAACAGAAGTAAGCATTAAACATAATCAGAGATATAAAAGCTTGAAAAGAATATCAAGTACCACATCTTCACTGCTATGCTTTGGAAATTTAAGTACTCCTCCAACAGTGGTATTATACGATCCATCACAATCTTGAGTTCCTTCTTTACAGAGCTGAACATCAAGCCATGACTTTTTCACCTGAACTCAAGACAAACAAGTTTCAACATTGTAAATAAATCAATAAACAAAGAATCGTGATTAAAGAAACAATAATCATGACATTTATTCACCTCTGGAGGCAGAGAGGGATTATCAAGCATTGAATACTCTCTAATACCTATTTCAGGGCCAAACTCTTCTTCTGGGAGTTTTTTCAACATGACATTTACCTGCAACAGAGTGCATTTCAATAGCAACATAAGTGACTGACAGAAAGATGGGGAAGAGAACACATTCACCCTATGTATATTAATTTTAACTCTACACTCTTTGAAGCTCATGAATGCACCTCATCATCTCCACTATCAAGAAGTCACCTGACATGTTCATGTTATGATACATACTTATGGTTTCCATATTAAATCAAATTAATTTTAACACTAACCTGTCCTTAAATCAACTACTCAATCAAAATAAAATTTTTCTTACCTTAATTTCTTTAGTCAATAATATCTCCACTTAAACATTAAAGATAATAGAATATATGTTAGTAGCCATTAAAACATGACTATTTTTATATTTATTATTAAATTTCTACGACTGTTATAATATGTTTTTATCAATAGTTAAGTGCATGTTTAGATTGAGGAGGTGAATTTGGTAGAATCATGGTATACCGCCATGTAATTTTCCAGAAGATCTAACTGAGAACGAGAAGTAAGAAAAAATAAGAAACCACTTAAATAGGAAATACCTCAAATACATGGTCCAAAGGACATAGAAAGGGTTGTCTAGTCATAGATCCCTCCAAAACACCAGGATGGGGATACCATAACCTATCAAGCCTGCACCATAGTGGAGGCATGACCTGAACATGCCCAAAGAACTCACATTAAGATAAAAATGTGGAATGTAGAAAGTTAAAATACAATACCAGAAACAAAGCCATCAAACATAAGAACTAAGTAAGCACCACACAAATCAAGCTAAATCACCAGCCTCGGCATTAAATTAAATTCCATTTAAAATTGTGTTATCAAACATCATATCAACTAAAACTTAAAATCGGGGCAGGTAATATAAACCAATTCAACATGTTAAGTCATCAAATTTTTTTGGTACATCGGAAAGATAAATTGCTCCCACAAGGATTTGATCCCTGGACCTCCCCCTACCCAACCCATGTCCCTCAGCTCTTACAACTTGAGCTATCCTATGGGGACTGTCAAGTCATCAAATAATCTAATTCAATATAGTTTAGCGCCATGGAACCATGCAGCACAGCATAAGTGATGACGGCAATAGTAACAGTTCTAATTTCAACTTTACAAATAATATGCAACAAAACAATAATCTTTTAGAACCCTAAAGCATCAATAACAACGAATAGAAAGATCAGTCTATCAAAAATGGCAGTTGATTTATGAACTACAGCTGATAACTTCAGAATTTCATGGGAGAAGTAGGAACCTTAAGTAAAATGTGGTGCTCATTGAAAATAATCGTTTGTATCTGACAAGATAGTGTGATTTCAATCTGTAACCCACCATAAATTTTGGAAGCACACAAACAGATTTTTTTGGGCACAAAAAGAAACATTATATACATTCTTTTGCTTAGATTAAGCAAACTATGTAATTGAAATAAATAGTGAACAGTAAATTAAAGCAACAAGCTATTTCTTAACCATAATAAAAGTGTTCCACTAGTCTTTTGAACATATTTAGTTTGTGCCAAGTCGAAGTTGAAAGGAAATACATCGAAGTCCATGTTTGTCCGCAGTTTTGATGACAGAGTAAGAGTTTTGATGATGAGACACTTTTATTCAAAATGCAATATAATAAAATATATGATCCCAGAAATTTGTTCTTACCAGTGTTCTGTTCAGAAGGGAAGCAATTGCAAGTGCTGTCCTAATCTGTTGAATCTGAAAAAGGGGAAAAAATGAGAAAAAAATATTACAACACTTAACATAAAAATTCTGTCAAATACAAACATGAATAGGATCAGGTCGATACGTATATACTTGGTGATTTATAAGAGTAAAATGTGAATCAACATTGTGCTCCCCACTTAGCAACAAGCTTTTCGGAATAGATGGCTTAAATGATAAGAGACCCCCTGCAAAAATTCCCCCAAAAGTTAAGTTGTTGTAATTTCATGCCACAGAGGTGAATAATCAACAACAGGAAGACATTGAAACCATACTATTGACATATCAGCATTATAACAGTATAATACAAGATTCAATGTGGACAGAGTAGGAAGTAGGAACCAAACAAGCATCGACAAACAGAGAAATCAGTCTACTTGCACATGTGCATTAAAAAAATATAGAGTGGATGATCTGCAGTCTGCACACCCAAATTTATGGAGAAACAGGAGTAGTTACCAGGAGGATTATAGTATTCTGGTGGATCAAGGAAGAGCATGGCTTCTCGCAGTCGGTGGCGCTTTCCTTCAGTGCCTCCATATTGAAATGTTGTGTGTACTGCATATGGCTCCAACCTTAGTTGCTGGTACATAGCCTGCAATCATAATATACAAATATTGGTATGTTAAACAGGTATATAAATCATTCCTCTAGTACATTCATGATCCCTCCAAACAGTTAATTGTATAAAAGAAAACAAATGTATAGCACATAGAAAATAAAAGGAAAATATTTCAACCAGTTGAAAATTGTTAATTGAAAAGGCCTTACCTGGACAAAATATGTATGTCCACTACAGAAGATACTAGCAGGCAAAATTCCCAGCTTCAGTTTTCCATCAAAAGCAAAAACAAATCCGCTATCATCATCAACAGATGGTCCTAGTTGACTGTGAAGAATATCATTAAACCCACTCTGATCCCATATCTTGTCATCAGCTAGAAGCATTTCTTTCCATTGCTTAACCAAATTCTTGGCAGACTCTGTAGGTCTCCAATGGAAAATTCCGATGTTGTAGGCACCACTAACTGTTCAAGGTGATAGACAATTTCATCAATATACAGTCTTAAGACACAACTTAACACAAAAAACAATATGCACAATAAAATGAGAGATAAAGAGAAGCAACAGGTAAGAACAATGAATTGGTTACTGAGATTTGAAAATGATAGAACCCGAGCAGAGAAAACTTCACCAGATTTAAAGCAAAAGGTTGCAAGCTGAAAATTGATTTACTAACTCATATCACGAACAAAATATCCCAAAAGTTTAAACTGTAGGGTGAAAGCTTATGAACAGTTTTTGTATGTAACTCACACACTCAAGTAAATGCCCTTTGGGCATGTGCAAAGAAGGCACGGGCCTGCCCTACTTAGAGATAAAATCTAACTTCAATTTGGAAGAATAGGGGAAGGAAGGGATTATATGCCACATGGTGATAGAAGTTATAGAACCTTCCTGACCGAAAAAAAAAAGTTACAGTACCTTGTGATAAATCAACTATTCCAAAATCTCAATTTGTTGACTAAAACCACATGAAGCATGGACACGCCTCGGATTAGGCGTGTCCCAGTGTCAGACACGTGTGGTGTCTGACACCAACACGACACCAACACTTACGATTACATTGAATTATATCATTTTTTAAAATATTTAGCCGTGTCGGCGTGTCAGTGTCGTGTCCGGTGTCCGCGTCTGTGTCCGAGCTTCATACTGGTTCTATATCTACAGTTTCTAAGTGTCGACGTGTCAATGTTCGTGTCGTGTCCGGTGTCCGTGTCTGTGTCCGAGCTTCATACTAGTTCTATATCTACAGTTTCTAATCTAAAGCAAGACAAATGGGTAAGAAAAAGTCTAAAGTGATTATGCCTTGGAAATATTATTTGACACAAAAGATGACTACAATTCAAAGCAGCATTTTCGTGTCCATGGATATCATTTGACTCATGTTAACAGTTCTATTCTATATTTTATCATATACACGGTACACACAGAAGGAGAAAAAATGGTACAAGACTGATATAATATTAGCACAGTAAAATGATAACAATAAACTCTCATCGTCATTGTATAATATTCACCTTCTTGCCAAATTTCCAAACTGTCATCCACAACTGTTGGTATAAGTTGATCACTTGATGTTAAAATATCTGCTCCTGGATAACGAGCAAGATATGGAAGTGGGTTCTGTTTAACAATTGCATAATTGAAAATATGTATTAGGAATAGGAATGACATATAACTTAAATAATCATATTATTGGCTTGAAGACATCTGAAGATACAATTGTGCATAATAAATGTAATGGATAAGAAATCATAGTAATGACACTGTAGAATAAATGAGGTAAAGACAAATGATACTAGAAAGGATTAGTGAATTTAAATCCTACTGCAAGTCAGAGAAGAAACTTAACAAAATCTTACAACATTATTACATCCAAGATAGAGAAAAAGAAACATCCTATCACTATGAGTTATACTGCTTTTTTGATCATTAATGCAAATCTAAGCAAGCACTGAATCATGCTTATAATTAAAACAGATCAACATAAGAAAACAAAACAGCATATAAGTAAAATTGAAGTTCACCTTTAACCAAACCATGTCCGTATCACACATCAATACTTCAAAACCAAAAGGAAGAATTGAGTCTAACAGAATAACTTTCTCTCTCCCCATTTTATGAAATGTTGGAGAACCCCAGCCAACGTCTACAGTGCTCATATGGCTGCCCATGTCAAAAACTGGTACACCTTTCCAATACAGTGCCTCCAATAATTTGGTGTCCATTGCTCCTAAAAGTTAGATTTCAAACATATTACAAAGTTTAGTTAATGGTATAAATACCTGGTATGCATTTCCATCAAGGCATCACTGCAAATCCAAAAACAATACAAAACAGAACAGGGTAGAAGATATGTCACGACACTCACCAACAAGAAGATTAGAAATTTCAAGATCTGTCAATTTCTTAACCCAAGTCAGAATAAAATCCATGAATGCGTAGTTACCAAATGTCACTATTACAACGTTATCTTTCACCCTTTGCTGAACCAGTTCTTTGGTCAGTCGGAAATCCTTCAAGGGTGGCATTCTTTTATTTGAGGGTGGAATTTCCCAAACAGAACTTGGCCACACATTCTGTTTCCCTGGTGAAGGAGTAGTGGACACATTATGCGCCTTTTCTGACCGAGAAATGTTAAGTGTGTGATCTATATGGCGGGGATCCTCAGCTGAAAACACATTTTCAATGAAGATTTTGAATCCAACTCACAATTATGGAAGAAAGTCATAGATCAACGAACATAATTAAACAAGTAAGCACAACACTTCAACATAATAGCAGTTTCGTGTATGTGTCATGTATCCATATCGAACAGATCATTGAAATTTCAAATATTCGTAATTTTTATCTTCCAATCTTTTTGTCAAAAAGGTATTAATTAATACCAGACATTTCACGGACATTTCAAATATTCCTAGCTGTATCTTACAATTTTACAAATCCAGATGAAATTATCGCAACCAAAGTGCCGTCCACAGGCAGCATTAGACAGTTGATAGAGTTTTTTTTTTTTTTTGTTAACCATCTTATTGGTGTGAACTGTGAAGTATCTACCAATTTAGCCAATGACTAATCTCTATCAGGGAATATGGTTGACCACCTTTAGTGAGGTCTCCCATTCCAACCACGTTTTTTCCATTAACAAACCTTACTTAAGAGATCCTAGTTCAGTTCCACACAAACCAACGTAATATTAGTAATCTCCAGAGTTCAAATTACTAATAAAATAGGTAAAATAAAAGTTCTTAGGGGAAAGGGTCCTAGTAATCCAGAGTTCGGGGCAAGTTATGACATCAATTGGTTTCAGTCCCCTTTTAAACGCAGTTGCTGGGGATCAAACCGTGGTCCTCCCTATCAAGTCCAACACCAATCACCACCGGACCAACTAATAACTTTTGGTTAAAAAACAAATCCTACGTTTGTCAAACCTATAAGTACATCACCTACAATTTATCTAATTCTCCATACTCCATAGCTCAAATTCAATAACAATTATATTCAACACAATTTAATTCGAAAATCACAAAACTAAAAAAAATGATAAACAATGAAGAACTAAAATTGAGCGACATACGAGAGATTGAAGAAGAAAGCCATGCAGAAGAATGAGCAGCAGGAGTATTACTTGAATAAATAGCAGTAAAAACGTAGAAAGACGAAACGACGATGCCGATGATGACGACGGTGTAGATCGTGAGGAATAGTGACTTCGATTGAGTCACTTCCTCACAACCATTTCTCCAAGCCATGATGATGATGATGTTTATGAAATAGTTTGTGTTGTTAGTTACAATAAACGACGACGTATTGATATCAGTATCATCTTGAAGTAGTGAGTGAGTGAAAATGTATAACCTAAAATTGAGAATTGAGATGATTGAGAGAGGTTTATGAGAATGAGATTGGTAATAGGAAGATGTTTGTGAAAATGGTACTGCTATGTTCTGGTCAACTTGTGTGCTCAACATCACATTATTATTGTTTATACTATTAATGTTAATACTTTATTAATTACAACCAGAATTTTTATTTATTATTGCTTCAAAAATGAAAATCCAAGGGATGTGGTGGAGCGGTTGGGGTTCATCTTCACTTAATCAATAGTCGAAAGTTCGATCCTCATTTTGTGTATGGAGCAGCTTTAAATCCTTGAGCCAGCTATCCCACCCATCGACATGCCTCCAACATAACGAGAGATTAGTCACTGCGTTTGACAGTGGATACCCCGGTCTCGAAAAAAATAGAAAGAAATTATTTTATTACATTTTTTTATATCAACTACTCTATGATTGGAAATGGATTCACATTTTGGATATGTTGATTGTATGTAATTCATGATTCATGATGGCAGCAAGTTGAAGGAATCAAAATAAAATTTTCATATTGAAAAAATTAATTCACTTAAACAAGACCTCGAATGTGGGTGTTTTTGTTGTTTTTTGTATTTAAATTTTAACTAGCAAAATACCTGTGTGTTCGCACAGTTATTCTGTATAGATAATGTATTTCAGTTTTGTATTTTTATTAAAAAAAATTCCGGTAAATAATAATAAATTTTTTATCAAGGACAATTCCTGTGTATAATAATTATTTTAAAATTGTTATCAATAACAATTTGTTCTGTATATATCATTTGTAGCTTTTTTTTTATCCAAATAAATTATAAAAAAAAAATAGTTTTACCATTAGTAATTTTTTCTTTCTAAAAAAATAGTTATTTTTATCATTGGATTTTATTTTTCTATTCAAATAAATTATGAGAAAATCTCTTATTTCTAAATATTGTTAGGTTAGCAACAATTTAACCTAAATTTTTCCCTCCAAAGAGTATTAAATGAGGTTTTTTATAAAATATTTTTTTAATAATAATTAAATCTAATTATATTCTTTTAAGTTTTTTCTCCCATCTCTTACTTCTATTAATTAATTAAGCACATTCCAATAAACTTTTCATAGATTATATCTTAATCTTAATTGATGGGAAAAAAAATCAGCAAAACCCATAATGGGCGTAAAGCACCGGCCACTTATTAAAAAAAATTGATCTTTTTATTTTTTCAAAAAGATTACATTGACTATATTGATCTTTTTTATTGTTTTTGAATTTTTATTATTCATGATAATGAATATTGAATATTTTTATGAAAAAAAATTAATGTTTATAAAAAATAAAATTGTGATTTTTCATATGAAATTATGTTCTCTCAAATATAACAATCAATAAATAACTTTTTAATATTATACATTTTTTTTTATATGAGATGACAATGCCACCATAAATTTACACACAAAAAGTGGAGTAACCAGAAATCGAACCTCGGTCATGAACATTTGACCTAACAATTTCGACATTTTTTGCCAATTAAACTAAGATTTCTAGACTTAAATACTATACATTTAATATGAAATAATTTATTGTTACAATTATTAGCTTATAAGACCCGTGCGAGCACGGGTAAAAGTCTAGTGTAGTTATATTATATCATAGATAGTACTTCAACTATTTTTTTGATTAGATTTTTAACCATTTTCTTTGGACACATGGCAAGATTTAAGTGCAAGAAGGCATTTTAATATTTTAAACAACATCTTCTTTTCTTATATTATATAGATGATTGACGGCTCAAACCGACACTACCTTCTTGTGTCAGATGTGGGTTAGCTACTAGCGGCTTAGGCTGCCACAAATATTAGCGTCGAGCTAAAAACTCACAGCTACGCCGCCAGTAGGCTGCCAGTGATTTTGGCCAAAATGTGGGGGGTTTAGATGATTGGTGAGGGCTTTTGACCCTCAATAATGAAGGAAAATTGTAATAATAAAAGCAACGGAATTCAAAATTTTTCCTTTAATGATCCTTACGAATGGACATGATCATGTGTTTAGGGTTTTACCTTTTGAAGAGTAGAACCCTTTGAATCACGAACAAGATAATCATGAACGTTGAAGGTTGAACATCAACGTCTCTAGCTAGTCCACACGAACAACTTTCCTTCAATTCAAGTGCTAACTTATGAATGAAGAACTTTTGTGAGAGAGAGAATTGAAGAAATAATTTTAGGATTCAAGTAACCCTAAAATTCTTATGAATTATCTTGTGTGTGAAGCTCTTGCACAAGGTCTCTATTTATAGAGTCTCTTGTCTTGCTCTCCAAGACAAACACTTGTCTTGGGCAAAAGCCCAATAAGCAAAGCTAGGGCTCGCGCCCCATGAGTCTTACTACTCATGTGTGTGCGCCCACCATATCCTATGGTGTACAGCTCATTGTTTATTTTCTGATACCTTATCACAATGCATACTTCTCTCAAGTGCACCGTACCTTACGGTGTTCTCAATCTCACACTATATTGTCCTTATGTGTGTGACCATGTAGGTTTCCGTAACGTTGGTAATAATATTATATCATCTATTTAATATTATAAACAGTGAAAGATTTCTAGCAATACATCACTGCTACCCAAGTTACGAAATGTTTATGTGATCTTAACAAAACATTCTGTGATAATATTAGTCGTGTATAATTACCCCTTTGCCCTTATGTCTATATTGAACACAAGGCATAGACTGTGTCATCCTTGTCTAGTTCAATATTGGGCCCATAGACATCTATCCTGTTATGTAGGATTGACAAATTCCATCTAGGTCACTATTGTCCCTCAGCATGCTTTGTAAAGTACCCATATACTTCCATTATGATTATCCAGTTACGGACAATGTTAGATCAGTGATAAAGCAGCTAACTCTACATCTAGGGTACATAGTGGTTTCAGGTCAAAGGGCGGTTTACACCATTATCACCATGAGAGTAACTTATGACACATTACATAACATTCCATGTAGTACTCTCATAGCGGGTCAATCCAATATAAATATTACTCCTAATATTTATATCTATGTCAAGACTTGATAACTCCTTATCCTATGATCCATGAGATGTGATCATCAGCCTATCTTCATAATAGTCTTTATGCTTTAAGGTTATCTCATTTCACCTTAAAGCTCGACTACGAATACTTTAAGAATAACGTCCTTATGTTTAATGTAATCTCATGATTAAGTCACACTTAATATTAAACGGACTATTTATTCTAAGCACTTTACTATTTTGGACTCTTACAAACATAATAAATAAATACCTTATATTATTAATAAATGAAACTTTATATTATTAATAAATAGTTCGATACAAGTACTTAAAAGTATTGGCCTATATGGCTTACACCAACAATCTCCCACTAGCACTAGAGCCAATCAGGCATTCCTCTAATACCCATAGACCTAACTATAGTGTGCCCATCATGCTTCAGCTGCGCAAGGGGCTTTGTTAGTGGATCAACTATGTTGTCTAGTGTAGGTACTCTGCATATTTTCACCTCTCCTCTATTTATTATATCTCAAATGAGATGATAACGCCTGAGTATGTGTTTGGACGATCTTTGGTGAGACATAGGCTCCTTAGCTTGTGCGATCGCACCATTGTTATCACAATATAGTTCAATGGGATCCACAATGCTAAGGACTATGCTAAGTTCAGCTATGAACTTCTTGATCCAAACTACTTCGTTTGCTGCATTTGATGCGGCAATATACTCAGCCTCAGTTGTAGAATCAACTACTGTCTCTTGCTTTGAGCTTTTCCAGCTTACAGCGCCACCATTTAGGCAAAACACGCTCTTCCATACCTCCATATACCAAGAATGAATCTTTAGTTCTTCTCAAGTACTTAAGGATATTCTTGACGGCTGCCCAATGGACTTCACTAGGATCAGATTGGTACCTGCTCGTTGTGCTTAAAGCATACGAGACATCTGGTCGAGTACATAACATAGCATACAAGATGGATCCAATTGCAGATGCATATGGAACCTTATTCATGCGTTCCCTTTCTTCTTTAGTTGAAGGGGATTGTGTCTTCGAAAGACATAGACCATGTTGCATAGGTATGAATCCCTTCTTGGAATCATACATATTAAAGCGTCTCAACACTTTATCTATATATGTACTCTGACTTAGGCCAAGCAGTTTTTGTGATCTATCTCTATAGATCCTTATTCCTAGTATATACCAAGATCTTTCATAGAAAAACATTTCCTTAACCAAGTCTTTACTTGTTGCAAGGTAGGGATATCATTTCCCATTAGTAATATGTCATCTACATATAATACTAAGAAAACGATCATGCTCCCACTAACCTTCTTGTAGACACAAGGTTCATTTTCATTTTTAATGAATCCATACTTTGTAACAGTTTCATCGAAACGAAGATTCCAGCTTCTGGAAGCTTGCTTCAATCCATAGATTGATCGTTGTAGCTTGTATATCTTATGAGCTTCACTTGGTATGTCAAATCCTTCAGGTTGTGTCATCTACACATCCTCAAGAAGATTTCCATTGAGGAAAGCAGTTTTGACATCCATCTGCCATATTTCATAATCATAATATGCAGCGGTAACAAGTAAAATCCGAACGGATTTAAGCATTGCAATTGGTGAAAAGGTTTCATCATAGTCAATCCCATGTATTTGTTTATATCCTTTAGCAACCAGTCTTGCTTTATAGGTATTCACTTTACCATCCATGTCAGACTTGTCTTTGAAGACCCACTTGCATCCTATAGGACGAATTCCTACAGAAGTCTCTACCAAGTTCCAAACTTGGTTTGTTTACATGGAATCCATTTCAGATTTCATGGCTTCTAGTCACTTCTTATATTCAGGACCAGTTATGGCTTCTTGGTAGGTAATAGGCTCATCTTGATCCATGAGTAATACGTCACCTTGATCTGTTATGAGATATCCATATCTCTCTGGTCCGTGACGTATCCTAGTTGACCTACACTAGACTTGTTCTACTTGAGCAGGTTGTTCTTCCACAATTTCTTGTGGTTGCTGCTCATGTTCCTCCATAGTTTGCTCAATATTTTGTGGTTCTTGAATTTCTTCAAGTTCTACATTCCTCCCACTGATTCCTTTGGAAATAAATTTTTTCTCCAAGAAGACTCCAGTTCGAGCGACAAACACTTTGCCCTTAGAAGGATTATAGAAATAATATCCTCTTGTTTCTTTAGGATATCCCACAAATAGGCATTTGTCAGATTTAGGTTCAAACTTAGTTGAAATTTGTCGTTTCACATAAACTTCACAACCCCAAACCTTCATGTAAGACAAGTGTGGTTTCTTACCACTCCATATCTCATATGGTGTCTTATCAACCTTTTTGGATTGAACGTGGTTAAGTGTATAAGCTGCTGTCAATAAGGCATGTCCCCAAAAGGAGTTTGGAAGATCCGCATGACTCATCATTGATCTAACCATGTCCAACAAGGTTTGATTCCTTCTCTCAGATACACCATTCCATTGTGGTGTTATAGGAGGAGTTAATTGTGATACAATACCATATTCTTTTAGATGGTCATTAAATTCTAGGCTTAAATATTCACCACCTCGATCTGATCAGAGAGTTTTAATATTCTTACCTAGTTGGTTTTGCACTTCATTCTTAAATTCTTTAAACTTTTTAAAAGATTCAGATTTGTGTTTCATTAGATACACATATCCATATCTACTGAAATCATCAGTAAATATTATGAAGTATGAAAAACCACCTCTAGCAGGTATGTTCAATGGTCCACACACATCAGTATGTATGATTGCCAAAAGATCATTAGCCCTTTCACCTTTTCCTGTGAATGGGGTTTTTGTCATCTTCTCAATTAAAGAAGATCTACATATATCATATGATTCATAATCAAAAGAATCCAAAAGTCCATCTTTGTGGAATTTGGAAATGCGTCTCTCATTTATATGGCCTAAGCGACAATGCCAAAGGTAACTTGGATTCAACTCATTAGGTTTCATCCTTTTAGTATTAATGTTATAGATCGACATACCAAGATCAAGGACATATAGTCCATTATTCATTTGAGCACTAGCATAGAATATATCATTTAAATAAATAGAGCAACAATTGTTCTTTATTATAAATGAAAAACTAAACTTGTCCAAACAAGAAACGGAAATAATATTCCTGCTAGTGGCAGGTACATAATAGCAGTTCTCTAATTGAATTATTAAACCACTAGGTAAAGGTAAACTATAAGTTCCTATAGCTAAAGCAGCAACTTTTGCTCCATTGCCAACTCGTAGGTCAACTTCGCCTTTTGCTAACTTTCTACTCTCCTTGAGTTCTTGCACATTAGTACAAATGTGAGAACCACATCCAGTATCCAATACCCATGATGTAGAAGTAGATATATTGATTTCTATAACAAAAATACCTGAAGTAGTAGGAGCTACTCCTTTCTTCTTATCTTCCAGGTACTTTGGGCAATTTCTCTTCCAATGTCCGGTCTTACCGCAATAGAAACAATTGCCTTCCTTTGATATGCCTCCATGAGGTTTTAAAGCAGGGGTAGTTGGTTTTGGATTGGCAACTCCCTTGTCTTTCCACTTACCACCTTGCTTAGCAGGCTTCTTGTGATGCTTCTTTCCATTACTGACCATCAGAATGGATTTCTCTTTACTCTTCAGATTTTGCTCGACAGTTCTTAACATGCTTAGCAATTCTGGAAGAGTCTTATCCATGTCATTCATATTGAAATTCAAGATAAACTGACTGAAGCTATCAGGCAACGATTGCAGGATAACATCAGTCGCAAGTTCCTTATCAAGTGGGAATCCCAACCTCTCTAGGTTCGCCAAATATCCAATCATCTTGAGCCCATGATGACCTATCGGGGATCCCTCGACCAACTCACCTCTCGTTTTATTGATGAAGACCATACTTTCTAGACTAGAAGTTTTACTCTCACTTTTCTACCACCTAATTTTGAAAGCATATTTTGAAAATCAATAAGTTCTAATTAATTTAAACGTGGCTCTCGCTCGTTCAAAAATTAATATCAAGTTTCTACTATCTGGTTAAAATCTCAAACTCTCGCTCTATTTACCCTAACCTTAATTGCTTTATTTTACTCTTGTTCAAAAGCTTAGGAGTTTTAAAATTATAAACCCGAATCAGAATAATAGTTTAATAAATTACACGCCGAATCATTACTAAATCCCCTACGGTGAATTAAGATTACATACCGATATCAAGGTATTTAGCCGGACATGGAGGAATAAATAAATAAACTAAAACAAAAAATTAAATTAAATATAATAAATAAGCAAGAAATTAAATGCATAAAAACTATGTAAATTGCTGAATGAAATTGATTTGAATAAATTGCTTGAATAAACTGGTACAAAATTCTGAATTAAAGACTGGAATTTAAATGCGTAGTAGTTTTCTGGTGTGGAAAAACTACTACTTTTTGTTGTACTGAAAAGAAACTTAAAACTAAAGTATGTACAAGTGCGTAGAAAAGAGAGAGAGCGCTTCTGTTTTTGTCTTCTCTATTTATAAAGGAAAAAATAATCCTGATGGCTTTTACAATCCTAAAAAATAGGAATTGATAAGATTTCAGCTTTGCTTCATGAAGACCATGTGATTAGGAGACAAAATAGGAATGGACAGTTGTGATTCCACGTGATGAGGAAAAATCAGTTTTGTTGGATTTACACTCTGTGGCGGGCGCCACAGAGTGTGTGGTGGGCGCCACACATGCTTCTGGGGGCAAATGCCCCTTTTTGCTGGGCCTTGCTGATTTTGGCTATTTGCACCCCCCTTTTTGCTCAATTCTCTTCTCCGACCTATGTTATTCAACAAAACTGAAATAGAAACAAATACCGGCAAAAAGAGACAAATGAAATAAAAACATTTGAAATGCAACTAAAAGTTCATGTAAATTAAGCTAAAAATAAGATATGATTTCGTGCGATCAAATACCCCCACACTTGAACTTTTGCTTGTCCTCAAGCAATAAAATGGTGAATTGCATAGCATAGGTTTAACACATGACACAACTACTCTAATCTTACGTGGTTGCCGGCTAAGAAATGAAAATCAAACAATGGCATCAGTGTAATACCCTAATTTTGCGCTTTTTAAAATAAATATTTATTTAAAAATTATTTCTTATTTTTCATAAGAAATACCAAAAAATAGGTTTTTGATAATTTTGTTTTACAATTTATTCATTTTCCTTTATTTCTTTTAATTTGTCGCAATTTATCTTTTTATACGAAGAATAACAAAAATAATCAAAAATAGTTTTTATCTCTTTATTTAAGTTTATATTTCATTTTTATATTTTTCTACATTTTTATTCATTTTTTCTTATTGTTTTTTTACATTTTTTACCATTTTATAAACTTCTTTGCTTTTGACCAATCACATTGCGACACCTCATCATCTCCACCTCATAATCATTTTATTACACAAATACCATTCACCTAATCCTATCACTATAAATACACACCTCACATCACTCAATCATGACCAATCATTTTTCACACATCCCAATACAAAAAATCAGAAAAAATCACTCCTCCCTCCACCACCAACACTTTTCCGGCGCCGCCGCCGGGATTCCATTTTCCGGTCAACTTCCGGCCACCCAAAAATCACCCAAAACTCAAAATCAAATACTCTTTTCTTAATAAATCGACCCTCCTGAACACGTTTTCACTGTCCAAATCACCAAAAAGTGACCGGAAAGCAGCGAATCACAACATCACGGTCGCAGCCGCTTTTTAAACTCTCTGATCCGGCCAAATCGTTCACAATCGAAGGTAAAAAACGCTTAATCTATGTTGCTGCAGTGGTTCTGAACCGTTTGCCATCGTCAGTTCCCCTCAACCGTCGCCGGAATCGCGCATTGAAAGTTTGGATCTCTTTTATGTTTCGCTTTGTTTCGTTCGTTTCGTGTGTTATTTGATAATACTGATGCTAAATTCTTAATCCTTGCGAAATTTCGTGCGAAATGATATATTAACATGTTGTTTTTGGTGACCGGATGCGAGATTAGCGTTTTCGCCGGCGTTAGATTTTCTCTCCACCTCCGATATGTTTCTGTTCTGTTTTGAGGAGGAAGATGGTGACTGCCACGTGGCAGCATTTGAGTGGTGTGCCCCCAATGGGTTTGTGGACCGGTTCGGGTTGGATGTGACCCGGACCCGGTCCGTTTTTGGTTTGTTTTGGGTTTTTTTTTGTTGTGTGAGGCTCAGTTCTGTTTTTTTGCTTTGTTTGTTTGTCTTTTTTTTTTGTGATTTGCTATTTGCTACCCCAATTTCACCGCTGCACCCCCTGCTGAGATATATTTATTTATGATATAATGCTATTCTGTTTTATGTTCGAAATCTCATATTCGGAATAAAAATAAATCGGACTCTGACGTACGTCTCGTGTCCTCGATTTATTTTATTTCGAATATTTTAAACGATTTAATTAATGTAGAGATAAAAGGGCTTGACTTACGACTTGTCTCTGTTTATCCTATTTTAATTAATTTCGTTTAATCAACTTTTTTCCATTATGTCGCTTGATCACTTATAACGTCATAATTAAATAATATCTCGGTTATCTGTTAGATTTAATTTTTGAGTGAAATAAATATAAATTGGGCTCTGTCTTACGACTCGCGCTTTGAATTTATTTTTTATTTCATTCAAAATATGACTTGATGTTTGACACGTAAGATAAGCGAGAGCCTGACGTACGACTCGTCTTGAGCTTATCTTATGCTTGCTTGCTAGAATGTCCGTTAATTTGCTTCTCTGTTTGTCAGTTTCAATTTATGCCTGATTATCTGATTACTCATTTATTTATGTGTCCGCATATTTATTTCGAGTATTATTTAATTGTTGCATTATTACACTGTCATCATCATATATCATGCATTTGCATTCTTCGCATATTCTACCATTTTCTTTTCTTTTCTGATCTGAATTCTGTTGTGAACTTGTCTTTGAATATGAAATGTGAATAAATCAGTTTCTGTCGTACGACTTTGACTTTGAATTATTCGCATGCCATTTAAAACGGAACACTCTTTAATTAAATGAAATGGGAAGGAGCCTGACTTACGACTCGCCTTCGGCTCGTTTCACTTTAATTAAGAATGTTCATTTAATAAACTGAATGAAAAGAGGGAGCCTGTCGTATGACTCGTTTCTGCTCGGATGATCCGGTCCCTGACTTACGACTCGTGATTTAGGATCATTCTCATTCTCAGAACAATTTCCTAAAATCATAAAAGACACTCAACCTATTCAACTGTTTTCCTGCCCTTGCGCAGTCAGCTTTTTTTCAACTGCTCTTGTGCAGTCAAATCTTTTTTCAACTTCTTTTTTCTAAATGGATGGCGCTTTATCCATTCCCCTGCTACAGACAAACGCTTAAGCCTCCGAAGCGAGCATACAAGCATACTGTTGTATCAGTGGAATGCGACCTAAGCATCGTTCACTAAAAACAACCAACACACAATCTTTCTTTTCAGGAAGAACTACGTGAGCTTTGAATTCCTCATTGTACTCGGGGGATACGTAGGAGTGAGAGCCTCTCTCGTCAAGCCAAATAATAAAAAACTCTTTTTTTCCTTTCTGTTCAATATGCGGTAATCTTTTTCTTTTTATGCGGTTATCTCTGTTTATGCAAACCAAAATTCCTCAAATGGTTCCCGTTGAGTACAACGGATATGAGGGGGTGTTAACGTCTTCCCCTCATGTAACCAACTCCTGAACCCGATCTTTTTAAGGTTTTATCATTATTTTCCTTTCCCCTCACGGGATAAATAAAATATGGTGGCGGCTTCATTGTTTACATTTGTGCATTGCATTTCATCATTGCATATCTGTATATTTTTTGCGCCGGGTACTACAATTAGCACCAAAACCACCGTAGTAAACCAACTTTGTTAGTCAAAAACTCCCTTCATATGAAAACAAACCTGAAATACTTCCTTTTAACTCTACCTTTTGCTTAAGTTTCTTTTACCCTTTTCATTCTAGCACAATCACATTAAGCCCGTTATCTTGTACACGCCCATGGTAGGAAACCTGTTAATGATTATGATCATATAGCGAGGGTGTTGATAACATAAGTTTGGTAACATCTATTTGCTTTACCCACTTTGCAGTTGTGGGGGATCGGATCGTAACCCGCCCTACCAAGTTCAGAGTCAAACACCTCTGAACCAACTACTAATGAGTTTTTTCTACTATGGTCTTTTTTTCTTTCGCATGTTTCAACATTTGCTGAATTTTATCAATCATTCTCAGAATCAACCAATAGTATACATAAACTTCTACATTCAGATCATTCACTTATATTCATCGGTCCCCCACTTAGTTTGTGCCTTGAGATGGTGCTGACCGCTAAAGTAAACTACTAAGGATTACTTTGAAACACAAGTTCAAGACTTTGTCCAAATTGGTACTCAAGTTAATTTTTATACATTTTTGGGGGTTTAGGGTGTTAAGTTGGTACTGATTTTATTGAACCATCACCCAACCTTCATAAAATAGCCTAAAAGTGCTAAACAACCTATATACTCTTAAAACAACCATGTCAAATATCAAAACTCAACGCCTGCTTTTCACAATTTTTTTTTGGTATAGCTCAAGAAATTGGAGAATCCGACAACAACGAAAAGAACACGCAAAATTAACTTTACTTTATCATGAACTATCCTAAGGTTTATTAGGCATGAAAATAAATGACTGAAAAGTAAAGAAAGCGATACATCTTCCTCCCCCACACTTAAATCGAGCATTGTCCCCAATGCAACGACTAAAGGTGAGATTGAAAGTAAGAACCTAGATAGCCAAGCTTGCATAACTTCCATTTTGTCGTGCGAGCTATCTCTTTATTTGCTGCAAAATTTAAATAGACTAAAATGGAAAACATTAGATTAAAAACGAGTGGATTGCCTCCCACGCAGCGCTTGGTTTAAAGTCGGTTAGCTCGACTTAAGAGAGGAGGGGATTTAGTTCACAGTTGGAGCGGACAACTCAGAAAGGTTAAATTTTCAAAATTAATTTTATCATCTTTGTTAGACTACTTGGCGATCACTTAGAGGGGGGTGAATAAGTGACTATTTCTAAACAACGAGTTTTTCAAAAAAATTTCGAGTACGCGGAAGGCCACCGGATCGGTAGTCTACTTTGCACCCTTCGATCAAAGGAAAGGTAGTATAAGCCTTGGAGCAATTAACGATAAATTGAATTAGGTTATGTTTTGCAATCAAATTACTAACACAAACAAAATCAACAAGTTTCAATTATCAAGTTACACAATCACAATTCAAGTTCAATTCAATTGAATTATGATGAACACTTACGATCACCAAATTCAATTGATCCAATTAATCAATAATACGAAAAGTAAAGAGTGTAAGGATAGAAAGACGCAAACAAATGATTAGGGAGTTCCTGCAGCTTTCGTGTCGTCCTTGCGGTCGGCCGGATACATCTCCCCCCAAATCGTCAAACGGACGATTTGAGCAATTTATTAAAAACGCTTGATAGTGCACAATTTACAAAGACTCGAATAACCCTATATTGAATCTAATGCAAATTGAGCTATGTAATCTCAACACCTCGCGAAGCTTCAACCTCTGATTCCAACGTCCTGATCGATGATTTGTGTATCAATAAATATTTTATAACTGCAAGTGCACAGTTTCGCCGTTGAGTTTTAAAAGATATCGAACCACAGAGACCAATAGTCGAGCTACTGTATTTCTGTCGTCACGATGTAAATCTAAGGCTACTAGTGTTCTAGATTTGTTTAGAATTTTAGAAGAAATTAAATTAAAGAATTTAAAATTAATTAAAGCGGGATATCGGTATGTAACTTAATCGACCTTCGGGAATTTAATAAATTAATAGCGCGCGGAAAAGGGTTTATTTTTCAGAAGAACTTTCTCAATTTAAAGGTCTAAACCTCACACTCTCGTTTTGTTGATAAAAACCATACTTTCTAAGCTCGGTGTTTTACTGTCACTTTTCTACCACCTTAGCTTTGAAAGTATATTTTGAAAATCAATTAGTTCTAATTTATCCTAACGTGGCTCTCGCTCGTTCAAAGATTAATATCAAATTCCTACTATCTAGTTAAAACCTCAAACTCTCGCTCTATTGATTTTAACCTTAATCGCTTTATATTACTCTCGTTCAAAAGCTTAGGAGTTTTAAAATTAGGAATTCGAATCAGAAAAATAGTTTAGGAAGTGCGCGCTAAATCATTATTAAACTTCCTTCGGAGAATTAATTTACATACCGATATCTAGGAAATTAGCTAGACATAAAGCAAGAAATAAATAAATAAAAGCTGTAAATTAAATAAGGCATAAATAAATAATTAAATAAAAGCATTAAAAAGAACCTGAAATAAAAAGTCTGAAATAACTTGAATTAAAATTGACGAAAATAACTGGTACAGAATTCTTGACAGGAAAGTGAAAACAGAACTGAAAACGGATTCCCGGTGTGGAAATACCGTTACAGTTACTGTAACTAGGAACCTAAACTGACAGAAAACTGAAGGAAAAAATGCGTGCGGAGAATGAAATTTGAGTCTTCTATTTATAGGAGAATTTTGGCTTCTACGATCCACAATTCAAGGAAAGGATAGGCTTCAATTGATCTCATCCAACAGCCGTGTGATTAAGAACTGAAAACGGATCAGACGGTGTGCTTCTTCCCCACGTCACGCGAAATTCAGTTGTACTGGGCTTTCACATTTGGTGGCGCTCGCCACCCATTCTGTGGCGCTCGCCACTTAGGGCTTGCGCTGGGTGGCGCTCGCCACCCTCCTGTGGCGCTCGCCACTTTGCAAATTTGGGCAAATGCCCATTTTTGCTGGGCTCCTTTGTGGGCTGCGCGCCTTTTTGCTTCGTTTTTGATACTTTTTGCTCAATTCCCTTCTCCGACCTGTTTTATTCGACAAAACTAAAAACAAATCAAATACAAACATAAAACGACATAAATGAAATAAAAACATATGCAAATGCGATATGATTTCGTGTCATCACGTCCCAATCTTGCGCCGTCTTCAAACCGAAAACTTTCGCACCGAACGTCCAGCTGATTACCTCGCTTCCTCGATGTTGATCCTTCAAGATATCGCACAATCTTGAATCCCTTGATGAAAATCCAAACCTCCAACACAATTCAACCCGATCGCAATTCTGATTCACCGCGAATTGCACCGAACGTTATCCACCGAATCAACTACGAACCATTGATTGATCCCATACTCAATCTCAAATTGGAAGTGATTTGATTCGATCCAAAATTTCTCTTAAACTTTGATCAAATGTGTTTTTCTGATGGATTCTCACCATTACAACAAAAACTCATATTGCTATTTATAGAGAGAATAGAATTGAGCAAATTTAGGCAAAACAGAACAGACATGTATCGATACATATGATGGTATGTATCGATACAAACACCTTGACCAGCGTTCAAATTTGAAATATTTGACCTATATATCGATACAAACACGAGTATGTATCAATACATACATCAGTTTCTTGAAAACCTGACTGATATGTATCGAAGCATGCAAGCATGATTCGATACACAATGCGTTTTCTGGTGTTTTGAGAGAGTTAGGTGTGTATCGATACATGCAAGCAGGATTCGATCCACAAGAGACTTTCAGCCCCTGAGACACCAGTTTTGTATCGATACAAATGATATATGTATCTATACAATTTGCACAGAATCAGTCTGAAGTAGTTTCAGGACATTTGTATCGATACAAGTGATTGTGTATCGATACACATAACCTTAAAATCAATTTTCCAAAGATTAAAAAAGTTTTTCGTTGTCAAGTCATTTATAAGTTTGCCAAAATATGTTCCACTCTATTTTCATGTGTTTTGACAATTATTAAAACAAGGGAATGAACTAGTGCACTTACAATCTTTATAATGGTAATGTTTTAACCGCTGTCCGTCTACTTTGAATGTCTGTACTGAGTCACCCTTGATTTCAATCGCCTCATGAGGGTATGTTTTAGAGATCTTGAAGGGATTAGACCACTTGGAGCGAAGTTTTCCAGGAAAAAGTTTAAGTCTTGAATTAAAAAGAAGTACTAGCTCTCCTACCTTAAACTCTCTCATAGCTAAACGCTTGTCATGCCATTTTTTAGTTCTTTCCTTATAGATTCGAGCATTTTCATAGGCGTCTAACATAAGCTCCTCTAGTTCTTGGATATCTAAATTTTTGTTCTTATCGGCGGTGGTGTAATTAAGGTTAAGGGTCTTGATTGCCCAATAAGCTTTGTGCTCTAATTCCACCGGTAAATGGCATGATTTCCCATAAACAAGCTTGAAAGGGGTGGTCCCAATTGGGGTCTTATAGGCTGTCCTATATGCACACAATGCCTCATTTAGTTTTAAAGACTAGTCCTTCCTAAAGGTCGCAACTATTTTTTCTAAGATTTGCTTGATCTCTCTATTTGAGACCTCTACTTGCCCACTTGGTTGTGGGTGATAGGGAGTTGCTACACGGTGTCGGACCTCATATTTGGATAATAGCTTTTCAAAGATTCTAGAGATAAAATGGGAGCCACCATCGCTGATGACTAGTCTCAGCACAGTCAACCTAGGGAAAATACGGTTCTTAAAAACTCTAATCACTACTTGGGTGTCATTAGTCGGAGAGGCTACAACCTTAATCCATTTAGATACATAATCGACAGCCACTAGTATGTCATTAATTAAAGAGCACTCAGATGTGACACTTTCCATAAGGCCTACAAGCCTCTCATAGGGGAAATCATCGTTTATAGGCACCTTTTCAGGCGCCACGCCCTCCATACTCAACAATTTTTTTATTTTTTTTCATTTTTTTATATTCAATTTTTTTTATATGTTTTAGAAATTAAAAAAATAATTTTTTTTTTTTATTTTATAAACTTTAGAAAAAAGATTTAAACTTAAATGTGGGTTGTCTCCCACCAAGCGCTTTGTTTAATGTCGTAAGCTCGACGGTTCATGAGTGTAAGAACTCATGGTGGCTCTTTCGAGAATGATTTCCCAATGATATTTTTAATAAAATTTAGCTTCCATGGCCAGTTATCAAGTCATCTCACATATCCCTCACCTTTTCTTTTCTTCCTCCTAAAGGGTAATTCAAATTTCTTAATTTGTGGTGGTGGTTCTGGATCAATCCTGAGTATCAGCTTCTCAGGTTTTGGCTTAGTTATTTCATCCACCATTTCGAATGTTAACCTTATCCTTTTTGTACTAATGACTTCCCTATATTCGTTCTCCTCGAATTTTCTCTTCTTTATCGTGCCCTCAACCAAATGTGTATTGGTTTGTATATTTTCTACCTCCTCACATGTTTGGGGATTTGGTCTATTTTAGTTCTTATCAAACCTTGAGGGATAAAGATCGGTGGGTTATAGGGAGAAGGAAAAACACAAAGTGGTTCCTTCTCTACCTCTTCGACAACCTCTCTTTGGAGTGGTGTCGGCAATGTTTTCTCGGTCTCCACTTTTCCCTCACTGAAACTCTCGACAACCTCTTCGTCACTCTCATTAGAAATTTCAATCTCAGTTTCACTAGTGTTTGCGACAACATCCACTCGTCTCTCGTGAGCGAGTCTCAAGGCCGATTGTGCGAGCTGGGAGATTCACGTCTGTAATAGCTTATGGTGAGTTGATCGACGATTTGTGTATCAAAATATTTTAATGACCGGAAGTGCACAGTCTCGTCATTGAGTTTTAAAAGATATCGAATCCATAAGGACTAATAGTTGAACTACCGTATTCTGTCGTTACGGTGTAAATCTAAGGCTAAAGAATAATTTTAGAGATTTAGGAATTTTTAGAAATTAAATTAAAGATTTAAATTAATTAATTAAAATGGGATATCGGTATGTAACTAATCAACCTTCGGGGATTTGGTAAATTAATAGCGCGCGAAAAAGGATTTATTTTTCAGAAGGACTTTCTCAATTTAAAGGTCTAAACCTCACACTCTCGTTTTATTGATAAAAACCATACTTTCTAGACTAGGAGTTTTACTGTCACTTTTCTACCACCGTAATTTCGAAAGCATATTTTGAAAATCAATAAGTCCTAATTAATTCTAACGTGGCTCTCGCTCGTTCAAAAATTAATATCAAATTCCTACTATCTAGTTAAAACCTCAAACTCTCGCTCTATTGATTTTAAACTTAGTTGCTTTATTTTACTTTCGTTCAAAAGCTTATGAATTAAATTAGGAATTTGAATCAGAAAAATAGTTTAAATATGCGCGCGCTAAATCATTACTAAATCCCCTTCAGAGAATTAAATTACATACCGATATCGACTAATTTAGCTTAACAAGGTAAAAGAAACATACAAATAAAAACAGTAAATTAAACTAGACATGATAAATAAATAATTAAATAAACGCATAAAAAATCTGGAAATAACAAAATCTAGAAATCTTGAATTAAAGTTGCTGGAAATAATCGGTACGAAATTCTCGATACAAATATGAAATTTAAATTTGTAACTGATTTCCGATGTAGAAATACGTTATAGTTTATTGAACTGAAATAATAAACTCACTGAAAAAAAACTAAAGAAAGCGGAGCGAAGAATCTGATTTTGAGTCTTCTATTTATAGAAAATTTGTGTCTTCGTACGATCCAAAAAAATAGGGAAAGATAGGCTTCTTTTGAGATTATCCAATTGCCGTACGATAAGGAAACAAAAATGCATCGTGCAGTTGAGAATGAGCTGAAAATGCAAATCCCGTTTGGTTCAGGATTCTGTGGTGGGCGCCACAGAATTGATGGCGGGCGCCACCAGGCTACTTTCTGCTGGGCTCACTTGGGCTGCGTGATTTTATGCATTACACCTCCCTTTTTGCTCCGTCTTTGACACTTTTTGCTCAATTCTCTTCTCCGACCTATTTTATTCAGCAATACTGCAAAGGAAACAAATACCAACATAAAAAGTGACAAATGAAATAAAAACATATGAAAATGCAACTAAAGTTCATGTAAATTAAGCTAAAAATACGATATGATTTCGTGTCATCATGAGTCGTAATGGAGTCGACCGTATCGCTAAATTTCCTTAGGGTTTTAATAGTTTCGAGATTGCTTAGTCTAATCTTTTTGTTTTCGAGGGTTTGTATTTCTATAAATCTTTTTAGTGTTTGTTCTAGCCTAGCATTAAAAGAGGTTTCAATGAATTCATCAAATAACGCTACAAGGATGGGACTCACGGATTCTTCCGGTTCCTCAAAGTGCTGAGAGTGAAAGTTGTAGGAAGAATTAAGGTGTTGTCCCTCATAATACGGGGAGGTTTGAGGTTGGTAGTTATAGAGAAAATCTTGGTTAGGGTACCAAGTATTTTGGGGATAGTCATTATAAAATAAATTTGGGTTATACATCAAATTAGGTGTAAGGGACCTATCCTAAAATTCTTTCAATTTTTAAATTTTAAATTTTCTGAAATTTTAAATTTCTGATTTTTTTTAAATCTTTTATTAAAAATTAAAAACGATAAGGCGTAACAACGGAGTTACGATATCGACTAAATTGGTCCCCGACAACGGCGCCAAAAACTTGATCGACGATTTGTGTATCAAAAATATTTTTAAACCGCAAGTGCACAGTTTCGTCGTGTAGTTTTAAAAGATATCGAATTCACAGGGACCAACAGTCTATCTACCGTATTTTTGTCGTTACAGTCTAAATCTAAGGCTAATTAATATTTTAGGATTTTAGGAATTGTTTAGAAATTTAAATTATAGATTTTAAATTAACTAATTAAGCGGGATATAGGTATGTAACTAATTAACTTTCAGGGATTCGGTAAATTAACAGCACGCGGAGAAAGAATATATTTTTCAGAATAACTTTCTTGATTTAAAAGTCTAAACTTCACACTCTCGTTTTATAGATGAAGACCATACTTTCTAGACTAGAAGTTTTACTGTCACTTTTCTTACCACGTAATTTTGAAAGCATATTTTGAAAACCAATATGTTCTAATTAATTTTAACGTGGCTCTCGCTCGTTCAAAAATTAATATCAAGTTTCTACTATCTGGTTAAAATCTCAAACTCTCGCTCTATTGACCCTAACCTTAATTGCTTTATTTTACTCTCGTTCAAAAGCTTAGGAGTTTTAAAACTAGAAACCATAATTAGAAAATTAGTTTAATAAATTACCCGCCGAATCATTACTAAATCCCCTACGGTGAATTAAGATTACATACTGATATCAAGGTATTTAGTCGGACATGGAGAAATAAATAAATAAACTAAAACAGAAAATTAAATTAAACATAATAAATAAGCAATAAATTAAATGCATAAAAACCTGGTAAATTAATGAATGAAATTGACTTGAATAAATTGTTTGAATAAACCGGTATAGAATTTTGAATTAAAGACTGAAATTTAAATGCGTATACTACTTTTTATTGTACTGAAAAGAAACTAAAAACTAAACTAAGTACAAGTGCGTAGAAAAAAGAGAGACAAAGAGCTTCTGTTTTTGTCTTCTCTATTTATAGAGGAAAGAATAATCCTGGTGGCTTTTACGATCCTAAGAAATAGGAATTGATAAGATTTCAGCTTTGCTTCATGAAGACCATGCAATTAGGAGACAAAATAGGAATGGACAGTTGTGATTCCACGTGATGAGGAAAAATCAGTTTTGCTAGATTTGGACTTTGTGGCGTGCGCCACACATGCTTCTGGGGGCAAATGCCCCTTTTTGTTGAGCCATGCTGATTTTGGCTATTTGCACCCCCTTTTTGCTCTATTTTTAGTTCTTTTTGCTCAATTCTCTTCTCCGACCTATTTTATTCAACAAAACTGAAATAGAAACAAATACCGCCATAAAAAGAAACAAATGAAATAAAAACATATGAAATGCAACTAAAAGTTCATGTAAATTAAGTTAAAAATACGATATGATTTCGTGCGATCAGATACCTTATCACAATGCATATTTCTCTCAAGTGCACCGTACCTTACGATGTTCTCAATCTCACACTATACTGTCCTTATGTGTGTGACCATGTAGGTTTCCGTAATGTTGGCAATAATAATAAATCATCTATTTAATATTATAAACAATGAGAGGTTTCTAGCAATACATCACTGCTACCCAAGTTACGAAATGTTTATGTGATGTAAACAAAACATTCTGTGATAATATTAGTCGTGTATAATTACTCCTTTGCCCCTATGTCTATATCGAACACAAGGCATAGACTGTGTCATTCTTGTCCAGTTCAATATTGGGCCCATAGACATCTATCCTGTTATGTAGGATTGGCAAATTCCATCTAGGTCACTACTGTCCCTCAGCATGCTTTGTAAAGTACCCATCTATTGCTTTTATTATTATCCAGTTACGGACAATGTTAGATCAATGATAAAGCACTTGAATCTACATCTAGGGTACATAGTAGTTTCAGGTCGAAGGGCAGTTTACACCATTATCACCATGAGCGTAACTTATGACACATTATCACCATGTAGTACTCTCATAGCGGGTCACTCCAATATAAATATTACTCCTAATATTTATATCTATGTCAAGACTTGATAACTCCTTATCCTATGATCCAATAGATGTGATCATCAGCCTATCTTCATAATAGTCTTTATGCTTTAAGGTTATCCCATTTCACCTTAAAGCTCGACTACGGATACTTTAAGAATAACGTCCTTATGTTCAATGTAATCTCATGATTAAGTCATACTTAATATTAAACAGACTATTTATTCTAGGGACTTTACTATTTTGGACTCTTACAAACATAATAAAGAAATGCCTTATATTATTAATAAATGAAACTTTATATTATTAATAAATAGTTCGATACAAGTACTTAAAAGTATTGTCCTCTAGGGCTTACACCAACAAATAATACCATATTTTCTTGTAGTAAAGTAGACTTGGATTTTAAGCTCAAACACCTAAATTGACCTACTCTGCCCATCTTTTGAACGGGCTTAAATTGGATGGACCCCCGTTTTACCACCCCTAATTTTGATCTCTCTTTCTCATAATAATTATATTATTATTCTTTGTATATTCATCTATAATATTTAAGTATATATCAATATTATGATTAGATATATTTTTAATTGCTACAGAATTACGAGTTTTTAATTTTAATCTCTCAATGACTATTTTGAGTTTACAATGACTATTTTGAGGGACTAAAATTATCTATTTTTTTGTAAAAAGTTTTTAAAATATGGACTATTCTTACAAACTACAAAATTATGGAGATCTAAAATTACCATTAAAACTTAATAAGGACTAAACTAAACCTATCATAATTTTGTAAAGATTAAAAACATATTTAACCCAAATATATATATATATATATATATATATATATATATATATATATATATATATATATATATATATATATATATATATATGTGTGTGTGTGTGTGTGTGTGTGTGGAGAGATCAAATTACACCGGTGTAACATTTGAGTAATGTTACAACACTTAAACGCATTTGAATGTTTATATCCAATAGATCAACTATGTCAAATTTTGCAAAAATAAAAAATTGTTTGATATTTATAGAGATCGATCATGATTAATTTTTTTAAAGTATCGATCAAGATTAATGGTATTCAATAAAAATACATAAACTGTTAATCTCGATCGATTTTAATAACATATCAAACTATTTCAATTTTTTTCAAATTTAACTCATGATCTATACAAAAACTTTCAATCTAACGGTGGATTTTATGAAATTTGTATTCGTTAAACATTATTGAGCAGTGTAACATTACTCAAATGTTAAACAGGTGTAATTTGTTCCCTCCATATATATATCAAGTGAGAAAGGATATTCTTATATGAGAGGGATAGGAAGAAATATAAACTATTTGATTAAAATAAAAGGCTAAGACTAAAAGTGAATCACATATTCCTTTTTTTTTTTCCTTTCTAATTGTAGATTTGTTTTGTAACTAAAAAACAATTATAAGTTTATTTGGCATATTCTCTGACTACTTTCTTCCATCTCTATCACACAAAACCTAGATCTTTTATTATTTCAATGAATTATGAAAACATATTTTTGAGTGTGACCATGAAAGCATCAATTTACATATCATGATTAATGGTATATATATCTACATGATTATAATAGGTATTGTATTTTTTTATAAGATGGGCGATTGATGCAATAATTTTTTCATTAGATTATAATATTACGCTTTTGAGTACATCATTAGAAAACATAAGTAAAACAAAAATCGTTACACAAACAATCAATGTTATCATATGCTCTTAGAAAAAACATATTATTATATTTTAACATAACTCTTACAACTTCACACAGTCACAAGCCACTAATACGCACTTTGGAACTTCAGGAGGGATACACAGATGATCAGGACAATCCTCATCTGATTCGCAGAGAATCATTGCTGTGATATCAAATATGAATTAAGGAACGTTATTAAATTTGGATGAAAAAATTTAAAATTACAACAAAAGAATTCAAAAACGGTAAAAAATATTACTTACAACAATTTGTTATTGAAAGAAATATGGAAAGAAAAATGATCATAACATACATAAACTTATAAATTATAGTCATATTTTTTTCTTCTATGAATCTAGAAATATAAATTATATTTGATCACTTTATAGTGTCAAAAAATCCTACTTTCTTAGCAGGATATTTTTAAAATTATAATTATTTTTAATTATTTGTTTAGCTCATTTAATTAATCACTTGACCTTTCATTATATATTTTTATTTCTTTTTTAGCCCTTCGTCATAGATAAGGGAAAATAACAAAAAAAAAATTAATAAGGTTGAATGATAACAAAATATAACTCTTTTTAAATAACATGTTTTTTTTGGTAATATTGCATACCATATTTGAAAAAGTGTTGTACTTAACTAGTCTTATCTACGTGATAAAAGGGTTTTATTAGGCGGTGACTGAAGGCTTAGCGTGGAGGTTGTGTGTAGGTAACTGCAAAAAATGTTAGCACTATGACGTTCAAGTTAGTATGTGAAAAAGGCGGAGTAATGAAAGTTAGGGTAAAAATTGTAATCATATCATGGTATGGCTACAAGTCACGCTTCATGTCTAAGGAAAGCGGATAGTCGTTCAGATGGATATAAAGTTCCTGATTTACTGTTGGACGTTGATCTCTTGTGGTGTGTTGCATTGTAGTTGACGTGACTAGTTCTCATAACTTGTGCCTTATGTTGAGCTCTTTGTTGGGCTTCTAAAAGTTGGTTTTCTTATTGTGAGGAGACAAAAGGAATATTTGTGCATCAATCTTGTGGATAAAACACTTTTGAACAGGTGAAATCTTTCCACGGATTATGAATATGAAGTGATCTTTGAATTTATTTTTCAGTGTACAAATGTGACAGTTTTCAGCACTTAAGAGACACAATGATGATTGATTTGTGTTCCACTCGCGGATAGGGTTGTGGCCATATCGCTAGCCAATGTTAAACAAAATCTAACTGGAGAACAAATCTCTAATAGTTTTGGTGATAACATTATGTATAAAGAACAATCGGTACTCTGATGTGCATTCTTATTGTGTTGGAAACAAGATTAATATATGCTCCTGATAGAAATTTTTTTACATCTGATGAACATATGCAAGAGTCAACACTAATGGTCAACCAACTCTGATGGATTAGGTTGGCTTTGATTGAAATCCTTGATAAGATGAGTTGTGATAATCAACTCTGATATAGAAAAGTCAATTCTTATAATGGACTCCAAGAATGTGTTCAGATCAAATTAAAATTCTGATGGGTTTAAGATTCACACAATATCAAAAAAGGATGTTTGTCAAGTATTGTCCTTTTCATCAATGTTCTCAAATAAGAATTTACATGAAGACTCAACAGAAGTTTCCTCTTAATGCAAAACAATTAAAATAAATGAGTAATTAGTCTGACAATCTTTCAAGCAACAACAATTATCTTTTCCAACAACAGTTGTATGTCTTCACGCCAACGACTCTCTCAATATCTCCTATACAAAAACACATTGAGCATCCAAAGAAGATAAAAACATACATACGTGCAACACATTCAAATCCTTCATTAAAGTAAACATATTCAAATATTTTCTAAATGTTAGGAAATCTGAGCTTAAAAGAAGTTTACCACTCATTGAGTCTTTAGTGTAAACTAACAACTACTATTGTATTCATTTTTTAAAGTCCTTAGATAAGGCAAGAGGAAAATCCTTCAGATTAAGGGATGAAGATTCTTGACTTGTGTGTCTTGAGCAAGGAAGTCACAAATAAGAGAATTTGAGCAATAGTAATCCTTTGTAATTATAGTGGATAAGCTCCCCAGAGTGAGGGGACTAGATTATCCAAAGTTAAGGGGTTAACTAGAAAAATTCCTTATATGTTTATTTATCGAAATTGATTGATATATGGGTGAAAATTTAAAGACTAAATTACTTATATAATTTAAGGGTTATCTATATATACTTGTAAAGAAAACTCTAATTTGCTTACGTGGCAACCTAACAAAGCTTTCCTTTTTTGAACTTTTATTCTTAGGAGAGTATTGAGGTGATGTGACATCTCTACAAAGAACCCCTTATTTTCTATATACATGGCTAATGATTACAAGTTAATAAGTGTTTGTATTTCTTAACCCTTAATTTTGATTTTGTGTTTTATGTTTTTTATCTTCTTTAAACTTTTTCTTTCTCGGTTACTTCCGATGTGGTCAGATTGACTGTCTTATTAAGTGTTATGTCGCCTTCACATCTCTTTTTCTCCGGCTCATACACTTTGTATTAATTTGTGTTGAGTCTTTGGTATTGGCTGCATTTTTGGTTGATAAACCATTGTGACAAGACGTTGGATACAATGCTTCGAACACTGTATCAACATACTGGTCTGCATGCGCGCGCGTTTTATATTTTCAAGTTATATCTTTGTTTCTCTCTCATGAATCATGCATGGCGCATTTATTGCTTCAGATTATTGTCAAATATATTTTTATCAAGAATCTCCATGAAGCTTATTTCTGTAGAAGATATATTTTATTTATTGTGAAGAACTGTGCAAGTGCTTAGCACATCGTATCCCACATTGTGCATAGCGTGCCAGGAATTTCAATTGGCATCAGAGCAGGCACCCTGCCTGTTTCTAGGGTGAGATTCAGGACCTGAATTCTCTGGCATTATGGAAAAGGAAGGAGGATACATGAACAGACCACCTTTGTTCAATGGAGCCAGCAACTATGATTCTTAGAAATCCAAAATGACTGCATTTTTGAAATCTCTTGATAGCAAAGTTTGGAAGGCTGTTTTGACTGGTTGGAGTCAACCTACACTACCACAATTTTCCTTTACGGAAATAGCCGAAAAATGTTGCCAAAACTATGAAAAACGTTGCTTAAAAGAATAGGAGACGTTTTTCAGCCGTCCTCTATACGCGCGTTGCCTATAATCAAGGGGGACATTTTTCTCGCACCTTTGGCCACACTATTCATAAGCGTCGCCTAAACTCTGGGAAAACAATACGACTATCTGTCGCATAAATAGGTACACTTAGAAAACGTTGCCATAGCTTATAGGCAATAATTTTTCATTGTACATATATATATGAATGTTTCATTATCCTTATTTTTAGATAAATCGTAAAATAGACATTGGCTTTATTTTGTAAATATAATCTTTTGTACTTGTAATTTCATTATATAATTACTTGTAATTTCTTTTGTACAATAGAATGCCTAATGTCTAGTATACAACATACACACAAGAATACTAAGAATGAGATAATTCACAAAATTCAAATTTTATCAATGTTATGCCTTTGCATCAAAACAAAGCAAACAACATTAAGAATATTACATTTAGTGTATGCAAAATGCATGCTATTCCGTTCTTTGGCCAATCCAAATTCAATAACTTCAGGCCTCTTGTTAGTGAAGGCATGCATAACATTTCAAACAACTACTTGACACATAGGCATTTCATCAAACAATTGGAGGACAGTGAGCAACAGTGTAAATGAATAGATATCTGAGTATTGGATTGCTACAATATCCTTTGTGATGGTCACAATATCTCTAACAGCAGAATCAAAAATTGAAGATTATGCAAGAAAAGTACCAAAATTAATCTCACAAGTGGTAACCTTAGAATTGTGTGTCAAGATAAAATCAATTATTGATGTGCAATTGGTGTAGTCTTTTGGAGACTCTCCTCTTCTAGAGAAATTTGACTTTTTCTGCAACCATATGACAACATAAGAACGTAGAAAGTCACTAATAATCATAGTCTAGAGTAATACTGTTAAACCTAAAAAATGCATAATGTAGCAAAGCAATCACCCCTTTTAGCTCTTTCTTCTGTGAGAAATCGCTGAAAAACAACAAATAAAAGAACACGGTACTCAAAGAAACAAGAACTCAGGAACAACAACAACGCCGAATCTGTGTGAAGTTCGGCCGCAAGTTAATCGCAGAAAAGATCGCAGAGAAGAGAAAGGTAAAAGAGACATACCGCGAGGTTGAGCTTCTCACAAAGAGATTTAGAGGATTTGTGAAATTTGGGGGATTTAAGAGGATTGGGGGAGCTTCTCGCAATCAGTCGTCGCCGATCTTCGAGGGTTTCAGTCGCGAGAGAGGTTTTGAGGGTTTCATCACCGTCTTCTCCTTTTCTTTTCTCACTATTTGTGTTATTATTTATTTATTTATTTATTTAAATACTCTTTTTTTTCCTAAAGGTTATGTAAATACTTCCTTCACCGCTAAAATTAAAATATACTCCATATTTAAAAAGAAAAGAATCAACTTTCATTTTTTTGTTAAAGAAAAAAAAAATCAACTTTCATTTTTGTCAAGATAAAATTAATTGTAAATGTATTTTATTTACACACAACAACCACTTAGAATTTCTTTAACATTTTTCCAAAATATTTATTTCACGAAAAACCATAACAAAAATTACACCCAAATTATGTGTATATTTTTCTTCTTTTTTGGTCATGTAGTTTAGTGATTAGAATTTCATCCTTTAAAGATGAATAAGTGAATGTATCAGAGTTTGAGATCTGATCCCTACACATTCAACCAATTGAACTAAGCTCACGAGGCAGTGTTTATTTTTCTTGTTAAGTGTGTTTTTTTGGTACAATGTTAAGTGTGTTTTTTACTTTTTTTTTTTTATATTTTGAGACAAAATATATATATTTTATTTTTATGATCAAAAACTAGTTCAATTTATTTTTCCTTATTAAATATGGCCTTATAAAAGAAAATTATATAAACCAATATTCTTATTTCATTAAATTAAATAGTCTACCAAAAAGGAAATTAAATAGACTTTTACAGTGTTTAGAGAGAAGTATTTGCTTCAAAAAGTTTATCAACAAGTTTTTATTACTTTTAATGTGCTTAAGAAATGAGGGAGAAGTTGTAAGAATTTGGAGGGAGAAGATGTATAGAATAGAAAAGTATGTGCATGTGGAGATTGTAAGTGCACCAGTTCACTCCCATGTTTTAATAATTGTCAAAACCCATGAAAATAGTGTAGAACATATTTTGGCAACATTAGAAACAACTTGACAGCGAAAAACTATTTTTAATCTTTGAAAAATTGATTTTAAGGTTCTTTGTATCGATACATAAATACTTGTATTGATACAAATGTCCTGAAACTACTTCAGACTGATTTTGAGCATTTTGTATCGATACACACTTCATTTGTCACTACAAGAAAAAGGCTGAATACCCACGGATTTGTTACCCACGGACCCAAGCCGTGAGTATTACCCATGGTATTGCCGTGAGTAACGTTAAAAAACGTTTCAATTTTTGTTCGCGCGTGAGTGCAGTAAAAAGTTAGTTACCCACAGCTTATCTGTAAATAATAACCACGGTATTACCATGTGTAATGTCGAATTTAGTTACCCACAGAAAATTCGTAGATAATGTTAAACCTTATTTTCTTTTTTATTTTTCATTTAATTAATTTTCCAGCAAAACCCTATATTGGAAAGTAACAAAAAAAAAAAAGAAGGTATATCACGTGAAAACAACTACTGAACGTGAAACTGTCAAGAAGCATATACAAACAGTAAGTTCTCGCGGCCTATCGACGGCGAAACCCTTTTCACAACCTTCACAACCACTCAGTAGGTACCGACGGTGTACTGAACGTGAAACCCTTTCCAACAAGACGGTGTACCGACGACGACTGAACCGGCGGAGACATCTGAGCTTTCGGCGGCGTTCGTTCTCGCGTTCTCCAATCATTCGACGGCTAGGGCATTCTTCAATTTGAAACAGTAAGTTCTATTCTGTTAATTTTTTTTGTAAATCTGAGCATAGTTTTGTGTATAATCTGTTCAATCTAATTATGTTTTGGGACTTGTGGTGGTACTATGCTTTAGATATAGGTTAAACTATCCCAGTGTATTTAAGTCCCAATGTTTTCCCAATTCAAGCCAATTGAATTGAGTACAAAATTTTGTAGTGGTTTTAATTAATTAATGTAGTTGCAAAATATAGAAAATTTTCTGGCAGTTATTTGTTTTTGAAATTGATACTAAAATAATATGATTGGCCTTTTGCAATAGTAATAGATAGATAGAATTGCATAATGATGCTATTCTGTTTGTAAAATCAATTTGAGTAATATTGAGGTTTCCTTGGATTTTATTCTATAATTTCATTGGCATGAATTTTGAAGTGCACAATTGGCGAAAGGAACAAAGAATTTGGATAAATGTCTAATATTTTTTCCCCTTCACACATCACCTTTTGGATAGACTGTGTTAGGATAATTGAATTACATTGAGTGGTTTCACTTCCATTGATTAGATTCAAGTTAAAAAAATTTCTCGGAGCCATTCCTTCATGTAATTAGAAATAGTTGGATTTATCAGATACTGAGACTCAGCCAGATGAATGTTAGTCTTCATGTAAATGTAATAGTGTTGGTAGATATTTGGATAGTTATGTGTGATTATGGGGGAAGATATCCTTAAAATCTATGGCCTTATATATGGCTAAAAACTTTAGACATCATGGTGAATATCCATGTCACAGTATAGTTTTAAAATCTATGGCCTTATTAAACTAAATTGTTAAGAAATCTAAAGGTTGTAGCTCTTGTTTCAAAACTTTAGACAGTAATAGTCTTACAAATTCATGATCTAATTCAATTCATTTACCAATATCAAGATTAGAACCAATCTCCTTAAAAATATTAGCCAATCTAAGGTTATGATATAATAACTATAATAACTACGTTGAATATCCATGTCACAGTATATCTAATGCTGTTGTATACTCTTATTTTTTTTACTAAAGAAATAGACATTGAGTAATGTTGTTCACATCACATATTTACAACCATTTTATGAATGATATATGATATAAAATAAATTGCCACTTTCTCAAATTGAATAACCATTTTTTTACACTTTCTGATCAAATCAGGGATGACTCAAAAGGTATAAATTAAACAATCTAATAAACCACTAAATTGCTCTATGCATCTATAATTCATTCAAATATAGATCATTGAATCTAGTATTTGACATTAATTCATGTCTTTATCAGTCATTTTCCATTTGAATTGTTTTTCAATTTGGTCAATTAGAAAGATCAAATTGATAAAAGTTTGACAAAGACAATGACTAAATTCAAAAAAAAAATTAACAAAGACATCAAATAATTCAAGATATCATTAAAGTGATACTTAGGAAGTACTCCCTCCGTCTCAAAATGATTGTCGTTTAACACACATATGCATTTTAATTTATCATATTTCAAATTGAGTTATTAGATGTTGTCCAAAATATGGTTTTTGCTTTTATTTTTTCCTTGTGTGGTTTACTTGTATTTGTTTTTGGTTTACTTGGCGGTAACACTTTTTGCGTGATTTGCTTATGTGTTTTGCAAAGGCGGCAGAGGATGAGGTTCGACAAACACGGGAAGAGCTTAAGAATGCAGAGCTTAGGAGACAAAAGGAAGTACAACAATCAGAACAACGTGCTGCAGAGTTCCAAAGACAGTTGGAGGCGTTGACAAAAAGTGTTACCGCCACGCAGGCTGAGTCCTCCCGTCATCAACGTCCTCATCCAGATTATGATGAGGATGAGGATGAGGATGAGTCTGAGGATGAGTATGATGGTACTAGTGATGATAATGAGGATAATTAACTTTTTAGTGCATTTTGTTATGACTTAATCTTACGTTTACCGTAGCAACAATACTAATGTATTTTGATGGCTAAGTTTATTATAGCTTACTTCTAAGGACAATACTAGCTAGTGCATTTTGATGGCTAAGTTTATGACTAAGTTTATTCTAGCTAGCTTAGACTTGTAGCGACATGTTATGACTACATATTTTGTTTAATATAGTCTTATGTTTTTATTTTGGCATTTGTAATAGTGTCAATTTTTGTTAACATTACACTTTGGTTAAGTGACATTTTGATTACTTTAATCTCTTTAATTTTAAAGTTAGTTAATTTTTTGTTTGTGGTTGTTTAAAATTATTGGTTATAATGTTGGATGAAAATGAAGGATATATATCCTTGGATAGGGTAGAATCATAATATTAAAAAAATAAAAATAAAATTGGCGTTACCCACAACAATGCTATCATTAATATGCTTAAATAGATTTCCATAGCTATGCCGTGGGTAACATTTTCTGAACGTTTTTTACGGATACACTGTGGGGAACAATTACATACGGCTAGGTCGTGGGTAACCAGTTTTGAACGTTTGTTACGGTAAAGCTATGGGTAAAAATTACATACGGCTAGGCCGTCAGTAAGAAGTTCTGAATGTTTTCTACGGAAACGTTGTGGGTAACCATTCGGGACGCTTATTCAGTGGGTAATTAGTTACAGTCTATCCGTCAATAATAACGTCAGTTCGACCGTGGGTAATGCGTCACTAACGTTATCCACGGCTTTCGTATGAGTAATAAATTACCAACGAGCTTTTTCGTCATGGACCCGAGCCGTGGGTACTCCGTGGGTAATTTTCCATTATTCATAATATAGCCGTGGGTAATGTTAAAATTGGCCATGGGTAGAGACAGATTTTCTTGTAGTGTGTATCGATACAAAAACTAGTGTTCAGGGGCAGAGAGTCACTTGTGTATCGAATCATGCTTGCATGTATCGATACACACCTAACTCTCTCAAAACACCAGAGAAAGCATTGTGTATCGAATCATGCTTCCATGCTTCAATACATATCAGTCAGGTTTTCAAGAAACTGATATATGTATCGATACATATTCGTGTTTGTATCGATACATAGGTCAAATATTTCAAATTTGAACGCTGGTCAAGGTGTTTGTATCGATACATACCATCATATGTATCGATACAAGTCTGTTCTGTTTTGCCTAAATTTGCTCAATTCTATTTTCTCTATAAATAGCAATGTGAGTGTTTGTTGTAAGTGTGAGAATCCATCTGAAAAACACATTTGATCAAGGTTTAAGAGAAATTTTGGATCAAAGACTTATTCAACACAAGTTCTTCATCTTCTATCAAATCACTTCAAATTTGAGATTGAGTATGGTATCAATCAATGGTTCGTAGTTGGGACGTTGGATCAAAGACTTATTCAACACAAGTTCTTCATCTTCTATCAAATCATCTTCTGTGCGAAGGTTTTCGGTACGAAGACGGCGCAAGATTGGGACGTTGGAATCAGAGGTTGAAGCTTCGCGAGGTGTTGAGAAGAGAAAATTATGACATAAAAATAAATTTAAAGTTTTATCCTAAACTAAGCGTGCGACTAATTTGGATTTGGACTAAAGAATTTTTTTTAGAGAGAGAAGAAGTTTTTTGTTTGTTTTCTATTTTTTCTAAAGATCACTAAATGCGCCTCTTCGGAAATGAAAGTTCATTTTTTTCGTGGTTTTTTAGCGTTGTGTGTGATGTGTCAAAAGCGATAAAGTCCTACGCTATTACAACCAAATCGAATAATTATTACAACCATATCGAATCAAATGAAAAAAAAAATAAAAGGCAATAAAAATGCAAGCGGAGAAATAAACATGAATATGAAATGCACTTACGAAGAAAAGAAAACAAAATGTCAAATATTGATGTGAAGTGTGTGTGTAAAAATATAATGTGAATGTGACAAAGAGTGAAAAAATGCAAAGAGCACAAAGTCATATAAAAATATCATCGCACATTTTTTAACTAGCGAGAAAAAAGAAACAAATAACAAACATGACAAAAAATGAATTTAGGCCAAAAGATGGTCCTTAACTATTAATGCTAGTGCTAGAGCTCAATGATTTTATAAAGTAAAATATTGTCTCTAACAAGTATATTTAAATGGTGCATTGTCCTAGCCTAAATGCAAATGCAAGTATGCATGTAAAAAAATGTAAAGTGAAGTTGTAGTGTAAAATGTCATGTAAAAGTATGAAGTAGTGTAATGTAAAAATGTAGCATATGATATGATGTAAAATGTGGTGTAAAGTGACATGAAAATGTTATGTAAAGTATGATGCAAAAATGTGAATATGAGACATATATCATGAAAGAGCAAATAAAAAAAGATAATCAAACATATGCAAGAACAAAACAATGAGAACTTAGAAATTAAAAAATAAATTTAAAAGAGATTTTAAAATATTAGTGTAAGAGTTTAAGCTCAATAAGCTTAAAATAAGCTATTGTCTCAAACAAACACTTATTGAACACTTATTGTCTCAAACCGGTCCAACCCGAACCGAACCAGACCAGGAAACCAAAACCGGTTCACACAAAAAAAACCAGATGGGGGGCACGTACAGAAAATTGGGGGCGCACGAGTAATAAATCTGGACGAATCAAGAAACGCCACTTGGCGTAGAGCTTCTTCTTCCTCAACAATACAAGACTAGTTCGCCGGAATTTCATCTCCTCACCGGCGCGGTGGTTCGATTTCACCGGCGGAGCTACAGACCGCCAAATCACGCGAACCAAACACCGTCCGACTCGGAATCGTCCGATCAACCCAAATCCGGACCCTGATTTTGCAAAGGAAGCATATAAAAACGAGACCGTGCTCGAAATCGACGGAGGAAAAAAGTTTGAAAAACACGATCTACACGAAATAAAGAGAAAACGACAATTGGAATAGGTTTCAATGAGTTCCGGAAATGATTAACAACTTAAATCGCACTCGTTTGGTGTCGAAATCATAAGAAAAGGAGATTGAATTTTTGGTATTTTTTCGAGTTCGGATTTGACACGTTTCCGGTGAGTTTTAGATGATTCAGACGATGGATTTGTGTTTAAGAGGTTGTTTAGAAGCTTATGATGTATTTGATTTTGAGTTTGGTTGAGATTTGTGATTTTGAGTTTTCCGACGAAGGGTGGTGACTGATTTGGCTTTTTCCGGCGTGTTTGGCGGCGTTTTAGACGAAACGGTTGATGGATTTGTGATTAGAAGAACGAGAGGAAGCTAATGGTATGATTAGATTTCAATTTGGATGAGTTTTGAAAAATGGGTGTGGTGGTTGAGTTTTCCGGCGACCGGAGGTGGTTTTCCTGCGCCATAATATTTTCTGATCTGCTTTTTGTGATTGTTCTCTGAATTTTTGTTTTTGGGGAATTGTGAAATTGATTGTTCATGATTGAGTGATGTGAGATTTGTATTTATAGAAGAAAATTAGGGTAAATGGTATTTGTGTAATATTGTGTGAAAAAATGGTAAATAAAAATAAATGGTAAATGAAAATGAAATAGAGATAGTGAGGTGGAAGGATATGATTTTTACTATTTTTTGTAAACTTTGCGATAAAAAGTGAAGAAGAAATAAATTGAAATAAAATATGATAAAATGTAAATCTTTTTGATATTTTGAAATATATCGTAATAAAATATAAAATGCGCGTAAAATAAGAAAAAGATTTTTTTTAATATTTTTGAACTTTTACGCTAAAATGCGAACTATTTAAAAATAAAGTGAAAAAATGAACGAAAAATGCATGAAAAAGAAATAAAATATTTTTTGTATATTTTTATGCAAGAAATGCAAAATTGGATTTGTAGGTCCAAAATTGGGTACTACAGCTGCCCCTATTTATGTTTCTTCAATCGGAAAAATGAAGATTAAAACCCTTGTTTAGACGAGATTGAAGAGACTTAAATATAAAACATGCACCATTTTTGGACCTAAAATCCTCTAACAATGCTTATGATGCAAATATGAATGCAGAAAATGCAGATGATGATTTTTTTTTTAATTTTGTATGAATGTTGTAAAAGACAGACAAAGGAAGAAAAACATAATTATGAGTCCACAAGGGAAAAATATGGTCCGACTGAGGAAATAACAAAATATACCCTGAGTCAATTAGGAGAACGAACTCCACTGGGAACAAAGTAAAACACAGGGGAGAATATTATCCATTATCATATGGATGAAAGTAATGTGAGAAGAACATTGTCCACCGTCTTACAAAGAGACGAATTGCAGATAAAAGACAACGTTTAAAGAGTACAAGAACATTGTCCACCGCCTTACAGAGAGACGGATTGCATAAAGAAGACAACATCCACAAAACACGAGAGCATTGTCCACCGCCTTACAAAGAGACAGATTGCAGATACAAGACAACGTCTACAGAGAATAAGAGAATTGTCCACCGCCTGACAAGGACGGATTGCAGATAAAAGACAATCTCTACAAAGAACAAGAACATTGTCCACCGCCTTACAAAGAGACGGATTGTAGAAAAAAGGACAACGTATGAATATTACCAACTACCGTATAATGATAATGTATAAAAGGTAATATGAAAAGGTGAGAGACACTTCCTACCATCCAACAAAGTGATGGTGTATAAAAGACAATGACTGATATTACCAACTACCGTATGATGATAGTGTATAAAAGGTAATATGAAAAGATGAGAGACACTGCCTACCATCCAACAAAGTGATGGTGTATAATAGACAATGACCAGATATTACCAACACCCGTATAATGATAGTGTATAAAAGGTAATATGAAAAGGTAAGACATCATCTACTATCCAATGAAGTGATTGTGTATAAAAGACAATGGCCAGATATTACCAACTACCGTATAATGATAGTGTATAAAAGGTAATATGAAAAGGTATGACATCATCTACTATCCGTTGAAGTGATAGTGTATAAAAGACAATGACATATGTTACCAACTACCGTATGATGATAGTGTATAAAAGGTAATATGAAAAGATGAAAGACATTGCCTACCATCCAACAGAGAGATGGTGTATAAAAGACAATGACATATATTACCAACTACCGTATGATGATAGTGTATGAAAGGTAATACTCATCTTTGAGGATCAATAACTCTACTGGGAACTTCAAAAGAGACACATGTAGGTTAGATTGTAAAAGTGTATATGTTTGTAGAGAAAAAGATTTGTGTGATCTTTTGTGTAAAATCTGAATAAGATTCATTGGGGATAAATCCACCTGAGGAATTGTGGAGTGTATCTGGTAAAATACAAGTTTCTTGTATGGAAAACTTGTCATTTGCTGTTTTGAAACGATGTTTAGTCCGGGAACAAACTGGAGGGAAACTGTGAAACAAGACTTTGTGTCCAATTGAAGAATAAATTCAACTAGAATTTTCCTTTTATTGTAGGAAAAACTGAAACAACCATCTTCCAGAAGAGGGGAGTCTAGTGGGAAATTTTTGAAACAAGAGAGATGTACACTTATTTTCCTAAGATGACACTCTAACTAGAGAGAACAACATGCATATCCCGACTCTATTTTGTAGACACAGACAAGACAAAAGAGACAGAAATTTGTATATGATGTAACAATGTATGAATGATGTAAATGCTTATGTCACATGTAAATGATATGTATGAATGTATGTATGAATGTATGTTGTGAATATTTGCTGACAAAACAGACAGGACGAACGAGACTGGAGACAACCCAACGTTGCAGTACAACTCAAGGTATCTCAACAAGGTGTATATGTTGTTGTAGACGAAGCAAGAGAACTCCTCTTCTTGGAGAAGGAACAACTTCTCTGAGAAATGATCGTTTTAACCGAACGATCTGTATTGAAACTTGATTGTATTAAAGACAACAAAATCAACTTTCATTGGGGATGTACCCTCTTCTTGAGATGATTGTTGACATTCTCTTAGAGAAAGCTTGTTTGCTGTTGATGAATAACTTGAGAAGACAGAGACGACTTGCCCCTTTCTTTAGATTCTTGCATTAGTCTGATAAATTTTTGAAAGAATTGCTCGAAAAGAGTGATTGGCTGACCTTTTACACTTAGGCATTGTATCTGTTAACTACAACAACGTGCACTGAGAGTGGAAACTTTTGACCATCCATGATATTGACAACCAAGGTTCTGTCATGTTTCACAGCATGTAACTTTTCAGGAAGATATGATCTTGCCATAGTATGCCACAAGTGTTTGAAACCATGAAGGGTATGTCACTGACCAACTGATGTTTGTAGTATAACCAAATCAACCTTGATAAGCAGAAAATTCAACTTGTTTGCCCCTGATTGGAAGAATCTACAGATAACTTGCCCCTAGTTAGGAGCGTCTCAAGTTATCTTTGCCGTTGATCAGACTATAGCTCAAATTTCATTGATGTCAAGTATTAATTTGAAAGTAAAATTATTTCTTTTTGAAAAGTATTTTTTGATATCATGCTATGCAAGTTTTTTTGAAATTGGATATTTTTTTTTGTATTTTTGAATGAAAACACATAGGATGTGTACAAAAGGTTATTACTGATTAATCAAACAGGAGGAGTCAGCGTAACAATAAACTTGCTGAACATACCTTCACAGTGAACCTAGCTTCAATTAGGTCTTTTGAGTATTATAGTATGCAAAAATTCATGTAAATCAAGCCAAAAAGTGATATAGACTTGTGTTATCAAATTCCCCCATACTTCTAAACTGCTTGTCTTTAAGCATAAAAATAGTAACTTTTTTTAGCACAGGTTTGAAATTGGACACGGTAACTCTAATCATACGTGGTTGCCGGCTAGACATGAAAATCAAGTAATAAACATCAAAACCAAGGGTACTGTAGTAACACAAAACCACACATTGCAGTCAAAGACTTCCATCATATAAAGACAAATCTGAAATATTTTATTGTAACTTTAACTTTTGTTTAAGTTTTATTCACCCTTTTCATTCAAGCGCAATCACATTAAGCCCATTATCTTGTACACGCTCATGGTGGGAAATCTGTTATTGATTATGATCATATACCGAGGGGTGCTGATAACATAAGTTTGGTAAACCCCTTTTTTCTCTTTCCCAAATGCAGCTGTGGGGGATCGGATCGTAACCCGCCCTACCAAGTTCAAAATCAGACTCCTTTGAACCAACTACCAATGGGTGTATTTACAATGGTTTTTCTTTGTATGTTCAACAACTGTTGGATTAAACGACCGACTGACGGTCGTCTAACTTAATAAGTGCATTCGCATTTTTAAAATCAACCAAAGTATACAAACTTTCATTTCTGGATCATTCACTTATGTTCATCGATTTCCCACTTAGTTTGTGCCCAAGATGGTGCCGACTGCTAAGATAAACTACTAAGGGTTACCTTAAAACTTAAATTCAAGACTTTGTCAAAATTAGTATTCAAATTAATCTTGCATACTTCTAAGAGCCTAAGGTGTTAAGACAATACCGATTTTATTGAATCATTACTAAACCTTCATAATGTAGCCTAAAAGTGAAAAAACAACCTATATACTCTTAAAGTGTCATGGCAAATGTCAAACCAAAATTGTTTTATTTTTTTTAATAAGATGCATCTCAAGTAATTGGGAGAATCGGATAACAACGAAAACATATGCAAGAGTGGCTCAATTTAGCATAAAAAGTTTTGTTTTTGCATGAAATAGTGAAAGGAAGTGAAGCAATGCCTTACATCATCAACTAGGTTTTTCATCATTGAAAGCATACATCAGCAAAAATCAGTCATTTATTTTCATCATCCTCGCTCCAAGTTTGTATGTAATAAAGCAAGAGAAAAGTGTGAATATGAATGGATTGATTAAAAACATGCATGTTTATTGTATTGAAAGTACTTGACAAAAGACAGAATTTTAAAAGCAAACAAATACTTGACAAGAAAGAAATATAAGCCTAGCGACCATAGGGATGAGCTTCCTTGTATCACTGACTTCAACCTTTGGACTTCACCCTTCAAAGACAAACAATATTCAATATTGCGACCAGGTGCTCCTTGTTGTTGACTTTTATGGAGATTTTGATCGATACTGTTGTTGAATCTGATGCCTTTGTTGAGATTGGAAAGGCAAAAACAGTTGCTCAAGGAGTGAGATGGTGGTTATTTTGTGCCACCATTAAAGAGGAGATCAGGGCATTTTTCTTTTCCAATTCTTCACGAAGCTGAGTGTTCTCTTGCATATTTACTTCCATTCTTTTCTTTTGTTGACACAAGTGTTGTACTTGCGAGTTGACTTTTGACAAGAGCGTCAGACCACTCAAACAAGACAACTTGATTTCTGACTGAACAAGGTGTGAGACTCAAACCTTTGGAAATAGGACCATGAATGTAGAATGATGCATGTAAAGAAAGTTTTGTTTTGATTTTCAAATGACTTTAGTATATCAATCATAAAGGACCTCAATTTTTGTTTGTAAATGATCAAAAGAATATTATTTTTTCCTTTCAAAGTAAACCCTTTTTTTTTTCAAGGTCCATGATGATTGTGAAGTTTATAAAGAAATTCCTCTAAGTCCTTTGAAAACCAATGGAAAAAGATTTTCATGGATGCATGGATGCAACTACCACAAACATAAGCAAACATGGTTGGTTGAGATATCACAAAGTTGGAGTCAAAAGGTAAACCACCCACAATGTATGAACTATTGGTTTTCTTGCATTTGTAACACGGGTTCTACAAAGTTCCCAACGTCATCAACTTTCCTTCTTGAATACCAATGTCCACGAATGAACTCACGGCCAAATGAAATATCCAAGGGAAAGTCTCGATTGAGCGTGGTATCGCGGAACAACTAATCCATGAACCTCTCGGCTTAGCCATCGCACCACACCCTAAAAAGGCTAAAATGGGTTAAAGGTGTCTAAAGGTCCACAACATCCTCGGAATACATATCATAGCAACATCTACGTGAGCCTCACGTTGAAAAGAATACTACAACATGACCCCTCCATTGTGCGCGGTTTCATCACTTGTGACTATGTGCGAGACTGAACATTCGCTCATTCACTATGATCTTACCACAACTATCTCATGGTGCACCTAAGCTCGGGTCAAGCTTATCTCAACTCATGAACCCCCATTAATATATGTAAAGCATGTAAACAAGTAAGCACATAGGAAAGCAATAAATTAGAATAAACTAGATAGGTTCAACCCTCTTAAGGAGAGAATCCCAAGTGAAGTCGCCATTTTTCTGTTGCGGGGATTTTGGGATTTCCACCACTACATTGACCTTTCATTTCCAAAAGAGGTATTAGCATTTAAAAAGAGAGATTCTAAGCTCGGGGGTAAGTTACGCCTAGGGAAGGTATTAGCATCCTAAACGCCCATGGTACTCCATGGTAACCTCTAATTTATTACTTTTTATTGCTTTTAATGTGCTTAAGAAATGAGGGAGAAGTTGTAAGAATTTGGAGGGAGAAGATGTATAGAATAAAAAAGTGTGTGCATGTGGAGATTGGATTGAGAAGATAAAATTATGACATAAAAATAAATTTAAAGTTTTATCCTAAACTAATCGTGCGACTAATTTGGATTTGGACTAAAGAATTTTTATTAGAGAGAGAAGAAGTTTTTTGTTTGTTTTCTATTTTTTCTAAAGATTACTAAACGCGCCTCTTCGGAAATGAAAGTTCATTTTTTTCTTGGTTTTTTAGCGTTGTGTGTGATGTGTCAAAAGCGATAAAGTCCTACGCTATTACAATCAAATCGAGTAATTATTACAACTATATCGAATCAAATGAAAAAAAAATAATAAAAGGAAATAAAAATGCAAGCGGAGAAATAAACATGAATATGAAATGCACTTACGAAGAAAAGAAAAAAAAATGTCAAATATTGATGTGAAGTGTGTGTGTAAAAATATAATGTGAATGTGACAAAGAGTGAAAAAATGCAAAGAGCACAAAGTCATATAAAAATATCATCGCACATTTTTTAACTAGCGAGAAAAAGAAACAAATAACAAACATGACAAAAAATAAATTTAGGACAAAAGATGGTCCTTAACTATCAATGCTAGTGCTAGAGCTCAATGATTTATAAAGTAAAATATTGTCTATAACAAGCATATTTAAATGGTGCATTGTCCTAGCCTAAATGCAAATGCAAGTATGCATGTAAAAAAATGTAAAGTGAAGTTGTAGTGTAAAATGTCATGTAAAAGTATGATGTAGTGTAATGTAAAAATGTAGCATATGATATGATGTAAAATGTGGTGTAAAGTGACATGAAAATGTTATGTAAAGTATGATGCAAAAATGTGAATATGAGACATATATCATGAAAGAACAAATAAAAAAAGATAATCAAACATACGCAAGAACAAAACAATGAGAACTTAGAAATTAAAAAATAAACCTAAAAGAGATTTTTAAAATATTAGGGTAAGAGTTTAAGCTCAATAAGCTTAAAATAAGCTATTTTCTCAAACAAATAATTATTGAATAAGCTAGTACTAACACATAATGAAAACAAGCAACTAAAAAAGAAGTTAAAAAATAATCTCAAAATAAGTCCCTAAAATATTAGTGTAAAATTTGGACTCAATAAGCTTCAATAAGCTATTGTCCCAAATAATCACTTATTCAAATAAGCTAAAAAAAACATGATGATAAAAAATGCATGTTAAATGAATTAAGCGAGTAAGGGGGTGCAAACCTGAAATTGGGGAGTGCAGAAGAAAAACAGATTAGAAAAAGAAGGAGGCCTAAAGCCCAATCAGCAAGTTCAAGCATGGGGGTGCAGAAAGCATCAGGCGCGTGCCAAACAGCAAATGAGCAGCAAGCCCAGTCCAATATGCATTAAGACCAAACCGGTCCAATTGCCGTTTTCTCTTTATTTCGTGTAGATCGTGTTATTCAATTGTCCTTTTCTCTTTATTTCCAATTGCCGGTTTGGTCTTAATGCATATTGGACTGGGCTTGCTGCTCATTTGCTGTTTGGCACGCGCCTGATGCTTTCTGCACCCCCATGCTTGAACTTGCTGATTGGGCTTTAGGCCTCCTTCTTTTTCTGATCTGTTTTTCTTCTGCACTCCCCAATTTAAGGTTTGCACCCCCTTACTCGCTTAATTCATTTAACATGCATTTTTTATCATCATGTTTTTTTTAGCTTATTTGAATAAGTGATTATTTGGGACAATAGCTTATTTAATCTTATTGAGTCCAAATTTTGCACTAATATTTTAGGGACTTATTTTGACATTATATTTTAATTTCTTTTCTTTTTAGTTGCTTATTTTGCTTATGCGTTCTAGCTTATTCAATAAGTGTTTGTTTGGGACAATAGCTTATTTTAAGCTTATTGAGCTTAAACTCTTACACTAATATTTTAGCTTATTTCTAAGTTCTTATTGATGTGTGTTTTGCATAAGTTTGATTATCATTTATTTGCTCTTTTCATGATATATATTTCATGTCCGCATTTACATCATATTACATCACATTTATATGCTATATTTTTCTACATTGCATTACATCACATTTTGCATATTACATGACATTCGACACTTTTTTACATCACACTACAATTTCACAATACATGTTTCACTACACATTTTTATATGCATACATGCATTTGCATTTAGATTAGGACAATGCATCATTTTAAAAATGCATGTTAGAGACAATATTTTGCTTTATAAAATCATTGAGCTTTAGCATTAGCATTAATAGTTAAGGACCATTTTTGGCCTAAATTCATTTTGTCATGCTTGTTAATTGATTCATTTTATTTGTTAAGTTTAAAGTGTATGCTCATATGCGATGATTTTTATTTGACTTTGTTCTCTTTGCATTTTTTCACTCTTTGTCACATTCCCATTATATTTCACATTGTATTTTCACACACACACACATACACACTTCACATTAATATTTGACATTTTGTTTTCTTTTTTCGTAAGTGCATTCCAAACTCATGTTTATTTCTCCGCTTGCATTTTTATTGCCTTTTATTATTTTTTCATTTGATTCGATATGGTTGTAATAATTATCCGATTTGGTTGTAATAGCGTAGGACTTTATTGCTTTTGACACATCACACACAACGCTAAAATACCAAGAAAAAAATGAACTTTCATTTCAAAAGAGGCACGTTAGAGTAATCTCTAGAAAAACTTATAAAAATAAATAAACATCTTCTTCCTCTAAAAATACAAATTTCTTTTAGTCCAAAACCAAATTAGTCGCACGATTAGTTTTTTTAGGAATAAACTTTAAATTTACATTTCATGTTTTAATCTTCTTTTCTCATCTAAATCTCCACATGCACACACAAATTCTCTCTATACAACTTCTCTCAAAATTCTTACAACTTCTCCCTCATTTTCTTAAGCACATTAAAAGCAATAAAAAGTAATAAATTAGAGGTTACCATGGAGTACCATGGACGTTTAGGATGCTAATACCTTCCCTAGGCGTAACTAACCCCCGAGCTTAGAATCTCTCTTTTTAAACGGTTTTCGACACTTTCCCCTCTTTGGAAATGAAAGGTCAATGTAGTGGTGGAAATCCCAAAATCCCTGCAACAGAGGTTGCCCCTGAGATTTTAAGAGGTTTGAAGCCCGGATGAGGAGGATCTCTAGGAGGCCAGGTGATCTTGGCAGGTTCCTCGATTCTTTTGAGTTTATCCTTAAGCGCCTTGGCATTCTTTTTCTCTTCAACTCTTGCAGCTTTCTCATTGGCTTGTTTCTGGAGCGTTTCAAAGAGCTTCTCCAAGCCTTTCTTAAGGGAATCCACATCCTCTCTCAAAGCAGCTTGATTCTTCTCTATCTGATCCATAATCCTTTTCAAATTAGCACGCGTCCCGTGAGAATGTGGGAGAACAGGTGCTGATGGCAACCGCTTCTTTGGCTTCCGGACTATTTTTGAAATTCCTGGAGTATGGAGGGTGAGAAGATGAGTTTTTCAACGCATGCGAATGCATGAAGATGCATGGGTATGCATTGAAGGTACAAAAACACAAGAAGGGGGGGGGGGGTTGAATTGTGTTTTGGATAGTTTAAAAAAACTTCTTCTAAGTTCTTTCGAACTTATCAGATTTAGCAGCGGATAACACAATAAAGGAGAATAGAGAGAGAGAAAAGACACAAGCAATTTATACTGGTTCCTCTCACAAGTTGAGAGTAGTCCAGTCCCCTTGCACTTCCAAGGGAGTTCACTAAAAACACTTTTGTTACACTTGCTCAAACTCACTAGTAAGAGACTTCCACAATGCTCAAGTATTCTAACAAGAGACTTCCTAAACTAGATGATAAATATTGTTTTTGAGAACCTTTGAGTACTTGATAAGAATCAAATACTCAAGGCAAATTACAACACTAAACACAAGAACTACACTTAAGATTCTAACGAAAGATAAGTGATAAAGCAAGGTTGTTTGTTATCAGAAGCGCTGTTTGCTCTCTTGTGAATATGATCAGTTTGCAAGTTGTAATCCACACTTGACTATGTCTTCGAGGTCTCTATATATATGACAAGATAGAGACGTTGCTAATTTGACCGTTGTCAAGCTGTTTTGTTTGCTGGAGCAGTTCCTAGGTGGTCACATGTGATTAAGCTCAACAAGGAAACTTGTTGACTTCACTTTGCAGGTTAAGGCTTTGTGTGTGTCCAAATGAGGTAATGCGAAAGTGACTAATGCACATATTATCTTCCCAAGATAATATTACACCGTGCTTTGATTTTCCTTCACACATATTTGAATTTGACCGTTGTTAATCCCTAAGCCAACATGTGATTCCCTTTCATGAAACTTCCAGCACAAGACTGATCTCAGAAGTCTGTACTCCCAATACAGCTTCTGGTGTTGTGTACTTCTGATGACTTATGTTTCTGATGATCATCCTTCTGATAGATCATCAGAACTCGCGTTTGGTGCTTCTGATCAGATCTTATGTTGATCCTTCTGATCATCATCAGAACTTCTAAGCTTCAGTGCATTGTTGACTTTTCACTAATGTTCCTGCACACTTAGATTAAATATTAAAATACCCTATTGTTCATTAATACTTTGTTATCATCAAAACTTAAGCAGATAATCGTCAGAACCACTTTTGTTCCAACAATCTCCCCCTTTTTGATGATGACAAACTAAGTATTAATTTACAATGGTTGTTGAATTAATTTATCAAGTTTCAAAACAGGTTTATGAGTTTTGCACACTCCCCCTGAGTTAAACATTGATTAATTAAGTTCAGTCTAAGATTATATTTTAAATTTGAACTAATTTTTACATATTTGACTCTTGGGAAAGGAGTTTTGCAAGCTCTCCCCCTAAGTCTGATACTTCTAGAAAAATTGCACTTTTTCTTGAAATATCATATGTTCAATTCTTTCAAGTTTAACATATATTCCCCACAATAAAAAAACGTTTGCGTAAGGCATAAACTTAAATGTAATGACAGTTTCAGTAAAGTGCATTTAAGTTTTTCATCCAAAAATTAATTCCTCATTCTCCCCCTTTTGTCATCAACAAAAAACATTTACGTGAAAAGAAGAGAAGAGTAAAAACAGTCAACGCAAACAATTGGTCATTGAAAGCGGTTTGTATTGAGAAACAACACATATTATTCTATAAAAGGCACATGACCATGAAGAAACCATATTCATTGCAAGAAAACATTTTCAGAGTAGCAATGAATAATGAAACTAGAATCTTTTTGGATACAGCATCTGAGATTGCAAGAAAGAAGAATCCAGCTGATAGAAAATCAACAGAAGCCAATCGTGAAGATGGCAAAACTACATCAGTGGAATCAACTGCACGCTCAAAAGCTAAGGAGAGGAAGCCAAAGGATGATAAAGGGCTTAGTCTCGTGTTGGAAGGAGATAGGCTTATAATTAAGGAGGAGAGTGTAGGATCAAATTTCTATTCTGAATAGAAATCAGAACTGTACTTTTGTAATAAACATTTTTGGATTAAAATTGATCCATTCTCGACCTTTATTGTTTACCTATGTACCCGCTTTTCTTTTCGTTAAAAACTTGGTATAAAGTGAAATAAATGCAGTCAAAGAAAAAGTTTCAAAAAGATAAGGTCAAGAATTGGTTACAACTATGTCATAAATGACATTGTTGACCATGACTGACTCAAGTAAAAACAAAACTCTATAAAAACGCTGCCCATATCATGTATCTCAACGCTTCCATATTTTCATTAAGGTAAGAAAATGGATAAGGATAGAAGAGATATCAATGGAAAGAAGTTGGCAGAGACGAAGAAAGCTAAGAAACCACCAAGTCCAAGACCAATAAATGGTAAAGGAAAGGGTGGAGCATCTTCATCTAGGCCACTCAGAAGAAGTTGTAGAGTTAGTTCAAAGATAAAACCGTCAGAACCAATCACTATCTGTTCCTCAACAGATTCAGATGAGATTGATTCTGATTATGCAGAATTTTTGAGGACATATGATCCTATAGCTGCTGAAGGCTCATCATCCGCTTCAGACTCAACAAGCACAGATCCTGATTATGCAAGGTTTCTGGAGACTTATGTTCCTCCAGAAGAACCCTCTTCATCTGAAGGATCGGCCGTGTCTGAATTAGATTCTAAGTAGTAGCTTTAGAATTCTTATGTACTCTAAATTCTACTATTTGCAATAAAAAGTTATCTTTAATTCGTACTAGAGATACTTCTGGCTTTATAATGCATATTTTTAAAAAAAAAAACTAGTTATTACTAAACATACCAGGCAAGTAAATCACATGCATCTAAAAGAAACTAATAAATTGAGTAAAAGGAAAGACTGAGTTTCAAATAACAAGAATTATCCAGAAATAAAGTAGTGCATAGAATCCTAAGGGTTTGTGATTAGAAGGTTAGGTTTGGTTGTTCTGTAGTAGGCTTAGAATAGCATCCAAGGAGTGCTTCATACTAGAAAACTCAGCAGCTTGAGCATCCTGTTTTGCTTCCAATCTAGCAAACCTTTCCTCTTGTCTTGCTTCCATAGCAGCAATTTTCTCATCAACAGAAGGATCTTGACTTACTTCAGATTGGACCACTTCTGGTGATTTAGCTGCTTCTGCTAACCTTGCTTCTGCTAATTTGGCTTCTGCCAGCTGGGCCTCCTCTGCTAACTTAGCCTCTTCTGCTAATCTAGCCTCTTCTGCTAGCTTAGCTTATAATTCAGCAGCACGCCTTGCAGCTTCTTCACGTTTTTTCTTTTCAATCTCTTCATGAGATTTGTCTGTGAGCAAAAACACTTGACATGTGGGAGCAACACTTTCTTTCTCCAATTCCTCCAGCTTTCTTTTCTTGGCTAACACAAGCTTTCTGATAGTCCTTCTTGAAATAGCTTGTACAACCTTTGTCACACATTCAGACAGCTCCTCCATCTTCCAAGCAACTTGATCAGGAACTATTTTCATTTTTGAAGCAAAGTACTCTACCTTGTAACCATCATTTCTAACTAGTTCTGTTAACTGATCATAAAAAGGGACAGATGGTTCAACTGAGAAGTCATTGATTCTATCAATCAATGCCTCATAAGGTAGGGCTTGGTAAAAGATGAGGTCATGAATGTTTGGTTCAGTGGGAGGTTGAGGGATTTCTAAAGCAAGTGGTTCAGCATGAGTTTTGGCAAACTTAGAGATCATCAGAAGAGTTGATGAAGATGATGAAGATTCTGAGGATTCTGACTCAGATGATGATGAGTCAGAAGACACATTGTGAATGACTGGAGATTGAAGTGTTCGTGGGATGGTTTCAGTTGGTTGTGAAATTGTTTCATCAGCAACAACTTCTTGAACATTGTCCACAACATGTTCACTCACTGGTTCATCAACAACTTTTTCTAGTTGATTAGTTTCTTCAGGTTCAGTGATAAGTGGATGAGTTATTACTGGCTCAGGGTCAGGGCATGTATCTTTTGAAGACACAGGTGTTTCATCAGTAAAGTTGAATGGTTTTGCTACCAGAGTATCAGAATTTACAGGTTGTGTGGATGGTGGTGATTGATTTTGTGGAGGTGAGAGAGGGGTTTGATAATCTGATTCAGGGGTAACTGTGATGACAGGAGACTGATCAACAGCTTGTTCAGGAATGACAGAAGCATCTGCTACATTCAATGGTTGGACAACAAAGGGTGAGTTGTTTAACAGTGTTCTAATTGGTAGAGTATCATCTGGTGATGAGTCAGGAATGGTTTCACCAGGTTGAGGATTTGGCTCAGCATAGTTAGACTCAACAGGTATCTCAATTAAGGTTTCTACCCTAGGATTCAGGTTATCAGATACATCATGATCAGCAACAAACTTATTATAAATGAGATTAGAAGGTGTACCTGATGTGTTTCCTTCTGTTTTTCTCCTCCGAGTTAAAGGTCTTTCATCATCAGTGGATTCATCACTGCTAGGTGGCAGAATCAGTTTAGGAATCCTCTTTCCTTCCTTCTTTGACAGCATCTCTGCAGCCTTTCTCTTGTGCTCAGCAGCTTCTCTAGCCTTTGCTTCATTCTCTTGCTCAGAGGCAAGACGAATTGTTCTACCAGACCTTAATGTCCTATCTTCCACAATAGGTTCTTCAACAACAAGCTTCTTTCCTCTTCTTTGTTGAGGTTTGGCAGCAGGCTTGTCTACCTTTACCACTCTCTTTCTTTTCTTCTTCTTACCAACACCAGCTTTTTCACACGCTTCTTCAAAAACTTCTTTTGAAGGAATTTCATCTCTAGCAATGTAAACCCCATTAGCAGCAGCATCTAGGATTATAGCTTGGATCACATGCTCAGCATCAGCCTCAGAGATCATTGGAAAGTCATCATTATAGATGAAAGAATTTTTGCTTTGAATCAGGGGCTGAGCTGGATGAATTAATGCAGTGCTCTCTACCAGTTTCTTGTGACTCAAGGTTAACTCATTGATTACCTTCTTTTCAACTGTGTAAGGTGCACTAAGAATTTGAGCATACTCAGAATCAATTTGTTTAATCATTTCTAAGAACTTGCTTTGATGAAAGAGTTCAGACAGCAGTCTTGGATGATGTACTGCTCTTCTGTTCTTTGTTTTGCTCTTCTTAATTGCATCACACAAATGCTCAAACAAACAACCAGCAAGGTCTACCTTCTGACCAGTTACAATAGCATATAGAAACGAGACACTGTCAAGAGACATGTACTCTACACCACCTTCTCTCGTCCAGATTGAGCAAATAAGAACATGATAAACAATGTTGTACAAAGAAAGAAGTTGAGCAGAGGTAGGCTTTGTGCCTTTCCCTTTCTTCTCGTACCAATCATTTAGTTTAACAGGATCAAAAAGCAATTCCATCATCTCTTTTGGAAACTGAGTTCCTTTCTCAGCAACTTTTGGAGTGAAAATTTTCCCTTCCATACCAGTGTTGAGAATCTTGGCTATGTGTTCAGGTCTTATAGCCATATACGTTCCAAGTATCACTGACCTTATTTCTTTTCCAACATAGGGTCTCAGACCCATTTCTTCTCTGGTTTTTCCTTCTAGGTCAGGATTGTCTCTTATCATAGCATCAACCTCTTCTTGAGCTATTACATCATCGTACACTTGTGCCTTCATCCAAAATAGCGTACACAGATCCTTGTAGATGATTCCGTTAAGAATCTCAAAGTATCTGTCCCATCCTTGCGCAGAGAAGAACGATTTCACATCAAACCCATTTATCTCCAGGCTTTCGAAATCGACCAACTTCTCAGTAGTTAGGGTTAGATCTTTTTCTGGAAAACTTAACACATTCCTAGTATCTTCCAGAAAATGATCACTCTCCTTGAAGATGTTGACAAGAGGAGGAATTGATTGTGTTTCAGAGTCCATTGTTGAAGGTTAGGGTTTTGGTAAGACTAATCGTTTGGAAAGAGAGAAAGAAAATTTCTGTAGTCTGAGAGAGAATGAAAGTGCGTGTAGGTTGTGAAGTGTTTGTGTGCGAGTGTAAAGTGCTTTTAGAAAACCAAAGGTTTTTGAAAACCGTAAAACGAGGTACACACAAAAAAAAGGGGGGAAAAAGATAATTAACTTTATGCATTGATAACTGCACTTAATCATCATAAACTATCTTCCCCATCAAATCACATAGAGACACGTGCATTAGAGACTATTTTAATAACTGACGCGTTAGTGGGTGTCAGTTGAAAAGAAAGAAGTTACAACCTTTACCACTTCCGTGTCAGAACCATACATTAGCTTCTGAGTTATATCAGAAGCACTTGTCATCAGAAGTCTTTACCATAGGCTTCTGACATCAATCTCTTCTGATCTATCTCAGAAGCTTCATCATTCCAGAACTAAACTTAATCAGAAGAAAGGACCATGTTCAGATTTTTCTTTATGAAATCAAATCTTTCAATTGTTAAAGGTTTTGTAAATATGTCAGCCCATTGATTTTCAGTCTCAACAAACTTAATATCAATGACACCTTTCTGAACGTAGTCTCTTATAAAGTGATGTTTTATTTCAATATGTTTGGCCCTTGAATGTAGAATCGGATTTTTGGAAAGATGTATGGCTGCAGTATTATCACAGTACAAAGGTATACTGTGACCGCTAATTTGATAGTCTTCTAATTGATATTTCATCCATAGTAGTTGTGTGCAACATTTAGCAACTGATATGTATTCTGCTTCTGCTGTAGACAATGCTATGGTAGATTGTCTTTTACTACCCCAGGAGACAAGGTTTTCACCAACAAATTGACAAATGCCACTTGTGGATTTTCTTTCTAATTTGTCTCCTGCGTAGTCAGCATCACAGAATCCATTGAGTTGATAATTGTTGGATTTCTGATAAAGTAATCCAAGATTTGTTGTTCCTTTTAAATATCTAAAGATTCTCTTCACAGCAGTGAGATGAGATTCTCTAGGATCTGATTGAAATCTCGCACACAAGCATACTGAGTACAGAATATCAGGTCTAGATGCAGTCAGATAGAGAAGTGAACCAATCATACCTCTGTATTGCTTCTGGTCAACTTTTCCATCAGAGTCATCCAAGCTTAGACTTGATGTGGGATGCATTGGAGTGTTCATTGGTTTGCATTCTTCCAAATTGAATTTCTTCAGAAGTTCCTTAGTATACTTGGATTGATGGATATAGGTGCCATTCTCCTTTTGATTTACTTGAATACCAAGAAAGAACTTTAGTTCTCCCATCATGCTCATTTCAAATCCATCCTGCATAAGCTTAGAAAAACTCTTGCACAAGGTAGCATTAGTTGAACCAAAAATTATATCATCAACATAAATTTGGATGATTAAAATGTCTTTCTTTAATGTTTTTCTAAACAAGGTATTGTCAACTTTTCCTTTTTCAAATCCATTTTCAACTAAGAAATTACTTAGTCTATCATACCAAGCTCTGGGAGCTTGTTTGAGACCATATAGTGATTTCTTTAGTCTAAAGACATGTTCAGGAAATTGTATATTTTCAAAACCAGGAGGTTGTTTGACATATACTTCTTCAGTTATGAAACCATTAAGAAAGGCACTTTTAACATCCATTTGATATAGTTTTATATTATGATTAACTGCATAGGATAGAAGTAACCTTATTGCTTCCAGTCTTGCAACTGGAGCAAAAGTTTCTGTATAGTCAATTCCTTCTTGCTGACTGTACCCTTGTGCAACAAGTCTAGCCTTGTTCCTAGTTACTTCTCCTTGTTCATTTAATTTGTTTCTGAAGACCCACTTTGTTCCAATGATGTTTTTCCCTTTAGGCTTCGGAACCAGATTCCAGACATCATTCCTTTCAAACTGATTCAGTTCTTCTTGCATGGCTAGAATCCATGAATCATCTTTTAGAGCTTCATCAATAGTTTTTGGTTCAATAAGAGATATTAGACCAAACAGGGATTCTTCATTTCTAAAGCTTGATCTTGTTTTCCTTGGACTATCCTTGTTGCCAAGGATTAGTTCTTCTGGATGAGATGATTTATATTTGAAGGATCTCTTGGGAACTTCTTCAGAATCAGACTCAGCTTCATCTGTCTGCACTTCTGGGTGAACATCAGAAGCATTGTTCTCAGAAGCAGTTGTTACATCAGAAGCAATTGTAGATTCTGACATAGTAACAGGTTCTTGTTCTGTTCTTCTAACCACTTCTGGGAATTCATCATCTGATTCTTCACTACCTGCATGTTCTTTAACAGGCTCTGACTTTTTGTTGTCAGGCTCTTTGTCATCAAATCTAACATGCATAGATTCTTCAACTGTTTTAGTTTCTGAATTATACACTCTGTATGACTTGGAGCGTTCAGAGTATCCAATAAAGATACCCTTAAATGCTTTAGAGTCAAATTTCTTTAGATGGAGCTTATTATTCAGAATGTAACAAGTACAGCCAAATTGATGAAAATAAGAGAGATTTGGTTTTCTTCCTTTAAACAATTCATATGCTGTTTTATTTAACTTAGGTTTGATGTAGATCCTATTTTGAATATAACATGCAGTGTTTATAGCTTCTGCCCAAAAATATTTAGCCAAGTTAGTTTCATGCATCATGGTTCTGGCCATTTCTTGTAGTGATCTGTTCTTTCTCTCTACAACTCCATTTTGCTGTGGAGTTCTAGGAGATGAGAACTCATGGAGAATTCCATGCTTATTACAAAAAAGTTCAAAAGGTTCGTTTTCAAATTCACCACCATGATCACTTCTAACTTTGATAATTTTTAAAAACTTTTCATTTTGTATTTGAAGGCAGAAGGTGCTAAACACTTCATATGTCTCATCCTTTGTTCTTAGGAACTTTACCCAAGTCCATCTACTGTAATCATCAACAATGACTAATCCATATTTCTTTCCATTTATTGAGGCTGTGCTAACAGGCCCAAATAAATCTATATGAAGTAATTCTAGTGGTTTTGAGGTAGAGACAAAGTTTTTAGTTTTGAAAGAACTTTTGAAAATCTTGCCCTTCTGACATGCTCCACAAAGAGATTCTGAGTGATATTTAATTTCAGGCAGGCCTCTTACAAGGTTGTCCTTGCTAAGTTTAGAAATTAATCTCCAATTAGCATGGCCAAGTTTCTTGTGCCAGACCCATTTTTCATCACTCACTGTCAGAAGGCATAAAACATTTTGCTCCATTAATTCAAAGATATTTATTTTATACATATTGCCTTGTCTCTTTCCTCTAAACACAGTGGATTTATCAGATGCTTTGCTTACAGTACATGCATTCTTATTGAACATTACTTCATATCCACTGTCACATAATTGGCTTATGCTCAGAAGATTATGAAATAGTCCATCTACAAAAAGTACATCAGAGATAGAGGCAGAGGAGTTACCAACTGTACCAATACCAACTATCTTTCCTTTTTGGTTCCCACCAAACCCTACACTCCCTCCCTCTTTGGGAGTCAGGGTGAGGAACATATCCTTCTCGCCCGTCATATGATGCGAACACCCACTGTCCAAGTACCAGGTACTTGGCTTCTTGTTTCTTAGTGTGCAAACCTGAAAGACAAACAAACTCAGATTTTGGTACCCACAACTTGTTGGGTCCGTTTGGGTTAGTGTAGGCTTTCTTGAAGTATGACTTTTTGAAAGTCCTTTTTGGTTCAAACTTCTTCTTGCCTGAGTTTGTAGTTGGCTGAGCAAACCTAGCTTTAGAGGTGCTAGCTTCTGATGATCTCAGAACCTTAGTTGCCTTAGGTTCTGGTCTCTTTAGAATTCTGACCTCAGCATGCTTCTGCTTTGAATAAGTGCTGGTCTTAGCTTCTGAAGTTCTCACTTCTGAGACTTTAGACTTGCCTTTATTCAAGGCTTTGGTTTGATCAACCTTCTTAACTCTACCGGTAGCTGGTGTAAAAGTGGAATACAAATGAGGTGGAGTTCTGCTAATGCAAACTGATGAACTTGGTTGTCCTTTATCATCAGAAGCTGAATAACCAAGTCCTTCACCTTTGTTCTTTGTAGCGCTATAGATCATGGAAGCCACCTTACTCTTATTGACATTTTGATTAACAAATTCATGCAATGCAACTTCATGCACGTCATGAGATTTGCTGCAAGAGGCACAACCACTTTCAAGCTCTTGTATTTTTAAAACAGATTTATCATATTGAGCTTGAAGTTGATCAAATCTCTTAACAAGCAAGCTAACATCATTTTTCAAACTTTTGACACTTTTAATTTTGCTTATGTATTGTCTCATTGTGTCTCTAAGAGCAGGTAAAAGCTTTTCATGAGGAATATTAGAAGTTACCTCATCAATGTCATCTGTTTCTGATTCATCTCCAGAGTCATTATCATTGTCAGAAGCAGTTGTAGTCATCAGTGCCAGATTTGCTTCTTCATCATCTGCTTCATCATCTGATAATTTATCCAGATCCTCAAAAGTAGCCATTAAACTCTTCTTCAAATTGTTTTTAACACTGCTCTTTCTTCCCTTATTTTTGGAGCTTAGATCTGGACAATCAGCAATGAAATGTCCAGGTTTCTTGCAGTTAAAGCACGTGTTCTTAGATTCATCCTTCTTATCCTTGTAGTTTGAGTTTCTGCTTCCAGAACCTTTTGAATTAAATTTTCTACCACCAGACTTATCAACAAATTTGTCCCATTTTCTGAATCTTGTCATTAGAGCAAAGAATTCTTCATCAGAGTTGTCTTCAGGACCTTCTCCCACAGATTCTTCAACATTAGACTCTACTACCTTGGCTTTTAGAGCCTTGGAAGTAGATACAGTTGTTGAAGCTTTTGATTTCTTCTTTATGTCATCAGAAGCCAACTCCATCTCATGACTGATGAGATTGCTGGTTAGCTCTTCCAGAGTTAATGTGTTCAAATTCTTTGCTTCCTGTATAGCAGTGACCTTGGGTCTCCACTTAGGAGGTAAGCTTCTTAAAATTTTCTTCACGTGATCAGCAGGTGTATAACTTTTCTTCAGCACAGAAAGACCAGCAACTAGGATTTGAAATCTTGAGTACATCTCTTCAATACTCTCATTGTCCTTCATTTTAAACAACTCATACTTCTGAACCAACAGGTTAGCTCTTGCTTCTTTAACTTGTTGGTTTCCTTCATATAGAGAACAAAGAGAGTCATAAATGCCTTTAGCACTTTGCCTGTTTCCTAGTTTTAGAAATTCATCATGAGTGATACAGCTAGCCATAATGGTTTTTGCTCTGCTATGCTTCTTCCATTCTTTCTTCTGATCAGCTGTAAATGTTTTGATTACAGTTGTTGACACTTTGCCATCTTCATCAAGCAAATGATGGAAGCTAACACCTTCCTCAACCATTTCCCATAGACTAGGATCTTCAGCTATGATGTAAGGATAGATTTGCCATTTCCACCAGCTGAAGTTATCAGGATCACCATTGAACTTAGGTGCCTTGCCATTGTTTCCAGACTTCTCATTGTCATAGTCATATGGAATCTGAGCTCTTTGACCAGGACCACCAGTAGATGTGGATTCGGTTTCACCTGACATAGTGACTTAGAGTTTTGTGTTTTTCAAGATCTTTATGTCTCACTGTTAAGTGGCTTAAAGACAACCGGGCTCTGATACCAATTGAAGGTACAAAAACACAAGAAGGGGGGGGGGGGTTGAATTGTGTTTTGGATAGTTTAAAAAAACTTCTTCTAAGTTCTTTCGAACTTATTAGATTTAGCAGCGGATAACACAATAAAGGAGAGTAGAGAGAGAGAAAAGACACAAGCAATTTATACTGGTTCCTCTCACAAGTTGAGAGTAGTCCAGTCCCCTTGCACTTCCAAGGGAGTTCAATAAAAACACTTTTGTTACACTTGCTCAAACTCACTAGTAAGAGACTTCCACAATGCTCAAGTATTCTAACAAGAGACTTCCTAAACTAGATGATAAATATTGTTTTTGAGAACCTTTGAGTACTTGATAAGAATCAAATACTCAAGGCAAATTACAACACTAAACACAAGAACTACACTCAAGATTCTAACGAAAGATAAGTGATAAAGCAAGGCTGTTTGTTATCAGAAGCGCTGTTTGCTCTCTTGTGAATATGATCAGTTTGCAAGTTGTAATCCACACTTGACTATGTCTTCGAGGTCTCTATATATATGACAAGATAGAGACGTTGCTAATTTGACCGTTGTCAAGCTGTTTTGTTTGCTGGAGCAGTTCCTAGGTGGTCACATGTGATTAAGCTCAACAAGGAAACTTGTTGACTTCACTTTGCAGGTTAAGGCTTTGTGTGTGTCCAAATGAGGTAATGCGAAAGTGACTAATGCACATATTATCTTCCCAAGATAATATTACACCGTGCTTTGATTTTCCTTCACACATATTTGAATTTGACCGTTGTTAATCCCTAAGCCAACATGTGATTCCCTTTCATGAAACTTCCAGCACAAGACTGATCTCAGAAGTCTGTACTCCCAATACAGCTTCTGGTGTTGTGTACTTCTGATGACTTATGTTTCTGATGATCATCCTTCTGATAGATCATCAGAACTCGCGTTTGGTGCTTCTGATCAGATCTTATGTTGATCCTTCTGATCATCATCAGAACTTCTAAGCTTCAGTGCATTGTTGACTTTTCACTAATGTTCCTGCACACTTAGATTAAATATTAAAATACCCTATTGTTCATTAATACTTTGTTATCATCAAAACTTAAGCAGATAATCGTCAGAACCACTTTTGTTCCAACATGCATGAGATTGTATCTTTTTTTTTTCATGAATGAATGCATGTGCATGACGATGCATGATAGATGCAAGATGGTGAAGATTAAATGGTCTAAATGGGTGGGCTCCCTAAGACAAAAGGTTCTAAGTGTTATACCTGCCCCTCACAAGGATGGCTCTAAAACATATCACCCAAGGTTACGGACCCATATGTGATTTCACAGGGTCTCCCTTAGGTGAATTTATTGGTTTAAGGTAAGGTTCCCAGAGTCCTTGACCTAATTCAAATTTTCATCGAGGGGTAGGGGCTAGCCCATTCTCAATGAACCATTTGAATAGATCTATTCTGAGGGGAGTTTTCACAAATCACCAAATAGCATGTGCATTCTACCGGTCCATGCTACTAATCCATAGGTAACTTAAGTTTTTTCTCAAACTCGGGTGTAGAGCTTTACTTGACAGAAAATGACCCACCCCACAATATATATATACATGAAAAATCATAAATAAAAATTGCGGAGAAATAAAATACAAATAAAAATAAAAATAAAGCATGTAAATAAAAAAACATAAAACACTTAACCCTAAAATTAAAAGGATAGGCTTAACTCTCTAATTCCCCAGCAGAGTCGCCAACTGTCGCGCCGCAAAAATCGCCCGAGCGTTTAGGACACTCGGTATGACACAGAGTCGCCACCGAATTTTTTGTAATGGAAAAATATCAATAAAACCTAAAATAATGGAAGGATGGTCATCGCAACCATTTCCAAGTTCAGTTGATTATGCAAGGGGAAGGTATTAGCGCCCCTCACATCCGTTGTACTCAACGGGAACCTCCTAATTAGTTCTAGGGTATTAAGCAATCTTTAGAGTCTTATTTACATGTTTTTTTATTATATTTTTACTTATTAAGACATATTTACAAGAAAGGGGAAAATTTAAGTTTTTATTATTATGCTTGACAAGATGTTGAATCTTGCTCCTACGTATCCCCTTGTGCGATGAGGAATTCAAAGCTACATAGTTTTGGGTATGGTGTTGGTTGGTGTTTTTTATGAAAAGAGTTTTGTTTTTACCTCTTAAGGTGTTGATGTTGATGTTTTACGAAAAAATTAATTTGATTTGTTGATGTTTTTTAATGTTCTTTTTATGGGTTTAGGTGGAAGACAAATTATTGGTAAACTAAGTGTACACAAAGCCACCAATAATTCGAGAGAAAAACGGAAGTGCATCCGTGCTCTCCCTTTTAATCCACAATATCTTAAAAAAATATTTTTATTATATTTTACAATGAAAACATATTTACATTTAAATTAACCTAAATAAATAAATCAGAATTAAAATAAATTAGATGAATTAACATAATTACATACACTAAAAACAAATAATTACAGAATGGTATAAACAGTAAAACTTGGATGCAAACAGCCATCTGATTGAGATGAAAAGAAAGAAAACAAGGCCCAACCCATTTTGGGTGGCCCAAACGCGCGCGGAGCCTCCCACGCTGTGTGATCTTTGATCAGCGAAGGGGAGTATGGAAGCTACTGTGCACACGCGTACACTGGATTCGGAGGGAGTATATATTTGATTTTCTTCAGAAAATCTCTCATTTTCTGATTTCTTTCTCTCTTTTCATTTTTTCTTTCACTCGGTTCTCTCTCTTTCTATTCTTAATTTGTTCCTCATGTTCTTGAGACTCCGGTTGAAGCTCAACCGGAGCACCGCGCAGAACCCAGAACCCGGCGAGCCGCCGTCGCAGCGCCGCCGTCCGCCACCGTAATTTCCAGTTTTCCGATGAGTTTTCCGGTTGCGTTTCAACCGGAAAACACATACCTTCATACCCTTTTTCCAGAAAATTTTCGATCCACAAAACTAATCAAAATTCTGTTTTTAACACCTTTTTAATTACAAATCCGAGCTTATAAACACAAATCGAACCACAAAAAATCAAAAATCAAACCTAAGAATTTCTACTCGGAAATTTTAGATCCAAAAGTTTTGTTTTTCCTTTTTACTGTTTTTTCCTTTGGTTCTGTTCCCTATACACGTTTTAACCCATGAACTCAAGGTTCAAACACAATTCATGCCTTAAATCGTAAAATCAGAACATCAAGGGTTTTTTAGTCCGAACTTAAAAATTTTGTTTCTTGTTTCTTGCTTAACCGAGGCTGTTCCTAACCCTTCTTTAATTTTGTTTTTCTTGTTTTGTTAAGTGTTATATGTTTTTGCATAAAAAATTAATTCAAACACTCATAAACAAACATCAAATTTAAATTCCAGAATCAAGCAACATACACAAACGAACATTCATGAGTTAAAGGGACTTTAGAACCAACCTGGAGTGCCGTGAATTCCCCGCTGCGTAAGTAATTTATCTCCTTTCGTTTCTGTTTTGCTTTTCGCTATGATTTCGGTTCGATCCGATTCTGACTGCTCCTCCTTTCTGTTTTTGTGCGAGATGCAATGGCTGAGGATGAAGTCTTTTTGGGTTCAGTGCTAGTTTTCCACGATGTGTAGAAAATTAACTGTTTAGGGGTTAGAGCAGTGTTTGCGTGTGCTTAGTGTGTGTTCTTCTGAAATTTGTCTTTTTTTAATTGTTGTGTTTGTGAGAGCTCCTATTTATAACCTCTGAATTAGGGTTGTAAAACTTAACAGAATCAATATGGGATTTGTTTTGTTAATTGTTGTGAGATATTTTCTCACCAATTTGAGACTGATTTGCTGTAGAAAATATAAACTAGTGTAATTGCTTTGCTTGGCCTTTAAGATCAGAGATTAGTTTCAAAAATATGTTTTTGATGGGCTTTCCTTTTACAGCACGCGTGATTCTGTTCTTAAAAATATACTTTCTATTATTTTATTTTTCTATTACAATATTAGACAAAAATAAAACAAACAAAAAATATAATAAAAAGAAGTCTTAACAAAAATAAGGCAAAATGCCTCCAAGGGGAGTCAAACTCATGCCCCTGCCCTCAAACAGCTCTCACACGCGCCCCCCTTACCAGCTCAACTACATTCACTTTTCTGATATTAGAGTGAATTAAAACATATATATACCAACAATGGAGGGTAAAATTTGGGGTATGATAGTCATTAGGGAGTGATATTCTTTCTTTGGCAGGCCTCTTCGAGGAAGAGCCTTCATCTATATCTAAGGCTTTTTTAGCCTCATTTGGGACAACTTGTTTCTTGTCCCCAGCATCAATATGGTTGCCCCAGCATGGGCAATTTTGTTAATGCCCCCAGCATGGGCAATTGCAATGGAGTTGCCCCTAGCATGGGCATTTTCTCTCTCCGATTTCTTTAGGCGCTGATACATGCGCCATTGAGTTCGAGTCATAGGGTTTTTACCCTTATAATTGTTGTTATAAGAGTATTTCCTAGTTTCAGCAGTTATGCTCGAAGCAACCTGACTCGAACCACCGACATCCATCCTCCTGTTTTGATAGGCCTGATGTTGGCCAGAGGATCATTGGTTAACAGGAGTTCTATTGGAAGGTACATAGGTTTGTCTCCTTCCTAACCTGTCATGGATGGTAGGGTCTTGGTTTGTGACCTTACCTTTGTTTGGTCTCTTAGTAGACCACTTATTTTTGCTATCCACATATGGCATAACATTTCTGAGGCCTGCAGTAGCCTCTTTATCACACACAGCGCTGCAACGGGGGCATAGCATAACCTCCTTGTTGCTTAGCTTGCATCTATTCAGAAAATCAATGAGATCCTCTTCGGCTCGAGGATACACCACCTTGATCTTCTCAGCATATTCTCCCTCGGTTACAGCTCAAACTAGGGAAGTCTCCATGGCGTCTATCACCAAGCACTCGGATGGCTCCACATAGGATTTTCAGCCACTTGGAGAGGGTCAGTAACTACCTTCATAGGTTGTTTAGCCTTTTCATCGAATTTCAACCTTTCCTCGTTCAATGCTTTTTGCACCAAGTCTCTCAAAACAACACAATGAGAAGTTTTATGACCCAAAAAGTTATGAAATTTGCAATAACCTCTTTTCTTTCTTTGTTCTAAAGCAGGAACCTTAAGTCCCGTTTGAACAATTATTTGGCCATCAGTAACCAATAAATCAAAAATTTCATCACATTTGGTAACATCAAATGTGTAGGTCTTTGCAAAATACTTATCATTTTTGGGTTCTACAAGATTTTTTCCATTCGAGGGTCTCAATAACTTACAAGTGTAGGGAGGTCCTGGCTTTAATTCAGCCAAATCTATTTCATTTTCCTCAACCTCTTCACAATCTAAGTCATAATCATTGTCACTATCATAGTTCCCCACATAAGCTATCTTATCTTTCTTATGAAATTTAGTGTTTCTGGCTTTCTCACTCTTAAGTCTTTCAACTTGTCTAACCCTATCAGCAAGTTGAGCCATATCTCTAAGGTGTTGGTTATCTAGCTTTTTTCGAATCGAGTAATCCAAACCACCAGCAGCCATTTCTACTAACTCATGTTCAGGAACTTGTGAGAAACATCTAGCTTTGAGAAGCCTAAACCTATAGAGATAATCATCAACAGATTCTGGTGTTTTACGCCTCACACTTGTTCATGGAAAAGCCTTTCGAGTTGGGTCCAAGTGAACACAGAATGTGGGGGTAAGGTTGTAAACCAAGTGAAAGCATTCTTGGTTAGAGAATTGGGAAAGTATTTTATTCTCAAATTCTCATTGTTTGCTATATCCCCAGCCTCAGTCAAGTACCTAGTAATATGTTCAACTGTAGATTTAGTTGTGTCACCAGTAAACTTAGTAAATTTTGGGGTTTTCCAACCCCTTGGTATTTCTGTTTGCATCACATATTCAGACAAAGCTGACACTAAATTAGGCCTATGCAGGCCAACATTTAAACCATTTTGGGCTAGAATGGTCTCAACCAAATTGGCTAAGTTATTCTGCCCAAAATCATTGTGTTGGACATTTCTCAAAACCTCATCAGCATTTTGGTTTCGATTTACCAACACAACTTCTAGTTCATCATTTCTTGGTACAGGTTGTTCGACCACTCGAGGCAATTGTTGTTGCCTCTGGTTAGCCTCGACTCGATTCTCCACCACTTGTTCTGGTATCCTAGGTTGGATTGGTTGAAGTGGTTGTTGGTCAGAAATATGTGGCCCCCCAAAGAAATCTGCAATCCTTCCCATTTGGGTGGCTAAAGCTGCATAACTTCGATTCGTATCTTGAATCAAAGGGTTTATTATTGTACCTAATTATGATGTGAGTAAATTTACCATTTCATGATTACTATCATCCATTTGTTGCCTTATAGACCACAAAGAATCTGTAGTAATGGCTGGTTGGTTTACTCGAACATGATTATTATTAGAAGTCTGTCCCACTTGATAAGGAGACCTGACTGCTGCCCTTTCAGAAAATGTTGCTGGATGTGTGAACATATTCAGCATCATAGACGTGGGCATCCCATAAGGATAGGTTCGATGCGAGTGAAACAAACCTTTTGATTGATTTCTAAAATCAAATGATGCCTCTGAAAGTGGGGAAGTTATCCCTACTGGCATAGATGTTTGCAAGGGCATGGTTTGTGTGTTCTCAATCATAGTTAATGCAACATGAGATGTTGATGAGGGCATGGTGCCAGACACAGGAATGGCTTGTGTTGCTCCCACACTTGTTGCATTTGTGGTTGATGTAGTCATAGGGATGGAACCAACAACTCGCCCTAATAATAGATTGCTATCGTCAGGATCTTAGTTGTCATTGTTGTTTGCATTGTTATTGTTGTTGTCGTTATTATTGTTATTTACGTTAGTGCCTCTGGGTCTTACCATCTCTGGTATTATTTTACCACTTCTCAATTGCATGCACTAAACAAACACAATTTTTGGAAAAAAACAACAAAGTTTACTATTTCACAAACACACAACCTAATCTTCACAAATAAAGTTTTTTATTAAAACTTAAGAAATTTTGAAAAAATAAAACGCACAAAAACCAGTCCCACCGGGCGTGCCAATTTGTTTACACTGATTTTTGGTAAACAAGCGCTAGATTGCAATGCTTGAGAGACCAACTAGAGAATCTCGGGACATGTTTGTGCATTTATTGTTAATGATTAAAATAACAATGTTCATTAATGCAAATGAACGAGTTTGTTTATAAAAAGTAAAGTAAATGACAAGAAAAATAACTTGAATGACAAGAAATGTAAAAATACTCAAAGTGAGTATGTATTGACAAGGAAAAGTAAATGTTTCAATGAATTAAAATGCAAGAAATGTAAAAGAAGACATGTAAACTGCATAAAAATATAAATTGCATTGAATTAATAAATGGTGACCACAGAATCATACATTTTGCCTTGTGAAATCCTTTCGTCGAACGCATGGGTACTCAGAATGTGTAAGGATTGTTAGTATGAGAATTTGTGATAGAAATTACATCAAATGAACTTATATTTATAGCTAAATCCTATAAAGTTCTAGTAACGCTTATAGAATATCCATTTGACATGTGTACAGCCACTTCATTCTTATCTTGTACGCCAAAAGCCATCAGTCTTGAACGAAGCGTTGCAATGGTTTGACTTTTGAATTTGAATCTTCAGATAAACATTAACCATTTACTAAGTTACAAATCAATACTCGAGTTCGAGAGACCTTGGTGTCATTCGAATGGCTAGTAACTCGAATCAAATCTTGAGACTTGAACTTGTGAATATTTTCCATCTTTTGAGGATTATGAATATTCTTCAATTTTGACTTTATATCTCAAAATATATTTAATTTTGACCTTCATAACTCATTAATAACTGGGAAATATAAATTCCCATGATTAAAGGTACATTAAATATATTTAGAAAAATATTCAAATTTTATTCTGACTTAGCCAAAATATTGGCTAAAACTATAATCAACAGGTTTCTTGGAAGGAAGGAGAATGGGTATTCTGAGGTGGAAATTGATGACACGAAATCATATCGTATTTTTAGCTTAGTTTAGGTGAACTTTAGTTGCATTTGCATATGTTTTTAATTCATTTATGTCTTTTTATGCGGGTATTTGTTTTTTAGTTTTGTCTAATAAAATAAGTCGGAGAAGAGAATTGAGCAAAAAGGGCCAAAAACGCAGCAAAAAGGGGGTGCAAAGCACAAGATTCGCGCAGCCCACCAAAGGAGCCCAGCACAAAGGGGCATTTGCCCCCATCAGGCTGGTGGCGCCCGCCACCAACTCTGTGGCGCCCGCCACAGAGTCCAAATCCAATTGGAACTGCTTTTTGCGCAACGTGGGGAGCAAGCACGCGTCTGATCAACTGTTTTCCCCAATCGTACGGCTATTGGATAAAATCAAAAGTGAAGCCTATCTTTCCTATTTTCATGGATCGTAGAAGTTAAAAATCCTCTATAAATAGAAGCTTGATTCTCAGAACAGACTACGCTTTATTTTCTTTTATTTCAGTCAGTTTAAATTTCCCGCATTGTAAACTGTCTCGGTTCTTCCACATCGGAAGTCCGATTTTAATTCCGTTTTCAATTCCCTGTCAAGAATTTTACCTTCATTAATTCAAGCAAGTTTATTCAGCAATTCTCTCCAGGTTTTTATTTAATGTTTTTATTTAATTATTTATTTATGTTCAATTTAATTTTCTGTTTTTGTTTATTTAATTTCTTAATTATGTCTAGCTAAATTTCCTAGATATCGGTATGTAAACTAATTCTCCGAAGGGAGTTTAATGATGATTTAGCGCGCGCACTTAAACTATTTTTCTTATTCGAATTCCTAATTTTAAAACTCCTATGCTTTGAGTGAGAAAAACAAAGCAACTAAGGTTAAAATCAATAGAGCGAGAGTTTGAGGTTTTAACTAGATAGTAGGAATTTGATATTAATCTTTGAACGAGCGAGAGCCACGTTAGGATTAATTAGAACTAATTGATTTTCAAAATATACTTTCGAAACTGAGGTGGTATAAAAGTGACAGCAAAACCCCTAGTCCAGATTGTATGGTTTTTATCAACAAAACGAGAGTGTGAGGTTTAGACCTTTAAATCGAGAAAGTTCTTCTGAAAAATAAACCCTTTCCACGCGCGCTATTAATTCATTAAATTCCCGATGGTTAATTAAGTTACATACCGATATCCCGCTTTTATTTAATTAATTCAATTCTTAATTTTAATTTAATTTCTAAATATTCTAAACCAACCCTAAAACTCATTAGCCTTAGATTTACACCGTAACGGTAGAAATACGGTAGTTCGATTATTGGTCCCTGTGGATTCGATATCTTTTAAAACTACACGACGAGACTGTGCACTTGCGGTCAATCAAATCTATTGATACACAAATCGTCGATCAAGTTTTTGGCGCCGCTGTCGGGGACCAATTTAGTCGATATCGTAACTCCGTCGTTACACCGTAGAGACTAAGGCATTTTAAATTTAAAAATCGAAAAAAAAATAAAAAATAAAATAAAATAAAATATAATAAACAATTCTAGGATAGTCCTTTGAGCTTAAATGTACAACTCAAACCCTTTTTATAATGACTATCCTCAAAATTTCAACTACCCTAATCAAAATTGCCCATATAACTACCAGCCTCAACCGTCCCTATACTCCGAGGGACAATACCTTAACTCTCAGTACAGTTACTATCCTCCATATTCAAACCCTCAAGAGTTTGTCAGTCCTAGCCTATTAGCAGCATATAATGAATTTATGGAAAAGTCCGCTAAGGCTAGTCACGAGCACCGACTTAGAGAAATAATGAGGGAACACGAGCTTATAAATGAACAGATTAGACAAAACAGTCTCGAACCCAAAGGCTGCTCGACGCCATGGTTGCCTCAACAGCGACTTCCCAAGAGTCGCTAGAGACATTGATCACCCAGTTCACCAAAACAACCATAGAACCCTCTTACGAGAGGCAAGTAGACGTCGTAGCAAACGTTAATGAAAGCGAGATTGAGAGGCCCAGTGAGGACGGTAATGATGTTGAGAGTTTCAGCGAGGAAAGAGTGGAGATCGAAGAAGCATCACCGATAATCCTCCCTAGTGAGGTAGTCGAAGAGGTAGAGAAGGAAACACCACATGTTTCCCCTGCTCCCTACAATCCACCAATCCTTGTTCCTCAAGAGATAGTAGAGGCTAAAGTAGACCCAATTCCCAAAACATGTGAAAAGAAAAAGAATGTAAAAATCAATGCACATAGGGATAAGGGCGCAAATAGAAAGAGTAAATTAGGGGAAAGAAAATTTGAGGATAACGTTAGTGCAAAGAGGATGAGGGTAACATTTGGGAAGGCAAATAAAAGCTCTAAAACAAAAAAGAGAAGGACACCTGAGATTGAACCAAAACCCCCACCTAAAATCAGTAAATCCTTTTTTCTCTCAAAAAGTAAGATAATAGAAGAGGGCAGGGAAGCTGAACTGCCCTATAAGAGAAAAAAGAGAAAGAGTGAGGGGTATGTGAGAATACTTGATAAGTGGCCATGGAAATCGTTCCCGATTAGGCCACCGCAAGAGAGGTAAAACTCTAAACTGTCGAGCTCACCGACACTAAACAAAGCGCTCGGTGGGAGGCAACCCACATATAGGTTTTAGTTTCGCTTAAATAATAATAATTTTGCTTGTGTCACTAGTTGTTGCTTATTTTTCTGTTCTATTATGTTTTAAAGAAGTAAAGCGGTATTTATATAACTTGTTTCTCACTCACATTTTTGGTATATGTTTTTCAACTCTATTTTTAGATATCTTTTTTTTCTTACACGATGTATCGAGCTGAGAATCATGATATCAGGTTCAGAGGAGTAGAACAGGCCAAAGACTAAGAGATTCTGGCTCAGAGAGATATGCACCTATCCATCTACCCTGACAATGCTACTATGGAGAAGTTAGGAATCCGAGAGAGTGTGATGTTCTTGCTTAATGAGGTCGGGTGAACCGGCTTTGCTGTGGGAAGGAGATTTAGCTCTTACCGTAACTTAACCCTCGAGTTCCTAAGCTCATTTTCCTATCACCCTGAGATTGGAAAAGGATTCAGAAGAGGCCTTATAAACTTTAGAATGTTCAACATTGACTACACCTTCAAAAACCAAGAAATGGCCAACCTCTTAGGTTTTCCGAGTGATCAACATGCTGTCACATCTGTCGAGGAGGACATATTCCGTTACCGTGAGCTAGACTACTTTTGGGGAAAAATCTCAAGAGAGGGGATTGCTGATTATGAAAACATTCGTTCTGAAGACATACACAACCCAGCCTTCCGCTACTTCCATAAAATCCTAGCCCACACTCTTTTCGGAAAGGAAGAAAACATCACCTCTGTGTCCCGTGTGGAGCTTTTTATCATGTTATGTGCTACACAGTCCCGACCTGTCATTGGGGCCACCTTTATGATGAGTAACCTACATAAGATAGCCCTTGAGTGCCAAGGACCCATCCTGATAGGTGGCCTAGTTACCATGATTGCCGATGCTATTGGACTGCGATTCCCCCTTAACCAGCTCCAACCTTTGGGAGGAATCCGACGCATGGATATAAACTTCTGCTTCAACCGTGGCCTTATAGGAAATCTAGGAGCCGACAAGTTTGACCTCCTCATCAATAACCAAGTCATGCCCCATTTTACCTTGCCTAACCAGAGAACGAGCATTCATGACAAAAACAATTGGCTTTATGATTTGGAAGAACCACAGTATACACCCCTGACACCTCCATCTTCACCCCAAGCCTACCTAGACCTTGACGACGATCTCTCTGAATCTGATCCAAGTGAATCTCATGGTTTTACTCCTACTGCTACCTCCCCTGTTACTTCTGCTCCTGCTGTTGATGCCCCTGTGGGGCCATCGACCGTATCTTTGGCTATGTTCGAAGCATTGCAAGCTAAAGCTAATGCAATGGAGGCCGAGCTGACTAAGTTGCGCGCGGAATTTTATGCTTTCTTGGATACCGCCGCCGCGCAAGTAGAGAATATTTGGGATGAGTTAGGCTTTGTGGTGAATGAAGTCGAACATAATCGTAGTGGCTAGGACCGTCCCAACGTGTTTACCGCATTCCTAGGATTTTTATTTAATTTTCCTTGCTTTAGAATAAATAAATCCTAGGAAATTTTCTTTATTAGTAGTATGATTTGATTTTCAGAAAATTTGCAATGACTATATTTAAATTGATTTAGTTTATGAATAAAAACTCCTGTGAGAGACCGTTTGTTTTTATACTCTTGTGTGCTCATATGCATTTTCTTGTGAATAATTGCTCTGTGATAGAAATTTAATATTGTGCCAATTTTAGCCTGTTAGAACTAAATTCAACTGTGTGCAAGCTGTGCTATTTCTTTTAGACAGGTATAGGTATTGATTCAATTGCACAACAACACGCTACAGGACGACAATGGCCTAGAATCACAACAATTGGCCTTGTGGCGGCCGCCATGACACTGGTGGCGCGCGCCACAGAATGAAAATACATGATTTTGGCAAATTTTGTGCAGAAAGAAGCGTGTTACAGTAAGCCTGTCTTTGTATTGAATGATTTTTGTCCTTGAAGGTTTGGAAAGGAATTGATTCTCTCTGTAATGTAGACAACATCATTAAGTTTTCATTCAATTTTCCAACTACACATCACTACACTATTTCCACTTTTTCCACTATAAATTCACATTTCATGATACACTCACTTCACACCATAGTTCTCATTTCACAGAGAGTTTCTTCCTTTCATTTTTACTAAGAGTCTTTCAAGCTAAGGTAAGTAAAGGTCATGGCACAACAAGAGGAGTATGCAATCAACTTCCAAAATGGAGGGCAAGCTAGGCTCTACCGACTCCTCCTCCAAAAGGAGTACGAACCCACGAGGTATGCCGATGATCTTTGCCTCGAAACTTTAGGATTATCAGATAGCGTGCAATACTTGATTCGATCGCTCAAACTAGACTTTTTGTTTTCTTTTAAGGACCCCGTTTATGTCCAACTTACCGCGGAGTTCCTTAGTTCTCTAGAACTTAACCCTACCCCCGACCGTGTGAAGTTCCGTTTGTTTAATGTTGATTACAACTTTAGCTTTGATGAGTTAGCCAGGTTGTTGCACCTACCACACGGCGAGGGAGTACTAGATGAGTTACCAACACAAGTGGGGTGGTTAAAAGCCGCGAGAGCACTTTGGTGGGGTTTAACCGGTAAGGAAACAAATAGTTTTGAAGGAAATAGAGCGTCCCTAATCCAAAACCCCGCTATCCGATACTTTCGCCAATTACTAGCCTGCACCGTCTTTGGTCGTTATAGTTCTAACAAGGTCAATAAAAAAGAGCTTTTTTTGTTATTCACTCACAGCGTTTCAAGAGAAAAGGTCAATATTGCCCGACTTATGATGTATCACATGTTTTCAATGGTTAAGTCAAAAGGGGCAATTGTTTTTGGTGGTCTTGTCACAACCTTAGCACGCTTGCTAAACCATGGGGAACAACTTTCTACCCTCACCCCACTTGAGTCTCGTACCATTGATCTAGATATGGTACGCAATATGAAACTAGTGAAAACAAGGGGTGATGGGAAATTCATTCTGATGATTGATAACAGAGCCTGCCCCGATGTCATCCTCCCTGACCCCGCGCGCATAAATGTGCGTACCAGAGACAATTACCGTTTCCTCCCCGACCCTGCTGTTCCCCAATGGATGGTGCCAAACGCACCTGTTGATGAGGGAGAGAGTGACGAGCACGAGGAGGAGGAGCGCGAGGGTCCGAGCGTTAACGCACACACCACACACACTTCTTCTGGCTATTTTACAGGTACTTCTTCTGGAGCTGGTCATGAGAGCGGGTCTGCCACCCTTGATACTATTTTGGATGAAATGAGGCAGCGCTCTATACTTGATTCCCAGAGAGACCAGCATGTTCAGGATATCCAGACGCGCCAGACAGAGATGATGGTGATGATGCAGCAGTTCCAGGTTGACCAGCATGGTTTGATTGATGGTATGGCGGACATGACTATGCGCATGGACGAGTTCGATGACTATTTTCACCAGTTGGGTGCAGTTCCTCCACAGCATGAGAGGCGCACGAGGAGGTGCGGCCCAGGCCGCCAGTAGCTTGGTCTCACAGGTTTTCACTTTCTCTCCTACCTTTAGTCGTTGCATTGAGGACAATGCTCGATTTAAGTGTGGGGGAGGAAGCTTTATCGCTTTCCTTTACTTTTCAGTCATTTATTTTAGCATGCATAATAAAACCTTAGGATAGTTCACTTAGATTGAGTAGTTTTTTGCGTGTTGGTTTTGTTTTGTCTGATTTTTCTCATTTCTTGAGCCATACCAAAAATTTTCTTGTGAAAAGCAAAAGTATTGAGTTCTGATGCTTGATGTTGATTGTCTGAAAGTATATAGGTTGTTTGCACTATCTAGGCTATTTTGTGAAAGTTGGGTAACGGTTAGATAAAATCAATACCGTTTTAACACCCGAGATTCCCAGAAATGTGTAAAATTGATTTGAGTACTAGTTTTGATAATACCTTGAACTTGAGTTTTAATGAACCCTCAGTAGTTTATCTAAGCAATCGGCACCATCTCAAGGCACAAACTAAGTGGGAAACCGAAGAATATAAGTGAATGATTTTGATTATAAATGTTATGAATACTATTGGTTGATTCCTTGAAATAATTAATGAAAATTCAGCAAATGTTGAAACATGAGAAGGAAAAAAATACCATAGTATAGAAACTCATTAGTAGTTGGTTCAGAGGTGTCTGATTCTGAACTTGGTAGGGCGGGTTACGATCCGATCCCCCGCAACTGCGAAGTGGGTAAAGCAAATAGGGGTTACCAAACTTATGTTATCAGCACCCCGCGCTATATGATGATCATAATCACTAACAGGTTTCCTACCATGGGCGTGTACAAGATAACGGGCTTAATGTGATTGCGCTAGAATGAAAAGGGGAAATGAAACTTAGGAGAGAGGTAGAGTCAAAAGGAAATGCTTCAGGTCTGTTTTCATGTAATGGGAGTCTTTTGTGTCATTGCGGTGTTTTTGTTATTTGCACTGTTATTTGATTTTCATAGATTAGCCGGCAACCACGTATGAGTAGGATGATCGTGTCATGTGTTTTTACTTGTGCTATGCAATTCACTATTCTTTCATGCTTGAGGACAAGCAATGGTTCAAGTGTGGGGGAATTTGATGACACGAAATCATATCGTATTTTTAGCTTAGTTTAGGTGAACTTTAGTTGCATTTGCATATGTTTTTAATTCATTTATGTCTTTTTATGCGGGTATTTGTTTTGTTTTTAGTTTTGTCTAATAAAATAGGTCGGAGAAGAGAATTGAGCAAAAAGGGCCAAAAACGCAGCAAAAAGGGGGTGCAAAGCACAAGATTCGCGCAGCCCACCAAAGGAGCCCAGCACAAAGGGGCATTTGCCCCCATCAGGCTGGTGGCGCCCGCCACCAACTCTGTGGCGCCCGCCACAGAGTTCAAATCCAATTGGAACTGCTTTTTGCGCAACGTGGGGAGCAAGCACGCGTCTGATCAACTGTTTTCCCCAATCGTACGGCTATTGGATAAAATCAAAAGTGAAGCCTATCTTTCCTATTTTCATGGATCGTAGAAGTTAAAAATCCTCTATAAATAGAAGCTTGATTCTCAGAACAGACTACGCTTTATTTTCTTTTATTTCAGTCAGTTTAAATTTCCCGCATTGTAAACTGTCTCGGTTCTTCCACATCGGAAGTCCGATTTTAATTCCGTTTTCAATTCCCTGTCAAGAATTTTACCTTCTTTAATTCAAGCAAGTTTATTCAGCAATTCTCTCCAGGTTTTTATTTAATGTTTTTATTTAATTATTTATTTATGTTCAATTTAATTTTCTGTTTTTGTTTATTTAATTTCTTAATTATGTCTAGCTAAATTTCCTAGATATCGGTATGTAAACTAATTCTCCGAAGGGAGTTTAATGATGATTTAGCGCGCGCACTTAAACTATTTTTCTTATTCGAATTCCTAATTTTAAAACTCCTATGCTTTGAGTGAGAAAAACAAAGCAACTAAGGTTAAAATCAATAGAGCGAGAGTTTGAGGTTTTAACTAGATAGTAGGAATTTGATATTAATCTTTGAACGAGCGAGAGCCACGTTAGGATTAATTAGAACTAATTGATTTTCAAAATATACTTTCGAAACTGAGGTGGTATAAAAGTGACAGCAAAACCCCTAGTCCAGATTGTATGGTTTTTATCAACAAAACGAGAGTGTGAGGTTTAGACCTTTAAATCGAGAAAGTTCTTCTGAAAAATAAACCCTTTCCACGCGCGCTATTAATTCATTAAATTCCCGATGGTTAATTAAGTTACATACCGATATCCCGCTTTTATTTAATTAATTCAATTCTTAATTTTAATTTAATTTCTAAATATTCTAAACCAACCCTAAAACTCATTAGCCTTAGATTTACACCGTAACGGTAGAAATACGGTAGTTCGATTATTGGTCCCTGTGGATTCGATATCTTTTAAAACTACACGACGAGACTGTGCACTTGCGGTCAATCAAATCTATTGATACACAAATCGTCGATCAGAAATCAACAACAATGAAGTGTGTAAGGCAATCACTGTCAATCAAGTCAAGGTGTGGCTACTTATTAGGTATGAAGCCATTGGTGTTGAAGGTGTGGATGCTGGTGATACAGCCTTGGGTGATGCTTATGGTGCTGCTGATGGTGATGCAGCTATGGATGATGAAGTTGGTGGTGATACAGAGGAGCTAGAAGTGACCGAGTCCAGCACTTCTTTTTCAATGATATGATGATGTACTTCCCTGTTTTGTGTTTGTTCTCTATGTTTCTGTTATGTTTTTTGTTGTTTATGGGCTTAGAGAAGGTGTTTCTATGACTGAGAAGGTGTTTTTGTGACTGAGAAAGAGCTTGAGAAGGTGTTTCTGTGACTGATCCTATGTTGTTTCTACTGGTTTGTGCTCTTTAACTCTCTGTGATCTCCTAATTTGTCAAATTTGTGGCAAAAAGGGGGAGTAAATTTGGTATTGGTATGTTCTGATATAATTTAGTATGCTCTGATTATGATCCATTCATTCTGATGACTGATTGATTTATCTACACTGATCTGATGATTGTTATGATAGTAGTGTAGTTTGGATGGAGTATGTAGTTATGTGTGCTCTCTGATATGCATGTGTTTAGGGGAGCTGATTTATGTTCTGCAGGGGGAGATGTTGGATATGATGTTCCAACACCCTATGCATATGTGCAGGGGGAGATGTCTTGATGAAATGTTGAAGCACTCTATTCTACATCCTATCAATGTTTATGCTTCTGATGATTTAAGGTGAAGTAGTTATTCTGTATTCCGCTGTTGCATGTTTCTCAAATGATTGTAGAAGGTAGAAGACTTATCTTATCTGGTTCTACTGTTCTTGAAGAATAGCTATGTTCTGATCCTTATGCGTATGTGTTTATGATGCTTCAAAAGGAATTTTCATTGAAGTATCTATTTTAGCTGAAGTATCTGTTTAAGTGACTCTGGATGGTCATAATTTGTTTTAGCCAAAAAATTGCCAAAGGGGGAGTTTGTTGAGTCTTTTGTATTGGCTGCATTTTTAGTTGATAAACCATTGTGACAGGATGTTGGATACAATGCTTCGAACACTGTATCAACATACTGGTCTGTATGCGCGCGCGTTTTATATTTCCAAGGAATATATTTGTTTCTCTCTCATGAATCATGCATGGCGCATTTATTGCTTCAGATTATGGTCAAATATATTTTTATCAAGAATCTCCATGAAGCTTATTTCTGTAGAAGATATATTTTATTTATTGTGAAGATATTAGGTTGGATCAAATAAGTGAAGCCCAAGTTACTTGTGACTCAAGAACGTTTACTGCCTATTTAAAGGAGTTGTTAAACCTAATTCTGTTGAGAGACTTGTTCACGCCTTTTTGTTTCTAGAGTTTAGGATTCTAGGTTTTACGTGTGTGTTTATTTGTGAGCCTTTCTTGTATCTCCTTGATGCAAGCTTAGGTGTGTTCTCTTCGAGTTGTATTTGTGATCCTCTCCTAAGTTGTGAAGTACGAAGTTAGGATTATGTGGTTTTACAACACTCTAAGCCTGTAGGTACGAGTGTGTAGTTTTTAGGAGTGTGTCTCCAAGAAAAGTATTTGTCTGTGCGTAACTGAAATCCTTGTTGTCTAAAAGGTTGTAAGGGAGAGAGATGGAGTCTCTGATCTAGGAGTTCCTATGTTGAAGAGTCATTGGGTAGTGCCTAGGTGATAAGTTGTAAACGGGACGTTTGCTGAGAACTTTGAACTAGGACCATCATAGTGATATTCCTTCCTGGATTGGTATCCCCCAGATTAGGTTGCCGTTGTGCGCTGAACTGGGTCAACAAATATTGTGTCTCTTTTATTTGTTGTTATTTATTTATTTTGTGCTATTGCGTATTACACCTGATAAAGTGCTTAGCACATCGTATCCAGCACTGTGCAAGTGCTTAGCACATCGTATCCCACACTGTGCATAGCGTGCCAGGAATTTCAATTTGATTTGATGCTCAGGACACAATCTCCCTCTTTCATAACCACCAAAAAGAACAAATCTCCCTCTACGACAAACCCGATCACTGATCATTACCCACGTAACCCACGTGATAGTCATTACTACTACACAACTTAGGGAGTCTACTAATTGTTATCAATCAAGAATGTGATTCACCGATGTCTTACTTATACCACGAATTATGAACAAAAATATTATGTGTTACATAAATCTTTTTTACTAAGCTCATAAAATATTTTGCCCCTTCTGATTCCTCCAAACAAAATATACATCATCATTATATACTTATTTCATTTCTTTATAACCATCATTTACAATTTAATAAGAAGAATACATAAGATAAAAAAAGTAAGAGCTCCTCGTTTTATAAAAATATCGCTAATGATTACAATATAATCAAAAGAATCCATACGATAAAAACAAACTAATCTACTAATTGCTATCAATCAAGAATATGATTCACAAATGTGTTACATAATTTTTTTTTGACTAAAATATTTTACCCCTTCCCATTCCTCCAAACATAACATACATCATTATATACTTATTCAATTTCTTTATAAACATCATTTGATAATCATTTTATAATTATTCCATTTTTGCATGTTTTCCAATTCCACTCATATTCTCTGCAATTTTTCACAATATCTTTTGAAAAATAAGCTCCCCATAATGAGGGGACTAGATTATCTCAGGCTAAGGGGACAACTAGAATAATTCCTTATATGCTTATTTATCGAAATTGATTGATATATGGGTGAAAATTTAAAGACTAAATTACTTATAACATTTAAGGGTTATCTATATATACTTGTAAAGCAAACTCTAATTTGCTTACGTGGCAACCTAACAAATCTTTCCAATTTTTAACTTTTATTCTTAGAAGAGTATTGAGGTGATGTGACATCTCTACAAAGAACCCCTTATTTTCTATTAATATATATATATATATATATATATATATATATGACTAATGATTACAAGTTAATAAGAAGAATACATATGATCACAAAAAAGTTGATCTACTAATTGTTATCAATCAAGAATGTGATTCACCAATGTGTTACATATACTACGAATTGTGACCAAAAATATTATGAGTTACATAAATATTTTTGACTAAGCTCATAAAATATTTTATTCTTTCCCATTCCTCAAAACAAAACATACATCATCATTATATACTTATTTCATGTCTTTATAACCATCATTTACAATTTAATAAGAAGAATACATAAGATAAAAAAAGTAAGAGCTCCTCGTTTTATAAAAATATGGCTAATGATTTCAAATTAATCAAAAGATTCCATACGACAAAAAAAAAACTAATATGCTAATTGATGACACGAAATCATATCGTATTTTTAGCCTAATTTATGTGAATTTTAGTTGTATTTGCATTCGTATTTATTTCATTTATGTCTTTTTATGTTAGTATTTGATTTGTTTTTAGTTTTGTCGAATAAAATAGGTCGGAGAAGAGAATTGAGCAAAAAGTATCAAAAACGGAGCAAAAAGGGGGGGTGCAAAGCCCAAATTCGCGCAGCCCATAAAGGAGCCCAACAAAAATGGGCATTTGCCCAAATCTGCACAGTGGCGAGCGCCACCACTCACAAGCCCAATGAAACTGATTTTTCAGCAACGTGGGGCGCACGCACGCGTTGGATGGTTTTTTGTTCCTGATCGTGTGGCTATTGGATAGAATCAAAAGAGAGTTTATCATCTCCTATTTTTGTGGATCGTAACCAGAAAATTCCCTCTATAAATAGAGGACGAAATTCTGTTCTCCGCACGCTTTATTTCCTTTAGTTTTTAGTGAGTTTTTATTTCTTGTTACAGTAACTGTAACGGTATTTCCACACCGGGAATCCGTTTTCAGTTCTGTTTTCAGTTTCCTGTCAAGAATTATGTACCGGTTATTTATATCAAGTTTATTCAGCATTTTATTCCAGGTTTTTATTTAATGTTTTTATTTAATTATTTATTTATGTTTAATTTAATTTTCTGTTTTTGTTTGTTTAATTTCTTTACTATGTCTAGCTAAATTTCCTAGATATCGGTATGTAAACTAATTCTCCGAAGGGAATTTAATAATGATTTAGATTAAACTATTTTTCTGATTCAAATTCCTAATTTAATTCAAAGCTTTTGAACGAGAGTAAAAGAAAGAAACTAAGGTTAAAATCAATAGAGCGAGAGTTTGAGGTTTTAACTAGATAGTTGGAATTTGATATTAATCTTTGAACGAGCGAGAGCCACGTTAGGATTAATTAGAACTAATTGATTTTCAAAATATACTTTCGAAGCTAAGGTAGTAGAAAAGTGACAGTAAAACTCCTAGCTTAGAAAGTATGGTTTTTATCAACAAAACGAGAGTGTGAGGTTTAGACCTTTAAATTGAGAAAGTTCTTCTGAAAAATAAACATTTTTTCGTGCGCTATTAATTTATTAAGTTCCCGATAGTTAATTAAGTTACATACCAATATCCCGCTTTTATTAATTAATTTAATTCTTGATTTTAATTTAAAATTCTAAAACCATTCTAAACCCGCATCCAATAGACTTAGATTTACACCGTGACGATAGGATTACGGTAGTTCAACTGTTGGTCCTTGTGGTTCGATAATCTTTTAAAACTCAACGACGAAACTGTGCACTTGCAGTTATAAATATTTATTGATACACAAATCGTCGATCAAGTTTTTGGCGCCGTTGCCGGGGACCAATTTAGTCGATATTGTAACTCCGTCGTTACAACGTAGAGACTAAGGCAACCTTTAATTTTCTGTTAAAAAAACAAAAAAAAATTTAAGAAAAAAATCTAAAAAATTACCCTTTTTTGGTTAGTCGATTGTATGCCAAGTACCCGCTCTCATAGCGAAGAATTAGAAACTCCAGTCGACAACCCAGAGCGTCTACTAAGTGTAAGACGCCGAATTGAAGAGTTTAGCGAAAGATACATAGTTCCCCAAAATCATATTATCTTTCCCGAAACAGACGAAGACTCAGAACAATCCGAAGAGGAATCAGAAATGGAACTAGGTCCTCAAAACCGCCCTCTAAAGTACTATGCTACCCCTACAGATGCTGAACCGCATAACAGCATCGTTGCCTCTGCGATAGAGGCTAACAACTTTGAGCTTAAACCTTCCTTGCTCTCAGCCGTTCAGCAAAGTCAGTTCTCGGGTAGTCCTTTAGAAAACCTTAACCTCCACCTCTCTGTCTTCTTACAATACGCCGATACAGTGAAAGCTAATGGCGTAAGTCCCGAAGCAATTAGGCTTCGTCTTTTCCCCTTCTCTCTAAGAGATCGAGCCCGTGCTTGGCTCCAGTCCCTACCTTCCAACTCTGTCACTACATGGGAAGAGTTGAAGAAAGTCTTTCTGGCTAGGTATTTCCCACCTGGCAAGACTGCTATGCTAAGAGCCCAATTCAATGGATTTAAGCAGAGAGATAACGAATCTCTTTATGAAGCGTGGGAGAGATTTAAGGACATGTTGAGGCTCTGTCCACATCATCGTTTAGAAGAGTGGCTAATTATCCACACCTTCTACAACGGTCTCCTGTACAATACAAGGAAGACCATAGACGCTGCCGCGGGCGGCGCCCTCATGGACAAGCCCTACAATGATGCCTATCAGCTCATCGAGAGCATGGCTCAGAATCACTACCAGTGGGGAGGCAAAAGAACCTCCGCAGAAAAACCTCTATTGAGAGGAGGAATGCATTTGATAAGCGGCCTTGACCACGTCAGTGCCAAGATTGATGCGCTCACTCAGAAAATAGACAGCTTACTCAATGATCCTGCTGCTACCGTAGCAGCAACCGTCTCTAGTTGTGAAATATGTGGCGCTCCAGGGCATGCTACAGTTGAATGCCAACTCTTGGCCGGAACTCCCTCCGATCATGTGAACTACGCCCAAGGAGGCCCATATTCCAACAACTACAACTCAGCTTGGAAGAACAGTCCCTATCTTTCATACAAGAACAACAATGCATTGTATCCACCTAGACAAGGACCACCCTCTGGTCCACCAGGTTTTCAAAAGGCTCCTGTGCTAAATCAAGAAAACTCTGGGAAGTCTAGCCTTGACATCATGTTTGAAACCTTCATGGAGTCCCAAATGCAAACTAACAAGGGGATTGAAAATCAAAACCTGCATTTCGCTAAGATGTTCGAGCAATTGAACAGTAAAGTTGATGTTTTGACCACCCATCATAAGATACTAGAAACTCAAATCGCACAGGTGGCTCAACAACAATCATCTATGTCCGCTCCTGCAGGAACATTTCCTAGCCAACCTCAGCCCAATCCTAAAGCTCATGTAAACGCTGTGACACTACGAAGTGGAACACAATATGATGAACCAGTTGACCCTAGGATTGAGAGGCCTGCCATGCAGCAAAAGCCAGATGAACCGGTTGAGAAAGAGAGTGAACCCAAAGAGAAAGAAGGAAATGGCGTCGAGGGAAAAGAAAAAGAAACACCCTATGTGCCTCCGCCACCTTACAAACCACCCATTCCTTATCCTCAAAGGTTGGAAAAGACCAAAAGCATGGGGCAATTCAAGAAATTTGTGGAGCTTCTCAAGCAGTTAAGTATCACCATCCCATTCACTGAAGCTATCACACAAATGCCCGCATATGCTAAGTTTCTCAAGGAGATCCAGGAAGTTTCTCCATACCCTGTGTCATTGGGAAGTTTGTTATTGATAAAGCCCTATGTGATTTAGATGCCAGCAATAGTTTGATGCACATGACCATATGCGAGAGACTCAAGCTAGGCGAGCTAAGACCCACCAGAATGTTCATCCAATTTGTCGACCGTTCGGTAAAGATGCCTAAAGGAGTCTTAGAAAACGTTCCGGTGCGTGTAGGTCAGTTCTTCATTCCAACCGACTTCATAGTCATGGATATTAAGGAGGACTCTAACACGCCTATCATTTTAGGAAGGTCATTCCTTGCTACAGCCGATGCAATAATTGATGTCAAAAAGGGAAAGCTCACCTTTGAAGTGGGAGATGAAAAAGTTGAATTCATTTTGACTCAATTCCTAGGCGCGCCAGCTATAGATGATACTTGCTATCTGCTTGACGTCATTGACGAATGCAGAAAAGAAATGGAGAATGATCAAACTGTTTACACTGAAATTCTAACATCTTCTCCAACTCCTACTCTCGAAGTTCAGGATGACGAGCTCGGTGAATGCTTTGAGATTACACCAAACCTGACGCCGTCTCCTGATCAATCTTCTCTCGAACTAAAACCTCTACCTGAGAGTCTAAGGTATGAATACCTTGATCAAGAGCTTAAGCGCCCTGTGATTGTGTGCGCCGATCTAGGACAGTCAGAGATCGACAAGTTGCTGAATGTCCTAAGAAAATTCCCAGCTGCTTTAGGATATAGCATATTTAATCTGAAAGGGATAAGTCCCTCTCTTTGCATGCATCGCATCTATCTCGAGGAAGATTGTAAGACCTCTCGAGAACCGCAAAGAAGGATAAATCCCATTCTTACTGAAGTAGTTAAGAAAGAAGTTGAAAAACTTCTGGATGCAGGAATCATATACCCGATCTCCGACAGTAAATGGGTCAGTCTCGTTCATGTCGTGCCTAAGAAAGGTGGAGTGACTGTAGTTACCAATGAGAAAGGAGAGTCTATAGCACAAAGAGTCGTAACGGGTAGTAGAATGTGCATTGACTATAGGAAACTCAACAAAGCCACGCGCAAGGATCATTTCCCTTTGCCCTTCATTGATCAAATGCTTGAGCGTTTGGCGAATCATTCCTATTTCTGCTATCTAGATGGTTATTCGGGATTCTTTCAAATTCCTATTCATCCCGATGACCAAGAGAAAACAACCTTCACCTGTCCTTTTGGCACATTTGCATATAGGCGAATGCCATTTGGATTGTGTAATGCCCCCGCAACTTTCCAAAGATGTATGACATCAATCTTTGCCGATTACATCAATGACATTATGGAGGTCTTCATGGATGATTTCTCCGTATGCGGGCAAAGTTTTGAAGGATGCTTGACGAACCTAAAAAAGGTACTTGAAAGATGTGAAAAAGTCAATCTTGTACTTATCTGGGAAAAGTGCCATTTCATGGTTCGTCAAGGTATTGTTCTTGGACATATAGTGTCCAACAAAGAGATTGAGGTAGATAGAGCTAAAATCCAAGTCATAAAGAATCTACCACCTCCCAAATCTGTGAGAGAAGTACAAAGCTTTCTAGGACACGCCGGTTTCTATCGGCGCTTTATTAAGGACTTCTCCAAAATTACAAAGCCATTAACCGGGCTGCTAATGAAAGATGCCGAGTTCATTTTTGATGAGGAGTTCCTAAAGGCATTCCAACAGTTAAAGGCAGCTCTCATTTCTGCACCCATCATGCAGCCACCTGATTGGAGTTTACCATTTGAGATCATGTGTGATGCTAGTGACTATGCCATAGGCGCGGTCCTAGGTCAAAGGAAAGATAAGAAGCTTCACGCTATCTATTATGCTAGTAGGACCTTAGACCTTGCGCAAATGAACTACGCCACCACAGAAAAAGAACTCCTGGCTGTTGTGTTTGCGGTTGACAAATTCCGTTCCTACCTAATAGGGGCCAAAATCATTGTCTATACAGATCATGCCGCAATTAGGTACCTAGTGAACAAGAAGGATGCCAAACCAAGGCTCCTGAGATGGATCTTGCTCCTTCAAGAATTTGATTTAGAGATCCAAGATAAGAAAGGGATTGACAACACAGTCGCGGACCATTTGTCAAGAATGGAGGGAATGGTGCCTGAAACGGTACCTATAAATGATGACTTCCCGTATGAGAGGCTGGTAGCCCTTATGGAGAGTGTCGCCTCTGAGTACCCTTTGATTCAAGACGACATCGAAGTCGTCAACTCTGTCTTCACAAGAGACTCTTTGCCATGGTATGCTGATTTTGTTAATTATTTAGCGGCAAGGGTCCTTCCGCCAGATTTAACTTACCAGCAAAAGAAGAAGTTCTTTAGTGATCTAAAACATTACTATTGGGAGACCCTCTTCTTTTCAAGAGAGGTGCCGATGGAATCTTCCGTCGATGTGTCCCCGAAGATGAGGCGCAAAGCATTATCACTCATTGTCATTCTGCACCCTATGGAGGACATGCAAGTACTTCCAAAACATGTGCTAAGATCTTACAAGCCGGCCTCTTTTGGCCCACTCTTTAGAAAGATGTCCATGCTGCCATAAAGAGTTGTGATCAGTGCCAACGCGCTGGTGGCATCTTTAGGCGCGATGAAATGCCTCAACATGGCATCCTTGAAGTGGAAGTATTTGATGTATGGGGTATAGATTTCATGGGACCATTCCCAACTTCTTTTGGGAATATATACATACTTGTGCTTGTTGATTACGTGTCCAAATGGATCGAGGATGTTGCCTGATCGACGATTTGTGTATCAATAGATTTGATTGACCGCAAGTGCACAGTCTCGTCGTTGAGTTTTAAAAAGATATCGAACCACAGGGACCTATAGTTGAACTACCGTAATCCGTTGTCACGGTGTAAATCTAAGGCTATCAGATAAGGGTTTGTTTAGAATTTTAGAATTTAAAATTAAAGAAATTAAATTAAAGAAATTAATTAATTAATAAAAGCGGATATCGGTATGTAACTTAATTAACCATCAGGGATTTATTAAATTAATAGCGCGCGAAAAAAAGAGTTTATTTTTCAGAAGAACTTTCTCAATTTAAAGGTCTAAACCTCACACTCTCGTTTTGTTGATAAAAACCATACTTTCTAAGCTAGGAGTTTTACTGTCACTTTTCTACCACCTTAGCTTCGAAAGTATATTTTGAAAATCAATGAGTTCTAATTAATCCTAACGTGGCTCTCGCTCGTTCAAAGATTAATATCAAATTCCTACTATCTAGTTAAAACCTCAAACTCTCGCTCTATTGATTTTAACCTTAGCTGCTTTCTTTTACTCTCGTTCAAAAGCTTTGAATTAAATTAGGAATTTGAATCAGAAAAATAGTTTAAATAAGTGCGCGTGCTAAATCATTATTAAATCCCCTTCGGAGAATTAGTTTACATACTGATATCTAGGAAATTTAGCTAGACATAATTAAGAAATTAAACAAAGAAAAACAGAAAATTAAATTAAACATAAATAAAAAATCAAATAAAAACATTAAATAAAAACCTGGAAGAAAATGCTGAATTAACTTGCATTAAATAATCGGTACAAAATTCTTGACAGGAAACTGAAAACGGATTCCCGGTGTGGAAATACCGTTACAGTTACTGTAACTGGAAATATAAACTGACTGAAAGAAATAAAATTAAGGCGTGCAGAAATCTGAAAATGAGCTTGTTATTTATAGGAGGGGATTTGCTAGTACGATCCACAAAAATAGAGAAGATAAGCTTCATTTTGATCTCATCCAATTGCCATCCGATTAGGAACAGAAAACGGATCAGACGGTGCACTCCTTCCCCACGTCACGCCAATTCTGTTTTACTAGGCTTGCACATTTGGTGGCGCTCGCCACCTATTCTGTGGCGCTCGCCACTTAGGTCTTCAATTGGTGGCGCTCGCCACTGGGCAGATTTGGGCTAATGCCCATTTTTGCCATGCTCCTTTGCGGGCTGCGCGAATTTGGGCTTTGCACCCCCCTTTTTGCTCCGTTTTTGATACTTTTTGCTCAATTCTCTTCTCCGACCTATTTTATTCAACAAAAGTAAAAACAAATCAAATTATAATATAAAAAGACATAAATGAAATAAATACATATGCAAATGCAACTAAAATTCACCTAAATTAAGCTAAAAATACGATATGATTTCGTGTCATCAAATTCCCCCACACTTGAACCATTGCTTGTCCTCAAGCACAAAATAATAGTGAATCGCATGGTATAAGTAAAAACACATGACACGATCATCTTACTCGTACGTAGAACAACCAACACCAAGCATCAAAACTCAATACTTTTGCTTTTCACCAGAACATTTTTGGTATGGCTCAAGAAATGGGAAAATCAGGCAATTACAAGATCAATCACGCAAAATCAACTCAATCTAAGTGAACTAACCTAAGGTTTTATTATGCATGCAAAACTAAATGACTGAAAGTAAAGGAAAGCGATAAAGCTTCCTCCCCCACACTTAAATCGAGCATTGTCCCCAATGCAACGACTAAAGGTGAGTTTGGAAGGGTACAACCTGAGAGAAAGTAACTACTGGCGGTCCGGGCCGCGCCTCCTCGTGTGCCTCTCATGTGGTGGAGGTCCTGCACCGAGCTGCTGGAAATAGCCATCAAAATCATCCATGCGTAAGGGCATATCCGCCATGCCATCAATCAAGCCACGCTGGTCACTCTGAAACTGCTGCATCATGCTCATCATCTCTGTCTGACGAGTCTGGATGTCCTGCATCATGCTCATCAACGCTGGTCCCTCTGGGCATCTAAGGTGTAGTGCTGCCTCATCTCAGCTAAAACAGTATCAAGTGTGGCAGTGCCACTCTCATGGGCAGCTCTAGAAGTAGTACCTGCAAAATAGCCAGAAGAAGTGTGTATGCTGTGTGCATTAGTTTCCGGAGCCTCTTGCTCCTCCTCCTCAGACCCGTCACTCTCTCCCTCATCATCAGGTGCAATTGTTACGTTCCAGTCTTGGGGAATGGGAGGGTCAGGGAGAAAACGGTAATTGGCTATCGTGCGCACATTGAAGCGCGCAGGGTCATGGAGGATGATATCGGGGCAGGCTTTGTTATCAATCATGAGCATGTATTTTCGATCAGCTCGCTGCTTTACTAGCCTCATGTTTCGCACCATGTCTAAATCAATGGTACGAGAGTCAATTGGGGTAAGGGTAGAAAGTTGGGCACCGTGGTCTAGCAAGCGTGCTAAGGTTGTGATCAGACCACCAAAAACAATTGCCCCCTTGGACTTAACCATCGAAAACATGTGATACATCATAAATCGAGCAGTATGGACTTTTTCTTTTGAAACGCTGTAAGTGAACAGCAAAAATAACTCTTTCTCATTGACCTTGTTAGAACCTAGACGGCCAAAAACAGTGCAAGCTAAAAGATGGCGGAAGTAGCGTATGGCGGGGTTTTGAATTAATGATGCTCTATTACCCTCAAAACTACTTGTTTCTTTTCCGGTTAAACCCCACCAAAGTGCCTTCGCGGCATCTAACCACCCCACTTGAGTAGGCAACTCATCTTTCACTCCCTCACCGTGTGGTAAGTGCAACAACTCGGCTAAAGTTGTATTAAACAAACGAAATCTCACACGGTCGGGGGTGGGGTTTAGTTCTAGAGAGCTAAGAAACTCTGCGGTAAGTTGGACATGAACGGGGTCTTTAAAAGAAAACATGAAATCAAGTTTAAATGATCGAACCAAATGGCGCCACTATCCGATAATCTTAAAGTCTCGAGACAAAAGTCATCGGCATACCTCGTTGGTTCGTACTCCTTTCGGCGGAGGAGTCGGTAGAGCTTAGCTTGGACCCCATCTCGGAAGTTGATTGCATACTCCACTTGTTGTGCCATGAGCTTGACTTACCTTAGCTTGCAATACTAGAAGAAATGAAAGAAAGAAAGAAAGCCTCTGTGAAATGAGAAATGTGTTGTGAAGTGAATGTGTCATGGTGTGTGTATTTATAATGGAAAAGTGGAAATGAATGTAGTGTTGTGTAGTTGAAAATTTAATGGAACATAATGATGGTGTCTACATTTCACAGAGAATCAATTACTTTCCAAGCCTCTAAGAACAAAACCATTCAATACAAGCTTACTGTAACACGCTTCCTGTACAAAATTTGCCAAAATTTGTGAAGTTTCATTCTGTGGCGAGCGCCACTATGCTCATGGCGATCACCACAAGGCCAATTTTGCAGATTTGGCTTTTTTCCGTCCTGTAGCGTGTTGTTGTTCATTTGTACCTATACCTGTCTAAAGGAAATTGTACAGCTTGCACACAGTCGAATTAAGTTCTAACAGGACAAAAATTTTCACCAAATTAAATTTCTAACACAGAGCAATTATTCACAAGAAAATCCACATGAGCACACAAGAGCATAAAACAAACGGTCTCTCATCAGGAGTTTTTATTAATCAAACGAACTAAATGACAAAAATAAATTAACAAAATTAAACCTACATGTGGGTTGCCTCCCACCAAACGCTTTGTTTAAAGTTGGTGAGATCGACAGTTTTGTGTTTTTATCTCGCTTGTGATGGCCGGATTGGGAATGATTTCCACGGCCACTTATCAAGTATTCTCACATACCCCTTGCTCTTTCTCTTTTTTCTCCTATAGGGCGGTTCAGCTTCCTTGCCCTCTTCTCTTATTATGTGATTTGGGAGAAAAGGAGATTTATTGATTTTAGGCGGGGGTTCTGGTTCAATTTCAAGTGTCCTTCTTTCTTTTGTCTTAGGGCTTACATTCGCCTCTCCGAATGTTACCCTCATCCTTTTTGCACTAACTTCATCCTCAATTTCTCTTTCCCCTAATTTCCTTTTTCTATTTGCGCCTTCATCCCCATGTATAATTGTTTTTACTTTCTTGATTTTTTCACATGATCGTGGTTTCGGGACTATTTTAGCCTCTATTACCTCTTGGGGAACAAGTATTGGTGGGTTATAGGTAGAAGGAAAAACGCAAGGTGGTTCCTTTTCTACCTCTTCGACAACCTCTCTTTGGAGCGGTTTCGGCAAAGTTTCCTCAATCTCAACTTTTTCCTCCCCTAAGTCCTTGACGACCACGTTCTCATCCTCCTTAGGAATTTCAATCTTACCACATGATTGGGGTCTCACGTTCACTTTAGCCTCTACTATCCTTTGGGGAGCAAGGATTGGTGGGATATAGGGAGCAGGGAAAACATGCAGTGTTCCCTTCTCTACCTCTTCGACTACCTCACTAGGGAGGATTATCGGTGATGCTTCTTCAATCTCCACTCTTTCCTCGCTGAAACTCTCAACAACATTATCTTCCTCACTAGACCTCTCAATCTCGCTTTCATTAATGTTTGCTACGACGTCTACTTGTCTCTCGTAAGAGGGTTCTATGGTTGACTGGGTGAACTGGGAGATTAGTGTCTCCATCGACTCTTGGGGAGTCGCTGTTGAGGCAACCATAGCGTCGAGCATCCTTTGGGTCTTGTTCATTTATAAGGTCTTGTTCCCTCATCATTTCTCTAAATTGTTGCTCTCGCCTAGCATTAGCGGAGGTTTCCATAAATTCATTAAATACCGCTAGTAGGCTAGGACTCACGGATTCTTCCGGTTCCTCGAAATGTTGGGGATAGTAATTGTACTGAGAGTTAGGGTATTGTCCCTCAAAGTATGGGGACGATTGAGGCTGGTAGTTATATGGGAAGTTATGGTTAGGGTAGTTGAAATTTTGAGAATAGTCATTATAAAAGGGATTTGAGTTATACATTTTAGTTTATTATTTTTTTTTCTTTCGATTTTTTAAATTAAAATGCCTTAGTCTCTACGGTGTAACGACGGAGTTACGATATCGACTAAATTGGTCCCCGGCAACGGCGCCAAAAACTTGATCGACGATTTGTGTATCAATAAATTTAATTGACCGCAAGTGCACAGTCTCGTCGTGTAGTTTTAAAAGATTATCGAACCACAGAGACCAATAATCGAACTACCGTATTTCTGTTGTCACAGTGTAAATCTAAGGCGAATAGGTGTTTTAGAATGGTTTTGAATTTTAAAAGAAAATTAAAGAATTAAATTAACAAAAGCGGGATATCGGTATGTAAATTAATTAACCGTCGGAAATTTAATGAATCAACAGAGCGCGTGAAAAGGATTTATCTTTCAGAAGAACTTTCTCAATTTAAAGGTCTAAACCTCACACTCTCGTTTTGTTGATAAAAACCATACTTTCTAAGCTAGGAGTTTTACTGTCACTTTTCTACCACCTTAGCTTTGAAAGTATATTTAGAAAATCAATTAGTTCTAATTAATCCTAACGTGGCGCTTGCTCGTTCAAAGATTAATATCAAATTCCTACTATCTAGTTAAAACCTCAAACTCTCGCTCTATTGATTTTAACCTTAGTTGCTTTCTTTTACTCTCGTTCAAAAGCTTTGAATTAAATTAGGAATTTGAATTAGAAAAATAGTTTAATCTAAATCATTATTAAAAAGAACCTGAAATAAAATTCTGAAATAACTGGAATTAAAGTTGACGAAAATAACCGGTAGAGAATTCTTGACAGGAAAGTGAAAACAGAACTGAAAACGGATTCCCGGTGTGGAAATACCGTTACAGTTACTGTAACTAGAAACCTAAACTGACAGAAAACTGAAGGAAATAATGCGTAATCAGATCTGATTTTTGAGCTTCTATTTATAGGGGAATTTTTGACTTGCACGATCCTCTTTTTAGGGAGAGGATAAGCTTGTTTTTGGTCTCATCCCATTACCGCACGATAGGAACAAAAAACGGATCAGACGAGTGCCACTTCCCCACGTTACGCGAAAAGTTGTTTTGCTGGATTTGGGCTTCTGTGGCGAGCGCCACAGAAGTGGTGGCGAGCGCCACAAAGTGGTGGCGAGCGCCACAGAAGTGGTGGCGAGCGCCACCAGGCCAAAATCTGGGCTTGGCTGATTTTGCTTGATTTGCACCCTTTTCGCTCCATTTTTACCCTTTTTGCTCAATTCTCTTCTCCGACCTATTTTATTCGACAAAACTGAAAACAAAACAAATACCAACATAAAAACAAACAAAAGAAATAAAAACATATGAAAATGCAACTAAAATTCACCTAAACTAAGCTAAATATACGATATGATTTCGTGTCATCAAAAATCAGCGGGTTGCCTCCCACTTAGCGCTTTGTTTAAAGTCGGTAAGCTCGACTTCAGAAATGGTGACTTAGTTCATGTAACAGCGGACAGGGCGGATAGGTTGAAATTTGTAAGTGTGGTGTCACTATCCTTAAGGTTGTAATGTTTCAACCGCTGCCCATTAACTATGAATGTATCACCAGAGTCACTCTTTATCTCAATCGCCCCATGAGGATATGTCTTAGAAATTGTAAAGGGGCCTGACCACTTGGAGCGAAGTTTTCCGGGAAAGAGTTTAAGTCTTGAATTGAAAAGAAGTACTAACTGTCCTACCTTAAACTCTCTCCTAGATAGAGGCTTGTCATGCCATTTTTTTGTTCTTTCTTTATAAATCCTAGCATTCTCATAGGCGTCCAACCTAAGCTCTTCCAACTCGTGGATATCCAAGGTCCTCTTCCTACCGGCGGTGGTGTAATCAAAATTGAGGGCTTTGATAGCCCAATAAGCTTTGTGTTTCAGTTCCACCGGTAGATGGCATGATTTGCCATAAACAAGCTTGAAGGGAGTGGTCCCAATTGGGGTCTTATAGGCTGTCCTATATGCCCATGGTGCCTCATTCAGTTTTAAGGATCAATCCTTCCTAGAGGTTACAACCGTTTTTTCGAGGACTTGCTTGATCTCCCTATTGGAGACCTCCACTTGCCCTCTTATTTGCGGGTGGTAGGGAGTTGCTATACGGTGTCGGACCCCATATTTAGATAACAATCTTTCAAAGATCCTAGAGATAAAATGGGAGCCACCATCGGTGATGACAAGTCTCGGCACACCGAACCTAGGGAAGATCTGGTTCTTGAACAATCTAATCACTACTTTGGCGTCATTAGTTGGAGAGGCAACAACCTCGATCCATTTGGATACGTAATCAACAGCCACAAGTATGTATTTGTTCCCAAAAGAAGTTAGGAATGGTCCCATGAAATTTATCCCCCAAACATCAAATACTTCCACTTCTAGCATGCCATGTTGAGGCATTTCATCGCGCCTAGAGATGCCACCAGCGCGTTGGCACTGATCACAACTCTTTATGGCAGCATGGACATCTTTCCAAAGAGTGGGCCAAAAGAGGCCGGCTTGTAAGATCTTAGCACAGGTTTTGGAAGTACTTGCATGTCCTCCATAGGGCGCAGAATGACAATGAGTAATAATGCTTTGCGCCTCATCTTCGGGGACACATCGACGGAAGATTCCATCGGCACCTCTCTTGAAAAGAATAGGGTCATCCCAATAGTAATGTTTTAGGTCACTAAAGAACTTCTTCTTTTGCTGGTAAGTTAAGTCAGGAGGAAGGACTCTTGCTGCTAAGTAATTAACAAAATCAGCATATCGTGGCAAAGAGTCTCGTGTGAAGATAGAGTTGACGACTTCGATGTCGTCTTGAAGCAAATGGCACTCGGAGGCGACACTTTCCATTAGGGCTACGAGCCTCTCATACGGGAAGTCATCTTTTATAGGTACTGTTTCGGGCACCATTCCTTCCATTATTGACTAATGGTCCGCAACTGTGTTGTCGATTCCTTTCTTGTCTTGGATCTCTAAATCAAATTCTTGAAGAAGCAAGATCCATCTCAGGAGCCTCGGTTTGGCGTCCTTTTTGTTCACTAGATACCTAATTGCGGCATGATCTGTATAGACAATGATTTTGGCCCCTATTAGGTAGGAACGAAATTTATCAACCGCAAACACAACAGCCAGGATTTCTTTTTCAGTGGTAGCGTAGTTCATTTGCGCAGGGTCTAAGGTCCTACTAGCATAGTAGATAGCATGAAGCTTCTTATCCTTCCTTTGACTTAGGACCGCGCCTATAGCATAGTCACTAGCGTCACACATGATCTCAAATGGTAGACCCCAATCAGGCGGCTGCATGATGGGGGCAGAAATGAGAGCTGCCTTTAATTGGTTGAATGCCGTTAGGCACTCCTCATCAAAAATGAACTCGGCATCTTTCATTAGCAGCCCGGTTAATGGCTTTGTGATTTTGGAGAAGTCTTTAATGAATCGCCGATAGAAACCGGCGTGTCCTAAAAAGCTTCGGACTTCTCTCACAGATTTGGGAGGTGGTAGATTCTCTATGACTTGGATTTTAGCTCTATCTACCTCAATCCCTTGGTCGGACACTATCTGTCCAACCACAATACCTTGACGAACCATGAAATGGCACTTTTCCCAATTAAGCACAAGATTGACTTTTTCACATCTTTCAAGCATCCTTCGAAACTTTGGCCACATACGGAGAAATCATCCATGAAGACCTCCATAATGTCATTGATGTAATCGGCAAAGATTGCTTGCATACATCTTTGGAAAGTAGCGGGGGCATTACACAATCCAAATGGCATTCGCCTGTATGCAAATGTGCCAAAAGGACAAGTGAAAGTCGTTTTCTCTTGGTCATCGGGATGAAAAGGAATCTGGAAGAATCCCGAATAACCATCTAGATAGCAGAAGTAGGAATGATTAGCCAGACGCTCAAGCATTTGATCAATGAAGGGCACATTCTACTACCCGTTACGACTCTTTGTGCTACAGACTCTCCTTTCTCATTGGTAACTACAGTCACTCCACCTTTCTTAGGCACGACATGAACGGGACTGACCCATTTACTGTCGGAGATCGGGTATATTATTCCTGCATCCAGAAGTTTTTCAACTTCTTTCTTAACTACTTAAGTGAGAATGGGATTTATCCTTCTTTGCGGTTCTCGAGAGGTTTTGCAATCTTCCTCGAGGTAGATGCGGTGCATGCAAAGAGAAGGACTTATCCCTTTAAGATCAGATATGCTATATCCTAAAGCAGCTGGGAATTTTCTTAGGACTTTTAATAACTCTTCGGTTTCTGATTGTCCTAAATCGGCGCACACAATCACAGGGCGCTTAAGCTCTTGATCAAGGAATTCATACCTTAGACTCTCAGGTAGAGGTTTTAGTTCGAGAGAAGATTGATCAGGGGACGGTGTCGGGTTTGGTGTAATCTCAAAGCATTCACTATTTCCTTGGTGTCGGGTTTGTCATCCTGAACTTCGAGAGTAGGAGTTGGAGAAGATGTGAGAATTTCAGTGTAAACGGTTTGATCATTCTCCATTTCCTTTCTGCATTCGTCAATGACGTCAAGCAGATATCAAGTATCATCTATAGCAGGCACGCTTAGGAATTGAGTCAAAATGAATTCAACTTTTTCATCTCCCACTTCAAAGGTGAGCTTTCCCTTTTTGACATCAATTATCGCACCGGCTGTAGCAAGGAATGGCCTTCCTAAAATGATAGGCGTGTTAGAGTTTTCCTTAATATCCATGACTATGAAGTCAGTTGGAATAAAGAACTGACCTACACGCACCGAAACATTTTCTAAGACTCCTATAGGCATCTTGACCGAACGGTCGACAAACTGAATGGACATTCTGGTGGGTCTTAGCTCGCCTAGCTTGAGTCTCTCGCATATGGTCATGGGCATCAAACTAATGCTAGCACCTAAATCACATAGGGCTTTGTCAATAACAAACTTCCCAATGACGCAGGGTATGGAGAAACTTCCTGGATCCTTGAGTTTAGGAGGCATTTTGTTTTGAAGGATAGCACTACACTCGGCAGTGAGTGTAACAGTTTCGTTATCCTCAATCCTCTTTTTGTTGGTTAGGATCTCCTTGAGAAACTTAGCATATGCGGGCATTTGTGTGATAGCTTCAGTGAATGGGATGGTGATATTCAACTGCTTGAGAAGCTCCACAAATTTCTTGAATTGCCCCATGCTTTTGGTCTTTTCCAACCTTTGAGGATAAGGAATGGGTGGTTTGTAAGGTGGCGGAGGCACGTAGGGTGTTTCTTTTTCTTTTGCCTCGACGCCATTTTCTTCTTTCTCTTTGGGTTCATTCTCTTTCTCAGCTGGTTCATCTGGCTTTTGCTGCATGGCAGGCCTCTCAATCCTAGGGTCAACTGGTTCATCATACTGTGTTCCACTTCGCAGTGTCACAGCGTTTACATGGGCTTTAGGATTGGGCTGAGGTTGGCCAGGAAATGTTCCTGCAGGAGCAGACATGGATGATTGCTGTTGAGCCACCTGTGCAACTTGAGTTTCTAGTATCTTATGATGGGTGGTCCAAACATCAACTTTACTGTTCAATTGCTCGAACATCTTAGCAAAATGCAGGTTTTGATTCTTGATCCCTTCGTTAGTTTGCATTTGGGACGCCATGAAGGTTTCAAACATGGCGTCAAGGCTAGGAGTGCATCAACCTTGGCACTGACGTGGTCAAGGCCGCTTATCTCATGCATTCCTCCTCTCGATAGAGGTTTTTCTGCGGAGGTTCTTTCGCCTCCCCATTGGTAGTGATTCTGAGTCATGCTCTCGATGAGCTGATATGCATCAGTGTAGGGCTTGTCCATGAGGGCGCCGCCCGCGGCAGCGTCTATGGTCATCCTTGAATTGTACAGGAGACCATTGTAGAAGGTGTGGATAATTAGCCACTCCTCATAAAGAGATTCGTTATCTTTCTGATTAAATCCATTGATTTGGGCTTTTAGCATAGCAGTCTTGCTAGGTGGGAAATACCTAGCCAGAAAGACTTTCTTCAACCCTTCCCATGTAGTGACAGAGTTGGAAGGTAGGGACTGGAGCCAAGCACGAGCTCGATCTCTTAGAGAGAAAGGGAAGAGACGAAGCCTTATCGCTTCGGGACTTACGCCATTAGCTTTTACTGTATCGGCGTATTGTAGGAAGACAGAGAGGTGGAGATTAGGATCATCTGAAGGACCACCCGAGAACTGACTTTGCTGAACTGCTGAGAGTAGGGAAGGTTTAAGCTCAAAATTGTTAGCCTCTATCGCAGGGGCAACAATGCTGTTATGTGGTTCAGCATCGGTAGGGGTAGCATAGTACTTCAGAGGGCGGTTTTGAGGACCTATTTCCATTTCTAATTCCTCTTCGAATTGTTCCGAGTCTTCGTCTGTTTCGGGAAAGATGATTTGACTTTGGGGCACTATGTATCTTTCCCTAAACTGTTCAATTCGGCGTCTTACACTTAGTAGACGCTCTAGGTTGTCGTCTGGAGTTTCTAATTCTTTGCTATTAGAGCGGGTACTTGGCATACAATCGACAAGCCAAAAGGGTATCTCTTTTTTTTAGATTTTTTAAATTTTTGACAGAAAATAAAAGTTGCCTTAGTCTCTACGTTGTAACGACGGAGTTACAATATCCACTAAATTGGTTCCCGGCAACGGCGCCAAAAACTTGATCGACGATTTGTGTATCAATAGATTTGATTGACCGCAAGTGCACAGTCTCGTCGTTGAGTTTTAAAAAGATATCGAACCACAGGGACCAATAGTTGAACTACCGTAATCCGTTGTCACGGTGTAAATCTAAGGCTATCAGATAAGGGTTTGTTTAGAGTTTTAGAATTTAAAATTAAAGAAATTAAATTAAAGAAATTAATTAATTAATAAAAGCGGATATCGGTATGTAACTTAATTAACCATCAGGGATTTATTAAATTAATAGCGCGCGAAAAAAAGGGTTTATTTTTCAGAAGAACTTTCTCAATTTAAAGGTCTAAACCTCACACTCTCGTTTTGTTGATAAAAACCATACTTTCTAAGCTAGGAGTTTTACTGTCACTTTTCTACCACCTTAGCTTCGAAAGTATATTTTGAAAATCAATGAGTTCTAATTAATCCTAACGTGGCTCTCGCTTGTTCAAAGATTAATATCAAATTCCTACTATCTAGTTAAAACCTCAAACTCTCGCTCTATTGATTTTAACCTTAGCTGCTTTCTTTTACTCTCGTTCAAAAGCTTTGAATTAAATTAGGAATTTGAATCAGAAAAATAGTTTAAATAAGTGCGCGTGCTAAATCATTATTAAATCCCCTTCGGAGAATTAGTTTACATACCGATATCTAGGAAATTTAGCTAGACATAATTAAGAAATTAAACAAAGAAAAACAGAAAATTAAATCAAATATAAATAAAAAATCAAATAAAAACATTAAATAAAAACCTGGAAGAAAATGCTGAATTAACTTGCATTAAATAATCGGTACAAAATTCTTGACAGGAAACTGAAAACGGATTCCCGGTGTGGAAATACCGTTACAGTTACTGTAACTGGAAATATAAACTGACTGAAAGAAATAAAATTAAGGCGTGCAGAAATCTGAAAATGAGCTTGCTATTTATAGGAGGGGATTTGCTAGTACGATCCACAAAAATAGGGAAGATAAGCTTCATTTTGATCTCATCCAATTGCCATCCGATTAGGAACAAAAAACGGATCAGACGGTGCACTCCTTCCCCACGTCACGCCAATTCTGTTTTACTGGGCTTGCACATTTGGTGGCGCTCGCCACCTATTCTGTGGCGCTCGCCACTTAGGTCTTCAATTGGTGGCGCTCGCCACCACCACTGTGGCGCTCGCCACTGGGCAGATTTTTGCCATGCTCCTTTGTGGGCTGCGCGAATTTGGGCTTTGCACCGCCCTTTTTGCTCCGTTTTTGTAATTTTTTGCTCAATTCTCTTCTCCGACCTATTTTATTCAACAACAGAAAAAACAAATCAAATTCTAATATAAAAAGACATAAATGAAATAAATACATATGCAAATGCAACTAAAAATACAATATGATTTCGTGTCATCATTGCCTCTCCAACTAATGACGCCCAAGTAATGATTAAACTGTTTAAGAACCAGATCTTCCCTAGGTTCGGTGTGCCGAGACTTTTCATCAGCGATGGTGGCTCCCATTTCATTTCTAGGATCTTTGAAAGATTGTTATCTAAATATGGGGTCCGACACCGTGTAGCAACTCCCTATCACCCACAAACAACTTGGCAAGTGGAGGTCTCTGATAGGGAGATCAAGCAAATTCTTGAAAAAACAGTTGCAACCTCTAGGAAGGATTGATCTTTAAAACTGAATGAGGCACTGTGGGCATATAGGACAGCCTATAAGACCCCAATTGGGACCACACCCTTCAAGCTTGTTTATGGCAAATCATGCCATCTGCCGGTAGAACTAGAACACAAAGCTTATTGGGCTATCAAAGCCCTCAATTTTGATTACACCACTACCGATAGGAAGAGGACCTTGGATATCCATGAGTTAGAAGAGCTTAGGTTGGACGCTTATGAGAATGGCAGAATCTATAAGGAAAGGACAAGGAAATGGCATGACAAGCGTCTATCTAGGAGAGAGTTTAAGGTAGGACAGTTAGTACTTCTTTTTAATTCAAGACTTAAACTTTTTCCCGGAAAACTTCGCTCCAAGTGGTCAGGCCCCTTTACAATTTCTAAGACATATCCTCATGGGGCGATTGAAATAAAGAGTGACTCCGGTGATAAATTCATAGTTAATGGACAGTAGTTGAAACATTACAACCTTAAGGATAGTGACACTAATCTTGTGAATTTTAACCCTTCCGCCCTGTCCGCTAACACGTGAATTAAGTCACCCTCTTTGAAGTCGAGCTCACCGACTTTAAACAAAGCGCTTGGTGGGAGGCAACCAGCTGATTTTGAATTTAATGTTTTTCTTTTTAGTTCATTTTACTTTGCAGGTAATAAAAGAGATAGCACGCTCGACGACTTTACAGTTGTGAAAGCTTAGCTACTCAAGTTGTACCCTTCCAAACTCACCCTTAGTCGTTGCATTGGGGACAATGCTCGATTTAAGTGTGGGGGAGGAAGCTTTATCGCTTTCCTTTATTTTTCAGTCATTTAGTTCTGCATGCATAATAAAACCTTAGGTTAGTTCACTTAGATTGAGTTGATTTTGCGTGTTGGTCTTGTTATTGTCTGATTATCCCATTTCTTGAGCCATACCAAAAATTTTCTTGTGAAAAGCAAAAGTATTGAGTTATGATGATTGATATTGATTGTTTGAAAGTATATAGATTGTTTGCACTATCTAGGCTCTTTTGTGAAATTTGGGTAACGGTTAGATAAAATCAATACCGTTTTAACACCTTAGATTCCCAAAAGTGTGTAGAACTGATTGGAGTACTAGTTTTGACAAAGCTTTGAACTTGAGTTTTAATGAACCTTTAATAGTTTATCTAGCAGTTGGCACCATCTCAAGGCACAAACTAAGTGGGAAACAGAAGAATATAAGTTAATGATTTTGATTATAAATGTTATGAATGCTATTGGTTGATTCCTTGAAATAATTGATGAAAATTCAGCAAATGTTGAAACATGAGAAGGAAAAAAACACCATAGTATAGAAACTCATTAGTAGTTGGTTCAGAGGTGTCTGATTCTGAACTTGGTAGGGCGGGTTACGATCCGATCCCCCGCAACTGCAAAGTGGGTAAAGAAAATAGGGGTTACCAAACTTATGTTATCAGCACCCCTCGCTATATGATGATCATAATCACTAACAGGTTTCCCACCATGGGCGTGTACAAGATAACGGGCTTAATGTGATTGCGCTAGAATGAAAAAGGTGAATGAAACTTATGTGAGAGGTAGAGTCAAGAGGAAATGCTTCAGGTCTGTTTTCACATAACGTGAATCTCTTGTGTCATACGGTGTTTTTGTTATTTGAACTTTTATTTGATTTTCACAGTTTAGCCGGTAACCACGTATGAGTAGGATGATCGTGTCATGTGTTTTTACTTATGCTATGCGATTCACTATTCTTTTATGTTGAGGACAAGCAATGGTTCAAGTGTGGGGAAATTGGATGACACGAAATCATATTGTATTTTTAGCTTAATTTATGTGAATTTTAGTTGCATTTGCATTCGTATTTATTTCATTTATGTCTTTTTATGTTAGTATTTGATTTGTTTTTAGTTTTGTCGAATAAAATAGGTCGGAGTAGAAATTGAGCAAAAAGTATCAAAAACGGAGCAAAAAGGGGGGGGGGGGTGCAAAGCCCAAATTCGCGCAGCCCACAAAGGAGCCCAGCAAAAATGGGCATTTGCCCAAATCTGCACAGTGGCGAGTGCCACAGAAGTGGTGGCGAGCGCCACCACTCACAAGCCCAATGAAACTGATTTATCAGCAACGTGGGGCGCACACACGCGTTGGATGGTTTTTTGTTCCTGATCGTGTGGCTATTGGATAGAATCAAAAGAGAGCTTATCATCTCCTATTTTGGTGGATCGTAACCAGAAAATTCCCTCTATAAATAGAGGACGAAATTCTGTTCTCCGCACGCTTTATTTCCTTTAGTTTTCAGTCAGTTTTTATTTCTTGTTACAGTAACTGTAACGGTATTTCCACATCGAGAATCCGTTTTCAGTTCTGTTTTCAGTTTCCTGTCAAGAATTCTGTACCGGTTATTTATATCAAGTTTATTCAGCATTTTATTCCAGGTTTTTATTTAATGTTTTTATTTAATTATTTATTTATGTTTAATTTAATTTTCTGTTTTTGTTTGTTTAATTTCTTTACTATGTCTAGCTAAATTCACTAGATATCGGTATGTAAACTAATTCTCCGAAGGGAATTTAATAATGATTTAGCGCGGGCACTTATTAAACTATTTTTCTGATTCAAATTCCTAATTTAATTCAAAGCTTTTGAACGAGAGTAAAAGAAAGCAACTAAGGTTAAACTCAATAGAGCGAGAGTTTGAGGTTTTAACTAGATAGTAGGAATTTGATATCAATCTTTGAACGAGCGAGAGCCACGTTAGGATTAATTAGAACTAATTGATTTTCAAAATATACTTTCGAAGCTAAGGTGGTAGAAAAGTGACAGTAAAACTCCTAGCTTAGAAAGTATGGTTTTTATAAACAAAACGAGAGTGTGAGGTTTAGACCTTTAAATTGAGAAAGTTCTTCTGAAAAATAAACCCTTTTTCGCGCGCTATTAATTTATTAAGTTCCCGATGGTTAATTAAGTTACATACCGATATCCCGCTTTTATTAATTAATTTAATTCTTGATTTTAATTTAAAATTCTAAAACCATTCTAAACCCCTATCCAATTGCCTTAGATTTACACCGTGACGATAGGATTACGGTAGTTCAACTGTTGGTCCTTGTGGTTCGATAATCTTTTAAAACTCAACGACGAAACTGTGCACTTGCAGTTATAAATATTTATTGATACACAAATCGTCGATCACTAATAATTGCTATCAATCAAGAATATGATTCCCCATTGTGTTACATAATTTTATTTTGACTAAAATACTTTACCCCTTCCCATTCCTCCAAACATATCATACATCATTATACACTTACTCCATTTCTTTATAACCATCATTTGATGATCATTTTATACTTATTCCATTTCTGCATGTTTGCCAATTCCAATCATATTCTTTTCAATTTTTTACAATGTCTTCTGAAAAAATAAGCTCCCTAGAGTGAGGGGACTAGATTATCCCAAGTTAAGGGGTTAACCAGAATAATTCCTATATGTTTATTTATCGAAATTGATTGATATATGGGTGAAAATTTAAAGACTAAATTACTTATTAAATTTAAGGGTTATCTATATATACTTGTAAAGCAAACTCTAATTTGCGCTTTCGTGGCAAGCTAACAAAGCTTTCCAATTTTTAATTTTTATTCTTAGAAGAGTATTGAGGTGATGTGACGTCTCTACAAATAACCCCTTATTTTCTGTTATATATATGGCTAATGATTACAAGTTAATAAAAAGAATACATAAGATCACAAAAAAACTGATCTACTAATTGTTATCAATCAAGAATGTGATTCACCAATGTGTTACATATACCACGAATTGTGAAAAAAAATTATTTGTTACATAAATATTTTTGACTAAGCTCATAAAATATTTACCCCTTCTTATTCTTCCAAACAGAAGATAAAAAAGATGGCTAATGATTATAAATTAATCAAAAGAATCTATACGATAAAAAAAACTAATCTACTAATTGCTATCAATCAAGAATATGATTCGCCAATGTGCTGCATAATTTTTTTTTGACTAAAATATTTTACCCCTTCCCATTCCTCCAAACATAACATACATCATTATATATTTATTTCATTTCTTTATAACCATCATTTGATGGTCATTTTATACTTATTCCATTTCTGCATGTTTGCCAATTCCACTCATGTTCTCTACAATTTTTCACATTGTCTTCTGCTGAAAATAGTCTTGGCATGTCTCCTGTTGATAATAGGCTCTTAAGTGCACCAGTTAGTCCCTATATTTTAATAATTGTCCAAACACATGAAAATAGGGTAGAACACATTTTGGTAACATTATACTTGACTTGACAGCGAAAAAGGTTTTTAAAACATTGAAAAATATGATTACAAGTCATTTGTATCGATACACATTCATTTTGTATCGATACAAATGCTCTGTAAAATGTTATGGCTTAAAAAGAATTTTTGTATGGATACAACTCTGATTTGTATCGATACAAAACTGATCTCAAAAGGGACAGACGAGCTCTTGTGTATCGATACATGCTTCCATGATTCGATACATATCAGTTAGGTTTTCAAGACACTGGTGTATGTATCGATACAAACTAGTTTTTGTATCGATACATAGCTGGAAAATTTCAAATTTTGTACGCTGTCAGGAACTTGTATCGATACACACCATCATTTGTATCGATACAAGCCTGTTAAAATGTGCCTAAATTTGCTCCATTTTATTTTCTCTATAAATATCATCATGGGGTTTTGTTGTATGCATGAGAAACTATTCAAAGTGCGAGAAACCTTTGGAAAAACACTTTTGATCAAAATTTTGGAGAAGTTTTGGATCAAAGAGCATTCAACACAATTTCATCATCTTCTATCAATTCACAATCAATTTGAGATTGAGTATGGGATCAATCGAGGGTTCTTAGTGCAATTGATTGATAACTTTCGGTGCAATTCGCGGTGAATCAGAATTGTGATTGGGTTGAAGGTTTGGCTTCTCATCAAGCATTCAAGAAAGAGAAGAATTCTTGAAGGATCAACATAATCAATCGAGGTAATCAGCTGGACGATTGTCACAAGGGTTTTCGGGTTGGAAATGGTGTGAGGATCAATAGTTAGAATCAAAGGTAGAAGCTTGGAGGTGTGTTGAGGTTTTCTCACAAATTTCATCGATTCGTTATAAGTGAAGAAAGGGTATCATTTGTATAGTTTTATACGGTGTAATCTTTGTATATTTGTGCACATTGTATCAAGTGAATACAGTTTTTAATAAAAAGCTCAAATCATCTGTTTGACGATTTGGGGGAAGACGTACCGGCCGACCGCGACGATGACACAAAAGCCTAGGGAACTCCCAGCTCATGTGTTTGTGTTTCATCTATCCTTAAACTCTTTAATTTCGTATTATTTGTTAATTCGATATTAATTGAATTTTACATTCGTAAGTGTTTGTTAAAATTCAATTGATTGTCTTGAATTGTGATTTGTGAAACTTGATTGAATAACTTGTTGTGTGAAGTTGAAATTAATTTATCTTAAGTATTTCATTTCTGTTGTACCCCAATTTTGGACCTAAAATCCATTTTCTTTATTTTTTATATTAAATTCCAAAAATATGTGTGATTATCCCTTGTATTTTATTCCTCTTTTCATGCATTTATTTTGCTAATTATTTTCATAATTCTCCATATTTCTTCATTTACAAGCAGTATCCCAAAAAAAACTTTTTACCTTTTCATTATTATTAGTACAATATTATTACTACTATTATTACTACTACTATTATTATTATTATTCAAAACAAAACAACAAAATTTAAAATAGAAGGAAAAAGAATCCAAAGCAAAACCACACATTAACAACTATACAAATTTGTTTTCTTCCTCAATATAGACCAAAAATTTCAACAACTTTCTAACCAAAAAGGCATATATTTTCTTTCTTCTATTAACTACACAAACCCTAAATCTTGAGGATAAGAAAGCATCAAAGAAAATCTGAACGGGGGGAGGGAGGACGGCAACAAAAAACAAACACACATATTCATCTCATTTTTCATCATTCCTACAACAACAATATACTCCTTCCTTCACCATTTTCATTTAAGTTTCATAAATCAAATTCACCCAAATCCTCACAAATACTATCCTCTTTGATTCAAACCATCTCAATCATCACAAACACAGCAACAATCATTAACAAACATCATTCAAACACCAAATTCGAGCTCCATTAAAACCCCTCATTTCCAACTACATTCAAAATCAAAACTTATACAAACTTCAATCAAACTCACTCCTATTCAATCTATCATCATCAAAACACACTCAAACACTCAAAACAACCACGAATCACCATCAAAAACCACTTAAAACACTGAAACTTGAAATTCTACATAGTTATAATATGATATGGCTACATGAAATTCTACATGTATGATAATTTGTTCAAAATGTCGATGTTTATGATATTCACGCTTTGTGTTTGGTTTGTTGCTCTACATAATATTGTTTGTCCTTATATTTGGTGATTCGTCATTAGAATACACTTTGCATATCTTGAACTTATTTAATTGATATGGTTGTTCGTCATAAAGTGCATTTCGACAAATGTAAGTGCACAATATGACTATATTTTTGAAAATTTCTTTAGATTTCGATACTTCTCATATGTGTGTTCTTTTCTTCGTTTTGATATTGTCAAAGGGGGAAAGAAGAATGCAAGCATATGCTAAGGATAAAGCTAAGAGTTTTCTGAATACCGGATCAACCGCTCAAACGCATATTGGCATCAACTCAGGGGGAGCTTGCTTTTGGTTAGCCTTGATGTATTGCGTCTGTAAACATGTTGCTATTTTATTGCATAATAGGTATAGGTTTAGTTAGCTTATGCAAGGTTTTGACAATTATCAAAATGGGGGAGAATGTAAGTGCATCAGTTCACCTCCACGTTTTAATAATTGTCAAAACACATGAAAATAGAGTAGATTACATTTTGGTGAAACTATATTGACTTGACTGCGAAAAATAGTTTTAAACTTTGAAAAATCAAGTTACAGGTTTTTTGTATCGATACACATTTCATATGTATCGATACAAATGTTCTGAAAAATCTTATGACTGATACACACGTGTTTGTATCGACACAAGACCTATTTGTATCGATACAAAACTGTCTTCAAAAGGACATACATGACATGGTGTATCGAATCATGTTTGCATGTACCGATACAAAACTGTCTTCAAAAGGACAGACACACAAGTCTCTCTTTGAATCAGAGATGTCATGATGTATCGATACATGGTTGTATGTATTTATACATATCAGTCAATTTTCACAGATTTTTAAACATCTGATGTATGTATCGATACATACTTAAGTTTGTATCGATACACACCAGTCAAATGTTCATATTTTTCAGCTGTCAGGGACTCGTATCAATACAAATCCAAACTTGTATCGATACATATCAGTTAAATATTGCCTAAATTTACTCCATTCTATTTTCTCTATAAATAGCTTCATGGGGTTTTGGTGTATGAGTGAAAAACAACTGGAAAACAACTTTGATCAGAGTTTTGTGGAAATTTTGAATCAAAGAGCATTAAAACCAAGTTCATCATCTTCTTTCAAATCTCAATTACTTCAAGGTTGAATATGGGTTCAATTGAGAGGTTATAGTTCGATTGGAAGATAACGTTCGACATGGATCGCGGTGAATTAGATCGTGCTTGGGTTGATTTGGTTTTAAGGGAAGGTTTCCCATCAGGTATTCAAGAAGGAGAAGTTCTTGAAGGATCGACGTTGCAACGAGGTAATCACCCGTGTTAGACTATATGGCGATCACTTAGAGGGGGGTGAATAAGTGACTCTTTCTATACAACGAGGTTTTTAAAAAATGTTTTGAGTATGCGGAAGGCTACCGGATCGATAGTCTACTTTGCACCCTTCGATCAAAGGAAATGTAGTATAAGCCTTAGAACAATTAACGACAATTTGAATTTAGGTTATGTTTTGTAATCAAATTTCTAACACAAACAAAATCAACAAGTTTCAACTATCACGTTACACAATCACATGATAGAATTGCTCAATCCCTAAGGATGAGATTAAAATGTTTTGAGCTTTCGCATCGTAATTGACCTTCTTTTTGTCGTCAACCGTCCATTGTGCCATAGGCGTATTAGTGACGACACCATTGTTATCGGTCGTGGTTGGAACAAAGCGACCGTTTTCAATGGCATCCCACACATCACCATCAAAAGAATTGATGTGAATGCGCATACTACTTTTCCAATAATCGAAATGGTCTCCATTGAATATAGGAGCCCTATTGTACGCCCCTTTGGGTGCAAACGCCATGTCTTCTAATAATAGGCACAAATTACTAGATTTAATCGTTTAAAATCAAACCGGGCTCTGATACCACTTGTTAGACTATATGGCGATCACTTAGAGGGGGGTGAATAAGTGACTCTTTCTATACAACGAGGTTTTTAAAAAATGTTTCGAGTACGCGGAAGGCTACCGGATCGATAGTCTACTTTGCACCCTTTGATCAAAGGAAATGTAGTATAAGCCTTAGAACAATTAACGACAATTTGAATTTAGGTTATGTTTTGTAATCAAATTTCTAACACAAACAAAATCAACAAGTTTCAACTATCACGTTACACAATCAAAAATTCAAGTTTCAATTCAATTGAATTACGATGAACACTTACGATCACGAATTCAATTGATCCAATTAATCAAAAATACGAAAAGTAAAAGTGTAGGGATAGAAAGACGCAAACACATGATTAGGGAGTTCCCTTGGCTTTCACGTCGTCCTCGCTTCGGGCCAGGTACGTCTCCCCCCAAATCGTCAAAAGGACGATTTGAGCAATTTATTAAAAACGCTTTGATAGTGCACAATTTACAAAGACTCGAATAACCCTATTCAATCTAATGCAAATTGAGCCAAGTAATCTCAACACCTCGAGAAGCTTCAACCTCTGATTCCAACGTCCCAATCTTGCGCCGTCTTCGTACCGAAAACCTTCGCACCGAATGTCCAGCTGATTCCTTCGCTTCCTCGAGGTTGAACCTTCAAGATATCGCACAATCTTGAAACCCTTGATGAAAATCCAAACCTCCAACACAACTCAACTCGATCGCAATTCTGATTCACCACGAATTGCACCGAACGTTATCCACCGAATCAACTACGAACCTTCGATTGATCCCATACTCAATCTCAAATTTGAAGTGATTTGATAGAAGATGAAAAACTTGTGTTGAATAAGTCTTTGATCCAAAATTTCTCTTAAACCTTGATCAAATGTGTTTTTCAGATGGATTCTCACACCTACAACAAAAACTCATATTGCTATTTATAGAGAAAATAGAATTGAGCAAATTTAGGCAAAACAGAACAGACTTGTATCGATACATATGATGGTATGTATCGATACAAACACCTTGACCAGCGTTCAAATTTGAAATATTTGACCTATGTATCGATACAAACACGAATATGTATCGATACATATATCAGTTTCTTGAAAACCTGACTGATATGTATCGAAGCATGCAAGCATGATTCGATACACAATGCTTTCTCTGGTGTTTTGAGAGAGTTAGGTGTGTATCGATACATGCAAGCATGATTCGATACACAAGTGACTCTCTGCCCCTGAACACCAGTTTTTGTATCGATACAAATGAAGTGTGTATCGATATAAAATGCTCAAAATCAGTCTGAAGTAGTTTCAGGACATTTGTATCGATACAAGTTTTTATGTATCGATACAAAGAACCTTAAAATCAATTTTTCAAAGATTATAAATAGTTTTTCGCTGTCAAGTTGTTTCTAATGTTGCCAAAATATGTTCTACACTATTTTCATGGGTTTTGACAATTATTCACTACTAAAAATATGACATTTGCATACACCATTTTACATCAGTGTACTAATACTAGATGTGAAAAATAATATTTAATAGTTTTCACATCAGTGAAAATTATACCTGTGAAGAAATGTTAATACACAACACATTTCACATCAGTGCAATTTATGCCTGAAAGAAAAGTTCACGCGGTGGCAAAAATGTAAATATATTGAAATTTTTTATAACCCTCTTTCCTTTCAGTCCAATGTTCCACCGACAGCAAAAGTCATTCCCTCACAATACACAATAGAAAATTTTCCATTCCTCATTCATACCCTAATTATTCATGAACTCAAATCCCAAACCTCATTTAACCTCAAATTGACTGAATCGAAAACTTAATTCCGTTCATCCCAAAACGTAAATCCGTTCAATCGCAAACCTCAAATCCGTCAAAACCTAAATCAAAAATCCCAATCGTGTTTAACCGTATCGTGTACAATCGTTCAATCGTTCTGTTCGTGTTTGTGTTTGTGTTCATGTTCGCGTGTTCTTCGTCTTCGTTTCGCCGCACATCAAAACTCTACTTTGTGAATCTCAATGAAACCATGTTCGTCTTCGTGTTCGTTTTTGCCATTAAACGAAGTTCCGTCAGATCTGTTCCCGATTGATCGATTGAACGAAGTTTCGTGCCGATATGCCGTTGAGTTTTGAAGCTTTGAATTTTTATTCATTCTGCAAATGTGGTACCAGATCAAAGCAACTTAACTGATAGAAGTGTTAAGTGTTGTTAGCGACGTAACATCTCTAACCCACCTCAGTGTATATATTATAGTTTGTGTGTGTGTGTGTGTTCAGAATTGTAGTAAATAAATAATACTCTGATATTTGGTGAGTCGTAATACTAAATCATGTGTTTGAATGTGTCTGATTTTTCCCCTACAATGTATAGTTTGTTTTTTTTTTTTTTTGATAGGCACTATGTATAGTTTGTTAAACCTGAGTTTCACCTTGTAGCAGGTGGAGAATCTGGAGATGATAAATTGTTTGGAAAAGCCGCAAATTTGGACTGTGGTGTTGGCAACTTGAGTAATTCAGCTGATCCTGGTTCTCAAAGTCATCTGCAGATGTTCTCTTTCAATTTAGAGAAAGTGGATATTGACTCATTGATTAGTTTATACTAGTACTTATTTCAATTAGGTTATACTAGTACTTATTCTGATGACTTATATTACTAAAAGAATCATGACTTATGTAGTTTACCTTGGAATTAGAAAAGTTTGTTATTTGTTGCATAAGTGTAGTACACTTTTTTCTCATGCTTTTGTTAATTGGAGAATGTATAATGTATTGGTATTGATGATTGTTGGATATTTATTTTAGGATACTAAAACTCTGTTCTAACTTCTAAATTTTATGGATATTTGATTTAACATTAGTCCTTTTATTAAGTCATCTATTATTGTTTGGAGTATTCATATGATTGAAATTCGGGACTAACTTTTCTGTTATCTTGCTAGTTGCCAATTTGTTGATGTTGTCCTTGTGTGTATTAGGGGTTGGTTTTGTGCTCAGAAATGATAAAGTGAAGGCTGTTGATATACTAGTGAATTACTCAAAGAAATTACTCAACTTCTAACCCTTGACAACTACATGTAGTACTTTAGTTTGGTTTTTGGTGAGTAAGTTGTGAAATCTGAGATGGTTTAGTTTTTGGTTATAAGTTCAATCTCCGCCGCCGTGAGTTCTGTTCGTGTTCAATCTGTTATGTTCTGTCGCGCCGAGGATTCTGCCGTCGCCTCCACAACAACCACCGTAGCCAAATCATTATGTTCGTGTGTTGTTTTTGTTTTTGCTCATGTTCATGTTCGTGTGTTTGATCGTTCTGTTTGTGTTCAGAAGTTCAATGCAGTCACGAAGTTCAATCGCTTACTCACGAGGCTTGATCACATTTTCAACGGTACAGATTTGTATTTTTATACATGTTCACAATTTTTTTACAGCTTAATTTCATACTCTCTTAAGGATAACTTATGAAAATATCTTCTACAAAATTTATCTAACTTTATTTATATTTTGTCATAGAAATAACTTGTACTGTAACACTTATATGATAAGCACTTATGCGTTAAGCATTTAATTAAGTTTTTATACTATAACTTATACTATAACACTTATATGATAAGCACTTATTGCTATTGCATAGTTAAATATCTATTTTCACTTTTCAGTCTTGTACAATTTTTCTTACATGTTTTCTTTGATCGACTTAACTGAAGCTCGCGAAATGGGATATGAATCAGTAGCACATCTTCTAATGGAAGAACTTAAACGTGGAAGCAGAAACAAAAGATAAGAGGTTGACAAGTAAGAACATCTTGTAATCTCTAATTATTTTTTTAATTTTGTAGAGTTGGCTAATTAATATTAAAGCTTAAAGTTAGACTTCTTGTAGCAACGATTTGTCTTGATTTGTCTTCATTTATATTTGTCTAGTCCATTTATTTTCTTTGAGGAATAATGTTCATTGAAGTATATGTAATTAGTATTGGATCTATATTTGTCTTATATGACTAAAACTTATTTATTTTAGTTGTTTAAGAGTTTCGTAATATACTAATTTGATCATCTTGTTTCTTTCTTGCCTTCATGAATAACTTTATCAGTGGATTTGGAGACAGCAAGAGGGTGGATCACGAGTTGCAACAGTTGATATACTTAACTATATTAAGGTTGGTTTTACTGTTCTTTCTTGAGCATATAATCATATCTTGTTTGTAATTTCATACATGCTTTTGCTAATTGGGAATTGCCAAGTGAGACAAACCAGCACATTTGGTATGCATGGAACGGCCTATACTATTGTCCTCATTCTAATTCCGTATTTTTAATGAAACCAAATTGTATGATTTTTAAATTATTGTCCTGCTTTTTTGTTTAAGATGTGTCGAGTACACAGCAGAACCCATATGTTATGCTCCAGTCCATTCTACCTTGTCTACCAAATGCAATCTTAGAATGGGAGAGAAGACTTGGTGAGAGTGTAGCAGATTGCAATAGTTGACCTTATCATAGACTGTTTTTCATTGAGATTGTCAAATTTGAAGGCTATCATGTGTCAAACCTAACAAAATGATTTTTTTAATTATGCTAGTCGTGCTTAGTTAGTGGTGTTTAGGTAAACGCCTTAATTAAGTTCTTAATTCAATATGCACAAATCATACCAGTGCTTATGTATAAGCTGTTTCTACAAACAATTAGGGGATGAGAGAAAACTTCATATAAGTTGATTCTATAGGCTATTATTAGAAGCTTATCAATTTAAGCTAAAAACGGTTTAAGGCGTATCATAAACTATTTTACAAGTTCTTCTAAACATTTACAAAGTGCTATGTTATAAAATAAGCCGAAATAAACTCTTCCGGATACTTCCTTAATCAGTTGAAATTTTATTTACATAGGCAAGATTAAAGACACAACCTTTTGTGTCAGCTTCCATCTTTTGCTTACAAGCCCTTTGATTTGTATGATGGATATTGCCTTTGTGTGGTCCTTCTTTTGTTTCATGCTTCATTTTTCATGCTTCATTTTGTTCTATAGGCACATCCAAAAAAGATTTGCCCTCAAATTTAATTGTGCACATTGAATCTCAAGAGCAACAAGAATCTCAAGAGCCTACAGTACATGTTGTTGAGTACAATTTTTTTTGTAACTTTGCAACTTTGATATTTTTGCCTATTTTGTACTATGTTCCCGCTTATTATGCTACTTTGGCTTATACAATGGATTAGTATTATGCCAATGATTTGTAACTTCATTAATATTACTACAATCATGAATATATATTGTGTTGAATTTGGATATGAAAAAGCAGGAAAAAAATGCTGAAAATTAATTTTTTTTTTTTTATAATATATATAACATTTCACATCGGTGGTAAATACCACTGATGTGAAAACTATATCTTTTCACATCGGTTACATAAATTGAACAGATGTGAAAACGAACATGATATCTTCCACATAAACCCTTTTCCTATCGGCCAATACCTAAACCCGATGTGAAATGTACTGTTTTTACATCGGGTGGTCACCCGATGTGAAATGTACCTGACTTACTATTACGCCTCCATTCACATCGGTATGCCAACCGATGTAAAAAGTCGGTTTTACCCGATGTAAAATGTCATTTCTGCACTAGTGATTAAAACATGGGAATGAACCGGTGCACTTACATTCTCCCCATTTTTGATAATTGTCAAAACTTTGCATAAGCTAAACTAAGTCTATACCTAATATGCAATAAAATAGGAATATGTATACAGACGCAAACATCAAGGTTAACCATAAGCACGCTCCCCTGAGTTGATGCCATAATGCGTTTGATATGTTGATAATCAAGAATTCTTTCCTTAGATTGTGCAATCCAAATCTCTCCCCCTTTGACAATATCAAAAAGAAGAAGAGAACTTGTTAGAAGTATCAAGTATTAAAACGTTTTTAACATGGTCATATCGTGCACTTACATTTATCGAAATGCACTTTATGATGACTATCCTAATCAATATAAATACGTACAAGATATGCAAGTATAATTCAATGGCGAAAAAAAAACCAAATATCATGACAAATATGGAATGTAGAACAACAAACCAATGCCAAAGCATGAATATTGTAACAACATCGTCATTATGAAGAATTAACATATCAAAATACGGGACGAAATAAACAAACCATGCAACTAATGCATAAACATAACAAATCATCCATAAACAAATTTTCTCAAAACACATGAACTTATAAGTTTGAAAAAAAATAAATATGACTTCCAAATAACATGTATGTATGAAAAGCATATAATCAACAAGGTACATACTTATGCATGTGAGCAAAACCATATCAAAGCATATCATAACATGAGAACACATGTTAAACCATAGATGCAAGATAAAACATTCACTTAGATGTATCAAAGTACCAAAATTAATTACATGTAGATGTATATGTATGTATGCACACAAAGTCACATATGAGAGGACAAATAAACATATACATACATAAACTATCATGCATAAACTATTCATACATGAAAAGTATCCATAATGTCATACAATTTAGATTAGTATTAAAGTCATAGATTTACAACAAACAAAGAAGGATGTAAAAAAAATCTATATGACCTTATACAAATATGTATGTATGAAACAAATCTATTCACCAAGGTACAAGTATTATGAATGTGACCAAAACTTATCAAAGCAAAAATTCACATTATTCATTCAAGGTACCAAGACAAAGCATTTACATTTTATGCACAACAATATATTATACATATAAACAAACATATACAAACAATGATATGAGCTTAATATGTCGTTTGTCATGATTTTTGTCAAATCCCCATTTTTACCTATGAGTCTCAACAACTTATCAATATCATTGAGCGAAATTTTTGGAAATGAAGGATTAGACAAATATCATACCAAATTTCATATTAAATTTGGAATCTATGTATATGGGCAAAGAACCACACAAAAGAACAACATAAATGCAAAGTAAGGAATAAGGAATAAAGTTGAGATAAGAATCTTCCCTTAAGTATCAAGCATTAGGAGGTGATCAAGCTCCACAACTTTCATGAGTATTGAGTTAAATCATTTCTCATCCCTTTACACCTTTTGTGTCTTGAACACCATTGTTGTCGGTGTCTCTTGTCAATGGTTCAAGACGTTTTCCTAAAACTTTAAACACTTGAAAGAGGTCCCCAATCTTCATTGGGTCCTATGTGGTTAGTGCAAGCTTTGTTGGACTTAGGTATCCATTGCATTATACCTTTCGGTATCAAAACTTTTCTTGTTTGACATTTTGCAATAGTGTGTCCCTTAGTACAACAATAATAACATATAATATTGGAATGATCCTTGTGACTCAAAATTTTAATTTTCGGGTTCAATTTCTTTTTAACAAATTTGTCATTTTTAGAAGGTCTAATCTTAGGCTTGTTAAAACTCTTTGGCACATCCACAAAAGTAACTTTTGGTACAAGGGCTTCGTCTAATTTGGCTTGAAGGGTTTTCACCTCTCCTTGCCAAATACAACAAGCATCACAATCATTCCTAGATGACATATGAGTCTTATCTAATTTAGCTTGAAGGTTTTTCACTTCTCCTTGCCAAATATAACAAGAATCACATTCATGCTTTGATGAATTTTCAAAATCATCTTTTGAATTAACCATGGTAAGTTTTAATGCCTCTAATTCATCTTGTAATGTTTCAATTTGTGACTCTAAGAGAGAAATCACTTTCTTCCTTTTAGCCAATTTCTTAAATGCATTAGTGGCTTCACCATATAGTTTTTCAAAAGCATTTTGAAGTTCATCATATGAGGGATTATCATTAGAGATAGAGCTAGAATCACTTACTTGACGTTTGTGATGTTTCTTGCCTTTACAAGGTGAACGATTCATGAGTACAATATGAGCGCGTTCTTCCTCCTCTTCACATGAGCTATTGGACTTAGATCCTTCTTCACTTATACTATCCCAAGCAACATAAGCTCTTTTACCCTTGTGATTTTTCTTGGAGGATTTTCCCTTTCTTTTGTTTTAGAATGGACATTCCGGTTTTAAATGATCGGATTTGCCACATTCATAACACTTTCTACTAGGCTTGCTCTTCTCATTCTCTATATCATCCCCTTGATTGCTTTCGTGACTTGGGACCATTTTCCTTTGAAAATTTTATACCATGTGCCTTGGCATACTTGTAAAATCTTCGAACAAATAATTCCATTTCATGGTCTTCCCACTCTTCATCACTTAAGCTTCTTTCCTCTTGCTCTTTATCATTGGACTTGGAACTTGAAGTCTTTAGAGCAATGGACTTCTTTTCCTTCTCTTTTTCTTTGTCCGCTTGTTTCTCCTTTTTCCCACTTTTCTCTTTCTTTTCTAAGACACTTAGCACATGTTCATGTTCCTTGAGCTTGCCAAATAAAACCGTGAGGCTTAGTTGAGTAAGATCATTCGCTTCTTGTATCGCGGTGACCTTTGGTTGCCAAGACCTAGTTAAACACCTCAAAATTTTATTAGTAGCATCTTGATTTGTGATTGGTCTACCGAGACCTTGTAACTTGTTGATAATTTTCACAAATCGTTGTTGCATACTTTCAATGGTTTCACCATCAATCATATGAAACAATCCAAAATCTTGGTTTAATGTGTTTATCTTAGAAATCTTGACTTCATTGGTACCCTCAAAGTGGGTGACCAATGTGTCTCACATATCCTTAGTCGTAGTACAATGCGAAACATGATAGAATTGCTCAATCCCTAAGGATGAGATTCAAATGTTTTGAGCTTTCGCATCGTAATTGACCTTCTTTTTGTTGTCAACCGTCCATTGTGCCATAGGCATATTAGTGACGACACCATTGTTATCGGTCGTGGTTGGAACAAAGCGACCGTTTTCAATGGCATCCCACACATCACCATCAAAAGAATTGATGTGAATGCGCATACTACTTTTCCAATAATCGAAATGGTCTCCATTGAATATAGGAGCCCTATTGTACGCCCCATTGGGTGCAAACGCCATGTCTTCTAATAATATGCACAAATTACTTGATTTAATCGTTTAAAATCAAACCGGGCTCTGATACCACTTGTTAGACTATATGGCGATCACTTAGAGGGGGGTGAATAAGTGACTCTTTCTATACAACGAGGTTTTTAAAAAATGTTTCGAGTACGCGGAAGGCTACCGGATCGATAGTCTACTTTGCACCCTTCGATCAAAGGAAATGTAGTATAAGCCTTAGAACAATTAACGACAATTTGAATTTAGGTTATGTTTTGTAATCAAATTTCTAACACAAACAATATCAACAAGTTTCAACTATCACGTTACACAATCAAAAATTCAAGTTTCAATTCAATTGAATTACGATGAACACTTACGATCACGAATTCAATTGATCCAATTAATCAACAATACGAAAAGTAAAAGTGTAGGGATAGAAAGATGCAAACAGATGATTAGGGAGTTCCCTTGGCTTTCACGTCGTCCTCGCTTCGGGCCAGGAACGTATCCCCCCAAATCGTCAAAAGGACGATTTGAGCAATTTATTAAAAACGCTTTGATAGTGCACAATTTACAAAGACTCGAATAACCCTATTCAATCTAATGCAAATTGAGCCAAGTAATCTCAACACCTCGAGAAGCTTCAACCTCTGATTCCAACGTCCCAATCTTGCGCCGTCTTCGTACCAAAAACCTTCGCACCGAATGTCTAGCTGATTCCTTTGCTTCCTCGAGGTTGAACCTTCAAGATATCGCATAATCTTGAAACCCTTGATGAAAATCCAAACCTCCAACACAACTCAACTCGATCGCAATTCTGATTCACCACGAATTGCACCGAACGTTATCCACCGAATCAACTACGAACCTTCGATTGATCCCATACTCAATCTCAAATTTGAAGTGATTTGATAGGAGATGAAGAACTTGTGTTGAATAAGTCTTTGATCCAAAATTTCTCTTAAACCTTGATCAAATGTGTTTTTCAGATGGATTCTCACACCTACAACAAAAACTCATATTGCTATTTATAGAGAAAATAGAATTGAGCAAATTTAGGCAAAACAAAATAGACTTGTATCGATACATATGATGGTATGTATCGATACAAACACCTTGACCAGCGTTCAAATTTGAAATATTTGACCTATGTATCGATACAAACACGAATATGTTTCGATACATATATCAGTTTCTTGAAAACCTGACTGATATGTATCGAAGCATGCAAGCATGATTCGATACACAAAGCTTTCTCTGGTGTTTTGAGGTGTGTATCGATACATGCAAGCATGATTCGATACACAAGTGACTCCCTGCCCCTGAACACCAGTTTTTGTATCGATACAAATGAAGTGTGTATCGATACAAAATGCTCAAAATCAGTCTGAAGTAGTTTCAGGACATTTGTATCGATACAAGTATTTATGTATCGATACAAAGAACCTTAAAATCAATTTTTCAAAGATTAAAAATAGTTTTTCGCTGTCAAGTTGTTTCTAATGTTGCCAAAATATGTTCTACACTATTTTCATGGGTTTTGATAATTATTAAAACATGGGTTTTGACAATTATACTTTTTAATAAATATATTTTATTTTATTAAAATAAATAAAATTTATTTTTTTAACAAAAATGGTTTAATTTCTTTTATTAAAAGTAAATGCTGTTTTTAATGAAACATAACTGCTTTTATTAACAACAACAACCCTATTATGTATTTCCTTTCAAATATGCCAACGACCAAGACATATATCTAGGTGTTGTACCCCAATTTTGGACCTAAAAACCATTGTCCTCTTTTTTCGTTATAAAATGTCAAAAAATATATCATCGCATCTCTCATGTTGTTTATGTTCATTTTAATCACTTTTTGTGTCGTCGTACTTTTATGTCCGCCTATTTATCATCATCATTATTATCAAAAAACCTCAAAAAAAAATAATAGAGCTTCTTTTCTTTTATGCTTTTATTTATCCTTTTATTTAAAAGTCCATTTTTGTTTATTTATTCATGAAAAATATATAATCATAGAAAAATCAAAAAGATGATTATTATTTTACCTTCTGATCTTTTTATATTTTTATTCATATTTTAACTATTATTATTATTTATTATTATTATTACCATTATTATTATTACTTTTATTACTATTATTATTAATCCAAATTTTAGTTTATTTATTCATTTATTGACTTGGAAAAAGTACAACAATATAAAAACAGTTAAAAAAATGCCTTCCCTTTCCTTCTTTTTAATTTTTTTTTTTTCGGTTTATTATTATTATTATTATGATTATTTATGATTATTATTATCACAATTATCATTCCAAAAGGACCAAAAAAAAAAAATCAGTTTTCTTTTACTGTTTTTGCTTGTTTCTTTCAACACAGAAAATAGAAAAAATACAGAACATGTAACACAAAATTTGAAAACAATGGGTATCCTATGCATTTTCTGAAAATTACAGCACCATGAAAACGACCTCTCTTTGTCTTCTTTCTCCACCTTGACTAATTTTCAAATTCACAATCTAATGACAACAAAGCCATTCTGCCTATTTCTCCATTTAACCACAAAACCCTAATGCTCCTAGCATATAACAGAAGCAAAAAATCTCAGAGAAGGGGGAGAACTTTTTTTTGAGAGAAGCGGCAGAGAAACAAAAACCACAAATACAATCAAAAAACCTAAACCTTCAAAAAATCACCTTTAAAACAGAATCAAAACAAAAACTCAGAAACAAAAAAACAAATTACAACCTTACAAAAAAACCTACAAAACAGAAAAAAACCTAAACCTAACCCTAACTTGATTTCTTCACAAATCAGTGAACGAAATCAAACTCTCACAACAAGCTTCCATCATCACCATCAAGTACCTCACAAAACCGAAAAAGGAGAAAGGTCAGAGAAGGAAGGAGAGATCGAAGAAACAAAGATCGAAACGGAGAGGAAAAGGACGGAGAAAGGAGAAGACGAAACTTACACCAAGATTCACGGCCGGAGAGGTACCAAACTCATCTTCTCATTCATTTGCATAAACATGTAGATCCAAGCTTTGTTTTTTCGTTTTTTAAACATGATTATGTGTTGTTTCGTTGCTGTTTGTTGCTGATTTGAACTCTAATTGCATGAATATGTTAGATTTATAGAGATAGGGTTTCGATTTGGGGATTAGGGTTTGAGATTGGGGGTTTTCGGTTCTCATCCGATCCGCTCGATTTGAGACTTGTTTTTGATTTTTGTTTGTAGATTCGTGTTTAGGAGAAGCTTTTAGGTAGGGTTTGTGTTTTGTGTTTCATGATTTGAACGAGTTTTGGTGATTTGAGCAATTAGGGTTCATGGTGTTCTTGAGAGAGTTTTGAAAACAGAAAAGAAACCAGAAAAAAGGAATGGAAAGAACAGAGAAGGAAGAGAGAAGAAAAATGATTTAACCAAAATGGGAAATGAAACCCTAATAACTTTCCCCATCCGTTTTACTCAGCGCGCCCCCCAGGGCTGCTGCGCGTGCCCCCCAACCGGTCCAGTGAACTGGATCTTGGACCGGGTCGGGTTCGACCCGTTTCTTGTGGTTCTGGGCTCAACTTTGAGCCCAATCCGCCCCCATCCTTTTTTTTTGTTTTTTGTGTGTTTTTTTTATTTTTATTTGTTTTCCATTTATTTATTTTTATTGTACTTTTGTTATTTTCATTTATTATCTTTTTTTATTTATTTGCCTATCAAAAAAAAACTTTCTCTTTTTTAACTATTTTTATATCGAGAATAAAAATACTTGTTTGTCATGACTTCACTTTTTTTTATTTAGTTATTTAGCATATAAAAAATATAAAAACAACAAAAAATGCTAGAATTTAAATATGCTTTCTTTTTCTTTGCTATTTAGATATGATATATCTTCATGTTTTTTTCTTTGCATATGTTAGAGATAGAACCATTTGCATCATGTGCATGCTCATGCATTTTTTTTTAATATGATACATTTTACACTACAATTCACATGCTACACTACAACTTCACATAACATGATTCACTTCACATCTTTACATGCATACATGCATTTAGATTAGGACAATGCATCACTTTAAAAATGCACGTTAGAGACAATATCTTACATTTTAGATCATTGGGCTCTAACACTTGCAATAAAAGTTAAGGACCATTTTGGCCTAAATTCATGCATTCATACTTTGGGTATTTATTTCTTTTCTTTCCTTGTTTCTTCTTGATTAAACTTGTGTTGCTTCTTGACATAACATGATTAATATATAAGAGCTCTTGAATGATGGTTTTTTTTTATATGTATATATGTTCTTGACTTGAAATATTTATGCCCTTATGCTTGACTACGACACTAAAAATGACAAGTACACATTAATGCTAATCTTATATGTTATATGATTTTCTTCTTTTTTTGCTTCTTGATAATGTTATTGCTTGACCTTTCATGAGTGGTTTGTGTGCTTGTGTTTGCTTTTGTTGTGACTAAGTGCAAAATAGTCCTTTCTTTTTACCTCCGTCTCATTTTCACACACATCTCACTCTTATAAAAAATGCTACTTTCTTCTTACCATGTCTTTTAGGTGCATTTCATTCTCATATTTATTTTTCGCACTTGCATTTTATTTTATTTATAGTTTTGTGCATCGCATTTATTTATCTATGTCATTTATTATTATTTGCTCAATTCGATATGGTTGTAAATATTAATTATTCAATTGGGTTGTAATAGCGTAGGACTTTATTTATTGTTTTTACTGCTTTCCTAGCTTACACTACACACACAATGCCATATTCATTTCCAAGCGAGAGAGCTTATAATCAAATTTCAATTGGTTATGAGGTCTCTTGCGACAAAATCTCTTGCCTACGCAAAAAACGCGATATTTGAAAAGATAACAAAAACAATCGTAAGTCCATTTTAGTCGCAACGTCATTATATCATTTAACTATATATATTACACTTAACTCTTTTTTTATTTTATTTTTTTATATATAACAAAATTTATACTTTCTTACAACTTTTTCTTTCTCTTAACAACATTTTCTTTACAATACAATAATTATATTTCTTTCAAGAAAACCTTTTTTTTACAAGCAAAAAATATAGTTACCTTTCTTTCCTTTTATTCACCTTAAGGAAAATTCTTTTAACCCTTTTTTACCTTTTACTTACACTTAACTTTTTATAACAAAATATACACTTTCTTACTATTTCTTTCCTTTTAAACATTTTCTCTACAATACAATAATTACTTTACTCTCAAAAAAGATCCTTTTTTACAAAAGAAAAAAATATATTTACATTTCTTTTCTTTTATTTACTTTAAGGAAAATTCTTTTAACTTTTGTTTTACTATCTTTTCACTTTTAAGAGACTTTTATCATTTTTAGTCTCAAATTTTGACGATCCTTATAAACATTGCAAGAATTCAATCATTCTCCTATCAAAGGGGGAATGGTTTAGTGTGTTTATATTGATCTCTAAAAGGTGAGACTTAAAATGACATTAATTTTTTTCTTTTTCTTCTATACAACTTCTCCCTCCATTCTTAAAGCATGTTTGAAAACAAAAAAAAGCACAAAAACATATAAGAGGTTACCATGGAGTACCATGGGCGCTTGGGGTGCTAACACCTTCCTTAAGCGCAACTAACCCCCGTACCTTAGAATCTCTTTCTCTTTAGGTTTTCGACTCTTTCCCCCCAATTTGGAAATGAAAGATCAAGCTGTAGTGGGGTATGTCTCAAAAAATCCCGCAACAGAAAAACGGCGACTTCACTGGGGATTCTCTCCATAAGAGGGTTGAACCTAACTTATGTGTTTATATGTGTTTATTTATTTACATGCTTTATATATTGTTGGGGGGGTTCTTGAGTTGAGACAAGCTTGACCCGAGCTTGAGTGAACCATAGAATGTGGTATAATCATAGTGGGATGGGCGAAAGTTTAGTTTTGCACATACTCGCATGTGATATAATCACGCCACAGTTGATGAGTCATGTTGTAGTATTCTCTTCGACGCGAGTTAAGTTGCGTAGAAAGATTATTATGATTATGAGGATACTGTGGGACCTTTTTAGTCACCTTAACCCATCTTGGCCTCTTAGAACGTAGTGCGATGGCTTAACCGAGAGTGAATTTTGGTTAAAGTTGTTCCGCGATACTACACTCAAACGAGATCTTCCCTTGGATATTTCATTTGGCCGCGAGTTCAGTTGTGGACATTGGTATTCAAGAAAGAAGGTTGTAGACTTTGAGACCTTTTAGAACCCGTGATACAGGTACAAAAAGAAAAACCAACAGTTCATTCCTTGTGGGTGGTTTACCCTTTGGCTCCAACATTGTGATATCCCAACCAACCATGTTTGCTTATGTTTGTGATTGTTGCATCCATACATCCATACATCCATACATTCATAAAAAGAGAAAAACTTCTTCCATTAGTTTTCAAAGGACTTAAAGGATTTCTTTACAAACTCTACAATCATCAGGGATATCAAAAACAAAAGAAAATGTTTCTTTCAAAAAACCTTTTGATCATCAAAACAAAAATCCTATATGATTGTTGTCCTAAAAATTCCTTTGAAAGCCAAACACAAAAATTTCTTTTTTCTCAAGGGGCCTAAAGTAATGTTGTGTAATCATAGATATGGATCTTGAGAGGAGGCTCACCAAGAAGTACACTTTCAAGCGTATTGATTTGACAAGGTTGAGAGAATTGGCTGCTCGCATACCTAGTTATGAAGGTTTTCAACGCCGTCATGGAAGACTCTTGGCAATTCTTGGTACCAGTGTTGAAGATGGGCTTCTCAGCACTTTGGTTCAGTTTTATGATCCGGTTTACCACTGTTTTACTTTTAAGGATTATCAGCTTGTCCCTACATTGGAGGAATATTCATATCTGGTCGGTTTACCAGTGAAGGAACAGGTGCCTTTCGATGGTTTTAAAGATGAGTTGAGGCTACAAGACATCGCTGGGTCACTTTCTTTAGAGGTATCCGATATAGAGGAAAATTTGATTGACAAGGACGATCGCAAGGGTTTGAAAGCTGATTATCTGTTCAAAAAGGCTTTTGACTTTGCCGATAAAAAGGCTTTCTTAGCGGTTGAAGCTATCTTTGCTCTGCTCATGTATGGGTTGGTTTTGTTTCCTAAGCTTCCAAATTTCGTTCATTACAAGGCCATCCAGATCTTCATGAGTGGGAATCCGGTCCCTACCCTGCTCGCTGACACTTATTATTCTATTCACCATAAAGTTCAAAAAGGGGGTGGGATCATCGTTTGTTGTACTCAGCTTTTGCGCAACTGGTTTGTCCTACACTTGCCTGAATCGCCTATCTTTAGGTCAAACCCAGACAATCTCAGTTGGTCTCGAAGGATTATGTCTGTTACTTCAGAAGAGGTGCATTGGTATCATGACAACCGTGACAACTATTTTAAAGGGTTCATTATTGACAGTTGTGGTGAATATGCCAATGTTCCTCTCATTGGTACTAAAGGAGGGATTACTTATAATCCCGCTCTTGCTATGCGTCAGTTCGGATATCCGATGATAGAGGTTCCAAGAAACATCAAGTTGGAAGGAATATTCTACACCAATGGGAAGGAAAATTTGATCACTCAAGGGAGGTTTGCACATGCGTGGGAAAAGATTCATAAAAAAGATCAAGGAATGTTGGGAAGAAAGAATTGTGTTGCTAAGGAGCCTTACACCGATTGGATTTCTGCTAGGGCTGTAGAATTCGGGATGCCTTATCGTCTTGAAGAACCAATCCGTACTGTTGAACTACCTTCATCCACTGACCTTCTCTTCAAGACTAAAGATGAGCTCAAAGTGTTAATAACTAGGATGACAGAAGATAGGGATGCGTGGAAGGCAAAGTACTTTGAAGATGGAAAGATGTGGAAGGAAATGTATGACAGCCTTGACGCGGAAAGGTTAGCTTGGGAAGAGACAGATCGTGCACAAGCGGAAGAAATAGCTGCTTTGAAGAAAAGGGCCAAGAACAAATGAAGATTTAAGGACAGAATAAGCTAGGACCAGTTGATTTTTATTTCCAATTAATTGTAATGTCAAGTTGTCAATTGTAACGTCAAGTTGTTTGTAATGCCAAATTATTATGTTGAATGTACTTTTTTCTTTTATTTCCATGTAATTTTTTCTTTCTTGGTTGTATCTTTTTTCCTTTAGTTATGTATGCTTCAAACAGTTGTAATCCCTTTTTATTTAATGAATCAAGGTCCTTATTTTGATTACATTTGTTATATTATTTTAAAGTCCTTTGAGAAAGAGAAAAAGAGCAAAAAATAATGATCATAGTTTTCACATAAAACATCATGCATCATTTGCATTCATGATTCGGTTTTCAAGGTTCTGAGTCTCTCGTTCTTGACAGATTCTGGCCCGACGCAGTCGTTACAAGCCAACTCGCACATACAATACTCGTGCAAACTTCAAGAAGAAAATGGAAGGACTTGAACAAGAGAATCAACAGTTACAAGAACAGGTCACCGCTCTGCAGGCTAGTGTAGCCCAATTGACGGCTATGTTTGAATCTTTGAATGCGGCGGGAGCTATTCCTATTCTGCCTCCTCCAACACAGGGTTTGAATGTCTCTATCCCAGGAAACATCCCGGTCTCAGCTCCATTGGTCTTCGTCAGTCAACCAATGTCCACTGCTCCAATGCATTTCTCATGGGGTATGCCTGCTAATTTTGGCGAAGGGTCTCAGCAGAATCATTCCAATGTTCAATTCCAGGCTGTTACCATTCCACAGGTTATAGTTCCTATCCCGCCTCCTGCAATGACTACTGCACCTCTCACTATGAATGTAAGGCCGTTCGAGACAGAACCTATCTATCATGCTAATCGAGCTGAAAGCGTGATATCTGTTGGTCACAATAAAGAAATTCAGAATCAGGTTGACGAAATCCAGCGAGAACTTCGTGCACTCCGCGGTAAAGAGTTGTTTGGAAAGAATGATCATGACATGTGCTTAGTTCCAGATGTTGACATGCCTCCTAAATTCAAAATGCCTGACTTTGAGAAATACAAGGGGGATTCTTGCCCACAGAGTCATTTGATAATGTATTCCAGGAAAATGGCTGCATATACAAGAAAGGACCCGCTGTTAATTCATTGCTTTCAAGATAGTTTGACTGGTGCTGCTCTGAAGTGGTATGTGAGCTTAGATCGTGAGAAGATTCAATCTTTTACTGATGTGTGTGAAGCATTCATGCAGCAGTATGTATACAATGTTGACTTGGCACCTGATAGAGATCAGCTTTGTTCTCTGTCCCAAAAAGAACGGGAAAACTTCAAAGAGTATGCTCAGAGGTGGCGCGGACTGGCCGCACAGGTTAACCCGCCTTTAGATGAAAAAGAGATGACGAAGACGTTCCTGAAAACACTCGACCCATTCTACTTTGATAGGATGATCTCCAGTAACCACCGTGATTTTACTGATGTGGTGGAAACTGGCATGCGTATGGAAGAAGCAATTAGAGAAGGGCGTTTGATGAAAGATGCTTCTGGTTCTGGTTCTAGTTCTGGAAATGGCAAAAGGTACGGTGCTGGATTTGGGAAGAAGAAGGAACAAGAAGTGGGCATGGTCGCTCATGGTAGGCCAAGGGGAAACTATTTTCATCAACCACAACAGCACATCGCTGCTATTGCTATTCCTGTGAATACTGGCTATCAACAACGGCCACAAAATCTACCACAGAATCAAAGACTACAAAATCCACCACAAAATCAACCACAGAACCAACAACCACAAAATCCTAATCGTACTCAAGGACCGCCTAGGTTTGACCCCATTCCCATGAAGTACGCTGAGTTATTGCCCGCATTACTTGCAAACAAATCTGTTCAGCTCAGGCCACCTCCACCAGTGGCTAATCCCTTGCCATACTGGTATAGAGCTGACCTTACTTGTGCATATCACTCGGGAGCACCAGGTCACGATGTCGAGCACTGTTATACCTTGAAGGGTGATGTACAAAGATTGATAATGAACGGCAGGTTGAAATTCAAAGATACAAATCCAAATGTGCAGGCAAACCCACTCCCTCCTCATGGTGCTGCTAATATTAATATGGTACAAGTAGACTCAAGTTGTTATCGGGTGTTCAATATTCGCCAGATTAAAGAGTCTTTAGTTCAGATTCATGTGGATCTATGTAAACTGTCTCTGTTCCAACATAACCACGCTGCTTGTATGACTTGCCCGAGAAACCCAAGGGGATGCCAGAAGGTGAGGGATGATTTACAAACTCTATTGAACAAAAGGGAGTTGGTTATTACGTACAAGAAAAAAGGTGTTGAGGAATCTGATGATGAGTTCGAGTTTGACAGCAGTGATGATGAGGTCTTTGTAGTCACTCCGGAGTTCACTAATTCCGGATATCTTGAGTTGACTTATAATAGTCAAGAATTTGCTGCTGAGCCTTTGTTGATATGTTTGCCCGGTCCTGTGCCGTATACTTCTGACAAGGCGATTCCATACAAATACAATGCTACCATGATGAGGGGTAACGAAGAGGTTCCCATTCCTGCTTTGTCCTCGGTTGCCAATATTGTGGGATCAAGTAAGATGATGAGAAGCGGTCGTGTGCTGCCACCTCCTACTTTGAGAAAGACTGATGCTCCTACAAATGAGCCATTGGTGGTGGAAAGGCCCGAAGTATGTGTTGATCTTGACAAGGGTAAGACCAGTGTTGGTTCTGATGCTGATGAAGTGTTGAAGTTGATAAAGAAGAGCGAGTACAAGATTGTTGATCAGTTAATTCAAACGCCTGCCAAAATCTCTATGTTATCCCTCCTGTTGAACTCCGAAGCTCATAGAGACGCTCTGATGAAAGTGCTCGACCAAGCTTATGTTGATCACGATGTGACAGTTGGCCGTTTTGACGGCATTGTGGGAAATATCACTGCTTGTAACAATCTGAGTTTCAGTGATGAAGACCTTCCCGTTGAGGGGAGAAGCCACAACCTTGCTTTGCACATATCTGTGAATTGCCAATCTGATGCTTTATCCAATGTGCTTGTTGATACCGGCTCATCTCTGAATGTAATGCCGAAGACTACTCTTGACCAGCTGAGTTATAAAGGTGCTCCAATGCGGCGAAGTGGTTTGGTTGTCAAAGCTTTCGATGGAACGAGGAAGACGGTGATGGGTGAGGTTGATTTGCCCATTACCATTGGACCGAATACTTTTCAGATTACTTTCCAAGTTATGGATGTCAATGCTGCTTACAGTTGTTTATTAGGGCGCCCTTGGATTCATGATGCGGGTGCTGTAACTTCGACTTTGCACCAAAAGCTGAAGTTTGAAAAGAATGGCAAGATCGTAACTGTGTGTGGCGAGCAAGCTCTGTTGGTAAGCCAACTATCATCATACTCTTGTATCAGTGGTAGCATTGTGGATGGAACCCTATTCCAGGGTCTAACTATTGATGAAGGAACAAATGATAGGAGAGGTAGTGTGTGTATGGCCTCCTTGAAGGATGCACAACAGGTGCTATCTAATGAATCTACTACAGGTTGGGGCAAGTTGGTTGAATTGCCAGAAAACAAGAATCGAGAAGGTCTAGGGTTTGGCTCGATTGGTAAGGCTCCTCAATCTTCTAATATTGTCAAACCTCTTAAAGATATCTTCAAGAGTGCTGGTTTCATCTACCCAAATGTTTCAGATGAGAAGGTGAATGCCGTGATTGATGAAGAGCCCGAGGAAATTGCTGACTTGGTGGAGCGTGGAGGAATCTGCTGCAATTGGAGTGTTGTGGATGCTCATTCTGTTGTATCTCGTTCTGAGTAATGTCTTGTCGTTGTTTTCTTTTTCAAAATCTTTCATTCTGCCCAAGATGAAAGTATGCATTGTTTTAGGGCCTGCGTTTAAGAAATAAATATTCCTATCGCTATGCCCAAAGCAAAGGTAGAACAATTGTCGGGCTTTATTTTAATGAAATCATCAATAATAAAGAGTTATTCAGTATCCATTTTATTCGTACATTAGTTTTTTTATTGCTTTCTGCTTTTTTCTGGAATATGGTAACACAAAGAACATAACAATATATCTTTTAAAAAAAAAATCTACATATGCTCATTCTTTTATATCTGTTTTCTAAAAATCAAGCATAAATCATAATTGCAGATTAATTGTTGATAAACCCGTTGAACACAATGAACCTATGCCATCTCCCAACTTTGAGTTCCCTGTGTTTGAAGCTGAAGAGGAGATTGAGGATGACATTCCTGATGAGATTACCCGGTTACTTGAGCATGAAGAAAGAACCATTCAGCCTCATGAAGAGCCTACAGAAGTAGTTAATTTGGGTACTGAAGAAGATAAGAAAGAAGTCAAGATCGGTGCATTGTTGGATGCTAGTGTCAAAGACAGATTGATAGAACTTCTCAGAGAATACATGGAAGTGTTTGCTTGGTCTTATCAAGATATGCCAGGGTTGGACACCAGTATTGTGGAGCACCATTTGCTGTTGAAGCCTGAATGTCCGCCGGTTAAGCAGAAATTGAGAAGAACACGTCCTGATATGGCGATCAAGATAAAAGAAGAGGTTCAGAAACAGATTGATGCGGGTTTCCTGATTACATCGGAGTATCCTCAGTGGTTGGCCAACATAGTACCAGTTCCGAAGAAAGATGGTAAGGTCAGAATGTGTGTTGATTACAGAGATTTGAACAAGGCGAGTCCGAAAGATGATTTTCCTTTGCCTCACATTGATATGCTGGTTGACAATACAGCAAAGTTCAAAGTTTTCTCCTTCATGGATGGTTTCTCAGGTTACAATCAGATACGGATGGCTCAAGAAGATAGAGAGAAGACTTCTTTTATTACACCATGGGGGACTTTCTGTTACAAAGTAATGCCTTTTGGTTTGAAAAATGCGGGTGCTACATATCAAAGAGCAATGACTACTCTGTTCCACGATATGATGCACAAAGAGATCGAGGTTTATGTTGATGACATGATTGCCAAGTCCAGCACTGAAGAAGAACATGTTGATAATCTTCTAAAATTGTTCCAACGGTTGAAGAAATACAAGCTTCGTCTGAACCCCAACAAATGCACTTTCGGCGTTCGGTCTGGAAAACTCTTGGGGTTTGTGGTTAGTCAGAAAGGTATTGAAGTGGATCCTAGCAAAGTGAAAGCCATTCGTGAAATGCCTGCACCAAGAACTGAAAAGCAAGTAAGAGGGTTCCTTGGTCGATTGAATTACATATCCAGATTTATTTCTCACATGACTGCTACCTGTGGACCAATATTCAAACTTCTCCGAAAAGACCAAGGAATGGTGTGGACGGAAGATTGTCAGAAGGCTTTTGACAATATTAAAGATTATCTCTTGGAACCTCCTATCCTGATTCCTCCTGTTGAAGGAAGGCCTTTGATCATGTACCTGACTGTGCTAGAAGATTCCATGGGTTGTGTGCTTGGACAACAGGATGAGACTGGTAAGAAGGAACATGCTATTTATTATCTAAGTAAGAAGTTTACAGACTGTGAATCTCGCTACTCCATGCTTGAGAAGACTTGTTGTGCTTTGGCTTGGGCTGCTAAACGTCTCCGCCAGTATATGATTAATCACACTACTTGGTTGATATCTAAAATGGATCCAATCAAGTATATTTTTGAGAAACCCGCCTTGACAGGAAGGATTGCACGTTGGCAAATGTTGTTATCTGAGTATGACATTGAATACCGCACTCAAAAAGCAATAAAAGGAAGTATTCTTGCTGATCATTTGGCACACCAGCCAATTGATGATTATCAGTCTCTCAAGTTTGATTTTCCTGATGAAGATGTCATGTACCTGAAAATGAAAGATTGTGATGAACCATTGTTTGGAGAAGGCCCTGATCCTGAATCCAGATGGGGTTTGGTCTTTGACGGAGCTGTCAACGTTTATGGCAATGGAATTGGTGCAGTTCTCATTGCTCCTATGGGTAATCATATTCCATTCACTGCCAGGTTACTCTTTGATTGTACAAACAACATGGCAGAGTACGAGGCATGTATTATGGGTATTGAAGAAGCTATTGATTTGAGGATCAAAATCCTTGACATCTATGGAGATTCAGCTCTTGTAGTTAATCAGATCAAAGGAGAATGGGAGACTCGCCACCCTGGCTTGATTCCATACAGAGATTATGCAAGACGCTTGTTGACTTTCTTTAACAAAGTTGAATTACATCACATTCCTCGTGATGAGAATCAGATGGCAGATGCTCTTGCTACTTTATCATCCATGTTCCAAGTGAATCGGTGGAATGACTTGCCTCGTGTCAATATTACTCGCCTTGAGAGGCCTGCGTATGTGTTCACAATTGAAGAAGCGGTTGATGATAAGCCGTGGTTTTATGATATTAAGAATTTCCTACAACATCAAGAGTACCCGCCTGGGGCATCTAGAAAAGACAGGAAAACTCTGAGAAGGTTGTCTGGCAGTTTCTTTCTGAATGGCGATGTCCTTTACAAGAGAAATTTTGATATGGTTTTGCTTCGGTGTGTGGACAAGCGTGAAGCCGACCAACTAATGTATGAAGTGCACGAAGGTTCCTTTGGTACCCATGCCAATGGACATGTTATGGCTAAGAAGATGTTGAGAGCAGGTTACTATTGGATGACAATGGAATCTGAGTGTTGCAAATATGTGAGAAAATGTCATAAGTGTCAGATTTATGCTGATAAAATACAAGTGCCACCGACTCTGTTGAATGTTATGTCTTCTCCTTGGCCATTCTCTATGTGGGGGATCGATATGATCGGAATGATTGAACCAAAAGCTTCGAATGGTCATCGTTTCATTTTAGTGGCTATTGACTACTTCACCAAGTGGGTTGAAGCGGCTTCCTATGCTAATGTTACAAAGCAAGTGGTTGTCAGATTTATCAAGAATCAGATCATTTGTCGATACGGTATTCCAAACAGAATCATCACTGATAATGGATCGAACTTGAACAACAAGATGATGAAAGAACTGTGCGATGAGTTCAAGATTGAGCATCACAACTCTTCTCCTTACAGGCCTAAGATGAACGGTGTTGTTGAAGCTGCAAACAAGAATATCAAGAAGATTGTGCAAAAAATGGTTGTCACTTACAAAGACTGGCACGAGATGTTGCCTTTTGCTTTATACGGATACCGCACTTCAGTTCGCACATCGACTGGGGCAACTCCATTTTCTTTGGTATACGGTATGGAAGCAGTACTCCCCGTAGAGGTTGAGATCCCGTCAATGAGAGTTTTGATGGAAGCAAAGTTGACAGAGGCTGAATGGTGTCAGACCCGGTACGATCAGCTGAATATGATTGAAGAGAAGCGCATGACTGCTTTGTGTCATGGGCAGTTATATCAGAACAGGATGAAAATGGCTTTTGACAAGAAAGTTCGACCTAGAGAGTTTAAAGAAGGTGATCTTGTGCTCAAGAAGGTCTTGTCTTTTCAACCAGATGCTAGGGGCAAGTGGACTCCCAATTATGAAGGCCCATATGTTGTCAAGAAAGTTTTTTCTGGTGGCGCCATGATTCTTACAAACATGGATGGTGATGAACTCCCTCGTCCAGTGAATGCAGATGCAGTCAAGAAGTACTTTGTCTAAACAAAAAAAAAAAAAAAAGTGTATATAGCTCGTCAAGCTGAAAACCTGAAAGGGCGGCTTAGTCAAAAAAGAGGGCGTCTTGGTGGATCGAAAACCCGAAAGGGCGGTTCATACAAAAATGAGACATAAAAAAAGAAATATGCACTTCCCGGTAGATCGAAAACCTGAAAAGGCGGTCTAGGCAAAAGTTAGGGAAACAAGACAAAGTAACTGCATTCACTTGAGTTCGATCAGTTGGGGCATGTGTTTGCTGATGAAGAAGTTGTGATTAGAACCATCTGTACTTGGAAGCTGAAGACACAGTGAAATTCAAAAGTTGTTAGGGAGAATAGATTTATTGTGTTCAATGTACCCTTTCCATATTAATTACCAATTCCAACTTTGTAACGATCCATGGAGTTACGCTATTGGCGGATTACCATTCTTTTACATGAAATTGATCCTCGTTCTCATTGTTTGGATGTCATTTTTCTAGTCTTACAAAATTTCTTTATATTTTGATGATTTCAATTAAAATAAAAAAGGACATATTTCAAAAAAATATACATATACTTTTAAAATAAAAACATAAACAAGTGCGCTTTTGATTAAAAGTAACGACAAGCGTTTTCTTTAGAGCGAATACAAAAAGAAGGAATATCCGCGACTACTCCAATTGTGGTTAATTCTAATACGCAAGTTTGATTCTGATGAGGGGGGCATTTTGCTGAAAGGAGGATACATCCCCTATGAAAGTTGACAATGTTGTACAGTCAAGTTTAGTATACAGATCGTTTCGGATTGAACGATCATTTCCCCAGAGAAGTTGTTCCTTCCCAAGAAGAGTTCTCTTGCTTTATCTACAATAACATCTACACTTTGTAGAGATATCCTGAGCAGTGACGCGACGTTGGCTTGTGTTTCCGGTTTGGTCACTTTGTCTGTCCGACAAAAGATGTTTCACATACATACATATACACATACATTCATAACATACGAGCATTCATACATACTTTCATATATTCAAATATAGCATTTACATGTGCCATGAGCATTTACATTATTCATACCTTGTTACATCATATACTATATTCCTATCTCTTTTGTCTTGTCTGTGTCTACAAAATAGAGTCGGGATGGGCATGTTGTTCTTTCCAATTAGAGTGTTAGTTTAGGCAGATAAATGTACATCTCTCTTGTTTCAAAAAATTCCCCACTAGACTCTTCTCTTGTGGATGATGTTTGTTTCAGTTTTTTCCTACAACAAAAGGAAAATTCCCAGTTGAATTTATTCTTCAATTGGACACAAAGTCTTGTTTTACCGTTTCTCTCCAGTTTGTTCCCGGATTGGACATCATTTCAAAACAACAAGCGACAAGTTTTCCGCACAAGAAGCTTGTACTTTACAAGATACATTTTTACAGTTCCTCAGGTGGCTTTATCCCCAGTGAACCTTATCAATACATTACACAAAAGATCACACAAATCTTTTCTCTCTACAAATACATACACTTATACAGTTTAATCAGTTCGAATCGCTTTTCAAAGTACTCGCCAGAGCTACTTCCCTTTAAGAGAATCATGTTACTAGGGATGACATGTAGAGGTTGTCTTCTTTATGCAATCCGTCTCTTTGTAAGGCGGTGGACAATACTCTTCTTTTCCATGGACTTTGTCTTCTTTATGCAATCCGTCATTTGCAAGGCGGTGGACAATGTTCATGTTCTTTGTGGAAGTTGTCTTCTTTATGCAATCCGTCTATTTGCAAGGCGGTGGACAATATTCCTATTCCTTATAGAGGTTGTCTTTTATCTGCAATCCGTCTTTGTCAGGCGGTGGACAATTCTCTTATTCTCTATAAACGTTGTCTTTTATCTGCAAGCTGTCTCTTTGTAAGGCGGTGGACAATGTTCTTGTTCTTTATAGAGGTCGTCTTTTATCTGCAAGCTGTCTCTTCGTAAGGCGGTGGACGATGCTCTTGTTCTCAGTAAATGTTGTCTTTTATCTGCAAGCCGTCACTTTGCAAGGCGGTGGACAATGTTCTTGTTTTTCTTGTAGAAATTGTCTTTTATCTACAATCCGCCCTTGTCAGGCGGTGGACAATTCTCTTATTCTCTATAAATGTTGTCTTTTATCTGCAACCCGTCTCTTTGTAAGGCGGTGGACAATGTTCTTTTCACCATTACTGTCATCCACATAATAGTAATTAATATTTTCCCTAGTGTTTTACTTTATTCCCTAGTGGAGTTCGTTCTTCCAATGGACTTGGGGCACATCTTGTTTTTTCCCAGTCAGACCATGTTATGTTATTCCCCCGTGGAGTCCTGACTATGTCTTCTTCCTTTGTCTGTCTTTTTCCAACATTCATACAAAATTAAAAAAATTCATCATCTGCATTTCATGCATTCATTGTCGCATCATAAGCATTGTTGAAGGATTTTAGGTCCAAAAATGGTGCACGTTTTATATTTAAGTCTCTTCAATCCCGTCTAGACAAAGATTTCAATCTTCATCTCTCCGCGTGAAGAAACTTAAATAGGGGCAGCTGTTGTACCCCAATTTTGGACCTAAAAACCATTGTCCTCTTTTTTCGTTATAAAATGTCAAAAAATATATCATTGCATCTCTCATGTTGTTTATGTTCATTTTAATCACTTTTTGTGTCGTCGTACTTTTATGTCCGCTTATTTATCATCTTTTTCTCTTATCTTTTATCATTATTATTAATATTTTTTATCATCATCATTATTATCAAAAAACCTCAAAAAAAAATAATAGAGCTTCTTTTCTTTTATGCTTTTATTTATCCTTTTATTTAAAAGTCCATTTTTGTTTATTTATTCATGAAAAATATATAATCATAGAAAAATCAAAAAGATGATTATTATATTACCTTCTGCTCTTTTTATATTTTTATTCATATTTTAACTATTATTATTATTTATTATTATTATTACCATTATTATTATTACTTTTATTACTATTATTATTAATCCAAATTTTAGTTTATTTATTCATTTATTGACTTGGAAAAAGTACAACAATATAAAAACAGTTAAAAAAATGCCTTCCCTTTCCTTCTTTTTAATTTTTTTTTTTTCGGTTTATTATTATTATTATTATGATTATTTATGATTATTATTATCACAATTATCATTCCAAAAGGACCAAAAAAAAAAAATCAGTTTTCTTTTACTGTTTTTGCTTGTTTCTTTCAACACAGAAAATAGAAAAAATACAGAACATGTAACACAAAATTTGAAAACAATGGGTATCCTATGCATTTTCTGAAAATTACAGCACCATGAAAACGACCTCTCTTTGTCTTCTTTCTCCACCTTGACTAATTTTCAAATTCACAATCTAATGACAACAAAGCCATTCTGCCTATTTCTCCATTTAACCACAAAACCCTAATGCTCCTAGCATATAACAGAAGCAAAAAATCTCAGAGAAGGGGGAGAACTTTTTTTTGAGAGAAGCGGCAAAGAAACAAAAACCACAAATACAATCAAAAAACCTAAACCTTCAAAAAATCACCTTCAAAACAGAATCAAAACAAAAACTCAGAAACAAAAAAACAAATTACAACCTTACAAAAAAACCTACAAAACAGAAAAAAAACCTAAACCTAACCCTAACTTGATTTCTTCACAAATCAGTGAACGAAATCAAACTCTCACAACAAGCTTCCATCATCACCATCAAGTACCTCACAAAACCGAAAAAGGAGAAAGGTCAGAGAAGGAAGGAGAGATCGAAGAAACAGAGATCGAAACGGAGAGGAAAAGGACGGAGAAAGGAGAAGACGAAACTTACACCAAGATTCACGGCCGGAGAGGTACCAAACTCATCTTCTCATTCATTTGCATAAACATGTAGATCCAAGCTTTGTTTTTTCGTTTTTTAAACATGATTATGTGTTGTTTCGTTGCTGTTTGTTGCTGATTTGAACTCTAATTGCATGAATATGTTAGATTTATAGAGATAGGGTTTCGATTTGGGGATTAGGGTTTGAGATTGGGGGTTTTCGGTTCTCATCCGATCCGCTCGATTTGAGACTTGTTTTTTATTTTTGTTTGTAGATTCGTGTTTAGGAGAAGCTTTTAGGTAGGGTTTGTGTTTTGTGTTTCATGATTTGAACGAGTTTTGGTGATTTGAGCAATTAGGGTTCATGGTATTCTTGAGAGAGTTTTGAAAACAGAAAAGAAACCAGAAAAAAGGAATGGAAAGAACAAAGAAGGAAGAGAGAAGAAAAATGATTTAACCAAAATGGGAAATGAAACCCTAATAACTTTCCCCATCCGTTTTACTCAGCGCGCCCCCCAGGGCTGCTGCGCGCGCCCCCCAACCGGTCCAGTGAACTGGATCTTGGACCGGGTCGGGTTCGACCCGTTTCTTGTGGTTCTGGGCTCAACTTTGAGCCCAATCCGCCCCCATCCTTTTTTTTTGTTTTTTGTGTGTTTTTTTTATTTTTATTTGTTTTCCATTTATTTATTTTTATTGTACTTTTGTTATTTTCATTTATTATCTTTTTTTATTTATTTGCCTATCAAAAAAAAACTTTCTCTTTTTTAACTATTTTTATATCGAGAATAAAAATACTTGTTTGTCATGACTTCACTTTTTTTTATTTAGTTATTTAGCATATAAAAAATATAAAAACAACAAAAAATGCTAGAATTTAAATATGCTTTCTTTTTCTTTGCTATTTAGATATGATATATCTTCATGTTTTTTTCTTTGCATATGTTAGAGATAGAACCATTTGCATCATGTGCATGCTCATGCATTTTTTTTTTTTAATATGATACATTTTACACTACAATTCACATGCTACACTACAACTTCACATAACATGATTCACTTCACATCTTTACTTGCATACATGCATTTAGATTAGGACAATGCATCACTTTAAAAATGCACGTTAGAGACAATATCTTACATTTTAGATCATTGGGCTCTAACACTTGCAATAAAAGTTAAGGACCATTTTGGCCTAAATTCATGCATTCATACTTTGGGTATTTATTTCTTTTCTTTCCTTGTTTCTTCTTGATTAAACTTGTGTTGCTTCTTGACATAACATGATTAATATATAAGAGCTCTTGAATGATGGTTTTTTTTTATATGTATATATGTTCTTGACTTGAAATATTTATGCCCTTATGCTTGACTACGACACTAAAAATGACAAGTACACATTAATGCTAATCTTATATGTTATATGATTTTCTTCTTTTTTTGCTTCTTGATAATGTTATTGCTTGACCTTTCATGAGTGGTTTGTGTGCTTGTGCTTGCTTTTGTTGTGACTAAGTGCAAAATAGTCCTTTCTTTTTACCTCCGTCTCATTTTCACACATCTCACTCTTAAAAAAATGCTACTTTCTTCTTACCATGTCTTTTAGGTGCATTTCATTCTCATATTTATTTTTCGCACTTGCATTTTATTTTATTTATAGCTTTGTGCATCGCATTTATTTATCTATGTCATTTATTATTATTTGCTCAATTCGATATGGTTGTAAATATTAATTATTCAATTGGGTTGTAATAGCGTAGGACTTTATTTATTGTTTTTACTGCTTTCCTAGCTTACACTACACACACAATGCCATATTCATTTCCAAGCGAGAGAGCTTATAATCAAATTTCAATTGGTTATGAGGTCTCTTGCGACAAAATCTCTTGCCTACCCAAAAAACGCGATATTTGAAAAGATAACAAAAACAATCGTAAGTCCATTTTAGTCGCAACGTCATTATATCATTTAACTATATATATTACACTTAACTCTTTTTTTATTTTATTTTTTTATATATAACAAAATTTATACTTTCTTACAACTTTTTCTTTCTCTTAACAACATTTTCTTTACAATACAATAATTATATTTCTTTCAAGAAAACCTTTTTTTTACAAGCAAAAAATATAGTTACCTTTCTTTCCTTTTATTCACCTTAAGGAAAATTCTTTTAACCCTTTTTTACCTTTTACTTACACTTAACTTTTTATAACAAAATATACACTTTCTTACTATTTCTTTCCTTTTAAACATTTTCTCTACAATACAATAATTACTTTACTCTCAAAAAAGATCCTTTTTTACAAAAGAAAAAAATATATTTACATTTCTTTTCTTTTATTTACTTTAAGGAAAATTCTTTTAACTTTTGTTTTACTATCTTTTCACTTTTAAGAGACTTTTATCATTTTTAGTCTCAAATTTTGACGATCCTTATAAACATTGCAAGAATTTAATCATTCTCCTATCAAAGGGGGAATGGTTTAGTGTGTTTATATTGATCTCTAAAAGGTGAGACTTAAAATGACATTAATTTCTTTCTTTTTCTTCTATACAACTTCTCCCTCCATTCTTAAAGCATGTTTGAAAACAAAAAAAAGCACAAAAACATATAAGAGGTTACCATGGAGTACCATGGGCGCTTGGGGTGCTAACACCTTCCTTAAGCGCAACTAACCCCCGTACCTTAGAATCTCTTTCTCTTTAGGTTTTCGACTCTTTCCCCCCAATTTGGAAATGAAAGATCAAGCTGTAGTGGGGTATGTCTCAAAAAATCCCGCAACACTAGGCGCATTACAAAAAATCATGATCATTTGCTATAGTAGACATCAGCCAAGAACACCTAACCACAACTTCAAATTTTCTCCAAAGAGAGTTAGCAAAGTAACAATCAAAAAACAAACAATGGGAGGTTTAGAACTATTACTATTTTGAATCATGACTAGCCGTCATCGTCGTCGTCGTCATCATCATCATATTAATATAATATCTTTGTATGGAGTCACAATTTTAAAATATTTACCTTGAAAATCTTTTGAGGAAAACATCTTTTCTAAAATGAGCAATACACTACGTCAAAATAAGTAATATTAAACATTATATTGATGAATGGGTCAATGATTGATGTTATTAATAAGTAATATTAACTCCCACATACAATACGTACGGGTACGGACATTGACATGAAAATTCTGCATTAATTGTGTGCTAATTTAGTTTTTTTTTTCAACTTTGAAAGTCGGAGATGAAGCTTAGACCTAAATTTCTATCCTCAGAAAGAGGATATGTCGTATTTTTTATGCGAAGAAACAAAAATCCGCTCCCACACGACCCTCCTATTGCCGTATCTTTATTTTTTCTTTTTTACTTTCTGATTCCAATCAAACTGTGGTCATCCCTACTAAATCAAATGTCAATGGTATTGTCATACCATTACTTTATTAAAATGAATTATATGTTTATTATTAATTATAACAACCACAAATTCTCTCGATTTCATTTTAAAAGAACCAAGTCTTTTCTTCTCAATATTTTGGATATATGAGAGTTGTTATATATGTTGTTGTCACACTCTTAAGTCAACCGCCAACTAGCAAGTAGACATAAAAAAATGAGTAAAATTCAAATGGCAAAAATATATTCATGCATGAATCAATCAATGATATAAAACAAAAAATGCATTTTTAATTCAAAGTCTCCTCTCATGTGGGGCTTCATAGTAACCGAGTTTTTTCAATACAAACAAAGGCCAAACTCAACCACTTGGGGATCAATAACTTTATTCATTAATTAAAAATACGATATCCATATTTTATTGAGATAGCCTCCAAATCTGAAACAAGTGGGAAGAAAGTTATTAATTAGTCATACTCAGTCTTTTTTTTTTTTGGTACAATTAGTCGTACTCAGTCTACTAAATGTGGAGTAACATATTTAGATATCTACCAAAACAAATTATTTATATATAAGTAAAATAAATTAAAGCAACCTATGCTTCCAAGTACGTATCATAATAACATAACTATATAAGCAGAATATTCTTTTTTATATAAAAAAAAAATTAGGAAAGGTACACCTTGCATTGTGGAGGATGGTTAAGGAGAATCATCAACATATTGTGATCATCTCTTTTCAAATCTCTCTCTATTTTCTCTCTCTAATATTTCTCCTTTTGTGCATGAGAGGGAGGACATGCCCAAAATCCATAATTTAAATATAACTTATATATAGAAAATTCTACTTCAAACTGTTAAATGTTAAAAAATGTTAAAATTATTAGGTCGGATATCAAAGACTAAGAATTAATCACCAATCCTTCAATTTGTGTATATGAATTTAAGATGATTTTGTTTATGTACTAAAATTCGTCTATGTACTAAGTTACCAACTAGAGAGACTTTGTTTAAAAAAGGTATTGTTACAAATTTCTTTGGACATTGCTTTGTGTTTTGTTTCCAAGATATGGAAGATATTCAACATGTTTTCTTCAATTGTGGTGTGATTGCTAATGTTTAATTTTTGGAAAAATATTTTCAAGTGGATGGGATCCAATTACCTAGATTATACTTCTCTTGTTTGAGTCTTTAATTAAAGGGAAGAATTCTAAAAGATTCCGGCATGTTATTTAGAAAATTTCTCATTCCACCCCCTAATATTCTCTTTTCCCCCCAAAACGATTTTTGTATGAGAATAAATTTTTTTTTTGTATGAGAGTATATTGGGGGGGAAAAGAGAGTGTTGGAGGATGGAAAGAGAAATTTTCTGTTATTTACTTTGCAAAACTTGGTGCCTTTTTGGAAAACGAACAATAATGTTCTTTTTAGAGGTGAGCACATCCTTGTTTCTTCATTAGTGAAACAAATTAAATTATCTACATTAAATTATTGTTTGGTTGTGGTTTTTTGGCCGAACAAAGTCTTTTGTTAACTTTTCTTTCATCGATTGGTGTAATCCTTTAGAGTACTTTCATTGTATATCTTAAGTGTTCCTTCTTGAATTGTAAGAGTTGAGTATCCTTTATATTTTTTATAAGTCAATTTTTGCTTATAAAAAAAAAAACTATGTAAAAATTTCTAAATTTAATAAAAGTGACAATCGATGTGAGCGAAAAATTAAATCCATGTCGGTGCATTTGAAAAAGGAAAAAAAAATGTTTTCCACATTGGCCATGCAGATGAAATGGTGCATGCAAGAGAAGATTTCAGCTACATGTTAAAACAAATATTCATTATAAAATTTAAATATCTATTATTTACATCTTGTGATGGTTGTTCACGTGTTTAATACTACCTCTGTCTGATCCCTAAATATAAGATATTATTTGATCAAATTTTACTATTTATTTATCATATTTTAAACGCATTTTTTTAATAATATATAAAAGTAAATGGTAGCATATAAGATTTTGTTTGATTTGTTTTGATAAATATTTTTAAAATATCAAACATTTATATTTTTTACTATTAGATAATTAAAAATATTAGTGATCAAAATTATGCATTGACGTATGTGCAGTGGTCAATAATATCTTATATTCTGAGAAGAAACTAGTATTACCTACTAATTAATGTAGTAATTCAAATTTGTACAAACAGTAGAAATAATAAAAAAAATGTGTTTGTTTTGTGACCTTATTAATAATATATTTTAACTTTTAAAAAAATCAAGAATGTATTTCGGATATTAATCGATTATTATACAAAACCCTCGGCCCAGCTAGCCTAGTCAGAGATTAGTTGGATTCAAGCTAGTTAGGGTCATGCTCTATTGTCAAATAAGTCACTTGACTAATCGTGGTTTACAGCTCTTAACCACGATTAATCCCCAAGCGTGCATGCATGCACCATGAATAAACTACTCTTAATAATTTATTAAGCTTATCCGGTGTATTAGTTTTTTGAGTTCCTTATAGTTATACTTGTAAATTTGACTAAAAAAGTTTGGCTTCACAGAAAAAAGAAAAAAATTGCTAATAAAGTTTGGTTGCCCCAATGTGAATAAATTAAGTTGAGTACGTACTTGTTTATAATAGATTTATATAGTAATTAGTATTTATATAAAATGATGTTGAGTTGGGCATAATCGATATAATGTCTAACTAAATATAGAAGATATATTAATAATTTATAGAGGTTCAAGATCTATAACAAAGACTCACCAATCTACAAAGATCAAATCTAAGAAGTTCTTACAATTTTAAATCGAGTTTTATTTGTTTTTATTCATTGTTCTTGTTGCGTAAGTTCGTAGTCGTGATAGAATTTGTACTGTTATTATTGAGTTGTTGTCATCTTTCAACTTGATTAATAATTGGTTGGGAAAACAACATATTTAGGGGAAGTCCTAGGTAATTTTATTGGGGTAGTTTTAGTGAAAGACTAAGGACTACGATATAGTGAAAGTTATTTTCCTGGTTTATTGGTATCCTCCAGAGTAGGTGAGTTAGCATCGAACTAGGTAAACATTTACTTATGTTATTTATTGTTTTCCTGCTATTATAATTGTCTACTGCTGCACGACAACAAGTCTTACAAGTTGTCTCAGCTGACATATTGTAAAACAAATTTCCCACCGGGAACTAAAATTTCAACATTATTGATGTATTAGAGTTCGAATCTAAGTTCTTGCACATTATGTGTAATGTTCCTACCAACTGAATTGAAATCACGGCGACAACCTAAACAATGTCTAACTAAATATAAAAGATACTAATAATTTCTACAATGAATATTTTAGCCTTAAATGCAGTTTCGGTCCCCTTATTTTGTTGAAATCTCAATTATTATTCTCCTATTTTTAATTGCACAATTTTCGTCCTTTGTTCAATTTTTTTGCCGACATATGAATTTTATCATCCAATATATATGACGACGTGACAATACAGTAAATAAACTAAAATCAAAATGAAGGCCTAATTACCATTAATCTTCACAAACAGTGGCAGAGCCAGAGTTTTTTTTTAAATAAAAGTATGTCAATTTTTTTTTTATTATAAGGTTTTTAATAAATTCATTATTATTTTAAGGTATTTAATTTTTTGATGATCAGCTTTATGTTTATTATAACTTCAACTTTTTATATATAATATAATTTTTATTTTATAATTTTTTAACTATCCATCCGAACAATTTTTCCTGACTCCGCAACTATTCATAAATAAGGTGTTAAATTGACTCGTGATCAATTTCATTGAACAAAAAAAAATCAAATGAAATCATATAACGGATTGAGAGTCAACAATTTATTGTTAAGTTATCAAATTGAATGGTAAAAAATATAAATCTGATTAAAAATTTTGAACAAAAGACCGACATTGCGCAATTAAAATTAGAAGAATCAAAATTACCGTTTTAATAAAACAAAGGATCAAAATTGCATTTAAGATAATATTTTATATTAATTCTACTAGTAGTTTATTTATTATACGTAAAGCTAAGTTTTTTTTTATAAGCATACGTAAAGCTAGGTTGATGGCGAGGCATGTACAAATTTTGTACTTGAATGTGTACGTTGAGGGAATTAAATGGAGACAAAGCACGTGTCTGTATTTTTTTTTTTTTTGTCAATTAGTCTAGTAGCTTGAAATTACACTTTTAAAGTGGAGAAATGATCGGAGTTCGAACCCCCACCCCGGTATATATATGTGTGTTTACACTAATTTTTGGTAAACAAGCGCTAGTTTAGAATGCTTGAGAGACCAACTAGAGAATCTAGGGACATGTTTGTGCATTTATTGTTTATGATTGAAAATAGAATGTAAACGAACAAGTTTGATTGAAAAAGTAAAATATAGTAAAGAAAATGTAACTTGAATGACAAGAAATGTAAAAATACTCAAAGTGAGTACGTATTGACAAGAAAAGTAAATGATTCAATGAAATAAAGTGCAAGAAATGTAAATGAAAACATTTAAATTGCATAAAAAGGTAAATTGCATTGAATTAATAAATGGTGACCACAGAATGTTGCCTTGTATATTCCTTTCACTCGAACGCATGGGTACTCAAAATGTGTAAGGATTGTTAGTATGAGAATTTGTGATCGAAATTACATCAAATGAACTTATATTTATAGCTAAATTCTACAACGTTCTAGTAAAGCCTATAGAATGTCCATTTGACATGTGTACAACCACTTCATCCTTATCTTGAACGTCAAAAGTCAACAGTATTGAATGAAGCATTGCAATGGTTTGAAATTTGAATTTGAATCTTCAGATAAATCTCAACCATTTACTAAGTTACAAACCAGTACTCGAGCTCGAGACAACTTGGTCTTACTCGAATGAGTAGTAACTCGAATCAAGTCTTGAGACTTGTTCTTTTCAAGGTTATGAATATTCTTCCACTTGACTTTATATTTAAAATATATTTAATTTTGACCTTTATAATCAATTAATAATTGGGAACATAAATTCCCATAATTAAAGGTGTATTAAATATATTCAGAAAGAATATTCAAATTTATTCTGATTTAGCCAAAATATTGGTTAACAATGTGATGTTCAACAATTGAGCTAAATTTATGGAACAACATGTGTCTGTATTATTTCATGTATTCTTACAATTAGTCAACACATTTATTAACATATATTAATATTTCTGTTTATCAATATCGTAGTCTCGTCGGGTCATGATGGAGTGGACGTTTGAGCATGGTCGTCCCAATTAAATTAGAGGCGATCTATTCTCATATTAAAATGGATTAATGCTTTTTTTCATGTAAATATGTGAAATTTGCTTTATTTCTTGTAAATTGTTTATTTGGAGATTAATGCACTTTGCACTCCTTTCTTGCACTCTGGCTTACGGGGGTTTCAAAAATTAAAAAAATTTGAGAAAATAAAGATAAAGTTCATCATTCTATCAGTGGCGGAGATAGACTATAAATTAGGTGAGGGCCGCTAAAATATTAATCAAATATATAAAAGAAATAGTTATTGTATTATTTATAATACTATATGAGATTCTCTCCTACAAAAATACAGTATTTTTTCAAAAATGTAATATTTGAATAATTTGACAAAATAATTACACATTTTAAAAAATTGATAAGTAAACAATAAAACATGCTTCAAACAATAAAATAGAAGGATATTTGATTATTAATATTAAATATTTTTTTTTACAGGAAAATAAAAGAGGTTAATAACCCTCGCAAATTCTGAAGGAATTTTACAAGCTAAATAAAGGGGGTTCAAAACCCCCGTAAACTGGAGAGCAAGGAAGGAGTGTAAAATGCACAGACAATTTACCGAAGGTTTTAAACCACCTCAAACAGAATCGCCGGTAACTATAATATAACTGCCGCAGATTATACTAAAAATCCCCGCTAGATAACATATCCATAAAAAAAACAAAAACAAAAAATCAATAAAGGAATTTTTTTTTAGATAAAAAAAAACAATTTCTAATTTGGCAGATTTAAAAAAAAAATTAAATTAAATGTCACATATCATGCCACGTCATAGTTTCTCCCTAGTCAAATTTAGTTGACTTAGATCAGGGGTACAAACAACACATAATCTTTTTATTACATGGACTAATCTTCAAAAAATATTTACATGGAGTAAATCAAATTTCGTGTATTTTCCAAGGATAAAAATGTATATGCGTATTAACCCTATTAAAATATGATCCATGTTTCTATACTAAAAATATAATTTAAATATGTTTTGAATCTAGTGAAATAAGGTAATAGAAAACTGAACAAAAAAAGGGGAAACTCGATTAATGTTTTGAATGTCGAAAACCTGGACATATCAAGTGGATTTAGGTTTAACATAGTTGATGGTTCAAACAAAAATAAAAAGTTGAGATCACATATAATGTATCAAACTTCTTCTTTGATACATTATTAAAAGAGAAAAGCAACGCAAAAAACATAAAACAAGCTTAGTTCTAGGATGAACAATACCTAAAGCACCAACTATCAAAACAAAAACATGATTAAGGTGGGAATGACAATGAGTACACCCAGAAGAAATGTTTCTTAATGGCGGCATCTAGTTTTGCAAGAAATTTATTTTTGAGAAAACGTGTCTTAAATTGGAATTAAAACGTCTCATAAACTTTATCTTTTGTCATTTTATTTAGTTCAACAAATGAGTGATCTTTAAAAAGATAATAGAACATTGCAGAAAAGAGAAGAAAAAAAATAAAATTAATTAATTACTTAAATGAGATAGGACGAAGAATATAAAAAAAAAATAGAGGGAGAGAATCTACATTCTCTTAAATCGTCAGCAATTAGAAATATATTTAAAAAAGTCATAAATTGTAGTATTGACAAGAAAACTTATTGGAAATTGTAATGCATGGGTAACAAAAGGCACATTTTGTCATTTTCGTTTTTAAATATAGATATAGATCGATAGAAACTTCTCTGTACCAAAAAAAATCACTATTAAAAAATATTGTTAAAGTATAATAAATTTGTCTAAGTTAGATGTAATTATTACTAAATTACTCTATAATATATTAGCAAAAGATATATTTTCAAAATAATAATAAATACATTGTTGGTATATAACAATGTCATGGCCCTATCTGAAAAAATAGATGACTGTCTTTGACTCCCACAAATTAGGAGTTTAAAGAAAATTCTTTTACGGGTATATATGCCAAACAAAATTAAGAAAATTTTTAGGATTCGGAGAATAATTTTTTTTGGAGATTTTAGATTTACATAATATTTAGATTTATATTTAAAATAAGAGATATTGTAAGGAATTATGATTTATATTATTTTTTAAAAAATGTTTTAGGATTTGTTTTTAATTTAAAAATGTTATTTAAAAATATGATTTGTAGTACAATTAACTCTATATTTGTTGATGTTGATGTAAATGATATTTCTTGTGAAATAAAATTTTTGCAAATGTCTTTGTTAAATATGTTGATGTCTGCATTTTGAATTCTTGAGTTTGTCAAGGTCGCAGGTTTCTATTCAAATGTTTTAATTATTTATCGAATTCTCTTAATTATGCCGATAACTGTTGCGTTTGTAAAAATTTTAAAATGATTAAAATCTATTAGTGACTGCCAATGTCACAAGAAAAGTTGAATGTTCTAGCCATTTTATATATATTGAGAAATAATATATGATAAAAAAAATTGATGTAGACAAAATTACTAGTGACTTTGCATCTAAAAATTCTTGTATATATATGAATATTTGGATATTATATATATATATATAGAGAGAGCGACTACTATGAGAATGACTATGTATACGAGAATATGAGAATGAATATTAACTATTAGATTAGAATGAAGGAGTATGATTAGATCTTACTATGAGTCCTTTTTTTTTTGTTACATTAATTAATGGATGAAGATTAAAATTGACTCAATTCTTTTTTTTTTTTTGATACCGATTAATTATTTTTATTCAATTTTATCCCTAGATCCTAACCCTAACCTTAAACCCTAATCTGAAACCCCAAACCGTATACCCTAAACCCTAAAACCCTAAACTCTAAACCCTACTCTAAACCAATTTTTTCCTTTAAACCCTAAAACTCTAAACCTGAAATCCTAAAACCCTAAACCAATAGACCCTAACCCTAAACTAATACCCTAAACCGGTTTTCTATTATCTAAACCCTAAACTCTAAACCCCCTAAACCCAATAAACCCTAACCCTAAACCAATAGACCCTAACCCTAAACTAATACCCTAAACCGATTTTCTTTGATCTAAACCTAAACTCTAAACCCCCTAAACCCAATAAATCCTAACCCTAAATTAATAAACCCTGACCCTAAACTCTAAACCCTAACCCCTAAACCAAAACCCTAAACAAATTTTCTTCTCCCTAAACCCTAAAACCCTAAAGGCTTAATCCGAAACCCTACAACCCAAGTAAGGAACCTAAACCCGAAATCCTAAAACCCGAAACCCTAAAACCCGAAACTCTAAACCCTAGACCCTAACACTAAACCCAAAACCTTAAACCAATAACCTAAACCGTATACCAATACCCTAAACCGTAAACCCTAAACTAATAAACCCTAATTCGAAACCCTAAACTGTAAACCCTAAACCCTAAATACGAAACCCTAAACCCCAAACCCTAAAACTCTAAACTCTAAACCCTACCTTAAACCAATTTTTTTCTCTTAACCCTAAAACCCTAAACCCGAACCCGAAACCAAAAACCCTAAACTAATACCCTAAACCAATTTTCTTAGAGTTTAGGGTTTTATGGTTTATGGTTTAGGGTTTACGGTTTGGGGTAAAATTGAATTAAAATAATAAATCCGTATAAAAAAAAAAATTGAGTCAATTTTAATCTTCATCCATTAATTTATGTAACAAAAAAAAAAAGGACTCATAGTAAGATCTAATCATACTCCCTCATTCTAATCTAATGGTTAACATTCATTCTCATGTTCTCATATAAAAAGTCATTCTCATAGTAGTCTATATCTATATATATATATATATATATATAGAGTTAGAATCTGTTGAGAATAATTAGTTTGACACTAATTTTAATACCTCTCAGTAACATTTTAACTTATATGAATTTTATAGAATTTACCGTTGAATTGAAAGGTTATAGCATATATATTATTTATGTAAAATTTCAAATAAATTTGAAATCATATGATATGTTATTTTAATCTATATGAAATAAACTTTTAATTTGACGGCGGATTTTATAAAATTTATATTGATTAAAATATTATTGAGCGGTGTTAGAATTAATGTCAAAGTAATTGGTGTCAGCTGATCGATACTTGACTTTTTTTGTTTATCAAGATTACTAATTAGATTTAAATACTTTTAAGTATGAATAAGTGTTCGTCAAAAAAAAAGTATGAATAAGTGATAATTTAAGATTCGAACTTCTTTTTCTCTAATAAATTTTGAATAACTTACCAACTAAATTACTTAAGAGAATTAAAAAATAAATTGAAAAACTAAGTTGAGGATGATTAACACCACATAAATTGCTAAAATATTTGTAAATACATTTTTTTTTTGTCAAAAAGAAAAATTGGTAAATCTTTCTACCAAATGATTTCAATGTGTGGGACAGACAGGGAAATAGTTTGATTTGTTTTTCTTGTTGATCATATCTGATCCAATTTCATAAATTACACGTCAGATAAGGCAACATAGATTACAAGCCACTAATATTAAATTGCCAAATGTGATGTAACACATATCATATTTACATGGTTTTACAAATATAGACAATTTTTTAGTAGCCAGAGGAAATTGAGGATCTAAGATGCCAAAATGGGCTATATACCACATTAATAAATTGAAGACAAAACATGAGTGGTTTAATTGAAGTCATCAGCAAAACCATCCTAATTAGTTTTGAAATTTGACCACTGGTTTCCAATATAGTGGTTTTCCATATACCATAATTTTAATAAACTTTTCTTCTGGTTTTGGGCCCATAGTTTATGGTAATTGACTTTGTGTAGGTTACAGCTCATAATGTTCAAGCAAGCATACACTATTTATTATTTATGTCCATACCTTTCAAAATTGATTTGCATAAGTTTAAAATAATTTTGTAACAAAATATTTTAAAATATGTTTTTTATCTTTTATTTATCTATTCTAGCATAACATACTAAAAGTGGAAAATTGTCCGTTTCATTCAGCATTCCAACGCATTAAATATTCATACAATTTTTTATTATCAATTATTTATTTTTTTGATACATCCGAAATTTTATCAATTATCATTTGAATTGTACTTTCATCCTTGGGTCAGCTATCTAATCCATCAAGATGTTTCTAATCTAGCGAGGGATTAGTCGCTGCGTTCGGCAGTAAATACCCCGGTCTCGACCAAAAAATTTGAATAGTACTTTTAAAATTTAATCTATTTTCATTAATAGGGAGTACTACTAATTTCCATATTTCTTATAAGAAATATTAAAGTCAATAAAATTTAAGGTATATGATATGAATCGAACATATCAATTTTTATTGACTTGTATTTCTTTTAATAAAAGATCGAATGGTATATTATGTAAAATAATTAATAAAATAAGAATATAATTGACAAAAGTAGTAGATGTAAACTTAAATGTTGAAAAAAACATAAATTAAAACAAATATTTTGAAATAAATCGAATATTAAAAATAAGAAACAGAGAGATTGAAGGTCAGAACCGAGAAGTGAAGGTCAACCAATCTAAATATAATCATTACATACATGATTTGTTTTTTTTACAAGACATACATGATTTGTTAAAAATAATATAAAATTATTGATGTGGCATTTTCAAACAGCTTAAACTTTTGGAATAATCAATCATTAGATATGGACTCGAATATGACAATACATCGTTTCATAAATATTGTGTTGATAATGGTATTGTTTTCCGTTTCTCATGTCCTCAACCTTTATCCCAAAATGTCAAAGTCGAATGTAAAATACCCACTATCAATAACATGATTCACACTCTTATCGTTCATTCGTCTGTTCCTCCCTCCTTTTGGCATCATGCGCTATATAGTCTACATTTAAAGCGCTATAAATGGCTACATATCTGCACAATATCCTTCCCCGAAAGAACATTTTTAAATCATTTTCCTACTCAACTCTTGTACCATTGTGATCCCTCTTACGCACATCTTCGCGTCTTTGGTTGTCTTTGTTATCCCTTGTTTCCATCCACTACCATTAACAAATTACAACCCCGCTCGACTCCGTGTGTCTTCTTAGGGTATCCCCTTAATCATAGAGGTTATAAATGTTTTGATTTGTCGCACAAAAAGATCATCATTTCCCGCCATGTAATTTTTGACGAGACACAATTCACCACATCTCCTTGACTACAGTTGTTTCACTGATGAGTTACCCCCACACATTGTACACTAATGGAAAATTTCCACCTTGCAGTCTCTTCCAATCCCACCACCTGACCCTCCATCTTTTTCCCTAGTCGGATCTCATAACACCTCAACATCCTCTTCCCCATCTTCGGAGCCACCAGATACTTCTCCCTCACCTGCCCCACCTACTCCTCCTACTCGGACCATGGCCACCCGTAGCATGCAAGATATCTACAAACCTTGAAAACTCTTTAACCTTTCGGTTACCATTGTTGATCCGACCATCTCACCTCTTACTAAAAACCCCAAACTAGCCCTATCTGACCCGAATTGGAAATCTGTAATGCAGTCTGAATTTAATGCTCTTGTTAATAATAATACGTGGGATTTAGTTCCCCGACCTTGTGATGTTAATATTATCATTGTATGTGGATTTTCCGTCATAATTTTTTTTTTTAATGTTTGTTTTGAGCGCTATAAAGCTCGTCTTGTAGGTGATGGCAGATCTCAAATTGTAGGTGGTGATTGTGATGAGACTTTTAGTCATATGGTGAAACCAGCGACGATTTGAACCGTCCTCACCATTGCTCTCTCCAAATCCTGGTCCATACATCAACTAGATGTTCATAATGCATTTCTGCATGGTGACCTTCATGACATGCTCCTTCTGACATCTCTTATGCTGTTTAACAAATTTGTCTTCACATGCATGCTCCTGCATTGACCACATTCTAGACCTCAAACTCATCCTCCATTATGTTCAGGGAACTTTGGACTATGGCCTTCATCTCTATCCATTCAATATTGAGAAACTAATCTCTTAAATTGATGTTGATTGGGGTGGATGTCCCGACACCTGCCGTTCTACATCTGACTATTCTGTATTTCTTGGTAACAACCTCATCTCTTGGTCTTCAAAAAGACAACCCACACTATCTCGTTCTAGTGCAAAGGTAGAATACAGAGGTGTTGCTAATGTGTATTCTAAATCTTTTAGGCTACGCAACCTACTATTGGAGCTTCACTTCCCATTTTCTCAAGATACTTTGGTGTACTGTGACAATGTTAGTGCTATCAACCTCTATGGAAATCTTTTACAACATCAACGTACTAAGCATATTGAGATGGATACTCACTTTGTACGAGAGAAGGTAGCCCGTGGCCAAGCACGTGTTCTTCATGTTCCTTCTCATCACCAAATAGCTGATATCTTCACGAAAGGCCTACCTCGAGTTCTTTTTGATGATTCCTGGACCAGTCTTAGCGTCCGTAAACCTCCCGTTGACTACGGGGGTGTGATAGAGTATAATATTTTGTCATTACTTTTGTAATTATTTTGATTTATGTTGGTCATAATTGTATAGGTTTGACTCTTGTATATTTATACACTTGACAAAGAATAGAAAGGAAACAATTATCTACTATTATTCTTTATTAACTATTGTTATTTTTTATGGTATCAGAGCCTCTATGAGTAAGTGGTCTAGAGTTCGATCCCCGTTGCCCTCACTTTCTAATTAAAAAAGTGGAATTTATTAATTTAAGCATATGGTAGGTAGGCTTACGCATTATCCATGCTTCAAGCCCAAATGCACTCTTGCGTCAAGGGGCGTGTTAAAAATAATATAAAACTATTGATGTGGCATTTCTTAACATGATTATATGAATATATTTACATTTGGTTGATAGTCTTGATACAAAATAGATAAAGAGAAGGCGGCCAGGGTTTCTATAGAATATCATTACAGTAGCATTGTATAACATAAAATAAGGATTACAAAAGAATGTATCATAAAATATCTAATGGACTATAACTTAGTAATATAAAGGCCCAATAACTTGAGCACGATACTTTATTATCTAACACCTACCCTCAAACTCATGATGCATCAACAAGAAACATAGTGAGTTTGTCAAACAAAATACGAAAGAAATATACTAAATAATATAAACTTGTAATACTACCCCTCAAGGTAAAGCTTACTAAGCTTTAAGTTTATTACAAATTAACCCAGAAAAATAAACCAAATCAACTAATAAGAAATGGAGAGCAACGACCAGAGTGAATTTGTCTTCATAGAGAATGCAGCAAGAACCATCACCATTAACCAAGTCAATCCAAAACAAAACAAACAATTTCAATCAAAACCAAATAGAAGAATCAGTAGGGAGAGATGCAATGCAATTAGAAGAACCAAAAGGGGGAGAAGTGCAATCAATTAGAAGAACCAACAGAGAGAAGAACAACGCAATCAGAAGAATCAAAAGGGGGAGAAATGCGATCTATCAGAAGAACCAATAGGGAGAAGTGCAATGCAATCATAAAAATAAAAATGGGGAGAAGTGTATCAGAAGAACCAAAAGGGGGAAAAGTGCAATGCAATCAGAAGAATAAAAAGGGGGAGAAATGTGATCAATCAAAAGAATCAATATGGAGAAATGCAATGAAATCAGAAGATTCAATAGGGAGAAATGAAATCAAATTGAAGAACCAAACAATCAAAGAGAATCAACCGAACCAAACAAATTACGAGCATTTGCACACCAATTAGACATATCGTGAGCATTCACTCACTAGACAGACAAAACACATGTACTATCTTGTATCACCAAACTGAACTAAATAAAACATAACCAAACCAACTGAAACTGTTAAACCTAACATATAAATAGAAAGACGAACAAAACTAATTCAAATTAGACCAAGACACGCAGGCACTAAAACTGAAACAACATAAACAGACTACAAAATATTGTTTCTAAGACAAAAAAAAAATTCAATCCAAGGCATGGCGGGCGGCATGTGATTGAGTGTGGCGCGCGCCACAATCTCTTTCTTGGGCCTGTCACCTTTTTGTCCATTTTGTCACCATTTTGATCCATTTTTGCATAGTTTTGATCAAATTCTTTTTGTGTTGACTTCCAAAGATAATACCTAAAATACATAAAAATTAATGTATTGACACTACGAAAATGCAATAAAAATAATAAAACATTGCGCTTATTGAATTACATAAATAATATATTTTCCGCTGTTATTAGATGCTAGCAAGAAAAAAAAAAGGAATTTCAAGTCTATACTATGAATGGGAAATTAATCCTTTGATTGAATGTGTAGATAGGTCATGTTATTGGTATTACATTACTAAAAATTTGCTTTTTTTCCTGTGGATTTTCTTGTAGATTTTGGTTCTCATCTAATACCTTCGTAGATAATTGTATCCTACAAATTTTGAGATCCTCAAGAAAGAACGTCAGAAGATCTGCAACAATACCTGCAAAATTTTCCAAAGATTTATTTATTACTCCCTTCATTCTAACAAAAATCTCTCCAACCAAGATAGTGGTTGGTAGTTTTTCCCATTTATCCTTATTTTAATATACCACTTAATTTCTCTTTCCAACTAATATTAAGTTACACACACACACTCTCTAATATCATTAAAAGAGAAATTTATACGAATTGTGGATTTGACATAATGAAAGAATAGTAAATTGACTATAGTTTAATTACTAAGCTCTGTCGGTTGGTGTACAACTATTTTACACGTGCATTCAATAATGTGTTTAAATTAATGAATATGACAACTCATGTGTTTCTATATTCATTAATTGATGTGGCAAACAGGGGCGGAGCTGCCCATGGGCAGTGTAAGGTCATGACTCTACCCTTAGTTCAATTTTTTTATGGATATATATACATATTTTTACTTTGTACTTATATTATTTATATTATGAAGCGCAAACTATTTATCAAATGTATCCCGCACCCCAGTGGTTATGTGATGTTTTCCTTATAAGCAAAGTGTGGTCCGATTCCTCTAGAATACAATTTTTCATTTTAACTACCATTTAAAAATAAAAAAGAAAAACTAACTTGGCCCTCCCCTAAAAATAAACCTAGCTACGCCACTGGCAGCAGATCATTGGATGCATGTGTAAAATAATTATACACTAACAGAGTATACTAATAAAATTCAATTGATACATTGTAGTCTCAATCCATCAAAATGATACATAAATAGAAACAAAAAATTGTACTATAATGACAAAAAAAGGAACGGAGGGAGTACTAGTTTAGCTTAGCTACTTGAGGATTTTCCTACAGATTCCTTACTGCAACAAATGCGCATAAAATGTCTCAGTTAAAGCAATTGCTACCTTTGTCAAAAAAAAATAATTGCTACCTACAGATGTTCTTAAAAATGGAGGATGTTTCTCTTGTTGACAAAATCCATAGGAAAAACCTTAGAAATATTTGCGAATTTTTTTCCGCATTAAAATCTTGTTAAAAATAAGCAAATTTCTAATAGTTTTGGGGCAAGGGTGGATTTATTTTTAATCATGTTTTGTGATTATTTTGGGTGGAATATTACATATACTCTTGTCAAATGTGTGTTAGAGTACCTCTTGTAATTTTTTTTCTAATTTTAACTACAAAGTTCTCTTTGCCATTCAATTTTTTTTAATATATTAAAAAAAGAATATAAATTTTAATATGTCATATTGTATGTAAGTGTTTAACCCCTTCCACTAGACATAATCCAATTAATGCAAGAATTATTATATTTCCTATGTTAATTAAGATTATATGTTAAAAATAATATTTAATATAGGCATTATTTACTGATTGTTAGATCTTAAAATAGAAAAATATTATTGAAGTCTTATACAAATATAAATTACTTTAAAATTATTAGATTTGGTCTAGTGGTGATAGATTTAAATAGTATATAGGTTCGATCTTTAGCTCTGTTATAAAAAATATATGAATTACTTTTTGTAGGAAAATTGGTATAGTAAAAGCAGTGGAGGAATTCAAAAAAAATTCTTAAATGATCTTTACGAAAGAGCATGATCATGTGTTTGGGGTTTATTACCTCTCGTAGAGAAGAGCCCTTTGATTCACAACAGATTACCAGTTAAGAACATCTTGGTGTCGCACAACATTATCTCTCAGGTGTTCAATTATGTGTGTCTGGCTGCGGTGCTGTGAAATCAGCAAATCATGTATTCCTTACATGTCCAGTTTTTGCCCCTTTATGTTGCAAAATCAAATATTAGATTGGTATTTCCTCGGTTGACTCGGAATTGTTGCGGGACCATTTTGTTCAGTTTGTTCATTCCTCTGGAGGATCGCGAGCTAGGAGGTTTTTCTTGCAGCTTATTTGGTTTTGTGGCGTGTGGGTTATGTTGAATGAGTGGAAATAAAAGTCTTCAAGACAAAAGAAAGCACAATTCACCAAATGTTAGAGAAAGTTAAGCTTCAGTAATTATGATGGTTGAAAGCTAATAAAATAAATCTTGGTTTAAACTCGCATATGTGGTGGTCGAGCCCTTTTGTTTGAATAGGTGTCGGCTAAGTTATCTTGTTTTTATGCTCTTGATGTTGGTGTTAAATAGTTCTTTTTTGCTTGTTCAGAAAAAAGGTAGTTATATTTATATTTAAATAGATTAATGAACTAATTAATTAATGAGATGAAACTCTCTTGACTATGTATGCATCACATTTCAATTCTAGTTTATAATATTCATTTATATATGCAAAAAATTTATTCTTTATAAAGTTCGTAGAATTAAAATTTAGTTCAAAGTTCAATATTTAATATTAAATAATAAAATATTAAAAATATTGTTAATATTTATGTAAATAGACTGACCTAGTAAGCTTAAAAGATTTTTGTTATAACCTATTATTCAATTTTTTTTAGCTAAATTAACTTATAAAAAAGCTCTGACCAATTCTATTTAAAAAAAAATGGGCTGCCCTAGTCTGCCCATATAGGCTAGGCCAGACCCTGGCTGGCCTATTGCCACCATAGTGTGACTATAGTCATTAGGGTAAAGTGGTACTAGTTAGTATCACTTTTTTTTTCTTTTCCAACTTTTATTTCTTATTTTAGAATACATTTTATATTTTTATATATTAATCAATTTATTTTACTACTTAAAAAAAAAATATTTTACTAACCATTTTTAGTACTTTTTTTTGGGTACAATCCATTTTGAGCACTTTATTAACTAAGAAATACACGTTATTATTATTTGTTGTTTGAGTTATGTGTGCACTATTCATATAATTTATTGTGACCATCAATTTTTATCAATATATAATACCAAATATTAACATATGAGATGTTGTTCAATTTGTCTCGATGAATATTTTCTAAATATAATATGATACATAATCAAAGATATTAGTTATCAAAAATATGCATTGGCACAACCGTCAATTGTGACAGTTAAAAAAGGAATGGAGGGAGTAATAAATAGTATATGTTTTTTTTACTGCTATAAATAGTATATGTTAGAAATAGTTAATTAAAGATATATATTTTTGTTGTTAATCATGAATGAGTAGTGAAATTAATAATGATACAATTCAACTTTTATGTTATAAAAGGTATGCATGTATTTTTGTTACTTTTATTGACAAAATGTATTTTTCGTGATGAATATAGGGTTTAAATATCATTTCTCCATTCCAAATTAACAGAAATATGTCCATAAGAAATAGTACAAAATAATATTTCCAGCCTAATTTTTAATAGTACGTATCTAGATAGACTATGACTATAAGTAGTTAGAGATCTATTAGAATTTATTAAGTAGACATATTTAATCAATTGTTAAGTGTGAAAGTTAACTTTCGTATGTAAAAACACATTTCATTATCTTGTTAACATGTCGTGACTATAATAATCTAGAATATATAAAATAGCGTCCGATACTAAATAAAACTAGAGGAGGGAATCAAACTCCTAACCACCAATTATTTTATTATTTTGATTAAAGTGACACCAACTAAACTTTTAAAAACGATCAAAGCGAACATTCAATTAATTTATGCAATTTATATTTAATTCAGTCATTTAAATTCATCATCATAGATTAATAAGTATTTAAATTCTTAATGAAAATATATTTATCTTGTCACGATCCTTACAGACATAATATCTTTATACTATTACGCGACGAAGTACTAACATATTTGCTAGAACCCGGTCAATGCTCTAATATACTTCCTAGCTTCTAGATCTCTCTCAATCAAAGGTATATTGTGTTAGAATATTTTCTAATATTTTATGGACTGCAATCAATTGTGAGTTGTGATTTTAAGAAAAACAGGTTGATGCTGTTATGATCTATTTGATGATGCTTAAGCCCGACTGAAGTGATTAATAATAATGGGCTTTGAACACTAATTCTGATTTGTGTAGAAACATAGTGTAGGCCCAACCTCTAGGTACATGATGGGTAGTACTGACTAGGGTTGTTCTCTTATAAATAGAGAGGCTAGGTCCCCTTTACCGTCACGCTGAATATTCTCTGCAAAACTAGAGAAAGCTTGTTTGAGGTTTGCCCCATTGAGAACCTCAAATCTGGAGCATGTGAAAGGCAAAGGAAGACCTTGTCTACATATCGATCTTTTCGATATTCTTCCGGTAACAATATGATCATGTATGATTGTCAAGCAAGTGTGTTATAATTTCATATAATATATCGGTCTATTAATTCTAAAATTCTTACATGTGGTATCAGAGCCAATATTGTATGAGTTAGAACCCTAATTTCATTTGTTAATCATGTTTGATTTTCAAGAATTTTCTGGTCACAGTTTGATTTTGTTTCGGCCATAATTCTAATTCAAGGTACTGGCCATAATTTTAACGAAATTGTTTGAGTGGTGAATATATTTGGAATCATCATGTAATTTCGGCCATGATTTTTAAATATTTGATTAGAGTTCAATTTGAATTTTGAAACCGTGTTCCATGTTTTGGTGTACACGATTTTAACTTAAAAGGTTTGATTTTCGATTTGACCAATAGATAAGCAATATGAGTTGTTTCTATTTTATCATATTAATTTCTACACAAATTAAACTCATTATTTTAACAAGGAACATTATATTGACTAGTTTGTTGCGGAGATCAATGGGTTGGTTTAAACTGAGCATATATGGCTTTTGTAAATGATTTGTTTTATAAAATGTGTGTACATATCCTCATATCCCAATTTCATCGCAACACTTGGAAAAAAATTATTAGTCATGTGTTTTGATTATGTTTAACTGGTTATGCCAACTAAATGACTAGTGTAAAAGTCAATTAACTAGAATTCACTTCATCATCAATGTTTTCTTCATTCTTGATTATTGACTAGTTAATTATGGATTTTGATTTAGTTTTCTTCATCATCAGTGTTACTGTTGAGACTTGAAACAGTGGTTTACAATTTTGTTTGGTGAAGAAATCCAGAATTTTCTTTCCATCGTATGAAACAAAGAAAAAAAACCCACAACATAAACTAACCATATAATTGGATGAATCAGGGAAAATTTGTGTCTGTGCTACTGCGACCAATTATTTAACCACGGTCAATCCTAGAATACAATTGAGTTCCTTTTCAGTTTTCTCATCAATTCAAATTTGTTTTCTTTTGAAAACTAATTCCCCTGAAAATAGAACAATGAGATATTACAATTTTTGGGCTATTGTAGCTTGGTTTGAATTTTAAGATTTTAACTGGTTTTCTTTTGTTATGTGAATCCATTGGTGCTCACGATAAAACTACTTGAAAGTTTGTTTTGAATGATTAATTTTGTGTGTGATATTGATCTTGGATAGAATCGACTCTTGTGCACCACACTATGTATATATTGTCATGATTAATGAGCAAAAAATGAGAGTCAATTTTTAGATTGAAGTATCTCATAATTTTATTTTTCTTTGAGATTGTTCTCTCTGTGAATAATTTATATTGATTTGTTTCTATTAATTTAAATTTGAAACAAATCTGCATTACCCTTTTGGATTCAGATTATATATCGATTGATTACTTATATTTGATTTTGACAAATTAGCAAAATTTTCTTTATTCGGAACCAATATAGGTTTGCTTTATAAATCATAGAAGATCCATATTTTGACTTACTTTTGGATCAAAGATACTATTATCATTTTATTTGAATTTGGTCACTTATATAAGTTCTTGAAAATTAAAGCTTTACCGATAATGTGGATCCATAATGTTTGTGAATTTGGTTTGCAAGTTTTGGAAAGCAGACTATCAACTATCACAGAAAGGCAATTGATATTATTGAAATTATTAAAATCGTTCTTTTGAGCTGTTTTAATGCAATTGAAAATTGTACAGTCCTTGTACCTTATTATTTATATAAATTGAGTCAATTAATATTATATTATGTTATTTTGATTTAACGGTTTATTGTTGATGTATAAACTATTTGAGATGACAATATGTGGTCTTATGGGAAATTTTCTAAAGTCATCAAAGCTTATCGACTCTGTTTGCTAGGATGAAAGTCACACTTTTGAAGGTTAGTTCAACAATTATTTTTAATCTCTTGTGACTTGTTATATAATTGCATATAAGGAGAAATTTAATTTTAATTTTATGTGCTCCTTTAGAATGAAAAAAGTGCAATTATATAAAAAAAAATGTTATTTTTTCAGAATATTCTAAAATTAGAACCTCTCTATATAATCATTTACTGATTTCTCATTAACTACTCCAAATTTGAAAATTTTACTCTATTGAGTGGGAGTATTTGAAGTTGAATATTTTGAAAGTTCTATTCTAAATAAAATGCGATTTATAAGTTTATTTTAATTGACATGATTATTGTGTGATAGAGAAAATAGTTGAATATTTGATTAAATATTTTTTTTAAAAATTTGGATTTGGATTGATAATTCAACTATAATCTCTATCAAGTGGGAGAGTTTTACATGTCAATTATCTTAAAATGCTTTTGAAGACTTATTATTGAGGATATTATAGTGTTTTCTTAAATATTGTTTAATAACTATTTTGCCTCAATGATGTTAAAAATTGAAGTCTCATGTTTTTCCGCTGCGTAAATTATTTAATTATTATGTTTTGAATTTGATGTTTCACAGTAACATTTTTCTCCCAAATAATATAATAGCACATGATATATTAATATTTTCTTGTGCTTTTCTTAAACGACTTCTCTACTGTGAATGAATCAAAACATATTGAGAATGCGAATAAAATTTTGAATGACCACTTTAGATGCATTTAAATGGTGCATATTTTTTGAGTTGTGTTATGACAAGATGTTGATTCCTATGCAAGAGATTTTGTGTGTTGGTATAAGCCGTTACCATCAAAGTGGGACCGCTTATATTGATTGATAAAATTTTCTTTGTAGTTTGAGGAATGTTTTTAATTATGATGTATAATTTCCTGCCTAAAGGTGGTTATTATGTACTATAATTAAAAACTAATTTGAGATGAAGTCATTGAAGAATATATTGAATGGAGAAATTTGCCTGCTTAAAAGTGACATTTTTCAAAGTTTAATATATCCTCATTGATTGACTCTTCTAAGGTTTTGACTAGGGCTTTAACCTTAGTTTGTACATTCTTCCCAAAGGTGATTGTACTGTTATATTGGTCTTGAAATGATAACTTGTTGATTTTGAGCTATATCTTGTCATATGATACATTCTAATGCATTCAAGTTTTGGTCTTAACAATAAAAACTTTCAACAAATAATTGTCGTTTGAGGTTTGGACTTAGGTTTTGACCTTAGTTTGTGCTTTCTGCTCAAAGGTGATTGTACAATTATATTGGCCTCATTGTTAAACATTTTCTTTAACTATCAAATTTTGTACATCAAGATGAAATTATTGGAGAATGATTGAGCTGAAGAATTGTCTGCCTAAAGGTGACAATTTCTGAAGTTTAATTGATGCTCATTGATTAATTCATCTTTGATCTTTTAAAATAAGAAGGAATATTTGGATCAGTGGGAGAGAACTTATTGAAATTATTTCAATTTAGTTCTTTTGAAATGCTTGATTAGTGGGAGCTTAAATTTTAAGTTAACTCCTTCATAATATTGAGGCATTATTTATGAAAATTAAAGCTCAGTGTTGTTGGGACCTCTTTAACGGTGGTCAACACTATTTTGGAGGTAAGGCGTTATGGTATTTTATGAACCATATGATTTCTCTGACTTTTAGGCATTTGAGAGGAATTATGTCTTTTTTGGAGCTCAATGTTGATTTAATTATTATACTGCAGTAGTCAACATTATTCTGGAGCTTGGACATTATGGTATCATATGGACCAAATAAAATTTCTCTGGCTTTAATGCATTTGAGAGAAATTGAGGACTGACAAAGAGAATGATAGTATGGTCGTTAAATCACAATGACATATCATTTCTTGCTACACTCTACACAAATGACTAGTCGACGGAATTGGTGGTATTTGTAACCATGGAAGATGTTATATCAATAAATATATAATTACCGCCATGATTCAATATCATTTAGTTTTTGTTGGATGGAGTCTTAATTAAGTGTTGCATCTTGGGATCATTGTGGCCACATTAAAATATGTTATCAACCTGAGAGTCGTTTTCAAAATGTTTTCTTCAAATTAAATGTACACAATTGATTTTGTCCAAGTGGGAGAATGTTAGAATATTTTCTAATATTTTATGGACTGCAATCAATTGTGAGTTGTGATTTTAATAAAAACAGGTTGATGTTGTTGTGATCTATTTGATGATGCTTAAGCCCGACTAAAGTGATTAATAATAATGGGCTTTGAACACAAATTCTGATTTGTGTAGAAACATAGTGTAGGCCCAACCTCTAGGGTACCTGATGGGTAGTACTGACTAGGGTTGTTCTCTTATAAATAGAGAAGCTAGGTCCCCTTTGCCGTCAAGTTGAATATTCTCTGCAAAACTAGAGAAAGCTTGTTTGAGGTTTGCTCCATTGAGAACCTCAAATCTGGAGCATGTGAAAGGCAAAGGAAGATCTTGTCTACATATCGATCTTTTCGATATTCTTCCAGTAACAATATGATCTTATATGATTGTCAAGTAAATGTGTTCTAATTTCATATAATATATCGGTCTATTAATTCTAAAATTCTTACATATTGTGGACAAATTAAAGGGCTAAAGGTGAAAGTATATTCTAGTCAAAGTTGGTTGATTTTTCTTTTGCATTTTGGTCAATGCTTTGTTTGAATATGTACTAGTATACATAACTATAGTAGGAATCGATACTAAATTGCTAGATACAAACCCCACTTTTTTTGTTTGTCTTTTGTCGAGACTTGAGAGATATATGAATTAATTATGAAGTTACAAATTGTCCTTTAAAACATTATATGGTTTGCTTTGCATATACATGTATGAGTTCTTTTGCAAGTGGCTTTAATTTTATATTTGATTAATTTTGTTGTGGGGGTAACAGAGTAGTAGCTGGTTTTGGTATGCAACAATTTAACAGAAGCAAGTAATATATGCCAACTTTTCTATTCTTTATGTGCATGGGTCCATAATATTAATTAATTATGTAGTTGCCAAATCCGTTGGTTGAAACTGTAAAGAGAATTTTGTCCTTGTATATAATCATGCTCATTATAATGTAAAGGCAAATAAATAGTTACACTCTTGTATATCGAGCAAACAATTTGTAAGATACATTTCCTTGGGTAAATGTACATTTCATCTATTGTCACAATCAAATTAAGTTAGGTAGTGGAGGATGGGGTTTATTTTTTATCTATATATTTAACTTTAATTACACGTGAGCTGTATCCAAGTTAATTAGATCTCCCACGAAAAAGAAAGACTGCTAAAGCAAAAAAGTATATTTTTTTGATAAATTATTTGACACTCAACATATATTGGTGATATTGATATTTCATATATAAAAATTCATTTAATATATATATGAATTTTTTAAATATAAAAAAATATAAAAATATGAAATGATATTAAATTTTATCTAGAGAATATTAGCTAGTATCAAGTCCCATTCCTGAGGGCCTTAGATTAAATTTGAATGCATCACATTTTTTTAAATAAATTATTAGAAATAAGTACGAGTCTAACTCAATCCCACAAAATCGGTTTGTGTGTTCAAGACTACCACTTGCTTATAATGACTTATTTAGGACATCTCATATTCGATGTGAGACTTTTTAACACCCCTCCCATGTCTAGAATTGAACAAGCTGGAACGTGGACTCAACAATAATGGGTTGTCCAAATAACGGGTAGTCCAATAGATCTTAAAGAGACTCTGATACCATGTTACAAATAAGTATGTGTCTAACTCAACCTCACAAAAATGGCTTGTAAGTTGAGGACTACCACTTACTTATAAAGACTGATTTAGGTCATCTCATATCCGATGTGGGACCTTTTAATATAAACGATGGATGAGACATGCATTAATTATGTAAGCTGACATCTCAATTATAATGACACACCAAGTCACCAATGTTTCAAAATATCAGATGATTGTTTGTAATACGCAATTTTTACAATTGATAGCAGAAATAACAACTTAGCTAATTAAAAAGGTAAGTGGACCAACATAGTGTGACACAAGTTGTACATACTTGGAACCCTTAACCATTTGGTCCTGGATTCGATTCCCGGCCGGTGCGTATGGAGAAACATTTATCGAGAGAGGTCAACTCCTTACATGGATCTCAGTTACCTTGAGGAGATTAGTCTTTAAAGTTGCGCGCGGAGAATACATTTGGTTTACCAAAAAAATAGGTAAAGGGAATAACTCTTTTTATTTTAACTCTCGAATACCTATGAAAATTTATCTAGAGTTTGAAACAAAATTGTTGTTTGATATCATAAGATAGATAATCAAATATTTGTTGTTTAAACTTTATAGAAATTAAATGTTCAAGAGTAAAGTTTATAACAACAAAATCAAAAATCAGAAGAAAAAAAAAGAATAGAAATACATTCGATTGCAAGAGTCAATAGCAAAAGAGAAAAAAATACCTATTAGACTTTAGGCTTATGACTTAGAAGGGAGTTGAATAATTTATACGTTTTCCCCTTTGAAACTCACTACTAGAAAAATCTTAAATACCGACGGCCAAAATTTGTCTCTAAAAAACAAATATTCTGTCACTAAGCACGTTAGAGACAGAATTAGAGACAGATTTAATTTGGTCGTTAATTTTCTCGTCTCTAAGCCATCAGAGACGGATTTTATATTCCGTCTCTGATTGGAGACAAAATTTATCCGTCTCTGATTCAGAGACGGATTTTATATATCTGTCTCTAAATGTTGAATTCAAAACACAATAAATCTGTCTCTATTGGAGACAGAATTATCCGTCTCTGAATTCAAATAATTCTGTCTCTAAAATTCCGTCTCTAAAAAAAAAAAATCGTCTCTATTGCAGACAGAATTATCCGTCTCTAAATTCAAATAATTCTGTCTCTAAAATTTCATCTCTAAGCATAAAAGTCTGTCTCTATCTGAGACAAAATTATCCGTCTCTAAATTCAAATAATTCTGTCTCTAAAATTCCGTCTCTAAACATAAAACTTCATCTCTATTGGAGATAGAATTATCCGTCTTTGGTTAAATAATTTTGTCTCTAATTATAAAATTTCATCTCACAAAATACATTTCCCATCTCTTATTAGTCATTATTTTTTGTCTATTTAGCAATTAAATGCTTATTTAGTTTTTCAAATATTAATTTTATGATGTGAGAAAATCAAATTTCGATTAACATTAAATTTGAAATATTAATATAAAAATGTTGTATTTGATCTTCGATAATCACTTTGAAAATATGCCTCTGAATAGATTATTGGGTTGAATCGTGGATCGGTACGCTTTCTTAAGACGTTTCGCGGTACTCGCAAAAATTGTGCAAGGCAGACTAGCAACCACGAAGTCCCTATAATAAAATAACTCAGATATAAAATACCGATTACTACTGCACTTTAGAAATCGGGCAAAAATTACCACCCATATTTATACTAAGATCAATCAATAATGGCACTAAGGCCAACAATAAAAGAAAGAAAAGAATTATCGAAGAAGAGGACGGGGAAAAAGAAATTATCCGATAGCAAAAAATTTTGTGTGTGTTGATAGTGAACAATATGTGTTGTATTTATAGCACCTGTATTGAACTAACAAAGAGAAAAAGATGGGGATCCAATTGTTTTGTGTTAACCGATAGGATTAGAGTATAGCTTACTGAGTAAGCATATTTGGTCTTTAACACCAAACAAAAAACGTGTTTTCAATCTAAAATATAGTCATTATATTACACAATGACCCAATAACTATTAATTATATTAATAGTTATTCTTTAAGATTATTTTTTGTTTCATCAAAAAAAAAAGATTATTTTTTGTTTGTTTGTCACACAAAAAATACATTAACACATCACATTAAGTGATCTTTTTAATGTAGGACTTGAAAACTTTTTCAAAATTCACAACCACACTAGTTCATTTATGTGTTAATTTCTTACCAAGTTTACTTCAAAATATCAATTTGTTCCAACAAAAAATTATGTCATATTTTCAAATTTCAATTAGATGATAGTATGTGATGCGTTTTTGTGGTTAGGCCGGTAGTGGGCAGCATCTTTTCTCCTCGTTATATGGCTTTACTGCGTTTATTGCATACTATAAAAGACATACAATGAACAATGAATAAAAACAAACAAAACTCATAAAAACTCTAAAAATTCTTAGACTTTCACAATATTTTTAGGTGAGTATTGTTGTTGGACTTGATTTTCTATTTATAGTATAATAAATTATCCGATAATATTCAAATATTCCAAAAAGGATTAGCTTCAATTTGATAAAGTTTGTTAGCAACAAATTTTTCATTAAATCTTTTCTAAAGATTTATTTTTATTTCCGTCGTTTGATAAAGTTTTATACCCTATTACTTTATAATCATCTTTTATATAAAGTAGTTTAAAAAAAATATATTGAGTTTTTAGTAAAAAAACAAATGAGTGTATACACTTGTTAACTTATTCACATATGTTTTTAGGTGAGTGTAAGTTAACAACCCGCTATATATAAGGTATATCCAGTGTGAGAAGTATTTATAATGAAAGATGAGAATGTGAAATAATAACCCTCCGATCTAAATTAATGGTTGTGATTAAATCCCATTTTAAAAAACAACGATCCGCTGTCCTTTATCATGTTCGTCTTCCTATATAGTTTATACTTTAACTCTTCGTTTTATACACATATACTCCCATTGCTTCTACATTTTTCATTTATGGGGTTGTGAATTGTGATACAAATGGGTGCATAATTCATTTGTTATAGTTTTTTAAGTAACTTTTCTTTAATCTCAAACTTATATAAAAAAATAAGAAAAAAAAACACAAGTACAGACGCTAAAACACTATATTTTATCATCACTATTCCATAAAATCGCGACACTAATACCCTAGCAGCAGATATTTCAACCGTTTTCTAGAACCGCCGCTGAATCATCTTGCGACGCCTCTCCAGATTCTTTGTAGTGATTGTCCTAGTTGTGACTCAAGAAAAAAGTGTTTTATAACATTAAAAAAATTATTATATAAAATAAAATATATCATTTTATTTAAAATTTTGGGCGGAAATTTGGTATGAAATTTTTTGGCGGACAATAAAAATTTGGCGGGAAATTTTTTGGTGGGATAAATCTTCGATGTTGTTTGGTTTAGAGATGGATTTCAGAGACAGATTAATTCAGAGACGAATAAATTCCGTCTCAGACAAATGTTTAACTACTTTAATAACAAGTTGACTAATTAGAGACGAATACAGAGACGAAATTATTAGACACACTAAAAATCCGTCTCTAACATCTGTCTCAAATTACTATTTTAATTATAAATTTAAAAACTAATTAAGTAGAGACAGATTTAGAGACAGAATATTTTTGAGACAGATTTTTCTGTCTCTAAACTCCGTCACTAGTACATATATTTTAATTTTTGTCTCTAAACACTTTTTGCTGTCTCTAATTCCGTCTCTAATAGAGATGAAATAAATTCCGTCTCTAAATTCCGTCAGTATTTAAACTTTTTCTAGTAGTGACTTTTTCGAAAAACTTTTGGAAAAACAATTTTAGAGGTGCGCGGAAGATTACCTGATCGGTAAGTCTACCATGTACCTCGACTATCGAAAGGATTTCACAATGAAAAACTTATGGATTAAAAACGATAACGATAAAGCGTTCTAATGAAATGTGATACAAGTAACTAGATTTAACTTCAATTTATTTAGTTTTCAATTTATTTCACAAATTATCACAAATTGTTGATTTCCATAATTTCAAATGAAGCAAGTTAAAAGAGGAATTTCATTCAGGAATTTGATCGAACACTTGGCGTGTAAAAAACTTCCAGGTTTTCCTTGAAAGTTGTATGTAAAAATCTCACTAAGTGTTTTAATCAAACACTTGGTGTGCACATTTCACTACAATGATTTTTTTTTTGGTACATTGGAAAGATAAATTACTTCCGCTAGAAATTGATTCCTTGACCTCCCCCTATCCAACCCATATGCCCCAAGCTCTTACTACTTAAGTTATCCTACGTGGACCTACAATGAAGTTTCTCACACAATAATGCTATTCTATCAACAATTCAATTGAATCAAAATAAGAACAAACAATATAAAACTAAAGACACAAGAACTTGTTTAAGGAGTTCCCGGAATTTCTCGTCCTCGCATCGTTCGGTACGTCTCCCCTCGATTCCCAAAAATGGAATTGAGAATTTTTATTAAAAACTAGAATAACAAGTGCACAAGAGTTTAGATATACAATTACAAACAAGTACTAAGAACACGATCTTCGATCTGGTGAGAATACTCTAACTCTTGCAACGATCTTTACTACGATCAACATTCAAACTTCATCGCAAACCTCCGATTGTGCTATCTATCAAATACCTTGGTTTGCAATCGAAAACCCCACATGTTTATTTATAGTGAAAATAAGTTAGAAAGGACCAAAAGGCAAAATTTCAGCATTTTAAGTGAATGAGTCGACTCATGACAGTAGTATGCGTCGACTCATTTTTAACTGAGTAGCAGAAAATCAGGTTTGCCAATTAATGAGTCGACTGATTGTATTTATGCGTTATCTCATAAACCATTCTGCCAAGCATGCGCCAACTTATCAATGGTATGTGTCGACTCATAAATTCATTGAATGGTGAGTTGACTCATAGCTCTCCAATATGTTTTTTTAAAGAATTTTCAATGTATTTTTGTTATAAAGTCTATTCAAAATGTCTGCCTATGAAATTTAGGCTCAGATGTCGTCGTGTACGATGTACTAAACACTTTACATGTCGGGACAATGTTTAGGACATCATAACAACATAAACATGAATAAGTAGTTAATAATAAAAAAAACTTAAAGTAAATAACATAAGTGATTGTTAACCCAGTCAGGTGCAACGCCACCTACTCTGGAGGCTATCAAGCCAGAAAAGAAATTCACTAATATAGTTCTAGTTTGAAGACATACATAAACAAATTTCGGATTACTATCTTCGCACCTAAACACTATCAATCTATTTCTACCTAGAGCACCTCTAGATATATGAGACCCCTCTCACTTCCCCTCAATCACTCACCAGTGATAATAGCAGTTACAATCAAAGAGGAGACACACTCCAATGAAAATAGAACACTCGTATAATCAAATCTCCTCTCTTCCGCAACACTTCTTTCTTTTTCTTCTTTCTCTTCTTCTAGTATAATCAAATCTCCTCTCTCTCTCATCACCCGCCCAAGTTGTCCTCATCGCATGTTTCCCACCTTCTCTCTCTCTGTCTTCGCCTTTCCCCCTCTCTCCCTCTACCAATTTTAAATAAGAAACCTTCAAACCATGAGAGGGAGAGAGAGATAGACGATATTGGATTGTACGATAAGAAGAGGAAGAAGAAAAAGAAAGAAGTGTCTTTGAAATAAAAGAAAAAGAAGAATCTTGGAAAAGAACACTTGAAGAAGACTGGGTGGAGAAAAATAAGGGTTTCTAGGATTGTTCAGGTACGTAAATTAAAGGACAAAGGGTTCAATGAGAAGGGCTAATCCTAAATCATGTGTGAAACAAACTCAAATCGAATACAATCGTGTTTTTAAGTTTCACACTAATACATACTTATACTCTCAGTGAATGGATTTTTGTTGGTAATGGTCCACTTATACCTACGGCTACTAAGGTTGTCACTAAAAACGTCCGTAGGTAATTGTGAATTTTCTTGTAGTGTGACCTACAATATAAGTTGATGAAATATAACACCTAAAATATAATTAATTCTAAATAAAAATAGTTAAATTGATGAAATATAAAACCTAAAGTTGGCTTAATTTAATTGCTTTAATGACACATGAGCGTAACTACCCTCAATTCATTAGGGGGTAAATAAGAAAGAAACAATTTTTTAATCTAAAAATATTCATGAGCTTTTATTATTTAGTCCTTTTTATTATAAATTCATCCAGTTTTGTAACTCATTTACGAAATTAGTCCTCTTTTTATAAATTCATCCAGTTTTGGTCCTCAATTAGATTTTTGTATTTAAAAATGGTTATATAACATATTTTCATTGGTGTGACATAGAACTTGATGATATCGAATGATCAAAAATTGTTAAATTACAAGAAAACTCGTCAAAAACTTCAGTTACAATTTTAGAAATTATTTTTTTTATAATTTAATTAATCAAATGTAAATAATTAATCCACATGAATGATTTTATGTCATCAGATTGTATGTCTTTTAGCTTGAAATTTTGACAGGCTCATTTTCAAACTCTAAGGGTTTGTCATGTTAGACTACTTGGCTATTACTTAGAAGAGGGGTTGAATAAGTGACCCTTTTAAACAATGTGAATTTAAAAAATATTTCGAATGCGCGTAAGTCCACCGGATTGGTAGTCTACTTTGCAACCACTTGATTAAAGTATAAGTAGTATTAACCCGTGAAACGTATGATGATAAATCGATCAAAGATAATTTTTCGAAATAAAATACTTAAGACAACTATACACAACAAGTTATCCAATTAAGTTTTAACGAATCACAATTCAAGCACAAATCAATTGAATTTTAACGAACACGTACGAACACAAAATTCAATTGATATCAAATTTAACAAATAATACAAAAGTAAAGAGTTTTAAGGAGAGAAGAAACGCAAACATGTGATTAGGGAGTTCCCTAGGCTTTCGTGTCATCCTTGCGGTCGGCCTGGTACGTCTCCCCCCAAATCGTCAAACGGACGATTTGAGCGTTTTATTAAAAACTTGTTCCTTGATACAATCTGCACAATTTAAAAAGACTTCACCATATAAGACTATACAAAAGAAACCCCTATCATCACTTATACCGAATCGATGAAAATTGCACGAAAACCTCAACACACCTCGAAGCTTCTACCTCTGATTCCAACGATTGATCCTCACACCGTTTTCAACCCGAAAACCCTTGTGACAATCGTCTAGCTGATTACCTCGCTCGAATGTGTTGATCCTTCAAGAATTCTTCTCAATCTTGAATGCTTGATGAGAATCCAAATCTTCAACCCAAATCAACCCGATCGCAATTCTGATTCACCGTGAATTGCACCGAACGTTATCAATCAATTGCACTAAGAACCTTCGATTGATCCCATACTCAATCTCAAATTGACTGTGAATTGATAGAAGATGATGATCTTGTGTTGAATTCTATTTGATCCAAAATTTCTCCAAAATTCTGATCAAAAGTGTTTTCCTAATGGTTTCTCACACTTACAACAAAACCTCATATTGCTATTTATAGGGAAAATAGAATTGAGCAAATTTAGGCAAAATTTAACTGAAGTATATCGATACAGAGATTGGTGTGTGAAATTATGGCGTACTACTTATAATTAATAGTTAGGCAGAATAATGTGCAGTAAGATGTGCGCACATTAATCAGACTTGAAACACAAGTAATAAAACAACAAATAATAAAATCAGTAAATAACACAAGGAAATTGGTAACCCAGTTCAGTGCAACGTCACCTAATCTGGGAGCTACCAAGCTAGGAAGGAAATCCACTAGTGTAATGTTATTCCTAAGTTATTCGGCTTACACCTCGGTTTACAACTTAGAAACTCGCCTAATACCCATGCTATATTTCTACCTAGGTAGTAAGAGAAACCCATCTCACTTCCAATCTAAACACAGACCGGTGTTATCTTTGAAAAAACAACAATCAAAGATTTAGAGAACACTCCCCAAACAATAAACCACCACACGTACTTCAAACTTAGAGTGATGAACAATATTCCTTGCTTAAAAGCTTCGGATTACAACTCAATAACCCAGTCCTTATGCAAGCATCTAGGTGACACAAGCAAAGGCTCACAAATAACAAGAACACAAAAGACTCAAACCCAAAAAACTATATTCTTCAAGACAGCTTAAGTGAGTATTAGGTTTAGTCTTCATACATATATATAGTCTTCTAATTTGCACAGGTCTTCAGACGTGTCTTTGGCTTCAAGTTAATTCCTTGTAATAATTATAACCCAAGAATATAAATTTGAACCATATAGAGTATTCACATAATTGAAAAATACTTTTTACAAATAAAATTAGGTTAACAAGTAACCCAGATGGTTCAGTAAACACGAACGACTTAGCCAGCAAGCAAGCGAGGCAAAAACAAAACAAATCTTCAAGAAAGATATGGCGCGTAAATAAAACTCAAAAGTTCCGGAGTAGAATGATGTGTGCATATTGTTCTTCACATCTTCGATGATGTGCGCACATTGTCCTCCACATTGTGTTTTGCCAAAAATGAGGCCAACACAAAGACACTAATAGTGTGTGTCGATACACACTCCTGACAACGTACAAAATTTGAAAATTTTCAGCTATGTATCGATACAAAATACACCAGTATCTTGAAAATCCTAACTGATAAGTATTGAAGCATGCAAGCATGTATTGATACATAATGAATTCTCTGGTCCAAGGAGAGTTTGATGTGTATCGATACATGCAAGCATGATTCGATACACAAGAGACTCTCTGACCCTGAGAGTCCAGTTTTGTATCGATACAAGTGAGTCCTGTATCGATACAAAATACAAAAAATCAGCCTGGAGGAATTTTAGGATATTTGTATCGATACAAGTAAGTATGTATCTATACAAAATACCTATAAAACAGTTTTTCAAAGTTTTAAAATAGTTTTTTCACTGTCAAGTCATTTATAATGTTGCCAAAATATGTTCTACACTATTTTCATGAGTTTTGACAATTATTAAAACATAGGGATGAACTGGTGCACTTACATGTCAGAGTGGCCAAAGTATGCTATTTAATCAAAGTCTTGGTGATTGAAGAAATTTGACAGATTATTTTATTATCTAGCGTAAGAAGATTGAGATTGATTTTGAAATTGATAAAATTCTAATGTGTAGAAGGATTCGATAGAAAAGTGTTCGACTCAAAGGACTCAACAAAATTTGGAGAATGTAAAGGCTTTGGTTCCGACAAAAGAATTCAAATTCAAATATCTATTCAGGATTTTAATGAACGTTAAAAATACCTATAAGTGTAAAGAAGAGTTACAGGACACGCGTCGTCAAAGCTTGTGTCCCTAGCCGTTTATTTTCTGTTTGTTTCTTTTACTATATATATATAGATTTGGGTCGAGAGTGATTCCTTAGGTGCTTTGGCTGTGTTTTCTACACCGTCTATCATTTCGTGGACTCTCCAGAATTGCTGGTATAATTTCCTCTATCTCAGGCTTCATATTCGTCACACTCACATCTTTAGAGAAGATAATATGTGTGCTGATCACCTCGACAACCATGGACATTCTATTGACGGTTTTCAATGGTGAGATAACATATCATCTTTCGCACGGGATGCTTTTCTTCAGATGAGCCTCCCTAATTATCATTTCATTTAGTTATGTTGCTTATTTGTTTCTAGGGGTTTTGGTCTACCCCCCCCCCCCCCCCCCCCCCCTTTCTTTTGTACATATTTTGTGGTTTAATATATTTTTTCAAATATAGGTAGAGGATGGTTATGTCCAGGGGTGCTAACATAGTTGGGAAGTCTATTCATACTTGGATGCCTAGATGCTTTTAATTCATCTAAAAAAAATACAATAGTTCTGTAAAATGAATTAGGGGTGAAATCCTTTGTATAAAAATCCTTAAAGATTCTAACTACCCGCATCTCTGAGAGAAGCTGTTGAAAACAATTACTGAATTTTGAAAAATAGAGTTTTAAAAGCAGTTTTGAAAGTTGCGAACTAGGTCGCTTTCTTTAAGACGTTTTGTGGTAATGCCAAGATTGAGGAAGCAGTCTTAAATTACCGCGACGCCTCCAGGATAAATCTACCCAGTTCAATAAATTGTATATCGAGAATCAACTGCACTGTTAAAACCGGACAAAATTACACCCTTTGTAATTAATAGTAATCACTTGATAATATTGGTACGTGAATACCAATTTCTTATATTAAAAAAACGCGTTGGCACAATCTCAGTAAAAATCTCTAATAAAACAGACAAAAAATAAAGTATAATATCATTTAATATTATCAAAAATGTAATCTTTGCTACAGTGTTTAGAAACTTTTTACGATGATCTAAACCTACTTGCGAAAAAATCATTCAAAAATACATGTTGATTTAATAGTAGGGATCAAAACTGACTGCAAGATAATATTTTTGGGATTAAAATTTAAGTAAGGACTAAACTTAGAAGATCATCATTTTGTAGGGACTAAAATTATATTTAACCCTTAATTTTATAACGAATACAAATTTTACAAAATTAATTATTAGACTGAATGTTTATATAAAATTTTAAAAAAATTGAAAATTATTTCGATTAATGTTGATGTGTGTTTGTGTTTGTGTGTGTGTGTGTGTGTGTGTGTGAAACTTTTGGATCAATGTGAGAGTGTTTATGCAGCAACTAAACAGAGTCGGTCCTGAATATTTAGAGGTCTTGTTTAAAAATAAAAAATGGGGCCTTAATAAAAAGGTGCAAAAAAATTAAAAAGAACCACATCTTTAATTTAAACTACAAATAACATATAAAATAATAATTTTTGTAACTTTAGTAAAAAAAAATATATTTAATTTTTGTATTTGACATAAAAATATTCATATTCTAATCAATAACAACATAATCCTTCTGATTTACGTAAAATAAATCATTTTGTAGAGACAATTGAGACGGATTTGCCTTTCAAAAAGTTTAATATATTAATAGGGTCTTATTTTGGTCAAGTAGTCTAGTAGCTTAAAATTTCACATTTAAGATGAATAAGTAAAACGTCGGGAGTTTGAATTCGACCCTACATATAACATGCAATGTCCCACACTAACTGAGTTAAACTCATAGAACACAACATAATTTTTAATAACCTTAAATAATAATACTTAATAATAATTTTTACATTTTATACTTCTATATACTACTACTTACCAATTTTTGAGGTCTCAGTTTTTTAGAGAGCTTGAGCCAAGTCTCATGATGAACTCATGCACGATAATTTCTCATTCCACCTCTCAACACTCCCCCCCCCCCCAACACTCTTATATAAAAAAAAATTTACTCTCATACAAAAATAATTTTTGGAGAGAAAAAAGAGTATTAGGAGGTAGAATGAGAAATCACCCTCATGCACATGCATAAAGGCTGGCTGCATCAAAAGAGGTCCATATTGTATTGACTTTTTTCTTTGGTGTTAAATTCTCCCATTTCGAAAGGAAGGGGTTCAATAATCAAGAGTTCCTCCTAAAGGTAAATTTTCACTATAAATTTATTATTAACCACCTAAAGTCAATATCTTCATTTTTCTCTATTTATGTCTTGTCTTGTCTTCTTCACTACAACTTGCGACTATACACGTCTTCCCCACACAAAAAACAGAAACATCCGTAATACGGAACTTGTATGTAGTACTATATGTACAGTAGGTATTATTTTCGGTATAATAATAATAATAATAATAATAATAATAATAATAAGGATCATGATATTATTATTACTCCCTCCGTCCCATTTTAAGTGTCACAGTTGACCAAATCACACACTTTAAGAAAAGTGTGTAAAAGAAAGAGAGAGAATATGATTTTTACTAAAATACCCTCTCTTTTTATTGGTAGTAAACATTGAAATACTAAAAAGTAGATTTTTGAGTGTACTTTTTCTCTCACCTAATGATTGTTTTAAAGGATAAAATAGGAAAAATCAATGTTATAAATAGCATGTGACACTTATTTTGGGACAAACAATTTTGGCAAGTGTGACACTTATTTTAGGACGGAGGGAGTAGTATAGTACATGCTGTTGAGACACGTGCTTAGTGTTTCTATTAATTTATTTTTTTTCCTTTCTTCTTCAAATTGCACATTAATTTAATCCATAAACATAAATGAGCTGTAGAGAGAGTGGAAATCTAGCTGGTAGCTAGTAGCTACAAATAAAACTTTTCTCTCCTTCTTACCCTTTTCCTACTTCATGTCTTTTCACTATTTTTTCAATCTTGTTTTTGTTGACTAACTATTTTTTCAATCTTAAATCCTATAAATACCTCAAATGTTCATCTTCTTTTTCTCACTCAGCTTATTCCTCTCTCTCTCTCTCTCTCTCTTCATTTTTACCTATAAGCTAGCAACCTCTCTACTCACTAATACACTAAACATGGAAATTACTACTTTGTTTTTATATTTTGTTTCTTTTCTCTTCATTGTTCTGTTCAAATCACTCATCAAATCTTTCTTATTTCCTTCTAATGGAAACCAATTGCCACTCCCTCCTGGCTCTATGGGTTACCCTTACATAGGAGAAACTTTCCAAATGTATTCTCAAGATCCTAGTCTTTTCTTTGCCAACAAAATCAAAAGGTTCAAATTCAATCTACTTTTTATGTTTTCAAAGTCCCGTCCCAGCATATCAAATGTCTCTGCAATTTTTTATCATCTGATTTGTATTTAAAGGATACAATTCACTCATGTTTTGTTACTCTTGGTCACTTGCATTAATTAATTAGCATATAATATACACTATTTGGTGATTAATTGGACTAATTAATTATTATTTTTTTCTATTGAATTTATTTAGATATGGTGCTATGTTCAAGTCCCACATTTTGGGTTGTCGTTGTGTGATGATTTCAAGTCCAGAAGCAGCAAAATTTGTGTTAACCAAAGCTCAACTTTTCAAACCAACATTTCCAGCTAGCAAAGAAAGGATGTTAGGAAAACAAGCAATTTTCTTTCATCAAGGAAACTACCATGCTAACCTTAGAAGACTTGTTCTTCGTACCTTCATGCCTGAAGCCATCAAAACCATTATTCCTAACATTGAATCCATTGCTCAAACTTGTCTCAAATCTTGGGAGGGAAATTTAATCACCACTTACCTTGAAATGAAAACAGTAAGTAAGCACTCTAAAATAGAGAAAAATAAATTCCTCTGTTTTCTTTAAAGAAAAAATTTAATTTCTTTTAATTAAAGTAATTTTTTAACCAAATAAATAATGAATATTTTTTAAGTTGAGATGGCCGAAATGGTCTAAGGCGTCAACACAAACGCATACTTAAGATATTTTTACTGCCTTAATAATAAAATAATGGTTTTTTTTTTTATTAATTTTTTTCAGTTCACCTTCAACGTAGCACTTCTATCAATATTTGGAAAAGATGAAAGTCTATACAGAGAAGATCTAAAAAGATGCTACTACACACTTGAAAAAGGGTACAATTCAATGCCAATAAACCTACCAGGAACACTTTTCAACAAAGCTATGAAGGCAAGAAAAGAGCTTGCAAAGATCTTGGAACAAATAATCTCAACAAGGAGGTGCAAAAAGCAAGAATACAATGATTTGTTAGGTTCTTTCATGGATGAGAAAGCTGGATTGAGTGATGAACAAATATCAGATAATATCATTGGTGTCATTTTTGCAGCTCGTGATACAACTGCTAGTGTGCTGACGTGGATTGTTAAGTACCTTGGTGAAAATCCTAGTGTTCTTCAATCAGTCACAGTAAGTATCTGGGTCCTACCTTCTAATCATTGCCAAAATTTGAGTTTTAGTTCTAGGGTATTTTAGTCTTTTATCAGTTCCTTATCAAGAGACAACAAAATAATGCAATTTTGTATTTTTAGGAAATAAAAAAATTATCAAGTGTTTGTATTGATTAAAATCAAATTTTTCCATTTTTAGGTGTGTAAGTTTATACTAATAATAAGTTTTGTGACTTATGCAGGAAGAGCAAATGTGTATAATAAAGGGGAAACAAGAAAGTGGTGAAGAAATTGGTCTAAAATGGGAAGACACAAAAAATATGCCAATAACTTCAAGGGTCATACAAGAGACACTAAGAGTAGCATCAATTTTGTCTTTTACTTTTAGAGAAGCAACAGAAGATGTTGAATATCAAGGTCATTACCAAATCCGATACTCTCACCGATTTTAAAATATGTATTTGATCTAAATTAAGTCAGATACATGTATTTTTTTGCTTATATTTAAAGTCAGGCGAAAATTATTTTTCTTTGTTTTTTACCTCGCTTTTTCATATTTGTGCTCATAGATTGTGTTGGGGACTTTGTTTTTTCAGGGTATCTAATACCAAAAGGATGGAAAGTATTGCCACTATTCAGAAACATACATCACAGTCCAGAAAATTTCAAAGAGCCAGAAAAATTTGATCCTTCAAGATTTGAGGTAATTAATTATTGCATAGAACTTGTGCATTTTGTCCTTTACTATTGAAAAGTCCACATCTTGATAGATTTCGTTAACTATTTTTGGCAGGTTGCTCCAAAACCTAATACTTTCATGCCATTTGGAAATGGGATCCATGCATGTCCTGGCAATGAATTAGCAAAATTAGAGATTTTGGTTCTTGTACATCATCTAACCACAAAATACAGGTTGGTAAACTGAACTATTATTAATATATCTCGATTCTCGACTGCCTTAATTTTGTACGATCATTTTGATCGAAATATTGTATCTTTGAATTGACGTGAATTTAAAAGAATCAGAGTTCGCTACCATAATTTTTGCAAAAATTACACTATTGAAATTCAGCAAATTCGCGGTGTCAATTTGATTTCACAAAATTTACTTTCACATGCATTTAGAGTATCTAAATCATTGAATCAAGATTGGTCGACTTGCATCACAACTTTGTCAAATTGAGGACTTAGAATGAAGACTATTGTTAACTTTACTTGCACATGATCAAATTTCGTTATTACTCATTGCATTCTTTTTTTAGCCTAATGCATGTATAGAATGAAGGCTTGTTATAATTAAATTATATAGTAATGTTTATAAAGATTCTAAATTGTGGCTGCTATTATTTTTGTGCAGGTGGTCCGTGATCGGTGAAAAAAATGGAATTCAATATGGTCCTTTTGCTCTTCCACAAAATGGTTTACCAATAAACTTATATTCCAAGAAATAGGAAGAAAAAAAAATGAACCAAACAAAAAGAATTATTTTTCTGCGTTTGGGAGGGAAATAGAAGTATGTGATGCCAGAATTCGTCTCGAACTCTGAACTACTAGGGCTCCTTTCTCCTAAGAACAAGAGGATAAAAACCAAAAAATAAAAAGAATGGTTTCAAAGTTATATTTGATTAAACTTTGAAGAGGAAAATGGTGAAGAGACCATTTTGCAAATACATAAACAAAGGGAGATCAAATCATATTCCCTACAAATTTTGGACAAAAGAAACCCAAAGGGGAAGTTTTGACTTTTAAGATTATTGCACAAACAAGAAGTCAAGTGTACAGAGGAGGTTACATAGCTAGAGATAAGAGTGTTAATAAGCTCTTTGTTAGTTAATTTTTTTTTTTCAATTTTCTCAATTTATTTTTTATTTTGAAATATATTGAGGAAAAGTCCTCAAAAGATTGAATCAAATGTATCCACGTGCACATGAGTGTTGCAATTCAAGAGAAAAAAAGTGAAGGTGGGACAATACAATTCTTTAACATTGACATGCTGCTTTTTTTGAATTACTTTGTGTTTTGAAAAAATCATAAACTAATGACAAGAATGAGATATTTTCAAAGATGGCAATTTGACAACTACTTTCCATTTTCCCTTTTATAGAAAAGAACATGATAAATAATAACATAAAAGAGAACTTTGATTTATTTTTGGCAAATGTTAAAAAGTGCACCCGGTGCACTCTTTAAGCCCCTTAAATAGTAAGTTTTTATAGAATTTATATAAAGTCAACGTATTGGAAATTGTGCTGTTTAACTTTTTGAATAAATAATTTCCTTAAATAGTATGTTTAAAGAGTGCACCAGGTGCACTCGTTAGCAAGACCCTTTATTTTTTGATCCGTAAGAATCGGATTTAGTACTCTGAAGTTTATTGTAACACTCACATATGTTGTGACCATTGACCAACTACTTGTGTTAGACTCTGGATTGAAAATTTTGATCTTGTGTATTTGAGTAATTCTCATAGTGCATATAGTTAGTTTACATTTCTGTTACATAGTTAATTAGCTTATAACTCATAAGCAATTTCACTTTTTGAGAATCTATAAACTATTTTTAATTAATGATCATAATAAGCTCATCCACAAATAAATGTTTTTTTTCTCAAATTTTAGATTTTGGATACAATAGAACCAATAATCCTTATAAAATTGGTTCGTAAATTCAGTGTGTTCCTTTATAATTTTTTTATCCAACCACTTTTTTTAACGTGTGACTTAAGTTTTTTAATACGTCGTAACTTATGAGCATATTTTTGAGAACTATGTTAAATAAGGTCAACAAAGAAATAAACAATCGAGAGAATTAAACATTAACTGTTTAAAATTAACAGATTGAGAGAAAACTGATTATAAGTATACTATACACTTAAAAAGTGATCTCAGCTAATTAGCTAATTAACTAAGTTAACAAATTTTAACTTACTGTCAATTAACTTTCGTCAACTAAGTGCATGTTTAATATCACAATAAATTTGTTGAAATAACATTGACACAGTACTGATAGTCCAATATTCTCTGTAAATCCAACCATGCACTATGACTAATTAACACATATAATAACCTCTTTTCAAACAACATGAAAATTATGTCATGAAAAGTTCAACAAAACTATTTTAAACCTCTCAATAGTCGTAAAACACATTGCATATATGTGAAGATACTATAGGAGTATGTATGGTCAAACAAAAAACAATTATAGTTCTCTCTCAAACAAGCTAGACAAGCTGACTTTGAAATCAAAATAATGGCATATTTTTTTCAATACTTTCTGCTATCATTGCATTCCAGCACATAACATAGATTGAATCTACAATTTTGTCATTATTCCATAATATCTCATAAACAAACGTGTTCTACTAAGTCACTTTCAAAACATTAACTTGCTACAAACAGTCTTTGCACTATATATGAAGGGTAAATCTCAACCATTATCTAAAGATAATACAAAATCAAAGTATCTTGTAACAGATGGCTACATTATAAGCCTTCATATAAAATTTGAATTCCAAAGTCATAAAGTCATTTTCCATACAAATAAAAATCTTTTTACCAAAAATGTTGAGAAAGAAAAAAAAAAGTTTTATAGGACTTTTGTACAAATCTTAAAGTCATGGCCAAAAATGCTGACTCAAATCTATACAATCTGAATCTATATCATTACAAAAGCACAAGTGTCACACTTGTGTTATTTGATGTTGATGTGATTTAATTGGTAAGATGTTGAAAGACTAAAACTATATTTCAAAATACAGCTATGTTATGTTTGTAGATATGATGAGTTCATTCATTCTAGTTTATCTTTAAATTAGTTCTATCACATGCATATGTAGATGGATCATCATCATGGATGTTAATTTATGTAGCAGCAGCATATATGTGATTATTTATTTCTGGCCGAAATTTTGCACAGATTGTGGTAACCAATTATGTCATATTATATCTTTCAATTTGATTTCAAATGAATATTATTAGGAACTTATATGATGAGGGCATGAAAATTTGTCACTTGTCAGAAACTCATGAATGCATTTTATATCATACAATAATTATTATAGAGGTATTCAAAGATTATGAGATGGTTGAGATTGATTTACAAATATTGATTCTTATATATGAAGATGGCTTTGTCTAAGGATTAAGTGGTGTACGGTGCACAAATTATGAGTAATATAATGAATATGAATCGAGAGTTTATATCATAAAGATTATTCATAAATTTTTTTAAAGAAATTAAAAAATTATTTAATATGTTATTGATGTTAGACTATATGGCGATCACTTAGAGGGGGGTGAATAAGTAACTCTTTCTATACAACGAGGTTTTCAAAAATATTTTGAGTACGCAGAAGGCTACCGGATCGATAGTCTACTTCGCATCCTTCGATCAAAGGAAATGTAGTATAAGCCTTAGAACAATTAGCAACAAATTGAATTTAGGTTTATGTTTTGTAATCAAATTTCTAACACAAACAAAATCAACATGTTTCAACTATCACGTTACACAATCACAAATTCAAGTTTCAATCAATTGAATTACGATGAACACTTACGATCACGAATTCAATTGATCCAATTAATCAACAATACGAAAAGTAAAAGTGTAGGGATAGAAAGACACAACCAGATAATTAGGGAGTTCCCTTGGCTTTCACGTCGTCCTCGCTTCGGGCCAGGTACGTCTCCCCCCAAATCGTCAAAAGAACGATTTGAGCAATTTATTAAAAAACGCTTTGACAGTGCACAATTTACAAAGACTCGAATAACCCTATTCAATCTAATGCAAATTGAGCCAAGTAATCTCAACAACTCTAGAAGCTTCAACCTCTGATTCCAACGTTCCAATCTTGCGCCGTCTTCGTACCGAAAACCTTCGCACCGAACGTCCAGCTGATTCCCTCGCTTCCTCGATGTTGAACCTTCAAGATATCGCACAATCTTGAAACCCTTGATGAAAATCCAAACCTCCAACACAACTCAACTCGATCGCCATTCTGATTCACCGCGAATTGCACCGAACGTTATCCACCGAATCAACTACTAACCCTTGATTGATCCCATACTCAATCTCAAATTTGAAGTGATTTGATAGAAGATGAAGAACTTGTGTTGAATAAGTCTTTGATCCAAAATTTCTCTTAAACCTTGATCAAATGTGTTTTTCAGATGGTTTCTCACAATTACAACAAACACTCACATTGCTATTTATAGTGAAAATAGAATTGAGCAAATTTAGGAAAAACAGAACAGACATGTATTGATACATATGATGGTATGTATCGATACAAACACCTTGACCAGCGTTCAAATTTGAAATATTTGACCTATGTATCGATACAATCACGAGTATGTATCGATACATATATCAGTTTCTTGATAATCTGACTGATATGTATCGAAGCATGCAAGCATGATTCGATACACAATGCTTTCTCTGGTGTTTTGAGAGAGTTAGGTGTGTATCGATACATGCAAGCATGATTCGATACACAAGTGATTCTCTGCCCCTGAACACCAGTTTTTGTATCGATACAAATGAAGTGTGTATCGATACAAAATGCTCAAAATCAGTCTGAAGTAGTTTCAGGACATTTGTATCGATACAAGTATGTATGTATCGATACAAAGAACCTTAAAATCAATTTTTCAAAGATCAAAAATAGTTTTTCGCTGTCAAGTTGTTTCTAATGTTGCCAAAATATGTTCTACACTATTTTCATGGGTTTTGACAATTATTAAAACATGAGAGTGAACAAGTGCACTTACATTCTCCCCCTTTTTGATAATTGTCAAAACTTTGCATAAGCTAAACTAAGCCTATACCTAATATGCAATAAAATAGCAATATGTATACAGACGCAAACATCAAGACTAACCATAAGCACGCTCCCCCTGAGTTGATGCCATAATGCGTTTGATATGTTGATAATTAAGAGTTCTTTCCTTAGCTTGTGCAATCCAAATCTCTCCCCCTTTGACAATATCAAAAAGAAGAAGAGAACTTGTTAGAAGTATCAAGTATTAAAACATTTTTAACATGGTCATATCATGCACTTACATTTATCGAAATGCACTTTATGATGAATATCCTAATCAAAATAAATACGTACAAGATATGCAAGTATAATCCAATGGCGAAAAACCAAATATCATGACAACTTATGGAATGTAGAACAACAAACCAAAACCAAAGCATGAATATTGTAACAACATCGTCATTATAAAGAATTAACATATCAAAATACGGGACGAAATAAACAAAACATGCAACCAATGCATAAACATAACAAAACATCCATACATAAACAAATTATCCGAAATATAAAGTCATACAATTAATTAAGATAGGTATTAAAGTCGTAGATTTACAACAAACAAAAAAGATGTAAAAAAAATCTAAATAACCTTATACAAATATGTATGTATGAAACAAATCTATTCACCAAGGTACAAGTATTATGAATGTGACCAAAACTTATCAAAGCAAAAATTCACATTATTTAATCAAGGTACCAAGACAAAGCATTTACATTTTATGCACAACAATATATTATATATAAACAAACAATGATATGAGCTTAATATGTCGTTTGTCATGATCTTTGTCAAATCCCCATTTTTACATATGAGTCTCAACAACTTATCAATATCATTGAGCTAAATTTTTGGAAATAGAGGATTAGACAAATATCATAGCAAATTTCATATTAAATTTGGAATATATGTATATGAGCAAAGAACCACACAAAAGAAAACATAAATGCAAAGTAAGGAATAAGGAATAAAGTTGAGATAGGAATTTTCCCTTAAGAATTAAGCATTAGGAGGTGATCAAGCTCCACAACTTTCATGAGTATTGAGTCAAATCTTTTCTCATCCCTTTACACCTTTGTATGTCTTGAACGCCATTGTTGTCGGTGTATTTCGTCAATGGTTCAAGACGTTTTCCTAATACTTTAAACATTTGAAAGAGGTCCTCAATCTTCATTGGGTCCTATGTGGTTAGTGCAAGCTTTGTTGAACTTAGTTATCCATTGCATTATGCCTTTTGGTATCAAAACTTTTCTTGTTTGACACTTTGCAATAGTGTGTCCCTTAGTACAACAATAATAACATATAACATTGGAATGATCCTTGTGACTCAAAATTTTACTTTTAGGGTTCAATTTCTTTTTAACAAATTTGTCATTTTTAGAAGGCCTAATCTTAGGCTTGTTAAAACTCCTTGGCACATCCACAAAATTAACTTTTGGTACAAGGGCTTCATCTAATTTGGCTTGAAGGGTTTTCAGCTCTCCTTGCCAAATACAACAAGCATCACAATCATTCCTAGATGACATATGAGCCTTATCTAATTTAGCTTGAAGGTTTTTCACTTCTCCTTGCCAAATATAACAAGAATCACATTCATGCTTTGATGAATTATCAAAATCATCTTTTGAATTAACCATGGTAAGTTTTAATGCCTCTAATTCATCTTGTAATGTTTTAATTTGTGACTCTAAGAGAGAAATCACTTTCTTCCTTTTAGCCAATTTCTTGAATGCATTAGTGGCTTCACCATATAGTTTTTCAAAAGCGTTATGAAGTTCATCATATGAGGGATTATCATTAGAGATAGAGCTAGAATCACTTACTTGACGTTTGTGATGTTTCTTGCCTTTACAAGGTGAACCATTCATGAGTACGACATGAGCGCGTTCTTCCTCCTCTTCACTTGAGCTATTGGACCTAGATCCTTCTTCACTTGAACTATCCCAAGCAACATAAGCTCTTTTACCCTTGTGATTTTTATTGGAGGATTTTCCCTTTCTTTTGTAATAGAATGGACATTCCGGTTTTAAATGATCAGATTTGCCACATTCATAACAATTTCTACTAGGCTTGCTCTTCTCATTCTCTATATCATCCCTTGATTGCTTTCGTGACTTGGGACCATTTTCCTTCGAAAACTTTATACCATGTGCCTTTGCATACTTGTAAAATCTTCGAACAAATAACTCCATTTCATGGTCTTCCCACTCTTCATCACTTAAGCTTCTCTCCTCTTGCTCTTTACCTTTGGACTTGGAACTTGAAGTCTTTATAGCAATGGGCTTCTTCTCCTTCTCTTTTTCTTTATCACCATGTTTATCCTTTTTCCCGCTTTTCTCTTTCTTTTCTAGCATTCTTAGCACGTGCTCATGTTCCTTAAGCTTGCCAAATAAAACGGTGAGGCTTAGTTGAGTAAGATCATTCGCTTCTTGTATCGCGGTGACCTTTGGTTGCCAAGACCTAGTTAAACACCTCAAAATTTTATTAGTAGCATCTTGATTTGTGATTGGTCTACCGAGACCTTGTAACTTGTTGATAATTTTCACAAATCGTTGTTGCATACTTTCAATGGTTTCACCATCAATCATATGAAACAATTCAAACTCTTGGTTTAATGTGTTTATCTTAGAAATCTTGACTTCATTGGTACCCTCAAAGTGGGTGACCAATGTGTCCCACATATCCTTAGCCGTAGTATAATGTGAAACATGATAGAATTGCTCAATCCCTAAGGATGAGATTAAAATGTTTTGAGCTTTCGCATCGTAATTGACCTTCTTTTTGTCGTCAACCGTCCATTGTGCCATAGGCGTATTAGTGACGACACCATTGTTATCGGTCGTGGTTGGAACAAAGCGACCGTTTTCAATGGCATCCCACACATCACCATCAAAAGAATTGATGTGAATGTGCATACTACTTTTCCAATAATCGAAATGGTCTCCATTGAATATAGGAGCCCTATTGTACGCCCATTTGGGTGCAAACGTCATGTCTTCTAATAACAGGCACAAATAACTCGATTTAATCGTTTAAAATCAAACCGGGCTCTTGATGCCACTTGTTAGACTATATGGCGATCACTTAGAGGGGGGTGAATAAGTGACTCTTTCTATATAACGAGGTTTTCAAAAATATTTTGAGTACGCGGAAGGCTACCGGATCGATAGTCTACTTTGCATCCTTCGATCAAAGGAAATGTAGTATAAGCCTTAGAACAATTAGCGACAAATTGAATTAAGGTTTATGTTTTGTAATCAAATTTCTAACACAAACAAAATCAACAAGTTTCAACTATCACGTTACACAATCACAAATTCAAGTTTCAATCAATTGAATTACGATGAACACTTACGATCACGAATTCAATTGATCCAATTAATCAACAATACGAAAAGTAAAACTGTAGGGATAGAAAGACACAACCAAATGATTAGGGAGTTCCCTTGGCTTTCACGTCGTCCTCGCTTCGGGCCAGGTACGTCTCCCCCCAAATCGTCAAAAGGACGATTTGAGCAATTTATTAAAAAACGCTTTGATAGTGCACAATTTACAAAGACTCGAATAACCCTATTCAATCTAATGCAAATTGAGCCAAGTAATCCCAACAACTCTAGAAGCTTCAACCTCTGATTCCAACGTTCCAATCTTGCGCCGTCTTCGTACCGAAAACCTTCGCACCGAATGTCCAGCTGATTCCCTCGCTTCCTCGATGTTGAACCTTCAAGATATCGCACAATCTTGAAACCCTTGATGAAAATCCAAACCTCCAACACAACTCAACTCGATCGCAATTCTGATTCACCGCGAATTGCACCGAACGTTATCCACCGAATCAACTACTAACCCTTGATTGATCCCATACTCAATCTCAAATTTGAAGTGATTTGATAGAAGATGAAGAACTTGTGTTGAATAAGTCATTGATCCAAAATTTCTCTTAAACCTTGATCAAATGTGTTTTTCAGATGGATTCTCACAATTACAACAATCACTCACATTGCTATTTATAGTGAAAATAGAATTGAGCAAATTTAGGCAAAACAGAACAGACATGTATCGATACATATGATGGTATGTATCGATACAAACACCTTGACCAGCGTTCAAATTTGAAATATTTGACCTATGTATCGATACAATCACGAGTATGTATCGATACATATATCAGTTTCTTGAAAATCTGACTGATATGTATCGAAGCATGCAAGCATGATTCGATACACAATGCTTTCTCTGGTGTTTTGAGAGAGTTAGGTGTGTATTGATACATGCAAGCATGATTCGATACACAAGTGATTATTTGCCCCTGAACACCAGTTTTTGTATCGATACAAATGAAGTGTGTATCGATACAAAATGCTCAAAATCATTCTGAAGTAGTTTCAGGACATTTGTATCGATACAAGTATGTATGTATCGATACAAAGAACCTTAAAATCAATTTTTCAAAGATCAAAAATAGTTTTTCGCTGTCAAGTTGTTTCTAATATTGCCAAAATATGTTCTACACTATTTTCATGGGTTTTGACAATTATTAAAACATGGGAGTGAACTGGTGCACTTACAATTGAAGTACATCACAATTAATCGGTTTATGAATTTTAATTGAATACCATTAATTTTATTAATTTTATTGAAACTAATCCATCGTCACCCTTATGATTCGATGGACTTAACATCCTAACCCATGGCACTTAGACGTAGCCCCTTAAAGAACTTTATACTCTAAGTATATTAGAGCACAATTATCGGTTGAATTTTTGGGTGGTATTACCTGTACAAAGCCACATGTATCAGTGTATCATGGATATTTGATTTTAATACAGTAGTTTTCTTCTACCACCGTTGCCAAGTTAGGAAGCGTGGCTTTGCTTTATGTTATTATTTTTCAAAAGCCATTGGTGAGTGCATGTATATGTAGTGGCTATATTTTAGGAATTTTGTGGGGTCATGTTAAAGTTTTAGATGAGTGATATAGATATTTGAAAAATATGATTGAGTAGTTTATATATTGAAAAATGTCAAATAATATAAATATATTGTGTGGGACCTATTTATACCATTCTTAAGAGTATCATGAATGTGGGTGCTCTTAAGTTGCACCTTCACTAATAGCAATTGCTTTGTGTAGTGATAAGTGCTTGCTGCTTGGTCCTAGGGTGTAGGCACTCAATATATTGCACACTTGTAAAATTAGGCTATCATTCGTGGCATCCCAACACTAGCATAAGTCATATTTGCTGTGTTTCAACATTTGTTTTGGCTTCCAATAGTGACACTCAGCCCTACATATAGAAAGTTACATAAGGCAGTTAACTCAATGCAATATAAAATATAAAACTAAAAAAAGGAATTTTTTTAAATTCACATAATCATACTTATTAGTCGTCATGTTTCTCAGATGCATCACTTGATCGATCCATGCTTCAACAAATCTTTGTTTGTGAGGGGTCAACCTTGTGTCTTTCACAAAATCAACAAAAATACATTATTCAACACATGTTGCTCAAACATGTTCAACCGCTGCTGATATTACCCCTCATCTGAACTGAATACAACTTTTGCCCACAAATCCATGACCAACTCTAGCATATAATTAGTTGCTACATACTGGTTGCACTTGGAACCAACATTTTTGTCTATGTGAAAATGACAAAGCTATTAATAGTATGCGGAAATACATTTTCAACTTTATTCATCAAAGCAAGATCCTTGTCAGTCAAAATTACTTTTGGAAATAAATCTAATAACTTAATAAACAATCTTTGAGCTTCTCTAATATATATCCAACAAAAATTATCCATCCGCTCTTATTCCATGTAAACAAATCCAACAGAAAATACTTCTATCCTTGAGTGATTCGAGTAACGCTTTGTCAAATTTGCAACATGTTTCTTCTTGTCTGTAGTTAAACGTCCCACAAAATGATTACTTTCATATCTATGAGCATTCTATGGTTGTGTAATCCACATTTTACTTCAACTTTCCATTCTAAAATAGTTTAAGAATCATGGTTCCAACAAAGTTATTTTTTAAGGCAGGTTCCATTAAAGTTGGAATGAAAGAATTTTGATTTTACAAATCATTTGTGTATAAAAAAAATTGTGAAAATGGTCTCATTTATATATATTGTAGATTGCATGGGTAGAAATGGCTAAATTTTCTAAAACTGAATATACATAATCATAAAAATAACAACTCCAAGTCAAAAAATCGCTTGTTTGTGTTCTTAAAAAGAAGTTATCAATGGTGGAAATATAAGTGTGGAACAACGTTGTGACCTCATGAAAAGTATAAAAGTTCTAATAATCAATACCGAATTCAAGCAAAACCAACCTTAACCCTTCACACATGATTAGAGTATAATCCATATAATCACCCTTAAGGGCACACATAAAATGGTAACAGAAGAATGAAACAGCCAATCATGGAGAAATGGTCTTCAACAAAGGAATAGATGACCCTACCCTCATTTATCATTAAAACTTTTACGTTTACAAATGTCACATCCAACCGATTTCAACTGCAGTGCCAAGCTTCTCATTGATAACAAAACATTATATGGACAGGTGAAAAATGCACAAAATTGGAGCCAAAATATGCAGTGCTTTGGTATAACAACAAAGATGACCTAGAACTTCTAAAGAAAGTGTAAATAGCAATGACCGTGCACAACAGTACCCTTCCTTCAGAGTCTAGACTGACCAAAACCTGGATGCATCGAGGAAAGCTATTCTGCAACTAGTACAAGTCTTTGCCTACTTTAGTCATCAATCCTGGATATGGAATCACCCAATTCTTGGTGGCTGCAATCATCCATGCCAGATCATAATGCATATCAATCAATTTTGCATATATCAGATAGCCAATTGGCTCAGGAAACTCCATGAGCGGTAACTCGCAAGATAACCTACCGTCAACCATCATGATTTATAACTGTCATCTCATCAGATTAGCCAAGCAAGTCCCTGAATAAGTTGGGATTCTGGCTCGTGGGGGTCACACCCATTTGCCTGACTTTTGCATCCTTCTCCAAAGAGTCTTTAGCATTAGCACCCTTTACAGATTGTGACACAATTGTTTCTCCGGTAGTACCTCTGGCAGCTGCTGCATTTGATAACTCAGATAAAAGATTTAAATTATCCCCACTCACAGGGATATAGCCACCACCTCCACTCTGTTCGGTAGTAGTAGTCCGGCTATAGAGTCCCATAATATCAGGTGCATTTGCAACAGAACCACCACTATGACTTACTGTAGAACTATTGCTTGGGTCAAGAAGTCCTTCCAGTTGTATGAATGGATCCACAGTAGAAGGTGCAGCAGTGACAGTTGGTTCACCCAAGTCAAGCAAATCTTGAGGAGGAGGTTGTTGAACTAGATTACTTTTCTCCCCAGATGCTTTATTAGGTACACTTGTGGCTTTTGAATCCTGCGGTCTGTCTGCAGCACTAGCTTTTGGAACCTTGCTGCTAGTTGATGTTCTTCTCTCAGTTTTAGTTGAACCGCCAAACAATGAAGCGGCAAGCTTCTGCTTTTCTGGATCAATTTCATTTTGTTGCTTTCTTGAATCATAGGTATCACGTGCTTTTGAATTTACAGTAGTTGCAACATCTACCTTCGTCACGCCGTTCACTGGATTTTGGGAAGTAGAATTTGAGGAAGATGATGCTGGGGACGAATAAGTTGGCTTACCCCACTTCTTCTGAACACCATCAAGCCTTAGCTTCAGCTCCGATGATCCTGTATCTGATGCTAATCCCACTGACGAGTTATTGTGAGTCTCCCTAGCATACAATGATTCGGGTACTGGAACAAGGTCTGTTGCAGATGAAAGTGAAACTGGTGTAACTTTGGACGGCACAGGAGCCTTTGGAACTTCATACGCCTCAAATCTCAGACCATGCTGTCCAGATTCTTGCTGGTCTTGGCTTCTGAAGTTGCTCATATTCACCATTCCAGAGCGCTCATTCTCAGAAATGTAGGGCATAGCACCACTTTCTATAGACTGCTGGATATAATCATCGAGGAAAGACAGATTTTTATCGACCTGCATAAAAGATTCAGCTTGTCAATCTTAAATCAGAAAAACATGAATGCTCATATGGTCAAAGGCACAGTTCCCAAGAACATTATGAAATTAAGTGCAATGAGTAGGTGTACAATACATATATAAACTGCTATTTAAGTTAAACATGTCAATAACAAAGTTGTTTGAAAATTTTGATTCATAGAGACAAAATTTATCAAGATATTTGTAACCAACAAGTTATAAATTACAACTGACAAAAAAAGATCTGTCTCATAGAGCATTGAACTGAAGAGGAAATAATATATAGCAGAAGTCTATGCACCAACTATCGTTGTCTCATAGAGCTTGACAAAAACGAGAGAATTAGACAATAGAAGTACCAAACAAAACAATTTCTACATCTAAGCCCCTGATAATAAAAGCAATGTCTTGAGTTGCAAACTCCAAACAACTCAAGCTTCGAATCAGATGGCCAAAGTAGAGACATGGTCAACAAGAGGAAATCACATCCTGTTCTGGAAACCAAGACACTCAAGAGAAGTGGCAACAATAATGAAATTGTTCGGGAGGTTTAGGATGCCTTATTTCCTTGGTAAGGTTTCTACAAGATACAAATCTATGTGCTTTTTCTTACTATGCCTGGGGGGGAAGAGTCTCAAATCTCAATCAAATAAGATTAAGAATCAAATAGTGATAAGACTTAAGAGGCCATAAACAACCAGCAGTTACCGAGAAGATAAGTTCTTTTAAAATCATACGGTATTCTTATCAAGAAAATCAACTGAAGGCTAAAATATGATTATTAAAAAGATTTTACTTCCTTGTACCCAAAAAAAAAAAAAAGATTTTACTTCCTACAAAATTTCTATGCACTAAACATTAAAAAAGTCCGTGAAGTATTATATATCAACATAGTGAAAAACATCACCAATTTTAAATTACACAAGAATATGCAAAAATTAATAATGATCTCAATGTCTTCGCAATCACAGTGTAACGTATTATATATTGACATAGAAAAAATATCAGTAATTTGAAAATGACATAGAATATGCCAAAATTAACAATGACCTCGATGTCTTCGCAACTGGCATCATGTGGCAATATTGCTTCAACAGCTTGTGCATCCAAACCAACAACAGCTTGCAATTCATAAGCACGTTGCTGCAAATCAGTGGAGTGGGATGCTAATAATTCTTCAACCAAAGATTGGCACTGCAGTTTGAAAAGAAAGTTACTCATCTTGGTAATAATACCCAATAAAATTTCAGCATAACCTATCTAACTAAAAAATTACATTATAAAATAAAATCATCATACATTTAATACAATTAAAAAAACAGCAATAGAAATTAGAAGCAAGAATTTCTAGGAAAACAATGGTTGGAATCTAAACATATACTACCTTCATCCCAAATTATATAAGTCACTTTGGCAATTTCATACAAATTAAGAAATAAAACCAGCTTACTCTTCTGTCACTGTTTTTTGCAGAAAAATGGATGGTGGTAATGGATTAGGGGCTGTCAAAAATGTGGGACATTGATTTTTGCAGAACCAGCCACGGATTCACAATAGCATGCTTGTATTTTCTCTCATTAATCATTGCAGAGCAAATTTATTGTATGATGATTAAGATGGGATAATATGACATTCGGTAGTTTTATTGGTCAAAGGTTAATTGTGCTCAAAACTTAAACATTCACTTCCATTGCGGATAACGAGTGACAATAGAACAGGTAGAGAATTTTAGCCTAAATTTTTTCAGCAAATACCTCAGATAGCATGTCCACTTTCCTCCCAGCTGCTATTTCAAATGCATAAATTTTTGTCAATGCTGTTATAGCATATGCCTTCACAACAAACAATAAGTTAGTCTCAATAGAAAATTGTTGAATCATCAAAGAGGGTTAGGGTTAATGAGAGATCATAAAACAAGATAAACATCAATATTGAATGGCATAACAAAAGCTAAGCAGAAAATATCATCAGCAATCATGCAACACATTTCATCATGCCCATAACTAGGAATCACAAACAGAAATATGGAATACCATTACAATCACCATAACTAGGAAATACTTAACACCATATCAAACACAGTAACAAGGATTGTCTCCAGTTTAGAAATATTTAACACAAATTGCAATTTGCAAAACATTTCATCATGCCCTTAACCTCTGAAGCATGGGTACTTCTAATTGTATACCATTTTAATTGAAGTGAAATGAACAATTTAGCTCTATCATGTAGCCTTATATAATAAAAATATTTTCCTTTAGTTGACGTACACGAACCCATACCTTTTTTTTTTTTAAATGCCTATCTTGTTCCCGCACCCGGTACCGTACCAGTACCCACTACCCATGCATCATAATAGCCCATAACTATGAATTACAAACATAATTATGGAATACCATTACAATCACCAGGTCCTATTATGACTCATTGTCCCAACACAACCACAATCCGCATAGAAAAGAGAACCACTGGAATCTCACCAACGAAATCAATATAGCACTGAAGCAGATAGAATAACTACCAACAATATTCAATAAACATGACTGTCATGTTAGCAGCTGATAGAACCCATGATCATAAAAGCTTTTTCAAAAGTCTCCCATGTGATATTCTTGTTAGCTTGCTTCCAAGAGAACCACCATGTGTAAGCATCTCCACTAAATGCACATGCAGTCACCCAACCCAACTTTCTTTCTTCACTAAGCCGAGTGTTGGCTTCCAAATACTGATCTAATTGGATCAACCACCAGTAACCACCCATCGTCCCATCAAATCTAGGAACCACCTTGGTTGAAATCACTGGCTCTCCGTCGGATCCGGTATGTCGGACCATTTGTTAGGAACCCAAATATCAATGGATAAAATAGCACAAAAACATGAATGTATTATTTATGATAAAGGGAAAATTACACTAGAATATACTCCTACTGCCCAGAGCTAAGCTCCTCTTAGAGAAGAGATGATTCTCTTTCTAAGCCAAACCAAATGGTTTCTAACAGAAAATATCTGAATGAGTCCTTCTCTTTCCCTCTCACACGCCTAATATACTACCTCACGTGTATTCTTCTCACATTCTCTAACTAACTTGCCACCTCATCACTTCCCTCTTCAATTGGGCTTTTATGATCATGGGTCCTATCAGCAACTAATGATGTTTTTCCCTTTTAGCAAGAATAAAATGAATTTTAGTTTTGGACTTCGGTAAATGAATTAGGAATAAAAAGGTCTAAACTTATCTAACTTTACTAGAATTTCTTAATGTGTGCCAAAACCTTACAAGACCAAAGATTCAGGACGGATGGAGTAGTTAGTTAGTTTGATTATTTTGTTATTAATTAGACATATTCATATTTCTATTTGTTAAAGAATCATTTTGACAAGAAAGTTTTTCATTTCTACTCTAACTTAAAAAGGGGAGAAATTTGTTCACAAAAATCTTGTACTCAATTCACCGTCTCCCTCCACTTGATTATTTCATTTAAATCAATAATGCTCACCCAATGCAATCAATCATAAAGGTGATAATGCTCATCCAAGAATGTATTTTTAGTTTTAATGTTAAATAATTATGCTATTTGCATCAGCCATACTGTAGACTAGAGCTGTCAAAAATGGGTCAGGCCGATCCATTAGTCGAGAATCTTGGGCAGGCCAGGCTTCAAAAATACGCCCAAATGTAATCGGACCTTTTTGGCCCAAACCCATTGCCCTTATGAAAATTGGGATGGGTCAGGCTAGCCCATTCGGCTTGAGCCGGCCCATTATCAAAAATATTATATCATTTTTATAAAAATAATATCAATAAAAATATAAACAAAAAACAATTATCAATGAAAAATTATAATAAAAATTTAGTTAAATGTGTAGGCTTAATAAAAAGGGTTATATTTATATTGACTTAAAAATTTATTAAAAATAAAATTTATAATATATTAATTTGTTTCAATTTTTTACGGGAATCAAACTAGAGTTTAATTGATATTTAGTGCTGATGTAAAAATTATTTACACTTACATGTAATGTAATCATATCTCAATAAAATTGATAATTATGAAGAACTAATATATCAAAGTAACATAAAAAAAGATGGAATAAACGAGAAAAAAATGAAATGGGCCAGGCCAGGCTAGCTCACATGGCCCATGTAGGGCCGGGCTCATTAATGCATAGCTCAATAATAATTGGGGCACACCGGATTGGCCCATTTATACAGCATGGTCCCCCGGGCTGGGCTGGACCGGCCCATTTGACAACTCCACAGTAGACATGTACAAGAGAAAAGGAGAATCCATTTAAACATAACTCAGTAAAACCATAAAACTGACAGAGCTTTTAGGTAGCACAAAGTAAGATTATGTGTCAAACATAAGTAGCGGGATTTCTATTATCAAAGTAATATCGATATCACTATCAAAATCGAAAGCAAAGAAAAAAAAAAAGAAAGAAACTATCCACTTATAACCAAAGTGTCTAAATTAAATAAACACGGTGATGTTTCCAGTCTCCCATTTATCATTAAAAGGTTAGATTCCGTGCCGTAGAACATAATTATTTGCATTAGATAAATACCTTAACAATTTCATCATTAGAATATGCCTCTGCCATATCGCATAATTTCCCAGTGATATAGGAAGCGGAATGCTTTCCATCAGCCGTGCCATATTCCCCAAGAACCCAACAGATAACCTGTATAATCAGTACTAAATATTATGCTACAAACCCGATCTAATTTCTTGGAAACTAAAGTGGGAAATACATAAAACTTAAGTGGGAGAGAGAGTACTTGAAGAAACACTGATGGAAGCTTTGGTTCTCCAATAATGCGCAAATATGACTCAACCTACATCTCCAAGAAGAGCTTCCACTCAGTAACATGCATACAGCTAATTCTATAGAGACATACCAGATAAACAGAAGCTAGTATCAAGGTAACATACAGCAGATGATCTCAGCTGACTATATGCCGCATCATCGTCCTCTCCAAATCCTTCTGCAATCAACCGCATTAAATTATGTGCAACTTTAATATTCACAAGATCTCCAGCATGCTCAAAAACCTTATTCATTGTCTGTATAATCAAGTACAAGGTATTGTTAGCTATCAATGAAAGTTTGTACAAAATAATGCAGAGAGCCAAGAACATAAAGACAACCATTCTAACTACCTGTATAAACCAATGATTACTTGGTGCAAATTGCTCAGCAAGTTCCACACATCGAGAAGCTATATATGTTTTATAATGATCGTCACTAATGCTGATTATGTACTCAATCATACGGTCAACAATCACTTCCACATTGGAAGACTTGGTCATTTTGTATAGCAGTTCAAAAGTCTTACGCTTCAGAGTATCATCAGGATCCTGCACCATTCAAATTAGATTTTTATCTGGACTGCAAAGCCAAGGATTAGCTAAACTAATTGAAACATTTGTTTAATAGCTGACAAATGCATGTGGTTGTGGTTCTAAAGGCCATCTGAGATTAATTACAAGACATCAAAAGAACAGGTACAGCTGCAAATTATCAAAAACCCAGAAAACAACATCCAGTTGAGTTCACAACCAGGTAATGAGGAGCAGAACCATTAGTAGCTTAAAACATGATAGAATAGATAGATTAGTATTATAGGCGTACATATAATTAATGATTAAACACAAGGTGTATTCACTTAATAGGTAATAATTGGCATGTTTCTCAGTGAGACCAGGTCAAGGTACAACAAGCATTAATTTATCAACTTCCTAGATTGGTTGCAAACCTCTTCATAAAGGCATCCGGAGACATGTTATTGGCAGATTTTCAATCTCAGACAGCATCTGACAAACATTAATTCATTCTTTTGTTGAATTTGTTGGAAATGCTGTTCATAATTTAATTTTATAATGTATTTGCAATTCATGCCAATAACAGCCACTGGCTTCCATTACTAGTCTAAATAAAAAACCTTTATATACAAAAAATAGAGAACAGTTAAAATGTTACAAATAGGTATTCCTCCGAGAAAATATGTTAATTAACTTCATTTTTCGTCTAATATGTAGCATCACATGAAAAACTAACAGCAAGAAAGCAACAACACATTCTCTATGCATGGGGTCAATTTGCACAACATTTGTCATCATAAAAAGTAGCTATTCACTATCCTCATTATATAGAGATAGCGACGAGTTTACTTTCAATATACTCCGTGTGTCCCATAAAAATTGACATATTTTTATAAAGAATTTGTCCAAAAATTATTGACACTTTCAAATTTCAAGGTCACATTAATTATATTTTTCTAATTGCATCCTATAATTAATACTAAGTAAACATTAACACCACTCTCAATTCAATATCATCTACTTCGCATTTATGGTAATGATAAATACACCAATAGTTGATAAGAATAATATAGTAAAAGTATTATTTTCTTTCATCCTTTGATACACCTTTCTTAATTTGTATCAAATGGTCAAACAAGTCATATAATGTGAGACAGAGGGGGCAAGTGAGAGCAACATACACTAAAAGAAAAGGATTCTTCTTGTGACTAAATCAAACAACATAAAGGAAAAGGAACACACAATAATCTAAAAAACCAAAACTGGCAATGCAAAAAAAAAAAAAAAACATTTGTCACAACTCTTATCAAGATGAACATCCTCACCTCTAAGCAGTCGATGACAGCAAGTTGATGTTGTTCTGCAATAAGCGGACTTAACTTTATCAGCCGACCAAGAGCATCAATGCCCATGTACTTCAAATTATGACTATCACTCTGGCCGCACAAACACAACAGCAACAGAAACAAAGCACAATTAGAAGACAGCTAAATGCAAAAACTTCAAACAAAATCTGCTTCAATAACAACAACAAAATATACCTTCAAAAACTTGGCAATTACATCCGCAGCAGCTTCTAACAACTTGGCATTGGGATATATGGAAGAGACCGTGCGAATACTCTCATAAAGAATAGCATTCCCTATGTTACTCGACGAATCTCCCTTCCTAATTATATCACCAATAACAGTATACATGTGTTCGCTAGAAGGCTTGTCACCACTCCCCAACAATGCAAGAATTTTCAGCAACTTAATCTGAACATTCAAAACACATTCTTTTTCTTCAAATCAAAAGCAATACAAAACAAAAACAAAAACTTCAGAGTAATTGATTTTCCAGTGGATTATATTATCATTGATTTTACCTTCTGCCAAACTTAATTTATGTGAAAATACATGTATTTGATTTCTACCACAAAAAATTGATTTTGTCTCTAAATCTTAGTTTGACTTTCACTAAAAGCATGAAAGGTATCTTTTGCATGAACTTGATAAATTTACACTACTTTCTATATCAAACTTATTTTCAAAGTAAAAACATTAAACACCTAAACATAAATAGCTGAATTTTAATCTCACTATACCCAAATCAATTCTATTCAAAAAGCATACTTATCAAGCACTACCCCAAACACACACTTGGTGCATGTTTGGAATTGCAGTGAATTTGGCAAAATCACAGTGGTACTATGATTTTGTTAAAACTCTAAAGTGTAGCTTTGGCCAAAACAGTGCATCATACTTCTTCAAGTTCAAACTCAATATCAATCCAAACATGCATTTACTAGTTAGTACTCGAACGAATGGAGCTGAACTTTCGGCACAACATTTATAACTAATTATTGACATGCACCAAACGAAAAACAAATCAAAACAAAAATTAAGCTCAAAATAATCACCTGAACGAATGGAGCCGGCATCTGATGATAATCATAGCTCTTAGGCAACCTATGTTCAGCTACCTGTTTAAGAATACTAACAAAGCTAACAACAAGATCCTTATACGGATTGGGATCTTCACTAATAAGATCAAAAAGAGGACAAAGAGTAGCACCCATAACACCAGGATCATTATCACACAATCTTTTCCGAAAATTCGAAACAAGATGCGAAACAGAGGAAGGAGATTTACGGTGAAAGCTATGAAGAGCCATAACCGCTTTCTTTCTAACAGCTTCTTTACCATGAGAAAGTAGTTCAACAACAAGAGGCAAAACAGCAGGTATAGTCTCGTCGTTAATAAGTCTACAAACGGCATTAAGTGCAGCACAAACGACAAGATAATTATCAGACTTAAGATCTTTCTGAATAGTATTAACAATAAGAATAATGAGATCGTGATCGTCGTTGAGAAAAATCGTAACGGCGAGATAACCGGTGCGTTTCGAAAGAAGATTATCGTCGTGTGTCATTTTAACGGCGTGAATGTAACCGAAAGAAGCATCGTGACCAAGCATTTCAACGTAGAGAAGACGAATAATGTACTCTTTCATCTTACGTTTTGGGATATCTGGTTCAGAAATTCGTCGTTTTAGGGTTTCGATTTCACGGATTACGATTCGATCTTCTTCGGCTTTAGATCGAGCTTCTCCGATTGATTTGATTAGGTCGAGAAATTCCTTTGATTGACCGAACCCGCCTTGGGATCCCATGGCGAGTTCACGGCCGATTGTCTTCAATTGCTCCAGTTTGACGACGGAGGAGATGGATCGGGATCGGGTGGTGGTGGATCTGGTGAGGAGAGAGGTTTTAGAGGTTGATGATGAATGTGAGAGTTTGTGTTATTGGGGAGTGTGATGGTGAAGAAGAGAGTAAACGACGTCGTGTCGGACGGAGAAACAGAGAGAGAGAGAGATGAAAGGAAACAAATAACAGTGAGTCAGTGGGTAACTCGTGTGGTGTTGTTGGTAATGGTAACAGTGAAAAAAACTGTTTATTGTTATTTTCTTTTTCAGAAAAAGACTGTCGGAGTAGGTTGTTAATTCGTAACGTACAATGTGTTAATTTTTTTTATTTTTTTTATTTCAATCTTCTTCTTCTAAGATGAATCCTTATGAAACCATCTTCCTAGGATAATTTAAGTGATAAAAACTTGGACACGTGGTTGAGTAAGGGTGGGTTTAGGAATTAATTGTTAGAGTGAATAATTTATCTTTTAAATGTACTAAAAAAATTTTATAAAACCCCGATTTGGATAATTTATCTTTTAATTGGATAACTCAGTCGAAAATAAGGAATAAAATAACAAAGAGTAATTGGATATGCTTAATGATAAGTTAAATTTATCCTTTTCTATTGGTGCACTAAACAAGTTTGAAAAACTTTAACATATCTTATTTCCCTAACCTGCGCACCAAACGGGCCCAATATTTTAAAATGGATAAATACTTTGATATGTGTCTGATACTTTTCGGTATTCTATATTTAAATTTTATTTTTTTAATATAAAAATGTCAACATTTTTGCAATACTTGTCAGATTCTTCTCGATATGTATTAACAAAGTATATGAAGTTTAAATTTTAATCATTCTTCAAAAAACAATGAATTCAAAAAAGACTAAAATTTTGGCTTATGATCATACAAATAATCTTCTACATTTAACAAACAAAGATAAAAGATATAGGAAAGTAAAGACAAATTTGTAGGACATTAGTGGAATGGATGATCCACTTTTTGTATAATGGCTTCGTTTTGCTTAGGGGTGTTCATGGTTCATAAACTGCACTGGTTCAGTTCAGTTTTGAAAAACCACTTCAATAAAAAACCAGTTAATTGCTAAAACAATTTCAATTCAGTTCATAACCGATTTAGAACTGGTTTATAATTTTAAACTGGTTTAATTTAAGTTAACTGGTTTCAAACCGGTTTTTTATTAGAATTGGTTTTAAACTGGTTTTTTTTGTGTAAAAAAAAATCTAATTTTCTATTAGAATCATTTTAAAACTAGTTTATGTACATTTAAAGAAAAACAATTTTTGTGAAATTCTTTTCTTAAAAAAAGTTGGATCTAAAACCAATTTTCAATGTATTTTAAAATAAGATGCAGTTCACAATATTAATGAAATTGGATTTATTTGATTTTTATTTCTTGATGGATGAAATATACATCAGCTTTTTTTTTACAGAAATATACATCAGCTTGTTTCTTTGTTTATTTGAAAAATTAAGAAGGCAAAACTCAAAGGAGTGACGTGCCAGGAAAATACTATTAAAAAGGGATGAAACCATTTCTGAATAATCACTTAATTTATACAAATAAATGCATGAATGCCATGAGGTAACAGTGAATAAAATCCCAAACCTGCACAAATTGAACTAACAATTAAACAAGCGATTTCAAAGATGTAAGAAACTTTAGAGAATGAATCCGTTGGAACATGCTAGAACAGGTTTATCGTCGATAATGTGAGTGGAATACAAAGCTGAATCAGAAACGAGAGAGAGAGAGAGAGAGAATTTAAATATTGTTCTTTTAAATATAAAAAATCTGGTTCATAATTACAAACCGATTTAGAACTGCGTGAGAGCTTGTTTTCTTTGGAAATTGGGAGGCCGACTTTGGGAGTGAAATTGCTCGGAGGTGCTGTTAGTCGAGATAAATGTTTTATTGAGGGGGTGGCCATGAAGAGGGCTATCAGGGCTGTTGAATTGATGAATCTTCTTCCTAAGTTAAGGGACCCTCAAAGTGAGCTTCTTCTACTTTGATCATGTCTGGGTATCTCCAAACTTTTTTTCGGCCTAAGAACGTGTCAACCCAATCACATGAAATATGCATCTATTTTGTTTGATAAAGGGTTGCGTGGTGCGGTTGAAGATATTGTGGTTGGTGGAGGTCTTTTCTTTGGGGACCTTCAATGGAGGATAGCTTCCTTACCTATTAAGGTTGGGGGGTTGGGGTTGTACTCAGCAGTAGAGGCAACCTCATATGCTTTTCTAGCATCCAGAGCTCAGTCTTGGGTATTGCAAGATCATATATTGAGGAGTAGTGGAGTGTGTGGTATGGATTTAGATTTTGACAATGCTTTGGATGGTTGCCGTGATATGATTCCAACTTTTGACTTTAGTAGTTTCACTAGCAAGGACACCGTCCCCCCCTCAAGCCCAACATGTTTTGGCGAGTGCCCTATTTAGTAAAATTGTTAAAGACATGGAAATTACCTTTCAGCTAACCACCAGACAAAAAGCAGTTTTCGGATGTTTGCAAGCCACACATGCTCAGGGTTTTCTTCTAGCTATCCTTATTGATGGATTAGGCCAACACATGTCCCCGATCGAGTATCGCACTATTCTCAAATATCGCTTGATGATTCCCTTATTTCCTGTTAATGAGGTGTGCCCTGTTTGTCGTAAGGCATGTCTTGATAGATTTGGGGAGCATGCAGTTCATTGTCGAGAGCTTCCAGGTTTCAAATACAGACATGACCTTGTTCGGGATGTCCTTTTTGATGTGTTTAAGCGCGCAGGAGTATCTGTTAAGAAAAAGGCGCCTGTCAACTTCTTGACTGACCCACTGGAGGGGAGATCTACATTTAGGCTTGCTGATGTTTTGGTGTACGGATGGGTAGGAGGGAAACATGCATGTGTGGACCTGACTGGAGTTTCTCCACTTGTTGGATTGACGAATGAGAATTTTACTGTAGGACAGGCGGCTCTCAAAGCTGCTTCAAGTAAAGTGCTCAAACATGAGAGAGCGTGTTCTGACAATCAACATGCGTTCATTCCTTTTGCTTTTGACACATTTGGTTTCCTAGCACCAGAGGCTGTGGATATGTTGAAAAGAGTTCAAAGAGTCATGCATAGCAATATAGTGTCTCCTAGGTCTCAAGATGTAGTTTTTAAAAGGATTGGTTTTGCCATCCAGAAAGGGGTTGCGGCGCAGTTAGTTGTCCGCTTACCTTTTATTCAAGTGTAATTATCTTACATATATATAAAGGTGGAAATATATTCTAGACCAAAAAAAAAATTATTTAAAAAAAAAATTTAGAACCGGTTTTAAACTGAATTATAACTGGTTTTTAAAAGCAGTTCAGTTTAGAACTATATAAAATGATTCAGTTTAAAATATGGTTCAATGCAGTTTGATTTACAGTTTGGTTCGGTTAACTGTATTTTTGAACACCCCTAGTTTGGCTTAGGGGTGGCAAAATAATCCATTATCAAATTCATTCATTAATTTATTCATCCAATCCATCCACAAGATAATTATTTTGTAATTGGATTGGATTGAATCCATCCACTAATTGATTTGATGGATTTAATCCATCCACTTTAATTTCAAAATCCAATTGGATCATTAATTATAATTTAATTTTTTTATCTTTTTCACAAACACTATCTATTTTCAAAAAAATTGTAACAAACTTTATTTAAAAACAAACAAACTTTGTATACAATAAAAAGATTATATTGTTTCAACAAAAAAAATATTAAGAATTAGATATCCATGCATTAAAATGGTGATAATGGATGGATTGGATGGATTTGATTTTATTTTAAGAATTTTAATGGATTAATGGATTATTATAATTCATCCATTATAATCCAAGTCCAAATCCATCTACCCATCCATTTTGCCACCCCTAGTTTGGCCAGACTTATTTTAAGAGTAAAAAATGCTTTAAACTTAAAAATAAATAAAAAGAACTTTACAAATAAATTAAAAAGTTGTTTTGTAAAATTTTTATATTTAAAAATACTTATCTCTTTTTTTGTATTTTAAACTAAAATATTATGTTATAGTTTATACTTTGTACTTATCTTTTTTTTACATAGTGTATTTTGATATTTATTTTTTTTAGTTGACACAAATCTTTATATTTTTTTCATTAGTATTAAGCCACTTGTTTTTAGTAAGAGCTTTATAAAGTAGACAAGTTCTATGGTACATTAGGTAATTTCTAATGTATTGGTACGTGAGCATCAAATTTTTCAATAAAATGAATATTTTTTTAAGAGAAATTATTTTTCTATCATTTAAAACATTATAATAATCAAATATCATTAATCAAAATTGTCAAAAATACAAAATTTGATATTTTTTGAATTTTTATTCTTCATAATAGTCAATATTCAATTTTTTTATTGAAAAAATGTTAAAATATTAGTATAATCATTATAAACAATGAAATTTTATTTTTCCTTCTGCTATTATTATATCTAAAATACGATAATTAACTAATAGTGTTTTTAATTTATAAAAATAATCGGTTAATTTATTAATTAACGACTTCATGTACCGGTACACTTGAATTATTCAAATGTACCGTAGAAGTTCCCTATAAAGTATGTGTTTTACACTACTTATGACTTAAGGTCGTGTCTCTTTCAACCGAGGGGGAGGGAAGGGGAGAAATTTTTAAAGAGGTGTAGTGAGAGAAAATATAATTTATTATGTTGACAAAATTACCCACACTTTTTTATTAAAATCCTAAATTATCCTTGTTGAAATATTAAAAATTTAGGTTTTATTTTTTTGACAACAAAAAAAATTTAGGTTTTCTACTCATTAGATTATTTTTTGGTTATATATCCTTTAATTTTTTTTGGCGTAATATATCCATTATAATTTAATCCTTATTTTGAGTTTATATAGTTAAGGATAAAAAAATAAATTAATTATTCGCTCACATCCCCTCGTTAAAAAGTTGAACCAATCACAAAAATTTAAAATATTCCCTCCCCTCCAAAACCCCCGAACCAAACAGGGCCTAAAAGATAAGTAAAACTAAAATAAAGTCGGGCCAAACGGATACTTAGGCTTCGTTTGACCCAGCTTTTTTTTGAAGTAAAAACTGTTTTAAGTTTAAAAGTAATAAAAAGAGTTTTACAAAGTAAAAGTTTTTGGTAATTTTTCTTTTGTATTTAAAAGTACTTTTTAAACTAAAATATTTTTATATAGTTTGTACTTTGAACTTATCTTTTTTTTACATAGTGTGTTTTGATATATATTTTTTTTGTCGAGAAAAATTTCTATATTTTCTTCATTAGTATTAAACCACATTTTTTTCATAAGAACTTCATAAAATATGTGTTTGACCCTACTTAATTATGACTCAAAGGAGAAGTAAAGCTAAAAGAAATTCCGGCCAACACAAACACTTAAGATATATAATTCGGGCGCTTCTACGGTACATTAGAAAATTCCAATATACCGGTACACTTGATCTTTAAAATGATGAATTAAAATTAATTTTTATAAATTAAAAAGTTATTGTTGACTACTATATTTTAGAGAACATCATTTCATTTTTTATAAATATCATACTAATTTTTTTTTATATTTTTTGATAAAAAAATTCAATATTCACAATTATGAATAATAAAAATTCAAAAACAATCAGAAAAATCAAATTTTAATTTTTTGCCAATCTTGATAAATGATATATAGTTGTTATAATATTTTAAAAGATAAAATTTTTATTTGTTTTCAAAATATACTCATTTTTTTATTATTTAAAAATATATTGTACCGATAAAATAGAATTCCCCTATTGTACTGTAGAATTTGCCATATAATTCACTTGTTTAGATAAATTGTGTAATATAAATGTTTTTTTAATTATCAATTATAGTTATGTTACACAAGAGCACCAGATAAAATGATAAGATATCTCTTCCAACATAAACAGAGGGAGTTTTCTTGAAAAAGAGTTTTACTACTCTTTGTGGTTCTACCCGGCTCAAACCAAAATTTTAGTTATGCTTCTATATTTTTCATATGGTATAGTATATATATATATATATATATATATATATATATATATATATATATATGGGGACTGCTAACATCCTCCCACCTAAAAACATGTGGGAGGAAGTTAGCAAGTCTCCTCCTACTACATATTTACTTAAAACCCAGTTTATAATAATTCAAATCAACTTTAAATACAAGGATAGTTTGGTAACTTACTTTTAATTAGTTACAAAACATCAGATCATCAACAAAGATCATCGTTCAGCATCAAACACACGAGATTAACCAACACGAATTATCTGGAAAGGGGTATAGGGTTTTGCTCTGATTTGGGATCCCAATTCTAATTCTAAAATTCATAATCAAATCATTAATCAGAACCATTAACGACTCCAATGGTCTGTGAGAAGTGTGAGTTTCTCATCCTTTTCTGCAATTCATCCATATTTCTCGCTATCAAAAATTCAATTGATTTTTTAGGAATTTGAATTATTCATTGCACGTCAGAAGAAATTATCGAAGGTGATAGTACCATACAAATGGAAAGAAGGTGCTAGCAATACTACTGAAGGCGGTGGCCAAAAAATCAACGAGAACAAGCTCCTTTCCAAGAAGAACATGTTCCCTTTTAATCAAAATATTCAATTTCTTATTCATTTCATTCTTTTGTTCATAATTTGTTTCTTAGTTTTTAATAGGGTATGAAAAGCATATAATTTAGTTATGAAAGTCTTAATTTTTTTAGCGGATAATATGCTAAAGTAATAGTTTATACTAGTAGGTTGATATTGGAAACTTTGCATTATAAACTTCAAATTTTGAGGTGGGATTTTGGACAAAAATCACTTTGGGTGGTAGAAAATTAAATTCATGCTACTCTTTTAGATCTTATTCAAATCTACTAGAGAAGATTAAAACATGCCAAAATCAATTTTATACCTTTATAATCAATTTTACCTTACGTAAAAGTGAGACCAAACATACACTATGTTGAAATGGTACTTCTTTGAGGGGGAACGATCTTAGGAAATGAAAGAGTTAAACTTGATAGGATGAGATTCTTGAAGGAAAATTGGCATAGTAAAGCAGCGGAATTTCAAAAAAAAATTCTTTATTGATCCTTACGAATGAGCATGATATGTGTTTAGGGTTTGTTACCTCTTGTAGAGCAGAACCCTTAAAACCACGAACTAGAAAAGATCACGAGCGTTGATGAAGATCACCGACGCCTCTAGCTAGTCCACACGAACAGTCACCTTCAAAAGAGTGCTAGCCCTTGAGTATGAAGGCTTTCAAGAATATTGAGAGAAGGATTATTTTAGGGTTTCCAACTCTAAAATATTTCTTATGCTTTTTTTTTTGTGTTTTTCTTTTTGCCAAGAGTTCTCTATATATAGATATATTTGTCTTGTGTAACAAGACAGATCTTTTATCTTGGACAAAAATAAAACAAACAAACAAAAAAATCTTCTAAAAGATATCCTAGGGCGCGCGCGCCCCACATGAGTGTACATGCTCATGTGCGCGCGTGCCCACCGTACATTACGGTGCATCTTGTTTGTTTAATTACCGTGATACCCTTATCACTTTGCATACCTACCGTACCTTACGGTGCTCCTTAATTATCTCAATATTAGACTGTCCTTATGTGTGTGACCCTGTAGGTTTCCATGACGTTGGCAATTATATTAAATTTCCTTTTAATATAATAAACAATGAGCGGTATCTAGCAACACATCATTGCTACCCAAGTCATGAGAAATTACATGTGATCTAAACATAACCTTAACTATGATACATGTGTATACAATTACCCCTTATGTTTATATTGAACACAAAGCATACTTGGTGTCATATTTGTCCAGTTCAATATTGGGCCCATGACATTTATCTTGTTATGCAGGATTGGAAAATTCCATCTAGGACACCGCTGCCCCATAGCATGTTTCGTGAAGTACCCATTAACTGCCTTTATGATTATCCTGTTACGGACAACGTTAGATCAGCAACAAAGTACTTAACTCCACATCTAGGGTACAAGGGTGGTTTCAGGTCTAAGGGCGGTTTACACCATTATCATTATAAGAGTGACTTATGACACTTTGAATAACTTGGAATGTAGTACTCTTATGGCGGGTCAATCCAGTATAAATATTACTCCTAATATTATATACTTATGTCAAGACTTGATAACTCTTTATCCTATGATCCATGAGATGCGATCATCAGTCTGTCTTCATAATAGTCTTTATGTTTTAAGGTTATCCCAAATTCACCTTAAGGCTCGACTACGGATATTTTAAAGAATAGTGTCCTTATGTTTAATTTAGTCTCATGATTAAGTCATACTTAATATTAAACGGACTGACTATTCTAGGGATTTCATTATTTTGTACTTTTACAAACACAATGAAAGAAATGCCTTATATTATTAATAAACTCCCAAAGCAAATACTATGAAAATAGATTGGCTCTTATGACTTACTCCAACAATCTCCCACTAGCACTAAGGCCAATCTGGTATTACTTTAATACCCATAGACTTAGTATGCCCATCACGCTTCAACTGCGCAAGAGGCTTAATTAGTGGATAAGGAACAATTCCTTATGTTGGTATCTTACGTATCTTCCAACGTTCTATTTCGATCTCCATCAAAATATAGAAGTGTCTAAGTATAAATGAATTGTCGGTGAGATCTATTCTCAAGTGTTTTTGCAAGATTTAACCATTACCATCACTAATGTGATTAATGTGACTTGCGACACCGGAAACATAGTTTTAGGTTAATCATGAGCCAAACAATCCAAGTCAAATACTTAACTTCTATAATTGAAATAAACATACTTATGAAGCTTATCTTATAGCCTTCAATGTTTATATTCAAGCATGATATACAATACATTGAATATGGAAACTAGCCATCATTATAACTTTCTTATAATGACCCTTTCCCATGCATATCTATTCCAAGAAAATCCTTAGTTCCATTGTGGTCCTTAGGCATATTCTTGAAGTTCAGTTAGTGTCCAACATTTAGTTTCAAACTTTGGTACTTAAATGATTGTGTTACAATCATACGGTGTATCTGATATAGTACATAATATGATGTGTATGATCGATCCATCTTCCAAAGCATATGGATTATTATCACGTGTCCCATTCTCATCTAATGAGATATGATATTGTCCTTTAGACAAAACCAATTTTACGACACATGCAATAATTTCACACGTTTAACTACTTAAGTGTCTTGAATACTTTGTCAAATTATGTACATAGGCTATTCCTAACTCTTTAGGAATCCTTGCCTAAATAGATAGGCTATTCCTAATTCTTTAGGAATTCTTGCCTAAGTATTTCATCAATAGTTATTTCTTTAATCATGTCTCACATGTATAAAGAAAATACTTTTGATGATTAATATATCTTCCACATATTACACCAAATTTAATATTATTGCTCCCACTAAATCCTTGTGCACAATTTATATTTGTCCTTCATTAATTTGTTTTCCATAAAACTTCATAAAAGGAACAAATATTTAAATTCATTCAATCAAATCAAAATTAGATATGTTTGTCCTTATTAATTTGTTTTCTCAAAACTTCATAAAAGGAACAAACATTTAAACTTAATCAATCTAATCAAAATTGGATAGGTTTGTCCTTATTAATTTGTTTTCTCAAAACTTTATAATAGGAACAAAGAATAATTAAGTTTCTGAGATCTCTTATCTAATCAAAATTAGATAACTACAAGTTGTGTACCTTTCTAGCATCCTTTGGATCAACAAAACCCTATACATATGTCTAGTACATATATATGAGGTTATTCCAATTAAGGAATGCAACTTTGTTATCCATCTACCAAAACATGTACTACAACATTTAGTAAAAGAAATCAAACAAATTTTAAGCTTTATGATTAATTATATTTAGAGTTTCATCATAATATGCATTATGATTTTGTGTGAAACCTTTTAATAATCAATCAAATCTTAAAAGGTATTCTCAATACCATCCATATCAATATTCAACAAGAATATTCACTTTCATCGTACGAGTATAACTCCTAACCAGTATCAACATAAGGTTAGTGTATATGGATTATGTATAAGATTTCATGGCATTTTGCCACTTCTCAGAATTTAGATCGTCTAACGACCTTTAATAAAGTCAGTGACTCGTCTTCCATGAGAACCATATCACATTGTCGAGTCATGATAAAATCATACTTTTGGTCATATGTGATACGTTAGACTTATCTTGGATTTGTGCAACTTAAACCGATGGTTCTTCAACATCCTTAAGGAACCGGTTTATGTTCCCTTTCCAATAAATATGTTTTGTAGTACTTGAATAATTTTTCAAGTTCTATATCACTCCCACTGTTTCTTTTAGAAACACACTCCCACTAGAGGAATGCTTTAAACCTAGCGACAAAACAACTTTTGTCCTTTAGAATGATATAAGACTAGTATCCCTTAGAATACTTCCACATATTTATTCATTAGACTTTGGATTTAATTTATCTAATAAATTTTTAATTCAAAAGGTCGCATAAAGACAAGCTTGGTGCTTTTATCTCCATATCGCATATGGTGTCTTCATGATTATCTTAAAAGGGAAACTAATTGTGGGTGAAGACTAACTATAAGCAAAGAGATTTTAAGAGTCAATAATGTTTATAATAAACTTATCTTAAACAATATCATGTCGAACATGATGTGATAAAATAGTTATTATACTCATTAACTAAGTATTTACTAATATGACTCATTCATATGATTTAAATACTTTTGTCAAGTTATTATTTACTTCATTGTTGAACTTCCTTTGACAAATTCAAAGATTTCTAATTTGTGTCACACACATATCCACATTTAATGATTTTAATCATCAATGTGAATGAAGTAAAATAAACTTTAATATATCAAGTATGTTTTAGTGGTCGACATACATCTCATGTATATTGTTCAAATAGGTCATGCGTTATTAACACTTTTAATTAATATTTGACACATCAAATATTTGTACTAAACAACGTTCTTGATATATATATATATATATATATTCAAGTTCCAAATTTTTATTTGGTTCTTATCATTAATTGTTATAGATGATCCCACCAAGATCATGGAACCCTAGTCCATCACTTGACTTGGATCAATAGTATAGAAAACTTTTCTTAAATGATAGGACAATTGCTTGTCTAATTATTCAAGGCTACAACTAATACCTTGTCAATACAAGATATAATTAATATTTCTATTACTAGATGGAATTTAATAACAATTATTGTGTTCCACCTCAAACTTGATTTTAAGTCATTGTATAAGCACTAATGAACAAAATTTTCATTCTAGACAAAAGATCTTATTGTCAATGAAACAATTTCCATTCTAGACATAAGTTCTTATATTGTCAATGAAACAATTTTCATAAGCTCCTATTGTTAATGAAACAATTTTCATTCTAGACATAGGTTGACTTAAAATTATAGTCAATGTTCTAATTCTTTAAGACATCTCTAATTTTTGAAAAATTGAGATTCAACATCTTGTATCATATACCTTTGATGTAGAAATAGAAACTTGGATTTTCTATAACAATATGTATAATATTGAAGTCTTACTTCATTCCTTTAGTTTGACTCTTCCAAGAACTATTTACGGCATTTTAATCAATGGTCTAACCATTAAAATAGCCGTTCTTCTTTGGCACCCATTGTTGTTCTATCCAATGAGAGAAATATATAAATCTCATTTATATATTATCTCAAATTCTAATAGTGCAAATTATTTCTCATTCAATTCAACAATTTCCGGTAGATATATGAAATTCATATTAAATAAATTTGACTACATCTATCCATTATAATTTGTTAAATTGAACCTATGATCAACTCTTTGATCTATTGAGAAATCTTATCATACTTTGAAGTTCTTTCAAAAAGATCTTGCTTGAGATTAAATGATCACATCATTCATTCTTATAAAAGTATGATATATTCTATATCTAGATGTCAACTTTGATACTTCCGACAAGCATCCCGTTTAAATCTAGTTATAGTAGGTTCCTTTAGGGCATAGTTCAAAATCTTATAGTTCCTTTTGTATTCGAGAACAATTCTCATTTGCGTACCAATTCAGAAACTATTTTCTGAAATCCTTGTCCTTCGTAAGGACAACCTAATTTGTATTGTATCTAAATTTCAAAGATATGTAAGATATTTATTTAAATCTTTTAATTAGGACTTTTATTAAAAGGGTTCCACTATTTTACTCAAAACAAATGACCCTCATCATTTGATTCGGAAAATCCCGTTGAAAGACTTTCTAGTGGATCAAGATCCATATTTCACTTTGTCTTAAGTCCGCGGTGGGCGGATTACACAAGACTTAGTTATTTAGGTAGGAACTCCTTCCAATTGCATCTCATACAATTCTCGAATATACTAGTTGGGTGAATAACTCCTTATTCTAATTCATCGAATGAATTATTCCCAACTAATGCTTCTAAACTCATATAATCTTATTATATTTTGTTTAGTTAAGTTTGACCCTAATTTTAGAAGTTGGATATTACAATTATCCCATCGCACCTTACTAATGTAAAACAAGCACTTCGCGGTGGGCGAACCTACATTGTTCGATACTAGTCTTGATGAGTTCTAAAATTTGGAAAGCATAAACTTAATATTCACATACTTAGTTTAATAAAGATGATGCACTTCGCGGTGGGCGAACCTACATCTTCTTTATTAATCTCTTATGTGTCTCTTGAGGGAATTTATTTAGTTTTGATCTCACCGCCTTGTTAAACATACAAGACGCTCTTATATGCAACAATAATATACAAGATCATATAGTTATGGCATTGGTTCTCTCAAGCCAATGAGAGAGTTTTTCTTAAAAGGATTTAGATCAAAAGAAGCCATAACTAATTATCATCAACAAACATACTTTATCATTAGTTAAAGTTGTGTTACTTAAAATTAAATTTTAAAACTTGATCATATCGTTCATAACAGACATAATCATGTCACAATTTCATAAATCTTGATTTTTTGTCAAGTTTTTGGTTGCACAGCTCGCCAGAGCTCGCCAGCCGGCGAGCAGCTACTGTTTTGGTCGCCAGCAGGCTCGCCAGAGCTCGCCAGCCGGCGAGCAGCTTCTGGTTCGCTCGCCAGCTTGCTCGCAAGCGCTCGCTGGGCGACCACGTCAGGTTCTCGCGCACGTCGTAGCGCAATTTCGTAAATGATGCCACGATTTCGGCGAATTCTAAAAACGTTTTTCAGTATAACACAACTCTTGTGTTTGTTATGAACCCTAGTGCAACAACTCTATGCAATCATGAATCAATTAATTTTGATTCAAATCTTGTAATTCTAAATTAAATATTCTGAATCAAATTCTTGATGATTCTCCAATCATCAAGTATGACAACTTATTTGATCAAACTCTTTTGAATCAAATATTTGCCAAAATAATGTTGTATTATATTTTAAAATTAATTTTAAAAGATATCTAATATTTTGAAACAATTTCAAAATCAAATCTAAAAAAAAATAAAATTAAAACAAACAAAAACCATTATGAATCAACAATTGATTCACGTTGTTTTTCATTGATGGCATGATATATCACTATATATCAACTACCATCACAATCAATTCATGTTCCCTTGTATCACATACAAGTCTTGATCAATTAAAATTTAATTCATCAATTTTATCTTGTTCGGTATTTTAATCGAATTAAACAAAAGGAACAAGATATAACAAACATCATAACCATGGTTTCGTAAGTGGCTCTGATACCACTGAAGAAAAATTGGCATAGTAAAGCAGCGGAATTTCAAAAAATTTCCTTTATTGATCCTTACGAATGAGCATGATATGTGTTTAGGGTTTTTTACCTCTTGTAGAGCAGAACCATTAAAACCACGAACTAGAAAAGATCACGAGCGTTGATGAAGATCACCGACGCCTCTAGCTAGTCCACACGAACAGTCACCTTCAAAAGAGTGCTAGCCCTTGAGTATGAAGGCTTTCAAGAATATTGAGAGAAGGATTATTTTAGGGTTTCCAACTCTAAAATATTTCTTATGCTTTTTTTTTTGTGTTTTTCTTTTTGCTAAGAGTTCTCTATATATAGATATATTTGTCTTGTGTAACAAGACAGATCTTTTATCTTGGACAAAAATAAAACAAACAAACAAAAAAATCTTCTAAAAGATATCCTAGGGCGCGCGCGCCCCACATGAGTGTACATGCTCATGTGCGCGCGCGCCCACCGTACATTACGGTGCATCTTGTTTGTTTAATTACCGTGATACCCTTATCACTTTGCATATCTACCGTACCTTACGGTGCTCCTTAATTATCTCAATATTAGACTGTCCTTATGTGTGTGACCCTGTAGGTTTCCATGATGTTGGCAATTGTATTAAATTTCCTTTTAATATAATAAACAATGAGCGGTATCTAGCAACACATCATTGCTACCCAAGTCATGAGAAATTACATGTGATCTAAACATAATCTTAACTATGATACATGTGTGTACAATTACCCCTTTGCCCCTTATGTCTATATTGAACACAAAGCATACTTGGTGTCATCTTTGTCCAGTTCAATATTGGGCCCATGACATTTATCCTGTTATGCAGGATTGGCAAATTCCATCTAGGACACCGCTACCCCATAGCATGTTTCGTGAAGTATTAACTGCCTTTATGATTATCCTGTTACGGACAACGTTAGATCAGCAACAAAGTACTTAACTCCACATCTAGGGTACAAGGGTGGTTTCAGGTCTAAGGGCGGTTTACACCATTATCATTATAAGAGTGACTTATGACACTTTGCATAACTTGGAATGTAGTACTCTTATGGCAGGTCAATCCAGTATAAATATTACTCCTAATATTATATACTTATGTCAAGACTTGATAACTCTTTATCCTATGATCCATGAGATGCGATCATCAGTCTGTCTTCATAATAGTCTTTATGTTTTAAGGTTATCCCAAATTCACCTTAAGACTCGACAACGGATATTTTAAAGAATAGTGTCCTTATGTTTAATTTAGTCTCATGATTAAGTCTCATGAAAGAAATGCCTTATATTATTAATAAACTCCCAAAGCAAATACTATGAAAATAGATTGACTCTTAGGACTTACTCCAACAATTCTCCCATGGATCAATAGGCTTTGATTGTTTTGTTTAGGACTTGCTATGCATATTGGGTCTCTGTTTTGGGATTGATGGTTTCAATAGTCCATGCACGCATTTTGTCACCAAATACTTAGATTGGTGCTTTAAAACTTAATGTTTTTTTTATTTTTCTTTTTGGTGCTATAAAATAAAAAAACAATGAAATTATTATTGTTAAATGATTTTAAATATTGATTATGATTGAAACCATTAATATTGTTAAATGGTTTCAAGAATTTGTAAATTGAAATCATTAATAAGGTCTAATGGTTTCGATACTCTAAAATAGAAAATAATTGAGTCAAATATTAATACAAGATGTTATGGTTTATAATAAAATAAAAGAACAATGAAATTATTAATGTTAAATGGTTTGGTTTTAAATAATGATTATAATTGAAACCATAAAATAGATCTTTAAAACCATTATATTGTTAAATGATTTCAAGAAGTTATAAACTGAAACCATTAGTATGCTCTAATGGTTTCAATACCCTAAAATAGAAAAAAATTAAGTCAAATATTAATACAAGATGTTATGGTTTCCAATAAAATAAAAGAACAATAAAATTATTATTGTTAAATGGTTTTAAATAATGATTAAGACTGAAACCATAAAATAGATCTTTGAAACCATTAATATTGTTAAATGGTTTCAAGATGTTCTAAACTGAAACCATTAGTATGGTTTAATGGTTTCAATACTCTAAAATAGAAAAAAAATTGAGTCAAATATTAATACATGATGTTATGATTTCTAATAAAATAAAAGAACAATGAAATTATTATTGTTAAATGGTTTTAAATAATGATTATGATTGAAACCATTAATATTGTTAAATGATTTCAATAAATTATAAATTGAAACCATTAGTATGGTCTAATGGTTTCGATACCCTAAAATAGAAAAAAATTGAGTCAAATATTAATACAAAATGTTATGGTTTCCAATAAAATAAAAGAACAATAAAATTATTATTGTTAAATGGTTTTAAATAATGATTAAGACTGAAATCATAAAATAGATCTTTGAAATCATTAATATTGTTAAATGGTTTCAAGAAGTTATAAACTGAAATCATTAGTATGGTTTAATGGTTTCGATATCCTAAAATAGAAAAAAAATTGAGTCAAATATTAATACAAGATGTTATGGTTTCTAATAAAATAAAAGAACATTGAAATTATTATTGTTAAATGATTTCAAATAATGATTATGATTGAAACCATAAAATAGATCTTTGAAATCATTAATATTGTTAAATATTCTTAACATATGCTCGAGCTCATATCATAAATTTTTCCATTAAAATTAACGTATACAAATGCAAATCCTAGTACGCTCACTTATCCACGTATAAAAAAAATATAATTTTAGCCACTAAACAACCTAACTAAAAAATGTGAATTTTGACACATATTCACCGAAAGTACAATTCTATAATCAAAACATATGTTTAATGTCTTGGAGTCTTAGCTCAATTATAGAATATCAAAATTACAAAGCCTAATGTCTACAATTGAAATTTAAACTCTAATTTATTTCGTATATTTGTTTTCAATGATTTCATTATTTCGTCGCCTTATAAAAAAAAACGTCGTGGAATTAAGAAAAGGAAAGTGTTGGGATCCATACTGCTAAATGGAAACAATAGCTGCAAGCAATCACTAACAGAAACAACAAGTGGCAAACAAAAACTATTTAGTACTCAATCTTATAATTATAAACACCATTTTCATCTTCAATTTCAGTTTCCATTTTCATTTCAAATTTTGATTTTCATCCATCAATTTCTCTTCCAAAATCAAAAAGTTTGTAGCAAAATTCATGCTGGCGGTCAAAAACCTTTCTTCATCTTCGGAAGAGGAAGATCACGTAACACTCCTACCAGATATTCATAACCATGGTGAAGATGAGGCAAATTAGGAACCCAATTGAAATTAGTAGAGTTATTATACAAATTAAGAACCCAAGCAATTAGAATCATAAAATTATCATCTAAAGCCATAGAGTGAGAAGGGAAACAACTACAAATTATCATCTAAAGCCAAAGAGGCAACGATGATGGGTAGCAGAGAGAGCAAAAGGATCAGTGGTTTCTTTTTTTGGTTTTCACGGGATAAGTGGTTTGATTTTTGGTGTTTTGTTTTATTTTTAATTAAATAAGATGTAAATTACAAAACTAACCTTAAGTTTTATATAAAAATTGGATTTTTGGTAAATATGTAGTGGGAGGAGGTTTGTTAACTTCCTCTATATATATATATATTTTAAACCAAAAACATCTAACCGTTTTTTGCTTTTTTTTAAGATTTCTAAATGTTTGGTTTCGACTTTTTAATTTCTATAGAATTTTTTTTTTGTTAAAGACACTTAAACCTTTTTTTCTTGGACGAAGCTTTTTATATATGGTATAGTCCACTGTTCTTATAATAATGATAATAAATAGGTAAAAAAGATAAGCACATAAACATTCAGGTAAAGAAATAATGAGTTCCAATAAACAACTAAAATAATTGACTTGCACATGATCATGTTATTATAATTTATGTTTTGTTTTTTTAAAATAAGCAACTGAAATAGTAGAGTTTCAAAATTATTACGTAAAAAATTATTCATGAAGGCATAAGATATTAGATTTTCATTAAAAATTTCACACATGGTCGTTAGGGTTTAATTTAAAAGGGATAATATTGTTGAAATTAAAATTTTAAAATAAAAAGAAAATCAATTAATTACAATAATGTTCTTTATTAAAGTAATAGTAGTATATTTTATTGTAATTTAAAAAAAAAAGTGTGTCTCTCAAACAAATAAGGATGTGTTTTGGCAATTTACAAATTTATCCTTTTTTGTCAAACATATTTTGTATTAAAAATAGGTCTTTTAGTAAATATATAGTGGGAGGAGGTTTGCTAACTTCCTCCCACATATTTTTTGGTGGGAGGAAGTTAGCAATCTCCTATAGGGTTTGCTAACTTCCACCCATGTGGGAGGAAGATCTATTTAATTAAAATTTAATTAAGTAAAAAACTCCAAAAAATTTACTTTATGTATGGAAACCATTAGACCATACTAATGGTTTCAGTTTATAACATTTTGAAACCATTTAATCATATTAATGGTTTCAAAGATTTATTTTATGATTTCAGTCATAATTATTATTTAAAACCATTTAACAATAATAATTTTATTGTCCTTTTAACTTTATTAGAAATCATATCATCTTGTTTTAATATTTGACTCAATTTTTTTTCTTTTTTAGGGTATTAAACCATTCGAAACCATTAGAACATACTAATAGTTTCAGTTTATAACGTCTTGAAACCATTTAACAATGTTTATGGTTTCAAAGATCTATTTTATGATTTCAGTCATAATCATTATTTAAATCCATTTAACAATAATAATTTCATTGTTTTTTTACTTTATTAGAAACTATATCATCTTGTATTAATATTTGACTCAATTTTTTCTATTTAGGGTATCGAAACCATTAGACCATACTAATGGTTTCAGCTTATAACATCTTGAAACCATTTAATCATATTAATGGTTTCAAAGGATTATTTTATGATTTCAGTCATAATCATTATTTAAAACTATTTTACAATAATAATCTCATTGTTCTTTTATTTTATTAGAAACCATAACATCTTGTATTAATATTTGACTCAAATTTTTTATATTTTAGGATAACGAAACCATTAGACCATACTAATGGTTTCAGTTTATAACGTCTTGAAACCATTTAACAATGTTTATGGTTTCAAACATCTATTTATTAAAATTTAATTAAATAAAAAAACTCCACAAAATTTATTTTATGCATGGAAACCATTAGACCATACTAATGGTTTCGGTTTATAACATCTTGAAACCATTTAATCATATTAATGGTTTCAAAGGTTTATTTTAATATTTCAGTCATAATCATTATTTAAAAATATTTTATAATAATAATTTCATTGTTCTTTTACTTTATTATAAACCATATCATCTTGTTTTAAAATTTTACTCAATTTTTTTTATTTTTGGATAACGAAACCATTAGACCATACTAATGGTTCTAGTTTATAACATCTTGAAACCATTTAATCATATTAATGGTTTCAATGGTTTATTTTATGATTTAAGTCATAATCATTATTTAAAACTATTTTACAATAATATTTTCATTGTTCTTTTAATTTATTATAAACCATATCATCTTGTATTAAAATTTGACTCAAATTTTTTCTATTTTAGGATAACAAAACCATTAGACCATACTAATGGTTTCACTTTATAACATCTTGAAACCATTTAACAATGTTTATGGTTTCAAACATCTATTTATTAAAATTTAATTAAGTAAAAAACTCCACAAAATTTATTTTATGTATGGAAACCATTAGACCATACTAATGGTTTCAGCTTATAATATCTTGAAACCATTTAATCATATTAATGGTTTCAAAGGTTTATTTGATGATTTCAGTCATAATCATTATTTAAAACCATTTAACAATAATAATTTCATTGTTCTTTTACTTTATTATAAACCATATCATCTTGGTTTAAAATTTTACTCAAATTTTTTCTATTTTTGAATAACGAAACCATTAGTATGGTCTAATGGTTTCGTTATTCTAAAATAGAAAAAATTTGAGTCAAATATTAATACAAGATGTTATGGTTTCTAATAAAATAAAAGAACAATGAGATTATTATTGTTAAATTATTATTAGTATGTCAAAACCATTTTTGCTCCATTTAATAATTTTTATGTTAATTGTCATAAATTAAACATAATTATAGTATATGTTTTAGTATGCAATTTTAAATCAGAATAAAGATATATAAACATTAAAAAAATATTTTTGTAATATATTTATATATTTTAAATGAACAAAAAAACTAAAAAAAAAGGTTTGAAAAAAAACATAAAAAAAAGGTTGGAGAAATAAACTAAAAAAATAAAAAAAAAATGGGTTTGGGGGGTGAGGGGGTTTGGGGGGTTCGCCCAGCAATTGGGGGGCTGCGCGCAGTAAAACGGGTTGGGGGGGCGTAGAGAAGATGGGGGCACGCGTGAGTAAGGGGGTGTGTGGGGGACGGGCGCAGAAATTATGGGGGGGGGCGCGGAGCAATTGTGAGAGTTTTATAGTAAATTTGTTGTGGGAGGAGGTTTGCTAACTTCCTCCCACATAGGTGGAAGTTAGCAAACCCCTATATATATATATATATATATATATATATATATATATATATATATATATATATATATATATATGTATATACTAGTATGTTAGCCCGTACCAGGTACGGGATTATTTTCTTTTATTATTATTTATTAAATTATTTTAAATTATTATTGAAATAAATTATTTTAGTATTAAATAGTGAATTTGATATATTATGTTTTATAAGTTGCTTAAATATATTATTGTAGTAAAAATATCTTTTTTTTATAGAAATTAGATTAAATATATTATGATTCGGATAAATGAAATTAAATAAAAATATAAATTATATTAAAATAATCTATTTTAAAAACTTAAAAGTTATACGATACAAAAACAATTTTAAAAAGACACTTTTAAACTCTTAAAATTAAAAGTGAAGTCATATTTTAATGTTTTTTTTTTTTTCATAATGAACAAACATTATCATTTTTATTAAAGAAAAATAATGAAATTTTTATATTTTGAAATTTTCATAGTCTTTTAGATTCAATATGGCATAATTCCTATGTATCATACACTAATTAGTTCATTCAGTTATTAAAATTAAAAAAAAAGTTTAAATTAGATATTTGGTCGCTTAAATTATTTTGTTTGTCACTATAATAAAATAAAGAATGAGCATGTGAAATTGGTGAGAAAAAAATATATAATATAAAATTAAAATTAAACATGATAAACAAACAAATACAAAAAAAGCAACCTTCCTATTGCAAACCTAAGACATTTTTCTGTAAAAAAAACTCAAACATTCAATAACCTTCTAACGTTGTTTATTAAAGATTTATTAAATTGAATCTCATCAAACTACATATTTTTTTTCAAATACAATGCAAATTATTATATCTTTTTTTAACGTTCTCTCACTTTTTTCAACTTATTTCGTAATAATCCATATAAATTTCAAAAACAAATAAAAATACAAATAAAAAATTACTCGCACATTCAATGATCTTCATACTTTTATTCTACATTTATTGTAAATTTATTCAACTAAATTTTATTATACTATATTTTTTTGAAATACAGTGTATAAATTAAAATATCTTTTCCTCATTGTTCTCTCACCATCTTATTTAACCTTGTTTCGTAGTAATTCACATGTAAATATTGGGAATAAAATATATGCAAATAAATAGACAACCTTGCATATCGTAAAACTTTCACATTTTTCCATCAAAAAAAAAACTCTCATATTTCGTGATCTTACTACGTTTGTTGTATTGATTTATTTATCTGAATCTCATAAAACTATTTTTTTTTGTTAAATACAATGTAAATTAAGATATTTTTTCTCATTATAAAATTCTCACTTTTTTTGTCAAAAAAAAACTTCCACATTCAATAATCTTCATACGTTTATTGTAGATTTATTCAAGTTAATACCATCAAACTGCTCTTTTTTTTAAATACATTGTAAATTAAGATATTTTTGCGCATCGTTCTCTCACCTCCTGGTAATCCACACATAAATTTCAAAAAAAAAAATAAAAAAAATAAAAGACAATCTTACATATCAAAAATCTCTCACATTTTTCTTAAAAAAAAAAAAAAACTCTCATATTCAATGATATTTCTATGTGTATAGTTGATTTATTCATCTAAACCACATAAAACTATATTTCTTGTTAAATACAGTGTGTATATCAAGATATTTTTTTCCATCTTACTCTCACTACAAAACTCCCACTTTTTTCTAAGAAAAAAACTCCATACATTGTACGTTTATTGTATATTTATTCAATTTAATTTCATCAAGCTACAATTCTTTTTTTTAAAATACAGTGTAAATTAAGATATTTTTTCTCATATTTAAAAGAAAAAGAAAATTTTGTATATAATAAAACTCCCACAATTATTTGTAAAAAAAAAAAATTCCCACTCTAGTGATCTTCTTAAATTTATTGTAAATTTATAACTGAATCTCATTAAACTACCATTTTTCTTTTAAAATACAATAAATTAAGATGTATTTTCTCCTTATTTAAATTTGTTTTGTAGTAATCCACATTTTTTCTTCAAAAATAACTCCTCTATTAGTCAACAATCTTCTTAAATTTACTGTTGGTTTATTTATCCGAATCTCATCAATTTTTTTTATTAATTACACTGCCAAGTAAGATATTTTTTTCTTCGTTCTTTCTCTACAAAACTCCCAATTTTTTATCAAAAAAATTAATCTCACATTAAGTGATATTCCGACGTTTAATGTATATTTATTCAATTGAATCTCATCATATTAGATTCTTTAAATTTCTGTGTAAATTAAGATATTTTTTCTCATTATTCTCTCTCACATTGTTTCAATTCTTTTTGTAGTAAACCACATTAAAATTTCAAGAACAACAAAAAATACTAAGAAATAGAAAATATTTGCATATCACAAAACCCCCACATTTTTTTTAAAAAAATACAATGTATTTAAGATATTTTTCTCATCGTTTTTTCATCTTATTTAAACTTGTTGGTAGTAATCCGCATATAAATTTCAAGAACATTTAGTGATTTTTCAACTTTTATTGTAGTTTTATTCAATTTAATTCCATCAAACTATTTTTTTTAAATACAATGTAAATTAAGATATCTTTTCCCATCTTTCTCTCACCTTCTTGTTTCAACTTATACCGTAAAAATTCATATGTAAATTTCAAATAAAAAATACAAATAAATAGACAAACATGAATATCACAAAACTCCTACATTTTTTTCGACTTTTTTTTGTTAAATACAATGTAAATTTAGATAACTTTTCCAATTATTCTCACCTTGTTTTAAATTATTTCGTGGATTAAATTATTTAGTAGTAATCCACATGTAAATTTTATGAATAAAGAAATAGGAAACCTTGAATATTACAAACCTTTTTTTTTTTGTAAAAAAACATAAAAAAACTCTCATATTTATCGTAGATTTATTCAACTAATTTTCACCATACTACATATTTTTATTTTTAAATACATTGTAATTTAAGATACTCCATCTGTTCCTTTTTATTTGTCGTTTTAGAAAGAAAAAAAACATTTGTTCCTATTTATTTGTTGTTTTTGAAATTTAGGTTATATTTTGCGTATTATACCCTCCTTCCTATTTGTTTTTTTTTTTTTGTAATATTATTTTTTGAAAGAGAAAGTGTGTGTGCAAAAAATTAGGATATATATTCCAAAAAAAGAGAGGTTATAATAGAAAGATATGATGCAAAAATACATCTTTCTAAATTAGTCATTTTTTTCGACAAATAAAAAGGAATGTAGTGAGTATTTTTTTCATCGATCTCTCACTTTGTTTCAACTTGTTTCGTATTAATCCACATGTAAATTTCAAAAAAAAAAAAAACAAAGAAATAGAAAATCTTGCATATCACAAAACTTTAACAATTTTTTGTGAAAAAAAAACTATCACATTCAGTGATTTTTCTATATTTATCGTAGATTTTTCATCTAAATTTCATCAAACTACAAACTTTTTTACGTGGTGTGGATTGAGGTTGCTCAATGATTGCTTTTTGTATATAAAGATAGGTTGTAACTTTATTGTTGTTATGCTAGAGTATAAACAAAATAGATGTTATCCGTAAACTGTTCTCTTTTTGTTGTTATCAATAATTTGTTTTAATAAAAAAAATAGAATTCTATAAAATATTATAAAAATAGAATTATTGTTCTCAATGAGAATCAAACAACAAACTTTAACTAAAATAAATCTTTACAAAAAAATATATAAAATTGAATTATTGTTATCAATGAGAATCAAACAACAAACTTTAGCTAAAAAAATCTCCACAAAAAAAACATATATTAGAGAAGATCTATTTAAATCACACGTAAGAAATTTTTCTTGATAATGCACGAGAAAGCTTCGTGAAACTATCATAATATTTATAATAAATATAAAGATAAAGATGATAATAATAATAATAATAATAATAATAATAATATCCATAAATTGACATTGTAGAAGTGTCTCAATATTGCCCCTAGATGTGATTTTCAGTAGGTCGTCTTTGATGGAAAACTTTGGAGATGAGTTGAACACTTGTATAGCAGAATCACTCTTTTCATTAGTTCTAAAAAATTTGAAAGAAAAAATTAATAAACAATTGCATATATGCATAAGTGGAATTTATTAAAAGTAAATGTTTAATATAATAAAGGAATCATACATCGATTTTAACGTCACAACTTCTTTTGTCACCCTACAAAATAATATCAATTGAGTGGCAAAACCAAGATTAAACATGATATTGTCAAAATAATCTCAACACAAATGATCATACACCTTATTGAAGAAGCAAAGAATATGTATCAAACAAATATGAAGCAATATTATGATCATATGTATTTATATGTGTGAAAATATACATGTGAAACAAAAAAGATATTAAAATAAATTTGTTTTATTTTTGTGCACTTTTAAAAGTAAAATTTTCACACGTATATTAAAACAAATTTTTAGAGCTCTATCAAAACAAATAATATGTATCAAACAGAACTATAAAAATAAGTCAGATCAGATCAAATTAAATTCAAATCTCACAACCAATCAACCTCAATCACAATTTAAAAATCAATTAACTCACAATAAATCAAATAAAGAATGAAGAACCTGACCTGTTATCGAACTCGAATCTGTTTATTATCTTATCAAATATGGTTAATATACGTGTGAAAATTTTACTTTTAAAAGTGCACAAAAATAAAACTTAGAGTATATACCTGATAATCAAGGAGAACACACTTCATTGAAAAGACCATCTTTGAATTCTTTGGATCAACGACAAACTACTTCCGAACAACTCAGACAACACAATTAACATTAGCACACTTATGTGATATCTTTGATCATAGTATAATCTAGTGTATTCATCTTTGAAGGAAGGTTAATTATTTTTTGGAATAAGAATAGTTTTTATTTGTATTCTAGATAATTTGGAATGAATGTGTTTTCTATATATAGAGTGGAAACAAAATAGTGTTTATCCGTACAGTTGAAACAAATTAGTTGTTATCCATAAAATTTTCTTTTTGTTGTTATTCATAATGAAAAAATATTAGAGACTCAAAGACTCAACTGAATTATTGAATTATGCTAAAACAAATCTCTAAAAAAAATATAAAAAAAAATCTTAAGAAGCTCTAATTGAATGCCACATAAGCAAATTTTTTTGAGAATGCACGAGAGAGCTCCGTGAAACTATCGTAATGTATATATATATATACACTCCTATCTCTATCTCTATTTATTTATATACATTACGATAGTTCCACGGAGCCCTCTCGTGTATTCTCAAGAAAATTTGCTTATGTGTCATTCAATTAGAGCTTCTCTAACATTTTTTTTTAATATTTTTTTTATATATTTTTTGTAGCGTAATTCAGTTGCATTCTTAGCATATTTTTTTTTAGATTTTTTTTTGGGAATAAATTCGTTTGTTGTCTTTTTTTAGATTTTTTTTTGGTAATAAATACGTTTGCAGTCCCTATAAATATACAAAATTTTATTTTTAGTCCCTAAAAAAAATTTCAACAGGTTATGGTCCCTCAAATGTTTCCTATCATGATTTTTGGTCCTTATTTATCATTTAACTCGAGTATATTATTCAAAATTTTAAAATTTTTTCCGCTGACATGTTTAGTACATTATGGGGATCTCTATTACAAAAGATGAATTTTTTTACCAATAAATTAATTTAATATGAATTTTTTAGTTTTTTGCGTTTAAAAATTTATAAATAATACATCTTAGGTTAAAAAATTCTAAATTTTTGTGGGAGAGGTTCTTATCTCTATCTCTATTTTATACATTACGATAGTTCCACGGAGCTCTCTCGTGCATTCTCAAGAAAATTTGCTTATGTGTCATTCAATTAGAGCTTCTCTAAGATTTTTTTTGGGTAAAATATGTTTTTGGTCCCTATAAATATACCAAATTTTGTTTTTAGTCCCTATAAAATTTTCTATTTTAACTTTTGGTCCCTTCTTCTAAGTAAACTCATATGTATGATTCATATTTTTAAATAAAATTTTGCAGAAAAGTTTATAAAATTATATTAATCTCTCAAAAAAAAATTAGAATTTTTTAACAAAATATGAATTTAATATGACTTTTGACATTTTTTGTGGTTTAAAATTCATAATTAATTTATGTTTTGTTAAAAAATTCCAATTCTTTTATAGTGAGATTTTCATAATATTGTAGAAATTTGTGCATAATTTTATTAAAAAAATACAAAGTTACACATGAGTTGAATTAAAAATAGGGACTAAAAGTGGTGATTGAAAATTTCATAGGGACTAAAAATTGAAGAAATTTTTTTGAGGGACTAAAAACAAAATTTGATATATTTATAGAGACCAAAAACATATTTAACCCATTTTTTTTTAGATATTTTTTTGGGTTAAATATATTTTTGGTCCCTATAAATATATCAAATTTTGGATTTAGTCCTTATATTTTTAATTAAGTTGTGCACAAATGTGAAAAATATTATGATAATCTCTCCCTAAAAAAATTGGAATTTTTTAACAAAATATAAATTAAATATGAATTTTAAACCACAAAAAGTTTAAAAATTCATAATTAATTCTTATTTTGTTGAAACATTCTAATTTTTTTTTGGAGAGATCATTATAATTTTATAAACTTTTATGCAAACTTTTTATTCAAAAATATGAATTCTACTTATGAGATTAAACTGAATGAATCTACAATAAACTTAGGAAGATCACTAAATGTGAGAGTTTTTTTTATAAAAAAATGCGTTAGTTCTGTCTATCTATATGTATTAAAGATAAATTATGAGAATAATTATAGGGACCAAAAATATATCACAATGTGGGAGTTTTGTGATATATGTTTTTTGATACATTATTAAATATATGTATAATTATTTAAACAATTTAACTATATTTTCTAAATATTCATACCATATATCAAACCACAATATATTCACATTACTTATACAAACAAATATTGTATATATTTGATTATAATAATATTTAATGTGCACTTTCAAAAAAAAATATTTAATATGCAAAAACAATGGAAAAGAAGTGAGCCAAGCACAGCCACATTGCCAATTTTGGAAACACAATTTATCACAAAATATCGTGGATACAATGTCATAATAGCATTGATTTATCATTTATGTGAGGTATCCACAAAAAATTATGCTCATACCGTTCATTTCCCGTGTGACCCGCACCCAACTATCCATTATATTATGAATTTAATTTATTAATTTATACATATTGTTGGTATAAAATGTATTATTTATAAGCAACTATTATCTACCGTTGTCCCCTTATTTCGATTCAAGAAGTTGTTCTTCGGATCTGGTGGGCTGAACACTTTTGATTCGAGTTCAGAAGTTAGTGTCTTTTGGCAACTCTTTGGATCGGGTTGAGGGGTCTCTGTTGGTATGAAAGCAGAAGAGTAGCTTCTAAGAATGAGATTAGAAGTATATCTCTTTTAGGTAGTGTAGGTTTTGGTTTTTTATGGCGTTCTGCTTATATACGGGGCGCCATTGTTTTGTAACTTCTATTTTGCCGTTCTATGTTCGTCTTGTGCAAAGATATGGTCTTATTAATATAATATTTGCCGTTAAAAAAAACCCTTAAATGGATTCCAGTTATCTCGAGTGAATTTATCTCTGCAGTTGCGTGCAGAAAATACCTTTGGTTTATTAAAAAAATATCTCAAATTCACTATTTAATATTAAAATAAATTTAAAATAATAATTTAAAATAAATTAATAAATAATATTAAAAAGAAAATAATCCCGTACACGGCACGAGTTAACATAATATTTATCTACATTACGATAGTTATACAAAGTTCTCTCATGCATTCTCAAAATAAATTGCATAGTGTCATTCAATTAGAATTTTTCTAATATTTTTATTTTTTATTTTTTGTACAACTTTTTTAAGTCTAATGTCCGTTGTTTGAATCTCATTCACAACAATAATTCAATGTTTTGCCAGCTTGTGTTTTTTAGCACTTTTTTGTTTTTTGTTTCCTATTACTCAATTGTTAATGTGTATCCTTAATAAATCAAACACGTAGTAGATCCTATTTTATATGTCTTAGATTTTGTTTTATATACATGCTTTTTTCATTCGTCTAAAAATATGATTATTCTTTTGTTGTTGAACATATACATGTCTATATAATTCTATTAAACTAGTATATTAGCCCGTGCCGTGAACGGGATTATTTTCTTTTTTAATATTATTTTTTAATTTATTCTAAATTATTATTTGATTACTCCATTTTATTATTTAATAATAATTTGAGATATTATATCTTATGACACTACAACAAAATTGTCATTTTGCGACACCTCAATTGCGACATTTGAAAATAACTGTCGCAACATACTTTTTTTGTGACATTTGCAACGGTTCGTGCGACTGTGTTGGCAACCGTCGCAATATTATATTCTAAAGGTGGGAAGGCTTCATTTTAGTCCCCGCTGAACATTGAAATTCTTGATTTAAAAAATTAAAAATTCAATGTTAAACATCAAAAAATCAACCAAAATCCTTCACTTCTCAACCAAAAACACCTTACCGTTTAGATAACAAAAACCTTCACTAAAAAAAAAAAGCTTTTCACGCACAAACCCTAAACTTAACCAATCTCCGTCTCCGGTCCTCCATGCCGTCATCCATCGTCGATCCTTCATGGTTGGTCCTCTATCGTTGTGTTTCCATTTCCTTACCGCACCACCGTTTCCTTCACTGAATTCCCGTTTCTCCGCTTCCTTCACCACATCGCCTTTCCTAATCCCTAAATCTCCGACAAAGCTTCTCAGGTTCTTAATTTCATTTCAAGTTCTTTTTCAAGTTCATTGTTTACATTTTGTTTTAATTTCATTTTATAGTATTGAAGGGGTTAATGGAAAGCGTAGCTTTTTGTATATTGGTATCATTTTCAAGTTCATTGTTTTAATTTCATTTATCATTCTGTCGTAGTTGCAATTGTGAGTGTTAGCATATTGGTATTAGTAGGCATGAAGCTATCTAGGAAGGGGGCTGTTTGGTTATTTTTCAATGTGGTGGGTTAGTTATTATCTTCTGCCATTTAAACTCTGTCTGTTGCATGTATATACTGAGGTTTTGTTGTTGTTTCTGTGATGTGGGAAGAGTTATCTGCTGTTTGAGTATATTGTTGGTTTATGCTTTAATTGGTTTGATATGGCTGTGCATTTTGTTGGGTTTGGCAAAGGGATTTTGTGTATTTTTTCCCTTGTTTCCTTTGGATCATTATACCTAGGTTTGGTTTGATGTATTCTGTTTTGTATTAGGCTTGTGTGGTGTTAGTTTAGTGGCTAAGCCTCAAGTTGTTTTCTTGATCTGTTGGTTTCAAAGAAATAAGTTGTTTTCAATGCATTTGTACGGCATTACTTTTTTTTATAACTTTTTTTACCTAAATTGAACATAAGATTGATTAATTAAGTTGAATGAGAAAAGGGAAAATGAATGTGTTTAGGGTGTGACATATGTACGTGTATATTCCATTCATTTGAGAATTCTATTTTATTTTATTTTATTTTAGTATTTTAATTTTTACCAACCATATCTTTGACTAATTAGTAGATTAATTATATTGATAAATTTGAATACGATTGATGATTAGTAATGTAAGTGTAGCACATCAGATGGTGGTACTATTAGTGCACCATCCCTACTAGCAATGTACTATTATAGGCCTACCCCTTTTATGATCTTGAAGCGTATTTGTGTGTTGAGCTGTCATCACTCATATTAAGTATGTAACCATGTTTTGTAGCTCACAAACAATTTTTGTTTATGAATTGGATACAAAGCTAAATTTTTAATGTTTAAATCCCTTATAATGATGCATCTACTACTATAATATAATTTAACTTACCATTAGTTCTAGTTGATATATTATAATTTATCTTTGTTTTATTGTGCAGGAAACTCGACATGTTTAGATGTATGAATTAAGAAGTGGCGAAAGTAATAAGTTTAAGTACTTTAAATTTGGTGGAGGGGAATTTTCTGCCTTTCCTCACAGGTTTGATTGAGAAGGAGCATTTTCCTGTGCATTTTTAAATGCTAGGTAGATTGGACTTCTAAACAAAATAGGTTATGGCCGTTATGCAGTGTTTGTCCTGGTGGTATTTTGATTATAGCTTTTACTGAAGTTTGACTTGAAGGTAGAAAACTCAATGCTTGAATGACTATAATTGCATAGCTTCTGCATTTAATGGTGGAATTCGTTGTTTGAGGAGTGGTAATTTAATTGACATAGTTAGATTTTCAAAGGAAGGCATTGATCTTTACATACGCCAAACTTATTCAGAACTATGTGAGTATCCATAGCTCATTGCTAATTTACTTATTTCATGTCTAGTAAATTTATTTATTACTACAAAAGTATAGTTCTATATATATATATACATATATATATGGTGATAGTGGGAGAACTTATTTTCACTTCTATTACCTTAGATGAAGAAATAAACTCATTTTTTGAACTTTCAAAAATTTTATTAGAAAAGAATGGATGGTACAAGGAGTACCGACCACTTCAAAAGAAAACAAAGGATTACTCATGATTTGTATATGCTTATTTTAATTTTTTTCTTCAAGTTTCGTAATAGGTTTTTTTTGTTGTCTCTTGTTTGTTGGGTTTGGTCATTCATGCATTTCTCTACTTTGTTTACTCACACAGATATTGGTTGGATTCAACTAAAGAAAGAAAGATTTATCATTTTGTGCTGCCGATGTCTAAAGTCTGCTACCGTTTTCGTAAGTCTGTTGCTCCTTTGTATCTCTTTTCTTTGTTTTTTGCTATTGTAAATTTTGTGAAATAATATGCCCTTGTAAACTTTGTGGTTTAAAAAACCCGCAAAGTAGAAGTGGAATGTTCGACCATTTAATTTGATAACCACACACCATTGTGTTTAGGACCTTATAATGCTGTCTAGTCTTTGGATATTAATTAGTGCTAATAGTGATTTTGTCTTGTCCTTCTAATCTTGCTGCAATTTATGTCCTGTCCTTGAAATCTAGATGCAATTTTTTTCTTGTCTTATGCTGCAATTTTATGTGCAACAAAATTGGGTTTTAAGTAATTTTTAGTTTACTTCACCATTGATTAAAGTTGAATATATCATTGTTGATGGTTTTTTTCCCGGTCATATGTTTATGTTTTATTTCCTATCATTTGTTGTTGGAGTGGTGTGATTTTAGCTACCGGATTTGAATTCGAGTTGTGATTTAGATTTTTAAAGTTCGGGAAAGATTCTCAATATATACTTATGTTTTTTCAGGTAATTAAATTTGAAGAGTCAAGAGATGTTCGGCGTTCTGAGTTTAGTAAGCACCGAGGATCATGAAACTTCAAATTTCGACGAAATTGTTTTAATATTTAGTTACTCTACTAATGTTTTAGTTTTGACTAGGAAATATCATTACTATATTTAGCTGAAGACTATAAATCACTTTAATTAGTTGTTTTGACTATTGTTTTAATTAAGTTGGATGTATGAAGGTTATTATTGAATGGATTATATGAATGAGTTTAAGTCATTGATATTTGTTCATTTATTTTTCTTACTTTTGTATATATTTTAATTATTTATTATTAATTAATAAGCCATTAAAATGAATACAAAATATTTTAAATTTTTTTTATAAAAAAATTGGACAATTGCGACGGTTTTAAAACTGTCGCAACCTCTACTACTAATTCTAATTTTTTGTAAAAAGATATATAGCGACGGTTTAAAACTGTCGCAATGCATTTGCGACGGTTGGAACGACGGTTTTAAGAACTGTCGCAAAGTACTCTTGCGACATAGAAATCATCGACGGTCAGTAAACTGTCGCAGATGTCTAACTGCGACGGTTGAAACCGTCGCAGATTGCAATTTTGACAGTCGCAAAGTGTCAATTTTCTTGTAGTGTGAGTTGTTTAAATATAAATTGTTGGAGTACATAAATTTTTTGACAGATATTTTTTTAAATAACAAAACTCTCACATTTTTTCGTCAACTGAATCTCATCAAACTACATGTTTTTATAAATACAATGTAAATTAAGATATATTTCCCCATCATTCTCTCACTTTGTTTCAACTTGGTTAGTAGTAATCTAGATGTAAATTTTTATAACAAAAAAAATTCAAATAAATAGACAACCTTGCATATCACAAAACTCACATTTTTTCGTTTCTAGTCCTCATTAAAATTACAAAAAAGATAGGGTCGTGTATTAATATATGGGTATAAATATTAATTATAGTGTAAATTATAAAATCAAAAGACACTCATATTAATAGGAGTATTAATATAAGTCATATTATAAAAAATTGGTTTTCCGTATTATTAATATGTGTATAAATTTCTAAGTTCTTATTAAAAAAAGTCTTTCGTCTCGTATTAATAAATTTCGTATTAAAACATTCATAGAAATATAACTCCGTAAAAACTACAAAAAAAAACCCGTACATGAGTATAAATATAGCTCATGTAGAAATTACAAAAAAAAAATAGTCCTCTTATTAATATATGGGTAGAAATATAAATCCTCATAGAAATATATGTTCTCGTAAAATTACAAAAAAAAAATCTGTAGAGAGTGATCTCCCACGTTCTCGTATTAATATACGATTTTTATTTTTAAATTACATAGACGTTCATTTTATATTGATGATTTTATTTAAATATGAAAAATAATACTCTAGAGAGTGATCTCTCACTTTCCGTTCTCAACAATATGATATTTTCTCTCCCGTCGTCGTAGAAATTATTAAAAGAAATATAAACTTTGTATGATATATGAATATAAATATAAATCACGTGTAAATTAAAAAAAATAGGCACTTTTATTATTATATTAGTATAAATATTTATCCCGTGTAAACTATAAAAAAAAAAGTTATATTAATATAAGTGTAAATATTTTTCATAAGCAATAAAATAAAATATCAGAAAATTGCTTCAAAAAAAAATCATAAAAATATAGTTTTAGTTGTTGGTGGAATCGAACCGTGTATCTCATACTAAATTTTGTTTGTGAGAGAGACATAGATGACACACATAAACTTTGATTCATTAGAGATTGTTTCGTAAAATTTTGTTCATGAGAGAGACCTCCGTAAATATAAATCATAGATGACACCCAACATTCTTTCATATTGTTTCAACATATTTCGCAGAAATTCACGTGTAAATTTGAAGAACAACAAAAAAATTACAAAGAAATAGAAATTCATGCATATTACAGAACTTGCACATTTTATTGTAAAAAAAAAACTCTCACATTCAATCATCTTCCATTATTTGTTGTAGATTGATTCAACTAAATCTCATCAAACTACATTTTTTAAAAAAAAAATATAGTGTAAATTAAGATATATTCTCACACTGTTCTTCCATCTTGTTTCATAATAATCTACATGTAAATTTCAAAAAAAATACAAATAAACAGACAACCTTGCATATCACAAAATTCCCACATTTTTTTGTTCAGAAAATAACTCTTTCACATTCAGTGATCTTCCTACGTTTATTGTAGATTTATTAAAGTTAATCCGATCAAACTATATTTTTTAAATACAATGTAAATTAAGATATTTTTTTCATCGTTATCTCACCTTCTTTTTTCAACTTGTTTCGTAATAATCTACATATAAATTTCAAGAAAAAAAATACAAATAAATAGACAACTTTACATATCACAAAACTCCCACATTTTTTTTGTCAAAAAAGAATTCAAATTTAGTTATCTTCCTATATTTATTATAGATTTATTCATCTGAATATGATCAAACTACCTTTTTTGTTAAATTTAAGATATCTCTTTTCCCATCATTCTTTCACCTTGTTTCAACTTGTTTCATAGTAATCCACATATATATTTCCAAAACAAAATAAAAAAAATAGACAACCTTGAATAGTACAAAACACTTTTTTTTTGTCAAAAAAAACTTTCTTATTCAGTAATATTCCTACGTTTATTATAGATTTATTCAACTGAATCTCATAAGACTACATATTTTTATTCATTGATAAGTTTGGTGTATCACTTGTGTTTCAATAAACTAATTCGCCACTATTTTTATTTTTGTTAGAATGAAGTGTCAAAAATCGTTTATTTTTATTCATATAATTTTTTTTTTGTGAATTAGAATAATTTTCTTTAATAGAGCGTTTATGTTAAAGTTTTAGAATTGAACTACCTTTATAATAGATTTTTTAAAAAAAACATTTATTCTAGTTAGATTCAACTGAATCTCACCAATTTATTGTAGATTTATTCAACTAAATCTCATCAAACTAAATATTTTTTTTTTAAATACAGTATATATTTAAATATATTTCTCCATCTTCTCTCACCTACTCAATTCAAACTATTTCATACTAATCTACTTGTAAATTTCAAATAACAAAAAAAAAGTACAATTCCTTGATAATTACTTTAGAAATTTCTTAATATTTTAGAAATTTTTTATATGAAAATAATTTGTGATTTAAAATAATTACTTTTTGTTACTGATTAAAAAATAAGTGATTTTGACATTAAATAATTTAAAGATTATCTTTTAGAGATTTTACAAAAATATAGAATCTATTTTGTGTTTGTTTACCTTTATAAAAATTGCTTTTTATAAAAAAAAAATCTTTAACTTGTTTGAATGCAACCATATAAAAGTGATTTTGTATGACAAAATTACCATAAAGAACGTCCAAATATAATATATCATATAAAATAAATATATCCCAACAAATTTCTAAATTTTTTGACACTTATTTTCTCTTTCTTCTAAAAAATCTATACAAAAAGCTAATAATGTGTTATTTTATAAAAAGTGATATTTATTTAAAAAAAGTAATTATTTTTTAAAAAAAACTATAACAAACGGCAACTATATGTCTCTTAATTCTTACAAAAAAAAAGTCTCTTAATTGATATTCCCTCTGTTCCTTTTTATTTGTCATTTTAGAAAGAAAGAAAAAAGATCAAATTAGGAAGGTGTATTTTTGCACCTTATTTTCTTATTATACCCTTCTTTTTAGAATATATATTCTAATTTTAATCCACCCATAAATTCCTATTTTTTTTGCACACACACTTTCTCTTTCGTTTTTATTTGGTACATCGGAAGATACACACTTTCTCTTTCAAAAAAACAAAAACCACCAAATAAAAAATTGTAACAAACTTTTACTTTTTGGTGCAAAATTTATAACCAACTTTATGTAAAAAAATAAATAAATTTTGTTACAAAAAATTAGAAAGAAAGGTATAATAGGTAAAATATAACCTAAATTGTCAAAACGACAAATAATTAGAAACAAATATTTTTTAAAAACGACAAATAAAATGTAATGGAGAGAGTATTAAAGCACATTTGAAAATAATCAAAATGTATTTCCGAAAACAATATATGTCACCAAACAAATTTATGATTAATTCTATCAATGTGAGTAATAATGCATAATAATCAATGAGTGAAAACATCGGTCTATTAAACTAAATGAAAAAATTAAATAAAATAGTCAATAAAAAAAGTGCATAATAATGCATTAAAATTAAACAATGAAAATCTGTTGTTTGACGATCATAAATTTGTCTAATCTTTCTTAATTTTTATATTGGTCTTCATATATGGTTGTGGATAAATCAGCTTCATCAGGGTAAACTCTCCTAACTGATATACCATCAACTTTATGTGAGCATAAATCTACGACATCTAAAACAGTTCTATCTTTGACCTTCTCCTTTACTGTTTTATCAAACTTTGTTATAAGATCTTGTGAATCGCATTGATAAAATATTAGACCATATAAAGTACGAATTGCACAGATAAAAATTAAAAAATATAAAGTATGAATTGCAATGATAAAAAAATTAGAAAATATAGAGTATGAAACTTATTAGTACACATAATTATTGATAGTTATAAGTTAAGAAGAAAAAGTTAATCTATAAATTTAATAAGTTAAGAGGAAATAGTTAATCTATGAAAATTGAGTTTTTAAATGAAAATTTTAGGTGCTTACCGTGGAACTACTTTTGATGCATGTCTTTGACTCTCTTGCATTAGTATTTTGTGCCATGATCTTCTTATATATTATGTTTTTGACACGACTGATACCACCAAACACCATCATCAATATATTTGATTTCAACCATGATTATAAACATTGATTCATACAATTTATTCACAGTAATATTTATCAAAGTGTTTTAGTAAAAGAAATAATAATAATAATAAGAATAACAATAACAATAATAATAATAAAATACCCATAAATTGTAAAAGAAAATTGTCTTACTTGTTGACATTCTAGAAGTGTTTCAATATTTTTCATAGGTGTGATTTTAAGTAGACCGTGATGGAAAATCTTGGAGATGAACTGAAACTTGTATAAGAGAAACATTCTTTTTATAAGTTCTAAAAAAAATTAAAAGGAAAAATTAATAAATAATTATCTGGATTAAATGTAAAATTTCTTTATATGCATAACTGAAAATTTCTTAAATGTAATTTATAATTGATATAATAATAGAATCATACATCAATTTTAACGTCGCAACTTCGGGAATATCTGGATTAAACATGAGCCACGAACAGTCTAAACTGATGTTCAAATTCTTTGACCATGAATGTCATGTGTTTCTCACGATGAATGTGTTTTCTTTATATAGTTAAATTATATTCGGACTTGTTATGCTAGAGTGGAAACAAATTAAGTTGTTGTTATCAGTAAAATATTATTTTTTGTTACTATCCATAATTTTTATTTTAATTGCTTAAGTTAATTAAAAAAAATCTTTACAAAAAAAATAATCAGTGAAGCTTTAATTGAAAACACCTAAGCAAATTTTTCTAAGAATACAACCAAATTATGCTAAAAAAAATATAAAAAAAATCTTAGAAAAGCTCTAATTGAATGCCACATAAGCAAATTTTTCTGAGAATGCACGAGAGAGATCCGTGAACCTATCGTAATGTATATAAATAAATAAATAAATATAAATATAATATAATATAATAGAGATTAATTACAACAACTAAATGTTTTATCATTCTTGAACTTTTTCCTCAAAATATCATTCTTGCCACCACTAACGATACTTATTTTGACATGATTACAATTACAAAGCCAAAAAATAAAATCACCTAACACATTAGCAAATTAACAATGGAAGAAACATGTCATAGTTGAAGCATCAACAACAGAATTATACAGCGAGAATACATGTGGTTGTTTGGAAATTTTCTAGAGCGAGCTTGAATGTATCCTCTAGAGAAAGCTCTAATTAACATATGTTTGAGCCAATCTCTCATGTACGTTTAAGCTCCCTACGATGAATTTCCAAACACTAGCAATCATAACAATAATAGTAAATGTTACTACAATGATATATGAACTAGACTTATTCTATTAGGCGCATACTCTTATTAATTGTGTAACAACAGCTCCGTGAAAACTCTTGCAACTCGAATGCCTCTTCTTTTTCCATAACCAGCAAAAGTGTTTTTTGCCGTTCATTTTTTCCTTTTAAGAACTTCAAGAACATGTTTTGCTGTGCAGTATGCAATAGACTGGATAGTGACCATTGGATTCACTCCTAAAGCTGTGGGAAAGACACTTGCATCTGCCAAATATAGATCCTCAACTTCCCATGTTTCCCCCATTTGGTTCACAACTGATTCCTTCGGGTTAGTACCCATACGACAGCTCCCCATCTGATGTGCTGAGCATACTGGTGTCGAAAGGTCTGTAAAAGCCATTGAACTTTCTTCCTTAACAAATTTCTCAAATTCATGGTAGCTCACTTCCTTTACCTTTAAGCTCCTTCCCTTATTATTATGTGTCCCAATTTCTTCAGCTCCGGCTGCTGCCAATATTCTAAGCACCTTCTCAATTCCTTTGTTTAAATTATCTTCGTCTACATCTTTCATCTTATAACTTATACAATTCGGTGAACCCACAGTTCCTGATCCTTGATCCCTTGCCAGAGCAAATACATGAGCAGTTCTTGAAAACTTGCGCATTCGATCTTTTATATCCGTTCCAGAATTCCACGGCATTAGGATTGAGAATAAGCCTGGATGCAATGAAGGTGTTTGAATCACCGCACCATATCCAGAACTGTTGAAGTCTGCAACAACTGTAGACATTGCTGTCATAATCCCTCCTTCATAGCTTTTCTTATGTTCCTCTGGCCACAACTCAGGTGCATCAGGGAAGTATCCCCAAGCCATCGTCACCGGATGAAGATGCAAGTTTCTTCCTATGTTTTCGTTTTTCAAACCACTTCTTTTGAGTAACGGTGGAGTACTTAGCGCTCCACATGCTACAATTGTGACCTTAGACTCCACCACACAAATTTCTTTTTTTCCCTTGTAGTCAATAGCAAAAGCCACTCCTTTTGCTACTTTCCTGTCTCTTCCTTTCTTTTCCCCGTGTAAGATTTGTATGGCCTCACAGCTAGGAAGAATTGCTCCATTACCAGATTTCACCAAGTCTACAAGCCATGTCTCTGACGTACCCTTCTTCTTTCCATCCTTACATCCCATAAAACACCAACCGCAGTAGTGATCCGGTGGAGCATTCCTCGGAATATTATTAACAGGATACCCCATTTCATGACACCCTTTCCTTAGTACAGCATTGTTAAATCCTTCCTCTTCAAAATCAGATTGGACTCCCATTTTCTCACACACAGCATCCATGGCTTCTTTGTATAATTTACTTTCAAATAGTTCTAGCTCATGGCGCTCGCACCACTCCTTGCATACATGGTTAGGGGTTTTGATGCTAGCTGACCAGTTGATTGCAGACCCTCCACCAACTGTGGAACCTGCTAGTACTAGTACTGACATATCATCTGTTGCTATCAAACCATGAGAGAGGTACATTTGATCCAGTGCTGGTCCTTCAAGAAGTGAAAGATTTTTCCTAGCTAAATAGTTTCCTTTCTCCAATACCAACACTTTATAACCACTTTTTGCTAGAACTCCTGCTACCACTCCACCTCCCGAGCCAGAACCAACAACTACTGCATCGCATTGGATAACTAGAGAAGGAGATGAGATGGTAGAAGCTTTATTTGTTGGAGGAGTGACAGATACAGGGAATCCAAATCGTCTTAGTGAATCTGAGATCATGTCACGCGGATAGTTCAGATGGACAAGACCTTTGTAAAGAGGTCCTAAAACCTCTTCACCACCATCGTCATCATCTTCTTTTTCTTCTTTTCGTCCATTTTTGGATGTTTTGTGCAAAATTTTGTTCTTCTGTTGTGCTTTGAACTTTTGATCAGGTCCACTATATCGAATTGCCTTCCATGACGGGTTGTTTTCTTCTTCATCTACCTGAAAATGAAGGAGTTATGGCCTAATGAGTCCATGATTCCGAGCAATCAGAAATGAAAAATATATAAATTGAGAATAACATAAATTGCCAGATTTGAGTCAAATAGATTTTGGGTGCGTTCGATCTACTAAAAAATAAAACATTGACAACTTTTGTTGTACTGCTGCATTTGATTTTGAAATTACTCCTGAAATAGGACAAATCGGAAGCAAGAGACAAGAAAAAAAACTCAAGTTCTTGTTATCACTAAACCACATCACAACATTTTGTCTCAAGTACTAGTACTAGTTGTCTAAATTATAAAAAAAAAAAAAACATTTTATCCATTAAACATCGGACAAAACAGCAGATTATTCAATATCTTAAAGATTGTCTTGTAATGTTTTGTTCTACGTTATTTGATCAAGTATTTATATTTCACATATCAAAAGTATTTTTTCACATTTGTTTATATTTAAATTTAACATCGAAGTAGTACAAATTTATTGTTTTTACTACAACTATGAGAATGAGATATGGATGGCCAGTGTGGTGTGGGGGTTGTTGTCACAATCCCAGGGAGAATCAAGCGAATGTCAGTAGGTGTGATATGTGAGTTGTAGCAAGCAAGTAGAGACATGCTTTAATTTTGAAACCAAATGCCAATCAAGTTTTATTATTTTGTGCAATCAGAAAGCCTCCTTTAATATAAATAATCCATTTTACTCAAAATAACTCAATTCAATTAGATGATCTATTTTATACAAAATAATATTTTTTTTTGAGGCATTTAGTCAAAATAAAATGACAATATGATTATTCACAATTAATTGAATGATTATTTGCCTAAAAATAATCCAATTCACACACCCCATGTATCTAATGCAAAAATTAACCTTGCAAACAACTACTCCCTCCGTACCAAAATATAAGTCGTTTTGACCAAATTACACAAATTAAGAAATGCAATCATTGTTGTATGGAAAAGATAAATTATGAGTTAGTTTACAAAATTGTTCTCCATTAATAAATAGTTAAGGGTATAATAAGAAAAATATCATTAAATGCTTCATTGGTAATGTAAAACGATTTATATTTTGGTACAAATTTTTTTCTCAAAGTGACTTATATTTTGATACGGAGGGAGTAATTTTTTTTTTTTACAAAGAGCAAACAACTAATTTGTTCTATCGGTAACTCGCTCTCAAATAAATCATTAATTTTTTAATATCTTAAAATAAATTTAATTTTTGTTTAATAATTTTCAATTTAATTTTTCAATTACAATTTATTTCACTAAGTACTTTGTCTTTATCCATTTTTTTTATCAAACTAGTCTACTTCAAATTAGTCGTCATCTTTATCTTTTTTTTTTTTATCAAAATAGAATCCATATTTTACTCAATAATAAAGAGAGTTGTCAATGTGAGTTTGACAAAATTATATTGATATTGTGATTTGTTAAAACTCTAAAGTATAGTTTCTGTTAACTTCACCATAAATTCAAACTGAAGTTATATTTTTATCATAATATTTACTGCATTACAAGAAAAGAGGTAAAATAATTATGGCATAGTCGATAAAATAAGTAACTCTATTTTGAAGAAGAAAAAAAAGGAACAACAATTGTTTCAACAGTGTTTTATTCTACATTTATGTATTCCTTTGACTACAGAACTAGAACAGGGCAAGATGTTTGTACCAAAAAAAAAGAACAGAGGAAGATGTAAAAGTTGTCAACAGCAACAAATATTGATGATCGAAAAGGGGAAGGAAATTGGAAGAAACAAAAATCATTTAATGCTTTTTTTTTAACAAAGTCATTTAATGCTTATATGCCTATAATTAAATTTATAAGGTCTGCTTTTGCTGCAGTTAGAAATCAATGTTATTCCCTCCTTTTTTTTTCTTGGTTTTTACACTTCTTGAGAAACAGACTCTAATAGTTTAGAGTTCGGCTGCGAGGTAAGTAAAATTTAACCAAAAAATTGTTTCATCCAAAAATCGAATCTGGATTTTTCTAAAATCTGTCATTTAGTGAAATTCATTAACCACTTGAACTCAATGAATTAGTTAATGTTACTCCCTCCTTTGTCCATGAGGTGTTAGTAGTAAGACATAATTAATAATTGTAAAAATGACATTTAATTTAATTATTGAATAGTACTACTAGTACAAATTTTAAAAAAGTAAATGTTATATTGCAATAAAATTGAAAGAGTCACTAATATGTTCTATTTAAAGGGGAATAGTATAATTATAATTACCTGAGTAAAGAAGACTAGAAGTGTGAGAAGTTTTACAGTTCTGAATAACATTCTAAGAAGACGAAGATAACTGATAGACCAAGATTGCATTATTTTTTGGCGTTTATCCGAAGACAACTCGGGGAAGCTATGGAAGAAGGGATAATTTGTTGAGATACTTGCTGTACCACACAGAATCAATGTGCCATACCATGTTGATAGTAGCCATAATGTCAACGTCAATAACTTTGTACTTGGGTGATTCAGTTTCTCACTCACCAAATTTCCTACCTTCAAATTCAAGCAAAAACAATTAACCACGCACGCACATAGTATTTGTAATTGTAATACTCCTATTCCTACGGTGGTACCACAAAGATTAATAAAAACTTGTCAGAAATATTACTCTATACTAAATTAGTATATTTGACCCTGTTTGTACTTCTGTCAAAAAGAGAAACCGTGTCATTACTTTTATATTTGCATTAAATGGGAATAATATGGAGGCTTTAATTGTAGGGGTTGTTGTTGTTGTTACTCTTCAATTTCAGATTTTTGGTAGTTAAATAAATGTTCTTTTTTTAAAATATATAGACGAAATAGTAAAATAAACTAACACATATAAGTGAGTGATCGGGGTCCAAACCTTAGTCATGGGACTTAAGAATTTAGGTAATTTTTGTCAATTGAACTATAACTTATTGACAAAGTCTAAAATTCGCTATGATGTAAGTAAAGTTTGACCAAAATTAGTTTTATTCACGAATTAAACTCAGGTATTTTCCAAATTTCGTAGTTTGTTGAAATTTATTAACCACTTGAATCAAATGTATTGATGAAATTCTCATTTTTCGGTATAAAAAGACTATAAAGACTCAACTAAACACAACCATCAAAATTTTGAAATTGAAAATAATCAACTTGCTATATAGTACTCCCTTCGTCCCATTATATAAGCATTCTTTCAAAAAAAGTTTAGTCCCAAAATATAAGTTCATTTGCAAATTACTATGTGCAATTATTATTTTTTTTCTCAACACATACCCCTAATTATTACACTAACTTGCATTGAAATGTGAAAAGTTAAATTAAATACACATAAAAACAAAGGACAATTTAGTAAAATTACACACAAATTAGACACAATAATTACATTAACTAACATTTCTTAATAAGCGTGATAATGATCAAATGGGCTTATATAATAAGACGAAGAGAGTATATAGTATGCTATAAATAAGATTATAAATGATGATGATTTTGAAATTATGAATAATTAATTTGCTATATTATTTCGACAAGTACAGAAAGATATAAAAAAAATTTCCTTTCAATTCAGAAGCAAAGATATAAATGATGATGATTTGATACAAAGAAGAAAAAAAAAATTAAAATAATAATAATAATTAAAATGCTACCTGGATATAATTTTTTAGCAAGAAATAGATACAGTAACATTTTAATCTCTTCATGAAAAGTAATAGTTTTTTTTTGAGAAAACAAAATAATAATTTTTGTGTATACGCTGAAGTTGCATATCAAAATGCTATGCATAATAATTTCTTTGGAAAATTACTACACTTAGAATTTTTATTAAAACAGTAATACTAGTTTGGACCATTAATTTAAATAAGAAAAACTAACCACTTAATTATGTTTAATAACCATTCATAGTTGGCAGAAACGTCATATTAAATATAGGAGTTTATATTCGAATTCTGGACAATCCACTTTTCTTTTTAAAGGGGAAATTTCTTTTTTTTTTTATGATACATAATGGTGAAATTTCTAATTAATAGATTAGTTGATCAAAAAAATAACAACATTTATATATATGATCATAATTAAGTTCTAACAGAATATCCATATTATTAAACTTTGACACACCATTATCATCCAAGTTTGAGATTCTCACAGTTGTATGTAAATTTCAGGTGATAAAAATACAAGAAAGAAAAGAGATTGAGAAATAAATAAATAAATAAAATGTTGATATAGTCTTACACGTTCAGGTGTGCCAGCCATGGAAGCAGAAGTACGGTAAAAGTTGTTGACAGATTCATCAGAGGAATTAGCAACAACGTTGTTGTCTTTGATGGAAGGTAACATGGTATCACAAAGAGCAGCTAAGGATTTCATTTGCCTATGAGATAATGAATTTGGAAGATTGAATTGTTTTTTCTGCTGTTCATCAATATTATTATTATTATCAAGAAGATTCTTTGTGTCAAACTCACCAAGCTCAACAACAGTGTGAACTTTTGCTTCATTCATTCCCAACCTGAAGCTACCACTTCTACTGTTACTTTCCCTATGGTTATTGTTGTTCTTCTCCATACTTGACTTCATTTGTTTCTCTTTTGCATTTCCCAAAGCTATATATAGAGAGAATGGTTGGCTTGTTTGGAATTTACTTAAATGAAATTAATGAAAATCATATACCGTTCAAGAAAAACTTAAATAATTTTTTTTCTTTTTCTAATTGTTATAATTTCACCCTAAAAGACGAATAAATGAGCATATCAGAGTTTGAATTTCAGTCCCTGCACATTGCGTTTAAATGTTATATCAACTGAGGTAGAACTACAGGACTAAATAAAAATATTCTATTAACAACATATGATTGAAATGAAAAATAATAATAATAATAATAATAATAATAATATAAATTAGTCATCGTTAATGGTGGTGAATACTTCTTACTTATATTATGATAAGAAAAAAGTAAAAAAAGTGAATCGAGTTACAAAAAGTCAAACTCTAGTCATAAACGACGTTCAGTCTAATAATTTCAGCAGTTTCTACTAATTAAACTAGGACTATATATGTATGTATTAACAAAATTTTAAGGTGTAGTAAAACATTAAAGTTAGTTATTAACTAATTTCTTTTTTGAACGGCATTATCAACGAAAAATGATTTTTATCACCTTACTGTAGTATATGCCAAAAGTGAACAAAACAAAAATAGTACTACCAAACGTTATTTGGTTCGGTAATTGGTGTTGGATTTGGTAGTTAGGAAGATCATAGCCGATCTCCGCAATTGTGTTTGGGAGGAAATTAGGACTACTTGATATCAGAATTCGTTCTGAAATTTGTACTAATACTACAGTCGAATTCCCATAGAAATCAGAGGGTAATAACAAAAAAAAAAGAGTATTTTTGTTTCTTATTATAAAAGACAAATATACTTTGTGGATTCATTAAAATACAAATGTATCTGAATTCATTAATAGCTCATATTCATTATTTTTTTTAATAAATCTAAAAAGTACATTGTGTTAAATTTGAACCGAACCACTAACAACAGTCCATTGTGTTAAATTTGAACTAGCCCAATACTTTATATTCACAAGCTAAATTCTAAATTCCAAATACTAAAACACAACACGGCAAGGCAAACTTGTATTTTATGTTTCAAAATTATGTTATTGTTTATTTGGTGTATGTTATTATTGTAAGTCGTTTAAAAAAATAATAGCAGATATTATACTGAAAAAACAATTGTTGCAAACCAAGTATAGTATCTGATCCAAACTGATCCAAACCGACCAGTTTCGGATCGGATTCAATTTTAAAAATCAAACCAAACCGACTTTAACCGAACCAATTAAATATTCATTAATTCGGACATCGGATTCACTAGAAACTGATCTAAACCGATCCAATTACACCCCTATATATACATGTGATATCAATAGAAATATGTACACAATTGTACCCAAAAAAAAAAATATGTACACAATATTATAAATAATATTATATATTCTTATCATTGTCATTCTTATAAGATATGACATAGAAAATCAAAATTTAAAATGTAGTCCCATTCTATTTCACATGAGATATGTATTAAATTCTTTTAATCGCGGTAAGTATTATAATTGGATGCTTAAGTGAATTTTGTTGAAAAATACATAATAATATCTTATCATGCAAATATATATATATATATATATATATATATACACTGTAAGGTCATCAGAGTCGGTCCGAAGTATTCAGAGGCCTTGTTTAAGAATAAAAAATAGGCCTTTAATAACAAAATGTAAAAAAAAAAAAAAATCATCTTTAATTTAAATTACAAATAACATAAAAAATTTCATATTTTAATCCTAACAACATTTTATATTTTAATCAATAATAACTTTTGGTTTACATAAAACGAGTCATTTTAATAATACTATTGTGAAGGAAGTCAGTAAAATTCTATATGCGATAACTATGATATGAAAACAATTCACGGCTTTGAAAAAGTGCATTTTTTTTTATTTTGGTCAAGTCGTCTAGTGGCTAGAAATTTAACCTAGAAAATGCATTATCCACTTGCCAACTAAGTTTAACATATTTTTTAACAACCTTAATTAATTCTGTCTTTGTCCCGAAATATAATGTAAAATTAGTCAACCAAAGTTAATGTATCTAGTCCAATTTTTTAACCAAATACATCAATTTCCTTTGAGAAAAATTTATGCTTATAAATGAACATAGATTGTATTTAACTACAAAATATTGTTAGTTTACATTTTTTTAGTGATGCCACGTCTTCTACTTACAATAGACTGCAAAGTTACTTATCAAATTAAAAATGTGTCTACTAAATTTATTTTTTAACAAAATAAATATTTTTAAATAATAACAAAATCATTATTTTTTTTACACATATATTTAAATTTTAATAGACACATATAAATATTTAGAGGCCCTAATTTTTTGAGGCCCTGCGCGGTGGCTCACCTGGCACACCCCACAGGGTCGGGCCTGAAGGTCATTAATAATAAGTACAATGTATAATATCAATTCTCGTATCGAGTATATGATATTGTGTTCGTAAAATACATATCTTATTTTTCTTTAAACTAATTAAGTTTGTGTTAATCCAATTGGAGATTATCCGGTCTCCGTATAAAAAAAATTCTTGCACATAGTTTTAGTCTCAACTAGAATTTAATTTGTTTAATTATTATTTTGAATGGTTTTTATATAGTTATGTTTAAAATATCCTATAAAGTTTATCTGCAAAATTTAAATTTTTTTAACACAATATAAATTAAATATGAATTTTTTAAAATGTCAACCATTTAAGATTAAAGTAACAAAAATTATAACATATATAAATCAATTTTTTATCGCATTTTCTTCTTGAGAAACTTTTTATGATGTTTCTAAACATACATATGAAATAATCAATCAAAACATGTTGACTTAGTAATAGGGACAAAAATGAGTGCAAAATTATTTTTTAGAAACTAAAATTTTTAATAAAAATTAAATAAAGATTAAACTTAGAAGGTCACCATTTTGTAAAGAGCAAAAACATATTTAATCCTTTTGTTTTTTGTGAAGAAAAGCTAAACTAACCTAGCTAAATTGTCACTAGAGACAGTGAATTGAGACTTTGAAAAAGAGCACATTCCCAAACCCCACGCCAATACTACCAGGTCAACCCAAGTGGGTTAACATTTAACCCTTAAAAATATAATTAGGGTTAAATATAATTTTGATCCCAACAAAATGGTGACCTATTAAGTTTAGTCTCTATTTAATTTATATTAAATTTTTACTCCCTATAAAATAATCATGCAGTCATATTTTTTCCTTACTATTAAGTACACGTGTATTGTTGAATGATTTTTCCACAAATATATTTAAAACATCATAAAAAGTTTCTCTAAAAAAATGAGCTCAAAATTCAATTTTTAGGTCACGATTTTTGTTACTTTTTTCTGGAACTTTTTCCATTTAAAATGTTCTTATTTAATTCATATCTTCTTCAAAAAAAAAAACTAAGTTTTAGTAAATAAACTTGGGTTAAATATGTTTTTAATCCTATAAAATGCGAACCTTCTAAATTTAATCCTTACTCCTTACATAATTTTTATTATATTTTTAGTCCCTATAATTGTTTCTTGCATATAGTTTTAGTCCCTACTAAAATTAAATTTGCTTAATTATAATTAAACTCTTAAATTTTTGAAATATTTTTTTATGGGCATTTTTAAAATATCATATAAAGTTTATTTATTAAAATTTAGAATTTGTTAACATCATATGAATTTTTCAAACAAAAAAAATATCGAGATAAAATTAACAAAAATCATGATCTGGAAATAAGATTTTGAGCTCGTATAATGATGATCTAAACATATATATACATGTGAAAAAATCATTTAAAAATACATGTTGATTTACGAGTGGAATCAAAGCTGAGTGCATGATAATTTTCTGAAACTAAAAATTAAAATTAAGTAAAGACTGAACTTAAAAAGTTACCCTTTTGTAGAGATTAAAAATATATATATAATTCAATAAACTTTATATGATATTTTAAACATGTCAATAAAAAAATCGTCAAAATTTTAAGAGTATAATTATAATTAAACAAATTTAATTTTAAAAGGGACGTCAACTAAAACTATGTGCAAGAAAAAATGTAAAGAGATTAAAAATATAAAAATCCAGCAAGAACAGAAGTCAAAAGATCCGCATTTTTTTATGTCAAGTAGTCTAGCGTCTAGAAATTCCACTTTTAAAGTGGAAAGTGGGACGATCGAGGTACGAATCCCCGCCCCCTACATATATAATACGATGTCCAACCAATTGAGTTAAACTCATGGGACAAAAGATCCACATTTTATAGGTATCAAAAACATATTTGACCCTTATAAATTTAAAGTCTTAATAAGCGGTCTCAATATTGCTGCCTCTTTAAATCGGCCAGCTGTATCTCTTTTCCTTTTTTTTACCCTCTAATTTTTTGGAAAAATAGATTTTAACAGTCTAAAATTTAAAGCGAATTATAACTAATGTTTTCTTGTATAACCCATGCTTTTCGTATTTTTTATTGATTAAACATATTGTGACATTATGACGTGCAACTGACGTTTTTGTTAGGCGTTGCATGTACAAGACAATAAATGGCAGGATTTTCAAATCAAATGCAAAAAGAATTCATCCACGTTTTGTCTAGTGCGCCGGCCTTCCGTTAAGACCTCTTTGCCAACAAGAGATAGTAGTATATAACTATATATATATTTAGGTAGACTTGGTATATGGGCTGAGGTTCGCGGGCAATTCCGTTTAACCCACAGTTCATGCAGATTTAAGTCGAATTTTTTCGGTCCGTTAATATTTTGATTCATGTGGTTTGGACGGTTAAAGCCGCGGGTTATGCGGGTTAAATCCGCAGGTTCACAGGTTGACCTGTGTAATCCACCTTTATTTTTTAGTTATTTGTTTTTTAAAATTAGTTAATTATCTACAATATATTAGTACTATTTTATTTTTGAATCGGTTGATAAATATTTTTTGTTGTACTTAATATTGGTTTGAACTATTCAAATTCTTTTTATTAATTATTTTAACAAGACTGTTGAAGTTCTTATTAAATATCATTTGTGTTTATCTTATAGATTTGAGGATTGAGGCGTGTAAAGAAAGAATGACAATGCGAACCAGTTGAATTTGATTTTAGTTGCACTACTTTACAGAAAGAATATCGATAAGTTAAAAAATGTCACAAAGAATTTTTGTAATACCAAATATTTTTGTTTATTTTGAAAAAAGTGATTTTTCTAAAAATTATAATAGTCTGCGGGTTAACTGTTTAACCTGCAGATTTATGAGGATCGTACTCAGATCAACAATCATAACCCGTTTACATTTTGTGACGGACTTATTCGTCTCGTTTAATATGCAGGCTTATATGGGACGGGTTTAAACGAGGCGGGCTACCCCGCATACTCAACTCTATATATAAGAGTAGCTAATAAAATTAAATGTGTTCACTCTCAAGTGGTTACATTACGTTTTGAGGTAATGTTCAATTGAATTTACAAATTTATTTTTTGTAATGATATTTCATCGGGTTTATTTAAATGTAGTATATAAATTATTATTTATCTCAATTCTTAATCTTAAATAATGTGAGATTTTTTTTAGATGTACTTGAATAATTTCTTCAGTCGTTGAGGAGCATTTTTTAAAAATGAGATTAGAGGTATACTGATCATAGTTGTTACTTGGTCAAAATAAATTGTAAAAGGTTTGAAAGTAGTACAAGGCAATCAACATTGGTCGTCTCTCAAGGACTCTAGTTCGAAATTAAGCAATTATCATATTCAAATTCAAATTGTAAATAAGGGGGTTTCGGTTTATGAAAACAGATTATAAAGAGTGAAATATAGTTAATAAAAGATGATCGATCAATTGGTTTAGGTAAACCGTTTATTATGTCTATCATAGGTTTCTGAAATATATTCATTCAATATCTATTGACGACTGGTTACAAAACTGACTAAACAAGTGGGCATCAGATTCATGTGAGTTCATTCGATTAAGCAAAGAATGCATTCAACCAACCGTAGACAATGAACAAGCGTCGCCACTGAACACGGTTGACATCATAACATAACTCAGCCAGCCCTATGGCCTATTGCTAAGAGCTATAGTTCATATCAGCTTCCTATTCGAATAAATTTAAACAAGCCTTGAATTGATTCGAATAACTTTAAAACACAAACTCGAATGGATTAAGAATCAATGAATTTGTGCATAGAATATTAAAAGAATGTAAAACTGATATAAAACATCTATTGATAAATGAAGGAAATTGTTATTAAGCACAAAACCTCAAGAACATACAAACGAGTTTCCGTTACCGATGGACCAACCTACGGTTTTTAGTTCTCCATAAGCTTCAGCCAAATCCTCATAATCTATTACGTGAATGCTGAATAGTATTGACCTAGGCTAAGTTTCAGTATTTATAATGTAAAGAAAACGGGCCATCAAACAATTGGGCCGAAAAACACATAAGTTGTGCTGAAAATAATTATTTTTCTTAAGTTTGGGACATTGACGTGTAATTATGAGTCATTTGCGCTCTGAGTTGGGTTTTGGCTTCAACATAAAAGTTGTAGATTTTGTTTGTTAAATTTTCAATGCAACTGATTGCGCCTCAATCCGATATTCCTAACTCCAGTTATGGTCTGCGCAATGAGAAGGTGTCAATTTACTGTTTAATACGAAAATAAATAGCAAAACTTAAATAATAGCAAAACTAGACTCTAGACTGAAAACATTATAAAAACACTAAAATAGCAGGAGAAGTCATAAAATTTTCATAGCACAGGATGAATAAAAGTGCACTAAAAATGCACTGATCATATACCTCTTTTAGTGTAGGTTTTGATAATTTTATTGGTGTTCCATTTTTATACGGCACATTTGTTTTGTAATTCCTTTTTTTTATCATTTTTTGTATGTCTTGCGTAGAGATTTATCTTATTAATAATATATTTCCTATTAAAAAAATTCGCCCAATCAATACTAATTAACAGGCCGATAAGAGAGATGCAGTCAGGGGCGGTGCTGCATAGTTTTGCGCCCTACTTGCAGTTGTGTTTTCTTTTCTTTGTGTTGTATATTTTCGTTTGTTACATGTTATACTATCATAATATTTATATATTATTAATTAGTATATTAGTGATTATATGAGAACTAAAATTAATATTTTGTTGCTCATGCTCGAGGATTGGCAAATCTTTGACTTGAATGTGACTTTCTCCTCTTACTCTAAGCCTTTAAAAATGTGGAACTTATCCGTTGGAAGCTTAAAGTTAAATTGAAGAATTGTCTTCATATCATTAGAAGTTTTTGTTTTAGATTTTCTCATATTTAATAGAGAAGGAAATTCTTGCGCAAACAGATTAGCTAACAATGGTTTTTTTGTTGATGGATTAGTCTGGTGGAATCAATGTTGAAGTACAAAAGTAAGTTTATTTTTATCGTATCCACAGAGACTGGTGCAATATCTAAGACATTCAACAATTAATAAATTTCAAGTATAAAGAAAGGATGATATTTGTTTGTGTAAAATAAAGAAATGTAAAAGTGATGAACGATGATTTAATAAATCAGAGAGATAAGATTGTTGGGATTAAACTTCATTACCTTAATCGTATGTAATCTCTTAATCAGTTATATAAATTTTAATCATTTATCAAAATTATCACCTATCGCTCACATATGTCTCTATTTCTAGATCACGACGTGAGTCCCGTTTATATCTATTAATCCCTGATGTCTCAGGTGATTAATCAATACAACGGCTTTATTGTATTGTTTACACTCCGATGTCTCGTATGAGTACTCATTACAATAACATTAAGTTTCGTTACTCTTTGCGAATATTAAACCCAAATCTTTGTCTAGAGTTTAAAGTTTAATAGATATTATCCTAGTTCTTAGATACAAAGAGTATATGTCTATAACAATTCAAATCTAAAGATAAAACATGTAAATCACATTTATAATCAAATTTTGATAGATAAACTATAGTTCATACAACACCATGATCATCAAGAAACATACTCATAAAATAACTACAGCTAATCCCAACAAAAGAGAAATTAGTTACACATAGTCATGGTAACCTTAGAAAAATATTAATTAAACTTATTTATTAAACTTAAGAAAAATATTAGGTGTATACCCAATGAGTGTATACGGCTTGAGAGAGAAAGAGATAAAAGATCGACATTGGCATGATAGGAGTGATAAATTAGTGATATGATAGATAAAGATGTCTAGTGATAAAATAATGTGTTGAATAAATTTATAAGAATAGATGTTGTTCAAATATCATAGTTATAAATTTGAAACGTCTTCACCCCCTGAGCCAGGGTCCTGGCTCCGCTACTGCATGTAGTTTATGCTCTTTTCAGAGCTTATAAGCTTAGTTTTATAAGCTTTAACGGATTGACTTTAACTGTCCATGTTGTCTGTTAAACAAAATTTTATATGGCCAGCTGACACTTAGTTTTATAAGCTTTAACGACACTTATATGAATAGTCAAAGTAGATTATGTGAATAGTGCACATTTTCAAATAATGACACATATAAAAATGATCAAAGTAGATTATGTGAATAGTACACATTATCAAATAACGACACTTACATGGTTGAACACATTTTAGCTGGCCATATGCGTTAATGCTACTGCATGTCAGCAGGCCTAACTGTCGATCTTCCTTCTTGTGGGTCAGTTAAGAAGTTCACAGACGCCTCTTTTTTCACAGATGCTCCCGCCCGTCTGATAAAGAGATCATGAGGCGATATCTGAGTATGGTACGATACTCTAGTGATTTTTATCACAATAAACAAACATAAAATGAATTATTTTTTTTCTATAAAGTCTTTAAAAATTAAGCTCTAAATTATTTAACTTCAAAATTACTTTTTTATTAATCTGTCACAAACGGCTTCTTTATTGAATAGTTATAGAATAATCACTTTTAACACTTGAATCTATTTTGTGTTTGTTTATTATCATAAAAGTCACTTTTTTTTTTAATAAAATAATCTTTAATTGTTTAGATACAATATATTAAAAATAATTTTTTTTATTGTAAAATTAACTTAACCTTTTAATACTTATTTTTTCTTTCTTCTAAAAAAATATACTCTTTGAGAAACTACTCTTAGCACTTGGCAGCTCTCATTTGAAGCAGTTTTCTAGTTATTTAGAGTCTGATTTTTTTAATAATTTATAACAACAAAATGCAAATTTTAAAAAGTGATTATTTTTATAAAAAAAAGTGATTTTTGTTTTGAAAAACAGTATAGCAAACAACGTCATTTCTGAAAAATACAAATTTTTATCCCATCAAAGTAGTCCTATGAAATACAAATAAGAAGTAAAAGTAGATAAATTTTTCAAAATGACTAAACTTGGAAGCTCACATTTTTTTTTTGGTGAATTGGAAGTTCTTATTTTGTAGGGACAAAACATATTAATTCTAGAATATTTAGTTTTTGAATATGAAATAAAATAAATACTTATATAAGAAAATAAATATTGTGAGACCTAAATTAGCTGTACGTGTAATTTGTAATTGGTAGTCACAAGCTAATATTTACTCGATTTATACATGATTTAATTTGACTAATTTTTATTAATGGATGTTGGATGAATTAATCATAACTTTTTAAAGATAATCATCTAGAAAAAATAATTTTGGTTATTAATGTATGTTGGACGTTTTTTTTTTGACGATAATGTATGTTGGACGTTAGAGTGTGTTTGGATGGAGAATTTTCAAATTTAAGGGATTTTGAGATTTAATGGAATTCAAATGCTTCAATTTTTTTGGTCAAAAAATACTTCAATTTGAATTCCCTTCATTTCTAAATTCTTTGTTTGGATAAAACATTTGAATTCCCTTCATTTCAAATTTTTTTTGTTTGGATAAAGTAATGAATGACAAAGTAATTAATTTTTCAATTTTTTTTCTTTCAAGAAAAAAGTTCTCAGTTTTTTTGTTTGATAAAAAAGTCTTCGAAATTTTTTCAATTTCGAAAAAAAAAAGTGCTAGAAATTTTTCGATATAATGACAAAAAAAATCTCGAATTTTTTTCCGGTTCCGAGAAAAAAGTTTACGATTTTTTTCGTATTCAAGAAAAAAAGTGCTAAATTTTTTTCCGATATTTCAAAAAATATTCTCGATTTTTTTCTTCCAATTTCGAGAATAAAATCTTGATTTTTGCTTTTTTGACCGATTTCTGGATTTAGGTCTGATTTGTAATTGATTTTAGAATTTTTTTTACCGCTTTTACGGTTTTCAACCGATTTTTTTTGGTTTATAGATGATATTTAGGTTTTTGACCAATTTTAGGATTTAGGTCTGATTTATAGTTGATTTTTGACCGACTTTACATTTTTTGGCCGATTTTTGGGTTTTTGACCGATTTTAGGATTTAGTTCTGATTTATAGTTGATTTTAGGATTTTTATTCGATTTTAGGATTTTTACTCGATTTTATGATTTTCGGCTGATTTTTGGGTTTATGGCCGATTTTTGGGTTTTTGACCGATTTTACGATTTCGGTCTAGTTTATAGTTAATTTTAGGATTTTTGGTTAATTTTAGGATTTTTTTTACCTATTTATGGTTTTCGGTCGATTTTTGGGTTTATGTCAGGTTGGTTGTCGATTCTAGGTTTTTAGGCCGATTTTAGGGTTCATGTCGGAGTTATGGTCAATTTAATATTTTTATACTGATTTTAGGGTTATGCTCGGGTTAGGGGTTAATTTTAGAGTTTTCAGCAAATTTTATGTTTTTCGACTGATTTGACAGTTTACGTCGGATTTACGGTCGAATTTAGGTTTTTGACCAATTTTAAGATTGAGGTCGGGTTTAGAATTGATTTTGGAGTTTCGGATCAATTTTAGATTTTTCTACCAATTTGATATAGAGAAGGGAATTTCAAATTCCTAACTTTTAGATATCATTTGAAATTCTTTTAAATTAACTTATGTAAAATACTTCACAAATTCCCATTATTTTAAAAGTTCTCCAAATTAGTTATCTAAGCAAAAAAATTTACATTGAGGAATTTAAAATCCCCAAAAAAATCCCTCATCCAATTTGGTTATAATTTCCACTTGGATTATATATATGGAAAGAAATAAGCGAAGATGAAGATCTTTACCACATAACTTTTAAGATTTCCACTTAGCAAAAAGATATACTATTTCTCTAGCACATAAGATTTCCTCCTCTACTTCTCGAATTTTGATCAGAAGATCTTTAAACGACATAATAATAAATATGATGATGAAAATGGAGGATGCATGCACTTGAAAAATAAAATGTATGATATATTATCCATGCATGATATATACCAAACATTTGTATGCTATACACACGTATATACAACTCAGCCAATTAATTAAATCAATTATCTCAATTTAAGATTCAGATGACATTAAAGTTAGAGTAGAGATGATTTGAATTTTAATTTTTCAACTGTACGTTGAATGATTTGTTTATCTGCCAGATGAGAAAATCCTCTCATGATCAGATTTTATATTTTAGTCAAATTAATCGTGAGAGAGAGAGAGAGATAAGGCAACTTGTTGTCGATTATAGTTGACCATTGAGTTTAATTTCCTCTCAATCTTAATGCATGCATTGTACTACTGTACTATTATTAATTAATTACTAATTAGTTGACCATAGTTAAGGAATCATCCTAGTTTGATAGCTGAAACACGGGCACAACACAAATTAATCATTCAGGGGTTCACTTTGACTTGGACATACTAAAATTTTAAAAAATAGTCAGAAGATTTTAATTATTGATATATATTTTAATTATAAGATTGTGCGTTTAATTTTTATTGTTGACATTTTTTTTTTATTGTTGATTTAATAACATCGTTAGTAGATAAATATGTATGTATGGACCAAAAAAAATTGTGAGTCTAGGCACTAGACTATTTGACCAAAAAAATTAGGTAAAATTACACCATTGGTCTTTTATCTTTTTTATTTGTAATAAATTGGTCCTTTATCTTTCATTTGTAACAAATTGATCATTTATCTTTTTGATTTGTAACAATTTGGTCCTTTATCTTTTTTTTGTAACAAACTGATCCATTATCTTTTTCATTTGTAACAAATTGGTCATTTATCTTTACTAATATTTGCATCATTAGCCAATTTTTCATTTCCATTTAGTAAAGATAAAGGACCAATTTGTTACAAATCAAAAAGATGATGGACCAATTTGTTATAAATAAAAGATAAAGGACTAATTTGTTACAAATAAAAAAGATAAAGGACCAATAGTGTAATTTTGCCAAAAAAATTAATAATCGTAAGTCTTTGGTACGTTAGAAAAAAATAATGGTTTGAAGTTTTTGCTTTGTTTTTCCTTCAAAAAGAGGTGACTATGAGTCTTTTCTTAATCCAAAATCACCACTTTGCATCATTTTTCTTTTCATTTGAATATACATAAGTGGTTTCACATTAATTAAGTTTTTCTTTTGTTTTTTTGTGATTTCTTCTTCTCAGTGCGACGTTCGTTTGTTTTTCTGTCTTGTGTGGTGTTCTTGTTATTCCGTTTTATGCGATGTTCTTGTTTTTCGGTCTTGTTGTGTTGTGTATTTGGTTCAGATTGACACAAATCAACTTTGATCCACAACTATCCAATAAGTGACCAAATTCGTCAAGAATGCAGATCCTGAGACATAAGTATTCCGGTTATTTTAAGTTTATCACTTTATTTGTATGCATGAGTATGCCGCTTTATATGTTATTAACTTGAATGCTGTGAATTTGATCGCAGATTCATCTTTTTCATTTTTAGTGGTGTTGAATTTGTACTTGTATCTTATGTACTCTATCTATTTGAATGAATGAACATCTTTTAATTTTGTCAAAAAAAATAATAATTAAAAGTTGTGTTTATTATTGTAAATTTTTTATGTTTATCATGTAATGGTCGCTTTAAAAAGGTTATGGATTTAAATATTGACAATTTTGATATATAGGCCTTAGTGAAACATTAAATAATTTTAAATTTAATAATTTTTATTTTTTTATAATTAATCTATTTTACAACTAGTTTCATTCAAAATAATAGAAATTTAATAGTTTTTTTTGTCAGGTAGCATAGCGGCTAGAAATTCACCTCTTAAAGGTGAATACGTGAGTCTTGGGGGTACCAGAGTTTAAACCTCCATCATGCACATATTTGCAATATGTCCTACTAATTGAACTAAGTTCATAGTTATTTTAGGCTTTATTTCATATTTGACCACTTATGTTCGTTTATTTTAGGTTTCAAGTTGATCTCTTATGTTTAATAGTTTAAGTTAGTCTTTTTAGTCAAATTTTTGTTTAAATTGTTCACCTGGCTAACTGATTTTCTTACGTGGTTAATTTAGAAAGTTGGTATTACCTAGAATTTTTAAAAGAAATCAACTCAAAATATAACAGAAAGTTAGAAAAAATTAAATCAAAATTTAACAAAAAAGTCTAGCTTATATTAAAATCAGTAACGTGAGAGACCAATTAAAAACTTATAATGAACGTAAAGGACCAAATATCAAATTAAGTCATTTTTTAATGTTGATAGATCCATTTAGGAACTATGGGGATTGTGGATGGAGGAATAATATGCTTACTGAAGATTATTTTAAATGTGAAAAATTATATCGTAAAATGCTCTCCGCTTTATTGACATTCCTATTTGTATTTACTACCTCCGTTCCTTTTTACTTGTCGTTTTAAAAAAAAAAGAGCAAAATAGGAGAGAGTGTATTTTTGCACCTAAATTTCCTATCATGCCCTTTTTAAAATATATATTATATTTTTAATCCACCAATAAATTCATACTTTTTCAAAAACATTATCTATTTCCAAACAAATTGTAACAAATTTTATTTAAAAATAAACAAAGTTTGTATACAATAAAAAGATTATATTGTTTCAACAAAAAAATATTATACAAAATTTAGTCAATAAAATAAAATAAGAAGAGGGTATAATAAGCAAAATATAATCTAAATTGTCAAAACGACAAGTAAAAAGGAATAAATATTTTTTTCTAAAACAACAAGTAAAAAGAAACGGAGGTAGTATTATTTTTTAAATATTTGGTTAAATCCTATTACTTAACTTTTCTCAAGCAAATTTTTGGCACAATCCTTTTTAGTAGGTACCTCCCCTACGACAGTTTATATTTTTGTTAACATATTCACATTGTAACTCACATTGTATTTGCATTATATTATTTATTTATTTATTTATTAAAAAAGTGTAACAGTAATAATGTTGCATATATATATGGAGTTTGCGAGGAAGATAAAAAGTCTTCTCTCACATGTTTTTTTCTCGCGAGTCTCCTACCAACTCTCCATTTTCCACGGGCCCCCATCCCACCCTTTAGTTTTTTTTGGAATAATGATTTTGGAGTACATATCTTTGAGACTATTTCACAGTAAAAAAGGTTTTGGTGTACTAATTTCTGAAATTATTTCATAGTAAAAATGATTTTGACAAAATTAAATACATCTAATAATTTTGGAGTACATATCTCGGAAACCATTCCACTGCAAAAATGGTTTTGACGTAATAATCTCAGAAACCATTCCACAAAAAAATGATTTTGGCAAGATTTTAGTTTAAAACTAACTACTAAAGTATTTAACCGTACATAATACTCTAAAAATTAACCTTAATCAATCAACTAAAATTCAATTAATAAAAAAAAAAATTCAAAAAAATAACTCCAAAAAAATAAATAAAAAACAATTCCAAAAAAATTGGGGGGTGGGCTGAGGGCGCGCAAGAAATGAGGGGTAGGTGGAGACGCGCGAGTAAAACATGTGGGAGGGGGTTTGCTAACTTCCTCCCAGATAAGTTTAGGTGACAGGAAGTTAGTAGCCTATATATATATATATATATATATATATATATATATATATGAGGATGGATCTGTTGACTCCCGGAGTAACTCGCGCTTAATATCTCATTATTCACAAATTTCACCAATCAAACCGTTCAATTAAAAGTTTTTACTGAATAGATGGACGTATAATAAGCTTTTAAAAAACAAAGTAAATGTCAATGCTTGGATGACATAGCTACGAATTTCAAATTTATATAAAAATGTGTACACTTGATCATTGATATATAATGATAATAATCAACGATTGGATCGGTGAAATTCATCATGAATAATGAGATATTAAGTAGAGTAACTCATTTCAGAGTTACTCCTGAAATCAACAGATTTCACTGTATATATTATGCATGTATTCAATTATGATACATTCTCAATTTTTTTTTTTGGTACATTCTCAATTCTATTTAGTGCCTAATACTCTTCTTTAGTGTTTTTCTTTTTGAAGAAAAAATAATACTCTCCATTTTTTTAGGTACTTACTCTCTTTATGAGTGAAAGCTACATTACATATATGAAATAACTACATAATAAATCCACTTGTGTTAGTTTAATTGTATTGACTTGAGACTTTAGAGTGTGCTTTTGACAAAATTTTAGATTCAATTCCGTTTTGTGTCAATTTGGGTGGACCAATCCATATAAAGCGAAAAATTTGATATTAAATGAATCCTGTAAATAGACAGTAGAATTAAACCTCTCAAATTAATCTATCCTTAAACCAAATACATAAAAAAAAACTGAGCCATATGAAATAAGAAAAGCTCGACCATCAAATGCCTTGAATAGTTGCTATCACCAAAGTAACAGTGTCTGATTCAACAATAACTAATTAAGAATCTTCGTATATTGAAGGAATAAACTAAAATATAGAGGGTGAGTAAATAAATTTAAGGGTTAATAGGTTTTTTTTTTACAACAGGGTTAATAGTTTATTACTCTTTGTAAAGTAGGCGAATTTTATTTTTTTACCAATAAAATTATTTTTTTGGATAAGACCCTTGTAAATTTTTTTTAGCCCTTATGATGATTTTATGCTAATGTGGCAGGCAAAAGTCAACTGCCACGTCAACAAAAAGTGCACTGCCACATCAACAAATGTTAGTTTTACAGGAGGATAATCCAAAAAAAATAATTTACAGGAGAAAAAAATAAAACTTATCTATCTTATAAGGGGTAAAAGCCTATTAACCATAAATTTAATTTTACAATTGCTTGTTCAAATGCAATAATGTATGGTTACGTCAAAAAAAAAAGTTAAATATGTTTTTAGTCTCTATAAATATACCAAATTTTGGTTTTAGTCCCTCAAAATTTTTTCATCTTAACTGTTGGTCCCTCTTTCTAAGTAAACTCATATGTAGAATTCATATTTTTGAATAAAATTTTGCAGTAAAATTTATAAAATTATAATAATCTCTCCAAAAAAAAATAGATTTTTTTAACGAATTATGAAATAAATATAAATTTTTGTATTTTTTGTAGTTAAAAATTCATATATAATTCATATTTTGATAAACAATTCCAAAAAAATTTATGTGAGATTTTCATAACATCTTACACATTTCTGGACAATTTTTATTAAAAAATACAAAGGCTACACATGAGTTTAACTAAAAATTAGGACTAAAAATAGTGATTGAAAATCTTATAGGGACTAAAAATTGAAGAAAAATTTTAGATGGACTAAAAGTAAAATTTGATATATTTATAGAGACCAAAAACATATTTAACCCAAAAAAATTTATATATACATCGGCTCCCCCCAACCTTTCAATAAATTCACATAGCTAAAAAAATAAATATATTTCATCATTGCAATAAACAAGGTCCTCTTCCCTATTTTATTAAGAGTACTACTACAAAGTAATGATTTGTTAACATCACATCATAAATGATGTTCATTTAATGTTACTGATATATGTAAAATTATGTGCTGTGTAAATCACATGAAATTCACATGGCAGGGTGAAAGGCTAATGGTACTATACTGTTTGCCAGGGACTCTCTTATGCTTGGAAAGGAAAAATATATTTACTCAGGATTAGGACGGATACAAAAATTTGTTGTAGTGGGGACAAATTCATGGTACTATAGAAATATTTACACAAAATTATAATATGTACGAGATCGTAGTCTACTTTACACCTAGTTTGACCAAAGGAAAAAAGTATAACACTTTTGAATTAATTTCGGTAAAAATATACTATAGACGTTCGGTATGATCAATCAACACAAAAATTTATAATTTTTTAATGTCATATGATTAAATTAAATATAAATTTTTTAAAAACTAAAATCTTCATTTAGCAAAAATATCAGATTTAATTCATCTCACATTAAAAAATTATAAACATGCATGCAAAAATCATTAAAAAAATTACGAGTTTATGGCTAATTAAACAAATTTGATTTTAAAAGGGACCAAACACACATTCATAAAACAAATTATCGATTCTATGAGAAAAAGACTCGGCACTTGGTAAAGCCGTCATCTTTCCTTTGGTGGTAGAGTAACTCTTATTAATTCCGTTTTATCTAATCTACCGTTATATTTATTTTTCTTTTTTCAAGGCTCCGGTTTGTGTGGTGAAGGACTTGGTACGCATTCAAAGAAGCTTTTTATGGGGTAGTTGTGCGGAAACTAAAAAACTGTGTTGGGTTAGTTGGGATCGCTTATGCCAACCAAAATCTAAAGGAGGGTTGGGCATAAAGAATTTGGCTCTTTTTAACTTGTCGCTTTTTATGTAAATGGAAGTTGAGGTGCATATCCGACCGAGAGGCTCCTGGTTTGATTTGTTGCGGTTTCGCTATGGTTCTCTTGCTGCCAATTGTCTAATGAGGGTAGTGTTGGTCTATCTCGAGCTTCTATATGATGGAGGGATATTTGGCATATTGATAGTAATGTTAATAGGATGGTTTAGTAATAACATTAGTAATTGGTGTGATGATGGTAAGGAGATTGGGTTTTGGAAGGAGAAGTGGGTTGGAACGGAGCCTCTGTGCATTCTTTTTTCGGAATTGTTTCTTAAGGCAGCGCAGCCCATTGTTCAATCTCAGCTATGGGCGACTGGGTGTTCGATTCATGGTGGTGGACTCTTGAGTGGAAGGTTGAATTATCTGCTGCTAAAGTATTATCAGCTCATGTGTTGTCATCTATATTGGAGCAGGTTCAGCCCCGCAGGTTCAAAAGGGATAGGAGGCGTTGGATACCACATGTTGTTGGTATTTTTATGGTTAAATGACTTAAATCAGTTTATGAATTATTATTACAACGCTTGGTAATGTCTGATTATGATTCCTCTACAATGAAAGCTTTGAATAATCTTTAGCGTACTAACGTTCCTTCGAAGGTTAGTTTTTTTAGTTGGAGATTGCGTATTGATAAATTACCAATTAGGGAGGCTTTGTTTGATAAAGGGATTGTGACTTCTTTTCTGGAGCGTTGCTGCGGTTTTTGCTTTGAGGAATTGGGAAGACGTTCATCATGTCTTTTTCACCTGTCAAGTGATTAGTAATGTTTGGAGCAACATCTTCAAGTGGTTGGCTATTAGTCCTTTGGATGCTATTCCGGCTTCTCATCATTTTATTTCTTTCGACAGTCTCTTCAAAGGTAAGAAGAATAAGAAAGTCCGGCACATAATTTGGCTAGCAACGACTTGGTGCATTTGGAGAACTCGCAACAATATATTGTTTAGAGGTGATCGCATTATTGTATCTTTCTTAGTAGACCAAATTATTTATATAACGTAGTTGTGGTTATTTAGTAGAAATAGGACTTTTGGTGATATTTCTTACAATGATTGGTGTATAAGACCTCTAGATTGTTTTCATAGGTCTTAACTTGTATTTTTGAATTGTAAGGGTTGAGTACTCTTTTACTCCTTATAATTCAATTTGTGATTATAAAAAAAAAAAAAAAACTAATAAAATTAAGTAAGAATTAAACTTAAAAGGTCCCCATTTTTTAAGGATTCAAAACATTTTAACCCTTTGTTTAATTAGCCTTAAAATCTTGAATTTATGAAAGATTTTTTGCAAGTATATTTATCACTTTATAAAACATTGACTTACCCAAATTTATAATTATTTTTAATATGAAATGAATCAAATATGAATTTTTTTAAAACTAAAATGTTCTTTTACCAAAAAATTCATATTTAATTCATCTCATATTAAAAAGAATTATAAAATGATATATGCCTGCAAAAAAGTATTCAAAATTTAAGTTTAAGACTAATTAAAAAATGTTGATTTTGACGGGACTAAACACTACATTTAAAAATATTTTTTTTTGACTAAACTACATTTAAAAATATTTAAAAATACTAATAAATTATATGTAAGGATTAAACTTAAAAGCTTATGCACGGTGCATAAGAAAAAAGCTTATGCACTATAACCACTCTCAGAAAAAATATTTATAGGCTCAATGATGAGAAGCGGTTACAATTTCTGCCAATTAGTGATTGGATTGAAAGGCTATTAAAGTTGTAATTGCGTGCGGAGGCATTACAAAAGTTGGGGTTTAATCAGCAAAGCCTTGCCTAATTTAGAAGTAGAACAATTTTTTTTATTAAAAGACTTTTTCTTGGATAAACTAATTTTTGGGTCTGGTTGGCCTCGAGTTTTTGGAGGTTTAATTTATATTTTAAATTTAATTTCATATTTTAATTTTTTTTCTTTTAAAGAACATGATAATTTTTTTTTGAAGCAGCCCAAAGAAATATATTAAAATAGCACTAGGCTAGCACAAGGTGTACTCAACTAATGTAAAAAGTGATACTTACACAGATAGAGTCCGTCCACGGCGACAAAAAATTTAGACAAAAGACAACACAAAACAAAATCAATCATCGCTCCGTCCTAAACAAAACCAAGGATTACGATACCAAGAGTTATAATCAAACAAATTTTTTTTTCTTTTCGCTTTAAACCACCACCACACATGAAGACGAATCTGGTCTAAGACTTGAGATGCCTCAAAAGGTTTATCTTGAAAAATTAAATTATTTCGAGCTTTCCAAAGCCACCATATAGTAGCTAACCATAAAATTTGGAAGAAAAAAAAAACCCTTAAGCTTCACCGGATAAGCTTGTAGTCCTATGAATTGCTGAGCATCGCAAAAAACATCTGAATGTAGAGCACTCTGAACACCAACCCATTGAAGAAGACCTGTCCACACCTTTTGTGAAAATTCACAATCAAAAAATAGATGAGATAACGTTTCATCGAAAGAACACCCAAAACCGCAAGCACGAGCATCAGCTAGAATAATTCCCTTACGAAGGAGATTGTCTCTAGTCTGAATGCGATTATGGAAGAACCACCAAGCAAACACCAATATTTTCAACGGAACAAGTTTTTGCCAAGATAAGAACATAATAATTGATCATACAATACTTCAATCACACTTTATTGATTTTAAAAAGGCGGAGACATATGTTACCTTTAAATGAGTTTTGAGTAGTTTAACCAACAACCAATAAAAATTGGTTAACCACGTAAGTAAAATTGCAATTGGTACTCACAAACTAATATTTCATGTACTACAAATTTATTTATGTAACTAATTTTTATTAGTTTTTCTTTTGAAGCAATCAAAAAAGATTTATTAGCTCACTAGAGTAGCACAAGGAGTGCTAGCTCTATGGCAAGAAAGAAAACAAAAGTTATAACATATATTGAGACAGGGTGGAAAAACATCACCAGCTCCAAAAACCAAACAAATAAAAAACGGACACAAATGTTATGTGATGACACGAAATCATATCGTATTTTTAGCTTAGTTTAGGTGAACTTTAGGTGCATTTTCATACGTATTTATTTCTTTTATGTGTTTTTATGTTGGTATTTGATTTGTTTTTACTTTTGTTAAATAAAATAGGCCGGAGAAGAGAATTGAGCAAAAAGTGTCAAAAACGGAGCAAAAAGGGGGTGCAAAAACCCAAATTCGCGCAGCCCACAAAGGAGCCGGGCAAAAATGAGCATTGGCCCATTTAAGCCCAGTGGCGAGCGCCACTATGGTGGTGGCGAGCGCCACCCAGTGCAGCCCAAAGTGGCGAGCGCCACACAATGGGTGGCGAGCGCCACCAAATATGCAAGCCCAGTAAAACAGAATTGGCGTGACGTGGGGAAGAAGTGAACCGTCTGATCCGTTTTCTGTTCCTAATCGGATGGCAATTGGATGAGATCAAAATGAAGCTTATCTTCCCTATTTTTATGGATCGTACTAGCAAATCCCCTCCTATAAATAGCAAGCTCATTTTTCAGATTTCTCCACGCCTTACTTTCTTTATTTTCAGTCAGTTTATATTTCCAGTTACAGTAACTGTAACGGTATTTCCATACCGGGAATCCGTTTTCAGTTCTGTTTTCAGTTTCCTGTCAAGAATTCTGTACCGTTTATTTATATCAAGTTTATTCAGCAATTTCTTCCAGGTTTTTATTTAATGTTTTTATTTAATTATTTATTTATGTTTAATTTAATTTTCTGTTTTTCTTTGTTTAATTTCTTAATTATGTCTAGCTAAATTTCTTAGATATCGGTATGTAAACTAATTCTCCGAAGGGGATTTAGTAATGATTTAGCGCGCAATCACTAAAATATTTTTCTGATTCGAATTCCTAATTTTAAAACTCCTAAGCTTTTGAACGAGAGTAATAGAAAGCAACTAAGGTTAAAATCAATAGAGCGAGAGTTTGAGGTTTTAACTAGATAGTAGGAATTTGATATTAATCTTTGAACGAGCGAGAGCCACGTTAGGATTAATTAGAACTCATCGATTTTCAAAATATACTTTCGAAGCTAAGGTGGTAGAAAAGTGACAGTAAAACTCCTGGCTTAGAAAGTATGGTTTTTATCAACAAAACGAGAGTGTGAGGTTTAGACCTTTAAATTGAGAAAGTTCTTCTGAAAAATAAACCCTTTCTCGCGCGCTATTGATTTAATAAATCCCCGATGGTTAATTAAGTTACATACCGATATCCGCTTTTATTAATTAATTAATTTCTTTAATTAAATTGATTTAATTTTAAATTCTAAAATTCTAAACAAACCCCTATCTGATAGCCTTAGATTTACACCGTGACAACAGATTACGGTAGTTCAACTATTGGTCCCTGTGGATTCGATATCTTTTTAAAACTACACGACGAGACTGTGCACTTGCGGTCATTAAAATATTTTGATACACAAATCGTCGATCATTATGCCCCTTGCCACCCTAAGCAAACCAAAGGCTTTACAACCCACAAATTGAAATCATACACAAAATCCTTTCGTTTCACCTTCAACCACCACCAGACCTGTAATTTGATTTGAGTCAGCACTTGATCAGCAGCAAAAGGTACATTCTGAAAAAGCCATAGATTACGTGACTTCTAAATACACCAAATGGTTGCTAGCCACACCATCTGAAAAGCCATTTTAATTTTGACACCCGGAAACGCTAAGCCAAGGAATTGTTGAGCATGAGAAAGTGTTGTTGAATGCAAAGCTCCCTGAACACCTAACCATTGAAGTAATCCATTCCACACCATCATAGCATTTTTGCAAACAAAGAAAAGGTGTGGTAACGACTCAGGCACTGAATACCCAAGACTGCAAGTCTGAGAAACCTGTGGAATAATACCCCGCCGAACAAGATTGTCTCTAGTAGGAAGGCGATTATTAATGAAACGCCAAGCAAACACCGAAACCTTGAGAGGAACTCCTTTAAGCCAAGGTAAAGAATCAACCTGACCAGTATCTGAATCATCATGAATCTGTGTAATCAATGAGGAGTAAGCATCTGTGACAGAGTATGCCTCTAAAGTACCAACGCGTCATCGCCACCTGTCAGACACATTAGACTACAAAAAAACATCATGTACCAGATCACAGCAAGCCACTAACAATTCCTCCTCCCATGCAAACAGCCCCCTCCTCCACACCCACTCACCGCCACCGACCCCCCACCCCCTCCTACACATCTCCCCCACCAAAATATTTGGTTCTGCAGACAACCCCGCTAACCGTGGAAATCGGTTTCGCATCGTCTCCCCCTCCCCTATCCAAGGATCATCCAAAAAAGAAGTCTCCTCTCCATCTCCAACCTTCCGTAACAGCCCTGAGTCAAACCACATATCTGTCTCATTAAAAGAACCCCGCCTAACCCATACTATGTCCTTCCATCATGCCGAGGCCCTATTCCCTCCGTCCTTAACCTCCCCTTTTTCTATACCATATTTTTGTGTCAACACTCGTCTCCATAAACCCCCACCCTCGGTCTTTACCCGCCAACACCATTTTCCAAGTAAATCAATGTTAAACTCCCGAACCTTCCTAACCCCCAAATCCCCTTTCGCTTTGTCTAAACATACTTTGTTCCAATGAATCCAATGTACCTTACGTGCCTCACCATCCCCACCCCACAAAAAAGATTTAAATAAAGACTCAATGATAGAAATGATACCTGAGGGAGCCTTGAAAAAAGAAAGTAAACCGGAATTGAAGACAAGGCAGCTTTTAGCAGAACCAAGCGACCACCCATAGAGAGATTACGGCACTTCCACATCGACAAGCGGGCTTTGATTTTATCAACGACAAGTTTCCAAAAAGATAGCCTCCTAGGATTTCCCCCAATCGGCATACCACGATAAATGAACGGAACTGAACCAATCCGACACCCCAAAATATTAGATGCTTCCATCAACCAAGTCTCCGCCACATTTACCCCAACTAACATACTTTTGTGGAAATTTACTTTTAAACCATACATCATCTCGAATAGCAGTAACACAACTTTGATAGCACGGACATTCTCCCAAGTTTTTCCCCCAATTAACAGTGTATCATCTGCAAACCTCAAATGTGATAACCTCAACTCATTTGCTGCCGCAATAGGGAAACCAGAATAAAGGCCTTCCCGCACCGAGGCAGTCATCATGGCACTAAGGCCTTCAGCCGCAATGAGAAAAAGGAAATGAGACAAGGGATCCCCTTGACGCAACCCCCTCTGAAACGGAAATTCCTCCGTTGGGCTGCCATTGACTAAGACAGATGCTGACGCTGTTCGAACACATTCAGAAATCCACCGACACCACTGCACAGGAAACTGCATTTTAGACATTACAGAGAACAAATAACTCCACTCCACCGTGTCATAGGCTTTTTCAAAATCAACTTTGAACATAAGAAGCTCCTTTTTATTCTGTTTTGCGGCATGAACTACCTCATTTGCTATTAGAATACCATCCAGGATTTGCCGACCCTTCACAAACGCTGACTGATACTCTAAAATCACACTACCGATAACTTTACTCAGACGATTAGCTAAAACCTTCGCCAGGATCTTGTAAATAATACCAACTAATGAAATTGGTCGGTACTCAAACAAACGTTGAGGGGCTTCAACCTTTGGAATAAGAACAATGAAAATGGTATTAACCCCTCTGACTAACCGGCTATGTACAAAAAACTCATGAAAGAAACGACAAATATCTGCCTTTAGTTCCGGCCAAAAATCTTTAATAAAACCACTATGCACCCCGTCTGGTCCCGACCTTTTATAACTATCACAATCCCAGACTGCCTGCTTTATTTCAGCCTCACTGAAAGGAAGCACCAAAGAATTACCCTCATCAACACTAAGCATATTAAAATTCAGATTCCCAACTCCTGGGACTCCCCTGTTCAGACTTGAAATGGTTAGAAAAATGATTAAAAATAGTATCGCGAATATTTTGCACCCCTTCAACCTGAGCATCACCGACATTAAGGATAACAATAAGCTTTTTCTTTCTTTGATGATTGGACAGAGTGTGAAAAAACCGAGTATTGGCATCACCCTCACGTAGCCACCGAGATCTAGATTGTTGCCAAGAGATACTACATTCAGAACGAGCCATAATAAAAATAGAGGAAGATAAAGACCTCCTCTCTACCACTTCCTCCTCAGTTATTAAAGATTGTTCAGCTTTCAAATCAAGAACACTAAGCCACTCCTTTGCATCATGAATTCTAGCCGGTAAGTTCCTAACATGTCTGGAATGCCACTCCCTAAGAGCTCGTTTAACAAATTTCAACTTCTCCTTGAGTACAAAACCGCCCCATCCCTCCACTACACAAGAAGCCAGCTGGTCTTGGACAAACAAATGGTAACCCGGGAAATCAGACCAACATTTTAACATACGAAGAGGTCTAGGACCCCAATCAGACAAGCCCCGCAGACAAGCAACCTGAATGCAAAGAGGCAAGTCAATTAGTTCAGCTCCAACTATAAAATCATTGAAACTGTCATTATCCACTTCAGCCCCTCCAACCCCTCTACCTCTCTTTTCCCCCTCGTGACGAACAGAATTGAAGTCACCACAAAAACACCACCGCACATCCCGATCAGATTGAACTAATCCACCCAACACCTGCCACAACTTTGCCTCCCCCTCGATTCACAAGGAGCATAAACATTAACCACAACAAAAGAAAACCCGGAAGAGATACAAAAGCCTCGCACAACCAAGTGATGATTGCGAGACAAAGTAGACACCATCGAGACCGTCGTTGTATTCCAAAGAGTTAGAATACCTCCTGATGCCCCCACCGAGAGCCTAAAAGTAAAAGCAAAATTTTTGTCTCCCCACAAATTCTCACCAATAAAATTATCAACTGATTCTAACTTTGTTTCTTGAATACAGACCACGTATGGACTGAATTCTGCAATAATTTTTCGAACCTCTTTCCTTTTAAACGAACCCCCCAAACCACGAACATTGTAACTAATAATCTTCATCACAAAAATCAACACCACTGGACACAGAATAGGAGTAAAAACAGACTCATTGGACTGTCCTCGCCCCCGGCTGTACCTGCTTGGCCTTTGAATTAACTATTCCAACTAACTGGTCCTCAAGCTCCTTCATCTCTGTGTTAATTAATTTCAATCTTTTCCCCAAAATCAACCACATCAGTCACATAATTGCTAACATTTCCTTTTAAAATAATCAAATGTTGCCAATCATCACCCTTTGGAGCACATACCCCTACCGAAGAGAAAGAGGAACAATTACCTTGTGACACTGTATTATTTGAGGTATTCTGTTTATACTTCTGTTGTGTACGTTCCATAGCTCGCCATGTTTCCACTCGCTTTTTACTGGGCATTCTAGCCAACGTCTTCAAAGACACACACGTTCTCCCACGCCCGTGACCGCGATTAGCCACCCGCCCCACCCCTTTACACGCCGGACCTGACGTCGCCGGAACCGCGCAAGCGGAGGCGTCGACAACCCCTGTAACTGGTGCTCGCCTAGGTGTGGTAGCCACTTCCTCAATCGATTCACAGAAGTCTCCAAGAGTCATAAAATCGTCCTTCTTGGATGAGCAGAGCTGCACATTATTGTTTGGTATCTTGCTTTGTGTTGCTTGATTCTGTTGCTCACTAACTGGTTGTAAGATTGGTGATAAGATCATGGGCTCACTCTCTTCATTTGGCCCATTAGAATGCTCTATCCTCTGCTGAGAACAAATCTTATGCTTCACACCTCCTTCTGCGGACTGGCTCCCCTCTAAACCCAACTGATTCACAGCCATTCTATCTAACCCCCCTTCCGGTAACACACCCCCTAGTGCTTGAGATACCAAGTTAAGAGTCACCTGGAAGCAGCTGGGCCTACTAAGTTGTGAGCCCAAAACATGCTTCTCCTTGCTTTCTGCTCTTCCTTCAACTCCTCCACACCCCCTTTGTTGTGAAACATTTGTGTTGGACACTTTATCCACATTCTGTGTTGTTTCTGTTTGATTCAATTGGAACTTCTCCCAATCATGGTTTAGGTCCCTTACCAGCTCTTGAATATGCACATTACTAGACAAATGCCTACCGTCTATTGAAACATTAGAATTGGGGAAAAAATTCGTCTCCAACGAAGGTGTCGTCTCTACCTCATTTTTCTCATAAAACATGGCATAATCAACTTTCGGATCAAATTGCACATCTTCTACTATTTTCAAACGGAAGACAATATCATCAACACAAGCTTCAACTATTCTATTGATAGTAGAATGAACAGGACATGTAATCAAGAACCTAGCAAAATCCAATCTCAGCCTATTTTCTGTTGCAAAATCAACACAAACAAATGCTCCTACAGCCATGGCAACTTTCTGAAAAAAACTCAACATTCCATGCATGCAGAGGAACCCCAAAAACACGCACCCACGTACACCGGGAATCAGATAATAATTGATGTTTCCACAATGCGACATTCTTGATAAATTGTTCAAAAAACTTCAACGCTCCTGCAATGACAATCTTTATATCCTCACCAGGTACAACAGAGAAAATAAACACTTTATCACCTCCCAAAGGCGTCGCTCGAAACGAAACAAACCCGGCATCAATCACTTTGTTTTGTAGACCAAATACCAAAGCTGGCTCGACCACAGTTGCCACTAGACCACAGTTAGCCCAATCCCGGTCCTCCGTCTTCGATACAAAAATAACTCTCCCCTGATGTTGCTTCTCAATTCTCCCTCCCCCTCTCCAGCATCCACCCTTGGCACTTCCTGTTCGACTACCTTCACACGCCCTCTGTTTATGGCTTCAACAAATAACTAATTTAACCAATTTTTAGATATGTGTATTGTTGGTCCAAATGTAATTAGTGGTTCTGATTACATTCAAGATTTCACATCTAACGGTGGTTTGAGCACTCCTAGTGTCATTGTTTCTGATGAGATTTTAAATCCTAATGTTATTTATGACTTGGAGATTTTGCAGCAGCACTGGATGGGAAATGATGCCAGAGATACTGGTCCATAAGACCCGCTCTAAGGATAGGCTTCCAGATTGAGGTTTTCTTTTTCTCTCTTGGTTCGTTACCTTTTTTCTTTTTCTTGTTTTGTACTTTGCTTTGGGTTAGATTATAGTTCCCCCAAATTTTTACATTTTTTAGTTTGAGATGGTTTTGGTCCATGTCCCCCTTCATTTTTTTGTTATTGCTTTCTTTTCATCTACATTATTATTATTTTGCTTAAAAAAAAATTGGACATATACGCGTATCCATCTTAAAAATGTCATTTATGTACCCAACTGTAACATCGAAATTTAGCCAACACATTAATTTCATAGTGACGTTAGAATTTACCTTTGTTTAATTAAGCAAGACATCTCAAGCTATTTTCCTAAGTAACTTAATATTTAAGTCAAGCACCTATGTCCAAACTTTTGATGCAAATCACTATACAGTTACAAAAAGGTGAAAATGAAACAAATTTTACGATTATTGTTGTTTTATAGTCATAAATTAGTGCTGGTAGTTTATCTTATTAGTTGTTGTCCTGTTGTTTTCTTTGTGTATCAATTAATTTCGACAGTTTTTTAAGATCTAAGTTATGGTCAAATCTTGAGGCCAAAATAAGTTATGGTCAAATCTTGTCTTTTCCATCTTTGGTCACCTTATAATATAGATCTTATGTAATGTTTTTTCAAGTTTGTTTTTTTTTTGACAAATGTTTTTTCAAGTTTGTAGATTTAGCTTTGGATATTTTTTTTGTCGAAATTGAACTAGGCAAATTCTATGGTATATTTTCTCCGGATTTTAATATATGAAAAAATTTATTTTTTCGGTTTATAGAATATTCGATGTATTTAGTTCATAATATAGTCTAGATATATAAAACATTCTGTGAACTTAAAAAGTAAAAAAAAATTTTATAATAAAGACCGGGGGTATTATTTAAGAATTTGAATGTATTGATACATTAAATTTTAAAATTAATTGATATATAGATGAGTATTTTTTGAAAAAATTAAATTTTTTATTTTTAAAAATATTATAATAATTAAATATTTCTTTACCAAAATAATAAAATTTAATTATTTTTCTTTTTTTGAATTTTTATAATTCAAAATAAAGAATATTGAGTTTTTTTTATGAAAAAATATAAAAAAGTTAGTATAATGTTTTAAAAAATTGAAATTATGATTTTCTTATTAAAATTATGTTCTCTAAAGTATAATAGACAATAAATAACTATTTAATTTATAAAAATAATTATTATTTTATTATTTTAAAAACTAACTACACCGGTATATTAGAATTTACTAATGTACCAATCGTTAGTTAGTTCAGTGGTGATTGACGCTGAACTTGGTAGGGAGGACCGCGGTTCGATCCCCCGTAACTACGATCGGAAGAGGGCTAGAACTACTTGATGCCAGAACTGACCCCCAAAGCAACTTAAATTGGTGGTAAAAACAAAAAAAAAGAATTTACTAATGCATTATACAAGCTCTCATTTAACTATGGTTATTAGTGTTCATAAGTATGGGTCAATTTAACGTACATGTCAATTTAACTAACTATGCTTATCAAAAAAAAAAAACAGTACATATCAATTATTTTTTTTTTTTAAATAATCTAGTAGCTAGAATTTCACTTTTTAAAAGTGAATAAATAACTGTATATCAAAGTTCAAACTCTGATCCTGCACAAAAGTACAATATATTATATCAATTAAACTAAATTCATGAGACATAATACATGTAACTAATCACGAAAACCACATTTCAATAATCCTACCCAATTAAATTTTGGTTGAACCGAAAAGTATTTTAAAAAAAACTGTCTAATATAGCTTACTTATCATCTTTTTTTTTTTTACTAAAATACTATTTTTTTAATTACAGTTATAGTTTATATTATATTTTTTACTAAGTTATAATTTATTTATATTATTATTTGTAAAAATTGAATCTTAAAAGGAGTACAAAACCATTATACAAAATTTGTTAAATAATAAACCAATAACATTCCAAAAAGTGGATTACTATATAAAAAAATAATTAAAAACTATGCAGCATTTCAATAAGACAATGCCAGTACCACAATCTAACTTTAATCAGATCTAAGATATTCTTTGTTTCAACTTTTCCCTCCTTATAACAAATAAAAATGAATCTCATTATTCCATATCAATATTCATAAAAATCAAATTACAACATATCTTTAAAATCAATCGAATTCTCCTTGTAAAAACTTGAAGAAAAAAAAAAAAAAAAAGATATCTAAGATTCCTCAAAACATTCACACTAATATAATTATAAAGCATCAAAACTTATAAGCACATATAGTATATGGCTTATATATACATTAAAGAGACTAAAACAATAATAATAAAACAGAAATAAAATAAAAACCTGAATCCTCTATAACTGCAGTATAGTGTTGGCGCAGACTCTCTAAATCTAACAAACTCTACAACGTAAACACTATACTTCAGTTGTAGAAGATCCAATTTCGATTAGAATAGCTTCAACCCCAAAAATCCTTGTTTGTTAAGGACTATTTGGGGGTGTATCATGGCCCACACCAGGACTATGACCAGGACTAGTTGGACGAAAAGCATCACCTTGACCATCCTTGTCATCATTTTTAGTATACCAACCAAAAGAAGGAGCTTGTGGACTCCTCAACAAAACTCTTGGTATAGCTGGTGCTGCTTCAACATTCTTCCCTAACACTTCCATTAATCCAAAATTTTGCACAAGAATAAGATAAACAAGAAAGCTTAACATGATGGTTTTCTCTGCCATCACTACTAGAGCTAGAAGATTAATATTTGAAACTATAGTAATTAATTAATTAAGGGATCGATGTCTTTGATGAGGTTATTGAGAGTGGTATTTAACATGAGATTCTTATAAGGTCCCACGTGCGATAATATTCTTAAGTGTTTCAACATGATGATAAAATAAAGGGATTAATAGCACATGGATGTGTCGCTTAAATATTGATCAAGGTGCAGAGAGATAAAGGTGTGTAAGCACTTAAGTACTTTCTCAAATAAGTAAGTCCAGCATTTCTTGGCTATCCTAGTGATTTCCTCTTAAGGCATAACTTATAAACAAAGTTGTTAAAGTAAAAGAGGATTGATCATGAGATTAGACAACACTAAGAACAATTGGATTTAATAATATTATGATATGATTTTGGTTACTCTGTTTAATTAAGAAAATGCTAAATTCTTCCACTAAGTAAACTATCTTCTCTCCATCTCCTGTATTTGTCTCTGTGGGAATAGATACAGCTGACTTCACCACTAATGCTCTATTGTTGTACATGTTACTTTTGAAGAGCAGGGCATCTCTTATATAGTAATGAATTTTATGACAAACTTCGTTATTTATAAGTTTAAATGATGTTTTGATTCTTGTAAGTTGGCGTATTTTTTATTTTAGCCTCTATATTTTTATTTTTTGAAATTCATTACTAAATGTTAAAATCATTTTAATTTTAGTCGTTAAAGTCAAAATTTATAGGAAAAATTTGAAGGAAAATTTTTACGAAACTGTAGATTTTTTGCGAATTTTGACTTTAAAGACTAAAACCAAAATAATTTTAACATTAAGAGATGAATTTCAAAAAATAAAGATATAGGGACTAAAAGATCATTTAAACATTATTTATATTATGACTTTATTATTAATATATTTTTTTTGAAGAAGCTAAATTAGTCCACCTAAATTGGCACTAGAGAAAATCGAACCTGAGACCTCAAGGAGGAGCACACTCTCTGGTCCCAAGCCAATACCACCAAGCCAACCCAAGTGGGTTACTTTATTATTAATAATATGAAGCATTTTTATTATATTTATGTGAGGCATGGTCTACCCTTTCATAATTTAGGGGTATTTACCCATCAACCACTCAATAATATTTTAACTGATATAAATTTTAGAAAATACACTATTGGATTGACAGTTTATATCATATAGAACATTTGTGTAAAATTTCAAATAAATTCAAAATCATTTGATAAGTTATTGAGACACATCAAAATTAACAGTTTGTGTATTTTTTAAACACTGTTAATCTTGATGTGTCTCAATAACATATCAAATAATTTTAAATTTTTCCGAACTTTTACACAAATGGTCTATATGATATTAAATTTCAACCTATGATTTTTAGTTCTCCATAAGCTTCAGCCAAATTCTCTTAATCTATTACGTGAATGCTGAATAGTATTGACCTAGGCTAAATTTCAATCCAACGATGTATTTTATCAAATTTATATCAGTTAAAACATTATTGAATGGTTGATGGATAAATACCCCAAATTATGAAGGGGTAGATTATAAAAAATCTTATAGCTATTGTAAAATAATAAAGTTTCTTGAATAGTAAGTTGTATTAATGGTACGTTAAATATGATTTAATTGTGAGACTAAATTAATTTATATATTCAAAGTGATTCTAAGATGACAATGGAGATTGGTAACTGCAAGCAGACACACTTGTTTGGATGGCCTTTATGCTTCACGTTGCGAGTACCATTGTCTTCAACAAAACTCCAATCTCCAACAAGCTACAACTGATTTTACTGTGATTGTGAAGACTTGAATTGAAAAACTAATCTTTAAAGGCATTTTGTAGAGCAATTCTTATAATTGGTGAGAATTTGAGAGATGTGAAGAAGATGGTGAACAGAAGAATTTTGTAATACAATTCTTATAATTGTTGTTTTTGTTTGTTTGCTATTTATAAAGAAAATAAAATAAAGTGACTCAAAGGTAAAATTTTAGTCTAATAGACAACATGAATTAGTTCATGTCAAAGATATTCATTCGTTAAAACATAGAGTAATTAAGAACCAAAATTGAACAAGTTATGTACCGGTGCATTTGTTCGATGCACCGGTTCAATTTTAATTGATGAACTCGTACATTAATTAATTAATGAACCGGTTCATTTTAGTACGTCCATGTGAGAGCATGAATTGGTTCAACAGAAGAATGCATCGATGCATCATTTCTAGATTTTATGCATCGGTCATGTCAATTGAATGCATCGGTTCAAAAGCCAGTTATTGAAAAATTCAAAATAGACACATATTGTAAGACAGAGGTAGTGATATTTTCTCTCTTTTGCTTCAACAACGTATGACATAAGAATAAATATAGAGATCTCTTAATTTCTATAGAAAAACTGATCAACAACGTATGCCATAAGAGATAAATATTTATATCTCTTAATTATTTGATCTAAGGTTTGATCACTTAATTATTTATCATCAGCTTTGGACGGATGGGTGTGGTTACCAGATGTGGATGGGGGGTTCTCAGTGAAATCTTCTTATGATGTTCTTACGGAAGGCTTAATGTGGGTGGAGGAGATATGATCAAGTGGTAAGGCGATGGTGTTCAATCAAATTTGGAACAATCCGACTCTCTCGAAAATGGTTTCTTTCTCTTGGCAACTGCTCCACAATCAGATCCCGATTAAAAGTAACCTCTCCATGTGGGGAGTAACTAGTGCTTTAGATAATCAAATTTGTGTTTGGTGTATATGTTGTATTGAGTATGATATTCATCATTTCTTGCATTATGGGTTTGCAGAAAGTGTGTGGAGGGAGGTGTTCAAATGGCTTCATGTGGATTTTACTATCCCTTCAGATTTGTTCAGTACTTCAGTTTATTCTCTATGTTCTATAGGGTGGAAAGTAAGTCTAAAAGTCGGAAAGATGTCTTAATGGTTTGGCACACAACGCTTTGGTTAATTTGGAAGGTAAAAAATGATAAGATTTTCAACAATGTAACGATAACATTATCTGGTTTTTGATTCATTATCTGGTTTTCCTCCATGTTTGTGTGTGTTCAGCAGACAATTTGAGCATGCTGCTTGGTCTTATGTTGTTTTGTCTCTTCTACGTAGTAGTTTCGGTGTGTGGGAGTGACTTTTTTGTAGACAATTTTGGTAAACAGGTGTTTTGTACCTTCCAAATTAACCAAAGCATTGTGTACCTAAATTTGCCAATCTACTACAAAGTCATTCCCTATAAATGTATAGGGCCGACACTGTTTGTACCTTTGTTTGCTGCTCTTATGTATTAGTTTATTTTTCTTGCTCAGTTTCTCACCTATGTTGTGAAGGAAAATAGTAACGGTTTATGCAGCGGAATTCAAAAATTTTCCTTTAGAGATCCTTACGAAAGGGCATGATCATGTGTTTAGGGTTTTACCTCTTGAAGAGCAGAACCCTTTGAATCACAAACAAGATGATCACGAACGTTGAAGGTTGAACAGCAACGTCTCTATCTAGTCCACACGAACAACTTTCCTTCAATCCAAGTGCTAGCTTATGAATGAAGAACCTTTGTGAGAGAGAGATTATTAGAGAAATAATTTTAGGATTCAAGTAACCTTAAAATTCTTATGAATTCTCTTGTGTATTTAGAACTTTTGCACAAGACTCTATTTATAGAGTTTCTTGTCTTGCTCTCCAAGACAAAAACTTATCTTAAGCAAAAAGCCCAATAAGCCTACTAGGGCGCGCGCCCCATGAGTTCTCATACTCATGTGTATGCGCACGCACCATACCTTATGGTGTATCACTTATCGTTTATTTTATTTTTGTGATACCTTATCACAATATATATTTCTCTCAAGTGCACCGTACCTTACGGTGTTCTCAATCTCACACTATACTGTCCTTATGTGTGTGACCCTATAGGTTTCCGCAACTTTGGCAATAATATTAAATCTACTATTTAATATTATAAACGTTGAGAGGTTTCTAGAAATACATCAATGCTACCCAAGTTACGAAATATTTATGTGATCTTAACAAAACATTCTGTGATAATATTAGTCGTGTATAATTACCCCTTTGCCCTTATGTCTATATTGAACACAAGGCATAGACTGTGTCATCCTTGTCCAGTTCAATATTGGGCCCATAGACATTTATCCTGTTATGTAGGATTGGCAAATTCCATCTAAGTCACTACTGTTCCTCAGCATGCTTTGTACAAGTGCCCATCTACTGTCTTTATGATTATCCAGTTACGGATAATGTTAGATCAGTGATAAAGCACTTGACTCTACATCTAGGATACATAGTGGTTTCAGGTCGAAGGGCGGCTTACACCATTATCACCATGATAGTAACTTATGACACATTACTTAACATTCCATGTAGTACTCTCATAGCGGGTCAATCCAATATAAATATTACTCTTAATATTTATATCTATATCAAGACTTGATAACTCCTTATCCTATGATCCATGAGATGCGATCATCAGCCTATCTTCATAATAGTCTATATGTTTTAAGGTTATCCCGCTTCACCTTAAAGCTCGACTACGGATACTTTAAGAATAATGTCCTTATGTTTAATTTAATCTCATGATTAAGTCACACTTAATATTAAACGGACTATTTATTCTAGGGACTTTACTATTTTGGCCTCTTACAAACATAATAAAGGACATGTCATATTTATATTTAAACTCGTAAAGCAAATACTATGAAAATAGATTGGCTCTTAGGGCTTACTCCAACAATCTCCCACTAGCACTAAGGTCAATATGGTGTTACTTTAATACCCATAGACTTAGTTTGCCCATCACGTTTTAACTGCAAAAGAGGCTTTATTAGTGGATAAGGAACCATTTCCTATGTTGGTATCTTACGTATCTTCCAACGCTATATTTCGATCTCTATCGAAATGTAGAAGTATCTAAGTATATATGAATCGTCGGTGAGATCTATTCTCAAGTGTTCTTTCAAGATTTAACCATTCCCATCACTAATGTGATTAATGTGACTTGCAACACCGGAAACATAGCTTTAGCTCAATCATGAGCTAAAAAATCCAAGTCAAATACTTAACTTCTATAATTGAAATAAACATAATATGAAGCTTATCTTATAGCTTTCAATGTTTATATTCAAGCATGATATACAATACATTAGTATGGAAACTAGCCATCATTATAACTTCCGTATAATGATCATTTCCACTCATACCTATTTCAAGAGATAATCCTTAGTTCTTTTAAGGTCGTTAGGGATATTCTTGAAGGTAATTTAGTGTCAAACACTAATTTTATTTTTGGTACTTATTGATTGTGTTACAATCACATGGTGTATCTGATTTTGTACATATTAAGATGTGCATGATTAATCCTATCTTCCAAAGCATATGGATTATTTTTCACATGTCTCTTTCTCATCCAATGAGATATGATATTGTCCTTTTGACAAAATTAATTATATGACACGCAATAATTTTACACGTTAAGTGTCTCAACACTTCACTAATAAATGTACATAGACTATTCCTAACCCTTTAGGAATCCTTGCCTAAATAGATAGGCTATTCTTACCTCTTTAGGAATTTTGCCTAAGTATTTCATCAAGAGTTATTTCTTTAATCATGTCTCACATGTATAAAGAAAATATTTTTGATGATTAATATGTCATCCACATATTACACCAAATTTAATACTATTGCTCCCACTAAATCCTTGTGTGCACAAGATATATTTATATATTTGTCCTTTATCAATTTGTTTTCCATAAAACTTCAAAAAGGAACAAATATTTAAACTTATTCAATCTAATCAAAATTAGATAGGTTTGTCCTTATTAATTTGTTTTCTCAAAACTTCATAATAGGAACAAAGAATAATTAAATTTATGAGAACTCTATCTAATCAATATTAGATAGCTACAAGTTGTATACCTTTTAGCATCCTTTGGATCAACAAAACCCTACATATATGTCTAGTACATATATATGAGGTCATTCCGATTAAGGAATGCAACTTTGTTATCCATCTACCAAAACATGTACTACAACATTTAGTAAAAGAAATCAAACAGATTTTAAGCTTTATGATTAATTATATTTAGGGTTTCATCATAATTTGCATTATGATTTTGCGTGAAACCTTTAATGATCAATCAAATCTTAAAAGGTATTCTTAATACCATCCATATCAGTATTCAATAATAATACTCACTTTCATCGTACGAGTCTTACTCATCCTGATGACATAACCATTATCTACATAAGGTTAGTGTATATAGATTATTTATAAGATTTCCTGGCATTTAGCCACTTCTCAGAATTTAGACCGTCTTACGACCTTTTAGAAAGTCAGAGATTCATCTATTATGAAAACCATATCACCTTGCCAAGTCATGATCCAATCAAACTCTTTGTCCATGTGATATGTTAGACTTATCTAAAATTTTGTGCAACTTAAATCAATGGTCCTTCAACATCCTTGAGAAACCAGTTTATGTTCCCATTTCGATAAATATGTTTTGTAGTACTTGAATTTATTCAAGTTCTATATCACTCCCACTGTCTCTTTTAGAGACACACTCCCACTAGAGGAATGCTTCAAACTTAGCAACAAACAATTTTTGTCCTTAGAGTGATATAAGACTAGTATCCCTTAGAATACTTCCACATATTTATTCATTCAATTTGGATTTAAATTTATCTAATAAATTTTCAATCCACAATCCTCATGAAGACAAACTTGGTGCTTTTACCTCCATATCGCATGTGGTGTCTTTATGATTATTTTAAAAGGGGAACTATTTCGTGGGTGAAGATTAACTATAAGTAAAGAGATTCTAAGAGTCAATAATGTATTAAACTATCTTAAATGATATCATGTCAAACATGATGTGATAAAATAGTTATCGAATTAAGTATTTACTGATATGATTCATTCATATGACTTAAATACTTTTGTCGAGTTCTATTTCCTTCATTTTTGAACTTCCTTTGACAAACTCAAAGATTTTTAATTTGTGTCACACACATATCCTCATTTAATGATTTAAATCATTAATGTAAATGAAGTAAAATAAACTCAATATATCAAATATGTTTAGTGATCCATATACATCTCATGTATATTGTTCAAATAGTTCATGTGTCACTTCATTGACACATCAAATATTTGTACTAAACAAAAATTCTATTGATATATATTTCAAGGTCCAAATCTTATTTGGCTCTTATCATAATTGTTATAGATGATCTCATCAAGATCATGGAACCCTAGTCCATTACTTGACTTGGAGCAACATTATAGAAGATTTTTCTTAAATGATAGGACAATTGTTTGTCTTATTATTTAAAGCTACAATTCACATCTTGTCAATACAAGATAATTAATACTTCTATTACTAGATGAAACTCAATAACAATTATTGTGTTCCATCTTTAACTTGATTTTAAGTCATTGCATAAGCACTCATTATTGATGAACACAATTTTCATTCTATGCATAAGCTCTTATTGTCAATGAAACAATTTTCATTCTAGACATAAGTTGACTTAAAATTGTAGTCAATGTTCTAAATCCTTAAGTATCTCCTTTTTTTTTGAAAAATTGAGATTCAATCATCTTTGTATCTTATACCTTTGATGTAGAAATAGAAACTTTGACTCTTTATAACAACATGTACAATTTTGAAGTCTTACTTCATTCTTTTAGTTTGACTCTTCCAAGAACTATCTACGGCATTTTAATCAATCGTCTAACCATTAAAATAGCCGTTCTCCTTTGGCAACCGTTGTTGTCTATTATAATAAGAGGAATATAAATCGTATTTATATCACATATCTAATTTTGATAGTACAAATTAATTCTCATCCAACTCAACAATTTCCGGTAGATATAGAAATTCATAAATTTATCTATATCTATCCATTATGATTCGTTAGATTGAACCTATGACCAACTCTTTGATCTATTGAGAATTCTATCATACTTTGAAGTTCTTTCAAAAAGATCTTTATTGGTATTAAATGATCACATCATTTATTCTTTAAAAGTATGATGTATACTATATCTAGATGTCAACTTGATACTTCCGACAAGTATCCTTTTTCAATCTAGTTATAGTAGGTGCTTTAGAGTATAGTTCAAGATATTATAGTTTTCTTGTATTTGAGAACAATTCTCATTTGTGTATCAATTCAGAAACCGTTTTCTGAAATCCATGTTCTTCATAAGGACAATATATTTTGTATTGTATTTTAATTTCAAAGATATGTAAGATATTTGTTTTGTGATTAAATCTTTTAATAAGGACTTTCATTAAAAGACTTCCACTATTTTACTCAAAACAAATGACCCTCATCATTTGATTCGGAAAATCCCGTTGGAAGATTTTCTAGTGGATCGAGATCCATATTTCACTTTGTTCTAAGTCCGCGGTGGACGGATTACACCAAACTCAGTTATTTAGGTAGGAACTCTTTCCAATTGCATCTCATACAATTCTCAAATATATCAGTTGGGTGAATAACTCCTTATTCTAATTCATCATATGAATCATTTCCCAACTCTTGCTTCTAAACTCATATAATCTTTATTATATTTGTTTAGTTAAGTTTGACCCAATTTTAGAAGTTGGATATTACAATTATCCCATCGCATCATACCTATATAGACAATGTACTCTGCGGTAGGCGAACCCACATTATTCGATATCAGTCTTGATGAGTTCTAAAATTTGAAAAGCATAAACTTAATATTCACATATTTTACTTAGTAAAGAAAAATGCACCTCGCGTGGGCGAAACCTACATCTTCTTTATTAGTCTCTTATGTGTCTCTTGAGGGGTTTTTAATTAAGTTTGATCTCACCGGCTTGTTTAACATGCATAACGCTCTCACAATCATATATTCATAAACAACCTTTATCATTATCATTGGTTTGAATCTTGTTAATAAAAATTAAATTTATGTAATTGATCACGTTGTGCACATTAGGCAAAATCGTGCCACTATTTCTCAAATCGTGTCACGATATCACATATCAGCCAAAATCGTGGCACGATTTCTGAAATCGTGGCACGATTTTGACAGCACCAACACTAGAATTTTTTTCAAAACAGTGTCAGACTTTCTGTAACCAAATCGTGCCACAATTTTGGCAGTCTGAAAAACAGAAACTCTCTCTCTAGAAATCGTGTCACGATTTCCAAAAACGTGCCACAATTTTGCCAGTATGAAAACAGAACCTTTTTGTTTAGAAAATCGTGCCACGATTTTTAAAATAGTGTCACGATTTCGGCGAATTCTGAAACTGTTTTTCATCACAATACAACCCTTGTATTGTGTTGAACCCTAATGCAACAACTTCATACCATCAAGAATCACCATTAACGATTATCGGTTCAAGAATTCAATGGATGAAAGTTAGTATATCAAATATACCATAATTGCATCATGTTTTCTAATTAAAACATGGAAGACATCATAATCATGGTTTCGTAACCAGGCTTTGATACCACTGAAGGAAAATAGTAAAGGTTTATGCAGCGGAATTCAAAAAATTTCCTTTAGAGATCCTTACGAAAGGGCATGATCATGTGTTTAGGGTTTTACCTCTTGAAGAGCAAAACCCTTTGAATCACGAACAAGATGATCACGAACGTTGAAGGTTGAACATCAATGTCTCTATCTAGTCCACACGAACAACTTTCCTTCAATCCAAGTGCTAGCTTATGAATGAAGAACCTTTGTGAGAGAGAGATTATTAGAGAAATAAATTTAGGATTCAAGTAACCCTAAAATTCTTATGAATTCTCTTGTGTATTTAGAGCTTTTGCACAAGACTCTATTTATAGAGTTTCTTGTCTTGCTCTCCAAGACAAAAACTTATCTTGAGCAAAAACCCAATAAGCCTACTAGGGTGCGCCCACCAGACCTTATGGTGTATCACTTATCGTTTATTTTATTTTTGTGATACCTTATAACAATATATATTTCTCTCAAGTACACCGTACCTTACGGTGTTCTCAATCTCACACTATACTGTCCTTATGTGTGTGACCCTATAGGTTTCCGCAATGTTGGCAATAATATTAAATCTACTATTTAATATTATAAACATTGAGAGGTTTCTAGAAATACATCAATGCTACCCAAGTTACGAAATGTTTATGTGATCTTAACAAAACATTCTGTAATAATATTAGTCGTGTATAATTACCCCTTTGCCCTTATGTCTATATTGAACACAAGGCATAGACTGTGTCATCCTTGTCCAGTTCAATATTGGGCCCATAGACATTTATCCTGTTATGTAGGATTGACAAATTCCATCTAGGTCACTACTGTTCCTCAGCATGCTTTGTACAAGTGCCCATCTACTGTCTTTATGATTATCTAGTTACGGATAATGTTAGATCAGTGATAAAACACTTGACTCAACATCTAGGATACATAGTGGTTTCAGGTCGAAGGGCGGTTTACACCATTATCACCATGAGAGTAACTTATGACACATTACATAAGATTCCATGTAATACTCTCATAGCGGGTCAATCCAATATAAATATTACTCTTAATATTTATATCTATGTCAAGACTTGATAACTCCTTATCCTATGATCCATGAGATGCGATCATCAGTCTATCTTCATAATAGTCTATATGCTTTAAGGTTATCCCGCTTCACCTTAAAGCTCGACTACGGATACTTTAAGAATAATGTCCTTATGTTTAATTTAATCTCATGATTAAGTCACACTTAATATTAAACGGACTATTTATTCTAGGGACTTTACTATTTTGGACTCTTACAAACATAATAAAGGACATGCCATATTTATATTTAAACTCCTAAAGCAAATACTATGAAAATAGATTGGTTCTTAGGACTTACTCCAACATGTTGCATTCAATAGGTTTTGTCAAAAAAGAAAAAAAAAAACAGATTTTGTTCTCTTTTTTGGCCTTTGAGTATCTCTTGCGCAGTTGTGCTCACGTGTGCCTAAAGAGAATGTATTGAGTCAGAAAGGGCATTTTTATATGAGAGTGAGAGGAAAAATATAAACCATTTAATTAAAATAAAAGGATAAGATTAAAAGTGAATCACATATTCCTTTTTTGGCAATTTTTTTTAAAATTTTAGATTAAAAAGGCTATTCGATTTTTTTAACACTAAACTCTCTTTTCGTTTCAAGAATAAGTGTTGTCTCACAACATCTACCAATCTCCCATGAAAGATTCCACATTGTTAATAACATTATTAATCGAATTTAAGAAATTTATCCGTTTTGTATGTTATTGAACTGGAAACATCTTCTCGTTTAACTTGGCACCCATATACTATTAGTCATGATATGTAAATTGATGCCAAACAAATCTATAATTTTTTTTGGTTACAAAACAAATATACAATAAAAAAAAAGAAGAAAAATATGTGATTCTTTTAATCTTAGCCTTTTATTTTAATCAAATAATTTATATTTATTCCTCTCACTCTCATATAATCTTTCTCATTTGATACATTCCCTATATATATTTGCTGCTTTAAAAAAATTTAATATAAGGTTTCATCTATTCTTCTTATATAAGAGCAAATGGAGAATACATTGATTTATCTAGTAGCGTATCTAGAAATTTTCGTAGGTGGGGGCTAAAAAATAATGTATTTTTTCTAATAACAAACACCGACTGTTAAATTTTTTTTACACATACATTATAGATTTTTTTTGGAGATATTTTAGAAATTTACTTATGAAATTGATATTATGATGTGTTTTAATTGAATGTATCTGTAAAAATTATACTGATAAAAATAATAAAACTTAATAAAAGTATAAGCTTTTAATAATTTGATTAATAGTTAATGGTCTATACTTAAATAAAATTTGTGATGGAGGCTTAACAAAAATATATATAACTAATAATTAAAGATTTTTTTTTTCATTTGGTGGGGGCTTAAGCCCCCAATGTCTTATACCTAGATACGCCCCTGGATTTATCAAAGGAAAAAAATGAACTAACTAACAGGATTTTTTATAAATCTAAATAATAAAACATATTTCTTATTTTATCATTTCATTCTATCCTATACCACCAATAAAACATATTGTAAAATTATTTTAGTGCACATGTAAATGTAATTTTCAAAGTATAATGAAGGTAAAGAACAAAATAAAAAAGAACAAAGTGTAACGAGGGTCTGTTTAAAAGAATTTCCAAAAACTATTTTTAAGTTTTTTAAAATTAAAAGTAAAAATATTGTTTAGAAATACTTTTATATTTTTAAAAATTGATTTTAAAAGAATTTATGCACCGATAACGTAATATTTTTTTAATATATTAAACAGAAACAAATTTTATATTTTTTAATATTTAAATTTTTTTGTCAAGTAACCAATTGACTAAAATTAATAAAATGTCAACCGACTGAATTAAATTTTTATATTCTGTGGCTCTGGCTCTGGCTCATGTTTATTTTACTTGCTGTGTCATTAAATAGGTGTGGGCGGTGCCTAGTTTTCCATTGGTTTTTTTTTTTTGACTAAAGTTTTCCATTGGTTAGAAATAGCTTTTGGGTCTTTTGTGGAGGTTGATTAACATTTCATCAATTTTGGTACTCTTATTCAAGGGAAGCACGGTAAGCATTTTCGGCACATCATCTAACTAGCTATTACTTAGAGTGTTTGGTGCATGCGGAATAATTTTATTGTTATAGAGGCGTTAATGATGTTGATAATTTGTTTGACCATATTCGCTATATTTTTTGGTTCTGATTTGTGGTTCGTTTGAGCCTTAGCATGAGTGTAATTTTTTCTGAATGCTGTTGTAATATTTTTTCTGGCCTTTCAAGAAAAGTATAATACTTTTTGTGAATCGTAAAAGTTGAGTACTCATTGTATTTCTTATAATTCTATTATTTTTTGCTTATAAACAAAAAAAAAGTTTACTCAAAAAGTGTTTATTTCTTACGTAGAAACTGTAAACTAATTTATAAATTTTAAAATCTAAAAACCAAAATTATTTCGATCATGCCCTTGTTATTGAGCAAACTTTTGGGCCAAAAAATCCCAGTTCCATATCCAGCAATCTATAGATTCTTCTCTCTTCATTCCAAGTTCCAATTTCTCCTGTGAGTAATCATCACTCGACGGAACTTCATCAAACAAAAACCGCATATCTCGAATTCCCAGGTACTATAATTCTTCTCACGTTGATTCAATTTTCAACATTCAATGTTCTGTTCTAAACCCATTAATTTTCAATTTATTCAACATGGAAGCATTATCAAAAAACCCTAGACCAACCAAAATTGCAAAATACCCATCGAAATCGAAAAACCCTAACAAAAATTCAACCCCAATTAGTAAACCTAATAATCAAACAAACGAATTTCCATCCCATCATGACACCCCAAATGTTTCATCAACTGCTCGAACCCTTTGCAATCTTCTTACCCGAACATCCCCTCAGGATATCGACTCCGCTTTATCATCTTCAAATATTCATCCTTCTGAAGAATGTGTTCATGAGGTTCTTAAGCTTTCTTACAATTACCCTTCATCTGCTATCAAGTTTTTCCGCTGGGCCGGCCGTTTGAGAAAACACTCGGCCCATTCGTGGAACTTGATGGTTGATTTATTGGGCCGGAATCAGCTTTTCGAGCCCATGTGGGATGCTGTTAGGACTATGAAACAGGAAGGTGTGCTGTTTTTGCCCACCTTTGTTTCGGTTTTTCAGAGTTATTGTATGGCTGGTAGGATTAATGAGGCTGTCATGAGTTTTGATGTGATGGATAGGTATGATGTTGAGAAGAATGTTGTGGCGGTTAATTCATTGCTTAGTGCAATTTGTCGTGAAGAGAATCAAACTTCGGCGGGTTTGGAATTTTTGGAGAAGGTTAAGGGGAAGATTGATTTGGATGGGGATAGTTTCGCGATATTGTTGGAAGGGTGGGAGAAGGAAGGCAATGCTGCTAAAGCTATGAGTACTTTTGGTGAGATGGTAGTTCGTCTTGGTTGGAGTCAAGATAATGTAGCTGCTTACGATGCGCTTTTGATGACTCTTCTTCGCGCTTTGCAGTTTGACCAGGTTGTGACGTTTCTTAAAGTTATGAAGGAAAATGACTGCTTTCCAGGTTTGAAATTCTTTACCAATGCTCTTGATGTTCTTGTTAAAAGGAATGATGCTGCTCATGCCATCCCTTTGTGGGATGTCATGGTTGCTAGTGGATTATTGCCTAATTTGATAATGTACAATGCCATGATTGGGTTGCTTTGCAACAATGGCGAGATTGATCACGCGTTTCGCCTGCTCGATGAGATGGTTCTCCACGGCGCTTTTCCTAACTCTTTGACCTATAACATGATTTTTGAGTGCTTGGTGAAGAACAAAAAGGTTCGTGAAACGGAGCAGTTCTTTGCCGAGATGATCAAGAATGAGTGCCTGCCTACGGCTTCTAATTGTGCTGTGGCCATCGAAATGTTATTTAACTGTGATGACCCTGAGGCAGCTCTTTATATTTGGAGTTGCATGGTTGAAGCTCATGTTGGTGCACTTGATGTAAGTGCGAATATGTTGCTCATTGGTCTTTGTAATTTGAAAAGACTGTCAGAGGTCAGAAGGTTTGCGGAAGAAATGCTTGATAAAAGGATCATCATATATGATTCTACGATGACCAAGTTGAAGGAATTGTTTTACAAGGAGGGTAGAAGTGCAAGAGACAAATTTGATACTCTTTACAGGAGGTGGAAAGCTCATGTCAAGTTGTAATCTAGAAAGTTTTTTCTTTCCTTTGTGTTTTTACTATAGTTTTACAATTCATCGTTGGTGCCTCCCGTGTCAGAGATGTCAACTTTCGCTTGTTATTGACTTTGGCTTTTGCCCTGAAATCAATGTTCTACAAATTTTATCATTCCATCTCGGTGGTAGCCTTTCCTTGACAACTTTTTGTCGCACTTGGTTTCTTTTTTGTATAATTCGTTATCTTCTCCATATAACAGATTATTTTGATATTTGAGGTTGGCCACACTCTTCTATTTAAGATGAACTTGCAGTTCATGAAATTGTAGCTGATTTTCATGTAGATTTTAAAAATTAGGTGCTAACTGCTCAGAACAGAATTATCATATTATAAAACAATTAGTATTTTACTTCAAAGTTTTTATACAAATACCTGCATTTGGTTGAGCTAATGATTGTCGGTCATCTCAACATTATATCCCTGATTTTTGGTTGGTATTTTGTGGCACAACCAGTTCTTTTCTGGCCTTTTTGTGAAAGTTAGTACAGCAACAAAGCTGCAACTTCATTCTGCTTGAATGCGAAAGTCATCGTACTATTTCTCTATCATGTTTTATACTTCTATTATGGATGTCGATGTGTTGGTGGTGTAGATGAGGCCATGATTTCATGGTCCGCAACAATCATTCAAACTGATGAGTTAAATGATAAATCTCCATCAGTAACAAATCATATCACTGGAGGATGATTTGGAAGTTTCCCTTCCAAAAGCCACCAGTCTAATAGATGAAACAGACATGTTACTGTTAGAAGAAAGGGCATCATGATTTCCTAATTTCTAATTATTATCCAACGATAGTTAATGTCAGGATGTTTTTATTTTTAATTTTCAAAATTTAACTTGGTTGAAGTTTACACTTTCTTTGAGAAAGATTCATAGTTTAGGAATATAGTTGTAATTATTGTCAATATATCTTATTTTATTTTATACAAACACACGTTTTATGTGATGCATCTCACTTTCGTGCACTGGTGCAAGGAATGTGCTACAAGTCGAGTGTTTATAGCTATTTTTGGTTGATAACTGATCACTGTGATCAGCAATTCATCTTTTTCCCATACTGAGCCAACTTACACTGTATGCTCAGAAGAGGAAATAATACATTTCAAGTCAGTTTTTTCCGGTTAGGAACAGCTTGTGTAAGGTTTAATTTTTTAAAAGCTACCTCCTAATCCTGGTAGTAAATTATATATAGCCTATCATTTACGATTGCTGTTAGCATGTCAAGCAAAGTGCTATGGTACTTACCAGCTAAACCAACTAGTGGTAGCTGCTAGTAAAATATCAGAGTGTAACTTGTCTTATCTCAAAAGTGGCGGTAAGGTATGAACTTCGTTTTATAGGGTGCCTAAGTCTCTCACATCAGGTGGTATAAGATGCTTTTGAGAGTAATTCAGTCGCCCGGTTCTACTCCATTCACTGCTGCTATTAAGGAAGTCCAGATTGACAGTACCTGCTAGCTTCTACTCAGCAACACTTATTTGTGTCGATTTCATTTTTGTTTAACTTACTTTTGCCTCTATTAGCTTTAAGTTTCTGTGAGATTTATCTATGTGATTGCATTCCAAAGGTAAAGTAACTCCAGAGTCCAGAGTGTAGTTCTAATTAGAAACAATTGACCAACCACTTATGTTTGCTTCTAACTGTTTTTACTCGCAGTCGTTGTATCAAAATGAGATTCTTACATACATCAGAACCTATTCATATTAGCCCGAAGATAAGGTATATTGTTCGCTTGCTCAATTGACCCAACAACTTGGGATGAAGTTTTAATTCTTACGTTTTCCCAATCCCATGGTGTTCTGGTTTGGTATTATTGTAAATCTTTATATTTAATTTGAAATGTTTTATGTTGTGAGTCAATTATTTTTGTGTCCTATGTTGAGCATTTCTGCTGGATTCAGTTTTTATTTAAATTAAAAGACAGATTGTACTTTTTTATTTGGATTCGAAGAGTACAGTGGCGAAACTCACAGACACTAAGTGTTGAGGAGTGGAGAATTGCTGTTTTGAACCTGCACCCATGCATATCAAATGTCAATCTCCTCTTGATGATTTTGACCGGGTGCAGTAGAAATAAATAATTGGTTGAGATTCCATTGTAAAAAAATTTCAGTACATGGGATCCGTTTCTCAGATAGGTAGGTGTTCGATGTCTCTGTCTTGTATCAAAACATTTATTTGTTTAGAAGTTACTTTTACAGGAATGTATTGTACTTCTAATGTCTGCAATAACAACTATTCTTTTGTATACTAGGGAAAATATGTGCAACAATCCTTTTTCCATTTTTCAGATCATGTAAATTGTTTTTCCTTTAATATTATGTCAAACAAACTTCTATTGTATGCTCTAAAGTTGTTTTTCTCTCAAATATTGGATGGATAATACCTTAGATTTGAGGTTTCAGGTTTGGAATCTCTATGACTCGCACATATGACAACTAAACTCTACAAAAGCTATTGTGCTTTTGTATTTTCATACTTTAGCAATCTTGGTTGCTTGCAACTTTTAATCAATTAATGCTGGTTTTGTTTTGGAAAATTCACATGATTTTTCACAAGTTTACTAAGTGATGAGTTTGTATCATAAATTTTGTGATTAAAAGCACGATTCTTCTATTAAGCACTTTATTATTGAGGCTTCTTGCTGAATATTGCTATGAGGAAATTCTAAAAGCAGAATCCTGAAATTGGATGATTGTGTAAAATTGTTTTACACTGTTTGTGCATAAATTATTTTCTCAATTTTATACCCTTTAGTGGTGCAAGTTTGGTATTTTACTTTTTATAACTTAAACAACGTCCAAGATTCTTGGTTGTTATGAACTAAGAAGCTTATAACGTACGTGCAACAAAAATCAATGCTCAAATCAAATCAAATGCTTTACAACTGAGGAAAGCATGATACCAAACGTTCAGACCAATTAGAATCAAAAGATGTCAAATTCTCTGTAAGATTCTCAAGGAATATTTTGTACCTTTTTCCAATAACATAAAATTGAAGAAAAAAAATAATGAAGTATATGTTTTAGTCCCTTAGTTTCAATGTCATTTCCTTATTGTCACAATCACTATTATTATTCTACACAATATGGCTGTATTCAAGAGAAAACTTGTAATGAGTTCTGGTGGCCACACCAACCCATTAGTTTGGTTAGCAGCTATAATCTGCACAATTTTTGCTATAGCTGTGATTGCTATTGGCATTATAGTGTTCATTGGTTACATAGTGATTCATCCAAGAGTACCTACAATCAGTGTCACTGGTGGTCATTTAGATCTTCTAAGAAATGATTATGCTGGTTTACTTCAAACTCAGTTAAGCATTGTTGTGACTGCTTCTAATGGAAATGCAAAAGCTCATGCAAGATTTTCTGAGATAACATTTAGTCTTAGCTTTCAAGGTCAAGGAGTTGCAGTGCTCGTTGCTGATTCGTTTGATGTACCGAAAAACACTTCGAAAGAACTTAGGTATGTTGTTCAATCGTCTTCGATACCGTTGACGCCTCAACAAATGGATGAAGTTGACGAGTCTTGGAAAAGAAATGAGATTGGTTTTGATTTCAAGGGTGCTGCTAGGAGTAGATGGAGGATAGGGCCTTTTGGTTCTGTTAAATATTCTTGTCATTTGAATTGTCACCTCAAGTTTCGTCCCTTGAATGGTAGTTACATACCCTCCAAGTGTTCCTCCAAATCAAAATGATTCTTTTACTAAACATAGGATTACTCCTCTTCTTTCTTCTTCTTTTTTTTGGTCTTAATCATTCGGTTTTTAGAAAAAGGTTTATTATGGTAATATAGAGTTTGATTAGGTAAGTAAAATTTGGTCAATGATTGTTTTAGATAATATAGAAGTTAATATAGAATTTTAGATCATATGTTTAACTTCTATATTTTGTTTTGCTGTCTTGTTAATATAGAATATAGATAATAAAACTGAGCATTCTATACAGTCTTTGTGGAAGCACATAACTTTTAAATAGCTAATTGTGTTTTCCATCTATGTCTGAGTAATAATTTAGATAATTTAATTTGGTTTGATGCAATCCCCTATTACTCATGGGTTATATTTTTTTGAATTAAACATATTTTTGATCTTTACAAAATGGTGACTTTCAGAGTTTAGTATTTACTTAATTTTTATTAAATTTTTAGTCGCTAAAAAATTATCATGCACTCAATTTTGGTTCTTACCGTTAAATCAACGTGTATTTTTAAATAAATTTTTTAGTCTCTTAGGCGACTTACCTATAACTGATAATTTTTTACTTTTCTTTGTGCGTGTTTCTGCAATTTAAATTAAGTTTAAATTAAATTATGATGGATAAGTTGTCCCAATTCTTATATGATTTGAATATCCAGCCAGGTTTGCTCTCAATGGTCCATTATGGGGCGAATTTTTTATCATTTTATTTACAATAAACAAAAAACTTAATACATTAGATCACTCTACCTGTGTTTAAGCGGTAATTTTGTTGGAGAAATGAAACATGTGTATTTAAAGGAAAATGCTAACTAATGTACCGTATGCACTAATTAAGGAAACTTATTATAGTAAAATAATATTGAAACTTGTATTTTTAATCGAGATCAGGGTATCTACTGTCGAACGTATTGATTAGATTGGATACACCTCAAAGAGTGGGAAAGGTGGCTTAGATATTTAAAAGTGTTTCGTATCTAAGACGATAATCAAACCCACGACAATTAGTTAAGAGATGATGAACATTAACTGTTCAACCACACCCCTTGAATTACAATGAAACTTGTGTAATTATATTTATAAAATATAAAAAATGTTGTTTTCAACACAAAATTTATTTATTTTGTATGCTTGATTAGTGCATGGGGTACACTAGTTAGTATAACCGATATTTAAATTTAATTTACATGGCAAACAAGAACGCAAACTTATATGGAAGGAAAAGTGTTGGCTAAAGTAGTAAAGTGGCTAATCTCCTTGGATTCATTTAAGAAAAGAAAAGAAACAAAATATCTCCAAGGATTCTTAGAAATTAAGCCAAACATTACGAAAATTGCTCTTTTGCCCCCCCTCATTACTCTTAAACCCCCCTAAAATCCCAAAATGCCCTTGAAATTGGGCAAAGAAAGCAGTTCGGGACATACATCCCGAACCCCAGTTCGTGACATACGTCCCGAACCATGGGCGTTGCACAAAACTTTAACCCCCCATGGCGCGCGTGCTGTGGTTCGGGACCTATACACCGAACTAGGGTTCGTGATGTATGTCCCGAACATACCCCTGGCGCCCCCCCCCCCCCCCCCCCCATAACACTTAATTCGTGAGCTATGTCACGAAGCCCAGTTCGGGTTATAAGACCCGAACGGTTGCTTATATTAGACAGAACAGAATTAAAACCCCCCACTCCATTTTATGTTCTAAACCGTTCCATACTCTCTTTTCCACTCTTTTCATCCATTTTTTCACCAAATCCATAGAGAAACGTCCTACTCTTCAACTATTAACACCACATTTTCGCCCTATTTCTCACTATCAAGTAAGTTTCTATCAATTTTAAGTTTTTATTTCATTTTCATAGTTTTAGAAATGTTAGGGTTTAGAATGTTTAAGGTTTGTTTAGGTTTAGAAACGTCCTAAGTTTTGATTTGATGTAGTGTTGTTAGTTGTTTATGAATTTGTGTTTGAATGGGTTTGATTGAGTTTGAATGTAGTGATGTTACTTTGTGTTTGAATGGGTTTGATTGAGTTTGAATATAGGTGACGAAAATTGTGATTGAATGGGTTTGATTGGGTTTGAATGTAGTGATGTTAATTTGTGTTTGTTGCATTGTGTTGTGAATGAGTTTGGTTGGGTTGAACATGTTACTATGAATGTCACTTTTGATTGATATTACTATGAATGAGATTGAATTGGTTGAATTTGTTGGTTGATTGAGTTTGATTATGAGTAGTACATAAATTGTTGTTGTTTGTTGTTTGTTGTTTTTGTATAGATATGGAGCAAAATACTGTTACCGGTACCGGTAGACACGGCCGCCCAAGCAGGGCCCATGTATCTGGCCGTTCAAAGCTTGTTCCTAAAAGACGTCCGCGTCAAATGACTATTGAAGGAGAGGGTACTTCATCCTCTGCTTCACGTAGGAGACCCTCACACGAGGAAACTCGTTCTGAAGATGAAGCATCTGAACATGAAGATAATGAAAATGTTAACATGGCTGCAGAGGATTTTGATGGTGATGCTGATGCTGAAAGTGGGGGTTATCCTGGTGGACCGGTAGATACGTCCTTTCTTACGTTATACCATGAACACAGGGCAATTAAAATATGGAGTGCCGATGAACGTGATAAGGTATTTGAATTGTATTTCATAACTTGTTTTTCTTCAAATTTCCTCAAATTTCCTCAAATTCTTATAAGTTGTATTTCTTCTTCAGATTGTAAACAAGACCCAAATTCTGCGGACACATGGAAGGAAGTTGATTAACTTAGATCTACCGAGGCGTGTTCGGAAATATGCTTGGTTTTGGGATGCTGTAAACAACTCTGGTCTGGAGCCATTGTTGCACACTAACTACAACGTCGTGAACCATGGTGTGATGACGACTTTCGCTGAGAGGTGGTATCCAGAGACTGCTACCTTCCACCTTCCGGTCGGTGAGATGGGCATCACACTGGATGACATCCAGTGCCTTCTCCATATTCCAATCACTGGTCGACTTCTGAACCAAAGTGGCATGAGTAGAACGGAAGGAATGGATTTATGCGTTCAATTTCTTGGACTTAGCGAAGCAGAGGTGGACAACCATTTTGTGATTACTCGCGGCCAACATTTGCCGATTGATGCGGTGAAATACATATACTTTGAAAACTTGATGAAGGCTGATGAAGCAAAAGAAAATGGTTGTAAGAAGTCAGTGATTAAGAGATATAGAGAGAGGTGCATCAGAGCGTTTTTGTTGTTTATCGTAGGATGCACCATTTTCACAAACAAAAGCGATGTTTACTTGGACGTGTGTTATCTTCAGTACTTCAGTGATTTGAATGCCATTAGTACGTGGAATTGGGGGGCTGCTGCGCTTACGTGGATGATTAAAGAATTGGATCATTCATCTAAGATCCAGAGCAAAGGGATTGCGGGATACCTATCACTACTGGAGGTAACATTATATGTTTTTAGTTATTGCCATTGATTAGTAGTTTTAGCTCTGTTTATGTTATCTGGTTGATATAGTTTATGATAAATTTTTGCAGGGATGGATTATTTCACATTTTCCTAACATGACCACGTGGGAATTCGAGAGTAATTACCAAGAAGACCAGCCGCGGTGTGCTATGTACTATGTAGGGCAAGGGCACCCTGACGTACACAATTACAGGTCATATTTGGATAATCTGCAAATGATAAATGTCATATTCAGTCCGTATGAATCCCATCGTAATGTGCGGCCCATGATTCCTGAAAGTTGGTTCTCTGGTTGGCTAAGATGTGGGAGTCTTAAAGCTAAACATTTGCCTGAACGTGTGATGAGGCAATTTGGACATGTGCAAAGCATTCCACGCCATCCCACTGAGTCAGCTCCCCCTTTGTTGACGTATGACGAAATTGATCAACGCTTTGAGGAAGACCTTGCATCGTGGATTATACATGAAGATGAGAGGGGGGTAGAGGTGACTGCCGGCTGGGACATGGAGCCAGGCTACATGACATGGTTTTCTAAAGTGTCGCATTTGAAAATACGTCCAGTTGTGGCTCCGGAAGAACCACCTGTGCCACCAAACTTGGAGGCTTTGACACAGGAGTTAGGGGAGGAAGATATTACGGAGCATCTTCGATATTTCCGATTGGTCAAAGCTGATTTGGACGAGTCGTTTACGACTGGTGAGATTGAGCCCGAATCACTGGCATATGAAAGGCATCTCCACATGTTGTCCTATGTTAACCCGGTTGTCGAACGACGAGTGCGGCGCAGAAGGCGGGGAGAGCAAATGGATGAAGAATAGTTTGGTTAATTTGTTTGTGTACTTTTAGAACTTATAACCTTTGTTTTATTATTTTGGCACTAAGCTAATGACTTATGAATTTGGTTGATTGTAACATGGTTGTGTACTTCTCAATTTGATTTGGACCGTAATTATTCTCGTTATATTATGTTATTATGTTGATTGGTAATGATTGATAGTCACTCGTATTTGCAGTTATTAGAAATTACAGGTCCGACCCGGGTTCTATTGAAGGATAATAGGTTTAGTAAAAGCAGCGGAATTCAAAAATTTTCCTTTAATGATCCTTACGAATGAACATGATTATGTGTTTAGGGTTTTACCTCTTGAAGAATAGAACCCTTTGAATCACGAACAAGACGATCACGAACATTGATGGTTGAACCGAAACGTCTCTAACTAGTCCACACGAACAGCTTTTCTCCAATCCAAGTGCTAGCTTGTGAACGGAGAATAGTATGAGAGTGATAGAATACTTGAGAGGATATTAGGATTCGCGAAACCCTAATATTCTTATGAAAGTATCTTGTGAATTTTCACTTGTGAAACTCTTTTCACTAGGTCTCTATTTATATATAGTTTATTATCTTGTTCTCCAAGATAAATATTTTCTTGTCAAATATTTATTTGTTTGTAACAAAAACAAACAAAATAAATAACAAGATTTGTTTGTAACAAACAAACAAAATAAAATAAAAAACCCACCATATCTTTTATTGGGGCGCGCGCCCCATGAGTCATCATACTCATGCGCGCGCGCCCACCATACCATATGGTGTACCGCCTTTCATTAATTTGTGATACTTTATCACAATGCATATTTTTCTCAAGTGTACCGTACCTTACGGTGTTTTCTATCTCTCACTACACTGTCCTTATGTGTGTGACCCTGTAGGTTTCCGTAACGCTGGCAATAATATTAAATCAACTATTTAATATTATAAACATTGAGAGGTTTCTAGCAATACATCAATGCTACCCATGTTACGGAATGTTTATGTGATCTTAACAAAACATCTAGTGATAATATCTTGTGTACAATTACCCCTTTGCCCTTATGTCTATATTGAACACAAGGCATAGACTGTGTCATCCTTGTCCAGTTCAATATTGGGCCCATAGACATTTATCCTGTTATGTAAGATTGACAAATTCCATCTAGGTCACTACTGTCCCTCAGTATGCTTTGTACAAGTACCCATCGACTGTCTTTATAATTATCCTTTTACGGACAATGTTAGATCAGTGATAAAACACTTGACTCTACATCTAGTGTACATAGTGGTTTCAGGTCGAAGGGTGGTTTACACCATTATCACCATGAGAGTAACTTATGACACATTACATAACATTCCATGTAGTTCTCTCATAGCGGGTCAATCCAATATAAATATTACTCCTAATATTTATATCTATGTCAAGACTTGATAACTCCTTATCCTATGATCCATGAGATGCGATCATCAGTCTATCTTCATAATAGTCTTTATGCTTTAAGGTTATCCCATATCACCTTAAAGCTTGACTACGGATATTTTAAGAATAACGTCCTTATGTTTAATTTAATCTCATGATTAAGTCACACTTAATATTAAACGGACTATTTATTCTAAGGACTTTATTATTTTGGACTCTTACAAACATAATAAAGAAGTGCCTTATATATAATTAATAAATAAAACATTATATTATTAATAATAATTCAAATACAAGTACTTAAAAGTATTGGCCTCTAGGGCTCTAACAACAACACTCCCACTAGCACTAAGGCCAATTAGGCATTCCTCTAATACCCATAGCCCTAGTGTGCCCATCATGCTTCAACTGCGCAAGTGGCTTTGTTAATGGATCTGCTATGTTGTCAAGTGTAGGTATTTTGAATATTTTCACTTCTCCTCTATCTATTATTTCTCGAATGAGATGATAACGCCTGAGTATGTGTTTGGATCTTTGGTGAGATCTAGGCTCCTTAGCTTGTGCGATCGCTCCATTATTATCACAGTATAATTGAATGGGATCCACAATGCTAGGGACTATGCCAAGTTCAGTTATGAACTTCTTTATCCAAACTGCTTCCTTTGCTGCATTAGATGCGGCAATATACTCGGCCTCAGTTGTAGAATCAGCTACTGTCTCTTGCTTTGAACTTTTCCAGCTTACAGCGCCACCATTTAGGCTAAACACATAACCAGATTGCGATCTAAAATCATCCTTATCAGTTTGGAAGCTAGCATCAGTATATCCAATAACCGCAAGCTCTTCCAAACCTCCATATACTAAGAATGAATCCTTAGTCCTTCTCAAGTACTTAAGGATATTCTTGACGGCTGCCCAATGGGCTTCACCGGGGTCAGATTGGTACCTACTCGTTGTACTTAAAGCATACGAGACATCTGGTCGAGTACATAGCATGGCATACATGATGGATCCAATTGCAGATGCATATGGAACCTTATTCATGCGCTCCCTTTCTACTTTAGATGAAGGGCATTGTGTCTTCGAAAGACATAGACCATGTTGCATAGGTATGAATCCTTTCTTGGAATTATGCATGTTGAAGCGTTTCAACACTTTATCTATATATGTACTCTGACTTAGGCCAAGCAGTTTATGTGATCTATCTCTATAGATTCTTATTCCTAATATATAGGCCGCTTCACCAAGATCTTTCATAGAAAAGCATTTCCCTAGCCAAGTCTTTACTTGTTGCAAGGTGGGAACATCATTTCCAATCAGTAATATGTCATCTACATATAATACTAAGAAAACGATCATGCTCCCACTAACCTTCTTGTAGACACAAGGCTCATCTTCATTCTTAATGAATCCATACTTTGTTACAGTTTCATCAAAACGAAGATTCCAGCTTCTGGAAGCTTGCTTCAATCCATAGATTGACCGTTGTAACTTACATATCTTATGAGCTTCATTTGGAACATCAAACCCTTCAGGTTGTGTCATATACACATCCTCAAGGAGATTTCCATTCAGGAAAGCAGTTTTGACATCCATTTGCCATATTTCATAATCATGATATGCAGCAATAGCAAGTAAAATCCGAATAGATTTAAGCATTGCAACTGGTGAAAAGGTTTCATCATAGTCAACACCATGAACTTGTTTATATCCTTTAGCAACCAGTCTTGCTTTATAGGTGTTTACATTACCATTCATGTCAGTCTTCTTTTTGAAGACCCACTTGCACCCTATAGGACGAATTCCTACGGGAGGCTCTACCAAGTTCCAAACTTGATTTGTGTACATGGAATCCATTTCAGATTTCATGGCTTCTAGCCACTTCTCAGATTCAGGGCCAGTTATGGCCTCTTGGTAGGTTACTGGCTCATTTTGATCCATGAGTAATACATCACCTTGATCGGTTATGAGATACCCATATCTCTCCGGTTCGTGATGTATCCTAGTTGACCTACGCTGGATTTGTGCTACTTGAGCAAGTTGTTCTTCCACAGCTTCTTGTGGTTCTTGCTCATGTTCCTCCATAGGTTCCTCATTATTTTGTGGTTCTTGAATTTCTTCAAGTTCTACATCCCTCCCACTGTTTTCTTTGGAAATAAACTCTTTCTCCAAAAAGACTCCAGTTCGAGCGACAAACACTTTGCCCTCAGAAGGATTATAGAAATAGTATCCTCTTGTTTCTTTAGGATATCCCACAAATAGACATTTGTCAGATTTAGGTTCAAGCTTAGTTGTGATTTGTCGTTTCACATAAACTTCACAACCCCAAACCTTCATGTAGGACAAACGTGGTTTCTTGCCACTCCATATCTCATATGGTGTTTTATCAACCTTTTTGGAAGGAACGTGGTTAAGGGTATAAGCTGCTGTCAATAGGGCATGTCCCCAAAAGGAATTTGGAAGATCCGCATGACTCATCATTGATCGCACCATGTCTAACAAGGTTCGATTTCTTCTCTCACATTCCATTGTGGTGTTCCAGGAGGAGTTAGTTGTGATACAATGCCACACTCTTTTAGATGGTCATTAAACTCTTGGCTTAAATATTCACCACCTCGATCTGATCGAAGTGTCTTAATATTCTTGCCTAGTTGGTTTTGCACTTCATTCTTAAATTCCTTGAACTTTTCAAAGGATTCGGATTTGTGTTTCATAAGGTACACATATCCATATCTACTAAAGTCATCAGTAAATGTTATGAAGTATGAAAACCCACCTCTAGCCGGTATGTTCAACGGTCCACACACATCGGTATGTATGAGTGCCAAAAGATCATTAGCCCTCTCACCTTTTCCGGTGAATGGGGTCTTTGTCATCTTTCCAATTAAACAAGATCTACATGTATCATATGATTCAAAATCAAAAGAGTCCAAAAGTCCATCTTTATGGAGTTTGGAGACACGTTTCTCATTTATATGGCCTAAACGACAATGCCAAAGGTAACTTGGATTCAACTCATTAGGTTTCATCCTTTTAGTATTAATGTTATAGATTGGCGTTGCAAGATCAAGGACATATAGTCCATTATATAATTGAGCACTAGCATAGAATAAATCATTTAAATAAATAGAGCAACAATTGTTCTTTATTATAAATGAAAAACCAAACTTGTCCAAACAAGAAACGGAAATAATATTCCTGCTAATGGCAGGTACATAATAGCAATTCTCTAATTGTATTATTAAACCACTAGGTAAAGTTAAACTATAAGTTCCTATAGCTAAAGCAGCAACTCTTGCTCCATTGCCAACTCGTAGATCAACTTCACCTTTCGCCAACTTTCTACTCTCCTTGAGTTCCTGCACATTAGTACAAATGTGAGAACCACATCCGGTATCTAATACCCATGATGTAGAAGTAGAAATATTAATTTCTATAACAAAAATACCTGAAGTAGTAGGAGCTACTCCATTCCTTTTATCTTCCAGGTACTTTGGGCAATTTCTCTTCCAATGTCCGGTCTTACCGCAATAGAAGCAATTCCCTTCCTTTGTTATGCCTCCTTGAGGTTTTAAAGCATGGGCTGTTGGTTTTGGCTTGGCAACTCCCTTGCCCTTCCATTTACCAGCAGGCTTTTTGTGATGCTTCTTTCCATTACTGACCATCAGTATGTCTTTCCCTTTACTCTTCAAGTTTTGCTCGGCAGTTCTCAACATGCCAAGCAATTCAGGAAGAGTCTTTTCCATATCATTCATATTGAAATTCAGAATGAACTGACTAAAGCTATCCGGCAACGATTGCAAGATAACATCAGTCGCAAGCTCCTTATCAAGTGGGAATCCCAACCTTTCTAGGTTCCCCACATACCCAATCATTTTGAGTACATGTGGACCTACCGGGGATCCTTCGGCCAGCTTGGTTTGGAAAAGGGACTTTGAAACTTCGAACCTCTCATGTCGGGCTTGCTCCGCATAAAGAGTTTTCAAGTGTTCGATCAATTCAACAGCATTCATGTTTTCATGTTGTTTTTGTAACTCAGAATTCATGGTAGCCAACATGAGACAGGCCGCCTCATTAGCATCATCAACATGCTTCTTATAAGCATTCCTTTCAGCCCTAGGAGCATCAACAGCAGGCTCCTCAGGAACAGGTTCCTCTATAGCATACAGTTTATTATCATGCTTGAGGACAATCCTCAGATTACGGTGCCAATCAAGAAAGTTTGAACCATTCAACTTTTCTTTGTCAAGGATGGATCGCAAAATGTTGTTTGAAGTGTTTGAAGACATGATTATCTACACAAAGAAGTGAAAATATAAATATCATATTCAATTAGGTCTTTAATTAAATATGCTCCCACTATTTTATTCAAACTCAAATGACCCTCATCATTTGATTCGGAAAATTTTTTTTTTTTTAAAAAAATTTCTAGTGGGTCGAGATCCATGTTTCACTTTGTCTTAAGTTCGCGGTAGGCGAATTACACAAGACTTAGTTATTTAGGTAGGAACTCCTTTCAATTACATCTCATGTAATTCTCGAATATCTCCGTTGGGTGAATAACTCCTTATTCGAATTCATCATATGAATTATTCCCAACGCTTGCTTCTAAATATCACACAATCTTATTGTATGCATTTAGTTAAGTTTGACCCAATTTTAGAAGTTGGATATTACCGTTATCCCATCGCATCATACCTATATAGACAATGTGCTTCGCGGTAGGCAAACCCACATTATTCGATAACGGTCTTGATGAGTTCTAAAATATGGAAAGCATAAACTTAATATTTTTCTTTGAGGGATTTTGCTTTAGTTAGATCTCACCTGTTACAATGCAATCGATCATTCTTAAACTGCATCGCGATTTCATAAAACGTGTTTTTATCAAGTTTCGGTCGTCCGCGGTCGCCAACCCTCGCCAGCTCTCGCCAGCCGGCGAGCAGCTACTGTTTCGCTCGCCAGCGCTCGCCAGGTGGCTCGCTGGGCGACGGCGTCAGTGCTGCGTGCAAATCGTGGCGCGATTTCGTAAATCGTGTCACGATTTTTGGCGAGTTCTGAAGCAGTTTTCGTGACACCACAACTCTTGTGTTGTCATGAACCCTAATGCAACAATTTCATGCCATCATGAATTACCAATAACGATTATCGGTTTATGGATTCAATGGATGAAAGTTAGTATATCAAATATACTCTATTTGCATCATGTTCCCTTATATCTCATATAAGCTTGATCAATTCAATTCCTTGATTACGTCTTGTTAAAATTCTAATTTTAATTTAAAACATAAAAGACTACATAATCATGGTTTCGTAAGTGGCTCTGATACCACTGAAGGATAATAGGTTTAGTAAAAGCAGCGGAATTCAAAAAATTTCCTTTAATGATCCTTACGAATGAACATGATTATGTGTTTAGGGTTTTACCTCTTGAAGAATAGAACCCTTTGAATCACGAACAAGACGATCACGAACGTTGATGGTTGAACCGCAACGTCTCTAACTAGTCCACACGAACATCTTTTCTCCAATCCAAGTGCTAGCTTGTGAACGGAGAATAGTATGAGAGTGATAGAATACTTGAGAGGATATTAGGATTCGCGAAACCCTAATATTCTTATGAAAGTATCTTGTGAATTTTCACTTGTGAAACTCTTTTCACTAGGTCTCTATTTATATATAGTTTATTATCTTGTTCTCCAAGATAAATATTTTCTTGTCAAATATTTATTTGTTTGTAACAAAAACAAACAAAATAAATAACAAGATTTTTTTGCAACAAACAAACAAAATAAAATAAAAAACCCACCATATCTTTTATTGGGGCGCGCGCCCCATGAGTCATCATACTCATGCGCGCGCACGCCCACCATACCATATGGTGTACCGCCTTTCATTAATTTGTGATACTTTATCACAATGCATATTTTTCTCAAGTGTACCGTACCTTACGGTGTTTTCTATCTCTCACTACACTGTCCTTATGTGTGTGACCCTGTAGGTTTCCGTAACGCTGGCAATAATATTAAATCAACTATTTAATATTATAAACATTGAGAGGTTTCTAGCAATACATCAATGCTACCCATGTTACGGAATGTTTATGTGATCTTAACAAAACATCTAGTGATAATATCTTGTGTACAATTACCCCTTTGCCCTTATGTCTATATTGAACACAAGGCATAGACTGTGTCATCCTTGTCCAGTTCAATATTGGGCCCATAGACATTTATCCTGTTATGTAGGATTGGCAAATTCCATCTAGGTCACTACTGTCCCTCAGTATGCTTTGTACAAGTACCCATCGACTGTCTTTATAATTATCCTTTTACGGACAATGTTAGATCAGTGATAAAACACTTGACTCTACATCTAGTGTACATAGTGGTTTCAGGTCGAAGGGTGGTTTACACCATTATCACCATGAGAGTAACTTATGACACATTACATAACATTCCATGTAGTTCTCTCATAGCGGGTCAATCCAATATAAATATTACTCCTAATATTTATATCTATGTCAAGACTTGATAACTCCTTATCCTATGATCCATGAGATGCGATCATCAGTCTATCTTCATAATAGTCTTTATGCTTTAAGGTTATCCCATATCACCTTAAAGCTTGACTACGGATATTTTAAGAATAACGTCCTTATGTTTAATTTAATCTCATGATTAAGTCACACTTAATATTAAACGGACTATTTATTCTAAGGACTTTATTATTTTGGACTCTTACAAACATAATAAAGAAGTGCCTTATATATAATTAATAAATAAAACATTATATTATTAATAATAATTCAAATACAAGTACTTAAAAGTATTGGCCTCTAGGGCTCTAACAACAACATCTATTTGTGTTGCAAAACCAGAATTAGGGTCTAAATCTATTCTAACCATGGCAAAAATCCAAAAAATTGGTCAGAATCCAGAAAAATCCATTCAAATCCAACATCAAACATTCATTCAAATCCATTATCCAAATTACAACAGAAATACAAATAAAAATCACACAAAATACGAAAACAACAAATTAAACGCAGATCTTTCGAATTCAACATACAACAACATATAATAAAAAACACTAACGTGGATCTGTCATTTTTTGAAGATGAATCTATGGATCCCTTAATGTAACAGCCTCTTCCTTAGGTTCAACCAGAGCTAACATAATTTCTTCAACAGATCTGCTCAATCTCGCATCCAACTCAATAGGACCCATTCTACTGTATTGTGCGAAAATTTCAAACATAGATCTGACATCACTGTCATTGTCGAGACACATATTGCTAAAATCTACCACACGTCCGTTTGATACAACGGAAGGTCGTCTGTAGTTCATTGTAAGAACGTGTCTCGTGTCGTTGTCTCCTCGCACACGTTTGTTCACTTTATTCAGCCGATCTTTCAGAGAATCGTAGGTGTCGTCGTTGTGGATCCTAAACAAATCAGGTTCACCTTCATTAAAGTAAACTGCAGCAATGTGTGTGTTGTCGATGTTCCTCTGGTCCCAAGCTTGGGTAGACATGTTTTCCTACAACAAAATAGAGAGTTTCACAGAAAGAATGAGTAATAGGTGCTCACTAACTGAGAGCCACACATTTATAGCCAAAACATGTTATAATAAATAGTAAAAAGTATTTTAAAACTCATTTAATATCTGTTATGCTATACTTCGTGATCTACTTCACAAAATATAGATGTTATGCACACGAAACGTGCTTCTGTTCGTGACGTAGTTCACGAAGTATAACCTACTTGTATCGATGCTGGGGGGTTCAGCATCGATACTTGTCATTGTCTGATTTGGTTTAACCAGCATCGATGTTATAGACCTAAGCATCGATACTGGGGTATGTATATTGACTAAGGAGAAAGCCCGGAAAAAGCAAGCATCGATGCTAAATTGAACAGTATCGATACTGGACAAGCCCGGGAATTTTCAGCATCGATACTGATAACACGTTCAGGCTACTGGACAAGCTTGGGAAGTTTCAGCATCGATGCTCATAAGCATAGCATCGATACTGAAAACACTTGCAGGCTACTGGACAAGCCTGGGAATTTTCAGCATCGATACTCGCCAGTTCAGCATCGATGCTGAGTCGTCAGTTTTTTTAATCCAATGTATAGATGCAATCTGGTCCGTTTATTCCAATACATATACCCACATTTCATTCTTCCAAACCATAACCTCCATTCCAATTCCGAAAATTGCATAAAAACCACCATACCCTAGATTTCTCATTCTTCAAAAAACCTCCAAACTTCCCCAAATTTGTTCCAAAATCACTACAAAATCACTCTTAATCATATATCCTTCATCAATTTCATGGATTAAGGTATACATCACGCAGCATCAACATCAAGGGTTTGAATTGGGATATTACTCTCTGTAATTTGGTTGTGTTGTTCTTCGTCTACTAATTGTATTCCTCCTACATCTTATATAAAGGTAACTTCTTCAAAACCCTATATCTCTGAAATGGCACCTAAATTGAAAGGCAAAAGTAAAGGAAAATCAACTATTGAAGGTTGCTCATCAATGCCTGAGTTTACGGAGAACAACTATGTTCACCCTGATTGTGCTTCATTTTACGATAAATTCTGTAGGACTAGGCATGTTATAAAACAATACTATGTTGATGCTGAATGGTTGGAGTTCAAAATGAACCTTGGTACTGTTGCTAGGATGCTTAGGGATGCAAAATTACAAAACTTTTGTGCTTTAGATGTTGATTATAATGAGAGCATGATAAAAATATTTTACTCTGGCTTATATAATAGAAAGGGCGAAGAATTTAAGTTCAAAATAGGAAATAGTGTTTATAAGATGACTAAGGATTTGTGGCATAAACTGTTTGGATTGAAGACCAACAAGGAATTACTGAAATACGAGTCACTGACTTATGATAGTAACGAGTTTGTGAGTTCACTGACAAGGAATGGAAGAATGCCTGTAATGAAAAAAGGTGGCATGTCTGCTTCAAAACTCCAAAGAGATCCTAGAGTTTTGCATTGGATAATTTGTCACATAATTCGTCCAGTAGGTGCAGGGTATTCCAGACTCGATGGTCCTAGTATTGATCTGCTGTACTTGATTTATCAGAAGATAGATGTCAACTGGCCGTATGTTTTTGTGGGACACATGTTCAATGTCCAAAGCAGCAGCAAAGGTGCATATTTTGTTTACTGCAGTATGATCGCTAAGATACTTGAACACTTTAAGATATGCTCAGTAGATAATAATCCAGAGATGACATGGAAGGTAATTCCAAAGTTACAAGCCTTTGGTAAATATCAGATGGGTAAAATGTTTGATTCCCATTTATAAACCTGAAGGTTTGTGCATCGATGCTAAAGCTCAGCATCGATGCTGGTATATATCCAGTGTAAGTTGGCATTTCTTCGTGATGTAAGTCACGAAACGGAGCAGTTCAGTATCGATACTCACATATCTGAGCATCGATACTCAGAATTCTCTGATTACTTTTTACAAACCTGAAGGTTTGTGCATCGATGCTAAAGCTCAGTATCGATACTCATTATGCTCTGAAACTTATTTTAAATCCTGATGTGTTTGAGCATCGATACTCATAGTCTGCATCGATGCTAACTTGCTGTAGTTCGTGACATACGTCACGAAGTGTAGGCATGAAATGGTCACACCAGTCCATGCATACTGGTGTACTTCGTGAGATAGATCACGAAGTGGTCACACCAGTTCCTGCAGACTGGTGCATCATGAACTCACCTGCATAAATCACTTCATTATGTACGAAACTTGCGTAACCTGTTACGGAACACGCATAAGCTGTTATACAAAGTTGTTGGTATAATCAATTATACAAATTAAGTCAAATATGTCATTAAAACCACTTATATACATGCCAAAATATTATAATTCCATCCATGAACTATTACAAAACATGCATAAGTTGTTTTCATAAGCACTTATAAGCTTTCATCAAAAAGGACTTACATTAATTGTTCAAAATATCAAAATTACATCCATAAGCTGTTTGTTATCAAAAGCACTTATGCTATTTGATTTAACTACCAATTACATCAAAATAGCTTATAACATGTGAAATTGATTTAGTTCATCCACAAGTTGTTATCAAAAGTACTTATGACATATGAACTAAATCTATTACATCCATATAAGCTGTAATCAAAATAGCTATACAACCGTAAGCTCTCTCATGATATAGTGATGGGGTCATTTTCTTGAAATCCAGTTCAAAACCCAACCATACCTGGTCTTTCAATGTTCATTAGCCTGACGAACTCAGCTTGCCTATCCACATATCTATCCTCCCACTCAGCAGCTTCCTCAGTCCGATTTTTACTCCACTGAACACAAGTCTGAGGTAAAGGACAGTCAGGCCTCAACTTAACATTGAGAAAATGAATTCCATCCACATATAGAAGGCACATTACATGCGAAGAAGTGTTTGACGGTGGTTTGCCTCGCAGTGGGAAGAAAATTTCACAAGTACCATATTGCTGCTCACACAACATTACTACAGGTTTTTGGTAGTAGCTAGCAACAATGTGGCCCATATCAGGGAATGTAAACCAAAACTTTACCGGACAAGCACCACGTTTTGGAATGACTGTAGGTGGTGTTAGAGCTGCCAATATTTCATCATAACGCTCCCTACCACCGTATAGTTTGACATATGCAGGTCGGTGTTGATTTAACTCTCTTATCATGTCAAGCTCTACCAAAATAAACTCACTTTCACTTTTACCCCTTTCTACCGCAATCGAGCGATATCCACAGTACCGTCGGGTTTTACATCAATTATCTCATCAACCCACTCGTGCATAAAAAGCGGAATCGATTTAATGTGAGGGAACTTATTACGCTCGGATTGTGTCAAACCCCTTTTCGGCTTAGGCTTCGATGTTGATGCTTGGCTTTCCATAATAGGCTTCAATTGTGATGTTTGAGTATCTGGAAAGATCTTATCAACATGTTCCCAATAGGAAGGGTCGCGTGTGGTGGAATTTGCCTTCTTCTTTTTCTTTGCACTAGTTGACTTAGCACCACTTGATTTAACACGTTTTGATTTAACTTCTGGTACTGACACGAGTGTGGTTTCTGGCCATGCAAATTGACGCAACCCTTTTTTGATTTGAGCTCTCATGGTCGAGTCTGCTGCTCTTAACCGTGCCTACAAAATTAAACTTACTGTTAAACACATATTTTTTAAATCATTAAACATTAAGAAAGCTTATAATATAATTTACAATCCACTAACCTGAATAGCTTTCCACTCTTCTACACACATCCAATCGTCTTCAACCTCACCAACTTCACCCTCGTCAAAAACCAACTTCTTCCAAAGATCATCCACGTCATCAAGTGTAATAGGAAGGTTGTCGTTAATCTTTTTAGCAATGAAACATGCACAAGGCAACCCAAATGTTGATCTCAACACGCAGCCGCAATTTTCCCTCTCCATACCAACCTCCTCAACCTCATCAGCTTCCTTGTAAATCATTTTCAATGCCTTTCTAGAAATCTTACACACCAATTGCTCATACAACATAGATCCCGCATGTCTGTGTTCAACAACAAACAAGCTCTTACCAAAACTGGCTTGTATCTCACCGAATTGGAGAATCAACGTTTTCTCAACGCATTGCCATAATTTCACAAAATCAATCTTGTTGTCTGGTATGTTTGCCTTCAATTTACCATGTGTAGATTCAACTCTATTTGACGTGGTGTTACCCAGATGCATAACGCGGTCAGTCCAGGCATACACAAGCCTCTCTTTATCAGTTTTTAAAACAGTTTTTTGAACATATTGGAGAAACTTGGGCCACTGCGCACATATATTGCTGAACTCATCAACAGCCTCCAAATATTCCTCTTTAGTAGATGAAAAAACGACGGTGTCAAAAGCTTTCATCACCCTTTTCACAACATCGGCCGCCTTCACCTCCTTGGTTTCCCGTACTTTGCACAATATCTTCGCTTTAGCTTTAACATTCCTCCTAACGTGTAACGTACAAACCAATGGTTTTGACTTTGGAAAAACAACAGCATTAGAATTCATCAGTGCAGTACACCTGTCTGTCACAATGACGCTCGGTGACATGTCTTTGCTCCTCAAAAGATCACGACAAGCTTCAAGCGCCCAAGTAAAATTATCCCTTTTTTCATTGGTTAGCAAAGCAAAACATACCGTATATGTCTTCATAGTCGAAGTGACACCGACTATTTGAAACAATGGCATTTTGTACCGGTTTGTTTTGTAAGTGCAGTCCATCACCAAAACTGACGGAAATGAGTTGAACAGTTTTACAGATTTTGGATGTGCGAAGAATATGTCCTGAATACACGAAGTCTCACCAACCATCCTGTATCGGTAAACATATTGTTTCCCATCGAAACATTTGATTAGATGTTGCATCTCCGTCATTGAACCCCTAGTGGTAACCTTCGATCTCTGCCGCGCATTGTAGACTTGCTTGATTTCTGTTGCATTTTGAGGATCTCTCTCCTTCAAAGTGGAGATGATCTTTCTTGGCGCTACCAAATTCCTTGTCATTTCATCAACTAACGCTTTCTCAGCCGGTCTCAAGCGCCCCGCAAGCAAATGACCATCCAAAGCAACATCCAAGACATGGTTGTGTTTACCTCTCACAACCGATAGACTCCATTCTTTTGTTGCGCGGTAATATCCACGGAGCCCAAATGGACATCCACATTTCCTCGTGCCAAGCCCTTCCAACTTTGACTTCTTCTTTGTTGGCTTGTACGTACCTCCCCTTTCACAATCCAATACAAAGAACTGCTTTCTTCTATTTGAACCGTAGTCCGACTTAACTATCGCAACAGAAAACTTCAATATGTCGGCTACGGCCCTAACCCAGCCAATCAACTCATCCCGATCAGCGTATGTTTTATCCGTCTGAAAGTGAGCGCTTGTATCGATTTCTATCAACTCCACTTGCGCCGGTGCTTCAACTACAACCACATCCTCTATCGGTGCAGCCGGTGCTTCTTCGTCATCAGCCATAGAAATTCAAGACTGCAAACAAATTCAACAACATAACAAAAAATGAATAAACTTAATAAGAATGGCCAAATATGTGGCCATACAAAAAAAAAAATAACCCTACATATTTATCTTTCTCTCTACAACACGTATTGATCATCATACCAAGTGCATCAATAATTAAAAAATCAAATTGGTATCAATGAACAAACTATAGCACAAAACATTAAAATTTTCATGCAGGCTGGGCAGCACTTCGTGACTTAAATCCAGAACCACAACACCCCCAGGCTGCAGTTCGTGACCTAAGACCCGAAGCCTAGCAAAACAATGTTCAGACACCACAAGCTTAGCCCAGGCGCGCGCATATGGCCTTCACTTCGTGACGTACAACCCGAACCTAGCAGTTCGTGATGTAGGTCACGAAATACACCAGTGTATGCTCTGACACTGGCTTGACAAGACATGTAGAACAACATACAACAACAACAACACAAAATAATCGGTTCAAAGTGGACATTACCTTATGCAAACGCTTTGATGATTGTTTGTTGCTCTAACAAGGACGCCAATGATGATTTGTGAACCCCAAGTTGCAAAATCGCCCAAGAGATTAGAGAGAGTGAGTGATAGAGTAATGAAGAAGGAAGAAAAAGTGAGCTGGGGGTTAGTATATAACGTGATATTTTGTGAGCTATATCCCGAACTGGGGTTCGGGGAATAGCTCACGAATTAACTTTGGGGGTGCCAGGAAAATTGAACACTTCGTGACGTATCCCCCGAACTGGAGTTCGGGATATAGCTCACGAAGTGCAGGCGTATGGGGGTGTATATGGGGTGAAATTTTAGGCATTTCGGGACGTATACCCCGAACTCCAGTTCGGGATATAGCTCACGAATTTGTATTTATGAGGGTAAAAAGGGTAGTTAGGGGGGGGGGAAAGAGTATATAGGGGGGGCGATTGAGCAATTTTCAAACATTACATTACAATAAAAATCTCCAAGGATTTTTTTTATTATTATAATAAAAAAAATTGTGTTTTAGATTAATGAAATAATTGATGTATTTAATCTATTGAATCATTTAATAAACTTAAGAGATAAAAAATATAATAAAGATTAGAAGGAGTATCGTACAAGAATGGAGACAAAGAAAAAAAAAATTTCTTCCCAACCTGGAAATATGTTAGAACTAGGGATGTCAACTGAGGAAGGAATGTACAGAGGCTATTTTTCCGTTCCCTGTTTCGCCCCCAAAATTTTCTCCATCCCTGTCCCCAATCCCCACCGCGGGTAAAAATTTCGCTCCAACCTCATCCTCATAGATCTCCACAGTATCTATGAAACTCCACCGTTATAAAAATTACCAAAATTACTATATTTTTAATCAAAATCACAACACTAATATGTTGTATTTCTTCCTTTTTTTCTAAAAAATATACATATTTTATATTTTTCATTTTCTAAAAATAAAAGTACATTTTGCATCAATAACAAAAAATGTAAAAATACTTTATAATATTTCTTTTTGTAAATATAAATAAATATTCAATTGAAATTTGTTGCTACAATACATAATCATAATCTTTATATGAAGGCCAAAAACAATGCTTATACTAACCAATAAGCAAATGTGCCTTATTGGTTTTTCATTAAAGTAGACAATAGATACATCAAGTTTGTATATATTAACCAAATAAAAAAGATACATAGAGTTGTAATAGCATAGGATAGAATATTTTAGTATAATAGTAGTTGGAACATCCTTTATTGAAGGCTTACAAATTATAAATCACATTCTCATGATTTCATAACTAGTTAACCAATAATTGTGTAGCTTTGTAGAAATTATATGTGTATGTGTACTTGAATGACCATATATTTTAGGTTGTTGATTTTAATCAAAAACACGGTTGTGACAAGTAGGGTTGCAAGGGTAAGCACAATCTATCTGATGAAAATTCCTTCTCTCGTAATACCAATCTCCCACTGCCTTTGCTATTGTCTGCACATTGTTAATAATATTAGTTAGCAATTCAACTAGATAATAATAATAATAATAATAATAATAATAATAATAATAATAATAATAATAATAATAATAATGCAACACAAAACACTGCTATAAAAGTTTAATTAATAACGAAAATTAGAGAAAAAAACATGGAATTCATCTTACATTTTGTTGCTAGGTGTTAAAGACGTTAAAATTGAGAATCAATGACCAATTCGGATTGACTTAATTTGGACTTATCTATTGATTGACATACGCACTTGTGAAACTATTTGTGAGACTTAAAATCAACTTATGACATGAACATAACCTATTGAAAACAGCTTATAGCTTATAGGAAAATAATTTCATCTGATTTTATCTTTTATTCTAGAAATAGCATTTATAAGATAAGCGCTTAATTAAGTTGTTTATTTAGATAGAATTCTGAATTTCATTTTTTTTGTCTCTATTGAACTTTTTCTAGTGGTGAAAATGTACAAACTTCTGGAGAAAGTAAGGAACAAAATGCAGCGATCGACTTACTGTATTAGCGAGAACTGGAGAGTCATTTCTCATCCAAGTTTCCTGAATTCCAGTTTGGCAGTGGGAATAGCAGCCATCTATAAACGCTCCTTTAGATGGAGAGTTACTAACCACACTAATTGCCTTTAAGAAATCTGTCCTAAAACCTGAAAAACAATTCATTCATGCATTAAAGTCAGGTCACAAAACTGTGCTAAATTTGATGTCAGGTCAGTGACACATGTGGTTACATTCAATACAACTATTTTCTCAATTATTACTGGTGTTTGTATGTCAGTGTCGTGTATGTGCGTCATAGCATGATATGCATTATGTATTGACAGAGGCAGAACAAATTGTAAATACTTTTCTGAGGTTATATAGAAGCTTAGAAAAAAGTGTGTTTGGTATCATCGAATTTAACTGTGAGATAAGTCATGATCAAAAAATGTTCACCTTGCATTGTATTTAATTGATTAGGTGAGCAGTTTTTTATATCAAGCTTGCAGTTCCTCCAAGTGCCATGGGGATCAGCAACACCGGGGGCCAAAATGTTCTTAATCTGAATCAAAGCAACAAATGGAGGATCAGAGAAAAAATACTACAAAGATTTCAGCACTTGTTAATAGCAATAAGTACATGTTTGGTTTTGCGGTGATTTGGAAAAATGATGATAAGCCACCGTTTGTGCTTGAGTTTATCTATTGACATAGCACTTGACAAGATGTTTGATATGTTATCAAGAATACCTTATGAAACAGGTTATAGCTTATATGAAACCAGTTTGACCATGTTTTGTTTTTTATCTATAGAAACTAATAACTAATACACAGGGCATAAGTTTTTTCTTATAAGCTCTTGATTAAGATTTTTATCCAAACAGACCCTAATATCTTAAGGTCTATTTAATTAAGTTTTGACAGAATCAACACTAGTACTAATGCATACCAAAAGAACACCATTCCATAAATAAATAAATAGATGTTTCTTGAGAAAAATAATTCTGACCTGCCATGAATCATAGGCTGCATTTACAAAGAAGATCGGAGTCTTGATTTGTGCGGCCACATTTTGCGGGAAAAAACACTACAAATTTGTTCTGAAAGTATTAGCAAACACTAAAACAAGTTGCGAAGGTAGAATATTTACAATTGAAAAACTTACAAGCCCCGGTGAGAGTCTTGAAGTGCAAGATGAAGGCAAGTTCTTTGCTGAGCCCTACCAAATAAAGAAGAAATACAAATAGTCAGTCTCTAACAGAAACTTTTTGGTCACAGAATATGGGGAGAGAGAGAGAGAGAGAGAGAGAGAGAGAGAGAGAGAGAGAGAGAGATGAGTACATGAGTTTGAACAACTTGACTGTAGAATTGTTCGATGTGTTGTGATCCGGAGACAGACTTTCTGTTGCAAATCAATAAGGTATTGAATCATTAAATTACTTTAGAAAAGAATTTGAAAAGAAAAAAGAATAAACTGCTTCCCACTTATATATAAACATATTTTCAATACATACACCCCGGCACGCTAGAACTAGACATGTGGAATATGACCTGGGTGGTTTGATAGCAAATGGCCCGACATATCTTAGATATATTTTGATATCAGCAAAAAATTTGGATTGAGCCTAACTAGCATGTCAGGCGAGGGATTTCTGCTGCTTATCAATACATTTTCAGGTCTTATCTCATCTCATCCAACATAGAACTCTTCATGTTAACTAGAAAGCAAACTAAAACAACTTACACATTGATAAAATAACCAGCATCTGAGACACATTTCACTTTAGTCGCTGTAGGTAGTAAAGTTTTGAAACGATCGCATTGTAAAATAGATGTCAATCCTCCAGCTGAACATCCAGATAGAATTGCCTGTAGTTGCATTTTCAGCAAGTATGTTAGATTTTCATAACTCATTCGTGAAGAATAAGAAACAGAAAAGAAGAAAAAAAGTGTCAAGTCGCATCATTCTATCACACATTTTTAGCATTTTTCATTCCTTTTGCTAGTAAATCCTCAATGACAGCAACAAAAATCCTTCCTCCTCTGTAGTGCAAATTGGTTGCCTGATTCATAATTCAAAAAATTATAAAATCTCAGCAGAACGAGCTTTATAATATGATTCAAATTTCAAATTCTTTTGAATTTTTAAACTTACTGGATTGACAGCTTCAACATCTCCGGTAAATGATGAACCATCACAATACCTGACCTTGATTCTGTTCCAATTATAGAAATCTGGAAATTGTAAATTACAATGATAGTTTGAGTTCATGAGCACAAATAGAATCTAACTTATATGATAAGTGTTTATGTTATAAGCATTTAATTAAGTTGTTTATCCAAACAGGTCCGATATAGTGTACTAACTAGTGCACATACAATACCTGGATTGAACTTTTTGCCGTTACTAAAAAATCCAGAAAAGGAAAGTGTCGTATCCATTTTCTTTGATGATCCTAAACGAGTGTTGACTCGGTCAAGGCAAGTAGTGGCATTGTTGCACCATCCACCTCCCTAAAATAATTGAACTCAAAGATCATTACAAGTCAAGAGAATTTTCATAATGTGTCCAAATAAGGAGATAAGCTACTTGGCCAAAGTGATTATATCGTAGAACATTTAATATGATATTTAAGTGTAGATTCCATGTTTCGCTGATTTCATGCCTTGAAGGAGTATAAAAGTACTACTCTGGCTATTGTAACACATCACTTTGTAAGCTTTAGCTAGAGGGCGAGTGTTTGCATATCAAGAAAATATCTCATAATTTGAAAGAAAAAAAGAAGAAATCTTAATATATCTCTTCGGAGCGATTTCAATATTGCATTTTAACTGGACTTGTCTATAAAATACATTTATTTCACATCTGGACAACTAATTAAGGACTAACTTCTCTATAAAATTAATGTCATCTCAGATATAAATTTGTCAGTAGTAATGGCCTAAGTGTCATAGGCAAATTAGACCCTAGTATGGTAGCATTGATGTGAGATCAACATGGAAAGGTCGCATATTCGATTAATGTGTCGCACATCATAGTCTCCAATAGTAAAAGCACATAAGGACTATTTTGACCGACACTTTACAATTTCAATGATGTAAGTATTTGTCAACTCAATTCACAAAAATCGGGGACTATTTCGACCAATTGTTACTGTTGAATGTGTAGTTGTGTTACTGGTGTTTGTTTGAAGTCCTACATTGCTTAGGTTCCCAGGCTATCGAGTGTATAAATATGTGAGGACAACCTCACCCTACGAAGTAGCTTTTGGGGTTGAGATCCAAGCTTACTTAACATGGTATCAGAGCCGAATATTTAACAGTTACAATTTCGAAGATGAATTTACTTATTCATTCACATTAAAATAGACATGTACTAGTACTCATTAATGCATGATGCCAGTTTGCAGAAAGGGACATACCTCAAAATGAACAATCCAGTTATCAATGCCAGCTTCAAATCCCTTATCAAAGTGGTAAGCTGGTGGACTCCCATCCAAACAAACTGCAAAAAATGTCTAACATCAATTTCACAATTATTATTATTATAAAGTATAAACATTACTATATTTTCCATTATCAAACACAGAAGAACTTCCTAACCAGCTCCTTTAGCAACTGCACTTTGAACATAAGTAATTGGAACAGCAACCCCTTCAGCTGCTTTCAATAACAGGAGTGTACATATTACTAGACATAACATTTTTTCCATTCTTGTATACTTAATTCTGCAAGAAATATCAAACACAAAAATGTTATACCTATGATTGAAAACAAGAAATATAAAATTATCATTAATTAATTCAGGCCTTTTGGGACCACAGAAAAAAACATCATCATTACCAACACAACATCAATTTTTTGTAGTGATTTCAAAAATCAATAAATCAACAAGTTCAATTTTTTTTATATATGTACAAAAAAAATTAAATTTAAATAAAAAATAAAAAGAGTAGATCCTTGTTTTATGTATGAACTAGCAAAATAGCATCTATAATATATACATTACTAAAGATGATGTTACAACATGCTAATTAACAAAATAAGAGAAAAATAAAAATAATACATCAATCATAACAACAAAGACATATATAATGATGTGAATATGAAGCTCACTAGTTGAACCTTGAATGGAGGAAGAAGAAGAAGAAGAAGAAGAAGAAGAAGAAGAAGAAGAAGAAGAAATGGGTGGTATAGTTGGACAATGAAGAAGAAAAATAATGAGTGAGTGAAAGTGAGTTATGGCTTATAAAGACATTCAACTGCCGACACTAGCTACTGGTAGCAGATCAAAACCGAGTGAAGTACTTTCAACTTTTAGACCATTTACACTCACTTTATCACTTTTTACATTGCACATCATCATTCAACACACATTCAATTTTTACTTTCTCCAATAGTTTTTTCATTAAACACCCTACCCCACCACTTTTTATTTTACATTTTTATTTAAATTTCAAATTTTGTTTTTATAATTAAATAAAATTACAATTATCGATTAACAATAAATTAAAATAAACGAACACTTAACAAAAAAATTTAAATAATTTTTTTTTATTTTTTTAACATCGCATGCAGTACATCACACAAATAACGTAATTAGTACGGTACAAATTAACTTCAATTAAATACAACACACAATTAACATAATTAATACGATGCAAAATAACTTAAAATGCACTACAACACACAACCACCAGACACATTTCCCATGTAACTTGCATTGGTTTCTTGCTCTTAGGAGTTGAATCTTCTGAATTTGGAGTGAATTGATTAGCACCGGTCATTTGTGTTGAAAATTCGGGAAATTCACGTGAACCACCACCAGAAACATTTTCATTCATCGTTGACATATTACCATAAAACGGTGGTGGTTGAGATAAATTTCTCATCATAGATCCATAAAAGTATGGATCATATGGATTAATGAAATTTGGTGGATAACCCAAATTATGCATGTTTTGAGGATGTTGGTTAGAAAATTGATTTGGATTTTGAGAAGGGTTAGGATTTTGAGAAGTCTTGGAATTTTGGGTGTTGAAATAATTATTGGGATTCATTTTACTAAAAAAAAATACTTAAACTTCAAAATTAACACTAATAAACACTAATAAAATGATTAAGAGAGTGAAAAAATTCTGATTTTTTTTTCTGTGTCCAAATGAAATGAACCAAGTCTCTATTTATAGAGAATTTTTTTTTACGAATTTTGGTGAAAAAATAAAAAAATAAGAAATTAATTTGCTGTGAAATAATTGAGTTTAAAGATAAGGATGCAATAAAAATCCGCCCAGCCAATCGCGTAACGCCACGTGTCCGCCCTTATCTTCAACCAGTTCTCTCTCCGCGCCGGTCTGACACTCACGCGCGCCTGTCGCGATTGTAGCGCACGCGCCCTGCTTCGGCGAATGGCGCGCGGCCACGTGGCCCTGCGTGTCAGATTCACACTTGCTGAATCTGTTCAACTCTGCGCGCTCTCTCTCCTTATTTTTTCTGGCATTTTCTGACTCTACAGTAATTAAACATGGCAAAAAACAAGCCATTGCACATGGTCTTACAAAACAAAATGTTCTAAATAAAATGGATTTTTCTAGGCCTCAACTTTTTTTTAGTCATGATTAATTAACTAAGCTTATCATAATTAAATCAAAATTAAATAATATCAATTAATTTTAAATAAAATTATAATGGATTTTTACATAGTCTACTCTCTTCAAGATTTGAGTATATTTACCTCTTAATCACTCAATAATATTTTAATCAATATAAATTTTAGGTTTAAATATCATTTTCGTCTTTGTATGTATGCGGAATTTTAGTTTTAATCCTTGTATCAATTTTGGTTATAAATAAGCCCCTGAATCAACCAAATTTTTTTATTTTGGTCCCTAAAACTAAAATCCCCAGGAAAATTCTCCAAATTTTTTACAAATTTTCCTACGAATTTTCCTGCAGATGATTTCTGCTTTAGTGACTAAAATCAAAATAACATATCAAATAATTTTGAATTTGTCTAAAATTTTACACAAATGACCTATATGATATAAAATTTCAATCCAATTATGTATTTTATAAAAATTTATATCAGTTAAAACTTAATTTTTAATATAATCATAAACTAAATTTGATTTCGGATGGTATATATATATATATATATATAAAAGATAATTACATATGGATAGAAGGTAAACGAGCAATAAGCTGCGTCGCTACTCCTTTTTGAATTGCAAATTTAATTCATTTAAAGACCACATTTACAGATTTGGGAGACACAACACTGTAAAGATTTAATTCCTTTTTGATTGTATTGAAGTGTCCGGAATATCCAAGCCTCCGGATCTGTAGCGATGATGACACCAAAGCCATTGATTGGATTTGCAGTAGATCGAAATTAATCTTCAACCTAAAACAATTGAACACCGCACCAAGAAGGAAATCAAAACAAACAAAGTACACCGCACTAAGACGGAAAATCGAAACAAACAACGTCACACTAGGACGACGAATTCCAAAAAAACACAATATATTTAAACACACTTTTTTTTTTGAAAGCTCGGTATCCGACTTAATGACCGACTAATCCGAGGGGATCAATCCCGCCGCCCACTTGCGGGGACCCCATTTAAAGCTAGAGTTTTTGCTCTGTATGGACTAACCCACCGAAATTGACACCAGTGAGAATCGAACCTGAGACCTTGTGAGGAGCATACTCCAAGGGCCCAAGCCAATACCACTAGACCAACTCAAGTGGGGTATATTTAAACACACTTATTTAATCGAAAGAAAAAAAATAACAATTTAAAAGGATGATTTTGGATCAAAATTGACTCTAAATCACCCCTTCTACAATATATCAAGAAGAAGAAAAAAAGCGGTGATAGATGACAGCTAGGGTTAAGAGCACAACATTTGTTTACAGAGTATTAATGATTGAGAGCGCACAAATGTTTAAATTTAACTGTTAATATGAATTAATTTTACATTAATATTTTAAAAAGCTTAAACATTTCTCTTTATCATACAATTAAAAATAAAATGTACTAGAATGATTTGAGAGGATACATCATTGTCAACTTATCTCTTATAATAATTAAATCTTATTAACACATGTCTTAAGAGCATATATTAAAGTATCTTAATATAGAAATTCAACATTTAATGATACAAGAAATGTAATATTTGAAAAATTAGAATGTACAACTTTTATGTACCAAAAAAAATGAATGCACAAGTTTTAATAAAAATAACATTTTCTTCTTTAATATATGTCTTTAGAGCGCATGTTATCATTCTCTTAACTTGATAAAATAAATTAAATATAAATGTTTCTCATATTTTATAACTACAATTATTAATTATTCTTAATTTATTTTATTAAGTTTAAAAAAATATATTACACGATATCCGATATCCGAGTGATACTTTTTAATTGCTTTAACAAAGAATATAATGTACCTTTCTTGTCTTTATGAGATCAGTTTAGTTGGTAGAAATATTGTATATAATATATTGATATTAGGATTTGAACTCTAATATGTCTACATCTTTATTTTTAATAGATAAAATTTTAATCTGTAGACACTTTTATAAAAAAATACCCTTTTTTCTTTTTAGTTAAAAAATTAAATAATTTTTTGTTAAAAATACAAAATAAGTTTTTTACTTTTGGTACATCGAAAAGACAAACTGCTCTCACTAAAATATGATTTTTGAACTTTCTCTATTCAACTCATATGTCTTCCAGCTCATACGACTTAATATATCCTACAAAATATAAGTATTTAATAACTACAATATTAATTACTTTATTTTATATTATTAAAAATACATGGATAATCAGAAAAGTGATGCCCACTGCCCAGGATGAGTTCAGATACAACTGGCACGCATATGGCGGTGAGTATTTTATAGTATTATTAAGGTTTTTGCACTAGTATTATAGTAGTACAACGTAATGGTTATGTCAAAAAAATAAAATTATATTTCATTGATTTAATTTTTGAATTAGTGTAAATAGTAGTTATAGTTAGAATGTAAAATATTGTTTTACCAAAAAAAAAAAAAGAATGTAAAATATTGTATAAAAAATTAAAAGTGAAGCGACAATTTTTTTTAACTAAAACAACATATATCTTAAAATTTAGAGAGTAATATAGAAGATTATCGCTTGTGTTTTGATTTGATCAAAACCTCCCATGTTACCAATCTATTGTATTGACAAATATATGTTGGTAGTTTAAATTTTATAAGATAATATTTTTAGGTAGTATAAATTCTACTATAAAATATATATATATATATATATATATATATATATATATATATATATATATATATATATATTTTGAAACGAACTACAAAATATATTATTAATAGAGTATATATATAGTTCGTATTAGTAAAATGATATCGCTATAAAATGTTATAATAATATATTATTATAAAATGTATTTTATTTTTCCTTTTTAGTGCAGTGTTCATTTTATCTTTTTATAAATAGGTTAATAAAAATTGATATATTTGTTCTCACTTTTATATAAAATATATTAATATAATGTTTGTTGATCCAAATTTACTTATATCTTGGAACATAAAGAATATATATTTGCTCAAGTATTTCGTTACTCTAAAAAAATGTAGTATTTTAATTGAGTTTGACGGTGAGATAGTCTAATCCCATCCATACTCTCTCTAGTCTACTTAAATTGAATATTGACATTACACCCATACATTACATACACACATTCACCGATTCTGTCTCCTTCAATTTCAATTAAGAATTGGTTACAAGTCATAAACGTCTTTTTGTTTCTACTTGTTCCTTAGTCCGAAAGAGTCTAATTCTCAAAACGCGTCAAGAAAAGGACAACCCCGCATCCACATAGGCACATGGGATACTTGATAAGTTGATAGGTTTGCAAAAGTGTGTGATTGATTTTTTTTATGATATTTGATTCTTTAATTGATTTTAAATTTATTGAGATTTGTAGAATTTTTTTTAGTTTTTGATGGTTTATAAATTTGTTGTAAATTGTGGGTATTTTTGTATTTAGTTGATTTTAAGTATATTGATGTTGACTATGTGAAGGTGGTCAACGACTTGATACTTATCTGTTTATATTTTCATTCTATTGTTGCCTTGTTAATTTTTAGCTTACGATCACTTTTGATTCGAGATCAAAAATTAGCATTTAGATTTAGTGACATCATTTTGAGTTAGGTTGATGTTTTCTCTAATGGTTTAAAAGTTGAGTGTCTTTCTAATAATAATAATAAGATTAAAAGTGTACATTTATTAAATGGTATCTATTTTAATATCTTCATCAATATTTGCTATTATACAACATCTTTATTCATCTTATGAAAAGAAAAAAGATTGGTACATATCTTATGAAAAAATTTAGCCACATGGAAAGAAGAAATTATATACTCATTTTAATGCACATTGTTTTATATTAAACTAGTGTTCTTCCCGTGCGATTGCACGGGTTTGTTAAGTTGTTTTTTTGGTTAAAAAATTAGTGGTCCTCCCTATTCATTAATATATAAGTTTTTTAAATAGATTAAACAATGGTACTTCCTATCAATTGTTCAATGTCAATCACTAATTGACCAATTAATGTTTAGTCATTCAATAGAATTTTACAATTCAAATAAATTTATATCAATTATCATATATTTTACATTAAAACTAATATATTCATAATTTCAAAAAACGTTCTAGAACTTTTCAAAAATACAAAAAATACTCTGAAACATAAACTACAAATATGTCTGAAGACATCAAAGTTCAATAATAATAATAATATTAATAATAATAATAAGGACAAATTTATCCAGAGATCCTTTAAAGGACATGTGGATACATTTGGTATAATTTTTACAAAAAATGATAAGTTTAAAATAAAATTATTAATGTTTTATATAAAATTTAGAATTTCTATTAAGAAAATATGAGTTTTTTTTGTATATCGGAATGATAAATTGATTCCGTTAGGGATCGAATCTTGAATTTTCCTCTATCCAATTCATATGTCCCCCAACTTTTTACCACTTGAGTTATCCTACGGAGATTTAAAAAATATGAGTTTAAATATAGATGCTCGTAAAAACTACAAAAAAAATGTTCATATTAATATATAAGTATAAATATGACTTGTTGTACAAATTAAAAAAAATGATTCCCATAGATTTTTTACAAAAATATTGGAAACACTTTTAAATTATAAAAAAAATATTTAAATTAATGTATGAGTGAAATTATAGATACCCGTTGAAATTGAAAAAATAAGCAATTTGTATATTTTTTTTGTGGTACAAAGCAATTCACTTTGTTACATGAGTGAAAATATAGATCCAACACTTTGGACCGGAGATTGAACCAAGACCTCTAGCTCATAGCTCAACCAATTTAACCGGTTCAACCGTTATTGAATTGAATTGTATTATTAATAAATAAATAAAAGATTTTTTCTATTATATAGTACAAATTTTTATATATTTAAGAAAATCAAAATAGTAAATTTTATTGAATTTATAATTATATTAAATGTGTAAATTTTGAATAAGTAACTGTTTTTGAATATTGCACATGTAATGATAAACAAAATCATGATTAAATTAATATTCAAAATTACTATTAAAAAAATAAATTAAAAAATATAGTTTAAGAAAATAAATACTAATTTTGTCAAAAATAAAATAAAATAAGTACTAATGAAACTTAAGCCCATATTCAATCAAAACAATTAATTTTAGGCCCAACACTAACCCTAATTATATATATGTATCTCTTATTTTATTTTATTTTTGATATTCTGTATCTCTTATCTTTAAATCTTGTTGGATTTGCAACAACTAAACCCTAAAATTTTCCCTCCAATAGCAACATTAAATGAAGTTTTTTTAATAATTTATTTTAGTAATTATCTTTAAAAAACTTAAGCAATTTATAACCAGAAAATTTTCCTCTAAAACTTTCGGTCAATTTTTTTTTTTTTGATTTATCATTGGTAAAAATTTGCACCGGCCAAAGAAATATAAATACTTTTTTTTTTCTAAAAAATTGCACATGTTATTAGTAATCCCTTTCCTTTCCAATGCTATATAGTCATCTCTTTCTCTTCTTCAACTCTTCTTTTCCAAAGTCATTATTCTTCCTTTTCCAAAGACAAAAATCTAGCCATGGATTGAAAATTTAACATTTACTCTATTTTATTTTTATTGGTCTTCTTCCCAACCCCAAAATTTAACCCTTTCGTTCCCCAATTCTTCTTTTTCCTTTCCAAGAACTTTATCAATCTACTTATCTCTTCTACCAATTTCAATCATTCCACGCGCGTAACATACGTTCCCTCTTCCTCTTTGATTTTCATGGCTTTTTCCTCCATTTTACGATTCTCTTGCCACCCCGCAATGCTACGCCACCGAAAATTTGTTTCTCATGTAGGCGGTACTGACTTTGACGCTTCTGTGTTGGCAATCGCAGCTCGCCGGAAGGTCAAGAACATGTTGCTTCGGCAAAAACTTGCTGATTATTCGAAGTAGTTGATAGTCTTAGTGATGATATAACTTGCAATGGTAACGTTCATACACTTTTGTTTTTAGATTTCTTTCACAAATCAAGCTAATTATTGGATTTTGTTTTTTTGTTTGCCAATTTAGGGATTTTTATATTATGGATTTCACAAATCAATGTAATTGTTTGTATAAACAATTTTGTTCATTTTGGGGAGTTTAATTTAATGAATTAGTTCGTAGTAGTGTTAGAAAGAGCTACTGAAATATGCATATGTGACTGTGATTTTGATTTTTATTACTATAGGTACAAATTGTTAACTCTTCAATTTTGGTGTAAAAGGAGTATTTCTTTTTGTTGCTATAAATTGGAGAAAAATTATAGTTTCCCTTCTGAAGTCTAAGATGAACTTAATATGCAATTTTAATTAATGATTCATTGTTTACTTTTAATACAATTTTTTTAGGGTACTATCTTACTTGCAATGAGGTGTATTTTATAGCTATATCAGTTGTTTATTGATTAATGTTGGCAGCTTGCGTTGGTTATGTGGAGGGAGGTGGACTTGATGTAACTTGCATATGAAGGTGAGTAACGGATTGAGCAAATGCACTAGCATTGTCATTAAGTTCATTTAAAGAAGAGTATGAAGTTAGACTCTTATTCTTGTGTTAAATTTATTCTTATTTTAAAGTTATCTATGACAAACTATTTTTTATCTATCGCACTCTTTTGTCAAATATGCAGAATGTTGAATACATCTCTATCCACTGTCAATAAGAGGCAAGAGGGGTTTTGTAGTTGTTGATTTGTCCACCACCTGTGAGGTATTTTATTGACCATACCTTACCAACAAGAAATGAACATTTTTTAATTTTAATTTGATTCATACCTTAAGCAATTATCATTTGCAGCCGTTATGGGGCTTTGTTTGCAACTTTGGGGAAAAAAATTGTGTTTATTTTCCTATTATTTCAGGTATTTTGTTGTCTTGGACACAATTATTATGATGTGGTGTTGTTGTTCTATTTTGACAGTCAGTACTTTTCATGCACTGGTTAGTCCTGTCTATCTCCATTGGATGATTTGCTTCATACACCGAAGAGGACTATTGAGGATTTGATCGAAGCATCTGAGGTTTGTCGTTTGGTTACAATATTAATAACATGTAAATTTTTCATGATTTGATTGAGGTACATGTAAATATCTCTAGTTTATTTTTTCTGGTCGCTAATAAAAATACATTGACAAAAATGTGTTGAATCTATTTTGGCATGGACATGTGAGCTAGAGATTGATTTGGGATGTTATTATCAACATGTGATTAATATTGATTTGGGATGTTGTTCCTAGGCAAGTGATTAATATTCATTTTAATCTATGATGATCGGATTACTATCATTTTATTTTTTCTATGGTGATCATTTATATGCTTTCTAATTTTTAGGTTTAAAGTTCATGTGCAAGTGATAAACAATTCAGGGTAAACAATTTGGTTATGTGCCTAAGTACAACTGCTGCAAGATCTTTCATGTATGTTTTTCATGAAACTAAGAATTTAAGCTTACTAATCTAATATCAATAGGGATTCCTTCACCTCATATTAGTCTTTATTTGTTTTACGATCCATTGTTCTTCCACATTTGTAAAGGGAAAATTGTAGTTTTAATATCATGGTCTTTCTTGCTTAAATCTATTCATCGTTTTCTGTAAGTCCTCTTTGCTTCGACCATTTGTTCAATAATGCTTTAATTTAGTAATGAATTCCTTCTTTTATACTAAATCCTAATGCTCACCAACTTGAATATGAAGATAAGTTTTTGTATTCAAAATTGTTTCTCTCACAATCTCTATATAATTGAATGGTTCATGCAATTGTAAGTCTTACTTTTCCAATGTAAGGTTCCCTCCTCTTTCACATCTTCACTGGTATTATTATAAGTATTGAAAGATTAGTGTTCCTAACTTAAAAACTTGATTCATTCAACTGTGTTCTAATATTTGTACATTTTTCCAAACTTCACTCTTTTTAAACTTTTTATTATTTCTAATATTGTGTTTCTTTTATTAATTTCAGTTTTGTTGTAGCGTGTATAGTTTAGCAAAATGTATGAGAACGTAAGTTCTTCATATTCATGTCATTTAAATAAGTTTCCAAGTTCCTCATGCAAACAAATTTTGGTTGGTCGTGCAAAATGTAACACCCTAACCCACTTATACTCGATAATTAAATAAAATTAAAACATACAAGCATATTAAGGTGTTAACTCAAAATAAAATCCAATGATAAGAGTACATTCTCATTTTTAATTGCAACGGAAGCACAATAATTTGATAAACTACTCCATAAGTTTAGACATAGCATGCATAGTCAATCACATAGTACAACTTAAAATAAGGTTTTCAAAAAGAAACCTACTCATACATCAATAATCCTCAAAAGAAATACGCGATAGCAAGGTCATAAAGTAAAAGCCATACAAACGAGTTTAAGATTACATCCCATAACTAGTGTCACAATGTACCAGAGCAACCCTTAGACAATCTAGACAAAATACTAGGGATCTCCTACATCTTCTTACCAAGCTAAACTAGCTAAACAAGGATCGAATATCTAATCCGCAACCGAATCCTCAAGCTGAGAACCTGGTCCCAAACCATTCAAGTACACAAAAATAGAGAGTTAGTTATAATCCAAAATCATAATGCAAAGGTAAGGTATACTTGCATTATATAGTTATCATGATATAACTAGACAACGTTCTTGCCTAGTTACATGCATCTCAACAAGGGTAATAAATATACCAATTATACTCATTTCCACAAAGATAAATATCCAATCATGTATTACACTTAAACAATCTCAATCAATCACCATTGCACGCAACATTAGTTAACAAGTATCACATAAAATGCACAAGTTCCAAATGCAACTAATGTCATCATCAATGTCATGTCATCCTAGACACAACTAAATGGGTGTGGTACCCGCTCAAATTTTAGGATAGAATTATATCCATTCGCATCATGTTCAGTTTTAAGTCACGAGGGACAATCACATCAAGTTGACTCATGAATGCATGTATGTACATATACCATTTATAATGATACTCTTACACATCTACTCATGAATACTAGGATAACTTACCTAATATTCCTTCTCAAGTTCACATTATCACATCATCATTAAGGTCATACATACAAGCACTTCATATCATATAATAATAATAATAATAATAATAATAATAATAATAATAATAATAATACTCAATTATCATAAGTCATTATAATCATCATTTCAAGTAATCACCGTTCCTCATTAATACCAAACAACTAACAAGTACACACTTATTAAATTATTTCAAAACAATAACATCATTGCATAGTCATGAAAATAGCTTCAAGTCATGCTTTAATAAGTGGTAAATAAATTAAGTCAAGTATGCATACAATATTCTTTAAATATATATAAAGTATATTAACATATAAGCAAATTGTATCAACTAAGATTTATCTCAGATAACTAATATCGGAATCGGAATCTACACGAAAAACTGAGAAAAATGGATTCCGGGTGCATAAATAAACAATTCGTAGCGTCATTTATAGCGTCGGCTAAAGTCTGACGCAAAGGCTGTAAAACCTGCAGAATTCTGCAGAAGTGTTTTGCAACGCTCTAGCGTCGGTGCCATTTCGACGCAAAATCTGGAAAAATGCAGAAATGCAGAAAATCACTATTTTGGGCTCGGGTTCATCAATTAATCACTTATTTTTCACATATAAGCATTTATTTCGATCCATAAACTGTTATCAAACATATATCATGATTGTACATACTCAAAACCACTTAAAAACAACTTAAACACCTCTTATAAATGTTTAATTCATGGATTTTGACTCAAAATTCATAACTTATCAAAAACTGCTCAAATAACATCATTCTTAATCAAAGTAAGCATTTTTCTCAAATCAAAATACTCAATAATCATGAAGACAAACATAGGATTAAGTATCAACACATAAAACTTTAAATAAACCACATTCCCAAATCCCAAACCAAAACCCAAATGAGATGAAAAGAGTTTGGGAATGGAGAAAATGATTTTCTCCCCTCTTTATTGAACTCATCTCATAATAAAATTATAACTACTCTCTTACCTCTAGAAAGATGATTTCTCTAGTCCTTCTCTTCAAACCCTCTACTCCTCCTTCTTCTCTTCTTTTCTCAAAGTTGTTAGAATGAAGAATGAGAGCTCTACTCACTTCATCTCATTCTTAACCTAACATTTAAAAGTTTAAAATATCCTCTCTCATGAACTTAAGCCCAATAACCAAGCCCACTCACCTCTATTCTTTCATTCTATTTACTAACCAAAATAAAATCATATATTTCTACTCTTTCCTATTTTGGACAATATATCATAAATAATTAATAACTAAAACACAAATTAATTATAAAAAGCTAATAATTCTAATTAATTAAAAACGGGTGTTACACAAAAGAAGGAAAATAGAGTCATGTTATCTCTCAAATAGTTGTGATAAACCTCGGTCTTATGTGGCACCTTGATCAATTTATGCGATATGCAGTTTGACATGAAATGGAGAGAAATTTGAAATGCAAAAAAACTCACAAAAAAGATAATTATCAAGTTATGTGTGAATAGACCGGAAGACAATGTAATTGTGTACTGCAAAGTACTTTCACACTTTGGAATGTAAAAGTCTTAGTTAAGATTGGGTAGATTTTGGAATGTTCAAATTTATGCCTATGTTTAGAATTATATTAGGAATTTATTTTGACTTCATAGATTGATATGGAACTAAAAATAATATTAGCTCACTTTGTATTTGCAATACCCCAAGTTGTGTTAATGTTTAGACAATAATTCATTTAATGATCCTTTGCACATGGTTTCATTCGGAAAAATCCATACTTCTCACATTTTATTTAGGTCGGTTGTATAATCTATATATCCCTTTTCCAATAAAGTGCCACAATTTTGGTTTACCTTTTTTTATTTATAAAATCTTACATCTTTTCAATAATAAATATTTTATATCAAATAATTTATTGTAACACATACGAGCTTCTTATCCCGTGCAACGTACGGGTAAAAGTCTAGTCATTAAAATTGAAGATAAAATAAAGTGGAGAACTAAGGACCTATTTGAATGACTTCTCAAAAATAATTTTTTAGTAAAATAGGTTGAACAAGTTTTACTTTTTTCTTTTTAAAAACAGTTTTCAAAAACACTTTATAAAACACATTTTAAAAACTAAAAACCAAAATTGTTTCAAACAAACCCTAAATGTCTCCAATTTTTAAAAATAGAAGGACTAAAATTGTGTAAATAAAAATAGAGTGACCAAAATTATAATTAAATATTAACAATTTAGAAATTTAAATTTTAAAATCAGTATACTATCTTTTATCTTTTTCTATATCAACTATTAAAAATGAGTTGCAAACTATTGGCATATTTTTTATTTTGGTCTCAATTTTATTAAAATCAGTGTTTTGGTTCTTCTATTTTCTATGTTAAAAGACAACAAAATTGTTAGACGAACAGACCAACTTCAAACTCAGTGCTAACTAATCCTAAATCCTAAATCTGAGAAAGCTTTAGAGAAAGAGACAAAGGGGACGACGACAATAGCTTTCAAAACAAGGGTTTCTGAATTATGAACTAGGTATATAACCTCCTTACAAGAGCTCTATTTATAGACCTACCATATTTAGGCCTTTATAAACTAATCCTTTGAGCCTAGGCTTAGCAAACTAATTTGCTTAAACCATAATTTGCTTCAAGTTATTGGCTCAAAAAAAATTATGGTTTAAGCAAATTAGTTTGCTAAGCCTAGGCTCAAAGGATTAGTTTATAAAGGCCTAAATATGTTAGGTCTATAAATAGAGCTCTTGTAAGGAGGTTATATACCTAGTTCATAATTCAGAAACCCTTGTTTTGAAAGCTATTGTCGTCGTCCCCTTTGTCTCTTTCTCTAAAGCTTTCTCAGATTTAGGATTTAGGATTAGTTAGCACTGAGTTTGAAGTTGGTCTGTTCGTCTAACAATTTTGTTGTCTTTTAATAATTTTGTTGTATTTGAGATTGTTAGTATCTCAATATCTTAGTGGATTAATCTCACGGAGAGTAAGGATTGGACTAGCCCTACATATTGGGGGTGAACCAGTATAAATTGTTTGTGTGCTTTTCTCTCTTTACTTATCTTTATTTAAAGCAAAACACGGCACACATATTCACGTTTACAGTAGGTTTTAAATACTAACTAAGTTAAACATATTTTATAATAACCGTAATTAAAACTCACTTCGTCCCAAAATATAATGCAAAATTGATCAACCAAGGTTAATGTATATAGTCCAATTTTTTAACCAAATACATCAATTTCTTTTGAGAAAATTTCATGCTTAAAAATGAACATATGATTGTATTTAACTACAAAATATTGTTAGTTTATGTTTTTTAAGTGACATTACATCTTTTTTTTTTACAATAGACCATAAAGTTACTTATCAAATTAAAATTTTGTCTACTAAATTTATTTCTTTACCCAAAAAAAATATTTTTAAGCAATAACAAAATCATTATTTTTTTATACATATATTTAAATTTTAATACACTTATAAATATTTAGAGGTCCCTAATTTTCTGAGGCACTGTGCGGTGGCTCACCCGGCACACCCCACAAGGTCGGGCCTGGTTTTACCATTTGAATTTGAATTAAGAGTCAATTTCATTAATTTTATGACAATTTTAGTTATATTTGTAATGATTTTAAAAAATGAAATTTTTATATGTTTGATATTTTGTATGTGAAAATTTATAATTTTACCATTTAAAGAGTCAAATCTCATTTGAACAAAAAAAAAAGAGTCAAATCTCATAAATTTTATGACCGTTTTTAAAAGCTCGGTATCCGGCCCAAGGACCGACTAATCCGAGGGGACCAATCCCACCGCCCACTTGCGGGGACCCCAATTAAAGCCAGCGTTTTTACTCTGTATAGACTAGCCAACCGAAATAGGCACCGGTGGGAATCGAACCTGAGACTTTGTGAGGAGCAAACTCCAAGGACCCAAGCCAACACCACTAGGCCAACCCAAGTGGGTTGGTATTCCTAACTTGTGATTCTAAAAGATTGATATTTTGTATGTGAAAATATATTGTTTTACCATTTGAATTTGAAGAGTCAATTTCATTAATTTTATGACAATTTTAGTTATAATTATAATGATATTAAAAAATTAATTTTTATATGTTTGATATTTTGTATGTGAAAATTTATAATTTTACCATTTAAAGAGTCAAATCTCAATTTTTTTTGTTTTAAAAAAAAAGTCAAATCTCATAAATTTTATGACCGTTTTTAAGAGTTTGATATTTTTACTGGTATTTCTAACTTGTGATTCTAAAAATTTGATATTTTATATGTGAAAATTTATCGTTTTACTTACCATTTGAATTTGAAGAGTCAATTTCATTAATTTTATGACCATTTTAGTTATAATTGTCATAATTTTAAAAAGTTAAAATTTTTTTTGTTTGATATTTTGTATTTGAAAATTTATAGTTTTACCATTTTCAGAGTCAAAATTCATAAGTGTTATGACCATTTTAATTATTATATGTGGTAAAAGATTAAAAAAATAATAATAATATTAGAATAAATGTAAAAATTGAAAGGAAAAAGGAAAAAAAAAACCTATTAATAAGACTTGTCTGTTTTCCTTTCACCTCATCACTCATTCACTCTCATACAACAATGTTGCATAAACCTGTGAGATATTCCACACGGTTGGGTGGCTCCTCTATCACTGTGAGGGATATGTTCTCTCTCCCAAACATCACCACTTAACATCAACACCAAGAGAACCCTCCTTTAATAGATGCATCAATCTCTCCCAAGAACCAAAGGAGGGTGTAACTATACACCCCCTTCAAGAGATCTAGGAAAAGGCCCAAAAGCTCCAACAACAAACTCAAATCGGCGAACATAGTCAAGGAAGACTATGAGACTTTATGAAATTGATTGTCATTGAAGTCAAGTCATCTTAAGGATGAAATAAACGTCATCCTAACCGGTGGATTATTTCAATGACAATAAGTTTTATGAAATTTTCATGGTCTACCTTAGAAATGTTCACCGATTTGGTTTTGTTCTTGGAAAGCTCATAGGTCTACCCCTAAATCTCTTGGAATAGTGTGGTTAGAACCTCCATTGGTTCTTGATGTATATTTTTGTACCTATTTGAGGAGGGGTGTTGACATAATCAAGCTTTTGTTGTTAATGTTAATGGTGATGTACATCACTGTGGAAAGGGACATTAATGCTCTCCCAAACATTACCACTAAACATTGAAAGCTTGATCATATCAACACCTCCACCAAGAGAACCCTTCTTTAGTAGATCCATCAATCTCTGTCAAGAACCAAAGGAGGATGTGAGTACACCCCCTCCAAGAGATCTAGGATTAGACCCAACAAGAGCTCCAAGAACAAATTCAAACCACCTAACATTGTCATGAGAGATTTTGAAACTGATTATTTTCAAGGTCTTCCATGATAATGTTAGATGGTTTGGGTTTGTTTTTGAAAAGCCCATATGTCTACCCCTAGATCTCTTGGAACAGTGTTGTTAGATCTTCCAATGGTTCTTGATAGCGTTTTTTGTGCCTATTAGAAGAGGTGTTATTTTAGAAGCGGTGTTGACATAATCAAGCTTTTGTTGTTAATTTTATTGTTAGTGGTGGTGATTGGGAAAGAGACCATGCATGTCCCCAATTTTTTACCCATGATGAAAGAGGAGCCGCCCGAACATGTGGAATATCTCATGGGTTAGTTCTTCAAGGATTTTATTCCTAGAGTTTGAAGATATAGAAAAATTTGACTCAACATCACACAAATGTTTCTTAAATTCTCCATCATCATCCACAAGATTATCACTACAAGGAGAAGAGGATAAAAACCGGGTGATGATATCGATATTTCTTTCTATTAGAATTTGATGCTTTTCTTCAGCCCATTCATTATTGGATCCATCCATGAATATCTTGCATGTAGTTTCTTTACACTTCGCCTAGAACATGAGACATATATGGTTTTTCATGAATCACACTTGTATAGTTGCATTTATGTTCTTTACCGCTTGTCTTGTAGCATGATTTCCTCTTGCCACTTGTCTTCATGCATGTAAACCATGATATTATCTTCTCCTATAAATGTACTTTGTTATCATCCAAAAAAAGTAAACATTTTCCTCCAAAACTTCATTGTCTTTTTACTTTTCTTTGGAGAAGATTTAAAGAAGAACTAGAAAAGTAAAAAGACAATGAAGCTTTGAAGGAAAATGTTTACTGATTTTTTTGGATTATAACAAAGTACATTGAGAGCTCCTATTTATAGGAGAAGATACTCTACATGGTTTACATGCATGAAGATAAGTGGCAAGAGGGAATTATGCTATATGATAAGTGGTAAAGAACATAAATGCAACTATACAAGTGTGATTCATGCAAGACCATATCTGTCTCATGCTTTAGATCAAGTGTAAAGAAACTACATGCAAGATATTCATGGATAGATCCAACAATGAATGGGCTTGGAACACAATGGATGGGCTTAAGAAAAGAATCAAGTTCTAACACTTTCTTCAAAGAATGTGCGAGCGGTTGGAGGTTTTGTGGACACCAAGAGCATTATCTTAGGTTATTTATACCAAGTGTAATATAAGATGCCAATTTCAAATCTTATTCAAAAAAATGATTTTGATTTCAAATTAGTATGAAAATATGATAGAATATCTAGATCAAATTACTATCAAAGAGTGTCGTGATGGCAAAATCATGTATAATAACTTTGAGGGTTATGTATGATAAATTTCAGTGTTTTGTAATTAATAACTAGTCTTTTTATTAATTAAATTGAATGTTGAAGATTTTATTTGTTTAGAACTTTCAATGGCATTTTATAGTTTCCTAGAGATGGAAAGAATTTTGCAAAACCCAGCATGAGGGAATTAATAATGCCAACATCAGGCATGAATGTGAAAGCTTTGATAATTCAATGTTAGTTGATCCTCAATAGATCATATTAACAATATGAAAATTCAAATTACATTCAAAGAGATATCATGTAAATCTTTAAGTTTCAAGCTTTTACGCATTAATAAGAAAAAAAATTAAAGTACAATTACAATTCATTTTAGATGAAGCACAAAGGGAAAATTACTAAAAACAATACAAAGTTCGTCTTATATCAGCAGTGTTTGCTTTTCTAGAAAGTCTCCAAAGTTCGCGACATCTTCATATTTTTGCGTAGGACACCAGAAGCTACTGCAAGTCCTAATCCTAAATCTGATAGCAGAATCACCAAACTCAGTATAAACATAAATTTAAGTACTACTACTACTAAATACTAACTGAGCACATGTAAGCTAATTAATAAGTCATTGTATCGTTTAACCTTGGCATTGAAATCGGAATCCAAAAGAACATTGGAAAATATTAAGACTCTATGAACATTGGAGTGTTCATCAGAATTGAAAAAATATGCATCAGTCATCATCATAGATAATTATAAAACTAGGGATATACTATAGTTCTAGTAATAGTTAGATTTTACTTTAGCCCTAGATCATAATGATGTTTAGGAGCATCATAATAGAGAAATGATTGAAATTAGATAGGAATGTCAAAGGCGTACTTGTGAACTTCTCTATCATCATTCCTCTTACCGCAATTGATGTCGGCGTGTGAATATCTAATTCAATATGTTTAGCAAATTAGAGGTTTGTAGCATGAGCGATCGCATGTGCTTCAAGTTGTTGACAAGTTGCATATATTATTATCATACGCATATGAAACTGGAAAGCATTAGATGGAGAATGATTAAAGAATGGTGCATGAATAAACAATAACAAGTGAAACAAAAAGATGGAGAATGACAAAAATGAAAGTGGTACACTCTTAAGTCAATGGAATGATAAATTCGATGTTGATTCGTCATAAGAGCAATGAAAAAGCTTTTGATGAAAATCAAAAGTTATAGGATAGTGTTGGTAGTGCTTTGCCTTCGGATTCTGATTCGATTCAATACAGTGATGAAAGGGTTACGGAGGGGTTGCAGGCAGGTGATGTTCGTCATGCTTGCCCTGAAGGTCTAGTGTTGGAAGTGGTTTTGCCTAGTGTATGTGAAGAGGAGGTAGGTGTTATATCTTCTCCGATTCCGGTAAGAGGAATGAGGGGTGGCGGTTCGGGGGTTGGTGATTTGATGGGGGTCGCAACTCATATCCGTTTTGAGTCTCCCTCTTCGGGGGGTGGAGATGTGGAGCGGCAAGTAGCATTAGCGCACCACATCATTGACATTCAAGAGGATGTTGGTATGACTTTTAACAGATATGAGTGCGTGGGGAAAATCTTGATTTCCTAGCTATTCAAGAGACTAAGTTAGAGGTTATCGATGGCCCTTTGGTGTATAGTTTATGGGGGTCTTGCGATTGTGATTGGGCATATCTCCCGGCGGTGGGAAATAGCGGTGGTATTTTATCTATGTTGAATAATCTTAAAGCATCACTTGTTTTTTCCTTCATGGGTGATGGTTTTGTAGGTGTGTGTCTGGACTTGGTGGGAGTTGATAGAAGATGCTATATCGTTAATGTTTATGCCAAATGCAACATTAGGGATAAGAGAAGTTTATGGCGGGATATTAGCATGTCGAAAAGGGGGCTTTGGTGATGGCTTGTGGTGTGTCTTGGGCGATTTCAACTCAGTCCGAGACAATGGTGAAAGGAGGGGGGTTAGGTCGGCTCTTAGTGGCGGCTCCTCTTCGGACACTATTGAGTTTGGGGATTTCCTAAATAATTTGGAGATGGTTGATATGCCACTTATTGGTAGAAGATTCACTTGGTTCCATCCAAACGGTGTGGCAATGAGTAGATTGGATAGGTTGCTAGTTTCACCGTCTTGGTGTGTTGTTTGGGGTACACCGTGTGTTTGGGTGTTGGCGCGGGATGTGGCGGATCATTGCCCTCTTGTCCTCCGATATATGGAGTGGGGGCCTAAGCCTTTTCGGTTCAATAATTATTGGCTAAAAAATCCCAATTTTAGGGAGTTAATTTCTAATGCGTGGGCGGCCCAACAACTCGACGGGTGGATGGGTTTCATTCTTAAAGAATGTCTAAAAGGTCTTAAAGGGGTGATTAAAGAGTGGAATCATGCAACGTTTTGGTGGTCAGAGGAGAAAAAGAAGGGTCTCATTGATGATATAATGGCGTTGGATATTAAAAGTGAGACGATGGGGCTAGAGGAGGGGGAGATTGTGGGTAGGAAGAAAATTTTCGAGGAGCTGTGGGTAATTTTGAAGAGTTTGGATTCTTTGTCGTTCCAACGTTCCCGTTCTAAATGGTTGAAGGAGGGTTATACGAATTCTAGATATTTCCATCATTGCATTTCTTCTAGAAATCGGAGAAATAAAGTGGTTGCTCTACGCATTAGTAATGGGTAGGCGGAAGGCCCGGTCCAAGTCCGTAAAGAGGTGGTTTCCTTTTTCCGCAACCATTTTAATAATGAGGTGTGGCGTCCGACCCTTGATGGTATTGATTTCCCCCAATTGTCTCATGCTTGTGTGGAGGAGTTATCCGCTCCGTTCTCTATGGAAGAAATTTTTCATGTGGTGCATGAAAGTGACGGGTCCAAGAGTCCGGGTCCGGATGGGTTCAATTTTGAGTTTATTAAAGCTTTTTGGGATCTTATGAAGAACGAGGTGAGGATTATGTTTGACCAATTTCACGGTAACGCGTGTGTTCCGAAATGTCTTTTGTCCTACTTCATTACTCTTGTCCCAAAGGTGATGTCCCCTCAACATCTAGGGAATTTCGCCCCATCTCCCTAGTAGGTTGTTTATACAAGTTGGTGGCTAAGGTGCTTGCTAATCGCCTTGCTAAAGTGATAGGAGAGTTGATTCCACTTTCTCAATCGGCGTTCTTGAAAGGTAGGCAACTAGTGGAACGGGTTGTTGTTGTGAATGAGGTAATTGACTACGCGAAGAAAGTTGGTAAAGATTGCCTTATTTTGAAGGTTGATTTTGAGAAGGCCTATGACTCGGTTGATTGGGGTTTTTTGGACTATATGTTAAGGCGTTTTGGTTTTGGCAACAAATGGAGAGCTTGGATGCGTGCGTGTGTGTGTGCAGGTAGTATGTCGGTGTTGGTGAAGGGTAGTCCAACGGAGGAGATTTGTCTTAAGAGAGAGCTAAAGCACGGCGACCCCTAGCTCCTCTCCTCTTTCTTATTGTTGCGAAAGGTTTAGGTGCCCTTATGAGGAAAGCGGTGGAGAGAGGCCGCTTCAAACCTTTTGTCGTCGGTCGAGGTGCGATGTCGGTCTCTATGCTTCAATATGCGGACGACACTTTTTGTATTGGGAAAGCTACGGTGGAAAATTAGTGGGCAATTAAGGCGATTCTAAGAGGTTTTGAATTGGCTTCGAGGCTAAAAGTAAATTTTTGGAAGAGTTGTTGCATTGGTGTGAATGTCTATAATGAATTTCTTGATATGGCGTCTACTTTCTTGCATTGTCGAATTGGTTGTTTGCCGTTTAGATATCTTGGGCTTCCGGTTGGTGCTAACCCACTTCGATATTCAACTTGGGCGCCTATGGTTGAGGTCATTAAGAAGAGGTTGGGAAGTTGGGGTAACAAGTACATTAGCTTGGGAGGTAGGATCGTTTTGATTAATGCGGTCTTAAATTATATTCCAATTTTTTTCTCTCTTTTATGAGAATGCCGGTGAAGGTTTGGAAGGAGCTTGTGCGTGTGCAACGTAATTTCCTTTGGGGTGGGTTGTCCGTGAAGAGGAGATTGTGTTGGGTCAAATGGGCGGATATTTGTAAACCGAAGGATGAGGGAGGGTTGGCTATTAGAGACTTGCGGTTGGTCAACTTGAGTCTCCTTGGCAAATGGAGATGGAAACTCCTTGAGGAGGGGGAGGAGATGTGGAAATGTGTTGTTAGAGTGAGATATGGGGAGGAGGTGTTGGCTAACCCAAATTTGGAGGGGGTGCTTAATGGGAGAACTTGCTCACCGTGGTGGCGGGACTTGTGCCGGATTGATAAGGAGATTGGTTGGTTTAACCAATTGGCGGTAAAGAAGTTGGGTATTGGGAATTCGATCAAGTGTTGGAAGGATGTTTGGGTAGGAGATCTCTCTTTGCAAGTTAGATTTCCTCGCCTTTTTAGTATCTCAACACAACAAGATCTTTTAATTGTGGAGATGGGGAGGTGGGTGGAGGGGATATGGCGGTGGGAGTTGACTTGGAGAAGGGCCTTTTTTGCTTGGGAGGAACATTTTCTCCTTGAGTTGGAGGGGCTTCTTCGTGATGTTGTGTTATCGGAGGTGGATGATAAGTGGGTATGGAATCCGAATGTTGAAGATGGGTTCTCGGTTAAATCCCTTTATATTGCTTTGGATTCTTTATTATTGCCTTCACCGTCGATAATCCCTTTGGAGTCCTTTGTTTTTAAAAATATTTGGCAATGTGTGGTCCCTTCTAAAGTAAGTGCGTTTGCGTGGCAACTTTTTCGTAATAGAATTCTGACGAGGGATAATTTAAATCAAAGAGGGATAATGCCGAATGATGAGGTTGCTTGTGCGTTGTGCGGCGGTGATGTGGAAAGCTCGAGGCATTTATTTTTACATTGTAACTTTAGCTCGGTGGTATGGTACAAATTATGCCGGTGGCTTGGCGTTGAGGTGGTGCTCCCTTCGGAGGTGATGATGGCATATAGTGTGCTTGTTGGAAGTGGGAGGAATAAAATAGTTAGGAAAGGGTATTCTATTGTATGGTTGGCTCTTGTTTGGGTGTTGTGGAAGACTCGGAACGGTCGTATTTTCAATAACATTGAGGGGGATGTAGAGGTGGTTGTGGACTCGATAAAACGGACCTCTTGGCATTGGTTTATGCATAAGTCAGCTAAGGGTCCGTGTTTGTTATATGAATGGACGTGGAACCCGGGCGATTGTATGCTCCGGTGATATTGGACTTTGTCTTTTCGTGCATTAGCAGCTGCTTGTCATTGGTGGGACTGCTCTTGTTTTATGCAGTTCGTGCTTGCTGGCCTTTTAGGGATTGTTTGTTGCTTTTTTTCTCTTATGCCCTGTATGTTTGCCTTCCTCTGGGTTGTTGTTTGGAGGATGTATTAGACTTTATTTGTCATTGGTTCTAGGCGATTTTGTGGTGTGCTGCCTGTAGCCTGCCATCTTTTATAATTTTACTTTATGGCTAATGTTGTACTCCATGTACTCATATGCCTATTAATATAATTTTGCAGTTCAAAACAAAAAGTTATAGGATAAGGTAGTTGGTTAAAAATAAGATAGAATATGTATTGTCCATAATGCAGGAACAGTGATTTTGTAGAAGCTGACAATACTTTCCTGGTAGACAAGAAAGTATATAAGCAGAAACAATGTTTCTTCTTGAGTAGAATAAACAGATGGGTTAAATGCACACAATTGACAAGTCCACAATTAACCGTAAGATGATGGCAAATAAACATACCTTCCATCCATTCCAGCAGAATTGTGATCCAAATTCAGTGCTTTCCGGCTAGCGGAATTGTGCAAATGACCGTTATGTGCAACAATATTTTGGTAAAAATAGGTAAGAACAAAAAAAAAATGATGTACCATAAATGTTATGCAAATTCCCATCTTCAAAGTAAGCTAAAAATCATGAGTTGCAAGGAGTTGATTCTCAAAGAGGCAATGCTATGTTGTCGACAACTCATTAACAAACAAAAATAATTAACTAAGTAAAGAATCAAACCTAATGCGCAAAATCATTGATTTCATGAAGATATTTGCAGGGAAAATTGTTGAATGTAATATTTAGTTGTTCTAAATGTACTTAATGTACCAGCAGGTATACCAAACATTACAACGTGGACACGGGGCTAATAGTGAATTCTTGTCCGAGATGACAAATAGTGGATTCAGAAGTACGACTTCCGCCTTCCTCTATTAAGATGACTGCATAAATTGGCTACCATTAGAAATACTAAGAGAAACTGTTGCTTCCTTTGCCAAAATCACCTAGATTGGTAATAATGGTTTCACTAGAAATGTTGCTTCTTTAGCTTTAGTTTTCCAACCAGAATGCTTCATTTTTCTTATCTAAATAGTTTTTGTTTTGGTCTATTAGCCTAGTGGCTAGAATTTCACCCCTTAAATGAGTGTGCCCGGGTTCGAACATTGGTCCCTGCACACATATATTATGTGCAATTTCATTATCAACTGGGCTAAGCTCACATAATAATTTATTGCTAACTATGCATTTTTGCTGGTCTTTTTGTTTTTAGTCATTTGAGAATTGAGATGTCACAAGCTTTGAAATTAGAGGATATTAAATCTAATTAAGAACAAAGTCAACTAATTTAGCATACTTATATAAATTTGTTTTTGAATAAGAATTCATTCTCTATTCATAATAACCTTCAAAATTCAAATTAGATTCTTTTATTTGTTCTGAAATTATCAGATGATTAGGATATTTATTTGACTAATCATGGAATTCACTTAGTTGCAAACACTGCTAAGAAGAATGATGGAGTTCTTGGAGTGAGACTTGGTAGAGAAGCAAACACTACTATGCATGGATAAGGATGATGTTTCATGCCAAAGAATCACAGTGTTTTTCTTTTGAGTTTGTCCAAGTTGATCAAGAATCCTTCTAAGTCATATTCCTTGACTTGCTCGGAAAACCGGTTAATTGTTCTCAATAACAAAATCAGAGAATGAATTTGATGGCATATATTCAACTCAGAGACACAAACCATCATCACCACCAGTTCTTGGTGAGTTGGTGTAGATTTGGAAAACAAAAGCTATCCATGCTGCATCATGGAAACATGTACATACTAATCATTGTCGAAGATGATTGCTTAACCTATGAGGAAACTACTTTGTAATGCATTGTTAGAGAGATTATTCTTTTGTTAGGAAAAATGTAAAATGAGGAAACTAATCATTTACATATGCATCATGTAAAATGAATTGTACTATTGCTAATTCAGCATAATTAATTATTATAATTAAAATTAAAATTATATACATTTTAATTGTACTTTAATCTGTTTTTTTCTAATGCATAAAAGCTTGAATTCACTATTCAAGGCTTTCACGTCACTCAGTTTCCTCTTACAATTGTTACCTCTCTTCCAATAGTATGACTATGAGGTTATTTTATTAGTGTGTTTGGGTTTGATCTTGAAAAAAAAGTTATTTTATTCCGTGTAATACAAAAATAGGGACTAATATTAAACAAAATTTATGTAGGGTAAGCTTCATAAATCACTAAATTTATAGAGCCTACAATAAGGAGTACTTAATTTTATATTTTATTTAAATTAATTTAATATCTGTTTTGAAAAGTTATTTGTTAAAAGATAAGTCATTTGGTTCGATCCCCCGCAACTGCAATCGGAAAGTGGCTGAAACCACTTGATGCCAGAATAGACTCTCGAACTAGATTAAACTGGTGGTGAAAAAAAAAAGTATTTTAAAGGGTATGTTTGTTACCCATTGAAAAAAATTGATATTTAACAATTGTCTTAAATGTAATTTTGGTTCTCCTATTTTACAAAATTCGTAATTTTTTTTTACATCAAAAAGATAAACTACTCCCTCCAAGAATTGATCCTAGGACCTCTAGCTAGCCAACCTATATGTCTATCTACTCTTACCACTTGAGCTATCTTACGGAGACACAAAATTTGCAACTATGATATCCCTTATCTTTATTTCCGCAATTTTAGTCCTCATATTTTTAAAAATGGAGACATTTAGTCATCCGCTTCATTTTGTCTTTAAATAACGTGGATGATGTATATTTTAATTATGTGGCTGTCACATCAGATATTATTAGCAACAATTCCTCTATAAGAGGTGTTTATGGCCATGGTTCGACCCGCAAACCCTATCCAATTCAAAAATTATCCGTACCCATTCATTTACAGGTAGAACCACTCAATCCACCCAACCCATATGTTATTGGTTTGGGTATTGAACCAACTTCTTTTTATTCTAAAATTCCCTCTCAAAACTCTTCTTTTTTACCACTGCTCCCTCTAAAGTCTAAACCCTAAGTTCCAACTTCTTCCTTTTCTTATAGGTTTTTTATACTTATTTTAAAGGTGTATTTTTTTATAAAAAATATTTTAATTTTATGAACAACCCGCAAATCTAATCCAACTTATAAATAACTGGGTTGGTTTGGTTTGGGTCTAACCATGAAAATTCAGATTTGATGATATCTCAATCCAATATAACTTGATCGGAGTGGGTAACGGAGTAGGCCAAATTCTACCCAACTCAACCCGTGTACACCCCTAGCTGCAAAGAGTACTAAAAACTAAAGTGTCACGTAGTTAAAATTGAAGACAAAATAAAGTGAAGGACTAAATGTCTCAATACCACAAAAATATAATTTAAATTATCATACTTTACTTTTTTTTAATAAGTGTGATTTTTTTCCCTTATAATTTAGGACCGAGAGAGTATTTTCCTATAAAAAAATTGTCTGTATACGCCCTAGAGAGGCTAATAAATATTATGTGTTGAACTTGAACTTTGTATCATAAATTTTATTGTTGATTAATATAAAGCATTCTTTATTATGTTTATTGACATGATCTATAGCTTGTGTTCAATGTAGGTGTAAGGGCAAACATGCAACACGTATTGCTAGTTACTAATTGTTGTTTACAATATTATCAACGTTACAAGAACTTATTGAGTCACACACATTGGGCGGGTATATGAGAAAAGATTAACAAATGAGACTTATTAATAGTTAATAATTAAATGAGATTTATTTATTTAATTAGGTGGTCGTTTATCATAAGGTATGATAAAATTATGATTTAAGTTGTACAAAAAAGAATTATGTTCAAACAAATTAGTTTGCTGAGCATGGACTCAAAGGATTAGCTTACTAATTAGAGACGTAAATGTGTTAGCTTGCTATCACCCAATAAAGCTCTATAAATAGAGCTCTTCTATGAAGCTCCGATACTTTAAAATTGATCAAGTATCATGTCAGATACCGTATCCGTTACTGATACGCGTCAGATACTTTCGGATACATATCAGAAAAGTATTCAATATTTAAATGTTATTTTTTAAATAATAAAATACCGACACTTCTGCGAAACTTGTTTGATTAGTGAAAATGCGCATGACTCGCTATTTAGATAGTATCTTAAATTTTAAGAAAATTTCGTATATATCGTTGTATCCATATTGTATCGTGTCCGTATCTTATCAAGTATCAGGACTTGGAGCTCTTATGTTGTGAGGAGGCTACACCAAGTTCATAATAAACCTTTGTTTTGAAAGTTATAGCCGCCCGCCCGCCCCCTTCTTTCTCTTTCTTTAAAAGCTTTCTCTTGATCAATTAGCATTGAGTTTGAAGGTGGTCTGCTCGTCTAACAATTTTATTGTCTTTTAAAATAGAAAATAGAGGAACCAAAACACTGATTTTAGTAAAAGAGGGACCAAAAGTTAAAAAATATGCCAATAAAAAGCCAAGTGCATTTATGCCAATCATTTTTAATAGTGAATATATTGAAAAAGATAATATACTAATTTTATGAGAATAAGTAAAAAAAAACTTTGCAAATAGTTCTTCCCTTATTATTTAGGACAAAAAGAGTAAATTTAAATTTTTTCCTTAATAATAAAAGTCAAATCTCATAAATTTTATGACCTTTTTAAGAATTTGATATTTCTGATTCGTATTTCTAACTTGGGATTTTAAAAGTTTGATATTTTGTATGTGTAAATTTATCGTTTTACCATTTTAATTTAAAGAGTCAAATCTCATTAATTTTATAACCATTTTAGTTATAATTGTAATGATTTTAAAAAATTAAATTTTTATATGTTCGATGTTTTGTATGTGAAAATTTATAATTTTACTATTTAAAGAGTCAAATCTCATAAATGTTATGACCATTTTAATTATTATAAATAGTGAACAAATGTTATCTTGAAAGCCATAAAAAAAAATATTATTTATTCACATAGGTTATTTATGAAACTGATTATCAATTATCATTGAAATCTTCTCTGAATATTGTCATTGAATTTATCATCAAGATAAGTTGACGTCAGGATGAAACTGACATCTCTGTGCTAAGAGGTTTTGGTATTGTCTCTCAAGTTATCCTTTATTACTCATTGTTAGAAACTTTTTAACACAGAGATGTTAACTTGATGACACCGGCCATCTTGATGATTAACTTAATGTCATCATCTCCAATGGAGAATTTCAATGATGAAAGTTTCAAGGTCTTCTTCCATGATAAACGTTAGGTGGTTTGAGTTTGTTCTTGGAAAGCCCATTAGTCTACCTCTAAATCTCTTGGAATGGTGTTGTTAGATCCTCCTTATTGAAAATAGGTATGGTAAATTTGAGTGTTGTGTAATTAATAACAAGTCTTTTTTATTAAATTGAATTGATTAATGTTGAAGATTTTATTTGTTTAGAATTTTCAATGGGGCTATTTCATTTTAGTATCCTATAGATGGAAAGAATTTTGCAAAATCCAACATGAATAAACGATATGCCAAATTGCAGATTACCAGGATGAAGAAACTATGAAGTGTGATGATGAGGGTGACAAAAAATGGAGATGAATGTCTATGTGGCAATGATAGGACCTTGCTTTGCTTTGATGGATGTCCTGCTGTTTATCATTCAAGGTGTATTGGTGTGACGAAGATGTATATACCTGCGGGGCGATGATATTTTTCAGAATGCAAAATAAATACGATTGGGCCAACAAATGCCCGAGAAACATCTCTTATGGGGGCTGAAGTATTTGGAAATGATTTGTATGGCCAAACTTTCATGGGTACTTGCGACCACTTACAGGCGTCTCTTTCTTCAAAGATACTCCTAGGTGTTTGTGTATTTGAACAGACACAAGTGGTTGTAAGTACCCAAGAAAGTTTGTCCGTACAAATCATTTCCAAATATTACATCCCCCCTTAGAGATGTTCCCCGTGCAATTGTTAGCTCAATCATATTTATTTTGAATTCTTACAATACCATCACCTCTGTGTATACATCTTCATTACACCAATACACCTTGAATGATAAACAGAAGGATATCCATCACAACAAAGAAAGGTCTCATTCATGCCACATAGGTGACTATCATCTCCATTTTTGTCAACCTCATCCTCAGACTTCATAGATTCTTCATCCTGGCAATCAGCAGTTTTGTCATATCGTTTATTCCCTTAAGCTGGGTTTTGCGAAATTCTTTCCATCTCTAGGAAACTAAAATGGCGCCATTGAAAGTTCTAACAAATAAAATCTTCAACTAGTTATTAATTACACAATACTCAAATTTATCATACATATTTTCACCATCAAGTCTCTCTTAGTCTTTTGATAGTAAATTGATCTAGATATTCTATCATATAATGCTCTTGGTGGCCTTTGAGTTTGTTCAAGCTGATCAAGAACCCTTCTGAGCTATATTCCTTGACATGTTCGAAAAACCGGTTAATTGCTCTCAATCAATAACAAAGTCACAGAATGAATTTGATGGCATGTATTCAATGGAAACATTGTCAAAGATGATTGCTTAGTATATGAGGAAACTACTCTGTATTGTTAGAGAGATTATTCTTTTGTTGGGAAAATGTAAAATGAGGAAACTACTCTGTATTTAATCATTTCTATAATTCTAGTGCATATGCTTCATGTAAATGAAATGTACATCTGCTAATTCAGCATAACTATGAGGATATTTTGTTAGGGTATGTTTGGGTTTGATCTGGAGTCTCAACACTTTCCATTTCGATATGTGTTTATTTTGTTCCTTGTAAAAGCTAGAAAAAACCAAGAAATTTTTTAAAAGTAGCATTTTGTTCCTTGTAATACAAAAATAAGGACCAAAATTAAACAAAAATTATTTAGGGTCTAAACTTGATAAATCATTAGATTTGTAGAGCCCAAAATAAGGTTTTTTTGGTACGGTGGAAAGATAAATTACTCTTTGGCATTTCTCTTACCCAACTTATATATCCTTCAATTTGTACCACTTCAGTTATCCTATAGGAACGCAAAATTGGCAATTATGATCCCTTATTTTTATTTTTGCAATTTTAGTCCTCATATTTTAAAAAAATGAGATATTTCCACATCATTTTGTCTTCAAAGATGATATATCCTTCAATATGTGACTGCCATATCAGATATTATTAGCAACAATATAATTCCGCAGCAAGGAGTTCTAAAAATTTAAGTGTCACGTCATTTAATAAGGTGACACATTTAAATAACTTATCAAAAAAACTTTTTAGTAAAACAAGTTGAACAAGTTTTACTTTTCTCTTTTTAAAAACAGTTTTCGAAAACAGTTTTATAAAACTCATAACTAAAAACCAAAATTGTTTTAAACAGACCCTTAATGTCTCCAATTTTTAAAAATAGAAGGACTAAAATTGTGTAAATAAAAATAGAGTGACCAAAATTATAATTAAACCTTAACAATTTAGAAATTAAAATTTTAAAACCAGTATACTATCTTTTATCTTTTTCTATATCAACTATTGATGACACGAAATCATATCGTATTTTTAGCTTAATTTAGGCGAATTTTAGTTGCATTTGCACATGTATTTATTTCATTTATGTTAGCTTTTGATTTGTTTTTACTTTTGTTGAATAAAATAGGTCGGAGATGAGAATTGAGCAAAAAGTGTCAAAAACGGAGCAAAAAGGGGGTACAAAACCCAAATTCGCGCAGCCCACAAAGGAGCCGGGCAAAAATGAGCATTGGCCCAATTAAGCCCAATGGCGAGCGCCACTATGGTGGTGGCGAGCGCCACCCAATGCAGCCCAAAGTGGCGAGCGCCACACAATGGGTGGCGAGCGCCACCAAATGAGGATAGCCCACTGACACTGAATTTGTGTGACGTGGGGAAGAGGCATTCGTCTGATCCGTTTTCTAATCCTAATCGGATGGCTATCGGATAAAATCAAAAGAGAGCTTATCTTTCCTTAAATTGTGGATCGTAGAAGCCAAAATACTCCTACAAATAGAAACTAAAATCTCAGATCCGATTACGCTTTATTTTTTTTTACTTTTCAGTCTGTTTTAGTTTCTTGTTACAGTAACTGTAACAGTATTTCCACACCGGGAATCCGTTTTCAGTTCTGTTTTCACTTTCCTGTCAAGAATATTATTCCGATTAATTCCAGCAGTTTTATTTCAAGTTTCCAGCAATTTCTGTTTTCAGGTTTTTATGTCGTTATTTAATTATTTATTTATTTCTGTTTTTATTTAATTATTTATTATGCTTTGTTCTACGTACGCCTTATTTTCTTTACTTTTCAGTCAGTTTAAGTTTCTTGTTACAGTAACTATAACGGTATTTCCACACCGGGAATCCGTTTTCAGTTCTGTTTTCAGTTTCCTGTCAAGAATTTTGTACCGGTTATTTATATCAAGTTTATTCAGCATTTTATTCCAGGTTTTTTATTTAATGTTTTTATTTAATTATTTATTTATGTTTAATTTAATTTTCTGTTTTTGTTTGTTTAATTTCTTTACTATGTCTAGCTAAATTTCTAGATATCGGTATGTGAATTAATTCTCCGAAGGGAATTTAATAATGATTTAGCGCGCACTTCCTAAACTACTTTTCTGATTCAAATTCCTAATTTTAAAACTCCTAAGCTTTTGAACGAGAGTAATATAAAGCGATTAAGGTTAAAATCAATAGAGCGAGAGTTTGAGGTTTTAACTAGATAGTAGGAATTTGATATTAATCTTTGAACGAGCGAGAGCCACGTTAGGATTAATTAGAACTAATTGATTTTCAAAATATACTTTCGAAGTTAAGGTGGTAGAAAAGTGACAGTAAAACTCCTAGCTTAGAAAGTATGGTTTTTATCAACAAAACGAGAGTGTGAGGTTTAAACCTTTGAATTAAGAAAGTTCTTCTGAAAAGTAAACCCTTTTTCGCACGCTATTAATTTATTAAATTCCCGAAGGTTAATTAAGTTACGTACCGATATCCGCTTTAATTAATTTAAATCTTAATTTTAAATTTTCTTTTAAAATTCCAATCAATCCTAAACATCTATTAGCCTTAGATTTACATCGTGACGACAGAAATACGGTAGCTCGACTATTGGTCTCTGTGGTTCGATATCTTTTAAAACTCAACGACGAAACTGTGCACTTGCGGTTATAAAATATTTATTGATATACAAATCGTCGATCAACTATTAAAAATGATTTGCAAACTATTGGCATTTTTTAATTTTGGTCTCTCTTTTATTAAAATCAGAGTTTGGGTTCCTCTATTTTCTATATTAAAAGACAATAAAATTGTTAGACGAATAGCAGACCAACTTCAAACTCAGTGCTAACTAATCCTAAATCCAAAATCTGAGAAAGCTTTAGAGAAAGAGACAAAGGGGACGAAGACAATAGCTTTCAAAACAAGGGTTTCTGAATTATGAACTAGGTATATAATCTCCTTACAAGAGCTCTATTTATAGACCTAACATATGTAGGCCTTTCTAAACTAATCCTTTGAGCCTAGGCTTAGCAAACTAATTTGCTTAAACCATAATTTTTTTTTGAGCCAATAACTTATTCATACCATATGATAAATCACATTTCCCTAATTAAATAAATAAATTTCATTTAGTTATTTAATTATTAATACGTTTCACTTATTAATCTTTTCTCATATATTTGTTCAATATGTGACTTTGTAGGTTCTCGTAGTTGCATATATTATCAAATAATATATTTAATATTATAAACAAAGATTAGTAACTAGCAATACGTTATTGTCACCAAGTCACGAGAATGTCTTGTGATTTGACGAAATATTTTCGTGATAAAGATTGCATGTATTACTATCATTTTTCCCTTATACACATTGAATTGAACACAAGACATAGATCATGTCAATAAATATAATAAAGAATCCTTTATATTAATCAATAATAAAATTCATGATACATAAATTTACGTTTAACACATAAAGTTTATTGACCTCTAGAGCTTACACAACAATTTTTGATACGAAAATATATATAGTCTTACTATTTAAAGAGACAAATCTCATTTAAAAAAAAGAAGTCAAAACTCATAAATTTTATGATCCTTTTTAAGAGTTTAATATTTTTGATTGGTATTCCTAACTTGCGAATCTAAAAGTTGATATTTTGTATGTAAAGTTTTATCGTTTTATCCAGAGCCGCTCCAATATTTTTCGAGGTCTTGTTCAAAAATTAAAAATAAGTCTTTAATAAAAAATGTAAATTTTTAAAAAGAACTAATCTTTAATTTAAATTACAAATAACATAAAAAATTGTAACTAGAATAAAAAGGTTCATAATAACGACATAATATCTTCTGACTTACATAAAACAAGTCATTTTACTGAGACAACTATGACAGATTAGTCAATAAAACTCTATATGTAATAACTATGTTAGAAAAACAAATTAAATCATGACTTTCAAAAAGATTAATAGTATATCAATAGGGTCTCTGTTGAGGCAAAATGCTAATTTGATGTTTTAATTATGACAAACATCTTTAATTGTATTTTAAGTGAATTCTAATTTCTATCTAACAAGTGCTTTTGAGTGATTAATATAAGACAGGAACAAAAGCTCATTCATTATACATCATTATCTTTTAATATGTTCAAATTGGCACTTTTTGAGAATAATCCGAGAACATAAAGCACTCATTAATGACATCTGATCACAAGACAAATATGAACTTTATGCATGAGAATTTATTTCGCAAGATCTCAACAGGGCATAAGTCATTTAGGCAAAAAGTAAATAGTGACAAGAGAAGCTTTCTCTTTTTGTCATGTTTGAGGAATAAAACATTAATTTAATATTCAATGTCACAAGGAGCCTCTTGTTAGATCATTGCAAGCTGTCACTATTTGAAGATATTTTATGGGCCAATAATATTTAGACAACATACTCTTTACTATGAGTTGTGTTGTACTTGCAAGGATAAATTTTATATTCTATCCTCTGTCCTTTTCCTACATCTATGGAAACTGTGTGTACTTTGGTTGTACACTTGGATAGCAAAGGGATAAGAAGGTCAGGTGTTCTACTTTGATCATAAAATAAGATACCTTGCCCATCAAGCAAAACGTCTTCCTTTTTATGAAGATTTTCTTCAGCAATGAACTAGAGAACGATGTGAGAACGTTCTCATTTCTGGACAGTTTTCTGCACATTCTTTGATAGATTCTTTCCAGCTGTCTACAGGTGTTGGTATTTGAATATAACATCTATTTTTCAATGTATAGCCTTGTGGAACAAGCAACCAAAACGCTCCTGATTTCAAGAGCTTTAATACTCACTCTCCATATCCAGAACGTGAAGAACATGCTGAAAACGTTCTAGCAGATTTGTTATCTTTCATCAAGTACATTGAGTTGTTATCTTATGGACTCCAACGACTTGTTTTTGGCTCCTCTGAAGTAACTTGAGGACCAAGGAATGAAGTACTCATACCAACTATAAATAGTATCCTTGAGAGCCTTTGAAGAAGAGTTTTCAATATTCTACTTGTCTTTATCGTACAAGTTCTCTAAGTTCTTCTTTGATCATATTCACTCTCAGATCTCATAATCATATACTTGGATCAGTATACCTTTAGGGTGAACTAAGTGTTTTTGTAACTTAAGCTTCTCAACGTAGTTGAGTTTATTTGTAAACTTGTGATCCAACAAACTCTTTCCAAGGAAAAAGAAAGGAAGCTCAAGTCAATATGTAATATTGATTGAGTGGTTAAGTGTTGTTTCCTTCTAGCTTGAAGGGCTAGAATATGTTTAAGCTTAGAGGGCTTAAAAGCTATTGATCTTGGTTTAGATCAAGGATGTCTTGTATTTGAAATCGTTAGTATCTCAAGATCTTAGTGGATTAATCTCACGGAGAATGAGGATTGAACTAACCCTACATATTGGGGTGAACCAGTATAAATTGTGAGTTTGTGTGCTTTTCTCTCTTTACTTAAATTTATTTAAAGCAAAACACCGCACACAAATTCACTTTTACAGTAAGTTTTAAATATTATCTAGATTGATCTCAGTTCAATCTCTTCTGTTTTGTTTTAAAGTGAAATTTTATTAGGTAATTTTAAACGGTCACAATTCAAACCCTCTTTCTTGTGAAAAAACTTTTTTACTTCAGTTTCATCTTTATTTCATGCAACATATTATTTTTATTTTGGTCAAATCATCTAGTGGTTAAAAATTTAATCTATAAAATGCAATGTCCCCCTGCCAACTAAGTTAAACATATTTTATAGTAACCTTAATTAATACTCACTCTGTCCCAAAATATAATGCAAAATTGGTCAACCAAGGTTAATGTATATAGTCCAATTTTTTAACCAAATACATCAATTTTTTTTGAGAAAAATTTATGCTTAAAAATGAACATATGATTGTATTTAACTACAAAATAGTGTTAGTTTAAGTTTTTTAAGTGATGTTACATCTTTTTCTTACAATAGACCACAAAGTTACTTATTAAATTAAAAATATCAAAATTATTATTTTTTTAAACATATATTTAAATTTTAATAGACCCATATAAATATTTAAAGGCCCCTAATTTTCTGAGGTCCTGCGCGGTGGCTCACCAGGCACACCCCACAGGGCCGGGCCTGATTTTACCATTTGAATTAAGAGTGAATTTCATTAATTTTATAACCATTTTAGTTATAATTGTAATAATTTTTAAAAATTAAACTTTTATATCTGAAAATTTATAATTTTACCGTTCAAAGAGTCAAATATCATTTTAAAAAAAAAGTCAAATCTCATAAATTTTATGACCGTTTTTAAGTGTTTGATATTTTTTATAGGTATTCCTAACTTGTGATTCTAAAAGTTTGATATTTTGTATGTGAAAATTTATCGTTTTACAATTTGAATTTGAAGAGTCAATTTCATTAATTTTATGATCATTTTAGTTATAATTGTAATGATTTTAAAATATAAATTTTTATATGTGAAATTTTATAATTTTACCATTGAAAGAGTCAAATCTCATTTTAACAAAACGAAAAGTCAAATCTCATAAGTTTTATGACAGTTTTTAAGAGTTTGATATTTTTTATTGGTATTTTTAACTTGTGATTCTAAAAGTTTGATATTTTGTATGTGAAAATTTATCGTTTTACCATTTAAATTTGAAGAGTCAATTTCATTAATTTTATGACCATTTTAGTTATAATTGTAATGATTTTAAAAAATTAATTTTTTATATGTTTGATATTTTGTTTGTGAAAATTTATAATTTTACCATTTAGAGAGTCAAATCTCATTTTAACAAAAAAAAAAAAGTCAAATCTCATAAATTTTATGACCGTTTTTAAGAGTTTGATATTTCTGATAGGTATTTCACTCTCATACAACGATGTTGCATAAACCGGTTGAGTGGCTCCTCCATGACTGTGAGGATATGTTCTCTCCCCCAAACATCACCACTTAACATCAACACCAAGAGAACCCTTCTTTAATAGATGCCTCAATCTCTCTCAAGAATCAAAGGAGGATGTGACTACACCCCCTCCAAGAGATCTAGGAAAAAGCCCAAAAACTCCAACAACAAATTCAAATCGGCGAACATAGTCAAGGAAGACTCTGAAACTTTATAAAACTGATTGTCATTGAAATCAAGTCATCTTAAGGATGAAATAAATGCCATCCTATAACCGGTGGAGTGTTTTAATGACAATTAGTTTTATTAAATTCTCAAGGTCTGCCTTGGAAATATTTGCCGATTTGGGTTTGTTCTTGGAAAGCTCAAAGGTCTACCCCTAGATCTCTTGGAATGGTGTGGTTAGAACCTCCATTGGTTCTTGATGGAGATTGTTGTACCTATTTGAGAAGAGGTAGTGTTGACAAAATCAAGCTTTTGTTGTTAATGTTAATGGTGATGTACATCACTGTGGAAAGGGACATTGTTGCTCTCCCAAACATTACCACTTAACATTGAAAGCTTGATCATATCAACACCTCCACCAAGAGAACCCTCCTTTAATAGATCCATCAATCTGTCAAGAACCGAAGGAGGATGTGACTACACCCCCTCCAAGAGATCTAGGAATAGACCCAAGAGCTCCAAGAACAAATTCAAACCACCTAACATTGTCATGAGAGATTTTGAAACTGATTATTTTCAAGGTCTTCCATGATAATGTTAAATGGTTTGAGTTTGTTTATGAAAATCCCATAGGTCTAGCCCTAGAGGTGTTGTTAGATCCTCCAGTGGGTCTTGATAGTGTTTGTTGTTCCTATCATAAGAGGTGTTTTTTCAGATACGGTGTTGACATAATCAAGCTTTTATTGTTAATTTTAATGTTAGTGGTAATGATGGGGAGAGAGACCATGCATGTCCCCAATTTTTTACCCATGATGAAAGAGGAGCCGCCCGAACGTGTGGAATACCTCATGGGTTAGTTCTCCGAGGATTCATTCCTAGAGTTTGAAGATATAGAAAAAGTTGACTCAACATCACATGAATGTTTCTTCTATTCTCCATCATCATCAACAAGATTATCACTACAAGGAGAAGAGGATAAAAACCGGATGATGATATTGATATTTCTTTATGTAAGAATTTGATGCTTTTCTTAAGCCCATCCATTGTGATCCAAGTCCATTCATTGTTGGATCCATCCATGAATATCTTGCATGTAGTTTCTTTACACTTGGCCTAGAGCATGAGACACATATGGTCTTGCATGAATCACACTTGTATAGTTGCATTTATCTTCTGTACCACTTGTCATGTAGCATGATTTCCTCTTGCCACTTGTCTTCATGCATGTAAACCATGTAGAGTATCTTCTCCTATAAATAGGAGCTCTCAATGTACTTTGTTATCATCCAAAAAAATTAGTAAACATTTTCCTCCAAAACTTCTGTTTTTCTTACACATGTAAGAAAAACATAATGTATGGTAAAGTGGTGGAGAAGAGTTAAAGAAGAACTAGAAAATTAAATAGACAATGAAGTTTTGGAGGAAAATGTTTACTGATTTTTTTGATATTAAAGTACATTGAGAGCTCCTATTTATAGGAAAAGATACTCTACATGGTTTATATGCATGAAGACAAGTGGCAAGAGGAAATCATGCTACACATGACAAGTGGTAAAGAACATAAACGCAACTATACAAGTGTGATTTATGCAAGATCATATATGTCTCTTGCTCTAGACCAAGTGTAAAGAAACTACATGCAAGATATTCATGGATGGATCCAACAATGAATGGGCTTTGAACACAATGGATGGGCTTAAGAAAAGCATCAAATTCTAACACTTTCTTAGAAGAATGTGGGAGCGGTTGGAGGTTTTGTGGACACCAAGAGCATTATCATAGGTTATTTATACCAAATGTAATATAAGATGCCGATTTCAAATCTTGATTAAAAAAAGATTTTGATTTCAAATTAGTATGAAAATATGATAGAATATCTAGATCAAATTACTGTCAAAGAGTGCCGTGATGGCAAAATCATGTATAATAACTTTGAGGGTTATGTATGATAAATTTTAGTGTTTTGTAATTAATAACTAGTCTTTTTATTAATTAAATTGAATGTTGAAGATTTTATTTAATTTGTTTAGAACTTTCAATGGCATTTTAGATTCCTAGAGATGGAAAGAATTTTGCAAAACCCAGCATGAAGGAAGGGAATAATGCAACATCAGGAATGAATGTGAAAGCTTTGCTAATTCAATGTTTGTTGATCCTCCATAGATCATATTAACTATATGAAAATTCTAATTACATTCAAAGAGAGATCATGTAAATCTTTAAGTTTCAAGCTTTTATGCATTAATAAGAAAAGAAATTAAAGTACAATTACAATTCATTTTAGATGAAGCACAAAAGGGCAAAGTACTGGAAACAATACAACTTAAATCCAAATTTTAAACAACCTAAAGCATCGTACGTCTTAGATCAGCAGTGTTTGCTTTTCTAGAAAGTCTCCAAAGTTTGCGACATCTTCATGTTTTTGCGCTGGACGCCAGAAGCTACAACAAGTCCTAAATCTGATAGCAGAATCACCAAACTCAGTATAAACATAAATTTAAGTACTACTACTACTAAATACTAATTGAGCACATGTAAGCTAATTAATAAGTCACTGTATAGCCTTTTCATCAAACTTTACCCTTCCCTCATTTAATGCTTTTTACACCAAGTCCTGAAAACAACACAATGAGAAGTTTTATGACCCAAAATGTTATGAAATTTGCAATAACCTCTTTTCTTTCTTTGTTCTAAAGCAGGAACTTTAAGTCCCTTTTGAAAAAATATTTGGCCATCAGTAACCAATAAATCAAAAATCTCATCACATTTGGTAACATCAAACGTGTAGGTTTTAGCAATATACTTTTCATTTTTGGGTTCAACGGTATTTTTTCCATTCGAGGGTTTTAATAACTTACAAGTATAAGGAGGATCTGACTTTAATTCAGCCAAATCTATTTCACTTTCATCAACCTCCTCAGGCTCTAAGTCATAATCATTATCACTCTCAAAGTTCCTAATATAGGCTACCTTTTCTTTCTTATGAAACTTAGTATTCCTGGCTTTTTCGCTCTTAAGCCTCTCAACTTGTCTAACCCTATCAGCCAGTTGAGCCATGTCCCTAAGGTGTCGAGTATTCGAGGCCACCAGTAGCCATCTCTACCAATTCATGTCCAGGAACTTGAGTGAAAAATCTAGCTTTAAGAAGCCTAAACCTATTGAGATAGTCATCAATAGATTCTAGTGTTTTACGCCTCACACTTGCTAATTCTTTGAGGCTTATCTTAGTTTGACCCATGTAGAATTGCTGATGAAAAAGCCTTTCGAGTTGGGTCCAAGTATAGACAGAATGTGGAGGTAGAGTTGTAAACCAAGTAAAAGCATTCTTGGTTAGAGAATTGGGGAAATATTTCGTTCTCAAATTCTCATTGTTTGCTATATCCCCAGCCTTAGTCAGATATCTAGCAATATGTTCAACTGTAGATTATGTGGTGTCACCAGCAAACTTAGTGAATTTTGGGGTCTTCCAAGCCCTTGGTATTTCTGTTTGCAACACATATTTACACAAAGGTGACACAAAATTGGGCCTATGTAGGCCTTCATTCAAACCATTTTGGGCTAGAATTGTTTCAACCAAATTGGCTAAGTTATTCTGCCCAAAGTTATTGTGTTAGACATTTCTCAAAACATCATTAGCATTTTGGTTTCGATTTACCAACACAACTTCTGGTTCAACGTCTCTTGGTACAGGTTGTTCAATCCTTTGAGGCCTTGGTTGTTGCCTCTGGTTATCCACGATTCGATTATCTACCACTTGTTCAGGCATCCTAGGTGCTTGGATTGGTTGAAGTGGCTGTTGTATGGGTATTTGTGGCCCCCCAAAGAAATCAGCAATTCTTCCCATTTGGGTGGCTAAAGCCTCATAACTACGATTGGTATCTTGGATCAGAGGATTAATTATTGTACCCATTTGTGTAGTGAGTAAATTTACCATTTCATGATTACTATCATCCATTTGTTGCCTCATAGCCAACAAAGAATTTGTAGTATGTAAGTGCACCAGTTCACTCCCATGTTTTAATAATTGTCAAAACCCATGAAAATAGTGTAGAACATATTTTGGCAACATAAGAAACAACTTGACAGCGAAAAACTATTTTTAATCTTTGAAAAATTGATTTTAAGGTTCTTTGTATCGATACATAAATACCTGTATCGATACAAATGTCCTGAAACTATTTCAGACTGATTTTGAGCAATTTGTATCGATACACACTTCATTTGTATCGATACAAAAACTGGTGTTCAGGGGCAGAGAGTCACTTGTGTATCGAATCATGCTTGCATGTATCGATACACACCTAACTCTTTCAAAACACCAGAGAAAACATTGTGTATCGAATCATGCTTGCATGCTTCGATACATATCAGTCAGGTTTTCAAGAAACTGATATATGTATCGATACAAATTCGTGTTTGTTTCGATACATAGGTCAAATATTTCAAATTTGAACGCTGGTCAAGGTGTTTGTATCGATACATACCATCATATGTATCGATACAATTCTGTTCTGTTTTGCCTAAATTTGCTCAATTCTATTTTCACTATAAATAGCAATGTGAGTTTTTGTTGTAAGTGTGAGAATCCATCTGAAAAACACATTTGATCAAGGTTTAAGAGAAATTTTGGATCAAAGACTTATTCAACACAAGTTCTTCATCTTCTACCAAATCACTTCAAATTTGAGATTGAGTATGGGATCAATCAAGGGTTCATAGTTGATTCGGTGGATAACGTTCGGTGCAATTCGCGGTGAATCAGAATTGCGATCGAGTTGAGTTGTGTTGGAGGTTTGGATTTTCATCAAGGGATTCAAGATTGTGCGATATCTTGAAGGTTCAACATTGAGGAAGCGAGGAATCAGCTGGACGTTCTGTGCGAAGGTTTTCGGTACGAAGACTGCGCAAGATTGGGACGTTGGAATCAGAGGTTGAAGCTTCGCGAGGTGTTGAGATTACATTGCTCAATTTGCATTAGATTGAATAGGGTTATTCGAGTCTTTGTAAATTGTGCACTATCAAAGCGTTTTTAATAAATTACTCAAATCATCCTTTTGACGATTTAGGGGGAGACGTACCTGGCCCGAAGCGAGGACGACGTGAAAGCCGTGGGAACTCCCTAATCATCTGTTTGCGTCTTTCTATCCCTACACTCTTTACTTTTCGTATTGGTTATTAATTGGATCAATTGAATTTGGTGATCGTAAGTGTTCATCGTAATTCAATTGAATTGAAACTTGAATTGTGATTGTGTAACGTGATAGTTGAAACTTGTTGATTTTTTTTGTGTTAGAAATTTGATTGCAAATCATAACCTAAATTTAATTTGTCGTTAATTGCTCCAAGGCTTATACTACCTTTCCTTTGATCGAAGGGTGCAAAGTAGACTATCGATCCGGTAGCCTTCCGCGTACTCAAATTTTTTTTAAAAACTAGTTGTATAGAAAGAGCCACTTATTCACCCCCCCCCCTCTAAGTGATCGCCATATAGTCTAACAAGTGGCATCAAGAGCCTGGTTTGATTTTAAACGATTAAATCGAGTAATTTGTGCCTATTATTAGAAGACATGGCGTTTGCACCCAAAGGGGCGTACAATAGGGCTCCTATATTCAATGGAGACCATTTCGATTATTGGAAAAGTAGTATGCGCATTCACATCAATTCTTTTGGTGGTGATGTGTGGGATGCCATTGAAAACGGTCGCTTTGTTCCAACCACGACCGATAACAATGGTGTCGTCACTAATACGCCTATGGCACAATGGACGGTTGACGATAAAAAGAAGGTCAATTATGATGCGAAAGCTCAAAACATTTTATTCTCATCCTTAGATATTGAGCAATTCTATCATGTTTCGCATTGTACTACGGCTAAGGATATGTGGGACACATTGGTTACCCACATTGAGGGTACCAATGAAGTCAAGTTATCTAAGATAAACACATTAAACCAAGAGTTTGAATTGTTTCATTTGATTGATGGTGAAACCTTTGAAAGTATGCAACAACGATTTGTGAAAATTATCAACAAGTTACAAGGTCTCGGTAGACCAATCACAAATCAAGATGCTACTAATAAAATTTTTAGGTGTTTAACTAGGTCTTGGCAACCAAAGGTCACCGCGATACAAGAAGAGAATGATCTTACTCAACTAAGCCTCACCGTTTTATTTGGCAAACTTAAGGAACATGAGCACGTGCTAAGTGTGCTAGAAAAGAAAGAGAAAAGCGGGAAAAAGGATAAACATGGTGATAAAGAAAAAGAGAAGGAAAAGAAGTCCATTGCTCTAAAGACTTCAAGTTCCAAGTCCAAAGGTAAAGAGCAAGTGGAAAGTAGCTCAAGCGAAGAGGATTCCGATGATGAGGAAATAGGGCTCTTCGTTCGACGCTATAACCGTTATGTGAGAAAGAATGGGATAAGGCATTCCGATGACAACTTGAAGAAGTATCGGAAAGATAGTGGTTACCGGAAGAATGAAGGTACTAAGAACTCCAAAAAGGGAATATGCTATGAGTGCGGCCAAGTTGGTCACTTCAAGCCGGATTGTCCCAAGCTCGAGAGGAAAGAGAAGGAGTCTCATCATTCAAGGGAAAGAGCAAAGGCAAAGGAAAGAAAGCCTATGTTGCATGGAATAGCGAAAGTTCATCTTCATCGTCATCATCAAGCTCTAGTTCAAGCGATGACAATGTAGTAGCAAATGTATGCTTAACATCTCATGACCGTAAGAAACTTGCTCCTAAAAATGTAAACCAAAATCCCTCTAGCTCATATACACTTAAAGGGTCTTATGCAAGTTAACAAATACCTTGAAGCGAAAGTTTTGGAAACAGAACTTGAATTGAAAACTCTTAAGGAATCCATGATACAAAAGCCAATTGTGACTTTTGATGAATATGGCAACGATAGGACCGGTTGCGACAGGTGTTTCTACTTGTATAGAGATTTGCAAAAACTTCAAGACAAGTTAAACGAACCCCCAAAACCGGAGATTACATATTCGGTGGATTTGACTAAGTTCAACAAACCTTTGAAACCTAAAAATAAAAAGTATAAGTTTGTTGAAAAGAGTCATAAGAAATGTAATCCAAACATCGTGTGTCACTATTGTTGTGATAAGGGTCATACCATTGCCAAGTGCCAAGAAAGAAAAACTTTAGTACCAAAGGGCAAAATGCAATGGATACCTAAATCAAGCAATAGTTATATTACTAACCACCTAGGACCCAACATGAGTTGGGGACCTATTTCAAATGTCTAAGTTTGTAGGGAAAAAGTCTTGAACCATTGACAAGAGACACCAACAACAATGGCGTTCAAGACATACGAAGAAGTAAAGTGATGAGAAAAGCTTCAACTCAACATTTACAAGGTTATGGAAATTGATCACTTCCTACATCTAACCCTTAAGGGGAGATTTTATTCTCTATCTTTGCTTTTATACTTTTACTTAGCATTTGTACATTGGTTTCATATACATATATTTTTCACCTTAATATGAAGTTTGTATTGATAGTTGTCTAATCCTCCATTTCCAAGAATTTTGCTCAAAAATATTTAAATTTTTTTGAGACTCATATGTTTAAAATGGGGATTTTACAAAAGTCATTACAAATGCCATATTAAGTTCATATGTGTTTTGTATATGTTTGTTCTACTCTTATATGTGACTTTGTGTGCATACATACACATATATCTACATATAATTAATCTTGGTACTTTGATACATCTATGTGAATGTTTTATCTTGCATCTATGGTTTAACATGTGTTCTCATGTTATGATATGTTTTGATATGTTTTAGCTCACATGTAAAAGTATGTACCTTTGTTGATTATGTGTTTTTCATACATACATACTGATTGAAAGTCATAAATATTATCTTTCAAACTTATAAGTTCATGTGCTTTGAGAAAATTTGAAAATAATGCATTTTGGATCGATACAAATGAAATTTGTATTGATACATGTTAGTTATTCTGCATAACTTCAAAATGAACAGATATGTATCGATACATACAACTATTGTATCGATACATAGCTCTTCAGGTTGGGACAGACATGGTCTGATGTATCGATACATGCACGCATGCTTCGATACATGCTGCAGAACGCTTACTTGTATCAATACATACACGACTTTGTATCGATACATACGCGCAACAACAGTTATTTATCAGTTTTCATTCATTCATTCATCAAACATCACAATTTTTCTTCTTCTCAACCGAACCCAAACATAAACCCTCATTCCCAATTCTCCAATCTCTCTCAAAACTCAACCAAATCACACAAAATTCGACTCTAAACCACTTCAAATTCATTACCTATCAACATTCCTTCATCAATTTCGTGGTTCAATCTCTTCATTGTGCTCACTCAAGACAAGGTTTTCAAATTGGGGTCTTGAATTCTTCAAAGTTCTTCAACATTTGTCAAGGTAATTGTTACTCCCTTATGGCGCCTAGAACTAAGAATGCTGATAGGACTAAGAATACTACTGGAATGATTAGTGATTTTAGTTCTCTTGAAAATTTTAAGGAAGAGGATTTCATTCATGAGAACTATTCAACCTTCTATGTTAGAATTTGTAAGAAAAAGAAGGTAATTCCTCAAAATGTTGTTAAGGTTGACGACCTTGAGGAATTACACCTTGGTAAAGTTGCTGAAATTATTAAGAGAGAAAATCTCATTACTTTTTGCAACCTGAAGAAAGCATACTTGGAAGACTTTGTTAAGATATTCTACTCTGGGTTATAAGAGCAAAAAGGTACTGAGTTTGAATTTTGTATAGGAAAGAAGATTTACAAGTTTACCAACAACTTGTGGTTCAAACTTTTTGGCTTAGTAACTGATAAGAACTTGAAAAAGTTCACTGATGTTGATGGTCCGAAGTATAAGATGACTGAGTTTGTATGCACTCTAACTAGGAACGGTAAAAGTCCAAATGGTAAGGCCGACAAACTTAAGAAAGGTCCAAGAGTTTTGTTGTGGATTGTGAATCACATACTTAGGCCTAGAGGTGGATCCTATTCTAGACTTGATTGGAAGGACATTGATCTTATGTATATCATCATGGAAAGAAAGAAAATGGATTGGCCTCACTACATCGTGAGCCGTTTATTTGCTTTAAAAGATTCTCAAAAAGATCTTTGTTTTGGATATGCAAGCATGATTGTCATCATCTTACAACACTTCAAAATAGCCGACCAAGTAGGAGGACTTTGGATGAAACCAAAGAGAGATCAAATATTTAGCATAACTCAAATGAAAAAGATGGATTATAAGTGGAATGATGAGATTGAGGATTATGAGTTCTGTGGCAAAGAGGATGAAGGAGATGATGGACATCAAGGAAATCAAGATGGGAGAGGTAAAAGACCAAGAGAAGAGGCATGTGGAAGTGATAACTTGGAAAGTGGTCCTTCGGAAATTAGTAATGGTGCTATTATGGAAATGTTGAAAGAAATGAGCTTAAGACAAGTCGAATTCCAAAATGACATCAACATTAAACTTAATGATATGCATGCATACAATGTCTCAAGGTTTGATCATCTTCAAGGTCAATTGGATGACTACATCAAGCAACAAACTTTGGTTGACCAATACTTCAATCCTAACCCTAACTCGGATAACATGAATGAATGAAATTGATGTCTAACCTTGTTCTTCGTAGCACTTTATTTTCTTTTACCTCATGAACAATTTTTTTCTGTTATTTCTTATGACTTTCTCTATTTCAATTTGGTTGTACGGATAATTTTAATGTATGACTTTATATTTCGGATAATTTGTTTATGTATGGATGATTTGTTATGTTTATGCATTGGTTGCATATTTTGTTTATTTCCTCCCGTATTTTGATATGTTAATTCTTTATAATAACGATGTTGTTACAATAATCATGTTTTGGTTTTGGTTTTGGTTTGTTGTTCTACATTCCATATTTGTCATGATATTTGGTTTTTCGCCATTGGATTATACTTGCATATCTTGTACGTATTTATATTGATTAGGATATTCATCATAAAGTGCATTTCGATAAATGTAAGTGCACGATATGACCATGTTAAAAACGTTTTAATACTTGATACTTCTAACAAGTTCTCTTCTTCTTTTTGATATTGTCAAAGGGGGAGAGATTTGGATTGCACAAACTAAGGAAAGAACTCTTGATTATCAACATATCAAACGCATTATGGCATCAACTCATGGGGAGCGTGCTTATGGTTAGCCTTGATGTTTGCGTCTGTATACATATTGCTATTTTATTGCATATTAGCTATAGGCTTAGTTTAGCTTATGCAAAGTTTTGACAATTATCAAAAAGGGGGAGAATGTAAGTGCACCAGTTCACTCCCATGTTTTAATAATTGTCAAAACCCATGAAAATAGTGTAGAACATATTTTGGCAACATTAGAAACAACTTGACAGCGAAAAACTATTTTTAATCTTTGAAATATTGATTTTAAGGTTCTTTGTATCGATACATAAATACCTGTATCGATACAAATGTCCTGAAACTACTTCAGACTGATTTTGAGCATTTTGTATCGATACACACTTCATTTGTATCGATAAAAACTGGTGTTCAGGGGCAGAGAGTCACTTGTGTATCGAATCATGCTCTCATGTATCGATACACACCTAACTCTTTCAAAACACTAGAGAAAGCATTGTGTATCGAATCATGCTTGCATGCTTCGATACATATCAGTCAGGTTTTCAAGAAACTGATATATGTATCGATACAAATTCGTGTTTGTATCGATACATAGGTCAAATATTTCACATTTGAACGCTGGTCAAGGTGTTTGTATCGATACATACCATCATATGTATCGATACAAGTCTGTTCTGTTTTGCCTAAATTTGCTCAATTCTATTTTCACTATAAATAGCAATGTGAGTTTTTGTTGTAAGTGAGAGAATCCATCTGAAAAACACATTTGATCAAGGTTTAAGAGAAATTTTGTATCAAAGACTTATTCAACACAAGTTCTTCATCTTCTATCAAATCACTTCAAATTTGAGATTGAGTATGGGATCAATCAAGGGTTCGTAGTTGATTCGGTGGATAACGTTCAGTGCAATTCGCGGTGAATCAGAATTGCGATCGAGTTGAGTTGAGTTGGAGGTTTGGATTTTCATCAAGGAATTCAAGATTGTGCGGTATCTTGAAGGTTCAACATCGAGGAAGCGAAAGAATCAGCTGGACGTTCTGTGCGAAGGTTTTCGGTACGAAGACGGCGCAAGATTGGGATGTTGGAATCAGAGGTTGAAGCTTCGCGAGGTGTTGAGATTACATTGCTCAATTTGCATTAGATTGAATAGGGTTATTCGAGTCTTTGTAAATTGTGCACTATCAAAGCGTTTTTAATAAATTGCTCAAATCGTCCTTTTGACGATTTGGGGGGAGACGTACCTGGTCCGAAGCGAGGACGACGTGAAAGCCGTGGGAACTCCCTAATCATCTGTTTGTGTCTTTCTATCCCTACACTCTTTACTTTTCGTATTGTTGATTAATTGGATCAATTGAATTCGGTGATGGTAAGTGTTCATCGTAATTCAATTGAATTGAAACTTGAATTGTGATTGTGTAACGTGATAGTTGAAACTTTTTGATTTTGTTTGTGTTAGAAATTTGATTGCAAAACATAACCTAAATTCAATTTGTCGTTAATTGCTCCAAGGCTTATACTACCTTTCCTTTGATCGAAGGGTGCAAAGTAGACTATCGATCCGGTAGCCTTCCGCGTACTCAAAATATTTTTGAAAAACTCGTTGTATAGAAAGAGTCACTTATTCACCCCCCTCTAAGTGATCTCCATATTGTCTAACATAGTAATGGTTGGTATGTTTACTCGAACACGATTATTATTTGAAGTTTGTCCCACTTGGTAGGGGGATCTAACTGTTGCCCTATCAGAAAAAGTGGATGAATGAGTATACACATTATGCATCCCAGATGTGGGCATTCAATAAGGGTATGTTCTATTCGAGTGGAACAACCCTTCTGATTGATTTCTGAAATCGAATGAAGCCCCTGAAAGTGGAGAAGTTATCCCCACTTGCATTGTAGTCTGCAAGGGCATGGTAAGTGTGTTTTCAACCATAGTTGTTGCAACATTGGATGTTGATGAAGGCATGCTAACAGATGCTGGAATGGTTTGTGTTGCCCCCACATTTGTTGCATCTGTGGTTGATGTTGTCATATGAATTGAGCCAACAACTTGCCTTAATAATGGATTACCATCATCAGGATCTTGGTTATCATTGTTATTGGCATTGTTATTGTTGTTGTCATTGTTATTGGCATTGTTAATAATGGATTACCATCATCAGGATCTTGGTTATCGTTGTTATTAGTGTTAAAACGCACAAAAACAAGTCCCACTGGGCGTGCCAATTTGTTTACACTGATTTTTGGTAAACAAGCGCTAGGTTGCAATGCTTGAGAGACCAACTAGAGAATCTCGGGATATGTTTTGTGCATTTATTGTTTATGATTGAAAATAGCGATGTTCATTAATGCAAACGAACAAGTTTGTTTAAAAAATTAAATAAAATGACAAGAAAAATAACTTGAATGACAAGAAATGTAAAAATACTCAAAATGAGTACGTATTGACAAGAAAAGTAAACATTTCAATGAAATAAAGTGCAAGAAATGTAAATGAAAACATGTAAATTGCATGAAAAGATAAATTGCATTGAAATTAGTAAAGATTGATCACAAGATCATACATTGTCGCCTTGTATACTTGTTTCTCTCGAACGCTGGGTACTTTGAGTGTGTAAGGATTTTTAGTATGAGTAATTTGTGATAGAAATTACATCAAATGAACTAGTATTTATAGATAAATCCTATAACGTCTAAATAACGCCTAGAAAATGTCCATTTGACATGTGTACAACCATCTAATCTTCACTCTTGAATGCCAATAGTCATTAGTCTTGAATGAAGCGTTGCAATGGTTTGAATTTGAATTTGAATCTTCAGAGAAATGTTGACAAATTACTAAGTTACAAACAGTATTCGAGTTCGAGAAATCTTAGCATTACTCGAAATGTTAGTAACTCGAATGAAGTCTTGATTTACTTCTTTGACTTATGAATATTCTCCATTTCCTCAAATCCATGGATATCTTCGATAAGAATCTTCCTTGTTTTTTTGGAGACGTTACCCTTAACCTTCATATTGAATTTTAATGCTATGAAACATTAATTTCAATGATTTAGGGTTTATTAAATGTATTCAGAAGAACATTTAATACGTATTTTAACTTAGCCAAAATCTTGGCTAACACCAACATAATTACATTTTGAAACATTACATTGTTAGACTACTAGGCTATCACTTAGAATGAGGAGTTGAATAAGTTATCCGATAATCAATTACGATTTTAAAAAATTTAGCACGCAGAAGCCCACCGGATTGGTAGTCTAATTTGCACCTAATTTGATCAACGGAAAAGGAGTATACACATTGGTACAAATTTGATCAAACCAATTGAATTTGATCAAACACTAGGTGTGCGTCAAATTCAATTTGGTACCAACTATTGAATAACACGAAATTGAAAGAGTTAAGGGAAGAGAGAAACAAACAATCTGATATGGGAATCGGCCGGTACGTCTCCCCCCAATCCTGTCAAAAAGACATAATTGAGAATTTTATTGAAAATCTCTTTGAATTACATGTTAGACTATATGGCGATCACTTAGAGGGGGGTGAATAAGTGACTCTTTCTATACAACGAGGTTTTAAAAATATTTCGAGTACGCGGAACGCTACCGGATCGATAGTCTACTTTGCACCCTTCGATCAAAGGAAATGTAGTATAAGTCTTAGAACAATTAACGAAAAATTGAATTTAGGTTATGTTTTGTAATCAAATTTCTAACACAAACAAAATTAACAAGTTTCAACTATCACGTTACACAATCACAAATTCAAGTTTCAATTCAATTGAATTACGACGAACACTTACGATCACCGAATTCAATTGATCCAATTAATCAACAATACAAAAAGTAAAAGTGTAGGGATAGAAAGACTCAAACATATGATTAGGGAGTTCCCACGGCTTTCACGTCGTCCTCGCTTCGGGCCAGCTACGTCTCCCCCCAAATCGTCAAAAGGACGATTTGAGCAATTTATTAAAAACGCTTTGATAGTGCACAATTTACAAAGACTCGAATAACCCTATTCAATCTAATGCAAATTGAGCCAAGTAATCTCAACACCTCGCGAAGCTTCAACCTATGATTCCAACGTCCCAATCTTGCGCCGTCTTCGTACCGAAAACCTTCGCACCGAACGTCCAGCTGATTCCTTCGCTTCCTCGATGTTGAACCTTCAAGATATCACACAATCTTGAAACCCTTGATGAAAGTCCAAACCTCCAACACAACTCAACTCGATCGCAATTCTGATTCACCGCGAATTGCACCGAACGTTATCCACCTAATCAACTACGAACCATTTGATTGATCCCATACTCAATCTAAAATTTGAAGTGATTTGATAGAAGATGAAGAACTTGTGTTGAATAAGTCTTTGATCCAAAATTTCTCTTAAACCTTGATCAAATGTGTTTTTCAGATGGATTCTCACACTTACAACAAAAATTCATATTGCTATTTATAGAGAAAATAGAATTGAGCAAATTTAGGCAAAATAAAACATACATGTATCGATACATATGATGGTATGTATCGATACAAACACCTTGACCAGCGTTCAAATTTGAAATATTTGACCTATGTATCAATACAAACACGAGTATGTATCGATACATATCTCAGTTTCTTGAAAACCTGACTGATATTTATCGAAGCATGCAAGCATGATTCGATACACAATGCTTTCTCTGGTGTTTTGAAAGAGTTAGGTGTGTATCGATACATGAGAGCATGATTCGATACACAAGTGACTCTCTGCCCCTGAACACCAGTTTTTGTATCGATACAAATGAAGTGTGTATCGATACAAAATGCTCAAAATCAGTCTGAAGTAGTTTCAGGACATTTGTATCGATACAAGTAATTATGTATCGATACAAAGCACCTCAAAATCAATTTTTCAAAGATTAAAAATAGTTTTTCGCTGTCAAGTCATTTCTAATGTTGCCAAAATATGTTCCACTCTATTTTCATGTGTTTTGACAATTATTAAAACAAGGGAATGAACTGGTGCACTTACATTCTCCCCCTTTTTGATAATTGTCAAAACTTTGCATATGGTAAACTAAGCCTATACCTAATATGCAATAAAATAGCAATATGTATACAGACGCAAACATCAAGGCTAACCATAAGAACGCTCCCCCTGAGTTGATGCCATAATGCGTTTGATATGTTGATAATCAAGAGTTCTTTCCTTAGCTTGTGCAATCCAAATCTCTCCCCCTTTGACAATATCAAAAAGAAGAAGAGAACTTGTTAGAAGTATCAAGTATTAAAACGTTTTTAATACTTGGGTCCCCAACTCATGTATCAAACTTAGACATTTGAAATAGGTCCCCAACTCATGTATGGTCCTAGGTGGTTAGTAACAAAACTATTGTTTGATTTAGGTATCCATTGCATTTTTCCCTTTGGTACTAAAGTTTTTCTTGCTTGGCACTTGGCAATGGTATGACCCTTATCACAACAATAGTGACAGACGATGTTTGGATTACATTTCTTGTAACTCTTTTCAACAAACTTGTACGTTTTATATTTAGGTTTCAAAGGTTTGTTGAACTTAGTCAAATCTACCGAATATGTAATCTCCGGTTTTGGGGGTTCGTTTAACTTGTCTTGAAGTTTTCGCAAATATCTATACAAGTAGAAACACCCGTCGCAACCGGTCTTCTCGTTGCAATATTCATCAAAAGTCACAATTGGCTTTTGTATCATGGATTCCTTAAGAGTTTCCAATTCAAGTTCCTTTTCCAAAACTTTCGCTTCAAGGTATTTGTTAACTTGCATAAGACCCTTTAAGCGTTGAAAAGCCTCTTGAGTTTCCTTGTGAAGTTTTTCAAAAGCAACTTGTAACTCGTGATACTCTAAAAGCGTATATGAGCTAGAGGGATTTTGGTTTACCTTTTTAGGAGCAAGTTTCTTACGGTCATGAGATGTTAAGCATACATTTGCTACTACATTGTCATCGCTTGAACTAGAGCTTGATGATGACGATGAAGAGAAGCTTTCACTATCCCATGCAACATAGGCTTTCTTTCCTTTGCCTTTGCTCTTTCCCTCGAATGATGGAGACTCCTTTTCTTTCCTCTTGAGCTTGGGACAATCCGGCTTGAAGTGACCAACTTGGCCGCACTCATAGCATATTCCCTTTTTGGAGTTCCTAGTACCTTCATTCTTCCGGTAACCACTTTCTTTCCGATACTTCTTCAAGTTGTCATCGGAATGCCTTATCCCATTCTTTCTCACATAACATTTATAGCGTCGAACGAAGAGCCCCATTTCCTCATCATCGGAATCCTCTTCGCTTGAGCTACTTTCCACTTGCTCTTTACCTTTGGACTTGGAACTTGAAGTCTTTAGATCAATGGACTTCTTCTCCTTCTCTTTTTCTTTATCACCATGTTTATCCTTTTTCCCGCTTTTCTCTTTCTTTTCTAGCACACTTAGCACATGCTCATGTTCCTTAAGCTTGCCAAATAAAACGGTGAGGCTTAGTTGAGTAAGATCATTCGCTTCTTGTATCGCGGTGACCTTTGGTTGCCAAGACCTAGTTAAACACCTCAAAATTTTATTAGTAGCATCTTGATTTGTGATTGGTCTATCGAGACCTTGTAACTTGTTGATAATTTTCACAAATCGTTGTTGCATACTTTCAATGGTTTCACCATCAATCATATGAAACAATTCAAACTCTTGGTTTAAAGTGTTTATCTTAGAAATCTTGACTTCATTGGTACCCTCAAAGTGGGTGACCAATGTGTCCCACATATCCTTAGCCGTAGTACAATGCGAAACATGATAGAATTGCTCAATCCCTAAGGATGAGATTAAAATGTTTTGGGCTTTCGCATCGTAATTGACCTTCTTTTTATCGTCAACTGTCCATTGTGCCATAGGCGTATTAGTGACGACACCATTGTTATCGGTCGTGGTTGGAACAAAGCGACCGTTTTCAATGGCATCCCACACATCACCATCAAAACAATTGATGTGAATGCGCATACTACTTTTCCAATAATCGAAATGGTCTCCATTGAATAAAGGAGCCCTATTGTACGCCCCTTTGGGTGCAACCCCCATGTCTTTTAATAATAGGCACAAATTACTCGATTTAATCGTTTAAAATCAAACCAGGCTCTTGATGCCACTTGTTAGACTATATGGCGATCACTTAGAGGGGGTGAATAAGTGACTCTTTCTATACAACGAGGTTTTAAAAATATTTTGAGTACGCGGAAGGCTACCGGATCGATAGTCTACTTTGCACCCTTCGATCAAAGGAAATGTAGTATAAGCCTTAGAACAATTAACGACAAATTGAATTTAGGTTATGTTTTGTAATCAAATTTCTAACACAAACAAAATCAACAAGTTTCAACTATCACGTTACACAATCACAAATTCAAGTTTCAATTCAATTGAATTACGACGAACACTTACGATCACCGAATTCAATTGATCCAATTAATCAACAATACGAAAAGTAAAAGTGTAGGGATAGAAAGACGCAAACAGATGATTAGGGAGTTCCCACGGCTTTCACGTCGTCCTCGCTTCGGGCCAGGTACGTCTCCCCCCAAATCGTTAAAAGGACGATTTGAGCAATTTATTAAAAACGCTTTGATAATGCACAATTTACAAAGACTCGAATAACCCTATTCAATCTAATGCAAATTGAGCCAAGTAATCTCAACACCTCGCGAAGCTTCAACCTCTGATTCCAACGTCCCAATCTTGCGCCGTCTTCGTACCGAAAACCTTCGCACCGAACGTCCAGCTGATTCCTTCGCTTCCTCGATGTTGAACCTTCAAGATATCGCATAATCTTGAAACCCTTGATGAAAATCCAAACCTCCAACACAACTCAACTCGATCGCAATTCTGATTCACCGCGAATTGCAATGAACTTTATCCACAGAATCAACTACGAACCATTGATTGATCCCATACTCAATCTCAAATTTGAAGTGATTTGATAGAAGATGAAGAACTTGTGTTGAATAAGTCTTTAATCCAAAATTTCTCTTAAACCTTGATCAAATGTGTTTTTCAGATGGATTCTCACACTTACAACAAAAACTCATATTGCTATTTATAGAGAAAATAGAATTGAGCAAATTTAGGCAAAACAGAACAGACATGTATCGATACATATGATGGTATGTATTGATACAAACACCTTGACCAGCGTTCAAATTTGAAATATTTGACCTATGTATCGATACAAACACGAGTATGTATCGATACATATCTGTTTCTTGAAAACCTGACTGATATGTATCGAAGCATGCAAGCATGATTCGATACACAATGCTTTCTCTAGTGTTTTGAGAGAGTTAGGTGTGTATCGATACATACAAGCTTGATTCGATACACAAGTGATTCTCTGCCCCTGAACACCAGTTTTGGTATCGATATTGTATCGATACAAAATGCTCAAAATCAGTCTGAAGTAGTTTCAGGACATTTATATCGATACAAGTAATTATGTATCGATACAAAACACCTCAAAATCAATTTTTCAAAGAGTAAAAATAGTTTTTCGCTGTCAAGTCATTTCTAATGTTGCCAAAATATGTTCCACTCTATTTTCATGTGTTTTGACAATTATTAAAACAAGGGAATGAACTGGTGCACTTACATTACACAATGCACAAATTCCACGGAATACAACACACAAGACTATACAAAAAGACTCAATATTTTCTTCACTTGTCGTTGCTTTGGTGAATTTGCATGAACCATGACACAATCCTCAACTTTAACCTCCGATTACGATAATTGATCATCACCTTGTTCTTCTACCAAGAATCCCATGACGATTATCCGGCTGATTCCCTTGTTGATGCATCGAAACTTCAAGAATGATACTTTCTTGAATACCGATGAAAAACTTCCTTGAAACTAATTCAACCCGAATGATCTGATTCACCGCGATCCGCCTCAGACGTTATCTCCCAATCGAACTAGAATCCCTTCGTCGAACCTATTTAAAGAGTAGTCAACTTGGAGATAATTGAGAATTGAGTGAAGATGAAGAACTTGGTCACAATGTCTCTTTGATCCAAAATTATCACTCAATTCTGATCAAAAGATGTTTACTAATGGTTTCTCACACATACAAAATAACACCATGATGATATTTATAGAAAAAATAAAATAGAGTAGATTTAGGCAAAATTTAACTGATATGTATCGAGAATTTAGAAGGTGACACCTAACTTGACAGCTTATATCAGTTAAAATAGAGTAGAAAATAAAATAGAGTAGATTTTTACAAATAATCAATATGATATAAACTTTCAACCCAACAGTGTATTTTATAACACTGTATTTTATAAAAAATTATATTAGTTAAAATATTATTGAGTAGTTGAAGATAAACACCTCCAAATTTTAAAGGAGTATATTAGGAAAAACCTAGAATTTATCATAATTCATATACTTACAAAATCGAACAGTTTATACTGAATTTTAACGTGAGCCATAATCTCAAATATAAATTATTTGGGCATACACACATAAAACTATATAATTATTTAATTATTTTTTTTCTTTTTCTTTTCTTTCTGTGTGAGATTCTAAATAATGTATCCCCGTAAGATAGCTCAAGTGGTAAGAGCTGAGAGATATGAGGTAGGTAGGGGTAAGTCTAGAGTTCAAATTCTGGTGAAGTATTTATCTTTTCGATGTATTAAAAAAAATTCTAAATAATGTGCTCATGTTTTATGCTCAGGTTAGGTAAGACTTTCGCATAATGAATTACTACTAGTCTACTACAGTGTCTATTGAAATGATCAATATTATTAGCTGATGTTTTTTCTTTGGCCACCTAATTAATAACTCTTAAATACTTTTTTGACCAACTACTACTTTGTAGTATGTCAATATATATAAGTTGTTAATTAGCTTCCTTACCAAAAAATATATATATAAAAGTTGTTAATCAAATCAGACGGCCATGTACCAGCGTAAAATCATTGACCAATTTCTAGCAATATAAGAGAATGATTTGTTAAATTCTTATGGACACATTGACATTGAATAAATAATTCTTATGGACCATATTTGACACTTTTGATTTTTTGACACCAGATACCATTAATCTTTTAAATAGAGTCCAAAAAATCATGCATAACAATATTGTTTCTGCTAAATCTGTTAATGTGGTTTTTAAGCGAATTAGTTTTTCAATTCAAAAAAGAGTAGCGGCGCAGCTTGTTGTCCGTTTATCTTCGACACATATATAATTATCTTTTATAAAAGAAAAAATGAAGTCAAACTAAAAAAAAATTAAATAATGTGTTACCAAAAAAAAATAATGGAATATTATTTCCTTTGTCCTTTTATAATATCAAGTTTGATTAAAATTGCCTCAAAAAAAAAAGTTTGATTAAAATTGTGTCCTTCTCCCGTACCAAAAAAAAATATTGTGTGCTTCTTGATATGACTATTTTATAGTTGTCAATGACATTAATTACTATTTTTCTTAAAAATTATCGTTATTTATTTAAAATATTTTATTAATAAAACTAATTCTTTTTCGGTCCCTTTTAGGGGGGGTTATTGGATTAGGATTTTGAGGGATTTCGAGGGATTATTTTGACAAAAAAGTCTTGAAGATTTTAAAAGAATTCGTGGGATTATATTGATTTTGTGAGATTTTGAGAGACTTTTTTTAAAAGATATTTTACAATCAAGATTATTTTTTTTTTTTTTTGACAAAAACAATCAAGATTCTTAACACAGGATTTTGTGAGATTATAAAAAAAAAAAAATCTTGATTAAAAATCTTCATTGAATAACAACGGATTTTGTGGGATTGAAAAAAAACAAAAAAAATCTTGATTGAATAACACAAGACTTTTAAAATCCATTAAAATCCCTCAAAATCCATTAAAATCCCTCAAAATCTTAATTGAATAACCCCCCCTTATTCTCTTTCGAAAAAATTTACTAAAGATAAACATGAAAAATCAATATAATTTGTCAATCAAATTATTACTAAAAGCAACTTTCTTATTGTTCATATTTTGTCAAATTAAGTTTTATAAAATGAAACAAAGGGAGAATATGATAAGGATTGAAGAAAATATAGTCTATTTAGTTCAGTTGATAGGGATATTAGATATAATATGTAGAGAGTGTGGTTTGAACTCTTATACATTCACTTATTCACCAACAAAAAATCTAGCCACTAGATACTACCTAACTAATTTTTTTTAAGAAAACACTTGTAGTAAAAAGATTGAAAAAGATAGCAATTTTATATTACAATCACGTCTATAGGTCAGGCTTTGGCAGGTCTGAGCCGGGCCTACGAAATTTTTTTAGGCCTAAGTCTGGCCTATGGCCTATTTAAAGTTTTTTTTTTGGCCTGACCTATTTAAAAGTTTGGCTTTATAGCCTATTTAAAAGCTTACATCACATAAAAATTTCATTTTTTTTTTAATTTTTAGTATTATAATTTATTTATTTTTTTAAATTCCCAATATAGTTAAAAAAAATTATTTTGAAACAGAAAGCTCAAAGTGTATCGATACACTTTTATATGTATCGATACATATCAGACTCTCTTTGACCAGAGAGCTTAATATGTATCGATACACATCAGTTAATCGTCAAAAAATTTAAGCTGTCAATAATATGTATCGATACATATCAGTTAAATTTTTCCTAAATCTACTCCATTCTATTTTCCCTATAAATAGCATCATGGTGTCTATTTGTAATGAGAGAGAAACAATTGGAAAACAACTTTTGATCAAAATTAAGGAGAATTTTGGATCAAAGTGATCATTGTAATCAAGTTCTTCATCTTCACCCTATTCTCAATTACCTCCAAGTTGATTACTCTATAAGTGAGTCCAACAAAGGGGTTTTCGCTTGATTGGGTGATAACATCTGTGGTGGATCGTGTTTAATCAATCTTTCGGATGGAATTGATCGCAAGGGTTTCTCATCGATTTTCATCAAGAAGATTGAAGGTATCGATTTCTTGAGGTTCAACACGTCGGCGGTGTATCAGCCGAATAATCAATTGCAAGTGTTCTTGGTTGAATGGGTGTAGATTGAATTATCACAATCGGAGGTTCGAGTCGAGGATCGTGTTGGTTTCGCGCAAGCGTTATTGAAGCTACATCGAGTGAGAAAAATAGAGTCTTTAGATATCTCGAGTATTTTATTATATAAACTTGAGCATTTTTAAATTCAAAGAATATTCTATAAAGTGCTCAATTTTGATTTCTGCGGAATTTGGGGGAGACGTACCAGCCACTGCGAAGACGACAAAAGCCAAGGAACTCCCATATCACATCTTTTTTCGTTTCTATTCCTTTAACTCTTTTAATTGTTCTATTATTCAATTGATTTTGTCAATTGGAATTTGATCAAGTCTGACGCACGCCAAGTGCTCGATCAAATTCCAATACTTTGTTTTGCTTGTAATACTCTAGATTTTGACCATATAATTGTTTCTTATAAGTTTTCAAATCATAAAAAATGTATATTTTGTATCGATTGATCACAAAGCATTGAATTAGAATCGTTTTATTATCGTACGTTCAAGGGTGTATACAATGTTTCCTTTGATCAAACTATGTGCAAAGTAGACTACCGACCCGGTGGGCTTCTGGATGCTTAAATTTTTTAAAACTACCGTTTGGTTTTTGAATCACTTATTCAAAGCCTCTTTTAACTGATTAGTCTAGTAGTCTAACACCTTTTGGGAAGTTGATGCTAAGGAACAAGAAGCATAAAGGAGAGGCTGATGCTTAAGATTAGAATTTAAACAGTATGTCTTCTAGTAACTTTATTTCTAAGACTACTGAATCTCAATCTAGAATTGTAGAACATATCCATGTTGCTGCACCTTTATCTGCACCTAGTGACGGATCCAAAAATTTTGAATAGCGGGGGCACTGTGTATATAAATTTTTAAATATTAAATTATTTTTTCATTTTTCAGATCATGAAAAAATATCAATTTTTGTATAAAAAAATTATCAATTGTTATACCAACATTTAGTGTTTGACATATCTCAAATAAGATTATGTCAGTGTAAACATGAAGAAAAAAAATAAGTTTCTCTATATAATTAAATAAACCATTATTTACTTTTTATTCATTCCTTTGAATAGGCTTTTTCTTTATATTGGATAAACAATTTATAGAGTTTAAGTTGTGTGATGAGTGTGGGCAATGTTGGTCAAAATGTCAACATATAACATACATATATACTACCAAAAGATGTGATTTTGTCAATGTTGATTTTGTCAATTTTGTGCAGGCATAAGCCCCCATAGCACACTACACAGATTCGTCCCTGCCTGCACCTTTATCAGAACCTAACTCCTCTATACCTTCTGAACCTGAAACAAACATTGTCGAAGAACCTTTTGATTTGAATTTCTTAACTGGTCATTTAACCCCACAAATTGTCATTGCTCAAACAAATAAACTTCATGAAACACCATTTAAACCCGCCTTTGATAACACAGACAAAATGGAGGAACCTAAGAAAAGATTTGGTCATATTGAATCTAACATATTCTGATTCTTCTTTAGAAACTACCCCTATCTAATCACCAGTTGAAGACCCCTCTTATACATGTTATTCAATTGATTAATCCTTTGTCTGAAACCTCATCACAACCAAAATACATAGTCATCACACCTCTTTCATCTCCATCTCCAATGTCATCAGAACCTGAACCTCAACATGAACCACAAACCATCCCTGAAACAGAGATAACCTATCAATCCCTTCTTGAAACCATACAATCTCAACACTCTAACAACACAATTTCTAGTATTGAGATTCTGAGTAGGCTTGTTAATAAAGATATTAAAAGATTGCATCTTTTAAAATCTACCTTGAGTATTATGCCTAGTCATCTTATGAGGGAGATTGATGAGATCAACAATCATGTGAAGTTGTTTTTGGATGCTTTGAAAAGAGTGTATGTGAAGGAACTGGTTTTTGACTATGACTACATGGAATACTATGATTCTTCTGAAAATACTTTTAGTACTGCTCTGCAAGGTAAAAAGATGATGTTGACTAACTGCACTCATGAAGAAATGGAAGGAATGGAAAAGGAAAGGAAAAAAGCAATGAAACTACATGATGTCAATGTGGTTGTCCAAGCTACATCTGATGCTACTATGGTTGTTGGTACAAATGTTGTTGCTGATAATAGGATTTTAAGGATTGAAGAGGTTTTGAGAAGTCATGAGCTGAAACAGGAAGCTGTGGAAGTTGATTTAAAGGTAGTGAAGGAGAATCAAAATTGGCTTAAGGAGTCTTTTGGGAAACAAGCTAAAAAGTCTGATGCACAATTTGAAACTCTTTTAAATATGATCAAGTCAAGCTTACCTCAACCTCCTCCACCCCCTCCTCCCTCTCAAATCTAGGATTCTATGTCTGAGCACATTTTAAATTGATAATTGATTGTAATATTTGAACATGGTTATATTTATTTGCTGCGTGAACATCTTATTTGGTTTTAATTGAATGCATGTTTGATTATGTGATGTTTATGACTGTTAAATTATGTTCAAATCTGTTTTAGAAAAATGTATTGAAAAATTGGTCATAAGCACAAAGAATTTATAGAAACAAATATAAAACAAAAACAAGAGATTCTTTATTGATATTGCAGAATTATTAGTATATGAGATCCTAAAAACTACATAGAATTTACATCAGATTTTGCAGAATCTAAGGAATAAGAGGAATCATTTGGAGGAACATAAGTCTCCAAAAACCTCATATAATCTGAGTCTGGTCTGTTAGAATCTAAAAAAGAATCTGAGTTTTCATACCTGTTAGGATCATATGTCCTAAGAAATTCAGCATAATCAGAATCTATTTCATCTGAGTATGATGAAATTGTGGTTGTGATGACTCTTTTGGCTTTGTTTTGGATTAGCTTTGTATCCTCTTCTAACAGGAACTGATGAAGAACCTTCACCTTTGTTTTTCCTTCCTTTTGGTTTGGAAGGTGGTGATTCTTCTTTCTTCACCTCCTGTGGAGTCTTTCCATTGATTGCTCTTTTATCTCTATCCATTTTCTTTCTAAAGAAATGTTTGGACGTGTTGAGTGAAGTGAAATGGAGTTGAATGTCTCTTTTTATAGGACTTCATAGCGTGTTTAGTCTCTTGGTTTTTCAACAAAGTTATTTAATTGGCAAAGTTGTAATCATCCTTGATTTGATTGTTTGGAAGTTGTGCTTTGATTGATCTCTTTTTAAGTTCTTTTTAATGTCTTTACTTCTTTTTAAACGTTTTTGTTTGATGACAAAAGGGGGAATAAGAGTCATTAATTAATATTGAAAATCACTTAACTGAAACCAATCAAAAAGAACCATTTACAATTTTAGTTCATTTTGTATTTATGCTTATTCTGCTATGGGGAACATATTTTATGTTGAGATACGTTTTTCATATGACGATGAATGAAAAGAGTGCAATTTTTTCATTTTGATTATCAAAATATGTAAAACTTAATTCAACAATAAAATTAGTTCTTAAACTATTTTAATTATTCATTGTTAAAATTAGGGGGAGTTTGTAAAGCTTGTAAACCTAAGAGAAACATAAGAAATTAAAATACAACCATTGTTAATTAATACTAAGTTTGTCATTGTTGCGGGGATTTTGGGATTTTCACCACTACATTGAACTTTCATTTCCAAAGAGGGGAAAGTGTCGAAAACCGTTTAAAAAAAGAGATTCTAAGCTCGGGGGGTTAGTTACGCCTAGGGAAAGTATTAGCATCCTAAACTCCCATGGTACTCCATGGTAACCTCTAATTTATTACTTTTTATTGCTTTTAATGTGCTTAAGAAAATGAGGGAGAAGTTGTAAGAATTTGGAGGGAGAAATTGTATATAGAGAAATGTGTGTGCATGTGGAGATTGGATTGAGAAGAGAAAGTTATGACATAAAAATTATTTTAAAGTTTTACCTAAACTAATCGTGCGACTAATTTGGGTTTTGGACTAAAAGAAGTTGGGTTAAAGAGAGAGAAGATGGTGTTTAATTATTTTTCTAAGTTTTTTCTAAAGAAAATTACTACCGTACCTCCTTGGAAATGAAAAGCTGTGTTTACTTAGTTATTTAGCGATTGCGGAAAGCGGTAAAAATAAAATGCATGCGGTGCAATTTTTCTACATCCTCTTTGGGGTCACATTTTGCCTAAATACATTCTAAGAGTTTTGCGATAACATAAACATGAATGAATGCAACATTTTAAATGCCATGCAAATATTTACAAGTTAAAATGAAATATAGACGGAGCAAAAATAAAGAAAATAAAACTACACTAAACTAATATCCTAAAATTTATGGTTCTATTTTCCTTGGTCTGTCTCCATTAGCATAGGTTTAATTTTAGTCCCAAAATTCACAAATCAAAAAGCACAAGTAATGATATACAATAATATGATGAAAGGAAGTAACTAGAAAAAATAAATTGCAAAAGTAATGTAAAGGAAATGAAATAAATGACTAGAAAGATAAAGAAATATAAACTAACTAACTAAATAAAATAAAATAAAATAAAATAAAATAAATTGAATAATAATGACATAAAAAAAAGCATAGAAGAAATAAAAGAAAATCAGACTGGGGTGCGAATAGACATAATATAATGTAGAAATATTAAATCTGGAAAAAAAGAGGGTGTAAATATGAATTGGTTTGTTGGGCCCAACTAATGAGCCCATATTTTTCTGAACCGGTCCGGTTCGGTTCAGGTCCCTTAGTTGGACCAGACCGAACCGATCTGTCATTGTGCGTGTCTGTGTGGTGCGCGTGTGCAGGTGTATCGTGAACCAACAAGATCTCCTCATCAGATCTAGATCAGACAGTCCTGATCTGATCACAGAATCAACGATCAAGCCCAAGGGTTAAAGATCAACGAACGTGATTGAAAGTGACAGAAAACAAAACACACTGTGCGCCATCATCGTCTCCGTCGACGATTATAATTCCGGCGCGGTGGTTTTCATGGAGTTTTTTCAACGATCAACGAAAATATGCAAACCATATATCAATCAACTCGGATTTTCATGAAGAAATCAAATCCAGTATTAGTTTTTCAAAATAGTGCTTGTATTTTAGGAATCAAAGCAAGAAAGTTTCGGATCTAAACAAACCACATGATTCAATCACAAACAGTTTAAATCAAAGCATGTAAATATGTTTTTACGAGTTTAAACGTATCCAGAGTTTGAAATCAACCTCTGAAACTGCTCGAATCGATCAGGAACGGATAGAAATCGAAGTCTGACGTCGGTATCGCGATTCTGGTTTTGATGCTCTGGTTCGGAAGGTGAATTTGTGTTTCGCGTTATTCTGAGAATGGTTTGATGATGGGTGAGTCCCTAGGTCACCAATCATTGGTCCTTATATAGATAAAAATTAGGGTTAAGGACATTTTAGGATTATTGATAAAATGATAGGGTAAATGGTAAAATGATATGAAATGAGATAATTTTGATTTATTTAAAAAATGGAAAATGGTTTATGATGAAAATGAGATGAGGTGGCACAATACTATTGGTCTAAGCTAAAGATTCTTTTGATGAAGTGGTGACTAGGGGTGTGCATATCATTTCGACCCGACCGAGAACCGATATACCCGTATGCAAAATCATGTTTTCGGGTCGGTTGAGCCGGGTCTGCAGGTCATCGGATTGTTAAAATCAACTTGGCATGGGTTTTGTTGGGCGGGCTCGGTTCTTGTCATTTAATTTCGCCAATAACTGAAACCGACCGATAGATAAATACAAGTACCAAATAATTGAAATTCCCAGTGCTTTATTACTATCTTAATATCTTTACCAAAATAACAATGCTTTATTATATTCAACCAAAGTGATAGTGACGGATGACTGTCCCATAAGTGTTGTAGATTTGACTTCCACTTTTACAAGTATTCTTTATCTTTCCACTTTCACAAGTTTATTTTATTATATTTATTTCTAATCACATTAAGAAGTAGTCACGTGCATTTGCTTACTTGCCCATTTCATTTACTTTTTAGTTTTGTCTTCTTTCTCTCTCTTACAATTTGTTGTTATGTTCTTCTTCTTCTTTTATTGTTCTGCAAACAAGACCTCAAAAGTATTAAAGAGTGTCGACGCCATAGTTGGAGGTGATGGTTGAGTGGTTATGAATACTGAATACTCTAACTTCTTCTCTCTCACTTTCTATGCTAAACACCCGATTAAACCCATATGTTAACCCGCCATCCGACTGAACCCGAACCGACGAACCCACACACATGCTATGGTCGAAAATGGGTGTGTACATGAGGCTTTCGGTTGTAGATAGGTGGCAGGTTTTGGGCCTGAAACCGCCCATAACCGCCCGATGCACACCCCTAGTGGTGACAACTATTTTTGATTTAAAAATTAAATAGAAAAAAGATGAGAAAAAGAAAAAGGATATTCTTTTTACTATTTTTGGTAAACTTTGAGATAAAAAAGTGAGAATGAAATAATTTGAAATAAAATGGTAAAATATAGTAAAAAAGTAATTCTTTTTGATATTTATTATAAAAAACGATGATGAAATAAAAAAAAAATAAAAAAAAAACTCTATTTTTGTATTTTTCAGAAAAAGAGTAAAATAAATAAAAAACTATTTTTTTATCATTTTCGGACTTTTACGCTAAAAAAGTGAACTATTTAAAATAAACGAAATAAAAGATGAAATATTTAGAAATAAAATGAAATTTAAGAAAAAAGATAAATATGGAAAATGAACGAAAAATGCATGAAAAAGGAATAAAATATTTTTTGTATATTTTTATGCATAAGATGCAAAATTGGATTTGTAGTTCCAAAATTGAGGTACTACAGTCATCAATCAAAAAGGGGGAGATTGTTGGAACAAAAGTGGTTTTGACATAGTTAGGCATGGCAATAAAACCCAAACCCATGGGTACCCGAATGCCCCGTCCCAATTTTGACGGGGAAAATCCGAGTTGACTGGGTTTGGGTTCGGGTTTGGGTTTTCCCCAATTTTTTAAGACGGGTATGGGGCAGGTAACGGGAATATTGATATCCACCCCAAACCCGTCCCCGAACCTGCTCCGTTGATATTAAAATTATATTTTATATTTTCTAAATTAGAAATTTTTATACAAATTCTTAAATTTCATTCATATATTTATTTTTATATATAACTTTAGTATTAAACGAGTCATTTTATCTATTTTATGTTTTTATTAAAAACTTAGTTTTGCGTTGTTGACTTTTTTTAAATTAAAAAAATTAAAATACAACACAATTTTATGTAGAGGTGAGATGAAACGGGGATACCCGAAACCCGTTGGGGTTACCCGAACCCCGTTGGGTATGGGTTTGGGGTTTCAATTTTTATCTCCGAACAAAGTAATTTATTTACATTCACACATTTGAGTAAGAGAAGTTCTAAAACAAGTTTTAACAAGATCATAAGCTAGGCTGGTCAGAAGTTATCTTTGAGTCAGAAGCAACACTGGTCAGAAGCTAGTTCACATCAGAAACAACGTAAGTCAGAAGCTGAAGGCTCAAAAGCTATGTTAGATACATAGGTTCTGAATGTTATGAAAAGCCAGAATTTGTCAGAGTTAACTGATATAGTTTTCAATGATTGGAAATCATTTGAATTAACGGTTATGATTGATTGAAGAGTCATAGTACAACATCCTTATCATCAAGGATAGTGACGTTAGTACTATTTTACCTCATATGGACGAATATTCTCATACAAAGGGAATGAATGGATAAGCGTTACTGGAAATTGCAGTTATCCCATGTTACCTTCATCGTATTATCGTTGTTTCACAGCTGGCTTGACAATGACCTCTGCAACGGTCATTATCTTCAAACCTCTCTATTTTCCTCTACTTTTATGATTAGAGAGTTGCATTTGAGGATTGGGTTACGCACATACGAGAACTTACAATGCATACTCTATGTTTCTCAAGACTGCAAAGCACTGCTTCTGAATCATTTTTGCTTTGCTTTCTACACTTTGTTTACTATTTTCTTAGGAATCAAGTGTTAGAATCTTGTCATTTGTGTTGTAACTTTATGTTAAATCTTGATTTTATATCAAGTGTTCATCTCTACACTTTTATACATTTGTTTTGTGTAAGAAGTCTCTTGCTAGCAAGGTTGTCAAAACCGGACCGGACCGGCCGGTCGAACCGGTCCAACCGAGAACCATACCTGCATCCGGTCCAGTCAGTGCTTCAAACCGCCGTGCAAACGAACCGGTAGAAAAACGGATAAACCGGTGAGAACCGGTAAAAACCGGAGACCCGGCCGGTCTGATTGGTTCGGCGGTTAAGCTGTCTGAATTTTTTATTTAGATCTGGAAATCTAGTAAACACATACTTGAAACCAAAACAAATTTCGTTTGGCTCTGGCAGAAATAAATCAATATACAAACTTCTCTTTTTTCTTTTTTTTTTACACCAATATATAAACTTCTGTTCTTGTTGTGGTGGTTGGTTTATTTGCTGCATTAGAAAGTGATGAAGGTGAGAAGATTATTGTAGTTGTTGCAGAAAGTAGAAAGAAATTTTGATTTTGTTGTTTTAGAGATTCTGCGGCGCACATATGGAGAAGAAAACAAATTCAGTACTGTAGTAGTATATTACCAAGACTTTTGGATTAGGGTTATTATTTGGTCTGGCCCACTAACTTATCAAACTTATTTTTTGAAAAGTGCCCATGCCTTAAATTAAAAAAAAAAATAGGAAGAAAAAATAAATATATAATGAACTTTGTCTATTTATTTATAAATAAAATATATATTTAATTAAAAACGGTCCGACCCGATTGAACCCCGGTTGAACCATTGAACCAATGAACCAGTATCTACACCGAGTCGATGGCTGGTCCGGTTCTGATTACCTTGCTTGCTAGTGAGCTTGAGCATTAGGAAGTCTCTTACTAGTGTGTTTCAGCAATTTGTAATCTTGGGGATTATAGTTAAATCCCTTGGAAGTGCAAGGGGATTGGACTACTCTCGGTTTGTGAGATGAACCAGTATAAAATTGCTTATCTCGTTCTCTCTCTCACTCTGTTTTCATTATGCTTTTGTTGTTGTGTTTGTTTATCTGTTGCAGCTTCTGATAGGTTCTCAGAACTCAGAAGAAATTTTCAAAATACCTAAAACACAATTCAACCCCTCATATTGAGTTTTTCACACCTTCACTCCAATGGAGGATTGTTTCTTTACCTATAAAGTTTGGGGGTTAGGTTTGTCTTCAGCAGTAAAGGCCACCTCATACGCTTTTGTGGCTTCCAGGACTCAATCTTAGATTTTGCAAGATCATATATTAAGAGATAATAGAGTATGTGGTATGGATTCTGATTTTGACAAATCTCTGTAGAGCTATAAAAAAAAAGCCCCATATTAAAAGACACTGAAATTAAGCCCACTATTAGGCCCCAAAATAATTGGCTCCCTCTTAAAATGATTCATGTTAAGCCTCAATTCCATTTTTTATATTTTATTCATGGCCCCCATCATGGGGCCTTAATATTAGGTCAATCCAATTTCACTCAAGACTCAAGTTCTCAATATTTATTTCAATTTGAGGAAAAGATCAGATTTTTTTTATTTCGATAAAAAAGTTGACATATTTTTTTGTCGATATGGAAATTTTGAGCAAAAAGTCCACGAATTTTTTTCCCAATTTCGAGAAAAAGGTTATCGAATATTTTTTTTCAATTTTGAGAAGAAAAAAAAGTTATTTTTTTCTGATTTCGACAAAAAGTTATTGGATTTTTTACCGATTTTGAAAAAAAAGTTATATGAGTTTTTTTCCGATTTCGATAAAAGTTATCTAATTTTTTTTTCGATTTCAAGAAAAAAGTCCTAAAATTATTTTCCGGATTTCAAGAAAAAATTTCAATTTCGAGAAAAAGTTCCTCAAATTATTGAAAATTGCTCTGGATGGTCTTCGTGATACGATTCTGGTTTTGACTTTAGTAATTTTACTAGCAAGGATACCGTCCCTTCAAAAGCGTTTGATAAGATTGTTCAAGACATAGAAACTGATTTCGACATGACTACTAAACAAGAAGCCTTTTTTAGGTGTTTGAAAACGGCACATGCTCAAGACTTCCTCCTAGCTATCCCGATCGATGGATTAGGCCGACACATGTCCCCAGTAGAGTATCATACCCCGGACCGGCCCTTATGGGTGTGCGGGGTGAGTGACCGTGCAGAGCCTCAAAAAATTAGGGGCCTCTACATATTTATAAATATCTATTAAAATTTAAATATATGTATAAAAAAAATAATGATTTTATTATTATTTAAAAATATCTTATTTTTTTTGGCTAAAAAAATAAATTTAGTAGACACAATTTTAATTTGATAAGTAACTTTTTGACCTATCGTAAAAGAATTATCACTACAAAAAAATGTAAACTAACAGTTTTTTGTAGTAAAATACAATTATATGTTTATTTTTATGCATAAATTTTTTTCAAAGAAAATTGATGTATTTAGGTTTAAAAAATTGGACTAGATACATTAACTTTGATTGATCAATTTTTCTGTATATTTTGGAACGGAGAGATATTAATTAAGATTACTAAAAAACATTTAGTCAAAATAAAAAAAGATTACTAAGAAACATGTTTAACTCAGTTGGCAGGGGACATTGTAATTTATAGGTGAAATTTTTACCTACTAGACGACTTGACCAAAATAAATAAATATATATATATATTCGTGAAAGAAAGATGAGACCTTATTTTTTTTTTTTGACTAAAAAAATGAGACCCTATTGTATATTGATATATAAAACTTTTTGAAAGACATTAATTGTTTTCCTAAAATAGTTATCGTATATATAATTTTATTTATTATTTTGTCGCAGTTGTTTCATTAAAATAATTTGTTTTATATAAGTCAGAAGATATTATGTTGTTATTATTAATTTTGTTTGTACTTTTTTATTAAAGGCCTACTTTTAATTTTTGAACAAGACCTCTAAATAGTTCGGGCCGGCTATGATCATACCATTCTTAGGTATCGTCTCATGATTCAATTATATTCTAAGGATGAGGTTTGTCCTGTCTGTCATAAAGCATGGCTTAATACCTTTGGGGAGCATGCAGTTCATTGTAGGGAGCTCTCAGGCTTCAAATATAGGCATGATTTGGTCATAGATGTGTTTTATGATATTTTTAGACGTGCAGGAATTTTTATGAAGAAAGAGGCACTAGTGAACTTCCTGACTGACCCACAAGAAGGGATATTGACACTTCGCCCAGCGGATCTTCTGGTGTATGGAGGGGTAGGAGGGAAACATACTTGTGTAGATTTGACTGGAGTTTTCCCACTTGTAGGACGGAAGTGGTGATTTTACTGTGGGACGGACAACCCTCAAAACTGCTTCAAGCAAAATGGCCAAACATGAACAAGTGTGTTGTGACAATCAACATGTATTACCTTTTGCATTTGAAACTTTTGGCTTTCTAGCACTAGAAGTTGTAGATCTTTTGAAAAGAGTCATGTATAGCAAAGTCGTGTCACCTAGGTCTATTAATGTGACTTTTCAAAGATTAGGTTTTGCTATACAAAAAGGTTTAGCGACGCTGCTTGTTGTCCGTCTACCTTTAATTCATGTGTAATTATATATATATATATATATATTGCAAAAGTTTGAGATAAAAGTAACGAAAATCATGACTTAAAAATTAAATTTAAGTTCTTTTTTTGGAGGAATAACATTGTACGATTTTCTAAACGTATCTGCAAAATAATTATTCAAAAATACTTTTTTTTTGTATGGATTCAAAAATACTTATTGATTTAGCGAGACCAAAACTAATTGTAAAATAATTTTTCAAAATCTTAATATTTATTAAAATTAAATAAGAACTGAACTCATAAGGTATCATATTATAAAGATTTAAAACATATTTAACTAATTTTTTTTTGACTAAATTTAACTAAAAAAAATGAAATGCGGTCGTAACCCTCTTTATAGCGTAAAGGCAAATGCTAAAAAGTACACCCTGTGCACTCTTTAAGTCCTTTAAATAGTAAATTTTTATAGAATTTGTATAAAATCAACGCATTGGAAATTGTGTTGTTTAACTTTTTGAATAAATAATTTCTTTAAATAGTATATTTAAAGAGTGTACCAGGTGCACTCGTTAGCAAGACGGATAACATAAAACATAAATGAAATAAGTAATACAATTTTCTTCCTCGTACATATATATATCCCTGCATAATCTTATGGCATGATGACGTGACAGTTATACCCACCACCACCAAACATCATTGTCTTAATATTTTTTCAAAATAAGAACTTTTTTTGTCCCAAAATATAAAAGAAAAATAGTCAACAAAAGTTAATATATTTAGTTAAAAATTTAGTTTATAATTTTTCTCTTACATTTTGAGACGAAGAAAGTATGTTACTAAATAAACATATACCGTATGAAAAATAACACAGTAGCTAGGTTTTTCTTTTTTGACAAAATAACACAATAGTTATTAATTGTTAGTTTTAGTTCAATGATAATAAACACTAAATTTAGTAGAAAGAATTAGAATCCGATCTCTACGACTACGATTGAATAAGACGGTAAAAGCTGTAATCTTTTGGTGTTACTATAACTTCTTTTTTTTATTTTAATTTTAATAAAAAAATTATTTATAAAGACAAAATCTAAAACGACGCCACGATGCTTCCGGTGATTGTAATTTAGTCTCACAAGGAAGATGACACAGCCATGACGGTAGGACGCAATTCATGGAAAAAGAGAAACGAAACGACACACTTCGTCATTTTGTTTTCATATATAAAAAATAAATCAAAATAATATTTATTATTCATCCTCAAAAAAAAAAAAAAAAAAACACAATTTTATAAATGAGGCCACGCAGAGATACTGATAGAAACAACAACAATAACAATAACAATAACAGATTCAATTTCAATTTCAACAACCACCAATCAACATCAAATTCAAGCGGGACCGAATCGCCGCGTCGGAGAAGAATCGCGTTTCCGAAGAGATTCTTCTTCGTTTTGATGGGTGGACAATCGAGGAAATGGATGATCCTTGTTGTTACGATTTGGATTCAAGCATTTACAGGAACGAATTTCGATTTCTCGCAATATTCATCGTCGTTGAAATCAGCGCTTGAAATTTCGCAGGCTCAGCTTAATTACTTAGCCACTGCGAATGATATGGGGAAGGTTTTTGGTTGGTCTTCTGGTTTAGCTCTTATGCATCTTCCTGTTTCGGTTGTTATGTTTATTGCAGCTTTTATGGGCTTTCTTGGTTATGGTCTTCAATGGCTTCTTATCAATCATTTCATTTCTTTGCCTTATTTTCTGGTAATTTCTTTTTCTATTATTATTTTTATTTTTATTGTAGTATGATATAAATTAAATAGTTTCTTATAGTTTAATCAAGGTTCCAACCAAACTTAAACATGACATGACATGAGTGTTTTATGGCTTAAACCAAGTCTAAGTTCGAATATGAATTTGAACACACATCAAGAATGTTAAAATTAAATTTGTTTTCGCAGTTATGTGGAGAGATATCCAAATTACACAAAGAATAGAAAATTTTAGCTACATTAATTTTTTGAGTAAAGCTACATTAATTAATACTACCAAAATTATAACTTTTTTAACAAAGATATTGAGTTCAAGTGGAGCTTTAGGAACCGACAAATTTTAGGTGAATCCGGATTAATTTTTGGATGAAATAATTTTATGGTTAAATTTTATTTAACTTTATTTAGTACTCCCTCCCTTTTACAATAAGTATTCTCTGTGCTTTTTTCTTGTCTTAAATTATTAATCTCTTTAAAATATCTAAACAATATTTATTACTTTTTTTTTAATAAATTGCCTTTATTTATTAGTATATTTTATCTTACCAAATTACTGTACCCCAATAACTACAATTAATAAAGGTATATTAAACAAATTCATTTTTTATTAAAATCAACAAAACTGATAATTGTTTTTAAAAATGTGAAAAATACAAAGAGAATATCTATTGTTAGACGAAGGCAGTAGATTACAGTGTAAGAAATGGTTAAACATTTATCAAATTTACTTTATTGTTTTAACTTTATTAAATATTGATTAATGTTAATTTTCATCATCATAAATACGTTGGAAAGAGTTGTCAAAAAATAAAATAAGTTGGAAAGAATAATTTGAGACTTGAGAGTGATGTACATGATATAATGGAGTAATTGGAGGGTGCATAGTTGGAAAAAATAATTAATGTAACTTTGAAAAATAAAAGGAGTGAAAATTCATTTTAGTCTCTCGTAATTTTGGTTTCTATACTAAAATAGTTGTTGATGTTTTCAATACTCGGTACAAATTAATTCCTTTAGTATAATGAATTATAAACTAATTTGCTCTTAATATAAAATATTAAAGCTTCTTCAAAAATATAAAATATTAAAGATTAATTTAAATTTTATTGTCAGGATTGAACTAGACTATCAAAAGTTTAAATAAAACTGACAATTTATTGTCCCAAAGTTTAGTTGAACTGGTAAAGATATATTACATGTAAGTGTAGGAATCAAGTTTGAACCCCTACTTATTTATCTTGTGAAATTATAGTTATTAAACTACTTAGAAAAAAACAAACTAAACAAATTATTTTCACATGTTACAATTATTATTACCGGACGGTGGGGGGAGAAGTAGAGGATACAGATGTGATATAAGCATAAACTATTTATATAAGAAAATATAAAATAAAGTTTGTTATCATATATAGAGTCGGCCTTAAGTATTTGGAGGCTTTGTTCAATAATTAAAAATGAGTTCTTAATAAAAAAGTGCAAAAATATTAAAAAGAACTATCTTTAAATATTTTTTGGTACATAGATAAAATGGTAAAGCAATTGAAAACTCAAACACACTGAGTGGAGGGTCTGATAACATCTGAAAATAATAATTTTTGAACTAACATAAAAAAACGACTAAATTATATTTTTGTTCCTTAAGTTAAATTTAGGTTTTATTTTGGTCCCATAAATTTTTTTTCTTTCAATTATAAATTTTAGACCTTTTAGTCAGTCCTCTTATTAGAGACTAAAATATCTTAAAATTTATAATATAAATGACCAAAATGCTCAATTTTAATAACTCAAGGACCAAAATAAAGCCAAAAAACTTATAGGACCAATTTATCTAAATTTTGTAATTTAAGGGATCAAAATGAAAAACAAAAAAACCTTAAGGAAGGGTAGATTACAAAATTTATATCGATTAAAACATTATTGAATGGTCGATGGGTAAATACCCTCAAATTATGATGAGGTAGATTAGAAAAAACCAAAATAATTAAGTGGCCAAAAGTATAATTTAGCCTAAAAAAATCCACATTCTAATTAATTACAACATAATACATTAATACCTACCTTATAGTTTACATAAAAGAAGTCATTTTTTCTAACATTTTTTAAAGCAAATTCATCAATCAAATCTTTATATTATATTTTTTTTAAGATATCTTTCTCGATTGTCATCAATATTAAATTGTTTTATGCCTCCTATAACTAGTATACTACCACCTATAATTTTTTTTGGAGCCCCACATTTAGGTGGTCTTGTTTCACGGCTCATGATGCACATGCATGAGGGCGGGGCTTGTTCGTATAAACTACAGTATTGTTTCGTTTAAACTAAAGTTATCCATGTGATATAAATTTTTAATTAAATAGTAGATTTTATAAAATTCGTATTTGTTATAGTGCTTCCGCAACTTGTGCACCATAAAAGACCTATCAAGCCGTAGGAGTGTACGTGGGGGCCGGATTGGGTTGGATTTGACCAAAACCAAAACCTGAACCACTTAGAGTTTTATGGGTTGGGTTCAGTTAAATAACCACCCACTTTAGCATTGGGTTGGATTGGGCAAACCCACTAATTTATGGATTGGGTTGGGTGGGTTAATGGGTTGTCCAAATTAAAATTTAGCATTATAAAATGATAAAATCATCATTGTTTTTCTTAAATATATTCTATTTTCACTGTTTTCAAATAATCATATTTTGCTCGCATTATTATTTTTAAATCGAACCCGGTATGCCCACTTATTCACCTTTAAAAGGTGATTTTCAAGCCGCTAGGCTACCTGACCAAAAAAAAAAAAAAGTCAAAAGATATAAACTCAACAACAATGATCAAATAATGCATTGAAAATGTAACGAAATGAACAATAATATGTTTTTCGTTTAAAATATACATGCATACAACTTATTTTAGAAATTTCTATGAAAAATATTTCATGTTTATAAGAAAAATATTTAAAAAAGTCATAATACAACTAAAACAGTGGGTCAATAGGTTTTATGGGTTGGGTCCGGTTTTACCCAAAACTCAAATTTATTTTATGGATTTTTCATTTTGAAATTCATATCCACCCAATTACCCAACTCAATCCACTTTTTTGGGTTGGATTGGGTGGGTTTGACCCATGGACGGACATGTGTGAGGCTAGGTGTGGCTATAGCCACACCAGCCCAATCCAATTTTTTTTCAAAAATAATAATAATATTAATAATAAATAATTTTATATTATTTTGTATACATATTCATACAGATATTATTAAAAATATTAGTTTAGAGTTTATTATTGATGATCATAGGTCGACACATGTTAATTTAAGTATTAATGCAAGTATTAGTTCATAGTCTATTATTGATAATTTTAAGTTTTTTTATATCATAAATGTAGAGTATTATTTTAAATTATATAGTTTAACTTTATAATGATCAACTTTCACTTTGTTTGTAAAACAATAGTGGATAATTAATTAAATTTGTAGTATTGTATAAAATTAACAAATTTTTTATCTGGTGAAATTAGTAATTGAACTAACATATAAATATAAAATTACATAAAATACTATGTTTAATTAATATTTAATTTTTTCAAGTAAGATAATACGGATAAAATTGTAAAGCAAATTAATAAGTTGTTAAATGAATTAAACTAGCTATAAACAATTATAATTTTGGGTTCAACATATTTTTGTCCTTTCTATAATTTCGGGTTCTTCCGTCAAAAAAAAAAAACAAATTGGGTTCTATTTATTTTGGTTTTTATCAGATATTTAATAAGTTATTATCCTTTTTGTTTTCGGAATAAAAATTGTATTTTTTTGAATAATAATTTGTTTGAGTTTTTTTTCAAGAGAAATTTTATGATTTGTTGTTGTTAATTTTTTTATATACATATTATATTAGTAATAATCTCATATATTGTTTGTTAACCGATTTATTAGAATAAATATATTTTTTTGAGTAAAAATTATTAGCCACACCAATTATTTAAGTCCAGGTCCGTCCCTGGTTTGACCGGATCAAGTGGGTTTGCCCAACCCATGTACACCCCTATATCAAGGTATTTCACATTAGACAAAGCCTAATATATATTTGAAACTGTTTTTTATTTTTTTGACTAAATATTTGAAACTGTTGTCAGAGCCGTATTCGAGCAAGGGCAACAAGGCCTACAGCCCAGGACCTCCAAAAAGTAGGGGTCTAAAAAAAAAAAGTGTAGTAGTTATATTACTTAGTTAAAATAAAATACTCAATCAATAGCTTAACAAAAAAGTCTTAATGGGTTAGCAATGATAACAATTGAGAATGATTTGTTGGAGAATATACAATATGAGGAATTGATCGAAAAATTATTTTAAAAAATGCTAGGAGGGAGACTTTTTTTATACAATTTTTTTTAATAAGAGTCTATATTAATTATTTGCCCAGAACCTCTAAAATGTCGGTTACGGCACTGACTGTTGTTTTCAGGTTTACCTGTGTTTGGAGTGTTGATAGTAATTTATTATTAGTGAAAGATAGGTTGTGGTTTTATTCTTTCTCTTGTTGTACTAATATTTTGTCATTTGTGTCTGCGGTCTGGTTTTAGATTTACTATGACACTTTCATAATTCATTGTATATTCTTGTGGTCCCAGCGATGATTCCATAAGCACACCGACGCATTTCTTAACAATATCATATTTGTTCTTTCTTTTATAGCAGCCATGTTTTAGCAAATAAATTATTAGCACACATATTATTTACTATATTTTTTTTGGACAATAGTTTATAGCACTTAACTTATTAACCTGCACCAGAAAAACCTGAATAGATATTGGTTGTGTAACCTCAAAAGATATTGGTTGTGTAACCTCAAAAGATATTGGTTGTTCTTGAATTTATATTCCTTAATCATTAGTAGTAAATTAAAAATTATTTATGGAATGATGAATACCTGTCTTCAAAGTGTATTTTCTATTGATATTGATTGATTGTATAAAGCAATATTGAAAATAAAATACTGATCAACCAACCCATTTGGAAAAGTAGATTCATGTTTCCTTTAATTTTCATTGCAGACCTGTGAGAGAAATCAATAATGGACATGCCCATGTTCTAGATTTGAGACGATTTGTTAATTTCCCTTTAAAGATATGCTGTATATATATTCAATAAATGTTCTTTACCTGAGAGGAATACATTAAAACAATGAGATTCAGTGATTTTGTTAACAATTAAAAGTTTACCTTTTAAGTGATGTATCTAATCTAAAAAGTAAACTTTTTTCTTCTTCAAAAAAAAAAAAAGTAAACTTTTTCTTATAATAAGTACTAGAAGTAGAGGAGTACTATCTAGTAAGAGGTAATATGCTGATAATTATCAAACCAGGACTGACTTACTATGAATTTTTATTGGCAGGTGTTTCTTCTCTGTCTTTTAAGTGGCTGTAGCATCTGCTGGTTCAACACAGTATGTTTTGTTCTATGCATTAGGAATTTTCCAATTAACCGAACGCTTGCATTATCACTTACTGTGAGTTTCAATGGTGTTAGTGCAGCCCTTTACACCCTTGCTGCCAATTCAATAGACCCTTCATCTGATTCGCTGTATCTTCTTTTGAATGCTCTTGTTCCCCTTCTTGTTTGCATTGCAGCCGTTATTCCGATTCTTCGCCAACCGCCTTTAGATCCTCTCCATCCTGATGCAGTTAACCGGGACTCGCTAATATTTTTAATCTTGAACTTCTTAGCCATTTTCACTGGCCTTTATCTCCTCTTGTTTGGCTCATCGGCTTCTTCAGTGGCTTCCTCTCGGCTCCACTTTGGCGGAACTGTTCTTCTCCTCGCCCTCCCGTTGTTTATTCCTGGCATTATATATGCTCGCTCGTGGGCTCAGCGTACCATCCATTCCAGCTTCCGTATAGAAGGATCCAGCTTCATTCTTGTTCATGATGATGATCTTGAGCTGCATAAAGAACTACTTAGCCGTGATGGTAGTGTTGTTGGCAATGGAGATGCTTACAGCCTGCTAAGTGACAATGGATCCATGTTTTCAAGTCAGAAGGAAAGCGATAATGATGTGTGTTGTGAGAGGATGATAGGCCAGGATCAGTTGACAATGCTAGGAGAAGAGCACTCAGCTGCAGTGATTGTCCGAAGATCAGATTTTTGGCTATACTACATTACATACTTCTGTGGAGGTACAATTGGTCTTGTCTATAGCAATAATCTGGGACAAATTTCTCAATCTTTAGGCCTTAGTTCCAGTACTTCTACCCTTGTTACTCTATATGCATCCTTTTCGTTCTTCGGCCGCTTGCTTTCAGCTGTACCAGACTATATTCGTAGGTGTGCATTCTCATCATTCTATTATAAATTGAGTTTAATTTTGATGCACTGTTGGTGTAAAAAGTTTTGTAGTGCCAAAACAATACAACCAATCATATGCATGATTTTAGAAGTATTTATGATTAAAGTCAGACTTTTTAATGATCTAACGATTATAATTGATTGATAGTGTATATGAATTAAATCTTAATACAATATATAGGAGAAAATAGTTTCTTTTCACCTTGTCTAGAATTATAAGTTAATATTGTATATAAAGTAGTAGCATTTATGATGAAACTGTCTTTGGCATTGCAGTAAGTTCTACTTTGCAAGAACTGGTTGGCTCTCCGTCGCACTTATACCAACACCAATTGCGTTCTTCTTGCTCGCTGCATCAGGCACTTCTCTGGCTCTGCATACAGGCACTGCACTAATAGGGTTGAGTTCTGGTTTCATATTTGCAGCTGCTGTTTCAGTTACGTCTGAACTGTTTGGACCCAATAGTGTAGGTGTCAATCACAACATTCTCATAACAAATATCCCAATTGGTTCGCTTCTGTATGGTTTTCTTGCCGCTCTAGTTTATGATGCCAATGCACAGTCAACACCGGGAAACATGACAACATCTGACTCAGTAGTTTGCATGGGAAGACAATGCTACTTCTGGACATTTGTATGGTGGGGATGCATATCTGTCCTGGGACTAGGTTCTAGTGTACTGTTATTCCTAAGAACAAAACATGCATATGAACATTTTGAGAAACACCGTATTTCAACCCAAGTTATTGTGTCTTAACTTTCGTTGTTAATAAGACATGATCATCATAGCACAGCTGAATTCGTTTCGACAGTAGCATAAGCTTTGTGTGTACAGGCGTGGAGAAGCAAGGCAAAAAGCTAGAGTGATATGTGAGGAACATTTGTATCGTAGTGTTATATTGTAGAGAGTTAGATATTCAAAATCGACGAGGATAAATATTTTGTTTTACTGTATAACATTGCACAAAAGAAATGAAAAATGAAAATAAAGAAAAGTGATTTGAGACATTGAGGAAATATGCAGCAATAATACAGAATGACATGTGGTCCTTCGGGAAGTTCTGCAGCCATGATTTGGTTCCAATTAAGCAAATTGTTTCTGTGCTTTGAACAGAGTTTTATGCTTTGGCCTTGTTTGAGGCATGCTGGATCCAAAGATGCTGCTGTCTTAATATTAAGTGTAGCCAAACATAAAATTTTAAAGATCTCCAGAATATGAGGCTCAAGTGCTGTAAAGCTTATAAAAAATAAAAGTACTGGATTACACTAAATTTAATGTTTACAGTACTGGATTACAATAGATAGCTAGCTAGCTAGATATTTTTTTAGGCTCCAGAATATTAAGTGTAATCCATTGAAGAACCGATGCATTATCGGTTCTTCAATGAAAGTGAAACTAAAAAAATGAGAACGAAGGGGCTATTAGTTAGGAATATATTTGAAAATAGTAACATAGATATATCTATTATCATATTATGTAGTAATTTGTATTAGTGATTGAGGATTATTCATTAACTGCTGAGGTTGATGTACATATAGATTTACAATGGCATCCTTAGAGTCCTAATAGAGATGCACTAGTAAAAAAATTCTCTGATTTCATCATCTTTGTTATGTATTGGAAAATAAATGAAAGAAATAAATAGTGTGTCTAGCCTAAGCCTCAAGATCAAGGGTAGATACAAAATGTAGGATCTTTTATACAAAGAAATAACCTCTCATATGCTAATGCCATCTTTTTTGCTGTAAACATTGATGCAGCATATTCCCTGCAAGCCTTTCCTCTCCTTGCTAGCCTCATTGGTCCTTCTTTCACCACTGCTTCAAGTGCCTCAAGAAGTGACTCTACATTGGGAGAGAACATGAAACCATACTCATGATCAACCAAAAGAGTACCTTTAATGCTTGGAAACCTTGATGCCAAAAGAGGCTTCCCACTCATCATAGCTTCCATCAAAGTAAGATCAAGCCCTTGTGGCCTAAGTGTTGGATTGACAAAAATGTCAATAGCATTATAAAATGCTCTCAACATGGAAGGACTCATTGATCCCAAAACAAGAACCTGGTTTCCTAAATCCTTGTACCTGTTACCCCATGGTCCAGAACCAGCAATAACCAAATACACATTAGGGTGTTTTGTTATTAGCCTTGAATATGCTTCATGAAGCAAAGGATGACCTTTGTCTTTAACTAATCTCCCGGCGACACCAAGTACCAAACTTGCATTCTCTGGAATCCCAATTTTGGTTCTAAATTCTCTTCCCAATTCAACATCTTCACCAAACTCATCCTCATCAACCCCATTAACAATCACATGAACTCTTCTTGTAGGAATTTGGTAGAAATCCCTTAGCATTTCACCACAACTATCACTAATAGCAACATGATGAGCATAACTTTGGAAGAATCTTATCTCATTAAGAACCTTAGGGACAACACCTTGTAAACTTTTGTTGAAAAGAGGTGAAATAGGTTCATCAGATCTTCTAGCTAAATCCTGAAAAATACTTGATTGCAAACTCTCAAGTGCTATTCCATGCCAAGACACTGCAAGATTTGAAAGGTTCCTAGCTACATAATGAGGAAGTGCAACACTTTCCGAATGAATAACATCAAAAGGTTCAATCTTGTTCTCTTCTTGAAATTGTTCCAATGCTTTATTGTATCTCCACTTTCCAAATTCACCTTCATGAAAATGAATAAAAGGGTTACCTTTGATTGAAGTTTTTTCATCTTGAGGTGATGTAAAAATATGAACTTTATGTCCTCTTTGAGCTAAAGCAGTATGAAGGGTGTAAGCATGGCGTTCCATGCCACCTGGAGTTGTACCAGTAGGCCATTTTCTTGTGAAAACAGCAATTTTGAGAGGTAAAATTGGTTTTTTGTGTGGAAAAAATGAGAGTTTGTTCCATGCAAATTCAGCTAAAGTAAGATCACCTGACCAAGCTTTTGATTGGTGGGAGGTAAAGGTGGTGCAAATAGAAGTTGTGGTAGGGGTGTGGAGAAGGAAAAGAGCTGGTATGGTGAATATGACAATGAAGAAAAGGGTGGTGAAGAAATAAAAATTTGAAGGGGAAATGGGTTTCTTTGTTTTGTTGTTAAAGGCCATTTCCTCTGAGAATTCTGAAGATGTGTGCATATAGAGAGATTTTTGTTTTGAAACTTTTGTGTGTGATTTGATTAATTTCTGTGTTGAAATTGAAGTTGAATATTAAGAGGAAATGGGGAAGAGTTAGGCAAGGAGACACTGAAGAAATAAGTGCGTTTGTCACGCCTATCTTTGATGCAAAAAGTGGACTTTGCATGATGATTTTTTAGGTAATGAGATTATTTATTTAAACTGCTTTGGTATTTCCCTATGCCTGCATATTGTAGACTTTGTAATGAAAAAAACTTACTTTAAATCCTTAATTTCTGGTTAAGATTTCTTTAGCGTTTTTTTGACAGAAGTTTTCTTTAGATTTTTTGAAAGTATTTATTGAGAGTAAACTCTAAATTAATAGTCACTCCTTTTATATGTTTTGGTAAGTTGGTCAATGTTAAAAAAGGTTTCCAAGTTTGTCATATTATTTGGCTAGCAACAACTTAATGTATTTGGAGTTTGCAGAATAATATTATCTTCAAGGGGTCTCGGTGGATGTCTATTCGTTGTTGATTGATGTCATATTTTTTTTTTGGTTTTCAGAGGAGCATCTCTTTTCTTTTTCGCTTATGGATTGACAACTAAGTCTTGTAGCATGTCTCCAATGTTCATAATTTGTCCTATTCTAAGAAGCCCCGATACTCTAAAATTGATTAAGTATCGTGTCAGATACCGTATCCGATACCGATACGCGTCAGATACTTTCCAATACTTCGTTATACGTATCGGGGAAGTATCCAATTATTAAATTAAATAAAAAAAAGCCGACACTTCTATGATATTTGTCAAATACTTCCCGATGCGTATCAGAGAAGTATCCATTGTTTATATTTTATCCATTCTTTGAAAAGAAATAAAATTGATCCAAAAGAGCTAATGATTTGGTTAATGTGCATACAAATTTTTAACTTTTGTCAAAGAAAGATGAAGAATATATGAAAGGAGCGACAAAATTATAGGTCATTAGTGGTGATGCGCATGACTGATTTTTTTGATAGTATTTAAGATATATAATTTATTTGTTTTGTAATTTTAATAATGTAAATATTTTTTTATTATCAATTTTAGTTATGTTTTATATATTTTGCATTTGTATATTTAATTTTTTATTGAAGTATCCTAGCCGTATCGTATCTTAAATTTTAAAATTTTCTCGTATCGTCGTATCCGTATCGTATCGTGTCCGTATCATATCAAGTATCTGGGCTTCATAGGTCCTATTGAATAGTAAGGGTTGTGTACCCTGTATTCCTTATAATTCAATTCTTGCTTATAAAAAAAATCTCCTTTTTAAAATATAAAAATATGTGTTTTCGTTAAATTTTTTGCACTTTTTAAAAAATGATAAATGTTGTTGATTTCAATAATAAAAAGAATTTGTTTATTAATATGTTCCTTTATTAATGCTATTAATGCTAGTTAGTAAAATAATTTAGTGAGTTGATAGTTTATTGAAGAAAAAAAGTACTCCCTCTAGCTATAAATATAAACAAAATACATTTTTTTGGTTCATTTGACTGTTACTAGTACTAGGGTAAATAGTCAATTTTGCTTATATTTGTGGTCAGAAGGAGTAATAAATACTAGAACTAGGGTAAATAGCTTTTTCCACGTCAAATGAAATCAATGTCATTTAAAGTTTTTTCACATATTAATGAATACAATCATGATATCAAAAGTAATAATACTTTTACTAAATTAAACATATATATTCGCTTGTTTCCTTCGGAATAGTGTATAAAATAATAATTAGACGGTGTAATTGGAAAATGATATATTGGAAATTGAAAACGATACCCGTTTTAAAACAAAAAATTTAAAAGAAAACGACACTCATTTTGAAACGGAAGGAGTAATGAATATAAAATTATACATGAGTTATCATATTAATTGATATATTGATATGAATGTGTAAAATAATTGTATACGACGTATTATACTAATTAAATTTTTAAGTGATTTGGAAAAATAAATAATTATAAATTAAATTATTTCCTCATGTTGTCACCAAGTTTATAGGTTAAAAAAACATGTTGTCAAACTAAGGGATAAGGAGTCAATCTTAATATTATAAGGTGGAATCTAAAAAATAATATTACATGAGATAAATCAAATCTGGTTTACTTTGCCAGGATGTAAAAAGCTATTTACCATTTTACCTTGTATGATTATGGTTGCATTTTGTATTTTAAAAAATGATTTTGATGATAATTTTACTAAAAATAGTAAAAGTTATTTTGAATTTATCTTTTTTTAAATTAAAAAAGTGATTTTGACATTCAATAACTTAAATATTCATGTTACATATTTAGCTTAATAAAAATCACAATTTTTAAAAAACTTAACTCCAAAAAATAACTTTTATAACAAATTATAAGCCAAAAAAATTTGTAATATTTTTTTTTGGTACATCAAAAATATAAATTGTTCCTCACCAGAGATTGATCCCTGGAACTTCCCCTATCAATACATTGTAAAATTCATTTTAAAAAATATAAATTTATTATATACATGTAGAAGATAGTTTTAAATAATCAATGAATCCCCGTAAGTAAGTTTGTGTGTTATTTATTTTAGTTCCTGTATGTTTTTTTTGTTTGAATTAATCCATGAATATTAAAATAACTTTGGTTTTAATTCTTAAAGCTAAAATTCGAAAGAAACTTATGAATTTTCCTGTCAATTTTTCTTTGAATTTTCCTGAGATTATATTTTCTGCCGATTTTCCTTGAAAATTTCTTATATATTTTAACTTTAAAGAGATTAAAACCAAAATAATTTTAACATTGAGAGATGAATTAAAAAAAAAAACGATGATGAAAAACTAATTGACGCTACTTCTCCTTAAAAGAGAAAAAAAGTTAAAATTAAAGACCTACTATTTTGTAGGCTCAAGTTGGATTGAGCTTGTTAAGTTGAATTGTGTAGTAGGTTGATTGTTTTAGCTAATAGAGTTAAGTTAAGTATTGCAGTTTGTTTTGGTTTTATGAAAGAAAAACCGTGAACCTAATGCAGTTTGATTTGACTCAATTTTAACTAAATGTAGCTTTTTACGGTTTTCAATTTTAATTGTATCAATTTATAGTTTTATTTTTAGATTGGTTCGTGATCACTAATTTAAACTTAGAAAGTAGTATCGTTGAATTATTGGAGTTGTGGGTTAAGTAGCTGGCGAAGGCATAAGTTATAGTGCATAAGTCATACTTATGCACCGTGCATAAATATTAAATACTTCATATTACTTAGTGCACCCCTAAATTTTTAGCGCACCCTCAACTAAATTGCTTAGTGTATCCACCAAATTTTTAGTGCATTCTCTAATTTGAGGGGTGCGCTAGAAATTTGAGGGATGCACTAAGTAAATTGGTTGGAGATGCGTTAGAAATTTAGGGAGTGTGTTAGAAATTTTTATTATTTATATACGGTACATAAGAAAAAAGTTTATGCACCATAACCACTGACGAATGTTATCGTCTAGCTCCAGCCTCGGTATTGGAGGGGAGTGCGGTAAGAATGTAATCCAACATAGCTAACCTACCTAGCGAGTGTGTTTTTGTTTTCCTTCCAACTATGGCTCTCTTCCTCCAAACACATTACACTCTCTCTCTACCTTCCAAACCCTTCTTAATTCCAAACCCTTCCCTTCCAACACATCCCAAATCCCAATTGCAATTCTCCAACCACCGAAATCCCACACACCGTTCGCCGCCGTCATCATCCGTCTCCGCCTACTCCAGGGAACAATCACAAACGACTCCTCGCAAGTTGTCACAGCCTCTTATGACTGTCGCGGTCTCAGCTGCACTATTTCTCTGCTGTGGTATTCGCGTTTGTTCGGCCTCTTCGCCGCCTCTAACCACCGTTGTTCAGCCAGAACAAATTATTCAAGGTTTCCAACGCTTTTTTATTAGTTGATTCGGTAACTTCTATATTGAAATATCCTATAGATTTTGTTTACTCAAGGGAATTTTTTTTTGTTGTTGCTACAAGGAAAAATAAATTTCTACTCAATAGAAATTTGCAAAAGAAATGGAAAAAAAATTGAGCTAAAGAAGATGTAGAAGTTTTTTAGGTGTTATGCTGTTTTTATAAATAGATTATTTCTTTGGTAATATACTTTAATTACATTCTTTAATTATGTTCTTTTAACCTTAGTCTTCTAAATAAAGTTCAAAAAGTCATGCATAACAATTGCATAACAATGTTGTGTCTCCCAAATCTGTAAATGTGATCTTTAAGAGAATTAGTTTTGCAATTTAGAGAGAAATGAAAGCACCAATTTGTAATGATCTAGATATGGGAATTGGTAAATAAGTGATGAAAATTGAACTGATATTGAATAAAATGAAATTGCAAATTCCACTGTGTATGGAAGGCAAAAGTACAAAGAAGTTACTAAAGGGAAAAGAAAATAGTTTCAGTACAGAGAGAAAGAGAAGAAGGAATTAATTGACATTACACATTCCATAACCCATTATCTCATTCTCTAATTCCTATATAGCCTCATTTAGTCACAAAGTCTTGTAACTGTTGGTTTGGTTTCTTCTTTCTCTCACCACATCTCACACCCACGTTTTCCTCCACCACTTTGGATTCTTCTAGTGCCACATGTCCTTGGTGCATGGCAGTAGCGCAGCTTGTTGCCCGTTTACGTTCCGTCTATATGTAATTATCTTATATATATAACTGAAATTTAGCAAGTAGCATTGACAAACACTTCAGATTAAAAGCGTGAATGTTGATGTTTGACATATGTTAGTGACATAAACATGCGATCAGTTTCTCCGTGATAGGGTCGTGTACTGTCCGGTGTTCATGTATGTGTCAGATGTTTCATATATTCCAATGCAATTTGAATTTTTTTATTGATTTTTAATGGTTTTGCTTAATTACATTACAGATTTAGTTATCTGGTAATGAAAGTTGAATTGGATTTGCTTCTGTCTGAAAAGTGAAAATGATGCGGACAGAAATCACGAAATTGTGATTTGTGGTTTATTTATGTTTGCAGAGGATAATGATGCAAGGAATCATGATGACAATGAAAATATAGATGTAGATAAGGAATTAGAAGCATCTTTTAATGCTTGGAAGTCTAAAACATATGCATTGACCGTTCCTTTGAAAGTTGTTGCTTTGCGTGGCTCTATTCCTCCTTCATGGATCAAGGTCTGTCAACTTCGACATTTTCATTAACTTGTGTTATACGGTTAAATATCTTTTTCTATTGTTGATTGCAATTTGTGTTGTCTCTCACCAGTTGGTCCTTGGGAGCAGTTGTCCTGTTTTCTTCCCCATCTGCAGTTGTGTTGTTTGCTTGAAAGTTCTAGTTGATGTCTTGCTGTTATAAACTCTTTTTAGTCGTCAACTTGCACTTCATTTCCTGAAAGTGTGCTAATTCTTTACTGGAATTTCCTCTGATTCAGCCATATCATTTAATACAACTTGTAGTTATAGTTGATAATAGATTTTCAGTAAGTTATTTTTTTAGTTTTTCATGTGAATTTTTCTTCAATTTTAGGACTTCATAGATTCTCAAGGGAAAAGAATGAAGTTTAAAGTGAAGTATTATGCAAGTCTTGAGAGTATCTTCTCTGATCTATCCATTCCCTTTACCAAAGAAAATCATGGCCCAACGTCTGCTTTGGCAGCCGATATTGTTGGTATTGGTGATTCTTGGCTCAAATTTGCCATTCAAAAAGCGATAGTTGAACCAATACAGGATGTAGAAGATCAGGAATGGTTTAAAAGCTTAGCTGAGAAATGGAAGGTAACATTATAGTTTCATTTTGTATTCCTTCTCCTTAGAAATTGTTTCTCAGGATTGGGTTTATCCTTTTATAATGAAGACTATTCATTTTCTACACTTTGTTCGGCTCGATTTTGATGCATCATCGTTCATGAGTATGCATGTATGAATTTTTTTTAATGAAAAACAAATTGAAGCAATCAAAGTCATCTTCTTTTATGAGTATGCGTGTACTTGGCTATGTTAGATATTTTTAATTGTGTGTATAACAATTTAAAATGAGTGTTATTCATAACGTTCTCTTGCTTACATGGTAAAGTGACATCACTATACCTAGTTCTTTTGTACACAGGCATAGTCTTACTGAATTAACATGCTAGCAAAATTAAATGGATTTTACTGCTGAAGATGATAACATAACATCTAATATCTCATTGGTTCATGTTGCACATGCTCAAGATTAAATATTGCGTATTCATGGTTAGCTGTTATCCTTTGCAAATGTCTGTTGTAGATAGTATAATATTACATTCCCTGACAAAGTTCCAGGTATATCTACGCAGGAACTCTGAGGGAGAAATGGATTCTGAAGGCAATATATGGGCTGCCCCATATCGATGGGGCTGCATGGTAATAGCATACAAGACAAATAATTTTAAAAATCATAAGTTGGCTCCAATAGAGGTATGTTGTTTTCTAATGAATCCTGTAATTTTCTAGTAAAGCATTTGTTAGATTAGATTATTTAAACTGGAATTACAGGACTGGGCAGATCTATGGCGGCCTGATCTTGCAGGGAGGATTTCCATGGTAGATTCTCCTAGAGATGTTGTTGGTGCAGTTTTAAAGTATATGGGGGCATCCTATAATGCAAATGACATCAATTTGGAAGTAAATGGTGGCAGAGATGCTGTTAAGCATAATTTAGCTTTGCTTGCAAAACAGGTATTGTCACCGGATTTAGTGTTGATGTTGATTTTGATTGGAATAGAGGAGCAAAGCCATACAAATTTAGTTAACAGAAAAAAGTATTTTCCATTCTGTTTTTATGTATCTGTAGGTTCGACTCTTTGATAGTGAAAATTATCTAAAGGCTTTTGGAGTTGGAGATGTGTGGGTAGCTGTTGGATGGAGTAGCGATATTATTCCTGTTGCTAAACGCATGTCTAATGTTGCAGTTATTGTTCCAAAGTCTGGAGCGAGTTTATGGGCAGATCTTTGGGTATGCCTCACATTGCTGCTTTGTTTTAGAAGATTTGTCATCTCTTTGCTTAATGGTTTTGAGGGATTATATATAGAATGATATAAATTATACAAATGAAATTCAGATTTACCTATTTTAATTGATAATAGTCTTGAATTTATCTCGTTTTAGACACCTAACATTGACTTTGGGTTTTCCCTAGGCAATTCCTGCTGCCTCTAAGCTTCAAACGAGTCGGATTGGTGGGCGCATCAGGGGACCATCCCCAATAATCCATCAGTGGATAGAGTTCTGTCTGCAATCTGCAAGAGCATTACCCTTTAAGCAGGAGGTGATCCCAGGTTCATCTCCCCCTCTTCTTCAAGGTCATTCCACCAATGTGCCCTTGGAGTTGACCAAGGGTGGGCCAAGGCTAGACACCAATCTCGTCAATGGAGCACCACCACCTGAAATTTTAGAAAGGTGCGAGTTTCTAGAGCCATTATCTAATTCAGCAGTGTCTGACTACCACTGGTTGCTCGCCTCAATCCAGGAACCTGGCAATGGATTGATACACAAAATGCGTCAATATATCTCGTCATTGGTTACAATTTTTGGTGGGTTTAATTCAAAGCTGACTTGAAATCAGAGTTATTGGGCTGTGGAGTACATAGCAAGGATCTGGGATTTTATGACTTTACTAACAAGAAACTTCATAGGTTGACTGATATTGTTTTAATACTTGTGATTGATTTTCAAGATTATCGGGTGGGTTGTGAAAGGCAAGAATAAGTCAATAATGCTGGAGTTGTACGAGTTTTTTTTTTTGTTTTTGAAAAACTCAGTATCCAACTAATCCGAGGGGTCCATTCCCACCGTCCACTTGCGGGGGTCCATTTAAAGCTAGATGCCCACCAAAATCTACACTAGGGGAAATCAAACCTGAGACCTTGTGAGGAGCCCCAAGGTCCCAAGCCAACAACACTAGTGGAGTTGTACGAGTTAACTGCTGGTTCTGCATATGGTTGAGAGAAACTCCAAAGTTTTTTTTTTTTTTTGAAATTCAACAGAAAATGTGATTTATGTATTTAGTAGGTGAAGTAATCTGTCTTTCATGTATTCATGTCTCGTTGAGAGCATTTATTGTTATTACAAATCAACATGAAGCAAATATTGGACAAGTTCTTAAAGCTGAGAAGAGTGATTCTAAAAATCATTGTCGCCTTTTTATGCCATCTTTGTTCTTGCTCTCCTTCCCGTTCACAGCTTTGAGGAGATTTTTCCTCATGTCTCCTTTCTTGTGGATCCCCAAAATCCTCATGACTCGTGAGAATCCCATCATTATGAAAATAACTAATTTTTTATTTTATTTTTAATCAAATAAGATATAAAATATTAAATTTAATTATAAAACAAATGAAATATTAAGATTCCACCCTAGAGCCTAGTTTTCTCTTTCTGTTTTCTTTTCTTTTGTTTGTCAATGTAGCATAAACTATTGAAATATTAAAATGTTACTATGCTATGATTCTTGTCTCAGCGATAAACATAACTAGTATGTTAGTCCGTGCCGTGCACGGGATTATTTTCTTTTTTAATATTATATTTTAATTTATTCTTAATAATTATTTGATTACTTCATTTTATTATTCAATAATAATTTGAGATATTATATCTTATGCATTGTTTAAAAATAAATTGTTAGAGTAAATATATTTTTTTACATATATTTTTTTAAATCACAAAACCCTCACATTTTTTCGGCAAAAAAAAAACTCACATTCAGCGAATTTTAATGTTTATTATAGATTTATTCAACTTAATTTCATTAAACTACATTTTTTTTAAATAAAATGTAAAATAAAATATATTTTTTCATCATCTTTTCACCTTGTTTCGTAGTAATCCATATATAAATTAAAAAAAATACGTAAAAATAAACAACCTTGCATATCACGAAACACCCACATTTTTTCGTCAACTGAATCTCGTCAAACTACATGTTTTTATAAATTAAGATACATTTTCCCATCAATCTCTCACTTTGTTTCAACTTGGTTAGTAGTAATCTAGATGTAAATTTTTAGAACAAAAAAAAATTCAAATAAATAGACAACCTTGCATATCACGCAACTCATATATTTTTTCGTTTCTAGTCCTCATTGAAATTACAAAAAAGATAGTGTCGTGTATTAATATATGGGTATAAATATTGATCATCGTGTAAATTATAAAATAGGAGTGTTAATATAAGTCATATCATATTAATAGGAGTGTTAATATAAGTCATATTATAAAAAATAGGTTTTTCGTATTAATATGTGTTTAAATATTTAAGTTCTTATTAAAAAAAGTCTTTTGTCTCGTATTAATAAATTTTGTATTAAAACATTCGTAGAAATATAATTCCATAAAAACTATAAAAAAAAACCCCGTACATGAGTATAAATATAGCTCCTGTAGAAATTACAAAAAAAATAGTCCTCTTATTAATATATGGGTAGAAATATAACTCCTCACAGAAATATACGTTCTCGTAAAATTACAAAAAAAAAATCTCTAGAGTGATCTCCCACATTCTCGTATTAATATATGGTTTTTATTTTTAAATTACGTAGACGTTCAATTTATATCGATTTATTTAAATATGAAAAATAATACTCTAGAGAGTGATCTCTCACTTTCCGTTCTCAACAATATGATATTTTATCTCCCGTCATCGTAGAAATTATTAAAAGAAATATAAACCTTGTATGATATATGATATAAATATAAATCAGGTGTAAATTAAAAAAAAAAAAAAATAGGCACTTGTATTATTATATTAGTATAAATATTTATCCCGTGTAAATTACAAAAAAAAATTATATTAATATAAGTGTAAATATTTTTCATAAGCAATAAAATAAAATATCATAAAATTGCTTCAAAAAAATCATAAAAATATAGTTTTAGTTGTTGGTGGAATCGAACTGTGTATCTCATACTAAATTTTGTTCGTGAGAGAGACATAGATGACACACATAAACTTTGATTCATTATAGATTGTTTCGTGAAATTTTGTTCATGAGAGAGACCTCCGTAAAAATAAATCATACATGACACTCAACATTCTTTCATCTTGTTTCAACATATTTCGCAGAAATTCACATGTAAATTTGAAGAACAACAAAAAAATACAAAGAAATATAAATTCATGCATATTACAGAACTTCCACATTTTATTGTAAGAAAAAACTCTCAGATTCAATAATCTTCCTTCATTTATTGTAGATTTATTCAACTAAATCTCATCAAACTACATTTTTTTTTAAAAATATAGTGTAAATTAAGATGTATTCTCACACTATTCTTCCATCTTGTTTCCTAGTAATTCCACATGTAAATTTAAAAAAAAAGACAAATATACAGACAACCTTGCATATCACAAAATTCCCACATTTTTTTCTTCGGAAAATAACTCTTTCATATTCAGTGATCTTCTTACGTTTATTGTAGATTTATTCAAGTTAATCCAACCAAACTATATTTTTTAAATACAATGTAAATTAAGATATTTTTTTCATCGTTATCTCACCTTCTTTTTAATCCCCCAATAAATTGCTATTTTTTTTGCACACACACTTTCTCTTTCCTTATTTTTGGTACATCGGAAGATACACACTTTCTCTTTCAAAAAAACAAAAACCACCAAATAAAAAATTGTAACAAACTTTTATTTTTTGGTGCAAAATTTATAACAAACTTTATGTAAAAAAAAAAAACAAACAAACTTTGTTACAAAAAATTAGAAAGAAAGGTATAATAGGTAAAATATAACCTAAATTGTCAAAACGATAAATAATAAGAAACAAATATTTTTTAGAAAACGACAAATAAAAAGGAATGGAAAGAGTATTAAAGCACATTTGAAAATAATCAAAATGTATTACCGAAAACAATATATGTCACCAAACAAATTTATGATTAATTCTTTCAATGTGAGTAATAATGCATAATAATCAATGAGTAAAAACATTGGTCTATTAAACTAAATGACAAAATTGAATAAAATTGTCAATAAAAAGTGCACAATAATGCATTAAAATTAAACAATGAAAATCTGTTGTTTGACAATCATAAATTTGTCTAATCTTTCTTAATTTTTATATTGGTCTTCATATATTTGGTTGTGGATAAATCACCTTCATCAGGGTAAACTCTCTTAATTGATATACCATCAACTTGTCTACGACATCTAAAACAGTTCTATCTTTGACCTTGTCCTCTACTGTTTCATCAAACTTTGTTATAAGATCTTGTGAATCGCACTGATAAAATATTAGAACATATAAAGTATGAATTGCATAGATAAAAATTAGAAAAATATAAAGTATGAATTGCAATGATAAAAAATTAGAAATATAGAGTATGAAACTTATTAATACACAAAATTATTGATAGTATCATAGTAATAAGTCAAGAAGAAAAAGTTAATCTATAGATTTAATAAGTTAAGATGAAATAGTTAATCTATGAAAATTGATTTTTTAAATGAAAATTTTAGGTGCTTACCGTGGAACTATATTTGATGTATGTCTTTGACTCTGCTTGCATTAATACTCTGTGCCATGATCTTCTTATATATTATGTTTTTGACACGACTGATACCACCAAACACCTTCATCAATATATTTGATTTCAACCATGATTATAAACTTTGATTCATACAATTTATTCACAGTGATAAATTATGCTAAAAAAAAATATCTAAAAAAAATATAAAAAAAAATCTTAGAGAAGCTCTAATTGAATGCCACGTAAGCAATATTTCCTGAGAATGCACGAGAGAGCTCCGTGAACCTATCGTAATGTATATAATAGAGATAGAGATATATATAAATAAATATAAAATGTTTTTATGTATACAAATATTTTGGTAAACTATTCAGGCGCGCACACCCCCCCCCCTCATTTCTCTTTAACCCCCCTAGAATCCCAAAATACCCTTGATTGAATTTGAATAAATTTGTGTAATTCGGGATCTAGATCCCGAAGTAAGCTTCTGTACGCACGTCCCAAAATCGCGTGTTTTGGGGGTGCAGGCACCATTTCGGGATCTAGAAGCCGAAATGGTGCAAGTTTTTAAGTTCAGTATCGATACTGAAAAGTTCAGCATCCATATTGAAATGATTTCTGGGTGAGTTTTTGGGGTGCAGGCACGTTCAGTATCGATGCTGAAAAGTTCAGTATCCATATTGAAATGATTTCTGGGTGAGTTTTTGGGGTGCAGACACAGTTTTTAAGTTCAGTATCGATGCTGAAAAGTTCAGCATCCATACTGAAATGATTTTTGGGTGAGTTTTTGGGGTGCAGGCACATTCAACATCGATGCTGAACAACATCCATACTGAAATGATTTCTGGGTGAGTTTTGGGACCATTTCGGGATCTAGAACCCGAAATGGTGCAAGTTTTTAAGTTTAGCATCGATACTGCAAAATTCAGCATCGATGCTGAAATGATTTCTGGGTGAAAATAGCTCATTTCGGGACGTGGATACCGAAATGCATTTCGGGATCTACGTCTCGAATTTTGTTGAAATACTTCCTAAGAGAAAAAAAGGTAGTTAGGGGGGGAAAGAATATTGGGGGGTTAAAGAAAAATTTTCCTTATTCTCATATCCTACTCAGAGAGACTCTTTAATTTCTCCCTTGTTTTTACATTTTGCTGATAAAATTTATCCACCAGTAGATCACCAAATGGGATAGTTTTCTTAAGAATCCTCATTTGAAGATGGCAAAATTGACTTCTTTGAAAAGAGTTATGTTTATAGTATTTATTTTCTGCAAAATGTTAGTTATTGTTTCACTAATTTAATTAGAGTTTAATTATATATTTGGTTCCAAATGTTTATTTTATGTTTTAATTTGATCTCAAACGTTTTAAAAGTTTCAAATAAGTCTCAAACGTTTATTTTGGATTTCAATTTGATCCCAAACGTTTTAAAAGTTTCAAATAAGTCTCAAACGTTTATAACATTTGCATTAGTTAGTCCCCTCCGTTTATCAAAAAAATAGTCCCCTCCGTCAAAAATTTTTCCCCAATTTATAATCAAGGTACATTAAACAAAGCGCACTACATGATACAAAAGACAGAAAATGTCAAATGAGCATTATGTTATCTAACCAGAGTCTCAATTTCTTGCATTTCTGATATATGGAAAGAAAAAAAGGATGTTAGAGTAGGATAGAAAGAAATAACCTGCATTGGGTCTATGTCTGCATTGTATAATTACTAGTTACAACACCCGTGCAAATGCACGGGAGACCTACAAATATATATATGTTAGATGGTTTTTCTAATTGATATGATAATTATTATTTGACATTGAAATGAGATGACATAAAATAATGATTCAAAAAAAATATGTTTATATAAATATACCTTTAAGTGTTGTAATATATAAAAATATAATTGATCATCTGCCAATAATAATTCATAATAATCTGTTTATGTTTTTTTTTAGACTACCTGAAAAATTATCATAAAGAATGTGTAAACTAATGCAACATCTTTTAGTAAGGAAAAATTCTCTTTTGCTCCCCCAACATTCTTTTTCCCCCCTAACTACCTTATTCACCCTTGTACGAAAATTTCGTGATCTAAAACCCGAAATGTATTTCGGTATCCACGTCCCGAAATGAGCCACTTTCACCCAGAAATCATTTCAGCATCGATGCTAAACTTAAAAACTTGCACTATTTGGAGTTATAGATCCCGAAATGGTGCCTGCACCCCAGAAATCATTTCAGCATCGATGTTGAACTTAAAAATTGTGCCTGCACCCCCTAAAACTCACCCAGAAATCATTTCAGCATCGATGCTCATAAGTTCCGCATTGATGCTGAACTTAAAAACTTGCACTATTTCGGGTTCTAGATCCCGAAATGATGCATGCACCCCCAAAACTCACCCAAAAATTATTTCAACATCGATACTGAACTTATCAGCATCGATGCTGTACTTATCAGCATCGATGCTGTACTTAAAAATTGTGCCTACACCCCCCCAAAACTCACCCAGAAATCATTTCAGCATCAATGCTGATAAGTTCAGCATCGATGCTGAACTTTCGGGTTCTAGATCCCGAAATGGTGCCTGCACCCCCAAAACTCTGCACATACTTCGGGTTCTACATCCCGAACTTCATTTCGGGATCTACGTCCTGAATTGAAGGGCAATTTAGAGTGTTAGAGGAGTAATAGAGAAATGTGGAGGGGGGGGGGGGGGGGGGGAAGAGAAAAGATCTTTAGTTTCCATGTCTTATTTGAATTAAATATGATTTAATTGTTAGTCTCTTTTGATAATCATCATATGATGAATTAAATATGATTGAAGCACCATACACTAATAGACAATAAAGATTTAAATTAAACATCTTCTAGTAAATTAGACATCAAATAATCTTTTATAATATTTAGTTATTAATGTAAAAAAGTATGAAGGGGTTAATTTATTTTATCACTGATGATTGATTAGATATTACATCTATATTATAAATTAAATTTCAAATATAATCAATAATAAATCGGTCTAATAAATGATAAAAGATTTGAACTCTAAACACGTGTTTTTTTTTTTACGCAAAAACAAGTGGTTATGAGTTCAATTTTAAAACTTACAAAAAATAAAATAAAACATTGAGATACTCTTCCCTCTTTTAAATATCAGAAAAGGTTAATAAAAATTGTTATATTTTGCACATGTTTAGACCAAATACACACTTTTCTCTTATACTTCCTCCGTCCCATTGTATAAGCACCTTTACTACAAAAATCTAGTCCAAAAATATAAGTCATTTTACAATTTTTGTATTCCAATGCAACTTAGTAGTAATAATTAGGGGTATGTGTAAGCAAAAAAGTAATAAATGTACCTAGTAAATTGTAAAGGGGCTTATATTTTGAGACTAGACTGTTGTAATAAAAGTGCTTATATAATGGGACGGAGGGAGTATTGAATATCGGGGGTAGCACACACTGGTGTTAGCTCAATAATAAGAATAATTATAATCTAAAGGTGTCGTGTTCAAATAGTTGTAAAATGGTTATTAATATCAATAATTAATACTACAAATTTTCCCCACCCTAATTTAAAATAAAAAACAAAAGAAATACCGGGGTAGTAATAAATAGCCTCATTACAAAGCAATGTCTTCTAGCTTTCACCGTCACTACAATACATATAAGTGTGAATAGAATGATTGATATAAACGATAAATGTAGCTAAGCCTCATTCCTTGGCCAGCTGTGTCCCCTTAATGTTTTTGTCCTCTCAATACAAAATCATTGCAACATTATTTCTTTCTCACACAAAGTTATGGACGACAATGGTGATAATCAACCTTTGTTCAGTAGCAAATTTGGTGTGATACTAATTGCCATGGGTTCAGCTAGTTTTGTTGTAACAATGTACCATCTCATAGTCATTTGTTGCCAAAACGCAACCGAACAAGCCCGGCAACACGATCATCCATCGACACAAACACCGAGTGTTGAAGAGGGTTGTTTGGTGTCACATCAAATTCCATCCCACAAGTATGAGAAGAAGAAAAAAAATGATGAAAATGATGAAGATGATTTTGTGACTTGTGCTGTGTGTTTGGGAGATTTTGAGGAGGGTGAGGAGTTGAGAACTATGCCTTCTTGCATGCATTCTTTCCATGTACCATGCATAGATATGTGGCTCATTTCACATCTTAATTGTCCTGTTTGTCGCACTGATGCCACCCCTTCCCCAGCGGTGTCTCGTTGTTTACCGCAGGTTGGTTCTGCTGAGGTGAATGTTGATCAAGGCATAAATATAGTGCAAATAATTGTCACCTAAAACATGTTGCTAAAGAGAAGGGTTTAACAAAGTAATTTTTGAATCTAACTCAACAATCACTCTTGATCTTATTGTCAAGGGATGTGTCTGACGAACCACTTGTGTTTGAATATCATTACCCGCATCAATCGCCTTCAATACAGGAATGAGAGGTATCTTTCCAACATATTTATAGGTAGGCAAACTAGGTTGCAGACTGGCTTGCGAGTCATGCTCTTACTATTTCTACGGGTATTCATATTCTCCATCATCCTCCGTCGGGTTGTATTAGCCTCTTATGACAGGATAGTGCTGGTGTCAGATTAAGTCATAGAGTTCCTCTTTAGCTTGGCCTAACGGTCTCCCTTGTAGCCAAAAAAATAAAAATTCATGGTCCGATCCTAAAATGTAAATTGTAGTACACAATTAATTTTTTTTTATATCTTAACCTTTCAGATTTTAGAAAGAATGAGACTTTGATAATACCTAATTCAGCAAAAATATATAAAATTTAGGGTTAATACAAGAGTAAAGCATAGAATTTTTATATTACAGAGGGTAATCTCCAATATTTTTTTCAAGAGGTGTAAAATAAATTGCGTATTTTACAGGGCGTAAAAAAATATTAATCCTAAAATTTAACTCATAATTATTTTAGCCGAAAAGAGGTTGTTGTAAAGCATTTGTGTTCTCTACGATAATATTTTCATAACATTTGCGAGCTTTGATTATATTTTTTAACAAAGAAGAATTGTGTATGATTGGATCTAGCAAACAGAGTTACAAACTTTTAATTGAAACTGTAGTCTTACACATTAAATCTACGTAACAACTTCTAAAATATAATTGCTTTTCATAAGAGGTGACATGTGAATTCAACAACAATATTAAATCTTACATGACATTTACGTGATTGAAATTAATTTTGAATTCTTTTTCTTTTGGCTTAATTACAGTTTTAGTCCCCCTATTTTCATTATCTTGCACTTTTGGTCCCCCTATTTTAAAATCAAACAAATTTGCCACTCTATTTTCATTTCTTTTGCACTTTTAGTCCATACTTCATTTTATCACCAAAAACCCTTGATGTGTCACCAAAAATGCTTATGTGACAATACTATGTCATTAAATTAATTTCTTTTATAATAAATATTATTTATAATAATTTAATAAACAAAACAAAACTACATAATCAAAATCAACTTATATGAAAATCAATTTCACGATCATCTTCTCATTTTCGCCATGCTTCCATTATTTTGTCTCGGACATCTTAGTATCAAACAAACAAACAACAACCACCACCACCATGGGAGATGTAGAAAAAGAGCCAAATTCACCATTTATTCAATCCCCATAACACAGATTAAAATCATCATGTAATCATTACCGAAGGAATCCCTCTAATTGATCTCTCCCCCATAAACTACCAAGATCATGAAACCACTATCACTCCAACTTCCATCCAAGGCTTAGTCCAAGAAATGGGTAAAGCATGTAAATAATGGCGTTTCTTACAAGTGATTAATCACAAATTACCTTTAGATAAACGTGAGAGGATTGAAAAATCTTCGAAGAAGTTTTTTGGACTTAGTTTGGATGAAAAACTTAAGGTTAATTAGAAGAGACGAAATTAATTTGCTTGGGGTATTTTGAAGCAGAGCATACCAAAAATGACGGGAAAGAAATTTATGATTTTAACCTAACTTTCGTATAAGTTGATTTTGTAATTTTGTTTTGTTTTTAATTTAACTCTGTGTTATACGATTTGATGTAAAAGTGTTTTAAAAAATATTAATGGTTTGATGAAAATTAAAATGTATAAAAATTATTAAGATAGAAATTAAGAAGATTGAAATTATAAAAGTTAAGAATAGTTTTAAAAAAACAAAAGAAGTTAGAGTTTTAAAAAAAAATCGTTAAGGGCGTTTTAGGAATTATAAAAAAAGCTACACCAAAAGAAAAGTATTCCCTTTATATATAATAATATAGATTTAATAATAATTTAATTAATTATTGAATTATTATAAATAATATTTATTATAAAAAAATTAATTTGATGACATGGTTTTGCCACGTCAGCATTTTTGGTGACACATCGTCATTTTTTTTGTGACAAAATGGAACCTGGACTAAAAGTGCAAAAAAAATGAAAATAAAATGGCAATTTTGTTTGATTTTAAAATAGGGGGACCAAAACTGCAAGATAGTAAAAATAGGGGGACCAAAACTGCAATTAAACCTTTTCTTTTTCTTCCAATCCAATTGCACGCATTCTTCTTTTTCTTCTGATCTAATCTCAGTAGTTGTCCCAACCGCTCATTCAATCTCATAGTAGCTCATTGTCGCCCAAGCTAAGCTAAGCTTCGCTCATCGCCATAAAGGTTTCCATCTTTCTCTCTCTCTATCTCTCGAATCTTGTTCAATATCGTCTTTGATCTTTATGATTTAGGGTTTTTGATTATTTTTTAGTGAAATGTCAAATATTCTCCTAAAATTTAAAAATTCATCAAATATCCCCATTAAAATTTAAAAATAAACAAATACCCTCAATGCTACGAATGAGCGCAGGGACAACTAGTGAGATTGAATTGGAGGTAGAAAAAAAAGAAATAACTTTTGTTATTGGATTGGAAGAAGAGAAAGAAATAAATATGGTAGAAAAGAAATAGATAAGTTGAAATTAAGATCATAAGATAACTTGACCAAAAAAAAATTATATAATATAAACTGATAAAATATAGAACACCTAAAATATACTTTATCAAAAATAAAAATAGTTAAAATTATTTTATTAGAAAAAAATAATTTATATTTTTTACTTAAAGTAGTTAATTTCACGTGACATTCTTTTATTGGTTGAAAGCACACATGCTTTTTCTAATCTACCTCCACGATTTGGGGGTATGTACTTTTATGCATTTTTTTTTTTGGTTGAACATCCTCTTATGTTTTCTACTAACTATATATTAATATATACTAAGTAAGTTACTAATTAACCCTTTTTAAAATCTAATCACAATTATTTAAATTTTTATTAACGTCCTTTATCGTAATTAACTAAATATGGAGAAGTTGTTTCCCACACAAATCAACAATTAGTCACAGATTTAGTCAAACAAAAAAAAATTAGTCACATAAAAAAAAAACTAACATGCTATTTGTGCTCCACTTTTTGAGTTACTTTATTAAAAAAAACTAACTAATTTTTAAAGATTTTTTTTTGCAAAAAGCAGCTTAGTGTGATACTATAAAAAAAATAAAAAAACCACCTATTTTTTGACTGAAAAAAAAAACCAACATGTTATTTGTGCTCCACGTTTTTTACTTACTTTGTTAAAAAAACTAGCTAATTTTTAAAGATTTCTTTTTGCAAAGATTATTTTGAATTCCATAGAAATAAGTGCTATAAAGTTATATCATGGGCGACAAAAACAGTTTAATGATACTATGTTTGTGCTAAGTTACTCAAATTATTAAAAAAAAAACTACAAAAAAAAACAAAAACTAAACAGAAGGTATCCTTTTTATATAAGTTACTCATAAGGCTAGAACACAATATGATAGTTTTCACTCTAAACCATCTCTCATCCTGACTACTACTTCTCCCTACTTTTTCCATCACTTTATCTTTGCTATTAATGTTCATGACAGCATCTTCTAATTAGTAAGTTTTTTACATTATTGTTGTTTTGACTTTTGTTCCTATGAGTAACATAATTTTCATCGCATGCTAAATTGAATTGACTACATTTCAAGTGTCAATAGCGTTTGAAAATAAAATAATATTTTGCAGGAAAAACTTTCATGTGGAAAACTTTAGCAACAGCTTTACGATCAAAACGGGACATTGTTTTGACTGTAGCTTCTAGCAGAATTGCATCTTTATTGTTGCCTGGAGGAAGGACAGCTCATTCAAAGTTCAAGATTTCAGTTCCAGCACTTGAAATCAAATATTCTAGTAAAAAATATAAATTATTTTTATCATAAAGTAATTTTAACTATTTTATATTTTCTATTTTTTAAAATTATTTTTATCATAAGTGTTATGTTTTATCAATTTATATTATAGTCCATAATTCTAACCATTCTATTTCTTTTATTTCCTTTCCACAAAGATTTCATTTTTTTTTTCTCTCTTCTTCCTTCAATCTAATTGCGAGCTAGAGTTCTTTTTTTTTTATTCCTTCAATCAAATCTCGTTGTTGTCTCCGCCACCCAAATTTTCCTCTTTCTCTCTCTAATTTCAACTCTTCTATTGTGGTGTAAAATTTTGGACTACTATTACACTAATAAAACAATTTAGTATATTAGTAGGGCATAGTTTTAGTATAAAAATGGTGAAAAAAAACATTTTATCCTAAAATGTATTTTTTTCTTGCACTATTGTGATGTAAGTTTCTAAACTATAAGTAAACTAAAGTTGCAAATCAAATGTATAATTCTACACTATTAAAAAACTGAAGTTGTTTAAACCAAAAAATGTGGGCGCTTGAAGTGCTTTCGACAGGTTAATCCATAAGTTGAAACTCTGCACTACTAGTATACTAAAATGTCTTTTTTAGTGAACCAATAGTGCATAATTTTACATCATAATAGAATAATTGAAATTGGAGAGAGAGAGAGAGGGAAACTTGGTCGGTGATGAGCGGCGGAGACAACGAAAAATTTGATCGAAGCAAGAAGAAAAAGAAAGAATTCTCATGTTTGATTGGATGAAAGAAGAGAAAGAAAAGAAAGTTAGCGGAAAAAAAAAAGAAATAAAAGAGTTGAAATTATGAACTAGAATATAAATTAATTGTTAAATAAAACACATAAAATATAATAAATTAAAAATAAAAAAAGTTAAAATTACTTTACATAAATGTTAATTTATATATCTAATTTTTTTCGGTATCCATTTATATATTTAATTTAAATACTTGAATTCATGACATAAAATAAAAAGAAATCAAAGTTTGTACAAAAAAACACATAAAGGTCATAAAAAAAAACATATAAGGGTAATTACCCCAATTCAACTGGGGGGCTCGGGGTAGTGTGTAGGCCTCACCAAATTGAATTTATAAGGGTAATTACTTCCCGTCTCAAAATAATTATTACAGTTTGCTAATATTTATTTTGATTATAATGTTTTATTAATGTATAAAGATAAATATTAGTATATAAATTTTTATTTGATTTGTTTTGATAAATATTTTTATAATTTTAAATTTTATAATTTTTTGTAAAATAAAAATATTAATGATTAAAATTATATATTAGTATGCGTAAGCGCATATTATTTTAAGACTATGAATGTATTAATGTACTCTCTCCGGTCCTAAATATAAGAAACTTTTTACTTTTTAGGTTCATAAAATCATTGATGTATTTGGTCTATATTATGAACCAAATACATCAATAATTCCATGAAACTAAAAAGGAAAAAGTTTCTTATATTAGGACCGGAGGTAGTATTATGTTAAACAGAAGACAACTATCTAACTAGTACATGTTTGGTATCACGGTGAATGTGTCAGAATCACGGTAATTCACCGTGATTTTGCAGAAGCTACAACTTGCAGCTTCTGCAAAATCACAGTGGATCACCGTGATTCTGACAACCCACCGTGATACCAAACATAGTCTTAGTCACACATATACATACACTTGGTTAAGCATTTCAGTATGGTTTAGTTTAAGTTTAAGGTATTTGACCTATTATTGCATGCCATGCCATTGAATCCTTTTTCTTCACTGTTCCTCTTCTCTCTCATTTTGCTAACACTTTTTTCTCTTTCCATTCTTTCTTTCAATCAGACAACGACAACAACAACAACAGAGACACAAGACCAAACAATACAAAACACAACAAACAAACAGACAAAGGGGTTAATAACTAACTAAGTAAGTGCCTATATCATCTAACCCTTCTATTTTTGTCTCAGATCTAATTCGCATTTTTCTGTGTATTTATCATCTAACCTTTCTATTTTTGTTCCCCTTGTTTTAATCAATATCATGAAATTATTGTTGTATTGCTGTTACGTCTTATGCTTTTTCTTCTTAGTTTTTGTGTTTTCTTCCATATTCACAATAACAGAATATGCTTTAGAATTTAATAATCATTTCCTGTTTCCTTTTCATTCCATTTCTATAATTTCGATCTGTCATGGATAATAAGTCTAGTTTTGTGTGTTCTACTAACTATGAAGGAATTGAGATCCTCTACATTTATTAATCTTTTCATTTTCTCCATTACTCTATAGTTTAGAAATATAAATGCAAAAGTGTGACATTAAATACGTTCAAATTTATTTTATACACCCCAAACGGAGAGGATTCTAACTCGATTACATTGAATTATGTGTATGTTTGGTTCCACTTCTTCTAGAGTGGCCAAAATTCATTCAATTGATTCTAGAGGTGTAGAATTGATTTTGACTCTATAATTGATTCTACTTGAAGCTAGATAGTGTAGCTTTATGTGAAGCACGGAGGTGTGTCCCAATGTCGTACACGCGTCGTTGTGTTCGACACCGACAATTACAATTATATTGAATTTTATCATTTTCTCAAATTTTTATTTGTGTCAACGAGTCAGTGTCTGTGTTTGTGCTTCATAGGTAGCTTCTGATTTTAAAATTGATTATTACACTCAAAATTTTTATGTAGCTCACTTTTACATAAATGTTCCAAACGTAAATCACTTTATCTTCAACTCAATTTTGATCAGATTCAATTTTACAGAATCAATTTTGTCAAAATCAATTTTTCTCATTGCAGAACCTAACATACACTATGTAATTTCTCAATGGATTAATGATTATTTGGCTTACGATTATTTTGTTGTTGTTGTTGTTGTTGCCTTGTCCTTTTTTTTTGCTTAAGTAGCTGGTTTGTTCAACTAGGATGGTTGGCAACACAGATAAAGAGTGTGTGTGTGTGTGTGTGTTTTGGTAACCGACTTGATTAAATGTTCATTATATAAGCGATTATTTTCAATCTATTTCTAAAATCAAAGAGGGAATGTGGTTATGATGTTTTGTTATAAGTACTAAGTTGTTTTCTTAAGCTATCCTGCAAAGTTTATTGAAATAATATGCTGAAAATAGATTATGCATGTTATGAGGCGTTTTCGCAAGCTCTTTTAAACAATTATGCAAGTGCTGATGACACATGATAAACCCAAATAAAATAAGCTCTTTCAAACACACTATGTCACTGGTGCTTATCTATTTGTTCCTGTAATATATAGCACACAAATGCTACCTTAACTTCTTTCAATATTTTTGGTGTCTTCTAGGTAATTATTATATTGTTGCTGATGTTGTTATTGTGTGGTTAGAGTTAGGGTGGTGGCTCTTGAAACTTGTGACGTACTTGTGTCATTCTTTCTGCCCATCATTCATAAATAATGATAACTCAAAGTTTGAATGAGACAAGAAGTTAAATTCTTAATTGTTGTGTTTATCATTTATTTTATTAAAAATGTATGAATATGGTTCCATTGTAATCATGTTGAGTACATTGCGTTTCTCCAGATAGTTGATTATTTCACAAACAATGAAGAATAATGAAGGAAAATTGGTAGACAAGACTAGGATTGTCCCTGTGGCAATCATATTTGTGGTGCTATGTGGGCTTTCTTTCTATATGGGTGTACTCTTTGGTTCCGAGAACGACAGATTTGTATCAATTATCAGCCAGAGGTCCATTAATTCCCCTAAGGAATCATCATCAATAAGTTATTTGCAAATTAAAGACCTCAGTTTTCCTGAATGCAGTATTGATTATCAAGATTACACTCCATTCACAGATCCAAGGGTAATATTAGTATAGTTTTCCGTTTTCTGATGTCATGGGATTTAAGTTCATGTTTGGATTGACTTATTTGAGATCATATACTAATATAAGCACTTGTGAGATTTTGGAGAGCTTATGGAAATAACTTATGACATGTGTTTGCAGATTATACAGAAACAGCTTGCCTTGATTTCATCTTAATTTGCATAAGTGCTTATGTTATAAGCACTTAATTAAGCTGTTTATCCGATCAGGGTCTAAGTATGGTTAATTTTACAGAGATGGAAGAAATATGGATCCTATCGTTTCAATTTGTTGGAACGTCATTGCCCTCCAATTTTTGAGAGGAAAGAATGCTTAGTTCCTCCCCCGGATGGTTACAAGCCTCCTATTAGATGGCCAAAGAGCAGAGATGAATGTTGGTACAGGTATAATAAAATGCTTTACGAGTTTTCTGCAATTGTTATTCGGTCACTTCGTTATGTTTACTGTTATATATAATTTCAGGAATGTTCCATATGACTGGATTAACAAGCAAAAGTCCAATCAACATTGGTTGAAAAAGGAAGGGGAGAGATTCCTCTTTCCCGGTGGGGGTACTATGTTCCCAAATGGTGTTGGTAAATACGTTGATTTAATGGAAGATCTTATCCCAGAAATGAAGGATGGCACTATTCGAACTGCCATTGATACTGGTTGCGGGGTGAGTCTTGCCTTCTCTTTGTGCTTTTATCAGTATTGTCAATTGCGGATCACGGAAAATAGCAGTTTGTTCAAATTTGGCTACCCTATAGCACCCCTATAACTGTTATTTGACAATATTTTGTACTAAAATTGTATATTGCGAAACAGTAGAAGTTTGTTCAAATTTTCTTTGTATAGTGCTATAGTGCCACTATAGCCTCTATTTGCCAACACCTTGCAAATTGCAGTTCTCCTTTTTTAACAACCATATTCTAGTTCAACTACATGTGCTGCTTCATGTAGTTGTGCTTTCCTAACTGTAATGTAAATGTATTTCAAAACTAATTAATTTTGTTCCTAAATAAATGATTAATTTAAGTTTCCATTTTCAATCATGTGATAAACAAAAGAGGTGCATCAATTCATCCACATAACTCTTACTCATTTTAGGTTGCTAGCTGGGGTGGTGACTTGCTGGAACGCGGGATAATTACCGTGTCTCTTGCTCCAAGAGATAATCACCAAGCTCAGGTTCAATTTGCTTTGGAGCGTGGTATCCCTGCAATTCTTGGTGTCCTTGCTTCACACAGACTTCCATTCCCATCAAATTCCTTCGATATGGCTCATTGCTCCAGATGCCTCATTCCATGGACAGAATTAGGTATTCTATGGATTTTGAACTTTTTAGCAATCAAACATGATTTGTCGTCTTTTTGTGCAACATTTACCTGTGATCAATCATGAACTTTATGAGTCTTGTAGCTGCATAAACTTTGAAATTCATGCATCAATCTTTTACTAGGTGGAGTTTATCTTCTTGAAATACACCGGATTCTTCGTCCTGGAGGATTTTGGGTTTTGTCTGGTCCACCTATCAACTACGAGCGCAGGTGGCGTGGATGGGACACAACTATCGAAGAGCAAAGATCAAATTACGAGAAATTGCAGGACTTGCTGACTTCACTGTGCTTTAAATTGTATAATAAAAAGGGCGACATTGCCGTATGGAAGAAGTCTCCTGATAATGATTGCTATAATAAGCTGACTAGAGATACCTATCCGCCTAAATGCGACGACAGTCTCGATTCAGATTCAGCATGGTATACTCCAATTCGTTCTTGTTTAGTGATTCCGGATCCAAAATTTAAGAAATTAGGTCTGACATCAATTTCTAAGTGGCCTGAGCGGTTGCATGTTACACCTGAGAGGATTTCGAAGGTTTATCATGGGAGTGCTAGTACGTTCAAACATGACGATGATAAGTGGAAGAAACACGTTGTGCACTACAAGAAGTTGATCCCTGAGTTTAAGACTGACAAGATAAGAAATGTGATGGATATGAATACAGTATTTGGAGGTTTTGCTGCGGCTTTGATTGGTGACCCTGTATGGGTTATGAATGTGGTCTCATCTTATGCTGCCAATACGCTCCATGTGGTTTATGACCGAGGCCTCATTGGAACCTTCCATGACTGGTAATTTTGAAATGTTGTAATTGAAGTATAACAGTTTTGTTTATGAATATAAATTTTTCTTATATGATCTGTTGTTTTGATTTTTGTGATGATAGGTGTGAAGCATTTTCGACATATCCTCGGACATATGATCTCCTTCATCTAGCAGGACTCTTCACTGCAGAAAGCCACAGGTGATATTAGAATGAGCTATTTGTTGGTATTTGAACACATTAATATTTGGATTAAATATGTGTTTGGTCCTTGCAAATATATTATTTTTTGTTTTTAGTCCATATTGTTTTGTTTTAGTCCCTGTAAAATTTGTTCATATTGAAATTGATCATTGTAATATGTAGAATATTTTATTTTAGTACCTTAAAGTAAAGACTAAAATTAATATTACAGGGCCAATTTCAATATGGACAAATTTTACATGTTTCATAGTTACTTGTATTTCTGGCCGGTTCATTCTGACAATGATTGTTACTTATCAGATGTGAAATGAAGTATGTGTTGCTGGAAATGGACCGAATTTTACGACCTGATGGGTATGCTATCATACGCGAGTCCAGTTACTTTTTGGATGCCATTACCACCATTGCTAAGGGTATGCGATGGGAATGTCGTAAAGAAGATACTGAGCAGGGAAGTAACATGGAGAAGATATTAATATGCAAGAAAAAGCTATGGTATTCATCCAATAAGGATTCAAGATGACGAACTTTGGACCTAAACAGCGAGGAGAATTTGGTTTTTAGAACATTGGTGCTAGTAGTAGATTGATTCATATAGTATGTAATATATCTTCAGCCATGAACCAGTTTAGTACAAGATCCTCAAAAGAATCGTTGGTAACCAAATAATCTGATTTTAGTTTATAGAGTTTTCACAAATATATATATATATAGAGAGAGTTGGAGAGAGAGAGAGAGAGAGAGAGAGAGAGAGAGAGAGAGAGAGAGAGAGAGAGAGAAAGAGATATTCTTTATGTCGTTGATGTAGTTGCATTGTTTCTTTTGATTCCCTCTTTTTTGGAGCAAAAAAAGTGGATCAATATCAATTGAATGCAGGTGAAGGAATGAAAGTCTTAAATCCTAGAGAAAATGTATTTTAGGAGAAGTGATATTTAGAATTAGTGAGACATAAGTGATGAGCTTATCAATTGTGCTTAGTGTTGTTAAAGATTGTTTTACTGTAAGTTGGTAAATGTTGTCCAATCCTAATGGATGAAATCAATGGTTAAAAGGAGATTAAGGGTGCAGTGGCTTTTTTCTTTAAAAAATCTAGAGATTATTTTGCAGAAATTTTGAAGAAAATTTAAAGATATTTTTCTTTCGTTTACAATCATAAAAATATATTATTCTTCTATTGGTTTCACTTTACATATTATTTGTGATTTTTAAAAAAAAAATTAAAAAACTGTTAAAAACAACTTTTCATTATGCAGAAAACAATAATATTTTTATTAAAATGACTTTTAGAAAACTATGAAACAAGTAAAATAAAAAAAAGTGTTATTAATAAAAGTTTTAGTGGAAGTCTTAGTGGGTGTCCATCCTATATCTTCCATTACCACTACAACTCTCATTAGTGAGTAAATTTTAGTTGTTTTTGTTCTTTCACTTTATTATTTGTATCATATAATAAGATTTTTGTTATGGTGTAAAGATACCAGAATAATGAAGAGTGAATACAAAGTTCTCATCATTGTATTATGATTCTTTCTTTGTTTTGTTTTTGAAATTCCACTTTTTAGTATTGTGAACTACCATTGTTGTTAGACAATTCACACACGCATCATTGTTATTGATGGTTGAAATTATAAGAATTGTGTCAATTTTTTAAAACAATTTTAATGTCTGAGTCTTATTAATTAAATGTGTTGTTTACATGTCAATATTATGAGTACTTGAACACAATATTTGCTTTTTATCGCATCACCTAGACAATGATTCAAGTTTGTGTGTGTGACGACTCATTATTGGTGAAGAATTTTCTCTAAATCTCACGTATGCAAGACTTAACATATTTTGCATTTTTCTAACGGTTAGGACTAAGTGGGTTATCAGAAGGAAAGTTAGAGGACCAAAATGGAACAAAAAATAATTAAAGCACCAAAGTGACACCTTAAAAATAGTTAAAAGATCAAAAGTGTATTCAAGCTGTTTTTAGTCATTGTAAATGGTCTTATTGAATATTATTATATTATATGTCACTTCATTTAAATATGTCAAATCAATTTTTAAGTATAAAAATATGATATATGATTTAGTAAAAGAAATTGATAGAGGATCAAAATTATTTTTTTTTTTGTAGGGAGGGACCAAAACTGTATAATTTTTAAAAGACAAATGCTAACGAGTGCCCCAGAGTATTCTTTAAGATTTTAAATAGTTAGTTTTTATATAGAATTTTTATGAGATTTTGTAAAGTCAAATGCCATGAAAATTTTGTATTGTTTAATTTTTTTGAATAAAAATTCTTTAAATAAAATGTTTAAAGAGTGTCCCAGAAGCACTCGTTAGTAAGACCTATTTTAAAATAGAGATTAATTTCATAAATATTTAAAAATAAGAGATCGAATGAAGTAATTAAGCAAACAAAAAAAACAGTAATTTATTTTTGAGAAGAAAAGTACTAAAAATGAACATAAAGTGGATTTGATAATGTGATTACTTTTTTATCAAAAAAAGTTTTAAATAATGTTTAGATCCTTGTAATTTCGTACTTTTTTGATATAGGTCCCTGTAATTATTTTTGTTTTAAATAAGTTCCTATAATTATTTGTTTTTTTTGAAATTAGTCCCTAAAGTTAAAATCCGCAGAAAAATTTGAAAGAAGATATACTCAGAAACTTCAAATTTCCTGCAAATTTTAACTTTAAAAACTAATTTTAAAAAAATATATAATTGCATAGACCTATTTAAAATAAAAAAACTTACAAGAATTTATATAAAAAAAGTGCGAACTATTTAAGAAAAAAAAAAAAGTACTACTTTATTTTTGTGAAGGAATGTACTAAAAATTAACATAAAGTGGATTTGATAATGTGATTCAAATTTCCCCAAAATCATTCATCGTCTTATTTCTCCATCGCGAGTTAGGGTTTTCACTTTTCAGACAATTACTACGACTCTCCTCCATTTCTTCCAAAATTCTCAATTCTCGAGCGTCCATTCACTAAACCTCCAACTTCCGCATTTTCCAAAACCCCAAAAATGATCAACCTGTTCATATCGGAACCCACTCGAAACGACGTCGCAGAAGACGAATCAACAAAACTACGAATCCACCTATTGAAGGAATTAGAAACCGTTATTTGGTCGACGATAATCTCTACAGGTCGCGCAGAAGCTCGAATGTGGCTCTGCAAAACAATCGCCGGATTCAACTGCATCACACCTCGCGACCACCGTGAACTTTTCATCAATTTTCTAAAAACTTCAAAGAAGAACCACGATCTTGCTTCTCAGCTTCTCAATTTGATGTTCGATAAGTCGCCGCAAAAACCTGGTTCCGTTTTAGCCCGCAAAACTCGCGTTCTTGAGAATTTTTTCTCTGGTGAGTGTTTATATTTTTCTCGTGGCGTTTATGCTCTATTGTTTTGTACTTTTGTTAGTGATTTTTTTTATTGATTATAGCAAAATTGGTAATTTTGTGCAGGTAACCCTAAGCGTTTATTGCAGTGGTTTTCATTTTCAGGATTGGAACAGGGGAAAGGGTTGAGAGCTTTATCTCAGTTTGCATTTAAAAATAGGGATATTTGTTGGGAGGAATTGGAGTGGAAAGGAAAACATGGACAATCACCTGCAATGGTTGCTACAAAGCCTCATTATTTTCTCGATTTAGATGTTCAACGAACGGTTGAGAATTTTCTAGACAATGTGCCTGAATTTTGGTTGTCGATTGAGGTTTCTGAGTCTGTGAAAGATGGAGATATTTTTCTTATTGATAGGCCATTTTTTGTTCGTTATTTTAAGGATTTAATGTATAGAGAGGATTCAAGTGATGTGTGGGATGTTATACAAGAGTTCTTAGAAGAGCAGCCTTTCTCTTGTTTGTGTGAACATATTCTCATTAGTTTTGAAGAGCAAGATTTGTGTTACTTTGTGGAGTTGCTTTGTAAATGTCTTGACCCGATAATTGAATTTCGATGTTTGGATGACGTGTCTCGCTTGTTTGTGGTTGTTCTTTTTAAGTGTGAGGTTTATGGATCTATTGACTTGATGCTGCTGTTAAATGCTGTCATTGCCCAGGGGAGGCAGCTTCTAAGACTTTTGCGCGATGAAGAGGCCCAGGAGTCGCTGGCGAAAGTCAATCAAATTGTGTCGAAGATATCTGCAATCCCAAGTGATGGTAATAGCTTGACTCCACTTTTTAAGAATAGGTGTAAGATGGGAACTGTGGAACTGGTGAAGTGTCTTGGACTTCAGTCTTGGGTTCTATACTATAGGTTGTCGCAAGAGTGCCGGACTCCTGAGTCCTGGGAGTCTGTCTTTCTGTATAATCAAATTGGTTTTCGCAACTCCAATAAACATGCACTAATAGATGAGAATGGACTGTTGACAGAAGAAGATTGTTCTGTTTATGATCGCATTCCTTCTGGTAGAGTTAAGAAAAAGAAGAAACAAAAAGCTAGAAAGAAGAGGAGGAGGAGGGCCTATGATAGCGATGATGATAATGACGATGAGCTGCTAGATTTTGATTTTGCTAGCCAGAAGTTGGATTATCTGTCAAATACTAAAACTTGGTTGCTTTCAACTGATGAGTACTCTTCGGCATGGAATAGTGTAAGTTCTTTATCTTGTAATAAACAATTAAGCAGATAAAACTTAAGTGGGACTCTTTTTAATTTGCTGGGTTTGCAGCTAGGAATCTTATACTTTGAACATAAAACTTATTCCAAATAATAGATGAGATATCTAGCTTTTAATTCCATTTGCCTGTTCCAACAATGTGACATTTACGTTACCAATAACCAGAAAAGATAAAAAAATGGGGGGGGACTCACCTTAGTTATCAAATTTTAAAAAGTCAAGTCTATGTAAAATCTCACCACCGTATTTTAAATATTATATAAAATATAATATGGGTCTGTTTCTTCGTCTTGCATGTTGATTGACCTTGTAATGTGTATTGACATAGAACTGGTTGGTTGCTCTGAAATTGGAAGTGTTTGTGCCTGATATGTGTTTTGATTGTTAATTGTTAAATCTGTTGAATAGGTTGGTTGGCTTTTAGTCATCTGTTTAGATCAATCAATTGCTTTAATTTTGCCGTTCAAAAAAAAAAAATCAATTGCTTTTTTGTGTGTGTATGTTGGTCTTTTAATACGATGAACTCTGAATTTAATTAGGGAATTTGCTCTAGATACTGGGTTGTTGTTTGTAACTTACTTTTTATTCGATGACCATATATATCTCCTTGTTACCAATTTCAATTGTTTATTTTTTGAACTTCAGACAAATCTTGGACCCTTGTATAATTTTGAGTTCTAGTTTTGAATATTTCAATTTTTCCATTTGGACTCACATCTTGTAGGCGAATTTTTTGGTATATGCGAAGGTGGAATAAACTGATTCTTCCATCATGATTCATTACTGATTTTATAACTGCTTGTTTTTCTAGGCAGACTTACCTGAGCACCTTCATAGATTGTGTTTATCTAAGTGGATGATATGGCTTTTTGAAAAATGAGTTCAGAGGTCTGCTTCACTGTGTCCACTAAAAAGATGTTATGATATCGCCATAACCAAACAGTTGGGTGGCGAGGTCGATCAGCCCCTATTATGGTGTTTTCCACTCAGTTCACATTGATAAAGTGTGTTGTGGCTCTTGAATCTGCATGTGGAAAGCCTGCTTAAGTACCACCAAAGTCCGTAAATCTTAGCTTCATCGTGAAGATCCCAAAGTGATAAAAGCATTACTAATTCGCTTCATAGACTTGTACCACCTTATGGACAGAAACATGGGTGTCATCTATATGTTCCAAATCTATTGTAAAACTGCATGTCAGCAAACAAGGAAAGGATCATTCAGAATGCTATGATGAGTGTGCCTAGGCAAGTTACAAAACTCGAGCTCCATGCGTAGTTTTCTGAGAGCATATTCATCAACTTGTAAATATTTCGTGTCAGTCTTTCTTCTATTTTTTATGTTTTTTTTTCCTCTGTCAAGCACAAGATTGAAGTAGAAAATTGAATACTTGGATTGATTTCCAAGCTTCACTCAGTGTTAGGAAATAAACTCAACTAATATCGTCTATATTTCTTTGATTTATATTTTGTTAAACTTGTAAAATATGCCATACAAAAGTTTGTTAAAAATGAAGCACACAAACCTTTTGATGATAACAATGATATAACTATGTGTTCACTGTTCAGTAACTATAAAATGTACTTATTTTTGTCCTTATATTTTGAAATTTATCAAACCAGTTTCTACTTTCTATATAAAGTTTATTTATTTGAATTGGGTTTGTTAAACATCTGTCAAGTTTGAATGTTAAATACTTGACAAGACAGCATCTGTTTCGGGAGGTTAGAAGCAGATCATGAACTCATTTTTGTATGCCCACATAAACTTGATTCAACCAACCAAACTGTCTCATTTTTTCTCAGGTGGTCCATCTTGCTCAATTGCATAACAAGTCATCAGTTATACAAGCTCTTGTGGTCATGCCATTTTCATCAATCCTTTTAATGCCTTTGAAGTTATACAAGCTCTTGTGGTCATGCCATTTTCATCAATCCTTTTAATGCCTTTGAAACTTGACACTGCTATTAACTCCATTCATACTCTTTCAAATGTTACACATCAATATGTAGTTCTTACGAATAAGGATCCTCTCCATGAGTTTGCCATTAGGAGAGATAGATACAAAAATTATGTGGTGGGTCCTATCATAAAGTGGGTTCCGCCATCATTATATATTTTCAAATTTTATTGTGTCTTTATATCTCCAAATTGGAAAAGATCATAAATAGAGAGGATCTTAACTTAGTTCTTACAAATTCTTCAAAGGGAAGGGGTGAAAAAAAAGGTTAACATTTGGCTTTATACTTTGGTCCTAATCAAATTCTAAATTTGATTCTATTTTCTGTGTTGTTTTAGTTTACACGACAAAATCCGAAGCTATGCAGTTATTTGGAATGTTTAACCTTTTCTCTTCGGCTTCGTATGTTTAAAATCGACATGCTTAGTTTTCACCATGCACCAAGTATGGAATTTTACCACATGGACAATGCCACTTCAGTTTTCACGCCGGATCTTTTCTACTTATTTTTGTACTCAAATCTGAAACCAAAGAAATGTTCTTAATACAAATGCCATAGCTATGTCCTCCAATAATGTTTTTTCTCTGCATACAAGCTGTTTGATAAATTGACTAACCTAATGCAACCCCATTTTCTTTCGTAGTTTAGAACACAACCATATTTCTTTCTACAATTTTGTCCTTCATATTGATTTTATGAATTGTTGCCCACCACTTGTTTGTTTAAATTCCTCAATCAAACGATGTTTCTTGAACACTTTGCTTTTCGTCCGGTTAAAACTAATCTAACTTGTGTAGAGGAGAGGCACACTTTTGCATTGTCCCATGGGTTCTATTCAAATAGAAGGCTATCATTGTCCATTGTGAGGGTTCCATTGTTACCTGGATGATAGGGATGGGAGTAAGAAGGGTCTTGCTCGTTAGGTGGCTCATCCTAAGATGATATACACCTCTATGATGAAGAGCGAAAAAGTACGATACATGAAGCTATTGCAAGTGACTTGGGTTTGTTTATAGTGTTGGAGGAGTCTCTAAGAGTGTATGGGAAATGATTGTGGGGGAAGTGCATGATTGTACATGCTTTGAGTCGAGCATGTTATCATCTTGATGGTTGGATTCATGTCACTCTTATAATAGAAGGGATTGGTTGTGGATGCAAGGTTGTTAGAAAGAATTCTCCAAGCACGTATCTTCACTGTGAAGAATATACCTCATAGGTGTCGTCTTAGCTTGCATTCTCTCAGGCATTGAAAGATGCTCTTTATAAGGTGGTTGCTGCGCCTGGTTCTCTAGGCGCTTGGGTTCAATTGTTGTTGCTTCCTCGGTGTACATTACAGGTGGTCAAACCTCATACTATGAAATATCGCAGGTTTGTGATAGCACCATTTAATACATAGTTTTTAATAGTATTTTAATTAAATAAATTACACTTTTTAGCGTACTTCGTAGAACTATTTACTTGTTTTTGTTTCTTTTATAAATTTAGGTCGTCTCATCAACAAAATAAAGAAACGAGAGATTTTTAGAAGAATTTGAAGGTTTCTTGCAATACAAGTTACATATTGTGAAGGCCAGGCCGAAGATGTTCTCTCAAAGGTTCAACATTTTTGGTGTCAAACCAAGCCCAAGATACTGATGGAAGCCAACTAAAATGTGTCCACAAGCCCAAGAACATGAAAAGCCAAGGTTTAGTGAAGAAAATAGGTTACACGGTTGTGTGGCACCTTAACACAATCGTGTAAGACATTTGAATTTGAAGAAATTGGCGTTGAAGCAAAAGCGTGGGTGTGGTGCACCTAAACACGACCGTGTGCCGTCCAAAATTTCCAATGGCGCAAGCCTTAAAGCTCACACGGCTGTGTGGCACATTAACACGGCCGTGGCACTTATGTCTGATGGTTCAATGGCCACTTTTGGCCTTCCTAGCAATGATAGAGTTGTCTTGGTATTAGATGCATGAAATTGGCACTAATATAGGCCTCTCCACTCTTATTAACACAACAATCATCACATCACACATTCTCGTTCTCTCTCAAATCTCTTGTAAACTTCTTTTGTCATTTTCAATAGAGTTTTGTTATTTTTATTAGTTGTAGTGTTAATTACTATGTCAAGGTGAGAGTAATCTACAATACACGGTTATGGAGGTTATGCTTTAGTGTTGGTTTTGGTTTTGTTCTTGTGTACAAGTGTTGATGAGGATTACTAGCAAGAATGATCAAATGATGTGGTTGTGTTTATGATATATCTTGGGGTACTTAGGCGATGAACCCAAAAAGTGAAGCTGGAACCTTGATCTATCACAACATGTGACCATTATCTTCAAAGGTGTTTGGAAAGTGGCTGCCACATACATGACTGTCTTATGATGGGCAAAAAGTCAACTGCCGCATCAGTAAAAATACACTACCACGTCAGAAAAGAAGGAGTATTTTTACAACTCTAAACGAAAGCAATCTAAACTTTAAAAATTATTTCAAACAGATGAATATTGAAAAGAAAATTTATCTTTAAACTCTTAGTGCGGAGTACTCGTTATTTTCCAATTAAAAAAAATTCATTCACCTCTATATAGCTAACTCTTCTGTTCTCTATTCTCTTATTCCACTACTAATATTACGTACTATAAAACTAATTAAAATGGAGAAACCAAGATCCTCAGATCAAGTTGATCTTGTCATTGATCAACAACAAAACCCTAAACCTTCCACAATGGAAACTCAACCTTATCAAGATCAGAAGCCCAAACCTCCTTTAAGATCAAAAACCCTTAACCGTCTAAGCTTCTCCAAACCCAAATCTCGCATCTTTGAATACAGTCATCCACCCCGCAACAAACTACCTCCGGCCGAAGAAGAAGAAGAAGACACTCATTTACCTTCCTACAAGATCTCTTCTGATGAAGAAGATGATGACAACGACTATGAATACAAGGAAGAAGAATCAGATGATGATGACTATGACGATCCAAAGTTAAACAACAAAAGGAAAAAATTTAAAGTGAAGTGGAGGCTAGTTTTTGAATGGATACTATTTCTAAACATATTAACATGTTTGGTTTGTTCTCTAGCAACAAAACGCATAAAAAACATGCATCTATTAGGATTAGAGGTTTGGAGGTGGTGTTTAATGGCAATGGTGACATTTAGTGGCCGTTTATTTTCAAGTTGGTTGGTAAGTTTCACGGTCTTCGTCATCGAAAGAAACTTCATGTTAAGAGAAAAAGTTTTATATTTCATATACGGTTTACGAAATAGCATTCGTAATTGTATATGGTTAGGCCTTGTTTTATTGTCGTACTGGAGTGTGGTTTTTGACGATATCCAAAAGAAAAACCATAAATTCCTCAACAAAGTGTTTCAAGCACTAGTCGCGGTTTTAATAGGTGCAACAATTTGGTTGGTGAAAATTGTTTTGGTAAAAATGTTAGCTTCTTCATTTCATGTGACAACATATTTTGATAGAATGAAAGAGAGTGTTTTTCATCATTATGTGTTGGATGCATTGTCGGGTCCACCGGTCGAAAATGGTGAGGAGATATCCAAAGAATATCATTTAATGGGATCGAAGACCATGCCCGTGGGTGCGGCGAGGTGGAAGAAGATGAAGTTGAAGAGATTTGGTTCGAGGAGGATTGATATGGAGAAGTTGAAGAAACTTAGTATGGAGAGTAGTGGTTCTGTTTGGAGTGTTAAAAGGCTTGTTAATTATGTTAGGTCTTCAGGTTTATCAACTATTTCTAGGACTGTTGATGATTTTGGTAATAGTGAAAGTGAGATTAGTAGTGAATGGGAAGCTAGAAGTTGTGCTCAAAAGATATTCAACAATGTTGCTAAACCTGGTGCCAAGTAAGTATATATATTTTATTATTAATTATAAGTTACTACAAATCTTGCAAAAATATAAATATTATTTTTTTATTTCTAATTAATTTTGTCTCCCCAAGTGTTGGAGATGTTAAACTTGGAGATTTAATTAAGACATCAAATTGGTTCATAATTTGTAAGACATCCTCCAAGTGGTCTCTGATTTTATACATGCTATAAAAATGTTTTTGACTATGTTAAATTTTATTTATATTAGTCCTTCAAAAAAATATGTACGTTAGGGACTAAATTAAATATAAGTTGATAAAGTTAAAAACTAAATTGATAGTAATCGAAAGAAATATTACGAACACACGCTAATATTCGATGGTAAAGAGATTAAATATGAGGACAAACTTAACAATTTAATAGAGCTAGTATTTCATTTTAAAATATTCACATAATCAAAAATCTCTTAATTTGAAAGAGTCTTACATAATTAGAGACTAATTTGTTAATTTATTCATATTTAAATATCTTTTTCCTTTTCCAATTTATAATGATATATATATATATATATATATATATATATATATATATATATATATATATATATAAATTCATTATTCACGGTTACTCATGATATATTAAGCGGAGTAACTCATCGTGAATAATGATATATTAAACGGAGTAACTCATGTCAGAGCTAGTATTTCATTTTAAAATATTCACATAATCAAAAATCTCTTAATTTGAAAGTGTCTTACATAATTAGAGACTAATTTGTTAATTTATTCATATTTAAATATCTTTTTCCTTTTCCAATTTATAATGATATAAATATATATATATATATATATATATATATATATATATATATATAAATTCATTATTCACGGTTACTCATGATATATTAAGCGGAGTAACTCATCATGAATAATGATATATTAAACGGAGTAACTCATGTAAGAGTTACTCCTAGAGTCAACGGATCCCTCATATATATATATATATATATATATATATATATAGTGGAACAATAATAACTATTCTTATACCATTCTGAATGTATGTAGACGGGAAGTTGTCTTGAGAAGAAATTAAAAAAAATTATTTTGTATGCGTCACATTTTTTTGATGAAAATAAGTTATCGTCAACGATGATAAATGATTAAAGTAAAAGATAAAAAAATAAATTGGTACTTAAAGATAAAAATGTTCTAATAACAACATAATATCTTTTTAAGTGGCTTGAAGAATGTAAATGTTATTATATTAACAATAGGTTAATGGGTTAATCCTCCGTAAAATACGCGATTTTTGCAATATCACTGTAATTTTTTATTTTTTTGAAAATCCCTCTGTAATATTAGATTTTTTGCAATACCCAAACTCAGTCAACCATAATATAACCGCTACAAAACAGAACCGCCGCAAAAAAAAATTGTCGCAAAATATAATATTAGTGAGGGTTTTAAACCGCTACAAAATATAATTTTAACGAGGATATAAACTCATGCCGTAAAACTGAATCAGAGATATTGTAAAAAATCAAACATTACAGAAGATTCTCAATTTTTTTTAAAATAAAGAGTATTGCAAAAATTGCGTATTTTACAAGAGAATATTAACTGATTAAGTCTTAACAATAAGTCCTATAATGAGTGAAAAGTTCATAATATTTCTTTACTCATGAATCATGATATTCTCATAGTCATAGGGGTTATGATCTCCACAATACCTGTAGGCTGTAATCCACTGCAAATTGGATGAATGGGATTTGGACCACACAAATAATGTCATAGCCTCATAGCTATTGGCTCCAATAATAACTACTCGTCTATTTCATTTCTTCACTATATTTTGATGTCCCCATCGGAAAGTAAATTCCATCCATCCCATATATACTATATTTTTCTTCTCATTGTGGAATTTTAGTGCTCAGTGGAAAATGCTCTGATCCTGACCAATTTTTTAACCAAGTCCAACCAAATTCAAATATTTTGATGGGTTAAATTTTTGTTTTTAATCATTTTATGACACCGACTGAATCCAACTCGGCCTACCATCCAATTACTTAGGTTTATAGTTTAGTTGTACTACCTACCTATGACCAAATTCACATGTTTAGTGCGATGTCAGTGTCCCTTCCGTTCCTCATTAACAATTTGCACTAAAATGAATGGTAAGGCCCATTTCTGTCTATGGTCCCAACTCCAAGCACCATTTCTGTCTATGTTTTTTCAGCATGTTTTGTCCTCACTTACATGCATTCTAGAAAACTTCTCAAGTCAAACACGCTTAACTATGGAGTTTTATTTGCTGGGCTCCTGAAAAGAAGATGCACCTTGTTGATATAGGTAGTACCAATCAATCCTTATAAGTCTGCCTTCAACCATGCAGTCCCATACCTGCACAACCTCTGAATCCCTCTCATTCCGATGTGAATTCGGGCTATTGCCTAGAAGCTGCCAGAAGCCGCGCATTGTCATGCCTTATGCACCGGCGTTCACTCCCAGCCCTTGTCAGCCTCGGATATTACAATATGTTTTGGTAGTCATTCATTTTTGAAACTTTCTCATCCCACCCCCTTGCTTCTTTTACGCCCCTAACTACCATTTTTGCCCTTGAAAAGGCCGTCTGATAGGTTATGAATGTATAACCCGAACTCGAAATAAAAGTTAGGAATGTAGAATTCGAACTGGTTCGAACACGCATAATTCGAACTAGTTAGGATAATAAAATCCTAACTAATATTATAATCTTAACCTGGGCAAAACCAGAAAAAACAGAATAATCAACTTGTACTAATTTATACTAACTGATTCTGCATTCCTGGGTTTGGTTTAGCATACAGGTTAGGTTTTTATTATCCTAACTGTTTTCTAATTATTTGTGTGTTAAATGTTTCTATATTTTTTAAGGGGACAAAGAGGAAAATGAACATGATTAATTGTATCTTGATTTTTAAACAATAAAAATAATTGGAGCAAAAAAATGTTTGTAATTTATTGAAGGTATATTGAAGAGATGGATCTGATGAGGTTTTTGAAGAGGGTTGAGATACATACCATATTCCCACTCTTTGAAGGTGCTCTTGAAACTGGAAAGATTAGCAGATCTTCGTTTAGAAATTGGGTGGTAAGTCTGGCTTCTAAATTTGTCACTTGTGAGGGTCAACACATATTTCCAATTTATTTATATTACTAGAGTTAGTTATATCACTAAAAAAATTAAGAAGATAAATTTAGAGAGGAAAAATGTAAAATACCTCTTTAATCAATTGGTACTAAATTTAGTACTTTTTTCTATAATAAGGATGCTTGTTTTATTTATTTCTTATAAGGTCTTCCTAACTAGGGGCACTAGTTAAGGTTACTAAAAAAAGTAATATAGATATTGAAAATTATGTTTTATTATTTTAAAAAGGTAGATTACACAAGTTTCAAGAGTTTTTTACTTCTTTTATCTCCTTAACCATTGCCTTAAGGACAATGTTGATCATTTTCCTTCTCTTATTATAGTTTCCCTATGTGAAACTCTTAAATGTGTTATTTAAATAGGGATTTGAATTCCTATTGTAGTTCTACGCTACACCAATTGTGGGAACCATGAAATTAAGAGTGGTTCTCTAAATTTGATGGGCTTCATAGTTGTTGCATCGTATAACTAACAATAATAGATGAAGATAATTCAAATCTATACAAAAGTGAACTGATGAAATTATGTAAATTATATTAATGGTTAACTAGTTATGATTGAGTGTGTAATTAGATTCGAGCATATTATGAAAGAAAAGCTCTGGCACAATCACTGAATGATACAAAAACAGCAGTGCAACAACTTCACAAATTAGCAAGTGCAGTTGTGAGTGTGATAATAATAATTGTGACACTTTTGGTGATGGAAGTGGCTACAATGAAGATAATATTGTTCTGTATCACACAAACTGTTTTAATAGGAGTTGCCTTTCAAGGCACTTGCAAAACTGTCTTGGAAGCTATTATCTTTGTCTTCATCATGCACCCTTTTGACATTGGAGATCGTTGTGTTATTGATGGTGTTCAGGTAAATTCACAACCTATAATTTATGCACAAGATTCGGATTTCATGTAGTCGAAATTCGAAGTGAGTGTGTTAGACATTTCTTCAATTGTCGGACCAAAAGCCAAAGGTTTGTATTAAGGGCAAGTCTAACGTGGAAGACTTGGACAAGTCTTAATTATATGATCTTGATTAAACAACTAAATTCTCTAATTGTAGTGATTAGAATATATTTAAAATATAGATAAGATGGATTTATAATCAAGTTAAACTATAGCATTTGCCTACTTCAAATTTAAACTATAGCATTTTATAACAAAAAATTGAAAACATATATTTCAATATCACTAGATTACTTGATAAAAAACATCAACAAATTTATCTAATATTTTCATATTTCTAAAAATGTTGTACGATACTTTTTATTTTCAACAGTATCAAACATGTTTTTTTTGTGTATGTGGTCAAACAACTGATAAACAATTTAGTCACGCTAAAGCATATTAAATTATTCACAAATAAAATTATTTAAGAAAATTTATAGGGTCAACACTTAATTTTTAGTGGAAATAAAATATAAAACTATTCTATGTTTGCAAGAAAATAAATAATGTTGTGGGGGCAATTGCCCCCAATTTGTCCAACCTACATGCGTCCTTGATCCTGCATATATGCACAATTACGAGACTAATTCTTCAAACAATATTAGATCACAATGGACATTAAAACTCTTCATCGAGAGTTTTAACATCTCTGCTGCGTTCCAAATATTTGATTATGTAACTTAAGTAACAAGTTATAGTTTCAAGATAAAATCTCTCCAACTCTTCATGCTTTTACCTATTCTATGTTTCTAACTAACACATATAGATCATAGACTTTATTTCCATATTCATTTTGTGTACTCATAAGTACTCTGTCTCTAATTAATTACAGATGATTGTGGAAGAAATGAATATATTGACAACAGTGTTTCTTCGATATGACAATGAGAAAATATACTATCCTAATGCTGTTTTGCTCACTAAGCCAATAAGCAATTTTTATAGGAGTCCGGAGATGTGTGATGCAATTGATTTTACCATTGATGTCACAACTCCTATAGAGACTATCATTACACTCAAGAAATCAATACAAATGTAAGTTTTCTTTATTTATTCTACTTTTCATAAGGAAACTCTTTTTTCTTCTTACATTTTACCACCAAGTAAAATCGATATCATATATAAGACCATAAGAAAACTAGTTTTTAAAGTCAAAATACCTTAAAAATTGTTTTCTATGGAGACAACTTGTTGAAATTTGAATTTCTAACGATAAGTTTGTCTCATTATAAATAAAATTTTAAGAGACTTTATTTTTAACAGATAATTTTTTCATAATAAACAATAATAAGGTGCAATAATCTCGTCAAAAATAATAATAAGGTGCAATAAGAAATTATTCATTTTTTCAGTCACCAACTGATCTCCCTCTTGATATTTGAATTTCAATAACCACACTCGCATTTTTTAAGAAAACATCAACAAGTATTTTAATTTTACTTTTTTCTTCGGCATTTACATGTTAGGTTTTACACGGTTCCGTGCTCAAATTTTTGAGAAAAAGTTTCTCAAAAAGGACATAATTCTTTTTTTTCAACTTCGGATGAAAAAATTTGTTGGAAAACTTTGTGACGGACCAATAGTCAAAAAATATGCAAAAAAAACTTGTTTTCTTGTAATGAAAGTAAGTAGCAAATTAAAGACCAACATTTTTATTATTTTTGTTAATAGTTTGAAAGTTGAAACTAATCAATTATGAATTTAGGTACATTGAGAGCAAACCAAAGTATTGGAATCCAAAGCACAGTGTGATGGCAAAACAAATAGATCATGTGGACAAGTTAAAGTTGTGTTTATGTGTGCAACATACTATTAACCATCAGAACTATGGTGAGAGAAGCACTAGAATATCAGAACTCATATTGGAATTGAAAAAGATGTTTGAGATTCATGGTATCAAGTACCATCTTCTTCCTCAAGAAATCCATCTCACTCAAATGAATATTGGAAACGGGAGAACTTTGTTTCAATCATGAAACAACCTTGTTTCTTTTCAATTTTAGTGTGAATTACCATAATAATCATGAAACCAAGAACTTCTAAATTATCTTTTGTTCAAACTTCAGTCTCTTATAAGCTAGAATTTGCACTAAATTATGGTAACATTTGTTGTAACTTTATGAATAGAACCAGTGTAGACCCGTGCGTTTGCACGGGTCTGTTAAGTTTTATTTGATTATGAAAATCAAGATTCGATTTATAGAATCAATTAATCTTATTTAGGACGAATTTAGAATTTAAGTGGTTCTAAATTACTCTCAAGTACAATTGCAAAGAATTGAAACGTGTCTCCCTATAAGTCCAGCGTCAATCATTATTTGACCAACTAATGTTTCTGATTCAATATAATTTTATAATACAGGTAAATTTATATCAATTATCATATAAAATATATTAAAACTAATATTTATAATTTTAAAAAATGCTCTGAAACCTTTCAAAAAACAAAAAACACTTTGAAACATAAATTACAAATATATCTTCATTAAGACATAAATGTTCAATATAATAATTAAATACTTCCTCCGTTCCATTTTACTTTTCGTTTTAGAAAAAAAGACCAAAATATGAGAGTGTATTTTTGCACCTTATTTTCCTATTATGTCATTTTTTAAAAATATATATCATATTTTTAGTCCACCAATACTGTTTTAAAAAATTGTAACAAATTTTATTTAAAAACAAACAAAATATGTATACAATAAAAAGATTATATTGTTTCAACAAAAAAATATATATAAAATTTGGTCAATAAAATAAAGTAGGAAGGGGGTATAATAGACAAAATAAAACCTAAATTACCAAAACGACAAGTAAAATGAAACAAATATTTTTTTTCTAAAACGACAAGTTAAAAGGAATGGAGGGAGTATTTTGTAATATTTTAATATCTTTGAGTTCCTTCATGGAGTTTACATTAATTAAATAAATAAGACTAGAGAGGGTGTAGATAGAAGTCAGGAGGGTGTAAATATGTAGTAACAAAGCCCAATCCAGGGATTGAGTGTTGGAACAAAGGTGGTTCAGATCTAAACCTTTGAGTTTTGATGATAACAATGTATTAATGAACAATAGGGTATTTTAATATTTATTCTAAGTGTGTAGATTAAATGAAGTTTTGAATGATCACACTTATGATAAAGAAGCTCTGAATCAAGCTTTATGAATGATATCAGAAGCATCGATATCAGAAGCAGAAAGATCAGAAGCAACTACAAGTCAGAAGCAAGTCATCTCAGAAGCTACACTGATCAGAAGCAACATGTTAAGAAGCTGGTTAGTTTCAGAAGCTGAAGACTTAGAAGCTATGTTGGGTACATAGGTTCTGAATGACAAGCTAGAAAAATGTCAGTGTTAACTGATAGTGATTCAATGATTGGAAATCATTTGAATTAAAGGCTGTGATTGATTGAGAAATAATAGTACTACATCCTTATCATCAAGGATAGTGACGTTAGTAATATTTTACTTCATAAGGGAGAATATTCTCATACAAAAGGAATGAATGGATAAGCCTTACCAGAAATGGAAAATATCTCATGTTACCTTCGTCCTTTCACAACTGGCTTGACAATGACCTCTACAAGGGTCATTATCTTCAAACGTCTCTATTATCTTTCTACCTATAAATAGAGAACTGCAATTTGAAGATTGGGTTACAACGACGCACAACTCATTTACAAAGCTACAACGCATACTTTGTTTTTTATAAGACTGCAAGCAGTGCTTCTGAATCATTTTTTGTTGTGCTTCTGAAACTCTGTTTTTCTATTTATTAGGAATTTTGTGTTAGAATCTTAAAGTTTTGAGTTGTAACTTTGAGTGAACTCTTTGTAAGTGCACCAGTTCATTCCCTTGTTTTAATAATTGTCAAAACACATGAAAATAGAGTGGAACATATTTTGGCAAACTTATAAATGACTTGACAGCGAAAAACTATTTTTAATCTTTGCAAAATTGATTTTAAGGTTCTTTGTATCGATACATAATCACTTGTATCGATACAAATGTCCTGAAACTACTTCAGACTGATTCTGTGCAATTTGTATCGATACATATATTTTGAAAAGTAAACTACCGATCCGGTGGTCTTCCATGTACTCGAAAATATTTTGAAAAACTCGTTGTTTAGAAAGAGTCACTTATTCACCCCCCTCTAAGTGATCGCCAAGTAGTCTAACAAGTGGCATCAAGAGCCCGGTTTGATTTTAAACGATTAAATCGAGTAATTTGTGCCTATTATTAGAACACATGGCGTTTTCACCCAAAGGGGCTTATAATAGGGCTTCTATATTCAATGGAGAACATTTCAATTATTGGAAAAGTAGTATGCGCATACACATCAATTCTTTTGATGGTGATGTGTGGGATGCCATTGAAAACGGTCGATTTGTTCCAACCACGACCGATAACAATGGTGTTGTCACTAATACGCCTATGGCACAATGAATGGTTGACGATAAAAAGAAAGTCAATTACGATGCGAAAGCTCAAAACATTTTAATCTCATCCTTAGGGATTGAGCAATTCTATCATGTTTCGCATTGTACATCGGCTAAGGATATGTGGGACACATTGGTTACCCATTTTGAGGGTTCTAATGAAGTCAAGTTATCTAAGATAAACACATTAAACAAAGAGTTTGAATTGTTTCATATGATTGATGGTGAAACCATCGAAAGTATGCAACAACGATTTGTGAAAATTATCAACAAGTTACAAGGTCTCGGTAGACCAATCACAAATCAAGATGCTACTAATAAAATTTTGAGGTGTTTAACTAGGTCTTGGCAACCAAAGGTCACCGCGATACAAGAAGCGAATGATCTTACTATTCTAAGCCTCACGGTTTTATTTGGCAAACTCAAGGAACATGAACATGTGCTAAGTGTGTTAGAAAAGAAAGAGAAAATCGTCGCATATATAAAAAATCGTCGCAAATAAGGGTCTTAAACGGTTTTATTTGGCAAACTCAAGGAACATGAACCGTGAGGCTTTTCAATGCAAAGAGAACAAAGTCATATATAAAAAAATCGTCGCATATGAGCACACACTCTTAAAACTAGCAAGGAAAAATAAAATCAATCAACAAACATGGAAGAAATGAATTTAGGCCAAGAGATGGTCCTTAACTATTAATGCTAGTGCTAGAGCTCAATAATTTTATAATGTAAAATATTGTCTCTAACATGCATTTTTAAATGGTGCATTGTCCTAATCTAAATGCAAATGCATGTATGCATGTAAAATGTGTGTAGTGAAACATGTAATGTGAAATTGTAGTGTCAAATGTCATGTAAAAATATGATGTTGTGTAATGTAAAAATTGTAGCATGTAGATGTCATGAAAATTGGCATGAAAATGTAATGTAAAATATGATGCAAAAATGCGAACATGAAACACATATCATGAGAAGAGCAAATAAATGATAATCAAACCTATGCAAAACACAAATAAATGAGAACTTAGAAATAAGCTAAAATATTAGTGTAAGAGTTTAAGCTCAATAAGCTTAAAATAAGCTATTGTCCTAAACAAACACTTATTGAATAAGCTAGTACTAACACATAAGCAAAATAAGCAACTAAAATAAAAAGTTGAAAATAAGATAAGTCTAAAAAAAAACTATCCCTAAAATATTAGTGTAGAAATTTGGATTCAACAAGCTATTGTCTCAAAATCACTTATTCAAATAAGCTAAAAAAAATGATGATAAATGCATGCAAATGAATTAAGTGGGTAAAGGGGATGCAAACCTGAAACTGGAGGTGATGGCAGAAAATAAAAAATAGATCAGAAAATCCAGCCCAAAGCCCAATTGAATGAACAGCCAGGAGGGGGTGTGAATAGCATTAATGCATGTGCAAGCAGTAATTCAATCCAGTCCAGATTAGGTAAGGCGCGCGCGCGCGTGTCCAGCGTAGACCATCAACATAACCATCATCAGATCTCAAACAGACTACCCTGCTTAGAAGAAAAGATCAAACACGCAGGATCAACACTTCAGATCAAACGATCCTGATCCACATAGACCAGAAAACGAGCTCACGCTGCCGGTCATCCCTTCCGGCGAGACAGAAGTTTCCGACGCGGTGGTTTTTGAGAGAAAAAAAATTACAGAACACGAAAGGCCACGATTCCGGTACCAATAGACTCGTTTTGTCGTTCTGAATCCAAATCCAAACTTGAAATTCACAATAGAAGTCTAGAACAGTGAGAACAAAGGCGAAAACCGCCGGATCTAAAAAGAGTCCGACACCGTTTGTATCGCGAAATTGAATGGAAACAGCGATTGTAATAGACTCAGATAAGTTCCAGGAGTATGAAACGCTATTAATAATCTTTGTTTGGTGTTCGAAATCGACCGCAACAGAGGATCTAAATTTTCAAAACTTTAAGATTCCGATCTGCATAGTTCCGGTCATTTTTCATGGTTTTGACGACGGAATTGTGTTTATTGAGGTTGTTAGCTTCAGATTTATGTGTTTGATGTTTGATTTGGTTAAGATTTGAAGTGGCCGGAGTTAGGTGGTTGGTGGCCGGATAATGGAATTCCGGCCACCTCCGGTGGTGGTGCTGATTAGGGTTTTTTCTTGGGATCTGTGCCTCTGATTTTTTCTGAATTTTTTTTTTGGAATGGTGTAGAAATGATTGTTAATCATTGAGTGATGTGAGGTTTGTATTTATAGAAGAAAATTAGGTTAAATGGTATTTTTGTAATAATGTGGAAAAGGGTAAATAAAATAAATGGTAAATGAAAATGAAATAAATAAAGTGAGGTGGAATGATATGATTTTTACTATTTTTGGTAAACTTTGAGATAAAAAGGCGAACATGAAATAAGTTGAAATAAAAATGTGATAAAATGTAATAAAATGTAAATCTTTTTGATATTTTGAAATATATTGTAATAAAATCTAAAATGCGCGTAAAATAAAAAAAAGACTATTTTTGATATTTTTGGATTTTTACGCTAAAATCCGAACTATTTAAGAAATTTGGAAATAAAGTGAAATGAAGACTAAATATTTGGAAATAAAAAGAAATTTAAGAAAAAAGATAAAAATATAAAAAATAAAAGAAAAATGCATGAAAAAGAAAATAAAATATTTTTTTGTCTATTTTTATGCAAGAAATGTAAAATTGGATTTGTAGGTCCAAAATTGGGGTACTACAGCTGCCCCTATTTAAGTTTTTTCAATCGGAGAAATGAAGATTGAAATCTTTGTTTAGACGAGATTGAAGAGACTTAAATATAAAATGTGCACCATTTTTGGACCTAAAATCCTCTAACAATGCTTATGATGCAAATATGAATGCAAAAATGCAGATGATGAATTTTTTGAATTTTGTATGAATGTTGTAAAAGACAGATAAAAGACAAGCATAGTCGAGACTCCACAGGGGAAGAACAAAACATGGCCCGACTGGGAAAACAAACTCCACTGGGGAAACAGAGTACAACACTGGGGTAAAAACGCAAGACCATTGTCCACCGCCTTACAAAGAGACGGATTGTAGAAAGAAGACAAAGCCTACACGAGAACAGGAACATTGTCCACCGCCTTACGAAGACACGGATTGTAGAAAAAAGACAAAGCCCGTACAAAACCCAAAACATTGTCCACCGCCTTACAGAGAGACGGATTGTAGAAAAAAGACAACGTCAGGAATATTGTCCACCGCCTTACAAAGAGACAGATTGTATAAAGAAGACAATACCCACAGGGAATAAGAACATTGTCCACCGCCTTACAAAGAGACGGATTGTAGAAAAAAGACAACGTCTACAGAGAACAAGAACATTGTCCACCGCCTTACAAAAAGACGGATTGTAGAAAAAAGACAACGTCTACATGTCACCCACTGGTAACATGATCCTCTGAAAGAGAAGTAACTCTGATAAACACTTCGAAAAGTGATTCAATTTGATTAACTGTATAAGTGTATGTATTTGTAAAGAGGAAAGATGTGATAAACTATCGATTGAGCGACAGCAAGAACGTTGTACACTGACATACAACATTGAAAAGATCATCAACTATCGACTGACCGACAGCTGGAACATTGTACACTGACATACAATGTTTAAGAATCAAGTACTATCGACTGACCGACAGCTGGAACATTGTATACTGACATACAATGTTTAAGAATCAACTACTATCGACTGACCGACAGCTGGGAATGTTGCACACTGACACACAACATTAAAGAAAATACCGACCATCGACTGACCGACAGAATGGATGTTATATACTGACATACAACATTTAAGATCATCAACTATCGACTGACCGACAGCTGGAACATTGTACACTAACATACAATGTTTAAGAATCGACTACTATCGACTGACCGACAGCAGGAACGTTGTACACTGACACACAACATTGGAAATCATCAACTATCGACTAACCGACAGTTGGAACATTGTACACTGACATACAGTGTTTAAGAATCAACTACTATCGACTGACCGACAATAGGAACATTGTACACTAACGTACAATGGTTAAAGAAATCACCAACCATCGACTGACCGACAGAAGAGATGTTGTACACTAACATACAACATTTATGTAGCACTAACTATCGACTGACTGATAGTAAAGTGAGAAAAAGGTAACACAAACCTTTTGGGGTGTAATCAACTCTACGAAGTACTTCAGACAATAACATAGGTAGGCTGAACAGTATGAGACTTGTAGGGTCTTTTGTAAAGAGAAAATATTTGTATGATCTTTTGTGTAATGTATTGATAAAGTTCACTGGGGATAAACCACCTGAGGAATTTTAAAGTGTATCTGGTAAAATACAAGTTTCTTGTGTGGAAAACTTGTCACTTGTTGCTTTGAGGATATAACTGATTATGTACAAGCTTCTCAGATAACGAGATGGCTACTTGTGAACATGTGTACAAGCTTCTCAAATGACGAGATTGTCACTTGTAAAATTGGGTACAAGCTTCTCAGATGACGAGATTGACACTTGTTGGATGTGTACAAGCTTCTCGGATGACGAGATTGCCACTTGTAAAATTGGGTACAAGCTTCTCGGATGACGAGATTGCCACTTGTTGTTTTGAATTGATGTCCAATCCGGGAACAAACCGGAGGGAAACTGTAAAACGAGACTTTGTGTCCAATTGAAGAATAAATTCAACTGGAATTTTTCTTTTGTTGTAGGAAAAACTGAAACAACCATCATCCACAAGAGAGGAGTCTAGTGGGGAATTTTTGAAACAAGAGGTGTACACTTATCTGCCTAAGCTGACACTCTAATTGGAGAGAACAACATGCCCATCCCGACTCTATTTTGTAGACACGGACAAGACAAAAGAAACAGAAATCTGTACATGATGTAAAAATGTGTGAATGATGTAAATGTTTATGACACATGTGAATGCCATGTTTGAATGTATGATTGGATGTATGAATGTATGTTATGTATGTATGTTGTGAATGTTATGTATGTATGTGTTTGTTGACAAAACAGGCAGGACAAACGAGACTAGAGACAAGCCAACACTGCACTACAACGCAGAGTATCTCAATAAGGTGTATATGTTGCTGTTGATAAAGCAAGAGAACCTCTTCTTGGGGAGGGAACCACTTCTCTGGAAAATGACCGTTTTAACCGAACGATCTGTACAATAACTTGATTGTTCTCAAGATAAAACTCTCAACCTTCATTGGGGATGTACCCTTTTCTTGAGATGACTGTTGACATTCTCTTAGACAAAATATGTTTGCTGTTGACGAATAACTTGAGAGAACGGAGACGACTTGCCCCTTGCTTTAGATTCATGCATCAGTCTGATAAATCTTTGAAAGAATTGCTCGAAGAGCGTGACTGGTTGACCTTTTACACTTAGGCATTGTATTTGTTGACTGCAACAATGTGCAATGAGAGTGGAAACTCTTTATCATCCATGGTATTGACAACCAAGGTTCTATCATGTTTCACAGCATGTAACCATTCAGGAAGATATGATCTTGACATAATATGCACCAAGTGTTTGAAACCTTGAACGGTATGCCCCTGACCAACTGATGTTTGCAGTGTAACCAAATTTGGAACTAATTCAACCTTGATTAGCAGGATATTCAACTTGTTTGCCACTGATTGGCAGAATCCACAGATAACTTGCCCCAAGGCAGGAGCGTCTCAAATCAACTTTGTCCTTGATTAGACCATAGCTCAAACTTCTTTGATGTCAAGTATTAATTTGCAAGTAAATTATTTTTTTGAAAAGTACTTTTGATAAAAATGCACATGCAAGTTATTTTGAAAATGAACATTTTTTTTTTGTATTTTTGAAATTGAATATTTTTGTAGTGGAAACACATACGGTATGTACAAAAGATGATTACTGATTAAACAAACAGGAGGAGTCAGCGTAACAATAAACTTGCTGAATATGCCTTCATGGTGAACCTAGCTTCAATTAGGTCTTTTGAGTATTATAGCATGCAAAAATTCATGTAAATCAAGCCAAGAAATGATATAAGTTTGTGTTATCAAATTCCTCCATACTTGTACATTGCTTGTCTTTAAGCATAAAAATAGTAACTCTTTTCAGCACAAGTTTGAAACAAGACACGACAACTCTAATCATACGTGGTTGCCGGCTAGATAAGAAAATCAAGTAATAAACAACAACACCAAGTGTACTGTAGCAACACAAAACCACACATTGCAGTCAAAGACTTCCATCATATGAAGACAAATCTAAAATATTTTATTGTGACTCTAACTTTTGCTTAAATTTTGTTCACCCTTTTCATTCAAGTGCAATCACATTAAGCCCGTTATCTTGTACACTCACATGGCAGGAAAATCTGTTAGTGATTATGATCATATACCGAGGGGTGCTGATAACATAAGTTTGGAAAACCCCTTTTTTCTTTCCCAAAATGCAGTTGTGGGGGATCGGATCGTAATCCGCCCTACCAAGTTCAGAATCAGACTCCTTTGAACCAATCACTAATGGGTGTACTTACAATGGTTTTTCTTTGTATGTTCAACAACTGTTGGATTAAACAACCGAGTGAGGGTTGTCTAACTTAATAAGTGCATTTTCATTTTAAAATCAACCAAAGTATGTAACCTTTCATTTCTGGATCATTCACTTATGTTCATCGACTTCCCACTTAGTTTGTGCTCAAGATGGTGCCGACTGCTGAGATAAACTACTAAGGGTTACCTTAAAACATAAATTCAAGACTTTGTCAAAATTAGTACTCAAATTAATCTTGCATACTTCTGAGAGTCTAAGGTGTTAAGACAGTACCAATTTTATTGAATCATTACTAAACCTTCATAATGTAGCCTAAAGGTGCAAAGACAACCTATATACTCTTAATGTGTCATGTCAAGTGTCAAACCAAAATTGTTTTTTTTTTGAAAAGATGTATCTCAAGAAACTGGGAGAAACAGATAACAATAAAAACATATGCAAGAGTGGCTCAATTTAACATGAAATTTTTTTTTTGTTTTTTTTGTGTGCATGAAATAGTGAAAGAAAGTGAAACAATGTCTTACATTATCAGCTAGGTTCTTTACCATTGAAAGCATATATCAGCAAAAATCAGTTATTTATTTTCATCTTCCTCGCTCCATGTTTGTAAGTAATAAATAAAGAGAAAAGAGTGAATATGAATGAATTAATTTCAAAACATGCATGTTTATTATATTGAAAATATTTAACAAGAAAACATAATTTTAAAAGCAAACAAATACTTGATAAGAAAGCAATAAAAAGCTTAGCGATTATAGGGATGAGTTTCCTAGCATCACCGACTTCAACTTGATAAAAGCGAGTAGAAATAACATCAACATCAAACTAATTCGGTCAAACCATTCCACATGCCACAAAGCTGTCACTTCCTTCAAACTCTTTCTTCAACCATAACATCCATATTTGGAACTGTGGAATAGACCTTGGAACTGAGTTCCATCAACTATATCTTGCACCATGTTAATAGTAGTAGTCCCATGAGGAGGGAGTGGATTTGCCTGTACATTAGGATTTGTATCTTTGTATTTCAAGGCACCTTTCTTCATCAAACTCTGGACTGCATTCTTCAAACCATAGCAATGCTCGATATCGTGACCGGGTGAGCCAGAATGATAAGCACAAGTGAGATCGGCTCTGTACCACGGTGGCAATACATCAGGTACTGGCAGGGGTGGCTTAAGTTGGATAGACTTGTTTTCAAGCAAAGTTGGTAGCAAATCGGCATACTTTATCGGAATAGGATCGTATCGAGGAGGATCCTGATTACGATTGTAATTGCCATTCTGTGATTGATTTTGTGGTTGTTGTTGATAACTAACACTTAAGGGAGCTGCAATGGCAGCCACATGATGTTGAGGATGATGAAAATGATTTCCCCTTGGCCTACCATGGGCAACCATACCCACCTCTTGTTCCTTCTTCTTCCCAAAACCAGTACCGTACCTTTTGTTACTACCAGAACCAGAGGCATCCTTCACTAAACGTCCTTCTCGAATCGCTTCTTCCATGCGCACACCAGTTTCTACCACATCAGAAAAATCACGGTGATTACTGGAGATCATCCTATCAAAATAAAACGGATCAAGTGTTTTCAAAAAGGTCTTTGTCATTTCTTTCTTATCCAAAGGTGGGTTAACTTGTGCAGCCAGTCTACGCCATCTCTGGGCATTCTCTTTGAAGCTCTCTCGTTCTTTTTGGGATAAAGAACGAAGTTGGTCCCTATCAGGAGCTAAATCCACATTGTACTTATACTGTTGCATGAATGCCTCACACACATCAGTAAAAGACTTGATCTTCTCACGATCCGAACTCACATACCACCTCAAAGCAGCACTAGTCAGGCTGTCTTGAAAACAATGAATCAACAGCTGATCTTTTCTTGCATAAGCAGCCATCTTTCTAGCATACTTAATCAGATGGCTTTGTGGACAGGAATCTCCCTTGTACTTTTCAAAGTCAGGCACTTTAAATTTAGGCGGTAGATCAACATCAGGAACCAAACACATATCATAAGCACTCTTTCCAAACAACTCTTTACCACGGAGTGCACGAAGTTCTCGTTGGATTTCATCAAACTGATTCTGAACGTCTTCATTGTGGCCAAAAGATACCACACTTTCAACTGGCTCAGCATGATAGACAGGTTCTCCCATTAATGGCATAGTGTTCATGGTGAGAGGAGCAACAATCATTGTAGTCTGTGGAAGAGAAACTGTAACCTGCGGAATAGCACTACCCTGAAACTGAGTATTGAGAAGATTCTGCTGAGATCCTTCACCAAAATTAGGAGGCATACCCCATTGGAAATGCATTGGTGCAGTGGACATCGGCTGGCTAACATAGAACAGTGGAACAGAAATCTGGATGTTATCAGGAATAGAAACATTCAAAGCTTGTAATGGAGGAGGCGGGGGCCTCGCCATAGTCAAAGATTCAACCAAAGCAGTCAGATGGGCTACATTAGCCTGAAGAGAGGTGACCTGTTCTTGTAATTGCTGATTCTCTTGCTCGAGTCCTTCCATTCTTTTCTTGTAGTTTGCACGAGTGTTGTAAGTACGTGTTGGCTTGAAACGAGAACGTCGGGCCAGGATCTGAGAGAGAGATGCGAAGCTTAGACTCTTTGATAAATCCATGAATGCGGAAATGATGCATGTAAAGAAAGTTTTATTTTGACTTTGATTTTCAAAGGACTTTAGGATATGAATCATAAAGGACCTCATTTTTGTTTGTAAATGATCAAAAGGTTTTTTCCAAAGCAATCTTTTTTTTTTTCAAGGTCCATGATGATTGTGAAGTTTATAAAGCAATTCCTCTAAGTCCTTTGAAAATCAGTGGAAAGAGATTTTCTTGGATGCATGAATGAATGAGATGTGATGATGCAACAAGCACAAACACAGGCAAACATGGTTGGTTGAGATATCACAAGGTTGGAATCAAAAGGTAAACCACCCACAATGTATGAACTATTGGTTTTCTTGCATTTGTAACACGGGTTCTTAAAGTTCCCAACGTCATCAACATTCCTTATTGAATACCAATGTCCACGAAACTCATGGCCAAATGAAATATCCAAGGGAAAATCTCGTTTGAGCGTGGTATCGCGGAACAACTAATCCAAGAACCTCTCGGCTTAGCCATCGCACCACAACCTAAAAAGGCCAAGATGGGTTAAAGGTGTCTAAAGGTCCACAATATCCTCGGAATTCATGTCATAGCAACAATCTACGCGAATCTCACGTCGAAATGAATACTACAACATGACCCTCCTTTGTGCGTGGCTACATCACATGTGGGTAGTGCAAAACACCGTCTCACCCATCCACTATGATCTTACCACAACTATCTCATGGTGCACTCAAGCTCGGGTCAAGCTTGTCTCAACTCAAATACCCCCCATAAGATATATAAAACATGTAAACAAATAAGCACATAGGAAAGCAATAAAGAAGAATAAACTAGTTAGGTTCAACCCTCTTAAGGAGAGCGTCCCCAGTGAAGTCGCCATTTTTCTGTTGCGGGGATTTTGTGATTTCCACCACTACATTGACCTTTCATTTCCAAAGAGGGGAAAGTGTCGAAAACCGTTTAAAAAAGAGAGATTCTAAGCTCGGGGGTTAGTTACGCCTAGGGAAGGTATTAGCATCCTAAACGCCCATGGTACTCCATGGTAACCTCTAATTTATTACTTTTTATTGCTTTTTATGTGCTTAAGAAAATGAGGGAGAAGTTGTAAGAAATAGAGGGAGAAATTGTATAGAAAGAATAGTGTGTGCATGTGGAGATTGGATTGAGAAGAGAAAGTTGTAGCAAAAATGTAAATTTAAAGTTATGCCTAAATCTAATTGTGCGACTAATTTGGTTTTGGACTAAAGAATTTTTATTAGAGAGAGAAGAAGTTGTTTATTTGTTTTCTATTTTTTTTCTAAAGAAAATTACTAACGTGCCTCTTCGGAAATGAAAGTTTGTTTTTTTTTCTTGGTTTTTAGCGTTGTGTGTGATGTGTCAAAAGCAATAAAGTCCTACGCTATTACAACCAAATCAAATAATTATTACAACCATATCGAATCAAATGAAAAAAATAATAAAAGGCGATAAAAATGCAAGCGGAGAAATAAACATGAGTATGAAATGCACTTACGAAGAAAATAAAACAAAATGTCAAATATTGATGTGAATTGTGAAGTGTGAAAATGCAATGTGAAATATAATGTGAATGTGACAAAGAGTGAAAAAATGCAAAGAGAACAAAGTCATATAAAAAAAATCGTCGCATATGAGCACACACTCTTAAAACTAGCAAGGAAAAATAAAATCATTCAACAAACATGGAAGAAATGAATTTAGGCCAAGAGATGGTTCTTAACTATTAATGCTAGTGCTAGAGCTCAATAATTTTATAATTTAAAATATTGTCTCTAACATGCATTTTTAAATGGTGCATTGTCCTAATCTAAATGCAAATGCATGTATGCATGTAAAATGTGTGTAGTGAAACATGTAATGTGAAATTGTAGTGTCAAATGTCATGTAAAAATATGATGTTGTGTAATGTAAAAATTGTAGCATGTAGATGTCATGAAAATTGGCATGAAAATGTAATGTAAAATATGATGCAAAAATGCAAACATGAAACACATATCATGAGAAGAGCAAATAAATGATAATCAAACCTATGCAAAACACAAATAAATGAGAACTTAGAAATAAGCTAAAATATTAGTGTAAGAGTTTAAGCTCAATAAGCTTAAAATAAGCTATTGTCCTAAACAAACACTTATTGAATAAGCTAGTACTAACACATAAGCAAAATAAGCAACTAAAATAAAAAGTTAAAAATAATATAAGTCTCAAAAAAAACTATCCCTAAAATATTAGTGTAGAAATTTGGATTCAACAAGCTATTGTCTCAAAATCACGTATTCAAATAAGCTAAAAAAAATGATGATAAATGCATGCAAATGAATTAAGTGGGTAAAGGGGATGCAAACCTGAAACTGGAGGTGATGGCAGAAAATAAAAAATAGATCAGAAAATCCAGCCCAAAGCCCAATTGAATGAACAACCAGGAGGGGGTGTGAATAGCATTAATGCATGTGCAAGCAGTAATTCAATCCAGTCCAGATTAGGTAAGGCGCGCGCGCGTGTCCAGTGTAGACCATCAACATAACCATCATCAGATCTCAATCAGACTACCCTGCTTAGAAGAAAAGATCAAACGCGCAGGATCAACACTTCAGATCAAACGATCCTGATCCACCCAAACCAGAAAACGAGCTCACGCTGCCGGTCATCCCTTCCGGCGAGACAGAAGTTTCCGACGCGGTGGTTTTTGAGAGAAAAAAAATTACAGAACACGAAAGGCCACGATTCCGGTACCAATAGACTCGTTTCGTCGTTCTGAATCCAAATCCAAACTTGAAATTCACAATAGAAGTCTAGAACAGTGAGAACAAAGGCGAAAACCGCCGGATCTAAAAAGAGTCCGACACCGTTTGTATCGCGAAATTGAATGGAAACAGCGATTGTAATAGACTCAGATAAGTTCCAGGAGTATGAAACGCTATTAATAATCTTTGTTTGGTGTTCGAAATCGACCGCAACAGAGGATCTAAATTTTCAAAACTTTAAGATTCCGATCTGCATAGTTCCGGTCATTTTTCATGGTTTTGACGACGGAATTGTGTTTATTGAGGTTGTTAGCTTCAGATTTATGTGTTTGATGTTTGATTTGGTTAAGATTTGAAGTGGCCGGAGTTAGGTGGTTGGTGGCCAGATAATGGAATTCCGGCCACCTCCGGTGGTGGTGCTGATTAGGGTTTTTTCTTGGGATCTGTGCCTCTGATTTTTTCTGAATTTTTTTTTTGGAATGGTGTAGAAATGATTGTTAATCATTGAGTGATGTGAGGTTTGTATTTATAGAAGAAAATTAGGTTAAATGGTATTTTTGTAATAATGTGGAAAAGGGTAAATAAAATAAATGGTAAATGAAAATGAAATAAATAAAGTGAGGTGGAATGATATGATTTTTACTATTTTTGGTAAACTTTGAGATAAAAAGGTGAACATGAAATAAGTTGAAATAAAAATGTGATAAAATGTCCACCGCCTTACAAAGAGACGGATTGTAGAAAGAAGACAAAGCCTACACGAGAACAGGAACATTGTCCACCGCCTTACGAAAAGACGGATTGTAGAAAAAAGACAAAGCCCGTACAAAACCCAAAACATTGTCCACCGCCTTACAGAGAGACGGGTTGTAGAAAAAAGACAACGTCAGGAATATTGTCCACCGCCTTACAAAGAGACGGATAGTATAAAGAAGACAATACCCACAGGGAACAAGAACATTGTCCACCGCCTTACAGAGAGACGGATTGTAGAAAAAAGACAGTGTCTACAGAGAACAAGAACATTGTCCACCGCCTTACAAAAAGACGGATTGTAGAAAAAAGACAACGTCTACATGTCACCCACTAGTAACATGATCCTCTGAAAGGGAAGTAACTCTGATAAACACTTCGAAAAGTGATTCAATTTGATTAACTATATAAGTGTATGTATTTGTAAAGAGGAAAGATGTGATAAACTATCGACTGACCGACAGCAAGAACGTTGTACACTGACATACAACATTGAAAAGATCATCAACTATCGACTGACCGACAGCTGGAACATTGTACACTGACATACAATGTTTAAGAATGAAGTACTATCTGTTGCGGGATTTTTGAGACATACCCCACTACAGTTTTATTTTTCATTTTTCAAAGGAGGGGAAAAATTGAAAACCTTTTAAAGAAAGAGATTCTAGGTACGGGGGTTAGTTGCACTTGAGGAAGGTATTAGCACCTCAAGCGCCCATGGTACTCCATGGTAACCTCTTATATGTTTTTAGTGCTTTTTCGATATACATGCTTTAAGAATGGAGGGAGAAGTTGTATAGAAGAAAGAAAAGAAAGTTGGTAAAAGTTAAGAAAATTTTATTTCATAAAGTAAATAAAAGAAAAGAAGTAAATATTTTTTGTTTGTAAAAAAAAGATTTTTGAGAGAAGTGTAATTGTTGAGAGAGAGAGACTGTAAGAAGGTATAAATATTGTTGTGTAAAAAAGAAAAGAAGTTAAATGTTTGAAAACGAAAGTGTATTCGTTTCTTTTGTGTGTTTGAAAAAAAGTATTGTAAAGAAAAGAAGTTCTTGTTGCCAAAAAAAATGTAAGAAAAGATGTTGTAAAAATGTTGTGATAAAAGTATGTTGAAATGATTGTAGTGACGTTGAGATTAAGGTGAACTTGCTTTTGTTTTGTAAAAGGATCGCAGGCTTGTTTTTTTTGGAAAAAAGTTTTTGTTTCAAAGAAGTCTCGTAATCAATTTAAAATCAATTACGAGCCCTCTCCCTTGGAAATGAATTTTTTGGCCTTGTGTGTGATGTGTGAACTAGAAAGCAGTAAAAAGCGATAAATAAAGTCCTACGCTATTACAACCCAATTGAATAATTAATATTTACAACCATATCGAATTGAATGAATAAATAATAATAAGAGGCAATAAATAAATAAATAAATAAATAAATAAATAGCAATGCATAAAAGTAAAATGAAAGTGCGAAAAATAAATATGATAATGAATATGCACACAAACAATTAAGAAGAGAAATCATAGCAAGATATTATATTCTAACTTAAAGGTGGAGTGTGTGAAAAAAAATGTGTGTGGGAGGCAAAGACATGATAATGGAAATTTTGAAAGTCATTCATAATAACAAATAATTCTAATTAAAACACACAAGCAAAAAACATTTTTTATTTAACAAAAGAAAAGTTTTTATTTTATTTTGAAGAGAATGAATTTAGGCCAAAAGGCCCTTCACTATTAATGCCAATTGTTAGAGCTCAATGATTTTATAAAAAATAAAATATTGTCTCTAACATGCATTTTTAAAATGATGCATTGTCCTAATCTAAATGCAATGCATGTATGCATGTAGGAAAAATGTGGAGTAAAATTGTAAAGTGAAATTGTAGTGTGAAATTGTAGTGTGATGCAAAATTAGTGTCAAATGTCATGTGAAATGCAAAATGTAGATTATGATGCAATGTAATGTAGAAGTGTAAAAAAGGTTATGTGACTAAAAATGCATAATGTGATGTAGTGCAAAAAAAATGTAAGATTTTAAATGCATGTATGCATGAATATTTTTAATAAAAGCATGTTATATATTTTTCATAAAATGAAATTAACAAAGACATAATCATATAATCAATCATCACAGTTTAAAATAAAAAATTAAAAAATCAATCATGGCACATTAAAGTTTCTAGCATTTTTGTTGTTTTTATATTTTTTATTCTAAGTAATTAATTAAAAGAAAAAGTGAAGTCATTACAAATAAACAAACAATTTTATTTTGACATTAAATAGTAAATAGTTAGAAAGAAAGTTTTTTTTTTTATTAGAGAAAAGTTTTTTGAACTTAGAAGTTTTTTTCAATTTTTTTAGTATTAATACTTGAGCTTAGCAATTTCACAAGAAAAATAATGAACTCATACATATTTTTTTGGGATTTAAAATTCTTGAATACTAGTGTTAAATTTGAGCTCAATAAACTTAAATAATCTATTGTCTCAAATAAGCACTTATTGTATAAGCTAGAAAAATAAAATAAAAGAGAAAGAGCTGCAGCAGTAGAAAAAGGGGGTGTAAACTAAAAAAACCAAAATAATCAGCAAACAAACAAAGGTCCAGAGAACAAGCCCAGAACCTATTTAAACCGGACCGGGTCGGTTTGACCCCATGGGTCAACCCAGACCCGGTCACAAACCCATTAACTAGAAAACAAAAACAAACAAAAAAAGTGGCCAACCGTGTGCTGACACGTGGCGGAGGAAGTTTCTCTTCTTCCTCATGAATAACAATAACAGTACGCACAACAAGAACCATGGATTTAAGCTTCAAAACACAAAACTCAAACAAACACCAAATCAAGCAAATGAATACTCTATTTCATAGGATTTTTCACATAGATCATGAATATGCAATTATTTTTCACAATAGAGCAATATATGGTAAGAAACGCAGGCACAAAGTTCAAACCCAAAAAATGGAAAATGAGATTCATGCAAAACTAAGAGAAAGTGCTTAAAGGAAAACATAATACACCATGTCATGAGTTCACAGAAACAAAAATCGTGCGAAATGGATGTATATGGAGGTCGAAACACTTACCTCAAATTTGCCCCCAAAAAGTGCTCGAGTTAGACGCTTTGTGGCTCGATTACTTCACGATTCCGTGTTGTTCCCTTCTACTGAGATGTATTGGAAGCCATTGGAACCAATAGAACCGAGCTTTGACCAAGATTGAATGAAATGGAAACTTCAAAAACCCTCCAAAAGGGGGTTTCGGGTTTGGTGTTTTTGAGTGTTTTTTTATGGTGATTTGTGGTTGTTTTGAGTGTTTGAATGTGTTTTGATGATGGTAGATTGATTAGGAATGAGTTTGATTAAAGTTTGTATGAGTTTTGTTTGATTTGGTTCTTGAATGAAGTTGAAAAAATGGGCTAAAAAGGGAGCTCGAATTTGATATTTTTTATGGTGTTTGTTGATGATTGTTGTTGTGTTTGATGTGGTTTTGTAGTTGTTTTTGTGTTTCTGGGAATGGTGTGAAGCTGGTGTAATGAATGAAATTTGATTTGGTGAGAGTTATGCTTATGTTTGGAATTTTGAGTGAAGTTGAAATATGATGAAGATGATGATGATTTTTTTTACTTTTTGATTTGATTTTGTGGGTGTTTTGTGTTGATAGAATGAATTTGTAGTGAATGGAATGGGATTATTGAGAGATTTGTTGTTTGGTGATGACGGTGTGAAATAGATTGAATGATGAAGAGGGAATGAAGAGGAAGATTCATGGAAAAATGAAGGAGAAATGTTGTTGTTGTTTAAGCTACTGCCTCCGTCCCTTTTCCTTTTTCTCCCATTTCACATTTTTTTGATCTTGTTTGAGTTGAGAGAGAGGTGGGTGGTGGCTAAATTTTTTTCTCCTATTTACTGATTTTTTGTTCAAGTTATAGAGCCAATGGATGAGTCTTTGAGTCCATTGAGTAATTGGTGAAGTAGATTGTTGTGTGCTTTAGAAGAAAATTTGGTTTTGCAAAGATCAAAGAGGAAATAGGTGACCATACTTTTTGTTTAACTGTGTTATTGGTAAAACTTTGGCCCTTTTTTGAAAAAAGTTGAACAAAGAGGAGTGAGTGATAGTGTCCATACTTTTATTTAATTTGAAAAAAGGTTGGACATAAAAGAAGCTCAAAACATGGAATGGAAGGGGCGCTCTGTTAGAGTTGTTCCTTTCTTTTTTTGTTTTTTTTTTGATAACATAATAATAATGATAATAATAATAATAATAATAATAATAATAATAATAATAGTGTAAATAGTAGATAAGGTAATAGTAAAAAGAAAAATGTTAGTAAAAATGGTAATAATATAAAATAAAGGCAATAATGATAATGAATAATAAAATGGAGATAAAAGTGCGACGACCAAAATATGGCGGACAACCTTTAAAGAAAAAAAAACAAATGTAAATATGACGGCGAAAAAGTGAATGGATGCGATGATATATAAATATTTTTTATAAAAGATTTTTTTGGTATTTAAATATGAAAAGTTAAGATAACGGATTTTAGGTCCAAAATTGGGGTACAACAGCTGCCCCTATTTAAGTTTCTTCACCCGTAGAGATGAAGATTAAAATCTTTGTCTAGACGGGATTGAAGATACTTAAATATAAAACGTGCACCATTTTTGGACCTAAAATCCTCAAACAATGCTTATGATGCAAATATGAATGTATGAGATGCAGATGATGAATTTTTTGAATTTTTGTATGAATGTTGTAAAAGACATATAAGAAAGAAAACATAGTTAGACTCCACAGGGGAAGAACATAACATGACCCGATTGAGAAAATAACAAAATGTGCCCCAAGTCCATTGGAAGAACGAACTCTACTGGGGAACCGAGTAAAACACTGGGGAAAATATTAATTACCATCATGTGGATGGCAGAATTGTGAAAAGAACATTGTTCACCGCCTTACAAAGAGACGGATTGCAGATAAAAGACAACGTTTACAGAGAACAAGAGCGTTGTCTACCGCCTTACGAAGAGACAGCTTGCAGATAAAAGACTACCTCTATAAAGAACAAGAACATTGTCCACCGCCTTACAAAGAGACAGCTTGCAGATAAAAGACAACGTTTATAGAGAATAAGAGAATTGTCCACCGCCTGACAAGGACGGAATGCAGATAAAAGACAATTTCTACAAGAAAAACAAAAACATTGTCCACCGCCTTGCAAAGTGACGGCTTGCAGATAAAAGACAACGATTAGATATTGCCGACTACCATACACATGATAGCTTAAAGGGCTACATGAGAATAGATGACATTATCTACTATCGAACACCGACAGCTTAAAGGATAATGTGAAAAGATGATACATTATCTACTACCACACACAAATGGTAACTTAAAGGACAATGATCAGATATTACCGACTATCATAGAAATGATAGCTTAATGGAAGGTAATTAATTAAAAAAAAAGTGACATTATCTACTATCGACCAAAGACAGCTTAAAGGATAATGATCAAATATTACCGACTACCATACAAACGATAGCTTAAAGGGCAACATGAGAATAAATGACATTATCTACTATCGAACCAAGATAGCTTAAAGGATAATGAAAAGATGATACATTATCTATTACCACACACAAATGGTAACTTAAAGGACAATGATCAGATATTACCGACTATCATAGAAATGATAGCTTAAAGGAAGGTAATATAAAAAGTACCACATTATCTACTATCGAACAAGGATAGCTTAAAGGATAATGAAAAGATGATACATTATCTACTACCACACAACAGGCAGCTTAAAGGACAATGATCGGATATTACCGACTACCATACAAATGATAGCTTAAAGGAAGGTAATATAAAAAGTACCACATTATCTACTATCGAACAAAGATAGCTTAAAGGATAATGAAAAGATGATACATTATCTACTACCACATAAAAATGGTAACTTAAAGGATAATGATCGAGTATTACCGACTACCATACAAATGATAGCTTAATGGAAGGTAATAGTTTTCTATTAAAGGAATAACTCTACCGGGGCTTCAAAAGAGACGCAAGTAGGTTAAACTGTAAAAGTGTATGCATTTGTAGAGAAGAGATATGTATGATTTTTGCTAACAGGATGAACTGGGGATAAAACCACCTGAGGAAATGTAAAATGTATCTTGTAAAGTACAAGCTTCTTGTGCGGAAATGGCGCTTGTTTGATATGTACAAGCTTCTCGGATGACGAGACTGCCACTTGTAAAATGGATACAAGCTTCTCGAATGACGAGACTGCCACTTGTGAAATTAGATACAAGCTTCTCGAACAACGAGACTGCCACTTGTAGAATTGGATACAAGCTTCTCGAACGACGAGACTGCCACTTGCAAAATGGATACAAGCTTCTCGAATGACGAGACTGCCACTTGTAAAATGGATACGAGCTTCTCGAACAACGAGACTGCCACTTGTTGTTTTGAATATATGTCCAATCCGGAAACAAACCGGAGGGAAACTATAAATCAAGACTCTGTGTCCAATCAAAGAATAAATTCAATTGGACATTTTCCTTTTGTTGTAGGAAAAACTGAAACAACCATCTTCCACAAGAGAGGAGTCTAGTGGGGATTTTTTGAAACAAGAGGTGTACACTTATCTGCCTAAGCTGACACTCTAATTGGAGAGAACAACATTCCCATCCCGACTCTAATTTGTAGACACAGACAAGACAAAAGAGATAGAAATATGTATATGATGTAGCAATGTATGAATGATGTAAATGTTGATGGCATATGTAAATGCTATGTTTGAACGCATGGAAGTATGTATGAATGTATGTATGTATGTCATGAATGTATGTATGTATGTATGTATGTGAAACATCTTTTGATGGACCGACAAAGTGACCAAACCGGAAACACAAGCCAACGTCGCATCTCTGCTCAGGATATCTCAATAAAGTGTAGATGTTATTGTAGATGAAGCAAGAGAACTCTTCTTGGGAAGGAACAAATTCTCTGGGGAAACGACCGTTTTAACCGAACGATCTGTACATAAACTTGATTGTACTCAAAACAACTTTGTCAACTTTCATTGGGGATGTACCCTTTTCTAGGAAGAAGATTGTTTACATCCTCTTAGAGAAAACATGTTTGTTGTTGATGAACGTCTGAGAGAATGGAGACGATTTGCCCCTTGCTCTAGATCCTTGCTTAAGTCTAAGGGTCCTTGAAAGAATCGCTCGAAGAGCGTGACTGGCTGACCTTTTACATCTAGTGTACCTTTCCAGGAATATATGATCTTGACAAAGTATGCCCCAAGTGCTTGAATCCTTGAAGGGTATGCCCCTAACCAACTGATGTTTGTAATAACCAATTCTTGAACCATTTTCAACCTTGTTAAGAAGAATATTCAACTTAGTTGCCCCTGATTGGCAGAATTCATATGTAATTTGCCCCTAGTTAGGAGCGTCTTAAGTAAGCTTTGCCTTTGATCAGACCATGGCTCAAATTTCTTTGATGTCAAGTATGAATTTGCAAGTGAAATTATTTCTTTTGAAAAGTATTTTTGATAAAATGCATATGTATGTTTTTGAAATTGAATATTTTTGTGGTGAAAACACGTATGGCATGTACAAAAGTAATTTGTGATTACTCAACAAACAGGATGAGTCAGCTTAACAAAATATTTGCCAAATATGCTTTCACAGTGAACCTAGTTTCAATTAGGTCTTTTGTATGTTATAACGTGGCTGGGCTCACGGTTTTCAAAAAAAGATTGCTAGGCTCAAAATTTATTTGGTCCCACCCATTCTTCGTGGTGTTCTTCATTCCTAAATTCAATTAATTCAACTAATGCACTCAGTCGGCAAGAGAAATTTTGACAGTGATGTTTGAGGTTGACACGTTGGTAGAAGCTTTATTGATATCCTTTTTGTTGACCAGACTTTGATGAGATTTTTGAAGTGACAGTCACTTTTTGTTTAGGAAGTTGTTCCCATACTTTTATGTCACTCTTTATTTGTATTCTCACTCTTCTTTTTGTAATCACTCTGTTTTCTTTTTGTATAACCTTTGTAAGATGAAGATTGTGACTGTCGTATGAATTGTTGTGAGTCTCATCTCTTGACAGCTTCCTTTGTCTGAGGAAAGCATTGTGACTAAACCTCTAATTTGGTATGACCTGACAAATTGATTCTCTTGCATCAGGATGCATCATCAAATAAATTGAAAGACTACCCTGCCCCAGGTTATGATTAAGGGTTCAGAAAAAAGAAAGAAACACCGACTTCAGGCTCCAATGGGCTGATTACGGATTATCTCCTTATATCTCCACTGTTTGGGAAGAGAAAACAATGCCTTACATCGTCAACTAGGTTTTTCACCGTTGAAAAGCATACATCTGCAAAAATTAGTTATTTATATTCATCATCCTCGCTCCAAGTTTGTAAGTAATAAAAACAAGAAATGAGTGAATACGAATGGATTTATTCCAAAAACATGCATGTTTATTATATTAAGAGTACTTGACAAAAGACATAATGTTAAAAGCAAACAAATGCTTGACAAGAAAGAAATAAAAGCCTAGTGATCATAGGGGTAAGCTTTCTAGTATCACTGACTTCAACTGGACGATTGCAGCAAAAGTAACATCATCAGCAATCCAGATTGCAACAAATCACCTATTGTATCACAAAAACTGGGTCTGTACCCCTGAAATAAAGTTTGTTATCTTCAATTAGCTTCCGGACTTCAGCTTTCAAAGGAAAACAATGTTCAGTATCGTGGCCGGGTGCTCCTTGATGGAAAGCACAGAAACGGTCAGACTTATACCACCTTGGTAATATTGCAGGTATCTTAGGAGGTGTTTTAGTCTGAACATAATTCTTCTCAAGCAAAATAGGAAGCAAATCTGCATACAACATAGGGATTGGTTCAAACAGAGGTCCCCTTTTTGAAGCAGTATTAGTAGCAGGAATTATTGCAGCAACATGTTGTTTGTTCTTCTTTGACTTCCCATGAGCCACCATACTCAACTCTTGTTCTTTCTTCATGTTAGAGCTAGACCCAAATTCTCTTGCATTTCTGGAAGAAGCAGTCTCTCTTGTCAAACGTCCTTCTCGGAGAGCTTCCTCAATGCGTACACCTATGTCTACCATGTCGGCAAAATCACGAAGCGCACTGGAAACCATTTTGTCATAGTAGAATGCATCAAGAGTTTTCAAGAAAATTTTAGCCATCTCCTTTTCCTCAAGAGGTGGGCTAATCTGAGCTGCAACCCCTCTCCATCTATGGGCATATTCCTTAAAAGATTCCTTGTTTTTCTGAGTCATGGCTCGAAGCTGATCTCTATCCGGTGCCAAATCAGCATTGTACTTGTACTGCTGCACAAACGCTTGACATAAATCAAAAAAGGACTTGATCTTCGAACCACCCAAGCTCATGTACCACTTGAGAGCTGCACCAGTCAAACTGTCTTGGAAGCAGTGGATAAGCAATTCATCATCTTTTGTTAGAGCATACATCTTCCTAGTATACATCACAAGATGCATCTGAGGGCAAGAATTCCCCTTATACTTTTCAAACTCGGGCACTTTGAACTTCGGCAGAAACTTGACATTTGGCACCAGACAAAGCTCATGAGCACTCTTCCCAAACAAATCTTTCCCACGGAGAGCACGAATCTCACGTTGTATCTCATCAAACTGGTTTTGGTAATTATCCACAGAACACGCCTCAACATTCTCAACTTGTTTGGCGTTGTAAACAGTTTCGTTCTCATGTGGTGTAGTATGATCCACAGGAACTGGAACAGTCAAAACTGGTGGCAAGACAGACATAGTAACTTGAGGAACATTCAAAGCAGGAATCTGGATACCAGAGACATTGAGAGGAAAACTCTCATTGAAGTTATAAGTCTCTGACACCGTACTTGTCAAAGCCTGAGAAGGAAGAGGTGGCAGGGATGCCTGATTCTGTGCACCCAACAAAGTTTCCATCATACTTCTTAGTTTGTCCACAGTTGTTTGGAGTGTAGCAACTTCTTCACTGAGCTGAAGATTCTCTTGTTCAATTCCTTCCATTGTTTTCCTTTGATTAACACGAGTGTTGACTTGCAAATTGACTTTGGACAAGAGCGTCAGACCACTGAGAGGAAGACACAAAGCTTAGACTCTTTTGGAGAAGACCATGAATGCAAAATGATGCATGAGAAAGAGAGTTTTGTTTTGTTTTTTGATTTTCAAAGGACTTTAGGATATGAATTGTAAAGGACCTTATTTGTTTTTGATCAAAAGAAATTTTTTCTTTTCAAAGTAACCCTTTTTTTTTTGAAGGTCCATGATGATTTTGAAGTTTGTAAAGAAATTCCTCTAAGTCCTTTGAAAACTAATGGAAAAAGATTTTCATGAATGCATGGATGTATGAGATATGATGATGCAACAATCACAAACATAGGAAAACATTGTTGGTTGAGATATCATGATGTTGGAGTCAGAGGTAAGAACCACCCACAATGTATGAACTATTGGTTCTCTTCTTTTCAGTAACATGGGTTCTACAAAAATCCCAACGTCATCAACTTTCCTTCTTGAATGCCAATGTCCACGACTTAAACTCATGGCCAAATGAAACATCCAAGGGAAAGTCTCGATTGAGCGTGGTATCGCGGAGTCAACTATTCCAAGACTTCTACTCTCGGCTTTAGCTATCGCACCACATCCTAAAAAAAACTAAGGTGGGTTAAAGGTGACTAGGTCCACAATATAAACAGATACATGTCATAGCAACAATCTACGCGAACCTCGCGTCGAAATGAATACCACAACATGACCCTCCATTGTGCGTGGTTACATCACATGTGGATATGTGCGGAGTTTTGCCTTCCGCCCACTCACTATGATCCTACCACAATCTATCTCTAGGTAACTCAAGCTCGGGTCAAGCTTATCTCACTCAAAAACCCCTCCACAATATATATAAAGCTTGTAAACATTTAAACACATAAGTTAGGTTCAACCCTCTTAAGGAGAATATCCCCAGTGAAGTCGCCATTTTTTTGTTGCGGGATTTTTGAGACATACCCCACTACAGTTTTATTTTTCATTTTTCAAAGGAGGGGAAAAATTGAAAACCTTTTAAAGAAAGAGATTCTAGGTACGGGGGTTAGTTGCACTTGAGGAAGGTATTAGCACCTCAAGCGCCCATGGTACTCCATGGTAACCTCTTATATGTTTTTAGTGCTTTTTCGATATACATGCTTTAAGAATGGAGGGAGAAGTTGTATAGAAGAAAGAAAAGAAAGTTGGTAAAAGTTAAGAAAATTTTATTTCATAAAGTAAATAAAAGAAAAGAAGTAAATATTTTTTGTTTGTAAAAAAAAGATTTTTGAGAGAAGTGTAATTGTTGAGAGAGAGAGACTGTAAGAAGGTATAAATATTGTTGTGTAAAAAAGAAAAGAAGTTAAATGTTTGAAAACGAAAGTGTATTCGTTTCTTTTGTGTGTTTGAAAAAAAGTATTGTAAAGAAAAGAAGTTCTTGTTGCCAAAAAAAATGTAAGAAAAGATGTTGTAAAAATGTTGTGATAAAAGTATGTTGAAATGATTGTAGTGACGTTGAGATTAAGGTGAACTTGCTTTTGTTTTGTAAAAGGATCGCAGGCTTGTTTTTTTTGGAAAAAAGTTTTTGTTTCAAAGAAGTCTCGTAATCAATTTAAAATCAATTACGAGCCCTCTCCCTTGGAAATGAATTTTTTGGCCTTGTGTGTGATGTGTGAACTAGAAAGCAGTAAAAAGCGATAAATAAAGTCCTACGCTATTACAACCCAATTGAATAATTAATATTTACAACCATATCGAATTGAATGAATAAATAATAATAAGAGGCAATAAATAAATAAATAAATAAATAAATAAATAAATAAATAGCAATGCATAAAAGTAAAATGAAAGTGCGAAAAATAAATATGATAATGAATATGCACACAAACAATTAAGAAGAGAAATCATAGCAAGATATTATATTCTAACTTAAAGGTGGAGTGTGTGAAAAAAAATGTGTGTGGGAGGCAAAGACATGATAATGGAAATTTTGAAAGTCATTCATAATAACAAATAATTCTAATTAAAACACACAAGCAAAAAACATTTTTTATTTAACAAAAGAAAAGTTTTTATTTTATTTTGAAGAGAATGAATTTAGGCCAAAAGGCCCTTCACTATTAATGCCAATTGTTAGAGCTCAATGATTTTATAAAAAATAAAATATTGTCTCTAACATGCATTTTTAAAATGATGCATTGTCCTAATCTAAATGCAATGCATGTATGCATGTAGGAAAAATGTGGAGTAAAATTGTAAAGTGAAATTGTAGTGTGAAATTGTAGTGTGATGCAAAATTAGTGTCAAATGTCATGTGAAATGCAAAATGTAGATTATGATGCAATGTAATGTAGAAGTGTAAAAAAGGTTATGTGACTAAAAATGCATAATGTGATGTAGTGCAAAAAAAATGTAAGATTTTAAATGCATGTATGCATGAATATTTTTAATAAAAGCATGTTATATATTTTTCATAAAATGAAATTAACAAAGACATAATCATATAATCAATCATCACAATTTAAAATAAAAAATTAAAAAATCAATCATGGCACATTAAAGTTTCTAGCATTTTTGTTGTTTTTATATTTTTTATTCTAAGTAATTAATTAAAAGAAAAAGTGAAGTCATTACAAATAAACAAACAATTTTATTTTGACATTAAATAGTAAATAGTTAGAAAGAAAGTTTTTTTTTTTATTAGAGAAAAGTTTTTTGAACTTAGAAGTTTTTTTCAATTTTTTTAGTATTAATACTTGAGCTTAGCAATTTCACAAGAAAAATAATGAACTCATACATATTTTTTTGGGATTTAAAATTCTTGAATACTAGTGTTAAATTTGAGCTCAATAAACTTAAATAATCTATTGTCTCAAATAAGCACTTATTGTATAAGCTAGAAAAATAAAATAAAAGAGAAAGAGCTGCAGCAGTAGAAAAAGGGGGTGTAAACTAAAAAAACCAAAATAATCAGCAAACAAACAAAGGTCCAGAGAACAAGCCCAGAACCTATTTAAACCGGACCGGGTCGGTTTGACCCCATGGGTCAACCCAGACCCGGTCACAAACCCATTAACTAGAAAACAAAAACAAACAAAAAAAGTGGCCAACCGTGTGCTGACACGTGGCGGAGGAAGTTTCTCTTCTTCCTCATGAATAACAATAACAGTACGCACAACAAGAACCATGGATTTAAGCTTCAAAACACAAAACTCAAACAAACACCAAATCAAGCAAATGAATACTCTATTTCATAGGATTTTTCACATAGATCATGAATATGCAATTATTTTTCACAATAGAGCAATATATGGTAAGAAACGCAGGCACAAAGTTCAAACCCAAAAAAGGGAAAATGAGATTCATGCAAAACTAAGAGAAAGTGCTTAAAGGAAAACATAATACACCATGTCATGAGTTCACAGAAACAAAAATCGTGCGAAATGGATGTATATGGAGGTCGAAACACTTACCTCAAATTTGCCCCCAAAAAGTGCTCGAGTTAGACGCTTTGTGGCTCGATTACTTCACGATTCCGTGTTGTTCCCTTCTACTGAGATGTATTGGAAGCCATTGGAACCAATAGAACCGAGCTTTGACCAAGATTGAATGAAATGGAAACTTCAAAAACCCTCCAAAAGGGGGTTTCGGGTTTGGTGTTTTTGAGTGTTTTTTTATGGTGATTTGTGGTTGTTTTGAGTGTTTGAATGTGTTTTGATGATGGTAGATTGATTAGGAATGAGTTTGATTAAAGTTTGTATGAGTTTTGTTTGATTTGGTTCTTGAATGAAGTTGAAAAAATGGGCTAAAAAGGGAGCTCGAATTTGATATTTTTTATGGTGTTTGTTGATGATTGTTGTTGTGTTTGATGTGGTTTTGTAGTTGTTTTTGTGTTTCTGGGAATGGTGTGAAGCTGGTGTAATGAATGAAATTTGATTTGGTGAGAGTTATGCTTATGTTTGGAATTTTGAGTGAAGTTGAAATATGATGAAGATGATGATGATTTTTTTTACTTTTTGATTTGATTTTGTGGGTGTTTTGTGTTGATAGAATAAATTTGTAGTGAATGGAATGGGATTATTGAGAGATTTGTTGTTTGGTGATGACGGTGTGAAATAGATTGAATGATGAAGAGGGAATGAAGAGGAAGATTCATGGAAAAATGAAAGAGAAATGTTGTTGTTGTTTAAGCTACTGCCTCCGTCCCTTTTCCTTTTTCTCCCATTTCACATTTTTTTGATCTTGTTTGAGTTGAGAGAGAGGTGGGTGGTGGCTAAATTTTTTTCTCCTATTTACTGATTTTTTGTTCAAGTTATAGAGCCAATGGATGAGTCTTTGAGTCCATTGAGTAATTGGTGAAGTAGATTGTTGTGTGCTTTAGAAGAAAATTTGGTTTTGCAAAGATCAAAGAGGAAATAGGTGACCATACTTTTTGTTTAACTGTGTTATTGGTAAAACTTTGGCCCTTTTTTGAAAAAAGTTGAACAAAGAGGAGTAAGTGATAGTGTCCATACTTTTATTTAATTTGAAAAAAGGTTGGACATAAAAGAAGCTCAAAACATGGAATGGAAGGGGCGCTCTGTTAGAGTTGTTCCTTTCTTTTTTTGTTTTTTTTTGATAACATAATAATAATGATAATAATAATAATAATAATAATAATAATAATAATAATAATAATAATAGTGTAAATAGTAGATAAGGTAATAGTAAAAAGAAAAATGTTAGTAAAAATGGTAATAATATAAAATAAAGGCAATAATGATAATGAATAATAAAATGGAGGTAAAAGTGCGACGACCAAAATATGGCGGACAACCTTTAAAGAAAAAAAAACAAATGTAAATATGACGGCGAAAAAGTGAATGGATGCGATGATATATAAATATTTTTTATAAAAGATTTTTTTGGTATTTAAATATGAAAAGTTAAGATAACGGATTTTAGGTCCAAAATTGGGGTACAACACTATCGACTGACCGACAGCTGGAACATTGTATACTGACATACAATGTTTAAGAATCAACTACTATCGACTGACCGACAGCTGGGAATGTTGCACACTGACACACAACATTAAAGAAAATACCGACCATCGACTGTCCGATAGAAGGGATGTTATATACTGACATACAACATTTAAGATCATCCGTGTTCAAAAAAACATTTAAGATCATCAACTATCGACTGACCAACAGCTGGAACATTGTACACTGACATACAATGTTTAAGAATCAACTATTATCGACTGACCGACAGCTGGGAATGTTGCACACTGTAATACCCTAATTTTGCACTTTTTAAAAATAAATATTTTATTTAAAAATTATTTCTTATTTTTATGAGAAATACTAAAAAAATAGTTTTTTCAATAATTTTGTTTTACAATTTATTCATTTTTCTTTATTTCTTTTAATTGTCGCAATTTATCTTTTTATACGAAAATAACAAAAATAATCAAAAATAGTTTTTATCTCTTTGTTTAAGATTATATTTCATTTTTTTATATTTTTTACATTTTTATTCATTTTTCTTATTGATTTTTACATTCTTTTATCATTTTAAAAAAATATATCTTCTCAATCAACCAATAATCACATTATGCCACTTCATCATCTCAACCACATAATCATTTTCATTATCATTTTCTTTTTAATTCTTGTCCTTAATCCAAAATTATACCCTTATTACACAATTGCCATCCAACCTAATTTTCCCCTATAAATACTAAAATAATCACACTCAATCATTGGACACACATCCCAAGAAACCCTAAAAAATCAGTCACCACAACCCTCACCGGCGCCGCCGCCGCCGCCGGCCACCACAAACCACCTCCGGCCACCACCTAAAAAAAACATCCCAAATTCAAAATCAAACACACTTTTCCTACCAATTCAACCGTCCTGATTCCGAATCCGTGGTTAGTTTCGCGAAAAAACGCTCAGAACACTGTTAAAAAGGAGGCCGAATAGACGACGGCGGTGAGGGCTTAGATCCGGTCGTGTAAAGCTCAAAACAAAGTAAATTACGGATGATTATTGATATTAAGATTGTTCTGAACATGTTTCAATAGCTATTTTCGTTCGATTTGTGCTTGAAAACCCGTTTTGAATTTTTCATTACCGTTTACTTTCCGTTTCGTTTTCGTGTATACATGCTCTTATTCTTGTTTTTGATGCTCGATCTATAATCCTTGTGAAATTCCGTGTGATTTGGTATATTTATTTGTTGATTTTGGTGACCGGGAGAGCCACCGGTGAAGCTCCCCGCCGGCCACCTTTTCCCTCCGTCTGTCACTGTTTCTGTTTTCTGTTTGTTGGTGAGGTAGAAGATGATGATGACGTGGCGCGCGCTGAGTGACCAGTGGCCTTCTCGCGCGCGCCCCCCTTCTTGCTACTCGCACCCCCCTAGTTGGGCCAATGGGTGAACCGGTTGGGTCAAATCCAACCCAGAACCCGACCCGGTTCGCCCCTTTGTGAAGTGGACCTGGGCCTATCCCTTTTTGGGCCCAATTTTTCTTTTTTTGTTCTGATTTTTGTTATTACTGCTTGCTGCACCCAGTTTACTGCTGTACCCCCGCTGTAACTTAATTAATTAATTTTGTGACAACTTATAATTTGAAAAATGCTAATAAAAAAATATATAATAGTAATATAAAATAAATACTTTAATTCGATGTTTATTTCGCATCTTAATTTATTATTGTGCGTTATGTTCTATACTTTATGCTCATCACTGCATCTCATACATTTCATATTCATATGCATATGTCACAGCATCAGGTATTCTTCTATCCTTTTTCTCTGGATTGGTTCCTTCTCTGTTTTTTCTTCTTTTTTTTTCTAAAAAAAGGATAACTAAAAATAAATAAAGATTCATTAATTAAGGTGAAAAGGGGGAGTCTGACGTACGTCTTTCTCGGCCTGAATAGTACAGTCTCTGACGTACATCTCGTGACGGTGTACTATTCTCATCCTAATCAATGGATATTTATTTAAAAACTTATTTAATTAAGGTGAAAAGGGGGAGTCTGACGTACGTCTTTCTCGGCCTGAATAGTACAGTCTCTGACGTACATCTCGTGACGGTGTACTATTCTCATCTTAATTAATGGTTTTCTTAATTAAAGTTTCTTAATTAATTAAAGTGAAAAGGGGGAGTCTGACGTACGTCTTTCTCGGCCTGAGTAGTGCAGTCTCTGACGTACATCTCGTGACGGTGCACTATTCTCATTTTAATTAAGGTTCTTAATTAAACTTGAGTGGTAAAAGGGGGAGTCTGACGTACATCTTTCTCGGCCCGGATGAGCCCGACCCCTGACGTACATCTGGTGGTGGCGTGCAATCCCCATTCACTGAATAATTCTAAAACTATAAAAATAACTCAATTCACTTCAAATTCTTTTTCCTGCCTTCCGTGTAGTCAACTCTTTTTCAACTGCCCTTGTGCAGTCAAATCTTTTTTCAACTTCTTTTTCTTAAACGGATGACGCTTTATCCATTCCCCTGCTACAGACAAACGCTTAAGCCTCCGAAGCGAGCATACAAGCATACTGTTGTATCAGTGGAATGCGACCTAAGCATCGTTCACTAAAAACAACCAACACACAATCTTTCTTTTCAGGAAGAACTACGTGAGCTTTGACTTCCTCATTGTACTTGGGGGATACGTAGGAGCGAGAGCCTCTCTCGTCAAGCCAAATAATAAAAAACTCTTTTTTCCCTTTACAGTTTAATATACGGTAATTTATTTCTTTTTATATGATTATATCTGTTTATGCAAACCAAAATTCCTCAAATGGTTCCCGTTGAGTACAACGGATATGAAGGGGTGTTAAAGTCTTCCCCTCATGTAACCAACTTCCGAACCCGATCTTTTTAAGGTTTTATCATTATTTTCCTTTCCCCTCATGGGATAAATAAAATATGGTGGCGGCTTCATTGTTTACATTTGGGCATTGCATTTTGTCATTGCATATCTGTATATTTTTTTGCGCCGGGTACTACAGCTGGCGACTTCACTGGGGACACTGGTATAGTGAGTTAAGCCTAATTTGGGGCTTTTGTTTTGCTTATTCCAGGTTAGCCGTATCTGTCCTATCTTTTACTTTACCGCAAAATATTGAACTGTCTGGATTTGCTGGCTTTGTCTTCTCTTCTACTCTCTTTTTTCTTTTGCCTTTATGGCTTGGTTCTGGGTTACTGTGTGAAGCTCCATACCAGAGCTTGAGAAAAGCTTAGGGCTAGTTGAGGGGTTTTTATGTTGGGTTCTCTGCCGTACAGCTTTGAGCGCCGACATGAAAATTCCGACCAGAGTAGACGCTCTCGAGGTGGTTGGGTTCTCTGACGTACGTCTTTGAGCGCTAGTTGCTTTGTGTTGGGTCCAGGACTCTGGGGACCTTTTATCCAGTCTAGGTATCCGAACTTTTGTCTAGGGACCACCGTTTAGAACCCGTGTCGAGGTTATAATGTCGACTCATCCAGTTGGCGTTATAATCTCGCCCAGATGAGGTTGCTTTTGGGAAAAGTAATCAAGAATTTTGGGTAACCGTGTCAACCTAGAATAACATGTGAGAGGGATGTGTAACAGGTAACTTTGAACTTTTAGCCTCAGAGATTCCATTTTGAAAAAGAACTTGGTTGTTATGAATATGGGAGATTTGTGACTTTGAGATCAAGTTCGCTAGATGATACAATGCTACTGTGATCATATCCATGCATTTTGCATTCATGACATCCATGCATTCATGAAAATAATCATGCATATTCATCTTTCATACATTTGCAAAAATAAATGTGGGAAAAAGTCTTTGAAAAAAAAAATCAAATAAAAACCATGCATTTTCAATCATAAAAAATCATGCATTTTTCAAATCACAAAAGAATCTCATTTTCATTCATTCATTCCAACAGCTACCTTCCCGGCACCGTTACTGGACTAGAAAAGTTTCTCACCATATCATGGATAACTGGCAAGAAAAGCACGATGAGTTACAGACTGAGGTAACTCAGATGGGTGGACAGGTATCCCAGTTAGGTGGAAAGCTAGATCAGGTCTTGGAGATGTTGGCTAATATGAATATGCAACCAAGGATGGTTGAGGTCCCTTCACCTACAGTTATGGTTACTCAAGGAAATGCCTCTGCTGGTTATGATTGACCTGCTTTTGGTCTACCCGAAGGTTACGTTCCACAAGGATATGTGCCTGCGACCTCTACTCCACTTATGGAAGTTCCTGCTAGGGTTAATGTTGTTCAACAAGTGGTTGACCTGAATCAAGAAGCGTTTGATGATCCTAGGGATGCTTACGAGGGTCCCGAGCCTCATGGGCCCAGTTTTGCTTATCAAGGACTTGTGCTCCCGGTTAATGAGCAAAATGTTGATTCTACTCCTCAGTTGGAACAAAAATATCAGGCTCTAGAGGAGAGGTTGAATCTGGTAGAAACAGGTAATGATCCGTTGGATTCTCGAAGATGTACTTGGTTTCCGATTTTGTGCTTCCACCAAAGTTCAAAATGCCTGATTTCGAGAAGTATAAGGGTTTGAGTTGCCCGAAGAATCATCTAGTTATGTATATCAGGAAAATGGCTTCTTACTCTCATGATGACAAGCTGATGATACATTGTTTCCAAGACAGTCTAGCTGATGTGCCTCTCAACTGGTACATGCAACTTGAAAAAGGTAACATCCAGTCATGGAGGGATTTAGCTAATGTTTTTATCAAACATTACCAGTATAATATGGATATGGCTCCAAGCCGCACTCAGCTTCAGAACACCACTCAGAAGGATGGTGAATCCTTCAAGGTCTATGCACAAAGGTGGAGGGCATTGGCTTCTCAAGTACGTCCACCACTCCTAGAAACAGAATTTGTGGACATGTTCATCAATACTCTGCAGGAGGCATACTATAAAAATATGATTGGTAGTGTTTCCTCAAACTTCTATGATTTGGTCCGAGTTGGTGAAAGAATTGAGATGGGGATCAAGAGTGGTAAGATTCCATCTGTTGCTAGTTCTCAGAAGAGTACAAGGAAGCCAGCTAATAGTTTCAAAGAAAAAGAAGAGGAAGAGACTAATGCTGCCACTTTTGAGAATGACAAAGCGCCACAACTGATGCCTGTGCAATTTCCTTACTTCCCATATCCGTATTTGGCTGCTGCTCAAGATCAGCAGTTCCCTGAATATCCATATCAAATGCAAATGAATCATGTGCCGCAACAAACTCAAAAGGAACGACCGGCTCAACAACAGCCCGAAAAGGTCTTTGATCCAATTCCTATGTCATACAGTCGACTTCTTCTTTATCTGGTACGCAGTGGAATGGAAACTGCTAGGACTATGAAACCCAAGACTGCACCATTTCCAGCTTGGTATGATACTCAGGCTAAATGTGAGTATCATGCAGGAACTGAAGGTCATTCCACTGACGATTGCAAAGCCTTTAAGTACAGGGTGCAAGAACTTCTTGATGAGAAATTGTTGTCCTTTGAGGAAGGCGAGCCGATTATAAAAAATGAACAGTAAATGGGGCATTTAGAAGGTTTCTCTGATGATTGTTTCCAGTGAGAATTAAATTTCCGTGCTAAAGGATGAAGAGAATAATGGAAATAGTCCAGCTAGGGTGCACCTGTGTTCTTCAAACACATTTTTTGCAAATTGGGAAGCTCATCCCTATGATCGCTAGGCTTTTTACGTCTTTCTTGTCAAGCATTTGTTTGCTTTTAAGATTATGTACTTCGTCAAGTATTATAATAAACATGCATGTTTTTAGAATCAATCCATTTGTGTTCGCCTCTTTATTTATTTTATTGCTTACAAACTTGGAGCGAGGATGATGAAAACAAATAACTGATCTTTGCTGATTTATGCTTTCAATGGTGAAAAAACCTAGTTGAGGATGTAAGCATCTTTTTACTTTCTTTCATTATTTCATTAAAATAAAAAAATTGAATTGAGCCGTTCTTGCATATGTTTGTTGTTATCTGATTCTCCTAGTTTCTTAAGACATATTTTTTTTAAAAAAAAAAAAAAAAACAATTTTGGTTTGATTCTTGACCTGACACTTTAAGAGTATATAGGTTGTTTGCACTTTAGGCTATTATGAAAGTTCAGTAATGATTCAATAAAATCGGTACTGTCTAAACATCTTAGACTCTTTGAAGTATGTAAGATCAATTTGAGTACTGATTTTGACGAAGACCTGAACATAAGTTTTCAAGTAACCCTCAGTAGTTTATCCTAGCAGTCGGCACCATCTTGGGCGCAAACTAAGTAGGAAATCGATGAACATAAGTGAATGATCCATAAATGAAAATTTGCATACTTTGGTTAATGCACTTATTGAGTTAGATGACCCTCACTCGTTGTTTAACCCAGCAGTTGTTGAAAAACCAATACCCATTTAGCAGTTGGTTCAGAGGAGTCTGGTTCTGAACTTGGTAGGGCGGGTTACGATCCGATCCCCCGCAACTGCATTTGGAAGAGAAGAAGGGGTTTACCAAACTGATTTTTTACCAGCTCCCCTTGGTATATGATCATAATCACTAACAGATTTTTCTACCATGAGTGTGCACAAGATAACGGGCTTAATGTGATTGCGCTTGAATGAAGAGGGTGAATAAAATTTAAGCAAAAGTTAGAGTCACAATAAAATGCTTCAGATTTGTCTTCATATGATGAGAGTCTCTGACTGCATTATGTTGTTTTGTGTTATTACAGTACCCTTGGTATTGATGTTTATTACTTGATTTCCTTCTCTAGCCGGCAACCACGTATGATTAAGAGTTGTCGTGTCTTGTTTCAATCCTGTACTTAAAACAGTCATTATTTTTGTGCTTAAGGACAAGCAGAGGTTCAAGTATGGGAAAATTTGATCACACAATTCATATCTTATTGGCTCGATTTACAGTAATTATCTTTTGTACACACCATGTGTTACCTTTCAAAATATTCAATACCAAAAAACTTGCATGTGCATTATATCCAAAACTTTTTTCAAAAGATATGATTTTGCTTGCAAATTAATATTTGACATTAAAGAAATCTGAGCTATGCTCTGATCAAGGGCAAAGCTGATTTGAGAAACTCCTAGCTAGGGGCAAGTTATCTATGAATTCTGCCAATCATGGGCAAACAAGTTGAATACCCTGCTCATCAAGGTGAATTGGTTCAAGAATTGGTTACACTGCAAATTTCAGTTGGTCAGGGGCACACCCTTCATGGATTCAAGTGCTTGGGGGCATACTTTGTCAAGATTATATCCTCCTGAAAGGTACAACCGTGGTCGTCAATAACATGGATGATTAAGAGTTCCCACTCTTAGTGCACGTTGTTGCAGTCAAAGAAAACCGTTGTTTCTCTTTAAAAGCTTGTTTGGACACCTGTCCTGCAACAGAAGCTTGCAAAGGTCCTCATTTCAACAATGTCAGAGTTGCTCAGATTCTCAGTGCCGGAAAATTCTATGTCTCCTCAACAAAAACTCAGAAATTCATGCATTCATGCATACATGCATTCACGCATACATGCACACAAATTCCTACATATAATCAGATATTTCATCTGCATTAGTTCTGCATTTAGGCATTAAATATAAATAATCATGCATTCATGAAACACAAGTTCAAAATATTTGTTATAACAGGTTGCGAACTTGGATCTCCCATTCGGTGAAAAAGGTTCGTGTACCTAATTCTCCAACAAGACGGTTATTGAATCACAACTTCTCAACAAGAAGGATTGATGAATCTTTTCCCAGTGAACTGGTCAACAGGGTGTCATCTCCAAGCAGATCAGTCAGTGCATCATATTCTCAATGAGAAAGGTTGATGAATCTTTTCTTTTCCCAGTGAGACAATTGATAATTGTTCATCTCCAGTAAGTCGGTTGGAACACCGCATCTTCAGCAAGTTGGTTGTTAAACCATTTTACCCGGTAAAGTTGGCTTATGTATAACATCCCCAGTGAATGGATCAATAAGTCATTACCCCAGTAAGCCCGTCAGCATATTGTATCCTCAATAAAGTTGGTACACCTTACTTCGGCAGGTTGATTTCAGAACCATATCCCCAATGAAGTCAGCATACAACATCTCTAAAAAGTTGATTAATGAACCATGTTTCTCTGCAACACAGTTGTCAAGTAGTTGTCATACGAAGTTTTCCCATAGTAATGGCGGAATATTCGACTCTTTCTCTCAGTGAGTTTCTTTCTTCAAAGATACCTCAAACTCAAGCAAAATACTCAGATACAAAGATCAGTCTTCACTGAAAATCAAGACAGTCCAGTCATCGCTGAAAACCAAGGTTCAGTCTTCACTGAATATCAGAAAAAGTTCAGTCTTCACTGAATATCAGAAAAAGTTCAATCTTCACTGAATACCCAGAAAGTACAGTCTTTGCTGTCATATCAGTTCAAACTTCGGCAAACACCAGAGTAAAGTTCAGTCTTCACTGAAAATCAAGATAGTTCAATCATTATTGATAATCAGAAAGTTCGATCTTCATTGAACACCAGAAAAAGTACACTCTTCACTGTTATCTCAAATCAGCCTTTGCTGAAAAGCAGAAAAGAATTCAGTCTTCGCTGAAAATCAAAGAAGGTCCAGCCTTTGCTGAAAACCAAAGTACAGTCGTCACTGTTATCTAAGATCGGTCTTCGCTAAGAATCCAAAAAAATTCAGTCCTCACTGAATATCCGAAAAGAGCTCAGTCTTCACTGTTGTTTCAAATCAATCTTCGCTGAAAAACAGAAAAGAATTCAGTCTTCACTGAAACCCCAAGAAAATCCAGTCTTCACTGGCAGTTAACGAAATACAGTCTTCACTGTTACCTTAATTCAGTCTTCACTGATCATCATGGAAGTTACAATCTTCACGGTTATCTCGATTCGGTCTTCACTGAATGTTAGGCAGAGTACAGTCTTCACTGTTATCTTAGTTCAGTCTTCACTGATGGTCATAGAGGTTACAGTCTTCACTGTTACCTTAATTCAGTCTTCACTGATGTTCATGAAAGTTACAATTTTTATTTGTCATCTCAGTTCAGTCTTCACTGAAAGTCATGGAGGGTACAATCTTCACTGTAATCTTAAATCAGTCTTCACTGAAAGTCAATGGACGTTTAGTCTTCGCTATTGGTCTCAGAAGTTCAGTCCTCACTGAAAGTAAAAAAGAAACATCCACTCATCGCTGCGAATCAAGAAAGGTTCAGTCTTCACTGACATTCAAAGATCAACACACCCATAAGGCGGGTAATGATCATTCATTCTCAGGTATTCAGTTACTAGTTATTCCAGGTATGTTTCCACCTTCATCTTCCATATGCATTCATTACCATTACATCACATACACGTCACAAAATTAGGGCATTTGTATTTAATTATCTTTTACTTCGAACACGTAAAAACGCAAGTCATTTACGCATTCGAGTATAAGACAATTAAATAGGGGCAGCTGTAATACCCTAATTTTGCGCTTTTTAAAAATAAATATTTTAATTAAAAATTATTTCTTATTTTTATGAGAAATACTAAAAAAATAGTTTTTTCAATAATTTTGTTTTACAATTTATTCATTTTTCTTTATTTCTTTTAATTGTCGCAATTTATCTTTTTATACGAAAAATAACAAAAATAATCAAAAATAGTTTTTATCTCTTTCTTTAAGATTATATTTCATTTTTTATATTTTTTACATTTTTATTCATTTTTCTTATTGATTTTTACATTCTTTTATCATTTTAAAAAAAAAATCTTCTCAATCAACCAATAATCACATTATGCCACTTCATCATCTCAACCACATAATCATTTTCATTATCATTTTCTTTTTAATTCTTGTCCTTAATCCAAAATTATACCCTTATTACACAATTGTCATCCAACCTAATTTTCCCCTATAAATACTAAAATAATCACACTCAATCATTGGACACACATCCCAAGAAACCCTAAAAAATCAGTCACCACAACCCTCACCGGCGCCGCCGCCGGCCACCACAAACCACCTCCGGCCACCACTTAAAAAAAACATCCCAAATTCAAAATCAAACACACTTTTCCTACCAATTCAACCGTCCTGATTCTGAATCCGTGGTTAGTTTCGCGAAAAAACGCTCAGAACACTGTTAAAAAGGAGGCCGAATAGACGACGACGGTGAGGGCTTAGATCCGGTCGTGTAAAGCTCAAAACAAAGTAAATTATGGATGATTATTGATATTAAGACTGTTCTGAACATGTTTCAATAGCTATTTTCGTTCGATTTGTGCTTGAAAACCCGTTTTGAATTTTTCATTACCGTTTACTTTCCGTTTCGTTTTCGTGTATACATGCTCTTATTCTTGTTTTTGATGCTCGATCTATAATCCTTGTGAAATTCCGTGTGATTTGGTATATTTATTTGTTGATTTTGGTGACCGGGAGAGCCACCGGTGAAGCTCCCCGCCGGCCACCTTTTCCCTCCGTCTGTCACTGTTTCTGTTTTCTGTTTGTTGGTGAGGTAGAAGATGATGATGACATGGCGCGCGCTGAGTGGCCAGTGGCCTTCTCGCGCGCGCCCCCCTTCTTGCTACTCGCGCCCCCTAGTTGGGCCAATGGGTGAACCGGTTGGGGCAAATCCAACCCAGAACCCGACCCGGTTCGCCCCTTTGTGAAGTGGACCTGGGCCTATCCCTTTTTGGGCCCAGTTTTCCTTTTTTTGTTCTGATTTTTGTTATTACTGCTTGCTGCACCCAGTTTACTGCTGTACCCCCGCTGTAACTTAATTAATTAATTTTGTGACAACTTATAATTTGAAAAATGCTAATAAAAAAAAATATAATAGTAATATAAAATAAATACTTTAATTCGATGTTTATTTCGCATCTTAATTTATTATTGTGCGTTATGTTCTATACTTTATGCTCATCACTGCATCTCATACATTTCATATTCATATGCATATGTCACAGCATCAGGTATTCTTCTATCCTTTTTCTCTGGATTGGTTCCTTCTCTGTTTTTTCTTCTTTTTTTTCTAAAAAAAGGATAACTAAAAATAAATAAAGATTCATTAATTAAGGTGAAAAGGGGGAGTCTGACGTACGTCTTTCTCGGCCTGAATAGTACAGTCTCTGACGTACATCTCGTGACGCTGTACTATTCTCATCCTAATCAATGGATATTTATTTAAAAACTTATTTAATTAAGGTGAAAAGGGGGAGTCTGACGTACGTCTTTCTCGGCCTGAATAGTACAGTCTCTGACGTACATCTCGTGACGGTGTACTATTCTCATCTTAATTAATGGTTTTCTTAATTAAAGTTTCTTAATTAATTAAAGTGAAAAGGGGGAGTCTGACGTATGTCTTTCTCGGCCTGAGTAGTGCAGTCTTTGACGTACATCTCGTGACGGTGCACTATTCTCATTTTAATTAAGGTTCTTAATTAAACTTGAGTGGTAAAAGGGGGAGTCTGACGTACATCTTTCTCGGCCCGGATGAGCCCGACCCCTGACGTACATCTGGTGGTGGCGTGCAATCCCCATTCACTGAATAATTCTAAAACTATAAAAATAACTCAATTCACTTCAAATTCTTTTTCCTGCCTTCCGTGCAGTCAACTCTTTTTCAACTGCTCTTGTGCAGTCAAATCTTTTTTCAACTTCTTTTTCTTAAACAGATGACGCTTTATCCATTCCCCTGCTACAGACAAACGCTTAAGCCTCCGAAGCGAGCATACAAGCATACTGTTGTATCAGTGGAATGCGACCTAAGCATCGTTCACTAAAAACAACCAACACACAATCTTTCTTTTCAGGAAGAACTACATGAGCTTTGACTTCCTCATTGTACTTGGGGGATACGTAGGAGCGAGAGCCTCTCTCGTCAAGCCAAATAATAAAAAACTCTTTTTTCCCTTTACAGTTTAATATGCGGTAATTTATTTCTTTTTATATGGTTATATCTGTTTATGCAAACCAAAATTCCTCAAATGGTTCCCGTTGAGTACAACGGATATGAGGGGGTGTTAACGTCTTCCCCTCATGTAACCAACTTCCGAACCCGAACTTCTGAACCAAAATATGGAATAAATTTTATCAATTTTTAGTGTAGGAGTTAGTGCAAATGCAATGCTTATATTAAAGTTAGGCATAATAACCATACCCTAGTAGTGGTGGAAGAGGAAGAGACATAAATTGAAGCAATTGAAACATGGAAGATGGGTAAAATGTTAAACTTATATGCCGATGACAGTGATAAGGATCACATTGGGCGTGAGTAAACTTGCGCCGAAGAGGAAGATTGAGAAAGAAGGCGGAGACTCGTAATGCACGTTATTGAGTCATGCCAAGGATATGTGAGAAACATGAAAAGAATAGAAGTAATAAGGTTTGTAAGATTGTTGTTTCATATTTTTTTTCTTCAGATTTCTACCTTTGTTGTGGTAAGTGTGTCCTCTGCTATTTGATTTTTGTCATGTCTGTTTGGTGATTTGTAAGTGGTCTTGGAGCCTTATTGTGAATCAATGATAATAGCTTCAGTTTGGAGTATGAGCATCTTGCGAAATATAGATGATAAGCTCTTTAAGTTCAGATTTCATGCTACATAACTTAAAATTATGGCCCCTTCTAGAAATGATTGAGAGCATTCCTAGTTGCTGACAATTTTGCTTATCTTCAAGCCTTCTATATATTGAAAATTTTCCATCTAGATATAATGAGCATGGTGAGTCCTTGTAGCTGTTTATTTTTTAAATACTTGTCAAGTTATTTCAAAATAGTATCCAAGTTATACTCAGAATCCCTGTGCATTAACTTTTTTTTAAATCATTTAATTACATGCTTGATGCATATTAAATTATACATTATTATACTTGGAAACTGAATATTTGTTCTAGAGATAAGCATAGTACTATCAATTGGTCATTGTAACATAAAGGCATCAATGTATTTTATGTGGTCTTGCTGTTTGCAGAGGCATTGTTTGGATTGTTACAATTGTGACAATGGTGTTTCATATATTAAATGAGATCATTTTTTTTAAGGATTTTGATATTTGTTTTGCATTGATTTTATCTTTTGTCTCCAGATAAATGGCATTGGCAGAATGATGTTGATCTCGTTCCTGAAATAAAAGCCCTTATTGGAAGGCAACTTGAAATGATTGAATACAACGAAAATGAGGTGCTTTTACTCATGATAAAAGTATGTTTTTATTTGAGTTACCTTTTGGTTCAGCCCTTATATCACCTGTGTGTAGCTTTAAAGTCCAAGACTAGACTTTCTACACTATATATCTCAATAAAAGAACTTATCTCCATAGATTATCTTGTACAGTAGTAGGTGAATAAGTCACCAGCTCAACTTAGTCCTCATAAGTCTTACAACTAGTATCACACTATAAAATATGTTCCAATCAAATTGAAATTCATGGCACGCTATGCACAATGTGGGATACAATGTGCTAAGCACTTGCACAGTGCTGGATACGATGTGCTAAGCACTTTATCAGGTGTAATACGCAGTAGCACAAAATAAATAAATAAATAGCAACAAATAAAAGAGACACAGTATTTGTTGATCCAGTTCAGCGCACAACGACAACCTAATCTGGGGGATACCAATCCAGGAAGGAATATCACTATGATGGTCCTAGTTCTAAGTTCTCGGCAAACGCCTCGTTTACAACTTATCACCTAGGCACGACCAATGACTCTCCAACCTAGGAACTCCTAGATCAGAGATCCCATCTCTCTCCCTTACAACCTTACAGACAACAAGGATTTTCAGTTTACACAATAACAAATACTTTTCTTGGAGACACACTCCTAAAAACTACACACTCGTACCTACAGGCTTTGAGTGTTGTAACAAACAACCAATCCTAACTCCGTACTTCAAAGCTTAGGAGAGGAACACAATCAATACAACTCGAAGAGCACACGTCCTAAACTTGCATCAATGAGACACAAGAAAGGCTCACAAATAAACACACACGCAAAACCTAGAATACTAGACTCTAGAAACAAAACGGCGTGAACAAGTCTCTTAACAGAATTAGGTTTAGCACATCCTTTAAATAGCTAGTACACGTTCTTGAGTCACAAGTAATTTGGGCTTCACATAATTGATCCAACCTAATTTCTTCAAAATAAATAGAAAGAGATTCTCTGCAGAATTATGCTTCAAGGAGATTCTTGACAAAAATATATTTGACAATAATCTGAAGCATTAAATGCGCCATGCATGACCCATGAGAGAGAAATAAAGATATTCCTTAAAAATAAAATGCGCGCGCATGCAGACTAGTATGTTGATACAGTGTTCGAAGCATTGTATCCAACATCCTGTCACAATGGTTTATCAACCAAAAATGCAACCAATACCAAAGACTCAACAAACTCCCCCTTTGACAAATTTTTGGCTAAAACAAATTATGACCATCCAGATGTCATATAGAGAGACACTTCAGTTAAAACAGATTCTTAAAAAAAAATTCCTCAAGATAATACGTATCAAAAGAAGTAGTAGTCATTCTTCAGGCTTAGTAGAAACAAATAAGATATGCATTATCAGAGGGCACACAAAACTACACTACTACATACTCCATCTAAACTACAATACTAGATAAATCAATCTTCAGAATAGATGGATCATAATCAGAGCATACTAGCATAGTATCAGAACATTACCAAATTTTACTCCCCCTTTTTGCCACAAATTTGACAAATTAGGAGATCAAAAAGTCAGGATTGTCAGGAACTTAGTACAGACCAGAAGAAGTAATATAATTTATGCCCATGAATAAGAATTACAGATCAGAATAGAGCAAATACACATGAATTTAATACATCATTAAAAAGAAGTGCTGGAATCAGTCACTTCCATCTCTTCTGTATAACCATCAGTTTCATCATCCTTAGCTGCATCACTATCAGCCGCAACATCAACACCTGCACCAGCAGCAGCCATACCCTCTTCATCAGCTTCCTCTTGCTTTAGAGCAGCAATAACCTTTTCCAGCTCAACCTTTTGCTCATCCAGAGCTCTCACACTAGCTTCGATAGAACTGATCATGGCTTTATCAGCAACATGGGTTCCTTTAAACAATTCAAAATGAAGAGAAAGAGGAGGCTTTCTCTTGATGGGTTCATCATCAGCAGTCAAAATATTTGGATGTTGGGAAAGTATGATGCCACACAGAAGTGTGGGAATGCAATAGGCAACTGAACAGCCCATGACTTTCCATGAATCATTGTTTGTTCAAAAATATAAGCTCCAAAGTCAGCTTCAGTTCCTGTCCCTATAGCATGAATAATTCTAGCCAAAGCAATAGTGATATGGGAATAGTGGGTAGTGGGAACCCAGTTGATAGTCCCTATCCTATTTAACACAACATACTTCATATACAACATACATGATTGAACCTTACCCTTGGTTGGCCACACGACTACAAGAAAACTGGTAAATAGCGGCACATGGATAGCGGCGGTTTTACTTAAACTGCCAGTAATGTAGAAAAACAAATATAATTGCGGCGGTTCTGTGGCGGTTTTGGAGAACCGCCGGTTTTTTTTGGTATATTGGCGGTTCAATCCTCTTTTTTTTATAATTATTTTCGACTGTTCCTCTTTCATTTATTTTCACGATAAAAAATATAACTAAACCCTCCTTCCGTTCCAGATTGGTCGTAACACAGAGTGTTCCTCTCCTTCAACCTCAGCCACCGTTCACTATGCTTCCTGAATTCGATTTCTCGTTCCTCTCCTTCAACCTAAGCCACCGTTCCTCTCCTATCGTGTTCAACCTCCTTCCTGAATTCGATTTCGCGTTCAGGAATTTCGATTGAATCCAATCGCGACCGCCGAATCCTCTGTTCGTGTCCGGTGATTTCTGTTTCGACTGAACGAAGAGGAGTAGTATCAATTTTGATTTCGATTTAACAGGTTTGCGTTCTTGGATTTCTTTCTTTTTGTTCTGCAATCCTGTTGCGGGATTTTTGAGACATACCCCACTACAGTTTTATTTTTCATTTCCAAAGGAGGGGAAAAATTGAAAACCTTTAAAAGAAAAAGATTCTAGGTACGGGGGTTAGTTGCACTTAAGGAAGGTGTTAGCACCCCAAGCGCCCATGGTACTCCATGGTAACCTCTTATATGTTTTTAGTGCTTTTGGAAAACATGCTTTAAGAATGGAGGGAGAAGTTGTATAGAAGAAAAAAAGAGAAAAGAAAAAGAGACTAATGTCATTTTAAGTCTCACCTTTTAAAGATTCATATAAACACACTAAACCATTCCCCTAAAGAGAATGATTGAATTCTTGCAATGTTTATAAGAATCGTCAAAATTTGAGACTAAGAATGATAAAAGTCTTTTAAAAGTAAAGTAGCAAAAATTGAGAAAAGTTTTCTTTCATAAAGTGAATAAAAGAAAAAGAGTTTTGTTCTTTGTAAAAAAAGGGTTTTTTAAGAGTAATGTAACTATTGTGTTGTATTGTAAAGTAGTAAAAATTTGAGAAAATTTTCTTCGTAAAGTAAATAAAAGAAAAGAAGTGTAAATGTTTTGTTTGTAAAAAAGGAAGAGTTTTTTTGAGTGAAAAGTATAATTGTTGTATGTAAAGAAAATGTTGTTGAGAGAAAGAGGTTGTGAGAAGGTATAAATATTGTTATGTAAAGAGAGAGAAAAAAGTTAAGAATAGAAGAGTGAAGTGATATAATGACGTTGCGACTAAAATGGACCTACGATTGTCTTTGTTATCTTTATTAAATATCGCGTTTGGGTTGGAGAGGAATTTTGTCGCGAGAGACCTCGTAATCAATTGAAATTTAACTACGAGTCATCTCGCTTGGAAATGAAATTTGGCTTTGTGTGTGTTGTGTGAACTAGAAAGCAATAAAAAGCAATAAATAAAGTCCTACGCTACTACAACCCAATTGAATAATTAATATTTACAACCATATCGAATTGAGCAAATAAATAATAAATGACATAAATAAATAAATGCGATGCATAAAGCTATAAATAAAGTAAAATGCAAGTGCGAAAAATAAATATGAGATTGAAATGCACCTAAAAGACATGGTAAGAAGAAAGTAGCATTTTTTGTAAGAGTGAAATGTGTGTGAAAAAAAATGTGTCGGAAGCAAAGACATGATAATACGTTTTTGGAGGCCACTCACAACAACAAATAATTCTAACCTAGGCACACAAGCAACATGCAATTTTATTTATCAAAAGAAAAGTTTTTTATTTTTATGAAGAGAATGAATTTAGGCCAAAAGGCCTTTAACTATTAATGCTAATTGTTAGAGCTCAATGATCTTATAAAAATAAAATATTGTCTCTAACATGCATTTTTTGAAATGGTGCAATGTCCTAACCTAAATGCAATGCATGTATGCATGTAAAAATGTGTAGTGAACATGTGATATAAAATTGTAATGTGATGTAGGAAATTTGTGTTGAATGTTAAGTGACATGAAAAATGCATAATGTGATGTAGTGTGAAATGTCATGTTTCAAATGCATGTATGCATGTAATTTTTTTAAATAAAGCATGTTATATGTTTTTTATAAAGTGAAATTAAACAAAGACATAATCATGTTATCAATAATCACAAAAAAAGAATTCAAACATAGCATATTTAATTTTCCTAGTATTTTTGTTATTTTTATATTTTTTTGCATTCTAAATAACCACTACAAGAAAATTGTCATTTTACGACACTTCTATTGCGACATTTGAAGATAACCGTCACAATGAGACATTTTTTAAAATATTTGCGACGCTGTATGCAGCAGTTTTGACAACCGTCGCAGTGTTTTGTGCCTAATGGGGGGAAAATTTTCACTTGAGCGCCTAGTGAAAATTGAAAATAGAATATCCTTTACTACCAAAAAAAAAAAAGAATCCCTAACAAAAACAATTGAACACAAGCAAAAGAAAGACAACACCCACTTCTAAAACTACGCAAAGTAAAAAACCCTTCATCACTGTTAACTTCATCGCCGCATCGCCGTTTCCTTCTTCGTTGTCTCCTTCATCGCCGGTCCTTCATCGACGTTCCGACTATCACAAGCACTATGGAGTTCCTGCATCTACAAATCCCTAACTCCTTCCAAATCAGCCGCTCCAAATCCAAACCCCAATACTCGTTCACCATTCCAATCTCTAATTCTTAGATCTCTGACGAAGATTCTCATTCTATGGCTATGGCAAGTGACAAATTTCTCTTGTTTTGATTTTAATTCTTATTTTTCTTGTTAGGGTTTTCATTAATTTCAAATTTGCTTAATTTCAATCTGCATTTTAGGTTCAGACATAGAACAAGAGGAATATGACAACAGTATCTAAACAATTTTTTAATTGGGAGATGGATAAGAAGAACAACCCATTCCTGGTAGATTTTGGAAGTGACACTTAGAGTTTGGATGTGTTTTTTAAGAGACATTCTTTTTGAAACAAGTGAAGTTGGTGTTGAGTTTATTTATTTAGTTCGATAATGTGAATATTTTGTTTCATGTCTATGAATTTCAATTGTTTTCTTTGTTGTGCATGAAACTTAGTTTATGATTGGTACATTATAGCTTTAGCTAACCTATATACTTTACTTTCTTGATTTACAGATCTGTAACTCACCAAGGTTTTGCCAAAGGGAGCACCATGTGAACCAATTCATGAAGAGAAAGTGCAGATTTTTTGAATGAATATTTTGTGAGTACTATACTGTTACTCCTTTTCTATAATATATGAATGAGATTTTACATTTGTTACGAAACTTGTTGGAATGCAGATTTTATAAATGAATATTTTACAAAATTTGGATTTTATTAAGGCTATCATGCAATTTATTTATTGATTTTGGAAGTTTTAACATATATTAACTCCAATCAATTTATAAACTCAGTTCTTTATTTACTAATTTGAATATTTTTTAATTTAATAGAGGAGATAGGAAAGTCTCAAACAACTTCAAATCTGAGTGTCAAAAACATCTTCAAAGTATAGATATTTTTGGCTTTTATCTTCTATTGTTTTGAGTTTCTAATAACTGACATAGTCACTATATAATTGGGTATCTCTTTGATGCTTACTTAAAATTATCTATCATTCATTGAATATGATTTTGTATAAATCATGTGTTTTATTAGTTGTGTCATTCAATATGACTCTCCAACACAAATTTATTAACTCCTAGCCGTTGAACTCGTGACTTACAAGTTAGAAGGCTAATACTTTAGAAAAGTAAACTTATTTTGGAATAGGGTATAACTGCCTGCATAATGTATCTTTGTGAGGCTCCTGGGTGTTTCCTTCATGTGTATTTTTTCTCCCTGGTGTTATGGTGTTAGTGTGGCTTTGTGGCTTAATTTTTTTTTGGGTTCCTAATTATTATAATAATCGCTCAAATTCCATTAGATAGTTTCTTCTAGTTCTCCTATTAGTATCTTTAGTAGTGTTCTTTTGTACATTTTGTACCTGTTAAAATTTGTTGGCAGTTCAAATCAACATCAAAAATAGAAAGAAAAAAAAAGAAGCAATTGATGTTGGAAAAAAAAATTAGAGTTCATTAAGTGCAATATGTATAGGATAATTTGGTTGGAATTAACCTTAAGAAATTCATCATCATGAATTCATGGCTTATAATTATCAATTTTAGGCTAATCACATATCACACGTGGAGCAAAACTTGTACTTATTTGCACTAGCTATGATAACTTAGAATCCAAACCAAAGTAGAAAATTAAAGTAGGTACTACTATGTGGTTTAGTTCTCATAGCATTATTTTTTTTTTCTTTAAATGTGATTCCTTAGGTCCACAATTTGAATATAATAACATCTCCATTTATTCACTTTATTACCTTTTACATTTTATTCCCTTTGTGCTATATGAATTATTATTATTATTATTATTATTATTATTATTATTATTATTATTATTATTATTGTTTGTTGGGTTTGGTCATCCATTCATTTTTCTACTTTGTTTATTCACACAGATAGTGATTAGATTCAACTAAAGAAAGAAGCATGTCTGCTGCCATTTTTGTAGCTTTGCTGCCATTATAGTAAGTCCTTTGCTCCTTTTGTCTCTTTTCTTTGTTTTTGGTTACATGTGATGTGTGTATCGTAGTAAGCTTAGTAGATAAATTTTATATAAGTATTAAATGTATTAAGGAACTTACTAGCATGGTGTAGGTATTGAATACATTATAGGAATCACTCTGGTTGATTTATATGCTAAATGTAGATAATGTATGATTGCTCCAATTCATAGGCTTGGTATTGTTGTCTTGTTTTTCTGTCATGAGTGCTATTGTATTGCTGTCCAGTTTTTACGTTGTCTTGTTTTTCTGTTATGAGACACTAGTGCTTATAAAACAATTTTGCTCTTTGAAAAGAGGTTTGCGATTTAATTGATTTTTGCTTGTCTCTACCATTTCTGTAGCTTTGTAATCATGTCTTAGGCCTGAAAGTTGTTTTGATAGAGCTTAATTTTGTTGCCCTTATTTATATCATTATTTTCATTTGTGTTTGTCTGTTTTGGAGTGTTTGTACTTTACCTATTTGGCACACCTTATGTCTCTTTTTCATTAATAAATTATTCCTTAGCTTTTCAAGAAAAACATCTTGTTCTTTTAAGAGTTCATTTATTTGATGTGTTTAAAAAAGAGATGCATTATGTTATGTTTAAAAGAACTACTATCTTTCTTTCAGGTAACCGAATAAGAAGAGTCAAGAGATTGTAGATATTCTGAGTCTTCCTTGCACTAATTCAGGATTGAGAAGCAACATCACATACTACGGAATATTTAGATATTTTATGAACTTTTATTTTGACGTAATATTTTGTATGTTTAGTCACACTACTAATGTTTATGTTTTAGTTTTTGAATATTTGTGCTACATTAGCTTTTTTTTCATTTAGAATTTCAAGTACTTTAATTAAGTTTGATGTATAGATGTTGTCACTATTGAATCAATTATATGAATGAGATTAAGTTATTAATATTTATATATTTGTGCATTTTAATTTTTTTACAGTTGTATGAATATTGAAACTGTTATTTAATAAGCCATCAAAGTGAATAAAAAACATTTTAAATTAATTTTTTTTTAAAAAAAAGCAGTTTGCGACGGTTTTGTAACTGTTGCAGCCTCACTGCATTTAAATATAGTAAAATGTGGGATTAAACATAGCGACGGTTATAAACTGTCGCAACATCAACTGCGACAATAGGAACGACGGTTTTAAAAACTGTCGCAAAGTGCTCTTGCGACACACAAATCATCGACGGTTTGACAACTGTCGCAGATGCACAATTGCGACGGTTCCAACCGTCGCAAACTGCAATTTTGACAGTCGCAAAATGCTTATTTTCTTGTAGTGAACTAATAATAATAATAAAAAAAGTAAAGTCATGACAAATAAACAAACATTTTTCCTTTTTAACATTAAGATAGTTAGAAAAGAAAGTTTTGTTTTGTTTTTCCTATTTTTTTTATATTTTTTTGCACTAACACTTTAACTTAGTGATTTTATAAGAAAGAAAAAAAAGCAAACAACAAAAACTCACACACATTTTTTTGGTTTAAAATCTTTGACTATTAGTATTATAATATGAACTCAACGATTTTATATAAAAAATCATTGTCCCAAACATACACATAATTATTGAAATGAGATAAATATATAGAGAAGAAACAAAGATCAAATTAATATATAAAAATAAAAACAAATAACTAAAACAACAACAAAACAGAAAAAAAAGAGGATAAAAGGGCGGGCTGGGCCTAAACAGGCCCATAATCATTTTTACTAAAAAAAAACAAATAAATGGGTCAACCCTGACCCGATCCATGACCCGGTCTGGTGACCTAGCTGGGGGGGCGCGCGAGAAAGGCCAGGGGGCGCGCAAAGAAAATCGATTAAGGGGGGGGGGGGGGTTTACTTAGGTTTTCTTTTCCCAAATTGGCTAAAAACAAATCTTTTTCTATTCTTCACCGTCCTTTCTATTCCTTTCTTCTTTCTCTGGTTCTCTCTTCAACCTCCATAACCCCCCAAAATCTCCAAAAATTTTCAAATCGAAAATCACAAAGCACAAACCTCACATGAAAACATCTCCCTAACATGAATCCGACAACAAAAACATCAAACGAAATACCAACCGTCCAGATCGGATGTAAAACCGAAAGCCTCAATCTCAAACCCTAATCCCTAAATCGAAACCCTAGCCCCCAAAAAATGTTTCAAACGCTTAATCTAAGGCTCGTACAAACACAGAAACCATAACAACATGTATTTATCATATGAAGAACATAGATCTGAAGTTGGATCTACACATGTTTTTTTTTTCACGAAAATTGATGAATGAGAATGCATGAAAAGAGATGAAGAAAAAGACTAACCTTTCCTGCAGTGACACTTCTAGTAAGTTGTCTCCTTCCTTTTTCCTCTTTGATTTCGATCTTAGCCCTTTTTTTTGCTTCTTTTCTTCTGTTTCTGACTCCTTCCTCTTTGTTCGATTTTTGAGGTTTGAAGATCTGGAGGTTGAAGAATCGGTTTTGGTTTATGATGGTTAAGGGTTAAAGTTCTTTTTTTGGTTTTTTTGTAATTGGTTTTTTTGTAAAAGGGGTTTGTTTGGTTACTGTGTTTTTGTTTTGAGTATGATTTGTGAAGTTTTTGGTTGAGTTAGGTTGAAGATGGTTTAAAATGAGGGTAAGTTTGATTTAGGTTTCTGAGTTTATGATGTTTTGTTGGAATTGTTTTGTTTCTGTTTTGTGTTGTTGGTTTTCAGCCGTTCTCTTGATTTTTTTCTCCTAGGTTGAAATTTTTTCTGCCGTTCTGTTGTTCAAAAAAGGCTCCCTCTGTTTGTGAATTTCTCTCTGTTAAATGGTTAGAATTCTAGGGTTTGGTGGATTGAAGAGGGAAAATCAGAAATGGCTTTGTTGAATCAGTGATTGAATTTGAAAGTTTGTAATGAAATCGGGAAAGTGACAAAACTGTGTCACTATCATGTGTGCTGTGATGCCTTTTTTCAATCTTTGTGATTTTTGTTTCCTGGTTCACTTCTGTTCTCTGTATTATTTTCCAATTCTGTTTCCTTTTCCCTTCATTTTTTCGTTGACCGATAACAAAGAAAGAAAAAAAGATACAATTTTTGTTTTATTTTTTTTAAAAATAATAATAATAATAATAATAATAATAATGATTAGTAATAATAATCAAAACAAGAGAAGAAGAGAATAGTCTTTTTTGATTTTTTTGTGTTGACCTAAATAAAATTAAAAAGAAAGGAAGAGGAAAATAAATAATAATAAAAAAAACTGGTTTTTTTTTAATAATAATAATAATAATAACAATAATAGTAATAATAGTTAATGATAATAATAATAATATTAATAGTAATAATAATAAAAGTAAAAAAGAAGGTAAATATAAAAAACTCTTTTTTGATCATATTTTCATTTATTATTTTTTTTAAATAAATAAATAAATAAATTGAGAAAAGGGATTAGTAATAATCATAATAATAATAGTAAAAAAGAAGGTAAATAAATAAATAAGTAGAGGAAAAGTGTTTTTGAAAAAGAAGAAGGATTTTTGATAATAACAATAATGATAATAATAATAATAATAATAGGTATTAATAATAATAATAGTAATAGATAATAATAGGTAAAAAAGTAAGAATAATGATGATAAAAATATTAATAAAAATGTTGGAGGATAAGAGAAAAAGATGATAAATAGACCGACATAAAAGTACGACAACAAGAATGCGATAACAAAAAATGAATGGATGCATGATACTTATTAATATTTTTTTTCTACAAGACATCTTTTGGTATTTTATTATAAAAAAAAGAAACGGATTTTAGGTCCAAAATTGAGGTACAACAGCTGCCCCTATTTAAGTTTCTTCACCCGAATAGATGAAGATTAAGGTCTTTGTCTAGATGGGATTGAAGATACTTAAATATAAAACGTGCACCATTTTTGGACCTAAAATCCTCAAACAATGCTTATGATGCAAATATGAATGCATGGAATGCAGATGATGAATTTTTTTGAATTTTGTATGAACGTTGTAAAAGACAGACGAAGGAAGAAGACATAGTTAGGACTTCATAGGGGAAGAACATAACATGGCCCGACTGAGAAAATAATAAGATATGTCCCAAGAGCATTGGAAGAACGAACTCCACTGGGGAACAGAGTAAAATACTGGGGAGAATATTGCCCATTATCATATAGATGATAGTATTGTGAGAAGAACATTGTCCACCGCCCTACAAAGAGATGGATTGCAGATAAAAGACAACGTTTACAGAGCACAAGAGAATTGTCCACCGCCTTACAGAGAGACGGATTGCAGATAAAAGACAACCTTTACGAAGAACAGGAACATTGTCCACCGCCTTGCAAAGGGACGAATTGCAGATAAAAGACAACGTTTACTGAGAACAAGAGCATCGTCCACCGCCTTACAATGAGACATCTTGCAGATAAAAGACGACCTCTATAAGGAATAGGAATATTGTCCACCGCCTTGCAAATAGACGGATTGCATAAAGAAGACAATTTCCACAGATAAAAAGAGCATTGTCCACCGCCTTGCAAAGAGATAGCTTGCAGATAAAAGACAACGTCTACTAAGAACAAGAGCATCGTCCACCGCCTTACGAAGAGACAACTTGCAGATAAAAGACGACCTCTATAAGGAATAGGAATATTGTCCACCGCCGTACGACGAGACGGATTGCATAAAGAAGACAATTTCCATAGGGAACAAGAGCATTGTCCACCGCCTTACAAAAAGACAGATTGCATAAAGAAGACAACCTCTACCAAGAACAGGAACATTGTCCACCGCCTTACGACGAGACGGATTGCATTAAGAAGACAATTTCCATAGAGAACAAGAGCATTGTCCACCACCTTACAAAGAGACGGATTGCATAAAAAAGACAACCTCTACATGTCACCCCCTGGTAACATGATTCTCTTAAAGGGAAAAGTGATTCGAACTGATTAAACTGTATAAGTGTATGTATTTGTAGAGAGAAAAGATTTGTGTGATCTTTTGTGTAATGTATTGATAAGGTTCACTGGGGATAAAACCACCTGAGGAACTGTAAAATGTATCTTGTAAAGTACAAGCTTCTTGTGTGGAAAACTTGTCACTTGTTGTTTTGAAATGATGTCCAATCCGGGAGCGAACTGGAGGGAAACGGTAAAAACAAGACTCTGTGTCCAATTGAAGAATAAATTCAACTGGGAACTTTCCTTTTGTTGTAGGAAAAACTGAAATAACCATCTTCCACAAGAGATAAGTCTAGTGGGGAATTTTTAAAACAAGAGGTGTACACTTACCTGCCTAAACTGACACTCTAATTAAAGAGAACAACATGTTCATCCCGACTCTATTTTGTAGACACAGACAAGACAAAAGAGATAGAAATTTGTACATGATGTAATAAGGTATGAGTGATGTAAATGTTCATGGCACATATAAATGCTATGTTTGAATATATGAAAGTATGTATGAATGCTTGTATGTTATGAATGTATGTGTATATGTATGTATGTGAAACATCTTTTGATGGACAGACAAAGTGACCAAACCGGAAACACAAGCCAACGTCGCATCACTGCTCAGGATATCTCAACAAAGTGTAGATGTTATTGTAGATAAAGCAAGAGAACTCTTCTTGGGAAGGAACAACTTCTCTGGGGAAATGATCGTTTAATCTGAAACGATATGTATACTAAACTTGACTGTACAACATTGTCAACTTTCGTAGGGGATGTATCCTTCTTTCGGCAAAATGCCCCCCTCATTAGAATCAAACTTGCGTATTAGAATTAACCACAATTGGAGTAGTCGCGGATATTCCTTCTTTTTGTATTCGCTCTAAAGAAAATGATTGTCGTTACTTTTAATCAAAAGCGCATTTGTTTATGTTTTTGTTTTAAAAGTATATGCATATATTTTGAAATATGTCTTTTTTCATTTTAATTATCATCAAAATATAAAGAAATTTTGTAAGACTAGAAATATGAAATCCAAACAATGAGAACAAGGCTCAATTTCATGTATAAGAATGGTAGTCCGCCAATAGCGTGACTCCATGGATCGTTACAAAGTTGGAATTGGTAATTAATATGGAAATAGTACATTGAACACAATAAATCTATTCTCCCTAACAACTTTTGAATTCCACTGTGTCTTCATCCAAGTACAAATGGTTCTAATCACAACTTCTTCATCAGCCAACACATGCCCCAAGTGATCAAACTCAAGTGAAATGCAGTTACTTTGTCTTGTTTCCCTAACTTTTGCCTAGATCGCCTTTTCAGGTTTTCGATCTACCGGGAAGTGTATATATTCTTTTTTTGTCTCATTTTTGTATGAACCGCCCTTTCGGGTTTTCGATCCACCAAGATGCACTCTTTTTTGACTAAGCCGCCCTTCAGGTTTCAGCTTGACGAGCTATATACACTTTTTTTTTTTTTTAGACAAAGTATTTCTTGACCGCATCTGCATTCACTGGACGAGGGAGTTCATCACCATCCATGTTTGTAAGAATCATGGCGCCACCAGAAAAAGCTTTCTTGACAACATATGGGCCTTCATAATTGGGAGTCCACTTGCCCCTAGCATCTAGTTGAAAAGACATGACCTTCTTGAGCACAAGATCACCTTCTTTAAACTCTCTAGGTCGAACTTTCTTGTCAAAAGCTTGTTTCATCCTGTTCTGATATAACTGCCCATGACACAAAGCAGTCATGCGCTTCTCTTCAATCAGATTCAGCTGATCATACCGGTTCTGACACCATTCAGCCTCTGTCAATTTTGCTTCCATCAAAACTCTCATTGACGGGATCTCAACCTCTACGGGGAGTACTGCTTCCATACCGTATATCAAAGAAAATGGAGTTGCCCCAGTCGATGTGCGAACTGAAGTGCGGTATCCGTATAAAGCAAAAGGCAACATTTCGTGCCAGTCTTTGTAAGTGACAATCATTTTCTGCACAATCTTCTTGATATTCTTGTTTTCACTTCAACAACACCATTCATCTTAGAATAGCCACTAAGATGAAACGATGACCATTCGAAGCTTTTGGTTCAATCATTCCGATCATATCAATCCCCCATATAGAGAAAGGCCAAGGAGAAGACATAACATTCAACAGAGTCGGTGGCACATGTAATTTTATCAGCATAAATCTGACACTTATGACATTTTATCAGCATATATCTGCAACAATCAGATTCCATTGTCATCCAATAGTAACCTGCTCTCAACATCTTCTTAGCCATAGCATGTCCATTGGCATGGGTACCAAAGGAACCTTCGTGTACTTCATACATTAGTTGGTCGGCTTCACGCTTGTCCACACACCGAAGCAGAACCATATCAAAATTTCTCTTGTAAAGAACATCACCATTCAGAAAGAAACTGCTAGACAACCTTCTCAGAGTTTTCCTGTCTTTTCTAGATGCCCCAGGCGGGTACTCTTGATGTTGTAGGAAATTTAATATCATAAAACCACGGCTTATCATCAACCGCTTCTTCAATTGTGAACACATAAGCAGGCCTCTCAAGGCGAGTAATATTAACACGAGGCAAATTATTCTACCGATTCACTTGGAACATGGATGATAAAGTAGCGAGAGCATCTGCCATCTGATTCTCATCACGAGGAATGTGATGTAATTCAACTTTGTTAAAGAAAGTCAACAAGCGTCTTGCATAGTCTCTGTATGGAATCAAGCTAGGGTGGCGAGTCTCCCATTCTCCTTTGATCTGATTAACTACAAGAGCTGAATCTCCATATATGTCAAGGATTTTGATCCTCAGATCAATAGCTTCTTCGATACCCATAATACACGCTGAAATTCTGGCAACCAGACAGACAAATGCTGTGCACAATGTAAGAGCACGTGTCCGAGCACTTGTCACACAATAATAATAAAACGCAGCAAAGCAGAGTAAAATAAGCGTGACAGAATAATAAAGAACATAGTTAGTTTGTTAACCCAGTTCGGCGCAATAGCCCTAGTCTGGGGGATATCAATCCAGGAATGAACTCCACTATTATAGTTCTACTGAAAAGCACAACGTAGCCTCGCTACTTGTCTTTGCACCTAGACCCTGCCAATGAATGCCCTACCTAGGAACTCCTAGATTTGAGACCCCGTCTCAATTCCCCACTAACAGTATAGACAGCACTGTTATTCAACACACTTGTTCTTTTGATTGTTTAAGAGTCACACTCTAAGGACACAACTAACTCCGTACTTCAAAGCTTAGGAGCAGTACACCATTACAACACAAAACACAGAGTACTTGACTTGAATCAGAGGATACAATCAAGACTCACAACTAACAAGAAAACCTAAAACCTTAAGACACACGCTTTAGTACACACACGGTTTTTCTCACACAAAACTAGGGTTTGTGTCTTCACATATATGTAGTACTGAGCAGTCATTGGTTTGGGCTTCAAAACATAGCTTGGACATTGTCAGGTCCAGCTAACAATTCTTCAAGTGCAAGAATATTGTTTCCAAAAATATATCAAAGTTAATTATGGAAATACACCAAGGCATGACAACCTGTACAACTCATTCAACCTGCGCGTCTTGATCTGCACGCTAGGTTAAATATAAAACTTCATAGAATCTCCAGAAGATCTTGCACATAAATATAACGCGTGTTGGCGCGCAACAATCAGGTCACACAATGCTGTTCCACATGCTACAACATTTGTCTCAGCATTTGGCTAATAGTTGTTTTTGCAAAATGTAGCCAACATACAAAAACCCAACAATCTTCCCCTTTGGCAAAATTTTGGCTAAAACAATCTATAGCCAGTTCTTTGGAGAGATACACAGAACTTCTTCAAGCTCACATCATGCATAGGCATTCACAACCAAAACAATCATGGCATATAACGAAACTACCTCCAAGAGAATTCCTTGAACAAAGATAGCTTGTAACAATATCAGAGGCATTCATCATAATACGTCTAGCCTCACAGAAATAGCCAGATAAAGAGAACATATATATAGTGGGTTCATATAAAGAGATGAAAGCATACTCTTGAATAGAATAATCTTCCACACAACATATAAAGAGTCAAAAATACGTGCTCTCCCTCAACACATGCATTCACATACCATAAGTGTTCCCCCTTAAAACATGCATGCATATAACATAACATACTTACTTCAATACGACAAATGTCAGAGCATCTGTCCAATCATCTTCATGCATTAAGAAAAATAACATAGCAACTTCTGGGGCATGTGGCTCTTCAGATCATAAGAAAATTAATTCTAACATACACCTTCATACATAAACATAGCATAGCAACTTCAAGTCATCTTCAGGCATAAGAAAATTTAAGTTTCTAACATATACTACTACTCCCCCTTTTTAGCCATAAATTCTGACAAACATAATATCATGCATAAGGAAAGTCATAGAGTAGCACATCCAGTCACAGAGGTCATAGAGTCATAGAGCACAGAGAGACCCTAAATAGTGTTATTACAGACCATAATGCACTCACAGGTGTAGAGTGAATGAATAAAAGAAAAAAAATTACACAAGCATTAGAAAGAGGCAGTCTCATCAGAGGCATCAGACATTTCCTCAGTATCACCAGCAGCAGAAGCATTACCATTTCCTCCTTCTTCTTCCTTGTCTTGACCTTGGGCATTCGGCTCACCCTCAGCTTCAGCCTCAGCTTTCAAAGCAGCTATAACCCTGTCAACTTTCATCTTCTTTGCACCCAAATCCAAGCTAACCTCAGTAAGCTCATCAATCATAACCTGTCTACTCATAATACCAGTTGTCTGGACAGAAGTGCCAGCCAACTCATCAGCCTGTGGACAGAAGAGGACTAGGCCTCCTAACAGGCTCATCAGCACTAACCAAAATATCAGGGTGTTGTTGCAGAATGATATCACATAGCAAAGTGGGGAAGGCAATTGGGAACTTAACAGCAAAGGACTTAGCTTGCTCTAAAAATTGATAGTAAATATAAGAACCAAAACCAAATGCAGATTTAGTACCTACTGCATAGATAAGCTTAGCCAGACTCGTTGCAACAGAATTGGAATGAGTGGTTGGGGACCAATTATGAGCAGCAATTTTGTTCAACAGTGTATACAGTGGGGACAATTTTGCAGCAGACAAATGTCTAGGCTAGTGTCTAAGCTTGTTACCTGTTATTTCCTTGCAGATGGTGTCATCAGTCACTTCCAACTCAGGAATGTCTACAGTGGACCTTCCTAGATAAGCATTGATGATTTGAGGAGAGAAATTGACACACCTACCACAAACAAACACCTGCCTGTACTTTGGATTCCTAGAGTCATCACAGTCTTCAGAGATGTTGACCACAAATTTCCTAACCAGTTTGTCATAACAATAACTCAGGTTCTTCACTGTCTTCATCAGCCCAGCAAAATTCAGCACATCCATAAGTTCCTTGCATTTGAATGCATCTGCCTTCAAATTCCTTTCCAATCCAAGCCTCCTATGATACACAAACTTCCAGCGAGTAGCTCCACTTTCCAGGTGAAAGGAGACATTATCCAGAGGGGCTGAAGGGATAACCAGAGGGACTTTCATGCCCTTGACAGTCTTTCTAGATGCTCCACCAGATGGGGCAGCATCTGTCTCAACAATCTCAAATTCAGAATCACTTGAAGGGTGATCCTTTCTTTTGAGGCTCTTCTTCTTCTTCTGATCAGGCTTGGGAGTGACTTTACTCCAAGACTTTGGGGGACCAACAGGCTTCTTCCCAGTATCAGCCAATTTCTTCTATCCTCCCTTAGCATCTTTACCAGCAGTAGATGCATCAACAGCAGATTTGCTCCTTGTCCTGCGAGCAATACTAATAGTAGGAGTCTCTTCCAGGTGTCTTTCTTCAGACTCCAATTCATCAACATTGACCACATCAGTTTGGTCAATGTCCACATTCTCAGCCTGAGCAGCATCTTCAGGAGTGTCAGCATTCTGATCTTGAGGCTTGGGAGAGTCATTCTCATCAGCCACCATAGTTTCAGGAGTGTTTGGAACATCCAACAAGTCCACATTGGCTTGTGCCAAAGATGCTTGAGCATCTGGCACAGCATCTGGCTTATCAGCAGAGGGTTCAACATTTTCCTCTGTCAAAGCAACTTTCTCAGCAATAGTATCATCATCAATAACCGTCTTGTCATTCACATCAGCATGATCATCAACATGCAAATTCAAGTTATCAGCATCCACTTTTTCGTCTACCTTAGGATTAGCAGAGCCTAGGGTTTCAGTAATCGATTCATCTCCCTCAGAGGGTTTTTCATCAGATTCAGTGACAGAAGTGTCAACATCTGGTTCTACAACAGTCGATTTGAAAGGATTTTCCTTACAGTACAGATCATGCATGCTAAGACCTACACATTGAATAGAAGAAGATTTCTTACTTTTTGGTTTTGAAGTCTTCTTCGCAGCAGATGAAGCAGATCCTTTTCTGGTTTTCCTCTTTTGTGACCTAAGCGTTTTAGGACGCTGTTTGATTGCTGGTGAATCGATCATGGTGGCTAGCGGTTGAACGTTCATAACCCCCTATGAAGTGGTTTCAGAAACAATAGGGGAAGTTTGATCGTTTGCGAATGGAGAGTGAGTAGAATCAGACATGATTGTAGTGAAACTTTGGAGGATTTGGAGATTTGAGAATTTTTGAATAACAATGGGAGCGGCAAGTGAGCCGTTGAGAGATTCAGAAGAGTGTTGTAAGGAATAATGATGATTGCGTGTGATTGTTTCGTATAAGGGAAGTTTTGATTTACTTCCTTGATAGACGTGCAAGTAGCGGTTGATTGGAGAGAGAGTAACTGCTGCACGCCTTACACACATTAACTGCTACAATTCCTCAATTAGGCAAATGCCTAACCGCCTTCTAAGTTTTTCAAATTGAGCAATATCAAGAGCTTTTGTGAATATGTCTGCTAATTGCTCCTCAGTTGCAACATGCTCAATAACAATAGCCTTTTCTTCAACCAAATCCCTGATGAAATGATGTATGATATCAATGTGCTTGGTCCTACTATGTTGTATAGGATTTTTGGAAATACTGATTGCACTCAAGTTGTCACAATATAATGTCATAACATCTGTCTTGACATTGTACTCACTCAGCATCTGTTTCATCAACACCAATTGTGTACAACTACTGCTTGCTGCTATGTACTCAGCCTCATCAGTTGATAAGGAAACACAATTTTGTTTCTTACTAAACCAAGATATGAGATTATTACCTAGAAAGAAACATCCACTAGAAGTGCTTTTTCTATCATCTGCACTTCCAGCCCAGTCAGCATCATAGTATCCTATCAACTTATTACTTTCACCATGAGAATACAATAATCCATACTCACTGGTACCATTCACATATTTTAAAATTCTTTTCACTTGAGTCAGGTGAGTCACCTTTGGTTCAGCTTGGTACCTAGCACACACTCCAACAACAAATGTGATATCTGGTCTACTAGTAGTTAGATAAAGTAGACTACCTATCATACTTCTGTACAAACTTTGATCTACATCTTCACCTTTGACATCTTTTGAAAGCTTGACATGTGTAGGAGCAGGAGTTCTTTTAGTAGCAGCATTCTCCATGCCAAATTTCTTAACCATGTTCTTGGCATACTTACTCTGTGAGATAAATATAGTGTCTTCCATTTGTTTCACCTGAAGACCTAGAAAGAACTTAAGCTCACCTACAAGACTCATCTCAAACTCAGATTGCATTTGCTGAACAAAATGCTCTACCATCTGGTCAGACATTCCTCCATAGACTATATCATCAACATATATCTGTGCAATCATAAGCTTTCCTCTCTCATCTTTCACAAAAAGTGTCTTGTCATTACCTCCCTTCCTGTAGCCATTGTTCACCAGGAACTCAGTAAGCCACTCATACCAAGCTCTAGGAGCTTGTTTCAATCCATACAACGCTTTCTTCAACTTGTAGACATGATTTGGAAAGGCTGGATCAATAAAGCCCTTGGGCTGTTCCACATAGACTACTTCATTCAAACAACCATTCAGAAATGCACTCTTGACATCCATTTGATACAGCTTAAATTTGAGAATACATGCAATTCCAAGTAGTAGTCTAATAGCTTCTAGTCTAGCTACAGGGGCAAAAGTCTCACCAAAATCTACTCCTTCAATCTGAGCATAACCTTGGGCAACCAATCTAGCTTTGTTTCTAGTGATAGTACCATTTTCATCTGATTTATTCTTGTAAACCCATTTTATGCCTATAATATTTGCATTCTCTGGCCTAGGGACTAGATCCCACACATCACTTCTCTTAAACTGAGTCAATTCCTCTTGCATAGCATTTATCCAGAACTCATTAGTCAAAGCCTCTTTAACATTCTTGGGTTCAAAGTTTGAGATAAAACAGGAATTTGATACTTCATTGTTTCTCCTTCTAGTTGTTACTCCTTGAATAGGATTACCAATGACTTGATCTATGGGATGATTCTTCTGAACTCTGATAGATGGCCCTTTGTTATTAATTGTATTTTCAGAACTAATCACTCCAGAGTCTTCTTCATTGACAACTTCATCTTCAGTCTCTTCTTGATGACCACATGTTGTGCCAAATGTACTATCATCTGGTGCGGCATCATTACTTTTATCATCAATCACAACATTTATGGACTCTATCATGGTATTAGTTTTGGAGTTGAATACTCTATAGGCTCTGCTGTTAGTTGAATAACCTAAGAATATCCCCTCATCACTTTTATCATCCATCTTCCTCCTTGGTTCTCTGTCAGCTAGGATATAACATTTACTTCTTAACACATGAAAGTGTTTCACAGTTGGTTTTCTATCCTTCCACAGCTCATACAGAGTTGTAGATGTTCCTTTTCTCAGTGTTACTCTGTTATGAATATAGCAGGCTGTGTTCATAGCCTCAGCCCAGAAATAGAATGGTAGCTTCTTAGCATGTAACATAACTCTAGCTGATTCTTGTAATGTCCTATTCTTCCTCTCAACTATTTGTTTACGCTGATTTTTGGTAAACAACCGCTAGTTTGCAATGCTTGAGAGACCAACTAGAGAATCTCGGGACATGTTTGTGCATTTATTGTTCAAAATTGAAAATAGCAATGTTCATTAATGCAAATGAACAAGTTTGTTTGTTTAAAGCAAAGTAAATGACAAAAAGATAACTTGTTTGATAAGAAAAGTAAAAATACTCAAATTGAGTACGTATTGACAAGAAAAATAAATGATTCAATGAAGTAAAAGGCAAGAAATGTAAATGAAAACATGTAAATTGCATTAATATGTAAATTGCATTGAATTTAAAAGAGCTTGATCACAAGATCATACATTGTTGCCTTGTTTATTCCTTTCGCTCGAACGCTTGGGTACTCAAAATGTGTAAGGTTTGTAGTATGAGAGATTGTGATCAAAATTACATCAAATGAACTAGTATTTATAGATAAAAACTAATGCTATCTAGTAACGACTATCTAACATCCATTTGATAAGTGTCTTGCCATCTGATCTTCATTCCTAAATGCCAATAGTTGCCACTTTTGAATGAAACGTTGCAATGGTTTGAATTTTGAATCTTCAGAAAATGCTGAAATATGTTAAGTCTCTAAGTAGTCTTCGAATTCGAGTAACCCTTGAATGCTAATCGAATTGTTTGATAACTCGAACCAAATCTTGACTGATTTCCTAGACTTGTAAATATTTTCCATCTCCTGAGATCTTAAAATATTCTCAAATGAGAATATTATTTAAATATATCACTTTTAACCTTTATTGCATCATTAATAATTTGGAAACATTAATTTCCATAATTAAAAGGTTTAGTAATTATATTCAAAGAATAATTAGGGCATATTTTGACTTAACCAAACTATGGGCTAACAAATTGCCCCCAAAAAATGCCAATTTTGATTCGAGTGATTCGAATAAAGAATTTGGCGTTTTTTATTCCACATTTAATGGCACGTGACAGTAATGATGATCATAACCGTCAGCGCGTTTCCCACTACTGACACTACTTCGCTTTTTCAGCCATTATGGGACACGTGTCGAGTGCGGAAGTTGAAAGAATTTGCAAATTTCTTTTTTATTTATTTAATTCATCAGAAACCAACACTATAAATAGTAGTAGGTCAGCATCTCAACACTTTTCTTCATTTGTTCACCTAAACTTCTTACGCTCTAAACCCTTCTTTTCAGAATTTGTTCTTGAAGTTCTTATACGCATTTTCTTACTTGTCACGTTCATCAGACTAAAGAACTCACTTCTGTTCTGCATTCCCAAATTTTGAATCTTTATAGCAACATTAGATCTGTAACTGATCTTTCAAAGATTCAATTTTTATTAACTGTTCATCTTTTTCCAAAACCGTTTCAATGTCAGAACAACAACAACACGAACCAAATTCAGTTCCTTTTGCTGGAAAATGGAAGAATGTCACTGTTAAACCTAACGGTGTTGCTGTAGTTCCTGAACCTCAAGGAACTGTAGAAGAGCAAAATCGCTGGGAAGATGAACTGATCATTCCCTTTTATAAGGGCGATGATGTTTTTGCATTCGGAGGTCCGTTTCCAGATGCAGCTGCCTCGAAACCGGAAGTTTCAGAATTCTTCCCTGTGCATGAAAGTTGTGAATCGAAACTCTGCACAACAGACACTTTTAATTTCACCTTCATTCGAAAGCCTCACAACATGTGGAGATCTGCTCCTAGCTGTGAAAATGACAAGTTCGTTCCATGGCTAATTCGAGTAGAAAAAGACCGGGGTGAGTACTGGAAGAACTTAGGAATTTATAACCTAATTCAAATCTCTAGTTATGGCCCTCCTTACCGATTCGAGATGCTAACTGTTGCACTCATGTTTTATGAGAGGAGCACTCATACATTTCATTTTCCTTGTGGAATGATGACTCCTACTCTATTGGATGTGGCCACTATTACTGGGTTGAGACCCAATGGAGAGGTGTTCAATCCCTCGAATACCAGCAGCAACCACTACATCAAATTGAATGAAAAGACCTTCTACAAATTCATTCAAGAACACCAAGACACTAGTGAAGTTTCAGCAGAAGAGCATGTGGCCTTTCTTACCCTTTGGCTTTCGAGCTATGATGTACATACCCTTGGCCACTCAACTTCATGAAGGTGAACCCATAGGTCTAGGACGTCTTCTGTTGGGGGTTTTGTATGAATCTATGGGGGAATTTTGTAACAACCTCAAAAAACATAAAAATGGGGCTCCCTTTCCTGTTTCAGGACCTTTGTGGCTATTGCAATTGTGGCTTAACGCCACTTTTACAAGGGAAATGGGACTCAAAATCCCCACTAGATTCCAAGATATAGTAAGCAACCGTTCGATTGAGGGAATCAGGTTAGCTGTTCTAACCCCTGATTCGAAAGAGACTGATCCTCAAAAGCTCTTCATGAAATATATGAAATTTTTTCTAAATTTCACACATTTCCAACCTCGTCATGCACCGTTCCTAACAAGAGAAGTAGGCCCAGCATGGCTGCAAGACGAGTTCCCAGCAAGTAATCCTGACAATGCTGATGAAGTGAATGAGATCTGGCAACATTACCTGCACCCCACAGTCCTTTCTTGCAGGATTGGAAGCAACTCAAACCACTTGGTCTTGGTTGGTTACTGTAGTACCCGGCGCAAAAAATATACAGATATGCAATGATAAAATGCAATGCACAAATGTAAACAATGAAGCCGCCACCATATTTTATTTATCCCATGAGGGGAAAGGAAAATAATGATAAAACCTTAAAATTCGGGTTCGGGAGTTGGTTACATGAGGGGAAGACGTTAACACCCCCTCATATCCGTTGTACTCAACGGGAACCATTTGAGGAATTTTGGTTTGCATAAACAGAGATAACCGCATAAAAAGAAATAAATTACCGCATATTGAACAGAAAGGGAAAAAAGAGTTTTTTATTATTTGGCTTGACGAGAGAGGCTCTCGCTCCTACGTATCCCCCAAGTACAATGAGGAAGTCAAAGCTCACGTAGTTCTTCCTGAAAAGAAAGATTTGTGTGTTGGTTGTTTTTAGTGAACGATGCTTAGGTCGCATTCCACTGATACAACAGTATGCTTGTATGCTCGCTTCGGAGGCTTAAGCGTTTGTCTGTAGCAGGAGAATGGATAAAGCACTATCCGTTTAGGAAAACAGTTGAAAAGAGATTTGACTGCGCAAGAGCAGTGGAAAAGAGTTGACTGCACGGAGGCAGGAAAAAGAAATGAAGTGAATTGAATATCTTTTAGGATTTTTTTGAGATTGTCCAGTTGAATGAGAATTGAACACCATCCGGTCATACGTCACAGACTGTTCAATTCGAGCCGAACGGGACATACGTCGCATTCCCTCCTTTTCATTCAAATATTTAAAGTTAATTAATTAAAGTGAGAATAGTCCACCATCCGGGACATACGTCACAGACTGTCCTATTCGAATCAAGCGGACATACGTCACACTTTCTCCTTTTCGCTTTAATTAACTAAACTGAGCTTCATTAATTAAAATGAGAATAGTCCACCATCCGGGACATACGTCACAGACTGTCCTACCCGAGCAGAGCGGACATACGTCACACTCCCCTCTTTTCACTTTAATTAACTAGCTAAGAATCACCAATTAAAATGAGGGTAGTCCACCATCCGGGACATACGTCACAGACTGTCCTACCCGAGCAGAGCGGACATACGTCACACTCCCTCTTTTTCACCTTAATTGATTCATCATTCCTTTTTGTTTTATTTAAGAAGAGAAAATTAAAAGAAAACCAAGCCAGAGCAAAGGGATAGAAGAATACCAGATGGCATGGAGGATGTGTATGAATATGAGATGCGGTGATGAACATGAAGTATGGAATATATTGCACAATAATAAATTAAGCGCGAAATAAACATCAAATTAAAGTATTATATCTGCCAAGCCCAGCAGGGGGTGCAGAAATCAACTAAGGGGGGTGTGAATCTGAATTCACACAAAATGGGCCTAAGCCTAATTTTCAAATCAGAAGGGGAGGTGCAAACAGGAAAAAGAGGGGTTCATGCATCAAAAACAAATGAAAATAAAAAAACTGGACAAATGGGCCAAACAGATCCAGCCCATAATCAGTCACCAGCGAACCGGGTCAGATCCGAACCGGGTCGGGTTAAACGGGTATAACCCGACCCACTACCCAGTATCACAAAAAACAAAAAAACGTGTCAGCCAATCACACGCTGACACGTCATCGTCTCCCACCTTTCTCTCTCACTCGCCCGAGTCACTAACTCAGTGACTGCCATGGCTGAGTTGCAGTAACTCGGTTAGAACACCCAACAAACTCAAATCAGAACCAAATCAAGCGTATAAATAGTCGTTTTAACACGGTTTTTCGCATAGATCATGAATCTAACATTAGTTTTACGAAAAAAAGCTTAAAACAAACACAAAAAGTAGGTTAAAGTTTCGGATCTAATCATTCACTATACTAATTAATCAACAATCAACGCAAAATCATAATCAGATCGAATCGTTTTCTGTCATACAACACAAATCTATCATTAGTTTCGCAAACAAACACTTCAAAACAGAGAATCGATCGTTTTAAAAATTAAAGTCGAAAACGCAAAGTACTTCCAGTGAGTTTTTTCATGAAATTATTAACCAAACAAGCTTATATAAATGAATACAAGTATGAATCAAAAGGGTAGAAGAGCAGAGGATGTCCGAAACCACTCGATATCAACCTTTTTTGCATTGGTCACCTTCGGTTTCGGATCTAAGCTTCTTGGAGCCGTTCTTGTGAATTAGCGTGCGATTGAGGGAGCAATAGAAAGAGGAAGATGAGTTGAACACTTTTCCTTTTGATGATTTTTGGTTTTGATGAAGATTGGTGATGGATTTGTGAGATTGAAGTTTTAGGGTTTGTGAGGTGAAAGAAAGAAGGGAACGGCGCGCAGAAGAAGAGAAGAGAGAAAGAAATGATTTGTGAACAGTGATCTGTCTCCCTTAGGGTTTGTGAGAAACTAGCCTATTTATACTATCTCATAAAAATGGGGTATTTTTGTAATTTCTGAACTTTTGTGGGTAAAAAGTGAAAATTGGGTGAAAAAAGAATTTCTAATTTATTTTAAATGAAGAAAATGGTAATAAAATGTGAAGGAAATGAGGTGGCACTACTTGATTGGACTAGAAAAACTCTAAAGAGATAAAAATGCAAAAATATTAAATAAAAATGAATAAAAATGTAAATAAAAATATAAGAAAATTATAAAAATTAAATATATACTTAAATAAAGAGATGAAAACAATTTTCAAATATTTTTGCTATTTTTCATATAGAAAGGTAAATTGCTATATTTTAAGGAAATAAAAGAAGAAGGATAAATTGTAAAACAAAATTATCTAAAATCTATTTTTTTTGGTATTTCTTAATGAAAATAAGAAATAATTTTCAAATAAAATATTTATTTTAAAAAGCTCAAAATTAGGGTATTACAGCTGCCCCTATTTAATTGTCTTATACTAGAATGCGTAAATGACTTGCGCCTTTATGCGTTCGAAGTAAAAGATAATTAAATACAAATGCCCTAATTTTGTGGTGTGGATGTGATGTAATGATGATGAATGCATATGGAAGATGAAGGTGGAAACATACCTGAAATGATTAGTAACTGAATACCTGAGAATGAAATGATCATTACCCGCCCTATGGGTGCATAGACCATAAAAAAACTGAGTTTTCTCCCTCCCTATGGGCGCATTAACTCGAAGACTGATCATTACCCGCCCTATGGGTGTATAGACCATAAAAGAAAAATGAAGTCTTCTCCCCTCAGGGTACCTGAACTCCAAAACTGATCATTACCCGCCCTATGGGTGTAGAGACCATAAAAAGCTGAGTCGCATCCCCTCAAGGTGCGTTATCTCCAAAACTGAGTCATTGCCCCCCCTATGGGCGTATTACTCAAAAACTGATCATTACTCGCCCTATGAGTGTATAGATCATAAAAAACTGAGTCGTTGCCCCCCCTATGGGCGTATTACTCAAAAATTGATCATTACTCACTCTATGAGTGTAGATCGAATATTCTGGCATTATCTTTTACAAAATTCACAAGACGACTGCTTGACAACTGTTTTGCTGAAGAACTTATTGAAAACACAATGTGTTAACTTCATTAGGGATGTGGTTCTGAAACCAACTTGCTGAGGAAACTGTTTAACAAACAATTTACTGGAATACAACATTTCAACTATCCTTTTGGAGATAACCATCTCAACTGAAGCGCTGTAGAAAGGATCTGTTTAACTCTTCTGACCGAGAAAGTTGTATGTAGACCAATCTGCTGTATATAACCATTACGGAATTATTCGCTGGGGAAAGGATAATCAACCCTTTCTGGTAGGTGTAGAGTGAGGATCCGTCTGACAAGGATGAAACTCTGTTGACCAACTTGCTGAATATCAATGATTAGAACCAAATAAATTCACTGGGAAGATTCAAGATTCACCAATCCTTCTTGTCAAGAAATTACGATTCATCAACCATTTTTCTGAAAATGCGGTGTTCCAACCGACTTACTGGGGATGAACAAATGTCAACTGCCTCATTGGGGAAAGAAACGACCCCTCAACCTTTCTCATTGAGAATATGATGCACTGACTGATCTGCTTGGGGATGACACTTTGTTGACCAATTCATTGGGGAAAAGATTCATCAACCCTTATTGTTGGGAAGTTGCGATTAAATAATCGTCTTATTGGAGAATTAGGTCCGCAGACCTTTGTTACTGAACAAGAGATTCAAGCCTGCAACCTGTTAAGACAACATTTTAAACATGTACTTCATGAATGCATGATTGTGCACCTCTGATGCCTAAATGCAGAGATAATGCAGATGAAATATCTGATTATATGCAGTATTTTGTGTGATTCTTTTTATGCATGACCCTATATGCGTGAATGCATGAATATGCATGAATGCATGAATTTCCGGGTTTGTTTTGAGGAGAATTTCAATTTCCCGGCACCGAGAATTTGGGTAACTCCGTTGAGGTGAAATCTTGAGATGTTGACTGTCGTTGCGGGACGAACGTTCAATCAAGCTTCCAAAAAGGATAGCAACTTTCTTCATGAGATGGAATCGAGAGATTGCCATGATCTTCTGTATTGGATTGGGACAGTTTACTGTATGCCACTGGTTTCCCTTCAGATGTTTTAAAAATCAAAACAGTTTGTAATCTTTTCAAATGTTTTTATTTTTCACAATGTTTAAATGCTTTATTTATTAACAAAATGAATAGCACAAACATATGCAATCAGAACATAGAAACAAGCAGACACAATATGATTGAAAATGAGAATTTTATTCATTGCGCGAAAAACGCGGAAAGTTTTTACAACTGGATGTTAATCTCTCAATGAGGTGATTGCAAATTGAAACTAAGATAATGGCAATGAAAATAAATGAATTCTACTGAATCATAACGATGTCATCCTTTTTCACGATCTCGAGTTTACAAGGCCTTGTTTTGGTGAGAGAAGACTGAGTCAATCCTTTCTGTATGAAAGTCTCATCTTCATGTAAAGAGTGGAAACTCTTCATCATCCATGATGTTAACAAACAAAGTTCTGCCATATATTCCCACATATGATTTTTCAGGAAGATATAATCCTGACACAGTATGCCCCAAGCATTTGAATCTATGACGGATATGCCCCTGACCAACTGATATTTGTAGTGTATCTAATTCATTGAACCAATTCACTTTTGATAAGCAAGGTATTCAACTTGTTTGCCCCTGATTGGCAGAATCCATAGATAGCTTGCCCCTAGCTAGGAGCGTCTCAAATCAGCTTTGCCCTTGATCAGACCATCACTCAAATCTCTTTGATGTCAAGTATTCATTTGCAGGTAAAATCATTTCTTTTGAAAAGGTTTTGCACATGCAAGTTTTTGAAACATATATGATGTGCAGAAAAGAGAGATAATTATTAGTTACTCAACAAACTGGAGGAGTCAGCTTAACAATACATTTGCCGAATGCTTTCAAAATGAACCTAGCTTCAATTAGGTCTTTTGAGGTTATAGCATGCAATTAGGATTCATGTAAATCAAGCCAAAAGAAAATATAAATTGTGTTATCAAATTCCCCATACTTGAAACTTTGCTTGTCATTAAGCACATAAATAGTAACTCTTTTTTAGCACTTGTTTGAAAACACGACATGACAACTCTAACCATACGTGGTTGCCGGCTAAAAAAGAAAATCAAGTAATAAACATCAATACCAAGGGTACTGTAATAACACAGAACCACACATTGCAGTCAAAGACTCTCATCATATGAAGACAAATTTGAAACATTTTATTGTGACTCTAACTTTTGCTTAAATTTTATTCACCCTTTTCATTCAGGTGCAATCACATTAAGCCCGTTATCTTGTACACACTCATGGTAGAGAAATCTGTTAGTGATTATGATCATACATCGAGGGGAGCTGGTAAAATCAGTTTGGTAAACCCCTCTTTCTCTTCCAAATGCAGTTGTGGGGGATCAGATAGCAACCCGCCCTACCAAGTTCAGAACCAGACTCCTCTGAACCAACTACCAAATGGGTACATTTACTATGGTTTTTCAACAACTGTTGGGTTAAACAACCGAGTGAGGGTAATCTAACTCAATAAGTGCATTAACCAAAATATGCAAATTTTCATTTCTGGATCATTCACTTATGTTCATCGATTTCCTACTTAGTTTGTGTACAAGATGGTGCCGACTACTATGAGTTGTTTAACAACTTATGTTCAGGTCTTCGTCAAAATCAGTACTCAAATTGATCTTACATACTTCTAAGAGTCTAAGATGTTAAGACAGTACCGATTTTATTGAATCAATTCTGAACCTTTATAATAGCCTAAAGTGCAAAACAACCTATATACTCTTAAAGTGTCAGGTCAAGTGTCAAACCAAAATTGCTTATTTTCTTAAAAAAAACATATCTCAAGAAACTGGGAGAATCAGATAACAACAAAACATATGCAAGAATGACTCGATTCAATCACAATTTTTTTTGTGAAACAATGCCTTTCATCATCAGCTAGGTTTTTTCACAATTGAAAGCATACATCAGCAAAAACCAGTTATTCGTTTTCATCATCCTCTCTCCAAATTTGCAAGTAATAAGAAAAAGAGGTGAATACAGATGGATTGATTCCGAAACATGCATGTGCATTACATAATCTTAAATGCAAACAAATACTTGACAAGAGATAAAATGCCTGATCAACTTGCTCTTTCATATCCTGTTATGGGGAGGCGCCCATTATGACCTCTTTCTTTGTCAGTTCTTGGATCAATCATCAATGAAGTTCAAACATTTTATGCTTTAGATCCGACAATCATATTAACTCTTCAACGAAACTTGCAACCCGAAACCATGAAGAATTACAGCACAATTATGATTCAATAGATTCACTTCTGAACGATGATTCTCTTTTTTTTTTGAATTTGATTGAATGCAAAAGTGTTTTATGAATGCAAGAAGTTATTGCCATTTTTCATTATCTTTTTAAAACTGTAAAAGAAGAATAAATAAGACAGAAATTGCACAAGAAGTACTTTTTCATTAATTGTGAATCAAACATTAAAACAAAGTGGCCCTACAAGCACAACCATTTATTCAGGGCTGAACAAAGGTGTTTTGAAAAGAAAACAAATTGCTTTGAAATAAAAACATCTTCTGAAATTCCAACAGCCTTCCAATTTGTGAGCACAGTCTTTGGAGAACACTGGCGCACCTAATCCTGATTCTTTCCATCAACATCCTTGTCATCAATCATAGCAATGTAACCATCAACACGGTAACCAGCACTGCTAAAAACATCCTCAATCCTTGGAATCTTGTCTTCAACTTTCTTTGGAGTTGCTATCCCCTTGGATGACTGATAACCCAAACCAAAGCGATCATTTTTCTCAGGCACAACTAACATCTATCCCAAACCGGTAGACAACCCTTCCTCTATGGCTAATTTCAAGCTTTTCAAAGATGTAACGGATCCCTTTTCTTTCCGACCGTCACTTTCAAGCTTTGCACGTTCATTCTGATCAACAGTGGCAACCAAAGTTTCTCTTTTGACATATCCCACTTGCACTAAACCTTGATCCATCAGTTGTTGCAAACATTCCTTCAGCTTTGAACAGTGGTTTGGATCCTTTTGACAATCATCACAATCGGAGTGTAATTTCTCAAACTCTTCATAACTCAGCAACATCTCTCGGACAGATGACAGAGGTGTTTTGATCAGAGAAACATCCCTTATCAAATTTCCGCCAGTTTCAACACAACTTACATTACCCGTTGGATGTTTAGGCAATGGATCATTGGTCACGTTGGGTCCGCTCTCTTTGAAAGTCAAATCGTTATCATCAATGAGGTCTTGTACTTTGTGCTTAAAAGCTTTGCAATTATCAGTAGAGTGACCCAGAATACCTGCATGGTAATCGCATTTAGCGTTAGCGTCATACCAATCAGGGAATGGTGGAAGCAAAGGTCTTAACTGCTTAGGCGTCACTTTACCACTATGAATCAGGTAAGGGAGCAACTGACTGTACGACATAGGGATAGGATCAAAAACCCTACGAGCTTGTGGAAGATTCCGTTTTGGTGGTGCGTGTGGCTGGTGTTGAGGCACTGGATTTTGAAACTGATAATTTGGAAACTGTTGGTGCTGAGCAGCAGCCAAGTATGGAAAGGGAAAGTAGGGAAACTGAACAGGTGCCGCCGGCTGCGCTTGACTGCCCCTTGAGGATATAGCATTAGTCTCACCTTCCTTCTTTCTGTTAAAACCACCACCAGGCTTCCTTGTGTTATTGCTTTGTGAACTAGAAGCAGCTGAAATCTTCCCATTCTTGATCCCCATTTCGACTCTTTCACCAACTCGGACCAACTCGGCGAAATCAGAGGAAGTAGTACTAACCAATCTTTTAAAGTAAGTCCCTTGCAGAGTATTGGTAAACATGTCCACAAGTTTCGTCTCCAAGAGCGGAGGACGTACTTGAGAAGCTAAGGATCTCCATCTTTGTGCATAGACCTTGAAAGATTCACCCTCCTTCATAGTGGTATTTTGCAGCTGAGTGCGGCTTGGAGCCATATCCATATTATATTGGTATTGCTTGAGGAAAGCATTGGCCAAATCCCTCCACGACTGGATGTTACCTTTTTCAAGTTGCATGTACCAATTGAGAGGCACATCAGCTAGACTGTCTTGGAAACAGTGGATCATCAATTTGTCATCATGAGCATAAGAGGCCATTTTTCTGACATACATAACCAGATGATTCTTCGGGCAACTCAAACCCTTATACTTCTCGAAATCAGGCATTTTGAACTTTGGTGGAAGCGCAAAATCAGAAACCAAGTACATCTTCGAGAAATCCAATGGATCATTACCTGTTTCTACCAAATTCAACCTCTCCTCTAGAGCTTGATATTTCTGTTCCAACTGAGGAGTAGAATCAACCTTTTGCTCATTAACTTGGGGTGCAAATCCTTGGTATGCAAATCTAGGCCCATGATGGTCAGGACCTTGATAAGCATCCCTAGGATCCTCAAAAGAGTCTTGATTTAGGTCAATCACCTGTTGCATTGTGCTGACCCTAGCAGGAGTTTCCACAAGTGGAGCAGAAGTCGTCGCCACATATCCTTGTGGAACATAACCCTTAGGTAGACCAAAAGTAGGCCAATCATAACCAGCAGAGGCATTTCCTTGAGTGACCACAACTGCAGGTGCAGGGACCTCAACCATCCTTGGTTGCATATTCATATTAGCCAACATCTCCAAGACCTGATCTAGCTTTCCACCCAATTGGGTCACTTGTCCACCCATCTGGGTAACCTCAGCCTGGAGCGCATCGTGCTTCTCTTGCCAATTGTCCATAATGTGATGAGCAACTTTTCTTGTAAAATAACGGTGCCGGGAAGGTAGCTGTTGGAATGAATGGATGAAAATGAGATTTTTAATCGATAAAAATGCATGATATATTATTTTATTTTTTTTATGAATGAAAATGCATATTTTTTATGCAAAAAAGTTTTCTCATATATTTTTTTTTTGAAATGTATGCGAGATGAATATGCATGATTATTTTCATGAATGCATGGATGTCATATATGCAAAATGCATGGATATGATCACGGTAACATTGTATCGTCTGGCGAACTTGATCTCAAAGTCACAAATCTTCAATATTCATAACAACAGGGTTCTTTTCAAAATGGAATCTCTGAGGCCAAAAGTTCAAAGTTACCTGTAACCCATCCCTCTCACATGTTGTTCTAAGTTGACACGGATTCCCAAAATCCTTGATTACTTTTCCCAAAAGCAACCTCATCTGGTTGATATTATAACGCCAACTGGATGAGTCAACATCATAACCTCGACACGGGTTCTAAACGGTGGTCCCTAGACGAAAGTTTCGGATACCTAGACCGGATAAAAAAGGCCCCCAGAGTCATTGACCCCACAAGGACCCGCTAGCGCTCGACGTGATCATACGTCACGGAACCCAACGGACCCTAGGGAATCCACTCTGAGCGGAATTCTCATGCCAGCGCTAACGAGACATACGTCACGCAACCCGACACAAGAACTCGGGTATAGAGCTCCACACAGTAACCAAGAACCAAGCCATAAAAGCAAAAAGAAAAAAGAAGAGTAGAAGAGAAGACAAAGCCAGCAAATCCAGACAGTACAATATTTTGCCGTAAAGTAAAAGATAGGAAAGATACGGCTAACCTGGAATAAGCAAACCAAAAGCCCCAAATTAGGCTTAACCCTCTACATTGATGTCCCCAGTGAAGTCGCCAGCTGTAGTACCCGGCGCAAAAAATATACAGATATGCAATGATAAAATGCAATGCACAAATGTAAACAATGAAGCCGCCACCATATTTTATTTATCCCATGAGGGGAAAGGAAAATAATGATAAAACCTTAAAATTCGGGTTCGGGAGTTGGTTACATGAGGGGAAGACGTTAACACCCCCTCATATCCGTTGTACTCAACGGGAACCATTTGAGGAATTTTGGTTTGCATAAACAGAGATAACCGCATAAAAAGAAATAAATTACCGCATATTGAACAGAAAGGGAAAAAAGAGTTTTTTATTATTTGGCTTGACGAGAGAGGCTCTCGCTCCTACGTATCCCCCAAGTACAATGAGGAAGTCAAAGCTCACGTAGTTCTTCCTGAAAAGAAAGATTTGTGTGTTGGTTGTTTTTAGTGAACGATGCTTAGGTCGCATTCCACTGATACAACAGTATGCTTGTATGCTCGCTTCGGAGGCTTAAGCGTTTGTCTGTAGCAGGAGAATGGATAAAGCACTATCCGTTTAGGAAAACAGTTGAAAAGAGATTTGACTGCGCAAGAGCAGTGGAAAAGAGTTGACTGCACGGAGGCAGGAAAAAGAAATGAAGTGAATTGAATATCTTTTAGGATTTTTTTGAGATTGTTCAGTTGAATGAGAATTGAACACCATCCGGTCATACGTCACAGACTGTTCAATTCGAGCCGAACGGGACATACGTCGCATTCCCTCCTTTTCATTCAAATATTTAAAGTTAATTAATTAAAGTGAGAATAGTCCACCATCCGGGACATACGTCACAGACTGTCCTATTCGAATCAAGCGGACATACGTCACACTTTCTCCTTTTCGCTTTAATTAACTAAACTGAGCTTCATTAATTAAAATGAGAATAGTCCACCATCCGGGACATACGTCACAGACTGTCCTACCCGAGCAGAGCGGACATACGTCACATTCCCCTCTTTTCACTTTAATTAACTAGCTAAGAATCACCAATTAAAATGAGGGTAGTCCACCATCCGGGACATACGTCACAGACTGTCCTACCCGAGCAGAGCGGACATACGTCACACTCCCTCTTTTTCACCTTAATTGATTCATCATTCCTTTTTGTTTTATTTAAGAAGAGAAAATTAAAAGAAAACCAAGCCAGAGCAAAGGGATAGAAGAATACCAGATGGCATGGAGGATGTGTATGAATATGAGATGCGGTGATGAACATGAAGTATGGAATATATTGCACAATAATAAATTAAGCGCGAAATAAACATCAAATTAAAGTATTATTTTATTTTTTCATTCAACGCATAAACCAAATTAAACGATAAAAAAGGGCATAAAACAAAGACGCGAAAACGCTAAAAAACTAAATGGGCTTTTGGGAAAGCCCATGGGCGCAGCCCAAAAAGGAAAAAAAAGAAATTTGGGCCTAAAGCCCAAATCTGCCAAGCCTAGCAGGGGGTGCAGAAATCAACTAAGGGGGGGTGTGAATATGAATTCACACAAAATGGGCCTAAGCCCAATTTTCAAATCAGAAGGGGAGGTGCAAACAGGAAAAAGAGGGGTTCATGCAGCAAAAACAAAAGAAAATAAAAAAACTGGACAAATGGGCCAAACAGATCCAGCCCATAATCAGTCACCAGCGAACCGGGTCAGATCCGAACCGGGTCGGGTTAAACGGGTATAACCCGACCCACTACCCAATATCACAAAAAACAAAAAAACGTGTCAGCCAATCACACGCTGACACGTCATAGTCTCCCACCTTTCTCTCTCACTCGCCCGAGTCACTAACTCAGTGACTCGGTGACTGCCATGGCTGAGTTGCAGTAACTCGGTTAGAACACCCAACAAACTCAAATCAGAACCAAATCAAGCGTATAAATAGTCGTTTTAACACGGTTTTTCGCATAGATCATGAATCTAACATTAGTTTTACGAAAAAAAGCTTAAAACAAACACAAAAAGTAGGTTAAAGTTTCGGATCTAATCATTCACTATACTAATTAATCAACAATCAACGCAAAATCATAATCAGATCGAATCGTTTTCTGTCATACAACACAAATCTATCATTAGTTTCGCAAACAAACACTTCAAAACAGAGAATCGATCGTTTTAAAAATTAAAGTCGAAAACGCAAAGTACTTCCAGTGAGTTTTTTCATGAAATTATTAACCAAACAAGCTTATATAAATGAATACAAGTATGAATCAAAAGGGTAGAAGAGCAGAGGATGTCCGAAACCACTCGATATCAACCTTTTTTGCCTTGGTCACCTTCGGTTTCGGATCTAAGCTTCTTGGAGCCATTCTTGTGAATTAGTGTGCGATTGAGGGAGCAATAGAAAGAGGAAGATGAGTTGAACACTTTTCCTTTTGATGATTTTTGGTTTTGATGAAGATTGGTGATGGATTTGTGAGATTGAAGTTTTAGGGTTTGTGAGGTGAAAGAAAGAAGGGAACGGCGCGCAGAAGAAGAGAAGAGAGAAAGAAATGATTTGTGAACAGTGATCTCTCTCCCTTAGGGTTTGTGAGAAACTAGCCTATTTATACTATCTCATAAAAATGGGGTATTTTTGTAATTTCTGAACTTTTGTGGGTAAAAACTGAAAATTGGGTGAAAAAAGAATTTCTAATTTATTTTAAATGAAGAAAATGGTAATAAAATGTGAAGGAAATGAGGTGGCACTACTTGATTGGACTAGAAAAACTCTAAAGAGATAAAAATGCAAAAATATTAAATAAAAATGAATAAAAATGTAAATAAAAATATAAGAAAATTATAAAAATTAAATATATACTTAAATAAAGAGATGAAAAAAAATTTCAAAAATTTTTGCTATTTTTCATATAGAAAGGTAAATTGCTATATTTTAAGGAAATAAAAGAAGAAGGATAAATTGTAAAACAAAATTATCTAAAATCTATTTTTTTTTGGTATTTCTTAATGAAAATAAGAAATAATTTTCAAATAAAATATTTATTTCAAAAAGCTCAAAATTAGGGTATTACAGTTACCAACCAAACCTGATTTCGAGACAATTTGGACTTTCCCAAACTTTTCCCAAGAGTCTATTCGAAGGGAAAAAGAATATGGTGATGGGTACAGAGGTTTCGAAAGAACTCTATGCCAAGACCTGTTCGAGGTATCTTTATAAGTGTTGCGGGATTTTTGAGACAACCACCACTACAGTTTTATTTTTCATTTCCAAAGGAGGGGAAAAATTGAAAACCTTTTAAAAGAAAGAGATTCTAAGGTACGGGGGTTAGTTGCACTTGAGGAAGGTGTTAGCACCTCAAGCGCCCATGGTACTCCATGGTAACCTCTTATATGTTTTTAGTGCTTTATGTACATGCTTTAAGAATGGAGGGAGAAATTGTATAGAGGAAAAAAAGGAAGTGGGAAAGATTAAGTAAATTTTATTTCATAAAAGAAAAGAAGTGTAAATATTTTTTGTTTGTAAAAAGATTTTTTGAGTGTAATGTTTTTATTGTATTGTAGAGGAAATGTTTAAAAGAAAAGAAATAGTAAGAAAGTGCAAATGTTGTTATGTAAAAAAGAAAAGAAGTTATTGTTGTTTGAAAAAGAATTCGTTTTTTGTGTGTTTGAAAGAAAAGAAGATTGTAAAGAAAAGAAGATTTTGTTGTCAAAAAAAGAATTAAGAAAAGATGTTATATATAAAAAAGAGTTGTGATAAAAGCATGTTAAAATGATTGAAGTTACGTTGAGATTAAGGTGAACTTGCGTTTGTTTTTTTTAAAAGGATCGCGCGTTTGTTTTTAAAAAGAAGTTTTGTTTCAAAAAAGTCTCGTAATCAATTACGAGTCCTCTCCTTTGGAAATGAATTTTTGGCGTTGTGTGTGATGTGTGAACTAGGAAAGCAGTAAAAGCAATAAATAAAATCCTACGCTATTACAACCCAATTGAATAATTAATTTACAACCATATCGAATAATAATAAGCAATAAAATAAATAAATAAATAACAATGCATAAAAGTAAAATGCAAGTGCGGAGAAATAAATATGATAATGCAATGCACATACGAAAGGAAAAGGAAACATCGCAAAATAACATCCTAATTAAAAGTGGAGTGTGTGAAAGAAATGTGTTGGAGGCAAAGACATGATAATACATTTTTTGGAGGCCACTCACAACAACAAATAATTTTAACCTAAACACACAAGCAAAAATATAATTTTATTTAGCAAAAGAAAAAATTTTATTTTTATTTTTGATGAGAATGAATTTAGACCAAAAAAGGTCCTTAACTATTAATGCTAATGTTAGAGCTCAATGATTTTATTAATTAAAATATTGTCTCTTAACATGCATTTTTAAAATGATGCATTGTCCTAATCTAAATGCAATGTATGTATGCATGTAGGAAAATGTGAAGTAAAATTGTAATGTGAAATTGTAGTGTAATGCAAAAATTAGTGTCAATGTCATGTAAAAATGCAAGAAGTGTAGATTGTGATGTAGTAAAAAAATGTAGTGTTGCAGATGCATGTATGCATGAAAATGTGTAGTGAACATGTTATATAAAATGTAATGTGATGTAGAAATTTTGTAAAAAAGGTTATGTGACTAAAAAATGCATAATGTGATGTAGTGCAAAAATGTAAGATTTTTAAATGCATGTGTGCATGTGGATTTTTTAATGATAACATGTTATATGTTTTTTGTAAAATGAGATTAAACAAAAAAAATAATCAAGTCATCAATCATCACAAAAAAGAACTCAAACATAACATATTTAAATTTTTTTAGCATTTTTGTATTTTTTTGCATTTTTCTAAGTAAATAATTAAAAAGTAAAGTCACACCAAATAAACAAATATTTTTTATTTTTTGACATAATAAAAATAAGGTTAGAAAGAAAGTTTTTTTTCTATTTTTATTTTTGTATTCTAAATAACTAATAAAAAAAGTGAAGTTGTGACAAATAAACAAACATTTTTATTTTTCTTCATAATAGTAAAAACAAATTAGATAAAAAAAGATGGTGCAAATAGCAAAATGGGGAGTGCATACATCAAAAGCATAGATTCAAAGGGTTAAACTAGGCCATCTGATTGTGGATCAGAGGCTGGTAAGAGGGAGAGAACACACTAAGCTCCATGGGCGCGCGCGCACTGGAACGGAGGAAGGTCAAGGCCATTGATTGAAAATCATAGGCCAGTAAACAAAGATGCACACGATAACTATGGTGCACGCACGCGCATGGGATCAGGGGGGAATATATATGTTTTTTTCATCAGAATTCATTCATTCTCATTTTCTTCTTCTCTCTCTACTCGCTTTCTCTCTCTAATCTCTCTCAAATTTCTCTAAAATTTTCTAGAAAAAAGAATAAGAACATGAAGAACACAACAACATTCCGGTTGAAGCTCAACCGGACTGCCGTCAAAGCCAGATTCCGGCGCGGCGGCCGGCCAACAAGGTGGCGGCGCCGCCGACGGAAAGTCACCAAAACAAAAAACTAACAACACAAACCCCCTCTAAAATTTCCTCCTAATCACAGATCCGAGGTCGGAATCACCAAAAACCCACTCAAACGACCGGATCGGGGTGGTGGCCGGAACCCTAAATCCCCAAAATCAAACCCTAACTCTCAAATCTCAAACAAAATCGCACAAGCAAAATAGAAGATGCATGCGTATGAATAGCGAAAGAAAACATACAGTGCTGAAGAGGGGTCCGGCGGAGGCGTTTGTGTTGGCCGGAAACGGTGGTTTCGCGCGGTGAGGGTGGCGGTCGGTGGTGGCTTTGCTACAGCCGCCTATCTCCCTTTGATTCGTTCTCTTCTTCTTCTCTTTTCTGATTCTTGTTCCTCTTTTTTTTCGGTTTTGATTTGGTTTCTTTGGGGTTTGGTTGTGTTTTTTGTGTTTCTGTCAGGTTTTGTTTCTGTTTATTCTTTCTTTTTCTTCTGTTTTTTCACTTTTTTTTGTTTTTGGTGATTTGAAAAAGAAAAGGATAGATTTTTGGTTTTGTTTTGTGGTTCTGTACTGTTTTTGTTTTTCTGGTTATGTGGTTCTTTGTGATTGATTTTTCAGTTATGTAAATTTTATATTGAGTTGTAAGATGAATGGTGAAGAAACGGTTTTGTATGGAGGCTAGGATTTGTGTTTTTTACTCCTCTGATTTTTGTTTTTTCAATCCGCCTCCCTCTATGTGATTTTTTTGTTCTGTTAAATAGGCTGGAGTTAGGGTTGTAATGTTAGAAGAAGAAAGTTGCAGCAAAAGCTTTGTTGAATCCGATTTTAGGTTTGAAATTTTGTATCAAAATGGGAAAGAGGACAAAGAAAGGTCACTGTTGTGATTACTGGCTTTTTCAGAAGCGGTTGTGAAGCATTGGATTCCATTTTTTCAAATGTTGTATTCTGTATTTTTGATTTTGGTTGAGAAAGAAGCCGAAAAAGAAAAAGGGACCGAAAAAAGAAAGAGGAAAAAAGCTGTATTGTTTTTTTGGATTTTTTGGAATAATAATGGTAATAATAATAATAATAATAATAATAATAATAATAATAAGTAACTAAAAAAGAAAAGAAGAAAGAAAAAGAACAAAAAAAAAAAAAAAAAAAAAAAAGGTAGACTTAAAACTATTTTTTCATTTTATATTATTATATTTTTTTAATAAATAAATTAGTAAAGAAAGAATTTTAGATTTATGATGATAAAGAAAAGGATAAATAAATAAATAAAGTAAAACTCTTTTTTTCGAAAAGGATTTTTTTATAATAATAATAATAGTGATAATGAGAGTAATAATAATAATGATGATAAATGAGCGGACATGAAAGTACGATAACAAAAAGTGATAAAAAAACGAACATAAACAAAACGACGAAAAAAGAACGGACGTGATGACACTTTTATTATGCGATGAATGTTTTTGATATTTACGCTAATTTAGCAACTATTTAAATAAAGTGAACTAAAAGAGTGGAATAGTTGAAAAAATGTAATTGTGAGAAAAGTGATAAAAATGTGAAAAGTATAGAAAATATGCATGAGAAAGAAAATCAAAACACATATAATGAAAGCGTATATTTTTTTGTATTTTTTTGGCATAAAAAAGTAAATTGGATTTTAGGTCCAAAATTGGGGTACAACAGCTGCCCCTATTTAAGTTTCTTCACCCGGAGAGATGAAGATTAAAATCTTTGTCTAGACGGGATTGAAGAGACTTAAATATAAAACGTGCACCATTTTTGGACCTAAAATCCTTTAACAATGCTTATGATGCAAATATGAATGCATGAAATGCAAATGATCAGTTTTTTTGAATTTTGTAGGAATGTTGTAAAAGACAGACAAAGAAAGAAAATATAGTTAAGACTTCACAGGGGAAGAACATAACATGGCCGGATTGGGGAAAAACAAGATGTGCCCCAAGTCCATTGGAAGAACGAACTCCACTGGGGAATAAAGTAAAACACCGGGGAAAAAATTAATTACTATTATGTGGATGACAGTAATGTGAAAAGAACATTGTCCACCGCCTTACAAGGAGACGGATTGCAGATAAAAGACAACGTTTACTAAGAACAAGAGCATCGTCCACCGCCTTACGAAGAGACAGCTTGCAGATAAAAGACGACCTCTATAAGGAACAAGAACATTGTCCACCGCCTTACAAAGAGACAGCTTGCAGATAAAAGACAACGTTTATAGAGAATAAGAGAATTGTCCACCGCCTGACAAGGACGGATTGCAGATAAAAGACAATTTCTACAAGAAAAAATAGGAACATTGTCCACCGCCTTGCAAAGTGACGGCTTGCAGATAAAAGACAACGTTTACTGAGAACAAGAGCATCGTCCACCGCCTTACGAAGAGACAGCTTGCAGATAAAAGACGACCTCTATAAGGAATAGGAATATTGTCCACCGCCTTACAACGAGACGGATTGCATAAATAAGACAATTTCCATAGAGAACAAGAGCATTGTCCACCGCCTTACAAAGACGGAATGCAGATAAAAGACAACCTCTACATGTCACCCACTAGTAACATGATTCTCTTAAAAGGAAGTAATTCTGACGAGTGTTTCGAATAGTGATTCGAGCTGATTAAACTGTATAAGTGTACGTATTTGTAGAGAGAAAAGATTTGTGTGATCTTTTGTGTAATGTATTGATAAGGTTCACTGGGGATAAAACCACCTGAGGAACTGTAAAATGTATCTTTTGTAAAACACAAGTTTCTTGTATGGAAACATTGTCACTTGTTGTGTTGAGGATATAACTGAATGGATACAAGCTTCTCAGATGACGAGATTGCCACTTGTTGAATGTGTACAAGCTTCTCGGATGACGAGACTGCCACTTGTAAAATGTGTACAAGCTTCTCAGATGACGAGACTGCCACTTGTTTAATCGGATACAAGCTTCTCGAACGACGAGACTGCCACTTGTAAAATTGGATACAAGCTTCTCGAACGACGAGACTGCCACTTGTAAAAAGTGTACAAGCTTCTCGAACGACGAGACTGCCACTTGTAAAATTGGATACAAGCTTCTCGAACGACGAGACTGCCACTTGTAAAATGTGTACAAGCTTCTCGAACGACGAGACTGCCACTTGTAAAATGTGTACAAGCTTCTCGAACGACGAGACTGCCACTTGTGGAATTGGATACAAGCTTCTCGAACGACGAGACTGCCACTTGTTGAAAGGTGTACAAACTTCTCGGATGACGAGATTGCCACTTGTAAAATGGGTACAAGCTTCTCAGATTACGAGACTGCCACTTGTTGTTTTGAATTGATGTCCAATCCGGGAACAAACCTGAGGGAAACTGTAAAACAAGACTTTGTGTCCGATTGAAGAATAAATTCAACTGGGATTTTCCTTTTGTTGTAGGAAAAACTGAAACAACCATCTTCCACAAGAGAGGAGTCTAGTGGGGAAATTTTGAAACAAGAGATGTGTATACTTATCTGCCTAAGCTGACACTCTAATTGGAAGGAACAACATGCCCATCCCGACTCTATTTTGTAAACACAGACAAGACAAAAGAAATAGAAATTTGTATAATGATGTAATAAGGTATGAAAGATGCAAATGTTCATGGCACATGTAAATGCTATGTATGAATGTTATGTATGAAAGTATGTATGTATGTATGTATGTATGTATGTTGTGAATGTATGTATGTGGAACATCTTTTGATGGACAAACAAAGTGACCAAACTGGAAACACAAGCCAACGTCGCATCACTGTGCAGGATATCTCCACAAAGTGTAAATGTCACTGTAGATAAAGTAAGAGAACTCTTCTTGGGGAAGGAACAACTTATCTGGGGAATTGACCGCTTTGGCTGAAACGATCAGTATATTGAAACTTGACTGCACTCAAAACAACTTTGTCAACTTTCATTGGGGATGTACCCTTTTCTAGGAAGAATATTGTTTACATTCTCTTAGAGAAAACATGTCTGTTGTTGGTGAAAAACTTGAGAAAATGGAGCCGAGTTGCCCCTTGCTCTGGATCCTTGCTTCAGTCTAAAGATCCTTGAAAGAATCGCTCGAAGAGCGTGACTGGTTGACCTTTTACATCCAGTGTACCTTTTCAGGAATATATGATCTTGACACAGTATGCCCCAAGTGCTTAAAACCTTGAAGAGTATGCCCCTGACCAACTGACGTTTGAAATAACCAAATCCTGAACCATTTCAACCTTGATAAGAAGAATATTCAACTTGTTTGCCCCTGATTGGCGAAATTCATGTGTAACTTGCCCCTAGCTAGGAGCGTCTCAAGTCAGCTTTACCAATGATTAGACTATAGATCAAATTTCTTTGATGTCAAGTATTAGTTTGCAAGTAAATTTTTTCTTTTGAAAAGTATTTTTGATAAAATGCATATGTATGTTTTTGAAATTGAATATTTTTGTGGTGGAAGCACATATGATGTGTACAAAAGATAATTTGTGATTACTCAACAAACAGGATGAGTCAGCTTAACAATAAATTTGTTGAATATGCTTTCACAGTGAACCTAGTTTCAATTAGGTCTTTTGTATGTTATAACGTGGCTGGGCTCACGGTTTTTCAAAAAAGGATTGTTAGGCTCAAAATTTTTTTTGGTCCCACCCAATCTTCTTGATGTCCTTCCCTAAATTCAATTAATTCAAACTGATGCACTCAGTCAACAAGAGAACTGTTGACAATGATGTTTGAGGTTGACACTTTGATAGAATTTTTATCGATGTTCTTTTGAATTGACTTTGATGAGATTTTTTTGAAGTGACAGTCACTTTTTGTTTAGGAGGTTGTTCCTATTTTTGAATCACTCTTTATTTGTATGGACTGGTTCTTTTCGAACTTTGAATTTGTGGTCCATCAGGATGCCCCTATTTTGTGTGGGCTCTTTTTTGTATTCACTTTTTTTGTACTCTCCTTTTTTTGTAATCACTCTGTTTTTTTTGTATTCTATCTTTTTTGTTTTTTTTTTCTTTGAACAACTCTTGTAATATTTTGGTGTATGAATATTGTGACTGCCATATGAATTGTTGTGAGTCTCATCTCTTGACAGCTTCCTTTGTCTGAGGAAAGCATTGTGATTAGACCAGATGAATTGATTCTCTTGTATCAAAATGCATCATTAACTTAATTGAAAGACTACCCTGCCCCAGGTTATGATTAAGGGTTCAGAAAAAGTAGAAAGAAACACCGACTTCAGGCTCAAAGGGGCTGATTACGGATTATCTCCTTATATCTCCACTGTTTGGGAAGAGAAACAATGCCTTACATCGTCAACTAAGTTTTTTTCACCATTGAAAGCATATATCAGCAAATATCAGTTATTTATTTTCATCATCCTCACTCCAAGTTTGTAAATAATAAAACAAGAAATGAGTGAATACGAATGAATTTATTCCAAAAACCTGCATGTTTATTATATTAAAAGTACTTGACAAAATACATGATTTTAAAAGCAAACAAAATGCTTGACAAGAAAGAAATAAAAGCCTAGCGACCATATGGATGAACTTTCTAGTATCGCTGACTTCAACTGGACGATTGCAGCAAAAGTAACATCATCAGCAATCCAGATTGCAACAAATCACCTATTGTATCACAAAAACTGGGTCTGTACCCCTGAAATAAAGCTTGTTCTCCTCAATCAGCTTCCGGACTTCGGCTTTTAAAGGAAAACAATGTTCAATGTCATGGCCGGGTGCCCCTTGATGGAAAGTACAAAATCGATCAGACTTATACCACCTTGGTAATATTGCAGGTATCTTAGGAGGTACTTTAGTTTGAACATAATTCTTCTCAAGCAAAATGGGAAGTAAATCTGCATACAACATAGGGATCGGTTCAAACCGAGGTTCCCTTTTTGAAACAGTATCCTGTTTGTTTGACTTTTGTGGACCCAGTCGTGGAATCTGATGTGAAACCTGTTGTGAAGCCTGTTGGAGAGGCTGTGATTGAGACTGTAGTTGAATCTGATGCCTTTGTTGAGCTTGGAAAGGCAAAAACAGTTGCTCAAGGAGGAGATGGTGGTTATCTTCCGCCATCATTAATGAAGCAATCAGAGCATTTTTCTTTTCCAATTCTGCCCGAAGTGTGATAACTTCTTCACGAAGTTGAGTGTTCTCTTGCACAATTGCTTCCATTCTTTTCTTTTGATTAAAACAAGTGTTGACTTGTAAGTTGACTTTGGACAAGAGCTTCGGACCACTGAGAGGAAGACATGAAGCTTAGACTCTTTTGAAGAAGACCATGAATGCAAAAAATGATGCATGAGAAAGAGAGTTTTGATTTGATTTTGATTTTTGATTTTTTTTTTTTAAAGGACTTTAGGATATGAATCATAAAGGACCTCATTTTTGTTTGTAAATGATCAAAAGAAAAAAAAAATTCAAAACAATTTTTTCATTTTTTTTTCAAGGTCCATGATGATTTGAAGTTTATGAAGAAATTCCTCTAAGTCCTTTGAAAACTAATGGAAAAAGTTTTTTTTATGAATGAATGGATGAATGAGATGTGATGATGCAACAATCACAAACAAAAGCAAACATGGTTGGTTGAGATATCATGATGTGGGAGTCAAAGGGTAAAACCCGCCCAAAAGGTATGAACTATTGGTTTACTTTGTACCTGTATCACGGGTTCTAAAAGGTCTCAAAGTCTACAACTTTCCTTCTTGAATACCAATGTCCACAACTGAACTCGCGGCCAAATGAAATATCCAAGGGAAGATCTCGTTTGAGTGTAGTATCGCGGAACAACTTTAACCAAAATTCACTCTCGGTTAAGCCATCGCACTACGTTCTAAGAGGCCAAGATGGGTTAAAGGTGACTAAAAGGTCCCACAGTATCCTCATAATCATAATAAACTTTCTACGCAACTTAACTCGCGTCGAAGAGAATATTACAACATGACTCATCAACTGTGGCGTGATTATATCACATGCGAGTATGTGCAAAACTTAACTTTCGCCCATCCCACTATGATTATACCACAATCTATCTCATGGTGCACTCAAGCTCGGGTCAAGCTTGTCTCAACTCAAGAAAATCCCTCCCACAATGTGTATAAAGCATGTAAACAAGTGAAGCACATAAAAGCATATAAATTAGGTTCAACCCTCTTAAGGAGAGAATCCCCAGTGAAGTCGCCATTTTTCTGTTGCGGGATTTTCGTGACATACCCCACTACAGTTTTATTTTTTCATTTCCAAAAGAGGGGAAAAATTGAAAACCTAAAAAGGGAGATTCTAAGGTACGGGGGTTAGTTGCGCTTGAGGAAGGTGTTAGCACCCCAAGCGCCCATGGTACTCCATGGTAACCTCTTATATGTTTTTGTGTTTTTTTATATACATGCTTTTAAGAATGGAGGGAGAAGTTGTATAGAAGAAAGAAAAGAAAGTGGGTAAAAGTTAAGAAAATTTTATTCCATAAAGTAAATAAAAGAAAAGAAGTGTAAATGTTTTTCTTTGTAAAAAAAGAGATTTTTGAGAGTAATGTTTTTATTGTATTGTAGACGAAATGTTTAAAAGAAAAGAAATAGTAAGAAAGTGTAAATGTTGTTATGTAAAAAAAAGAAAGGAAGTTATTGTTGTTTGAAAAAGAATTCGTTTTTTGTGTGTTTGAAAGAAAACAAGATTGTAAAGAAAAGAAGATTTTGTTGTCAAAAGAATTAAGAAAAAATGTTATATATAAAAAAAAAAAATTGTGATAAAAGCATGTTAAAATGATTGAAGTTACGTTGAGATTAAGGTGAACTTGCGTTTGTTTTTTAAAAGGATCGCACGTTTGTTTGAAAAGGTTTTTTCGTTTCAGAAAAAAGTCTCGTAATTAATTTGAAATTTAACTACGAGTCCTCTCCTTTGGAAATGAATTTTTGGCGTTGTGTGTGATGTGTGAGCTAGGAAAGCAGTAAAAGCAATAAATAAAATCCTACGCTATTACAACTCAATTGAATGATTAATTTACAACCATATCGAATTAGAATGAATAAATAATAATAATAATAATAATAAGCAATAGATAAATAAATAAATAAATAAATAGCAACGCATAAAATAAAATGCAAATGCGAAAAAATAAATATGGCAATGAATATGTACACAAACAATTAAGAAGAGAAATCATATTATATTCTACTTAAAGGTGAAGTGTGTGAAAAAAAGGTATGGGAGGCAAAGACATGATAATGGAAATTTTTAGAGGCCACTCACAACAACAAATAATTCTAACCTAGGCACACAAGCAATATGCAATTTTATTTATCAAAAGAAAAGTTTTTTACTTTTTATGAAGAGAATGAATTTAGGCCAAAAGGCCCTTAACTATTAATGCTAATTGTTAGAGCTCAATGATTTTATAAAGTAAAATATTGTCTCTAACATGCATTTTTAAATGATGCAATGTCCTAACCTATATGCAATGCATGTATGCATGAAAAAAATGTAAAGTGAAGTTGTAATGTGAAATTGTAGTGTGAAATTGTAGTGTGAAATGTCATGCAATATGCAAAATGTAGATTATGATGTAATGTGTAGTGTAAAGTTTTAATGTGAAAAATGTAGCATGTAAATGTAGCATATGATATGATGTATGCAACTATATGATAAGCTAAAAGCAAGTAGTAACAAAGCATATGCAAATGCAAAGACATATAGTAATGAAGCACAAAAAAAAAAAAAAAAAAAAAAAAGTGAACATGAAGCATATATTATGAAAAATGCAATTTAAGTGATAAAAAAATTCATGCAAGAAACCATCAATAAAATTTCTAGGAATTAAAGATTTAGACCTCAAAAGGGATCCTTAAATATTAGTGAAAATATCGGACTCAATAAGCTTAAATAAGCTATTGTTCCGAAAAAAATCACTTATTGCATAAACTAGTAAAAACAAAATAAAAAAAAAACAACTAAAAATAAAATGAAGTTAAAATTTAAATCTCAAAAGAGATCCTTAAATATTAGTGTAAGGTTTAGACTCAATAACCTTAGAATAAACTATTGTCCCAAACAAACCACTTATGAAAATAAGCTAGTAAGTTAAAATCAAATAAAATAAAAAAAACTGCAGTTAGGAATATGAGGTGTAAATAAGAAAACAGTTAACACAAATCACAAAAACTAGCAAAGGCCCAAAGCAAACCAGCCCATATCCTTTTTCTGAACCGGACCGGGTCGGTTTGACCAATGGGTCAACCCAGACCCGGTCACAAACCTACAAACCAGAAAATATATAAAAAAAGGGGGGCCAATCGTGTGTTGACACGTGGCAGGGGAGGTTTCTTCTCCATCTTCACAACAACAACAATCAGTACGCGCCATGGAAGAAGAACAACAATGGAGTTCTAGTTCAAACATAACTTTCTCATATTTCCACCAAATCAAACAAATGAGTAGTGTTTTTCATAGTATTTTTCGTGTAGATTCCAAATATGCAATTAGTTTTAACAATAGAGCAATATAGTTTAAAAGAAGACAGCGCAAAGTTCAAACCCTCAAAATAAAAAATGAGATTCATGCAAAATTAAGAGAAAGTGCTTAAAGGAAAAGATGATACACTATTTCATGAGTTCACAGCAACAAAAATCATGCAAAATGATGCTCTATAGAGTTTGAAATGGTTACCTCAAGTTTGCACCAAAGGAGAGCTCGAGTTGGACGCTTTGTGGCTCGATTCCTTCGCGATTCCATGTTGTTCCCTTCTACTAAGATGTATTGGAAGCCATTGGAGCCAATAGAACCGAGTTTCAACCAAGCTTGAGTGAGATGAAAATCTCAAAAACCCTCCAAAAAGTGATTTCAGATTTTGATGTGTTTGTTGGTGTTTTGAGGTTGTTTTGTGGTGTAAACCTTGCTCTAAACTTGTTTTGGTGCTACAGGAATGATTAGAAGTTGATTTGATGAAAGTTTATAAGTTTTTGATGAATTTGTGAAGTTGGAAAAAATGAGGTTTGAGTGATTTCGTGAATAGTGTTTTTGAGTGGTTTTGGTAGTGATTTTGTGTTGTTTTGAGTGTTTGAATGTGTTTTGAAGATGATAGATTGATTAGGAATGAATTTGATTGAAGTTTGTATGAGTTTTATTTGATTTGGTTCTTGAATGAAGTTGAAAAAATGGGTTAAAAAGGAGCACGAAAATGATGTTTGAGATGGTATTTGTTGATGATTTGATGATGATTTTTGTGTTTTGAACTTGATTTGAGGATGGTGGAAATATTAGAAATGAGTTTGGTGAAGGATTAACTTGGAATGATGTATGAATGAATATTGAAGATTGATGATTGAATGATGAAAATGAAATGGTGTTGTGAAGTTGATTGAATGAATGATTTTGAGATCTCTACCTCTCCTCTATTTTTTTTTTAGCCGTCCCCCCCCCCCTTTTCACTCCCCCCTTTTGTGTTGCTAAATAAGTTAGAATTAGGGTTTGTTTGATAAAAGAAGAAATGGGGTTGAATAACTTTGTGGTTTCAATTTTTGATTTGAAAAACTTGTGTTGAAAATGGGCAAGATGACAAAAATGTCATTGTTATTGTGTGCTGTTTTTTTTGGAGAGAAAGGTGTTGTAACATTGGATCCCATTTCAAATTCATTTTGATATGTTTTGTCTACTAATTTAAATAATAATAATAAAAGTACTAATAGTAATGATGATAAATGATAATAGTAATAATAAGAATAAGGATAATAGTGATGATGATAAAAAGAGTAGAAATTGTAATTTAGATTAATAATAATAATGAAGAAGTAAGAAAAAACAAATAAAGTGAAACTCTTTTTTGAAAAAGGATTTTTTGATGAAAAAAAGTAATAGTGATAATAACAATAACAATGATAATAGTAATAATAGAGGTAAAGAATAAATGATGGTAAATGAGCGGACATGAAAGTACAACGACAAAAAGGTGATAAAAACGAACATAAACAACATGACGGATGCGATGATATATTTTTGACATTTTATAACGAAAAAAGAGGACAATGGATTTTAGGTCCAAAATTGGGGTACAACAATAAGGTGAACCCAATCGAATTCAACTTCTCTTTTTATTGTACTGAGAAGTTCTTATCTTGGTGGAACCACCATTTCAACAAACACATGGTAAGCACTACTACTGATACCATTTCAAGACTTGAAAGTGGGTTCTTCCAAGAGCAAGTAGAAGCACTCAAAGAAAAATATAAAGATAAAGGTATGTATGACCACATCTCTTGCATAATCTCTTATATTTTGTGTCACTTGAACCATAATTTCACTATCATTGCACAGGCAAAGCAGTAGCAGAAGGACCTTCCCAGCCAACAGCTCGAACTATCAACCCTCGAAGAGTTGGTGGCGTGCGTTTGAAGGATGATGAAGATATCAGAAGAGCTGAGGAGGAAGCCATGCTGAAGGCTGAAGCAGAAAGAAGGAAAAGAGAAGTTCGAAGCAAGAAGAAAACAGACCAGGTTTGCACCTTTCTTTTCTGCTTCTCTCGAGTCAGATATGTGTCTTTCTTATGTTCTCTTATTTAATATGATAGATCCCAAGAGAAAAACACGCATTGAGTAAAACTCCCAAGGACCAAACACTTCCTTCTGTCTTTGTGCATGATGATGAAGAAGTTAGTTAGCAACTCGAAATACTGTTTCTTTCAAACATCTTAACTTCTTTCAGGAAACAAATTTTTTGATTTTAACTTCTAATCTTCTCTTGTACTGTGCAGGGTGAAGATGAACCAGAAATTACTTTAACAAGGAAACGACAACATGAGTCTGAGAGTGACCATGTGACTAACCCGGCCGATCCAACACAACCCCAACCAAAGAGGATAAAGAAAAAGAAGAAAAATGATTCCTCGAATGCTGAAACAATCAAGGATAGTGAAATGGGGGAAGAAAACCACTAGAAGGACCTAGCTGGGGAAAACAAAGAGAATCCTACAGTTCCCAAAGACTTGAAGAAAAAGAAAAAGAAGAGAAAACATCTCAAATCCCCAAATTCTTCAAAGTCTGAGACTACTGGTTCCATTCGAGTGGATACTAGTTCATCTGTGGGAACTGAAGGTAATAACCAAGTCGTCAATGACAACACCATTGTTCTAGACACCCCTTCTCTTTCTCCAGTGGCTGAACACCCTTCTCCAACTCCCCTCGAAGAAAAAACTCAGAACAAAGATGAGCATGACAAGGTATGTCACTTTGTTAATATAAATACTCAAAGGAGTACATTCATTAAAATTTTAACCTTTGACTTTTCTTTTGTATAGCAGGATGAGCCCATCATGGGGAACCCAACTGAAGAGACTCAAAGCCAAAGTTCTCCCCCTTTGCAGAAACATATTGAAACATCCCCCAACCAGGTATACATTTTTACCTCGAAATGTAAATCAATCATTTTAATTTGATAACTGTCTCAGTTTTTTTTTTTTATTTTGACATCTGGCTAGGCAAACTTGAATGCTCAACCAGAATTTGGTCCACCAGTGTTCATGACTCAAGACCAAGCTCATGCTTTTTTCGAGCGTACAAAGGGTCCGGGAGATTGGATGCATAGTACTGAAGAAAATTTACCAACTCCAGCTCCTAGCACAGGTGATTCGAGTGAATCTATCGAAGTTGGGATAGAAGAAGAGAATGAAGTTGAAGATGATACACTTATTAGAGAAGCTAAGGCTGGTGGGCCTGAATTGTTATCAGAATCTTCTACTTTGAGGTTATCAGCTAGCATTGGGGTTCCTGAAGAGGCTTTTGCTAAAATTCACAAGACTGACCTTGCAGCTGCCCTCAATCTTCTTCTTCAATCCAAATCCCAATCTCAGACTTCGAGTGAGAAAACTGACGGCACATCTCATCCCTCTACTGCTGCTATTAATGCTACTGTAAGGCAAGATTCCTTACTTAACAAATTGAAAACAGATTTTGGGATGCAGAATGTATTGGATGTACTCGAAACCAACCCCTCGAAGGCTTTTGAGTACTTGGCTTTCCTGAAAAAATTGCACAATTCTCACACTGACACTCTTACTTTGTGTAAAGCCATGCAATTGGAAAGCCTGATTGATCAATACGCCAAGGTAGTGCAAAAGGAGAGGGAAAACGAAGCTAGGCTCAATGTTCAAATATCTGCCTATGATGACTTGATAGCTAAAGCTGCTGGGCTAAACCATGAGGTCTCTGTCATTCGAACCAAAGCTACTGAAGCCCAGGCGCCTAGACTTGATGCTTGTAAGAACAACATTGCTGCTTGGGAAGCTATCATAATGGATCTTCACCGCCAAATCGATGAATACAAAGAAAAGATAGCTGCAGAACAACACACCCAAGCAACAGTTGAAGCTGAAATGATTCAATCTGTTCAAGCAGAAATTGATGCCAAAGGCAGAGAGGGGGTTCGAGCTATAGATGACTCTGAAGTGGTGGCAACAGAAATCCAAGCCCTCGAAGATAACAAACGAGTCATTAGGGCAGAGAAAATGTCTCTAGATGCCTTGTATCGAAATGTAGCTGAGTCTTTGTAATTCTTTTGGTCCTACTTGAACAATTTTTATGATTATGTTGCTCGAATCATTTTGGTTGTAATTTGACAATGCCCTTCTGTGGCAAAATATTTTCTTTCATGTTTGCCATGTCTTTATTCGTTCTAAGTTTTATTCTGCACTTATGTTTAATTCGAGCAAAGCTGGTTTATATTTTTTCAAATATTTACCATTTATTCCCAACACATGTTTTTCAGGACTTAACTCTTCGATTTCATGAGAACCATTTGAAAAAACTTGAACAATTTTAAATGGGCCTTCCCAATGAGGTGACCATTTGCCTAAAACTCTGTCTTTTTTATCCATAGGCAGGATAACTTTCCAAACTAAATCTCCTAAGTTAAAAGCTTTTGACTTGACCTTTTTATTATAGGCTTTTGCAACTCTATCTTTTTGCCTAGTCATATACTCTAAAGCTTGTAACCTTTCTTCATCCAAATCAACTAACTCATCTAACATCATTTCCCAATAATGGTCATGTGGTATTTCCATTTGTCTTTGTATTTCCACAGGTAAAACTGCATCATGACCATATGTTAATCGAAATGGTGTAGTGTTAGTTGATTCTCGAGGAGAATTTCTACATGCCCATAAAACCTGATCCAAAGTTTTATGCCAATTTCTTGGCCTCTGAGCAATGTGTTTTTTAATCAAATTAATTATAATCTTATTTGCTACTTCAACTTGACCATTTGCTTGAGCATAATATGGTGTTGAAGTAAGCAATTTGAATCCAGTTTCACTAGCAAACTCTTGCATTTTTCTTCCAGTGAAAACTGAACCTTGATCAGTGATAATTGTCTCTGGAATGCCATATCTATAAATAATATGATTTTGGATGAAATTAATTACTGCCTCTTGGTCTACATTAGGAAAGGGTATTGCTTCAATCCATTTAGTAAAATAATCTATGCCAACTAGAATATAACGTTGGTTTTTTGATGAAGCAGGTTTAATTTCTCCAATTAAATCCAAAGCCCCTCCTCGAAATGGCCATGGCTTGATTATAGAATGTAGTTCACTAGCAGGAACATGTTGAACTCCTGCATGTATTTGGCATTCTTGACAACCTTCAGCAAATTCTATGCAATTTTTCAGCATAGAAGGCCAATATAGCCCTTGTCGAAACAATAACCACTTCATTTTATGGCCTGCTTGGTGAGCACCACACGCTCCACTATGTATGTCAGAAATAGCTATCAGAGCTTCTGATTCACTAAGACATTTTAGCAACACACCTTCAGTTGTCTTTTTAAACAACTCATTTCCAATGATTACATAACTCAAAGCCCTGTATTTAATCTTTCTATCAACTTGACCTACAGGGTTTTGTAAATATTCTACTATTGGCTTTCTCCAATCACCATCTACCAAGTTATCATTGGTAAAAATGTCAGCACTTTCATATTCTTCTACATTCGAGTAGCTATCAAAATCTGGTGAAGTTTCCCCCACATGTTTTGCCATTGATAATTCTGACGCCAATGGCTCATGGAAAACCAATTTTTCTTTAATTTCTATTAATTTATTCAAGTTCTCTGGAGTAACTTTGTAACCAGAGGCTATTTGAGCCAAATCATTGGCTTCTTGATTTTGTAGTCTAGGAATATGTTCAAATTCCACAGACTCGAATCGTTCCAGCAAGGTACTTGCAATCACAAAATACTTAGCCAAATATTCTTTAATACATTTGTACTCTTTTGTTAATTGCTTAATTACCAATTCTAAATCACCTCGAATGATAATGTTTTTTGCCCCCAAGTCTATTAACAGTGCAAGACCTGCTATTAAGGCTTCATATTCTGCCTCGTTATTGGAGCAAAACCCATTTATTTTATATTTAAACTTAGTTGGAATTTGTATTGGAGATATTATCAAAATCTCAATTCCAGTCCCATGTTTATGTTTGGAACCATCGAAATACAAAATCCATGGCTGTGTTTCCACATAACTTAGTGGCATTTCAATCGCTGAATGATCAACAAGAAAATCTGCCACTATTTGACCTTTTTTATCTCTTAAAGGTTTATATGTTAGTGAGTATTCTGTTAGAGCCAGAGCCCATTTACCAATTCTACTATGTAAAATAGGTTTTTGAAGCATATGTTTAATAATATCGAAATGAGAATAGACATAAACTTCAATAGGCTTAATATAATGCTTAAGTTTGTTACAAGAGAAATATAAACACAAACATAACTTTTCTATAGCACTATATCTAGTTTCAGCATCATTTAATACTCTACTTAGATAATATATAGCTTTTTCAACACCATTTTCATCTTCTTGGGCGAGCATGCTACCAATAGTTGAATCTGATGCGGAAATATACAACTTCATCGCTTTATTTCGAATAGGAGACATTAGCGTTGGTGGATGTGACAAATAATTCTTAATGTCTTCAAACGCTTGTTGTTGTTCTTGCCCCCAATGAAATTGATCACCTTTTTCTTTTCTAAGTAGTGGAGAAAAAGGATGAGCTTTTCCACTTAGATTCGAAATGAATCTTCTCAAAAAGTTGATTTTTCCCAATAGAGATTGAAGTTGTTTCTTTGTTCTTGGAGGCTGAGTCTCCATAATAGCCTTTGTCTTATTTTGGTTGATTTCAATGCCTTTTTTATGCACCACAAAACCAAGGAAATCCCCTGCATGTACACCAAAAGCACATTTTAGTGGATTCATTTTTAATCCACATTTCCTCATTCTTTCGAATGATTTTCTAAGATGATTTAAATGATCATCACTAGATGAGGACTTCACAACAATATCATCAATATATACTTGCATAAAGGCATCAATAAAATCATGAAAAATAAGATTCATTGCTCTTTGATATGTGGCTCCAGCATTTTTTAGGCCAAATGGCATAACAACCCATTCATAAGTCCCTAATGCCCCAGGGCATCGAAACGCTATTTTAGCCACATCCTCCTCAGCAATAAAAATTTGATTATAGCCAGAATAGCCATCTAACATGCTCAAGTACTCAAACCCTGCTGCTTAATCAATTAGCATTTCTGCTACTGGCATGGGGTATTCATCTTTAGGCGTTGCATTATTTAAATCTCTATTATCTATGCATACCCTAAGGCTACCATTTTTCTTAATAACAGGAACTATATTAGCTAACCATTCAACATACCTTGTGGTTCGAATGAATTTACTCTTTAATAGCCTTTCGATCTCACTCTTGATTTTTGATAAAATCTCTGGGTTGAATCTCCTTGGCAGTTGCTTTATTGGCTTCTTCCCTGGCTTGAGTGGTAGTCTATGTTCCACCATTTCCCTGCTTAAACCTGGCATTTCATTGTAATCCCACGCAAAACAATCTTTAAATTCTTTAAGCAGGCTAATCATTTTGGTTTTAAATTCGAGGTCAAGATTGGCACTTATGTAGGTTGGCCTTTTAATCAAGCCATCACCAATATCTACCTCTTGCAAAGGATCTTGGCCTGCATCTTTGGATTCGAGTTCAAAGGATCTTGCTCGAATCCCAAAGGTTCATCATCATAGATGCAGTCTAACCTTTGCTCATTTGGCAACATATTGCCATTGTCTTCTTTAATGGTTTCATCAACCATATTTTGTTCCTTGACAGCCTCTAAGGCCGTTTCGAGCTTTCTTTCGGCAACATATGCCGTTATTTTAGCCCAAGCAGAGGGCTTAGTCATCATCAAGGTATTCTATATCCCACCCAGATGGTGGAATAACTCCATCTTCAAGAGGGGTGTCATCAATTTCTTCCCTCTCCCCAACAGAATCCATGAGTAGGATGGAGTCTGACTAAATGGTAGACATTATTGCTGGCTCCTCGAAAGCCACTATCTCTTTCTCCACAAGGTGCAATGGAGGCTAAGTGTTTATCAAAAGTTGCCTTAGTGATGTGGTCAATCTCTGACATATAGAAACTTTGATCAGCCTCTATATTTTCTACTATGTTATCCTCCCTCCATAATATCAACCTTTGATGGCAAGTAGAAGGAACTGCTCCTACTCCATGAATACATTCCCTTCCAAGGAGTAGATTGAAGCTAGCTCTCGAAGGCACAACTATAAAGAGAGTTGGCCTTATGGTGCTGCTTACTGCAACATCCATTTGTATGGCTCCTAAGGATTTGCCACTTTTTCCTTCATAGTTCGAAAGAACTATGTTATGTGAATGCATGTCAGTATCATACATTCCTAACTTCCTGAGCATGAAATGGGGCATTAGATTTACTGCAGCACCCCCATCTACTAGGACTTTGTTCACTACAATACCACCAACTTTAGCCTTGATGTATAAAGGCTTGAGATGGTTTTTCACTCCTTCATGAGGCTGTTCGAATACAGCCTTCTGTTGTTCAATGCACCCATTGTTCATTACATAGTAACAAACAGGGGTGTAATCTTCTAACTCAGGTTCCACAAACTCTTCTTCAGGATCATAGGTGGACCTGACATCATATTCACGTGGTAATATTGACACCACATTTACTAGGACATCAAAATCTGGCTCAGAACCAGATTCCAACAAGTCTTCATCAGGAATATCATCCTCCATATTGTCATCAGGGAATTATATCCTTTCCTTAACAGGCCTTTTCGAGGAAGAGCCTTCATCAATGACTAAAGCTCTTTCAGCCTTTTTAGGAACATATTCTTTTTTGTTCCCTGCATCATTTCGATTGCCCCCAGCATGAGCAATTTTGGTGTTGTTCCCAGCATGAACAACTTTGTTATTGCCCCTAGCATGGGCAATTGAGTTGTAGATGCCCCCAGCATGGGCATTTTCTCTTTCCAACTTCTTAAGGCGTTGATACCTACGCCATTGAGTTCGAGTCATAGGATTCTTTCCCTTATAGTTGTTATTATAGGAAAATTTCCTCTTTTCAGCATTGTTGCTCGAAGCAACTTGACTCGAGCCACCAACATCCATCCTTCTCTTCTGATAAGCTTGATGTTGGCTAGATGACCACTGGTTAACAGGTACTCTATTAGAAGGAACATATGTTTGTCTCCTTCCAAGCCTGTCATGGATGGTAGGGCCTTGGTTTATGGCCTTACCCTTGTTTGGTCTTTCAGTAGACCATTTGTTTTTGTTAGCCACATATGGCATAACATTTTTAAGGCCTGCAGTAGCCTCTTTGTCACACACAACACTGCAACGAGGACACAACATAACTTCCTTGTTGCTCAGCTTGCATCTGGTGAGAAAATCGATAAGTTCCTCTTCAGCTCGAGGATAAACTACCTTAATTTTCTCAGCATACTCCCCTTCAATAACTGCTCGAACTGGGGATGCTTCCATTGCGTCTATCATTAAGCATTCGAATGGCTCAACATAAGATGTCTCAGCCACTTAAAGGGGATCTGTGTCTACCTTCATGGGTTGCTTAGCTTTTTCGTCAAACTTCAGTCTCCCTTCATCCAATGCCTTTTGCACCAAATCCCTGAAAACAACACAATGTGACGTTTTCTGACCCAAAAAATTATGAAATTTGCAGTAACCCCTTTTCTTTCTTTGTTCTAATGAAGGAACTTTTAATCCCTTTTGAACAATTATTTGGCCATCAGCGACCAATAAATCAAAGATTTCATCACACTTGGTAACATCGAATGTGTAGGTTTTAGCAACATATTTATCACTTTTGGGTTCATTAGGATTCTTGCCATTCGAGGGCTTTAACAATTTACAAGTGTAAGGAGGCCCTGGCTTTAATTCAGCCAAGTCTATCTCACTTTGATCAACCTCCTCGAATCCTAGATCATATTCATCTTCGCTTTCATAGTTCCCTACATAAGCTATTTTCTCTTTCTTATGAAACTTGCTATTCCTGGCTTTTTCATTCCTAAGTCTTTCAACCCGTCTAACCCTATCAGCCAATTGAGCCATGTCTCTAAGATGTTGAGTATCTAATTTCTTTCGAATCGAGTAGTCTAAGCCACCAGCAGCCATTTCTACCAATTCATGTTCAAGAACTTGAGTGAAGCATCTGGCTTTAAGAAGCTTAAACCTATTGAGATAATCATCAATAGATTCTGGTGCTTTGCGCCTAACTCTTGCTAGTTCTTTAAGACTTATCTTTGTTTGGCCCATGTAGAATTGCTCATGAAAAAACCTTTCGAGTTGGGTCCAAGTAAATACAGAGTGTGGGGGTAAGGTTGTGAACCAAGTGAAAGCATTTTTTGTCAGAGAATTGGGAAAGTACATCATCCTCAAATTCTCATTATTTGCTATGTCCCCAGCCTCAGTCAAATACCTAGCAATGTGCTCGACTGTAGACTCTGTTGTATCACCCGCAAACTTGGTAAATTTTGGGGTTTTCCAACCCCTTGATATTTCTGTTTGCAAAACAAATTCAGATAATGGTGACACAAAGTTGGGTCTATGTAAACCTAAATTTAGACCATTTTGGGCAAGGATGGTTTCTACCAAATTGGCTAAGTTATTCTGCCCAAAATCATTATGTTGAACGTTTCTCAAAACCTCATCAGCATTTTGGTTTCGATGAACAAGCACCACTTCAGGTTCAACATTTCTTTGTATAGGTTGGTTAACAATTTGTGGTTCTTGTTGCTGACCTCGAGCCTCTTCGATTCGATTATCAGCAACCTGACCAGGCCTTGGTCTAGGGGCCTGCAATGGTTGAAGTGGTTGTTGGATGGGCACTTGTGCCCCTCCAAAGAAATCAGCAATTCTACCCATTTGGGTAGCCAGGGTTTGGTAAGTCTGATTTGTATCTCGAATTAATGGGTTGATTATTGTACCCATTTGTTCAGTGAGTAAATTCACCATATCATAATTACTCTCATCCATTTGTTGCCTCATAGATAAAAGTGAATCAGTAGTGAGGGCTGGTTGGTTCATTCGAACTCTAGTATTATTAGAATTTTGCCCTTGTGGAAAGGGAGACCTCACTGTTGTCCTATCAGATTCTAATGCAGGGTGTGAATACACATTCTGCATCATGGCTGTAGGCATTCCATATGGATAAGATCTTTGGGATTGATACAAACCCCCTGATTGACTTCGAAAGTCAAATGAAGATCCTGAGAATGGGGGAGAAACCCCACCAATATTTTGTAAAGGCATGCTCGAAGTGTTTTCAGCCACTGTGGTTGCAGCATTGGATGTCAATGAGGGCATAGAAGAAGACACAGGAATTTCCTGTGTTGCCCCCACAGATGTTGCATATGTGGATGATGTTGTCAGAGCGCTCGAAGCGTCTACATGCCCAAATAATGGGTTAACATCATCAGGATCCTGATTGTTTTGGTTATTGACATTATTATTGTCATTACTATTGTTGTTGTTGTTGTTGTTACTAGTACTAGCGTTAGTGCCTCTAGGTCTCACCATCTCTGGTTTTATTCTACCACTTCTCAATTGCATGCACTAAACAATATAAATTCTTTGAAAACAACACACACAACTTTCGAAAACAACAAAGAAGAAAATTTTCAGAAATTTTTTAAGAAAACTTTGAAAATAAAAACGCACAAAACCAGTCCCACTGGGCGTGCCAATTTGTTTACGCTGATTTTTGGTAAACAACCGCTAGTTTGCAATGCTTGAGAGACCAACTAGAGAATCTCGGGACATGTTTGTGCATTTATTAATCAAAATTGAAAATAGCAATGTTCATTAATGCAAATGAACAAGTTTGTTTGTTTAAAGCAAAGTAAATGACAAAAAGATAACTTGTTTGATAAGAAAAGTAAAAATACTCAAATTGAGTACGTATTGACAAGAAAAATAAATGATTCAATGAAATAAAAGGCAAGAAATGTAAATGAAAACATGTAAATTGCATGAATATGTAAATTGCATTGAATTTAAAAAAGCTGGATCACAAGATCATACATTGTTGCCTTGTATATTCCTTTCGCTCGAACGCTTGGGTACTCAGAATGTGTAAGGTTTGTAGTATGAGAGATTGTGATCAAAATTACATCAAATGAACTAGTATTTATAGATAAAAACTAATGCTATCTAGTAACACTATCTAACATCCATTTGACAAGTGTCTTGCCATCTGATCTTCATTCCTAAATGCCAATAGTTGCCACTTTTGAATGAAACGTTGCAATGGTTTGAATTTTGAATCTTCAGAAAATGCTGAAATATGTTAAGTCTCTAAGTAGTCTTCGAATTCGAGTAACCCTTGAATGCCAATCGAATTGTTTGATAACTCGAACCAAATCTTGACTGATTTCCTAGACTTGTAAATATTTTCCATCTCCTGAGATCTTAAAATATTCTCAAATGAGAATATTATTTAAATATATCACTTTTAACCTTTATTGCATCATTAATAATTTGGAAACATTAATTTCCATAACTAAAAGGTTTAGTAATTATATTCAAAGAATAATTAGGGCATATTTTGACTTAACCAAACTATGGGCTAACAATAGGTCAAATATTTCAAATTTGAACGTTGGTCAAGGTGTTTGTATCGATACATACCATCATATGTATCGATACAAGGTTGTTCTGTTTTGCCTAAATTTGCTCAATTCTATTTTCTCTATAAATAGCAATATGAGTTTTTGTTGTATGTGTGAGAATCCATCTGAAAAACACATTTGATCAAAATTTAAGAGAGATTTTGGATCAAAGACTTATTCAACACAAGTTCATCATCTTCTATCAAATCACTTCCAATTTGAGATTGAGTATGGGATCAATCAAGGGTTCTTAGTTGATTTGGTGGATAACGTTCGACGCAATTTGCGGTGAATCAGAATTGCGATCGGGTTGAATTGCGTTGGAGGTTTGGGTTCTCATCAAGGGTTCAAGATTGTGCGATATCTAGAAGGATCAACATCGAGGAAGCGAGGTAATGAGCTGTACGTTCGTTGCGGGGTTTTCGGTTCGAAGACGGCGCAAGATTGGAACGTTGGAATCAGAGGTAGAAGCTCAATTTGCATTAGATTCAATATAGGGTTATTCGAGTCTTTGTAAATTGTGCACTATCAAGCGTTTTTAATAAATTGCTCAAATCGTCCGTTTGACGATTTGGGGGGAGACGTACCCGGCCGACCGCGAGGACGACACGAAAGCTGCGGGAACTCCCTAATCATCTGTTTGCGTTCTTCTCTCCTTACACTCTTTACTTTTCATATTATTGTTAATTCGATCAATTGAATTTGGTGATCGTAAGTGTTCATCATAATTCAATTGAATTTGTCTTGAATTGTGATTGTGTGTAACTTGATAATTGGAACTTGTTGTGTACGTTTGTCGTAGTAATTTGATTGCAAAACATTATCTAATTCAATTTATCGTTAAACGCTCCAAGGCTTATACTACCTTTCCTTTGATCGAAGGGTGCAAAGTAGACTACCGATCCGGTAGCCTTCCGCGTACTCGAAAATATTTTGAAAAACTCATTGTTTAGAAAGAGTGACTTATTCACCCCCCTCTAAGTGATCGCCAAGTAGTCTAACAATTTTCACAAAATGTTGTTGCATATCCGCAATGGATTCACCATCTTGCATATGAAACAATTTGAACTCTTGCGTTAAGGTGTTTATTTTGGATATTTTGACCTCGTTGGTTCCCTTAAAATGGTTAACCAACGTGTCCCACATGATAAAATTGTTCTATCCCTAAGGATGAAATAAGTATGTTTTGTGCCTTTGCATCGTAATTGACCTTTTTCTTATCATTGTCCGTCCATTGTGCCATAGGCTTATCGGTGACAACACCATTTTGATCGGTATTTGTCGGAACAAATCGACCGTTCTCAATGGCGTTCCACACTTCACCATCAAAAGAATTGATGTGTATGCGCATACTACTTTTCCATTAATCAAAATGGGCTCCATTGAATATAGGTACCCTATTGTAAGCCCCTTTAGGTGCAAAAGCCATGTTTTCTAATAATTGGTACGAATTACTCGGTTTAATCGTTTAAAATCGAACCGGACTCTTGATGCCACTTGTTAGACTACTTGGCTAGACCACTTAGAGGGGTGTTTACACTGATTTTTGGTAAACAACCGCTAGTTTGCAATGCTTGAGAGACCAACTAGAGAATCTCGGGACATGTTTGTGCATTTAGTGTTCAAGTTTGAAAATAGCAATGTTCATTAATGTAAACGAACAAGTTTGATTGTGAAAATAACAAAAAGTAAATAAAATGTAACTTGTTTGACAAGGAATGTAAAAATACTCAAAGTGAGTACGTATTTGACAAAAAAAAGTAAATGTTTCAATGAATAAAAATGCAAGAAATGTAAATAAAAGCATGTAAATTGCATAAGAATATAAATTGCATTGAATCAAAAGAAAGTGATCACAAGATCATACATTGTTTCTTTTAGTATTCCTTTCACTCGAACGCTTGGGTACTCATAATTTGTAAGGATTTTTAGTATGTTAATTTGTGATGTGATTTACAACAAATGAACTAGTATTTATAGATAAAATCTAAGGCTATCTAATAACGACTAAATAACAACCATTTGACAAGTGTCTTGCCACACAATCTTCATTCCTGCATGCCAATAGTTGCCAAACTTGAATGAAACGTTGCAATGGTTTGAAATTTGAATCTTCAGAAATGTTGAAAATATACTAAGTCTTGAAGCAGTCTTCGAGTTCGAGTGATCCTTGAATGCCATTCGAACTATTTGATTAATTCGAACCGAATCTTGTTTAGCTCCTTAGACCTGTAAATATTTTCCATCTTTTGAGATTTTAGAATGTTCTCAAACTAGGAAATTGTTTAAATATATTACGTTTAACCTTTATTGCACCATTGATTGGAAACATTAATTTCCATAATTAAAAGGTTTAGTAATTATATTCAAAGAATGATTAGGGCATATTTTGACTTAACCAAAATATGGGCTAACAAATTGCCCCCAAAAAATGCCAATTTTGAATCGAATTCGAATGAAAGAAGAAATTTGGCGTTTTTTCTTTTAGTATTCCACATTAATTGCATGTGACAATAATCATGAACATAACCGTCAGCGCAGTTTCCCACTTCTGACACGATTTCGCTTTCACAGAGATTGTGGCACACGTGGCAACTGCGGAAGTTAAAAGAAATTTCTAATTTCTTTTTGATTTATTTAATTCGGCTGAAAGGAAAGCTTATAAATAATATTAGGTCACTATTTAACCACTTTTCTGCAAATTTGCATTAGCTCATTGTCTTCTTCTTCGTCTACCCAAAAATCTTCTACCTTCGTTCACAAATCGTTCTCCTCCATTGTTGAAACCGTTTGTTCGTTTTTAACACTGAACTAGTGTTTAATTTGACTACACAAACCTTAGATCTGTCAGATTCAACAGATTTAAGCACGAACCATTTCAAAATCAAATCCCTTAGATAACTTTCAACTGTTCATCTTCAAACCATTTCAATGGCTGATCAACAAGAAGTCTTCATCAGGTATATGAAGATTTTCCTACACTTCTCCCATTTTCAACCACGTCACACTCCATTTGTGACAAGATTGGTAGGACCTGCCTGGCTGCAAGATGAGTTCCCTGCCTCGAATCCGGACAATGCTGATGAGGTCAATGAACTATGGCAAAACTATCTGCACCCTACCATTCTTTCTTGCAGGATTGGTAGCAACTCGAAGCATCATGTGCTGGTGGGCTATCAACCAAACTTGGTTTCAAGGCAGTTTGGGTTATCACAAACCTTCCCCAAATGTTTATTCAAAAGAGAAAAGAATTTGGTGGATGGTTCAGAGGTTTCAAAGGATATGTTTGCCAAATACTTGAAGGCTGCTGCCAATTTTGGCTATAATGTGAATCCCATCGAGTTCAACTTTTCTTTCTATTGTACTGAAAAGTACTATAATTGGTGGAAACAACATTATACTTCGCACTTGGCTGATAACATAACCTCTACCATTGCAAGACTCAACAGTGGTTTTTTCCAAGAACAGCTCGAGGACTTGAAAGCCACTCTTAAAAACAAAGGTAAATATTATGATAATAGTCCTTTATTCTTTCTTTTACTCGAAAACAACTGCTAAACTTACCCTCTTCCAATACTTAGGAAAAAGCATAGAGGATGAATCCAACAAGCCAACCGCTCGAGTGAAACCAACAAATGCTAGAGGCATTCATCTAAGAGATGATGAAGACAAAAGAAGAGATGAAGAAAGAACCAAAACAAAAAATGACAAGGTATATTCCTATATCAAAAATTCTCTTTTTTTGTTTTTTGTTTCGAATCATTACGTTGAACCTCTTTTTATATGCCTCTCTTTGACATTTTATTAGATCACAAGAGAAAAACACACTTTTGTAAAACTTTCAAGAGAACCTCAGCTCTCACACATTGTGGTCTTAGAGGATGAAGAAGTTAGTCATTCGAATGCTTATTATTTTGCTAAGCTTTTCCTTCTTCATGCTTTATCATTCATATGTTTTTTATTCTTGTTGTAGGAGACTGAACCTGAAAGACCTTTGAAAAGGAAACATAAGCATATTACCTCAGAGGGTAATAATGCACCAAGCAACACAGTTGCAGCAGATCCTGCACCCCAACAATCCAAAAAACACAAGACTCACAACAGCAAGAAGACTAGTTCTTCGAATGTTGAGTCGAGCAAGAGACAGGAAGAGGAGAAGGACGCTGAGAAAGCATCAGAAGACTCTACAGTGGTGAAAGAAGTGAAGAAGAAGAAGAAGAATAAAGGACATTCTAAGCCTTCTAGATCTTCTAAGTCTGATACCACCAGCACCACTCGAGTGGATCATGACCTCACTGCGGAGGATGAGGACAATGCTGCAAGAGTTATCCATGATGATGCAAATAATGAAGGCAATCCTCCACTTTCTCTAGTGCTAGAACAAATTTCTCCAACTCCTGCTCTCGATGGAACAGAAAATTTAACCAAGGCTGAAAATGACAAGGTAAGTCATTTCTTGGTTCATATGCTCGAATGAACATGTTAACCAATTTCTCAATCTTTACATCTTATTTATTATAAAAATTCTTTTTAGAATAAAACTGCCAGTGAGCCTTCTACTGGGAAGAATAGGAGTCCTTCCCCAATGGAGAAGTATATTGGAGTTAAGTATGGCCAGGTAACCATTTTTTAAGATCTTTGCCAATATATTCAACATTTCAATCTCAGTAGTGTTTTGATTGTGTAAGTATTTCTACTTCCAGGTCAATTCGAGTGTTCAACCTGATCTTCAACTTGACATTGGTCCCCCTATGTATATGACTCAAGCTGAAGCCAACATTATATTCGGAAGGGAAACAGGACCAGACGATTGGACTAGCTAGGCTGAGACAAAGTTGCCAACTCCAACCCCAAGTATAGCTTCGAGTGATTCTGCTGAAGAGGAAGAAGAAGGGTCTATCGAAGAAGGGGAGGATGTTGATGGGGATGAAGATGATAGTATCATCATGGAAGCTAAAGCTGGTGGCCCAGAACTATTATCAGTTTCCTCTACTTCGAGGCTCTCAACCAGTGGTGGCGTTACAGAAGTGGAGTTTGCCAATATGCATAAGACCAACCCAGCTGCTGCCTTGGACCTTCTAATCCAATCGTCAAAATCTTGCTCTTCGAGTGACAAAACTGATAGCTCTACTTATCCCTCCAGCTCTACTGCAAAGGCCAATGTTAAGCAGGATTCCTTGTTAACTAAGCTCAAAGTTGAATATGGCTTGCAGAATGTATTGGCAGACCTCGAAGAGAATCCTTCAAATGCTTTCAGCCACTTAGCGTTTCTACGCTTATTTCATAACCCTCATACTAATCCTTTGACTCTTTGCAAAGTTATGCAAATAGAAAACATGATCGATTAGTATGCAAAGGTGGTACAAAGGGAAAGAGGTAACTTGGCCAAATTGAATAGCCAAAAGCATGCTCATGCTACTTTATTGGCCAAGGCGAAAGAGGCGCATCTCGAAGTTGCTAGGATTCGAAAGGAAGCTGCTGAAGTTCAAACCCCAAGGCTCATTACTTGTAGAAATAACATTGCTGCTTGGGAGGCTAATGTAGCTGAACTTCAACGCCAAATCGAGGAATACTAGGCCAAAATTGCTGAAGAAAGATCTGCCCAAGCGGCTATAGAAGAGGAAATTTCTCAATCCTTTCAAGCTGATATTGATGCCAAAGGGAGAGAAGGGATTCGAGCCTTTGACGATTCTGTAGTCATTGCTTTTGAAGTACAGGAGCTCGAAGACGCCCAACAAGTGATTGAGACTGAGAAAATTTCTATTAAAGCCTTATATCGAGAAGTAGCCATTACCTTGTAATATCTTACATTTTACTACTCATTCGAAACAGATGTTATTTGTTCTACTTTGGTTTGTATTCTGACAATGCCCTTCTGTGGCAAAATTTATTTTTTATATTTTCCATATCTCTATTCGTTCTATGTTTTATTCTGCACTTATGTTTAATTCGAGCAAAGCTGGTTTATATTTTTTCAAATATTTACCATTTATTCCCAACACATGTTTTTCAGGACTTAACTCTTCAATTTCATAAGCACCATTTGAAAAAACTTGAACAATTTTAAATGGACCTTCCCAATGAGGTGACCATTTTCCTAAAACTCTATCTTTTTTATCCATAGGCAAGATAACTTTCCAAACTAAATCTCCTAAGTTAAAAGCTTTTGACTTAGCCCTTTTATTATAGGCTTTGGCAACTCTATCTTTTTGCCTAGTCATATACTCTAAAGCTTGTAACCTTTCTTCATCCAAATCAACTAACTCATCTAACATCATTTCCCAATATTAATCATGTGGTATTTCCATCTGTCTTTGTATTCGAAATGATTGCATATTGATTTCAACAGGTAAAACTGCATCATGACCATATGTTAATCGAAATGGTGTAGTATTAGTTGATTCTCTAGGAGAATTTCTACATGCCCATAAAACTTGATCTAAAGTTTTATGCTAATTTCTGGCTTTTGAGCAATGTGTTTTTTAATCAAATTAATGAAAATTTTATTTGCTGCCTCAACTTGACCATTTGCTTAAGCATAATATGGTGTTGAAGTAAGCAATTTGAATCCAGTTTCACTAGCAAACTCTTGCATTTTCCTTCCAGTGAAAACTGAACCTTGATCAGTGGTAATTGTCTCTGGAATGCCATATCTATAAATAATATAATTTTGGATGAAATTAATTACTGCCTCCTGATCCACATTAGGCAAGGGTATTGCTTCAATCCATTTTGTGAAATAATCAATACCAACTAAAATATAACGTTCGTTTTTTGATGAAGCAGGTTTAATTTCACCAATTAAATCCAAAGCCCATCCTCGAAATGGCCATGGCTTGATTATAGAATGTAGTTCACTTGCAGGGACATGTTGAATTCCTGCATGTATTTGGCATTCTTGACAACCTTTAGCAAATTCTATGCAATTTTTCAGCATAGAAGGCCAATATAGACCTTGTCTAAACAATAACCACTTCATTTTGTGGCCTGCTTGCTGAGCACCACAAACTCCACTATGTACATCAGAAATTGAAATGAAGGCTTCGATTCACTAAGACATTTTAGCAACACACCTTCAGTTGTCTTTTTAAACAACTCATTTCCAATGATTACATAACTCAAAGCCCTGTATTTAATTTTTCTATCAACTTGGCCTACAGGGTTTTGTAAATATTCTACTATTGGTTTTCTCCAATCACCATCTACCAAGTTATCAATGGTAAAAATGTCAGCACTTTCATATTCTTCTACATTCGAGTAGCCATCAAGATTTGGTGGTGAAGTTGCCCCCACATGTTTTGCCATTGATAATTCTGAAGCCAATGGCTCATGGAACACCAATTTTTCTTTAATCTCTATCAACTTATTCAAGTTCTCTTGAGTAACTTTGTAACCAGAGGCTATTTGAGCCAAATCATTGGCTTCTTGATTTTGTAGTCTAGGAATATGTTCAAATTCCACAGACTCGAATCGATCCAGCAAGGTACTTGCAATCACAAAATACTTAGCCAAATGCTCTTTAATACATTTGTACTCTTTTGTTAATTGCTTAATTACCAATTCTGAATCACCTCGAATGATAATGTTTTTTGCCTCCAAGTCTATTAACAATGCAAGCCTGCTATTAATGCTTCATATTCTGCCTCATTATTGGAGCAAAACCCATTTATTTTGTGAAATTCTGGCAACCAGACAGACAAATGTTGTGCACAACGTTAGAGCAATTGTCCGAGCACTTGTCACACAATAATAATAAACGTAGCGTTGCAGGTAAAATAAACGTGACTGAAAGATAAATAACACAGTAGGTTTGTTAACCCAGTTCGGCGCAACTTGCCCTAGTTTGGGGGATACTAATCCAGGAATGAACTCCACTATAATAGTTCTAGTGAAAAGCACAACGTAGACTCACTACTTGTCTTTGCACCACGACCCTACCAATGGCTGCTCTACCTAGGAACTCCTAAGTATGAGACCCCGTCTCAATTCCCCACTAACAGTACAGACAGCACTGTTAAAACACACACTTGTTTGTTTGTTTGAATAAGAGTCACACCCTAAAGAACACAACTAACTCCGTACCTAAAGGCTTAGGAGAAGTACACAGTTACAACTCAATAACACAGAGAACTTGTCATGCATCAACAGATACAAGCAAGACTCACAACTAACAAGAAAACCTAAAACCTTAAGACACACGCTTTAGTACACACACGGTTTTCCACACAAAACTAGGGTTTGTGTCTTCACATATATATAGCACTAAGCAGTCATTGGTTTGGGCTTCAAAACATAGCTTGGACGTTGTCAGGTCCAGCTAACTATTCTTCATGCGCAAGAATATTGTTTCCAAAAATATATCAATATTAATTATGGAAATATACCAAAGCAAGACAACCTTTTACACTTCAGAAAACAAGCGCTTCTTGATCAACACGCTAGGTTAAATATAAAACTCCATAGAATCTTTAAAGATCATGCTCATAAATATAACGCGTGTTGGCGCGCAACAGTCAGGTCACACAATGCTGTTCCACATGCTACAGCATTTGTCTCAGCATTTGGCTAGTAGTTGTTTTTACAAAATGTAGCCAACATACAAAAACCCAACAATCTCCCCCTTTGGCAAAATTTTGGCTAAAACAATCTAAAGCCAGTTCTTGGAGAGATACACAGAACTTCTTCAAGTCCACATCATGCATAGGCATTCACAACCAAAACAATCATGGCATATAACGAAACTACCTCCAAGAGAGTTCCTTGAACAGAGATAGCTTGTAACAATATCAGAGGCATTCATCATAATACGCCTAGCCTCACAGAAATAGCCAGATAACAAGAACAGATATAGTGGGTTCAGATAAAGAGATGGAAACATACTCTTAAAAAAATAGTTCCACAACATAGAGGAGATAATCAGATAGAAGCACTCCCCCTCAACATATGCATATCATAGCTACATATCATAATGCTCCCCCTCAGAACATGCATGCATATAAAACGTAAAAGAGCTTACTTCAACGGACATATGTAGGAGCATCTATACGGACATATGTAAGAGCATCTGTCAGAGCAGTCTTCAAAAAAATAAAATCTACTGTATCATCATTCTACTCCCCCTTTTTAGCCATAAATTCTGACAAACATAATAATTGCATATAAAGAAATCCAGAGAGTAGCACATCAGTTCAGATAGGTCACAGAGTCAGAGAGGCACAAGAGAGGCCACAAAAACAGTTATTACAGACCATAAAGCACACTCAGGTGCATGAATAAAAGAAAAAAATTACAATCAGAAAGAGGCAGTTCCAACAGAGTCATCAGACACCTCCTCAGTGTCACCGGCAGCAGAAGCATTTCCATCACCTCCTTCTTCTTCCCTTGCATGGTCTTGAGCAGGAGCCTCACCCTCAGCTGCAACCTCAGTTTGCAGAGCAGCTATAACCCTGTCAACTTTCACCTTCTTCATTCCCAAATCAACACTCACAGCTGTAAGCTCAGCAATCATTTCCAGCTTACTCATACCACCAGATGACTGGACAGAAGTGCCAGCCAACTCATCAGCTCGTGGCTGGGATATCAACCTGCAATCCAGATTAAGAGGACTAGGCCTCCTAACAGCCTCATCTGTGCTTACCAGAATATCAGGGTGTTGTTGCAGAATAACCCCACACACCAGAGTAGGAAAAGGAATAGGGAACTTCACAGCAAAGGACTTGGCTTGCTCCAAAAATTGATGATAAATATAATAACCAAAATCAAATGGAGACTTAGTACCAACAGCATAAATAAGCTTACCAAGCACAGTGGCCACATAATTGGAATGAGTAGTAGGGGACCAATTATTGGCAACAATTTTGTTCAGAGCAGCATACATGGGAGTCAGCTTTGCAGAGGACAGAAGTCCAGGCCAGTGTCTCAGCTTGTTACCTGTGATGGTCTTGCAGATGGTGTCATCTGTAACCTCCAATTCAGGGGTGTCTTCAAGATATCTACCCAGATAAGCATTGATCACTTGAGAAGAAAAATTGACACATCTACCTCTCACATACACCTTCCTGTACTCAGCATACCTTGGATCATCACACTCCTCAGGAATGTTCACCACAAATTCTCTTACCAGCTTGTCATAGCAATTACCAAGGTCCTTCACAGTCTTCATCATCCCAGCAAATTCCAGCACATCAACCAGTTCCTTGCATTTGAACACATCAGCCTTCAAATTTCTTTCAAGTCCTAACCTCTTGTGATAGACAAATTTCCAGCGAGTTGCTCCACTTTCCAGATGAAAAGAGACATTATCCAGAGGCGCTGGAGGAATATCCAAAGGGACTTTCATACCCTTCACAGTCTTTCTAGATGCTCCACCAGATGGGGCAGCATCTGTCTCATCCATCTCCAAGTCAGAATCACTAGAGGGGTGACCCTTTCTTTTTAGGCTCTTCTTTTGAACAGGCTTAGGAGTCACTTTACTCCAAGACTTTGGGGGGCCAGTCATTGGCTTCTTCCCTGCAGCAACATCTTTCTTTTTAGTGCTCTTAGCACTCTCAACAGCAACACCAGAAGCATCCTTCACAGCTTTGCTCCTAGTTCTACGAGCAACACCAACAGCAGGAGTCTTTTCAACAGACTCTACATTATCAACATTGACCACAACAGTTTGGTCAATGTGTACAGTCTCATCTTGATCCTGAATCTCATCATCTTGATCCAGGGGTTTGGGAGAACCATTTTCACCATCACTTACAGGTTCAGGAGTGTTTGGAATGACCAAGGACTCCACAGGAGCTTGTGCCAAAGATGCTGGAGCATCTGGCACAGCTTTCTGAACATTAGCAGAGGGCTCAGCATTCTGCTCTGTCACAGCAATGTTCTCAGCAACTTTATCAGCAAAAGTCTTGTCACTAATACCAGCATTATTAGTACTTTCAACATGCAAATTTGATTCATCAGCACCCAATTTGTCATCTACCTTAGGATTAACAACATTCTCAACATCTTTAACTGAACCTAGGGTTTCAGTAAGCGCTACAGTACCTTCATCAGATCCGTTGACAGAAGTGTCAACATTTGGTTCTACTACAGTCGATACAAAAGGATTTTCTTTACAATAGAGATCATGCATGGAGAGACCTCTACGTTGAACAGCCGAAGAAGATTTCTTACCTTTTGTGATCTTCTTCTTCGCTGATGAAGTTGACCCTTTTCTAGCACTCTTCTTCCGCGACACAAGCGCTTTAGGACGCTGTTTGATCGATTTCAAATCTGTAACAGTGGCAAGAGGTTGAACTTCCATATTCACTGGTGAAGTAATTTCAGGGATAGTGGGGGAAGTTTGATCGGTTGCGATCGGAGATTGAGTGTTGGTTGATGTAGACATGATGATCAAAGTATTTTGGTGAGTTTGAGAGATTGTGAGTTTGTGAGAGAACGGCACGAGAGCAGTTGAGAGAATAAGAATAGGTTTGTAAGGAATAATGATGATTGAGTGTGATTGTTTTATTTAAGGGAAGATGGGATACTCTTCCTTGATTGACGTGCATAGAGCGGTTGAGGAGGGAGAAAGTAACTGCTGCACGCCTCCTTTTCAATAACTGCTATAATTCCTCAATTAGGCAAATGCCTAACCGCCTTCTTAATTTTTCAAATTGTGCAACATCTAGAGCCTTTGTGAATATATCTGCTAATTGCTCCTCAGTAGAAACATGCTCAATAGAAATAATTTTTTCTTCAACCAACTCTCTAATAAAATGATGTCTGATATCTATGTGCTTGGTCCTGCTATGTTGTACAGGATTCTTAGAAATATTGATTGCACTTAGATTTTCACAATACAATGTCATAGCATCTGTCTTTACATTGTACTCACTCAGCATCTGTCTCATCCACACCAATTGTGTGCAACTACTCCCTGCAGCTATGTACTCAGCTTCAGCAGTTGATAAGGAAACACAATTTTGTTTCTTACTGAACCAAGATATGAGATTATTGCCTAGGAAGAAACATCCACCAGAGAATACAATAAGCCATAATCACTGGTACTGTTCACATATTTCAAAATTCTCTTCACTTGAGTCAGTTGGCTAATCTTTGGCTCAGCTTGGTACCTAGCACATACTCCAACAACAAATGTGATATCAGGTCTACTAGCGGTAAGATAGAGAAGACTTCCTATCATACTCCTGTATAAACTTTGATCTACATTTTCACCCTTGTCATCTTTAGACAATTTGATATGTGTGGGAGCAGGAGTTCTTTTGGTGGCAGCATTCTCCATACCAAATTTCTTGACCATATTCTTAGCATACTTACTTTGAGATATAAATATGGTGTCTTCCATTTGTTTCACTTGAAGACCCAAAAAGAAATTCAACTCACCAACAAGACTCATTTCAAACTCAGATTGCATTTGCTGAACAAAATGCTGTACCATCTGGTCAGACATTCCACCAAATACTATGTCATCAACATATATTTGTGCAATAATAAGCTTTCCTCTCTCATCTTTCACAAATAGAGTTTTGTCATTACCTCCCTTCCTGTAGCCATTATTCACCAAGAATTTAGTCAATCACTCATACCAAGCTCTTGGAGCTTGTTTCAAGCCATATAATGCCTTCTTCAACCTGTATACATGATTTGGGAAGGATGGATCAACAAACCCCTTGGGTTGTTCCACATAGACCACTTCATTCAAGTACCCATTCAGAAAAGCACTCTTGACATCCATTTGATACAGCTTGAATTTAAGGACACAAGCAATTCCAAGAAGTAATCTTATAGCTTCTAGTCGTGCTACCGGTGCAAAAGTTTCACCAAAGTCTACTCCTTCAATTTGAGCATACCCTTGAGCAACCAATCTAGCTTTGTTTCTAGTGATGGTTCCATTCTCATCAGATTTATTCTTGTAAACCCATTTAGTTCCTATGATGTTTGCATTATCTGGCCTAGGAACTAGATCCCATACATCACTTCTCTTGAATTGAGTGAGTTCTTCTTGCATGGCATTGATCCAGAACTCATCAGTCAAAGCTTCTTTAACATTCTTGGGTTCAAAATTTGAGATGAAACAAGAATTTGATACCTCATAGGTTCTTCTCCTTGTTGTAATTCCTTGATGTGGACTACCAATAATTTGATCTATTGGATGGTTTTTCTGAACTCTGATGGATGGACCTTTGTCATTAGCTATATCTTCAGAACTTCTCAAATCACTGCTTTCCTCATTAACAACTTCTTCTACTATTTCTTCTTGTAAGTCAGATGCTGTGCCAAATGTACTATCTTCTGGTGCAGCATTCTTTCCCTTATCATCAATTACAACATTTATGGATTCCATCATGACTTTAGTCCTGGAGTTGAAGACTCTATAAGCTCTGCTATTTGTTGAATAACCCAGGAATATACCTTCATCGCTTTTTACATCCATTTTCCTTCTTGGCTCCCTATCAGCTAAGATGTAACATTTACTTCCAAACACATGAAAGTATTTCACAGTTGGCTTTCTCTCTTTCCATAGCTCATACAGAGTTGTAGTTGTCCCTTTTCTCAAAGTTACTCTGTTATGTATATAGCAGGCCGTGTTCATAGCCTCAGCCCAAAAATGGAGAGGTAACTTCTTAGCATGTAACATTACTCTGGCAGACTCTTGTAAGGTTCTATTTTTTCTCTCTACTATTCCATTTTGTTGAGGAGTAATAGGAGCAGAAAACTCATGAAATATTCCTTCAGTTGTGCAAAACTCAGAGAATTTACTATTTTCAAACTCCTTACCATGATCACTTCTGATTCTAGTAATGCCACATTCTTTTTCTCTTTGAAGTTTTAAACAAAGAACCTTGAATTTTTCAAAAGTGTCAGACTTCTCCCTGATAAAATCGATCCAAGTATATCTAGAGAAATCATCTACAATGACAAACGCGTACTTCTTCCCACCTAAGCTCTCAGCCTGCATGGGTCCCATTAAATCCATGTGCAATAGTTCAAGCACTCTGGATGTGGTCAAATGTTGCAGCTTCTGGTGTGACGTTTTTGTCTGTTTGCCTATTTGACATTCTCCACATATATTTCCTTCTTGAATCTGGAGTCTGGGTAAGTCTCTAATAGCTCCTTCAACAATAGCTTTCTTCATGCTTTTCAGATTTAAGTGTCCAAGCTTTTGGTGCCACATCTTCACATCGTCTTCTTTAGTAACTAGACATGTAGATAACTCAGCTTTGTCTTGAGATACCCATAGGTAACAGTTATCCCTTGATCTTTCTCCCTTCATTAGTAGATCGACTTTGCTATCAGTAACTAGGCACTCACTCTTTGAAAAGTTGACTTTCAGACCTTTGTCACATAGTTGACTAATGCTTATTAGATTTGCTTTCAACCCTTTCATATGAAGAACCTTGTCAAGTTTAGGTAGTCCTTCATTAATCAGTGTTCCTATGCCTTTGATTTCTCCCTTAGCTCCATCACCAAACGTTACAAAGCTTGCAGCATATGGCAAGACATCTGTCAAGTAATCTTTATTTCCGGTCATATGTCTTGAACATCCACTATCAAAGTACCAGTCGCTTCCAGAAGATGCTCGTAGAGATGTATGAGCAATTTGAGCAACTTCCACACCTTCAGATTCTGTTAGACTAGGTTCCATAGTATTGGTCTTCAGTTTCCATTCCTGCTTGACACTTTTCTCTATAACTTCACTTTTGGATGAATACATATTGTCAGGGTATCCATACAATTTGAAGCAATAAGGTCTAATGTGTCCCTTTCTTCCACAGTGATAGCATACCCAGCCAGAATACCTTCTCTTTGGCTTAGTCCTGTATCTGCTTGTCTGTTGTCTCACCTGATGCTGGGGCATCTGTCTTGACATAATTGGATCATAGGTAGTAGTAGCTGGAACAAACTTCATCACAGATGCAGGTTTCTGATGACGTAGTGAATGATAGTTGAAACCAATACCTTTGGAATCTTTTGAACTCTGTCCTATTTCTAGGATTTCATCTAACTTCTCAGTTCCTGTATTCAGCATTCTCACCTGTTTATTCATGTTATCCATCTTGGATTTGTATAGCTCCACTTCATCAGCTAGTCTTGAATTTTCTTCCTGAAGTTTGTTCTTTTCTGCTTGCAATATAGCAATGGTCTTCTTTTGCTTTAACATGGTGTCCCCAACTTCTAAGCTTTTAATCCACAATTCCTTATAGCACTCAACTAGTTCATCATAAGGCATCTCACCTTCATGTGATTCAGTATCAGATGTACATGTCCCAGTTAAAGCAATTACATGGTTAGTGTAAGACCCCAATATTTTTCAAACGGTTATATAATATTTTCTTGATTTATTCAACAACTTATACCTACTTAACTATATAGTTTTTCAAATTGGTGTGAAAATCATAAAATAGTCACTACTGGTTTGATTAGTTTTTGATAGATATTGTTTTAAAGTATTATTTTATATTCTATTTTGACCATTTTATTTTTAGTATTTGAGAATTTTTAATAAATAAATAAATAACAAACTAAGTAGGTAAAATGTGCACCGTGGGAGAGCTTAGGATAAGTATGTAAACCTTATTATTACTAGGCTGGTAGTTACTATGAATAAGGAACATGGGTTTATGGTGGATAATGGCTAGAATTATGGAGCACTAGATTTAATCTCATAGACTATACTTCCTTCATAATAATTACTTGTGAGATTAGGCTAATAGTTTTCTTTGTCTCAACTGCCTACACTTCAGTTTGTGCATACGACCTATACTCTCTCTTTCTTTGATCAACTTTCAATACTTCAATTCTTAATGCTACCACATATACCTTACACATAGAATACTTTTATTCCTTATATTTGCATCACCAATTCATCTCTCGTGCACTCACAAGTTCTCTTATATTGCAATTTCACATCATGGCAACTCAAACAAATGAAAAGTTCATCGGTTCTGTTAATATATAATTGTATCAAGACCATCATCTAATAGTACAATTCTAAGTCTAAAGGTATTATATACCATTCCAGTGATTTGATTTATTTCCTCATATATATTTTCTATTTTCTAATTTCTAATGATAAGAACTATTCCTTTAGACACGTTAAAAACACTCCGTCGTGAGGTTGGCTATAGAACTAGAATCAGTGTCATGAAAGGAAAGCACATCAGGTAAGGGCTTTTTCCCCATACATTTATGTCCTTAAGGTTTATGTTATAAATTAGTAATGAAATTGTTTAACTAATGGAGTGAATGATAATAGAAGGAATGACAAAAGACTATTTTATAACACTTTAGGTGATTATAGTATTTTTGAATTATTTGTGTGACTGAATGTATGTTTGATTATATGTTTTGTTGTGTGTGGTTGATCTTGAATTTGAGTACTCTGTTGCTTTTGATTAAATGGTGAATTTATGGAATTGAAAGAAAGTTGTAAACTTTCAATTGGTTTAAGAAAAATGGTGATGACTTTAAAAGGTGTTAAAGGTGTTTCTTAGTTTGGTGTAATTGACTGAAAGAGGTGCATTCATGCATTCATATGCATTGGTTTTGTTGTGGTTCGGATACCCGGGTGGGGTACCGAACCTTAATACCCGGGTGGGGTATTGTGTCCGGGTGGGACACTGTCCAGGTGGGACTTTTTGCTCTTCGGAGTGTCGATCCACTCGACGGGGTGGTGTTTTAGGAAATCCGGATCATGTAGGTTGCATTAGTTGTCATGTGGTTTAACAACTAGGACTTGGTGTTATTTATGAGTTGCTTGCATCGATTTTGTTTGATTTCATCTTTATGGTAGAGCTTTTTATTATTCTTTTATGACATTTACCTTCTGTCAGGCATGATTCAATTTGGATAAGGAAATTGACCCTTACATTAAATATGGTTGTAGGTACCAAAGAATTAAGAAGTTGATGTGTTGCTTGTACGTGCGCGGGGGTAAATAAAAAGTGGTTTTACTAGTTTATAGTTGTAAATTTAAATGAGCTTTCTTCACAAATTTTATAATTGCTCAAATGTAAATCTAAGATATTTCGAAGTTCATGGCTTGTAGCATTTTTCAATTTAATAAGTGTTCTTTAACTTTTACAATTTATAATTAAATGTTTTGTAATTTTGAAAAAAAATAATGACGGTGATTTGTTTTTGAAATGAATTATAGAGAGAAAAAAAAGTAGTGTTTTCCTATTAATTAAAGAGAATTTTTATGAAAACTTTTAGTAGTTAATGTCCCGAAAATCCGGGATGTTACAGTTAGCAGATTCAGATTCTTCCTCAGATTCATCCTCATCTGACCAAGACACAGTCAATCCTTTCTTCTGCTTCTTAAGATATGTTGCACATTCAGTCCTGATATGCCCGTATCCTTCACATTCATGACATTGAACTCCTTTGCCTTGGCTTGTCTTGTCATCTGCTTTTGATTTCCTCAGATTGTTGGCATTCCTGTTTATGCTGTGACTGTTGTCTGGAGCATTTGTCTTGGCCTGTCTATCAAACCTCTTGAAAGCTTTATTGAATTTCCTCCCTAGCATCACCATAGTTTCAGATAGACTGTCGTCACTCTCCATATTACTCTCCTCAGATTTGGAGGCAAATGCAATACTCTTTGTCTTCTTTTCAGATCTCTCATTTGCAATCACTTCAAAAGTTTGTAGAGACCCTACTAATTCACCCATTTTTATTTCCGAGATGTCCTTGGCTTCCTCTATAGCAGTCACCTTCATATCAAACTTCTTTGGTAGAGACCTTAGCATTTTCTTTACCATGTTTTCTTCAGAGAGGTTTTCTCCCAAAGCATCAAACTGATTATCAAACTCAAGCAGTCTCATGTGGAAGTCTTGAATGCTTTCATCATCCTTCATCTTCAAGTTCTCAAACTTACTGGTTAATAATAGCAGTCTTGAGCTTTTTACCTTTGAGTTGCCCTCATGAACAGTTTGGAGTTTCATCCATGCCTCCTTTGCAACAGTACATTTTTTGATTAGCTTGAAAATGTGTGCATCAACTCCATTAGTTAGGGCATTTAGAGCTCTTGAATTTGCATTGGCTAATGCTTCTTCATCCTTGCTCCATTCATCCTCAGGTTTCAGCTTAGTAACAGTCTCCCCTTCCTTACTAGTAGTAACAACAGGTGGTTCCCATCCTACAACAACAGCTCTCCATGTTTTGTGATCCATGGACTTCAAAAACGTAGTCATTTTGGACTTCCAGTCATCATAGTTAGAATCACCAACCAACAAAGGTGGTCGATTCATTAGTCCTCCTTCCTTGTCCATCTTAACCAGAAATATCTTCCCTGGAGCTCACCCAATCAGGCAGGGTGCCTGCTCTGATGCCAATTGAAATTCTGGCAACCAGACAGACAAATGCTGTGCACAACGTTAGAGCAATTGTCCGAGCACTTGTCACACAATAATAATAAACGTAGCGTTGCAGGTAAAATAAACGTGACTGAAAGATAAATAACACAGTAGGTTTGTTAACCCAGTTCGGCGCAACTTGCCCTAGTCTGGGGGATACCAATCCAGGAATGAACTCCACTATAATAGTTCTAGTGAAAAGCACAACGTAGACTCACTACTTGTCTTTGCACCACGACCCTACCAATGGCTGCTCTACCTAGGAACTCCTAAGTATGAGACCCCGTCTCAATTCCCCACTAACAGTACAGACAGCACTGTTAAAACACACACTTGTTTGTTTGTTTGAATAAGAGTCACACCCTAAAGAACACAACTAACTCCGTACCTAAAGGCTTAGGAGAAGTACACAGTTACAACTCAATAACACAGAGAACTTGTCATGCATCAACAGATACAAGCAAGACTCACAACTAACAAGAAAACCTAAAACCTTAAGACACACGCTTTAGTACACACACGGTTTTCCACACAAAACTAGGGTTTGTGTCTTCACATATATATAGCACTAAGCAGTCATTGGTTTGGGCTTCAAAACATAGCTTGGACGTTGTCAGGTCCAGCTAACTATTCTTCATGCGCAAGAATATTGTTTCCAAAAATATATCAATATTAATTATGGAAATATACCAAAGCAAGACAACCTTTTACACTTCAGAAAACAAGCGCTTCTTGATCAACACGCTAGGTTAAATATAAAACTCCATAGAATCTTCAAAGATCTTGCTCATAAATATAACGCGTGTTGGCGCGCAACAGTCAGGTCACACAATGCTGTTCCACATGCTACAGCATTTGTCTCAGCATTTGGCTAGTAGTTGTTTTTGCAAAATGTAGCCAACATACAAAAACCCAACATTTTGTATTTAAACTTAGTTGGAATTTGTATTGGAGATATTATCAAAATCCCAATTCCAGTCCCATGTTTATGTTTGGAACCATCAAAATACAAAATCCATGCCTGTGTTTCCACATAACTTAGTGGCATTTCAATCACTGAATGATCAACAAGAAAATCTGCCACTATTTGACCTTTTTTATCTCTTAAAGGTTTATATGTTAGTGAGTATTCTGTTAGAGCTAGAGCCCATTTACCAATTCTACTATGTAAAATAGGTTTCAAAAGCATATGTTTAATAACATCAAAATGAGAATAGACATAAACTTCAATAGGCTTTTTATAATGCTTAAGTTTGATACAAGAGAAATATAAACATAAACATAGTTTTTCTATAGCACTATATCTAGTTTCAGCATCATTTAATACTCTACTTAAATAATATATAGCTTTTTCAACACCATTTTCATCTTCTTGGGCAAGCATGCTACCAATAGTTGAATCAGATGCTGAAATGTACAACTTCATTGCTTTGTTTCGAATAGGAGGCATTAGCGTTGGTGGATGAGCCAAATAATCTTTAATGTCTTCAAACGCCTTTTGTTGATCTTGCCCCCAATGAAATTGATCCCCTTTTTGCTTTCTAAGTAGTGGAGAGAAAGGATGAGCTTTTCCACTTAGATTCGAAATGAACCTTCTCAAAAAGTTGATCTTTCCCAATAGGGATTGAAGTTGTTTCTTTGTTCTTGGAGGCTGAGTTTCCATAATAGCCTTCGTTTTGTTCTGATTTATCTCTATGCCTTTTTTATGCACCACAAAACCAAGGAAATCCCCTGCATATACACCAAAAGCACATTTTAGTGGATTCATTTTTAATCCACATTTTCTCATTCTCTCGAATGATTTTCTAAGATGATTCAAATGATCATCACTAGATGAGGATTTCACAACAATATCATCAATGTAAACTTGCATAAAGGCATCAATGAAATCATGAAAAATAAGATTCATTGCTCTTTGGTATGTGGCTCCAGCATTTTTTAGACCAAGTGGCATAACAACCCATTCATAAGTCCCTAATGCGCCGGAATAGCCATCCCACATCCTCTTCAGCAATGAAGATTTAATTATAGCCAGAATAGCCATCTAACATACTCAAGTATTCGAAACCTGCAGCTGAATCAACTAACATTTATGCTACTGGCATTGGAAATTCATCCTTAGGTGTTGCATTATTTAAGTCTCTAAAATCTATGCATACCCTAAGGCTACCATTTTTCTTAATAACAGGCACAATATTTGCTAACCATTCAACATACCTGGCAGTTCGAATGATTGCTTTTTAGTAGTCTTTCAATCTCACTTTTAATCTTTGAGAGGATCTCAGGATTGAATCTCCTTGGTAATTGTTTGATAGGCTTCTTTCCTGGCTTGAGTGGCAGTCTATGTTCCACCAATTCTCTATTCAATCATGGCATTTCATTATAGTCCCAGGCAAAGCAATCTTTAAATTCTTTGAGTAGATTAACCAGCTTCTGCTTCAACTCGAAATCAATATTGGCACTAATATATGTTGGCCTTTTTATAGGGCCATCCCCAATATCAATTTCTTGCAAAGGATCTTGTGCTTGCATTTTAGGATTCGAACTGGATGGGTCTTTTTCAAAACTTAAGGGCTCGTCATCATAAATGCAATCCAACCTTTGCTCATTTGGCAATAACTTGCCATTATTTTCATCTATGGTTTCTTCAACCATATTTTGTTCGAATGCAGCCTCTAAGGCCGTTTCGATCTTTATCTCGGCAATATATGTCGTTATCTTGGCCCAAGCAGAGGGCTCAGACATTGCTCGATTCTGCATCATCATCCCATCCAGAGGGTGGGATCACTCCATCTTCAGGAGGGAATTCTTCAATCACTTCCCTTTCCCAACAGAAACTATGTGTTGGATGGAGTTTGACAGAATGGTAGACATTATTGGTGGCTCCTCAAAAGCCACTATCTCTCTCTCCACAAGGAGAAATTGCGGCTAAGTTTCTATCAAAGGTTTGTTTTGTAATGTGATCCACCTCACACCTATAGAAACTTTGGTTAGCCTCAATGTTTTCCACAATCTTGTCTTCCCTCCAAAGTATTAACCTTTGGTGAAGGGTGGAGGGTACTGCACCCACTCCATGAATCCATTCCCTTCCTAGAAGCAAGTTGAAACTAGCCTTTGATGGCACAACTATGAATAAAGTTGGCCTAATAGTGCTGCCCACAGCAACATCCATTTGAATGGCACCAAGTGATTTGCCACTCTTTCCCTCATAGTTAGAGAGAACAATATTGTGAGAATGCATATCAGTGTCATACATTCCCAACTTCCTCAACATGAAATGGGGCATTAAGTTAACTGCAGCACCCCCATCCACAAGGACTTTATTTACACCCACACCACCAACTTTAGCCTTAATGTATAAAGGCTTTAGGTGGTTCTTCATACCTTCATGAGGCCACTCGAATGCAGCCTTCTGTTGCTCAATACACCCATTATTCATAACATAGTAGCATACAGGGGTGCAATCATCTAGCTCAGGCTCTTCAAACTCTTCATCAGGGTCTGAAGTGGACCTTTGATCATACTCACGTGGCAGAATAGACACCACATTGACCAACACATCGAAGTCTGGTTCAGAGCCAGATTCGAGCAGGTCTTCATCTGGAATATCATCCTCCATGTTATCCTCTAGGAATGATAGTCTTTTTTTGGCTGGCCTCTTTGAAGAGGACACCTCCTCGATTACTAAGGCTTTTCAGCCTTTTTAGGAACAACCTCCTTATTCCTTGCATCACTGTGGTTGCCTTCAGTATATGCAACCTTGGTATTGCCCCCAGCATGGGCAACTTTGTTAGTGCCCCCAGCATGGGCACTTGAATTGGAATTGCCCCCAGCATGGGCATTCGAATGAGATTTGCCCCCAGCATGGGCATTCGAATTCGAGTTGTCCTCAGCTTGGGCATTCTCCCTTTCTAACTTCTTAAGGCGTTGATACCTACGCCACTGGGTTCGAGTCATAGGATTTTTCCCCTTGTAGTTATTGTTATAAGAGTACTTCCTATTTTCAGCATTGTTGCTCGAAGATACTTGACTCGAACCACCTAAGTCCATCCTTCTCTTTTGATAGACCTAGTGTTGGCCTGATGACCATTGATTGACAGGAATTCTATTTGAAGGCACATATGTTTGCCTCCTTCCCAGCCTGTCATGGATAGTAGGGCCTTGATTTGTGGCCTTACCTTTGTTTGGCCTTTCAGCAGACCACTTGTTCTTGTTATCCACATATGGCATAACATTTTTGAGGCCTGCAGTAGGCTCCTTGTCACATACAGCACTGCAACGAGGACACAGCATCACTTCCTTGTTGCTTAGCTTGCATCTATTCAGAAAATCAATGAGTTCCTCTTCAGCTCGAGGATACACCACTTGGATTTTCTCAGCATATTCTACCTCAGTAACAGCTCGAACTGGGAGGCTAACATAGCATCTATCATTAAGCACTCGAATGGCTCCACATAGGAGAGGGTCAGTATCTACCTTCATGGGCTGCTTCGCTTTTTCATCGAACTTCAATCTCCCCTCATCTAATGCTTTTTGCACTAAGTCCCTGAAAACAACACAATGAGAAGTTTTATGACCCAAAAAGTTATGAAATTTGCAATAACCTCTTTTCTTTCTTTGTTCTAAAGCAGGAACTTTTAATCCTTTTTGAATAATTATTTGGCCATCAGTGACCAATAAATCAAAAATTTCATCACATTTGGTGACATAAAATGTGTAGGTTTTAGCAACATACTTCTCATTTTTGGGTTCACTAGGATTTTTTCCATTCGAGGGCTTTAATAATTTACAAGTATAAGGAGGTCCTGGTTTTAATTCAGCCAAGTCTATTTCGTTTGGATCAACCTCACCAGTCTCTAACTCATACTCATCTTCACTCTCATAGTTCCCAACATAGGCTATTTTCTCTTTCTTATGGAACTTAGTATTCCTGGCTTTTTCATTTCTAAGTCTCTCAACTTGTCTAACCCTATCAGCCAATTGAGCCATATCCCTGAGATGTTGTGTATCTAATTTCTTTCGAATCGAGTAGTCTAGGCCACCAGCAGCCATTTCTACCAATTCATGTTCAGGAACCTGAGTGAAACATCTAGCTTTAAGAAGCCTAAACCTATTGAGATAGACATCAATAGTTTCTGGTGTTTTACGTCTAACACTTGCTAATTCTTTGAGGCTTATTTTTGTTTGACCCATGTAGAATTGCTCATGAAAAAGCCTTTCGAGTTGGGTCCAAGTAAATACAGAGTGTGGGGGTAAGGTTGTGAACCAAGTGAAAGCATTTTTGGTTAGAGAATTGGGAAAGTACTTCATCCTCAAACTCTCATTATTTGCTATGTCCCCAGCCTCAGTCAAATACCTAACAATGTGCTCGACTGTAGACTCTGTTGTATCACCAGCAAACTTGGTAAATTTTGGGGTTTTCCAACCCCTTGGAATTTCTGTTTGCAAAACAAATTCAGATAGTGGTGATACAAAATTGGGTCTATGTAAACCTACATTTAGACCATTTTGGGCAAGGATGGTTTCTACCAAATTGGCTAAGTTATTTTGCCCAAAATCATTATGTTGAACGTTTCTCAAAACCTCATCAGCATTTTGGTTTCGATGAACAAGCACCACTTCAGGTTCAACATTTCTTTGTACAGGTTGGTTAACAACTTGTGGTTCTGGTTGCTGACCTCGAGCCTCTTCGATTCGATTATCAGCAACCTGTTCAGGCCTTGGTCTAGGGGCCTGCAATGGTTGAAGTGGTTGTTGGATGGGCACTTGTGCCCCTCCAAAGAAATCAACAATTCTACCCATTTGGGTAGCCAGGGTTTGGTAAGTCTGATTTGTATCTCGAATTAATGGGTTGATTATTGTACCCATTTGTTCAGTGAGTAAATTCACCATATCATAATTACTCTCATACATTTGTTGCCTCATAGATAAAAGTGAATCTGTAGTGAGGGCTGGTTGGTTCACTCGAACTCTAGCATTATTGGAATTTTGCCCTTGTGGAAAGGGAGACCTCACTGTTATCCTATCAGAGTGTAATGCAGGGTGTGAATACACGTTCTGCATCATGGCTGTAGACATTCCTTATGGATAAGATCTTTGGGACTGATACAAACCCCCTGATTGACTTCGAAAGTCAAATGAAGATCCTGAGAATGGGGGTGGAACCCCACCAATAGTTTGTAAAGGCATGCTCGATGTGTTTTCAGCCATTATGGTTGCAGCATTAGATGTTAATGAGGGCATGGAAGAAGATACAGGAATTGCCTGTGTTGCCCCCACAGATGTTGCATCCGTGGCTGATGTTGTCAGAGCGCTCGAAGCGTCTACATGCCCCAATAATGGGTTAACATCATCAGGATCTTGATTGTTTTGGTTATTGACATTATTATTGTCATTACTATTGTTGTTGTTGTTGCTTGTACTAGCGTTAATGCCTCTAGGTCTCACCATCTCTGGTTTTATCCTACCACTTCTCAATTGCATGCACTAAACAATGTAAATTTTTGAAAACAACACACACAACTTTCCAAAACAACAAAGAAGAAAATTTTCACAAAATTTTTAAGAAAACTTTGAAAATAACCAGTCCCACTGGGCGTGCCAATTTGTTTACACTGATTTTTGGTAAACAACCGCTAGTTTGCAATGCTTGAGAGACCAACTAGAGAATCTCGGGACATGTTTGTGCATTTAGTGTTCAAGTTTGAAAATAGCAATGTTCATTAATGTAAACGAACAAGTTTGATTGTGAAAATAACAGAAAGTAAATAAAATGTAACTTGTTTGACAAGGAATGTAAAAATACTCAAAGTGAGTACGTATTTGACAAAAAAAAGTAAATGTTTCAATGAATAAAAATGCAAGAAATGTAAATAAAAGCATGTAAATTGCATAAGAATATAAATTGCATTGAATCAAAAGAAAGTGATCACAAGATCATACATTGTTTCCTTTAGTATTCCTTTCACTCGAACGCTTGGGTACTCAGAATTTGTAAGGATTTTTAGTATGTAAATTTGTGATGTGATTTACAACAAATGAACTAGTATTTATAGATAAAATCTAAGGCTATCTAATAACGACTAAATAACAACCATAATTAAAAGTGTCTTGCCACACAATCTTCATTCCTGCATGCCAATAGTTGCCAAACTTGAATGAAACGTTGCAATGGTTTGAAATTTGAATCTTCAGAAATGTTGAAAATATACTAAGTCTTGAAGCAGTCTTCGAGTTCGAGTGATCCTTGAATGCCATTCGAACTATTTGATTAATTCGAACCGAATCTTGTTTAGCTCCTTAGACCTGTAAATATTTTCCATCTTTTGAGATTTTTGAATGTTCTCAAACTAGGAAATTGTTTAAATATATTACGTTTAACCTTTATTGCACCATTGATTGGAAACATTAATTTCCATAATTAAAAGGTTTAGTAATTATATTCAAAGAATGATTAGGGAATATTTTGACTTAACCAAAATATGGGCTAACAAGGGGGTGAATAATTGGCCCTTTTACATTATGAGTCGGCCAAAATTAACTTTTTCTTTTGAAACAACAGTGAACATCAAGTAAAAGCTCTTTTTCGTTCACCTTGTTGGAGCTAGCGCGCCCAAAAATGGTGCAAGCCAATATTTGGCGAAAATAGCGAATTGCGGGGTTTTGAATCAAGGACGCTCAGTTACCCTCAAAGATATTTGTTACTTTCCCGGTTACCCCCCACCAAAAAGAGCGCGCGGCCTCTAGCCACCCCACATTAATTGGTAACTCATCTCTTACGCCCTCACCGTGTGGGAAATGCCACATCTCGGCAATTTCGTCGAAACTAAAATTATAATTAGTGTAAAACAAACGAAATTTTACACGCTCGGGGGTGGGGTTTAGTTCTAGAGAGCTAAGAAATTCGGCGGTAAGTTGTACATAAACCGGATCCTTAAAAGAAAGCAAATAGTCTAATTTGAATAATCTAAGTAAGTAGTTCACACTATCTTGCAATCCTAGAGTGTCCATACAAAATTCATCGGCATACCTTGTTGCTTCGAACTCTTTACGGAGGAGGAGCCGATAAAGCTTTGATTGGCCCGCATTTTGGAAATGTATCTCATATTGCTCTTGTTGTGCCATGACCTTATCTTGAAAAACTCTTAAGAAAATGAAAGAAAAGAAGCCTCTGTGAAATGTGAATGATGGTGTGAAATAAATGTATCATGAAGTGTGAATTTATAATGGGAAAATGGAAATAATGTAGTGTTGTGTGGTTGGAAAATTGAATGGAAACATCATGATGTTGTCTACATTACAGAGAGAATCAATTCCTTTCCAAGCCTTCAAGGACAAAAACCATTCAAGATATGCATACTGTAACATGCATTCTGCACACAATTTGCCAAAATCATGAAAATCCATTATGTGGTGAGCGCCACCAAGGTCATGGCGGCCGCCACAAGGCCAATTTTCCAGAATCTTGGCCATTTTCGTCCTGTAGCGTGTTGTTGTTCATTTGAAGCAGTACTTGTACCTGTCTAAAAGAAATTGTACAGCTTGCACACAGTTGAATTTAGTTCCAACAGGACAAAAAAAATTGCAGAAGATTAAATCTCTATCATAGAGCAATTATTCACAAGAAAATGCATATGAGCACACAAGAGTATAAAACAAACGGTCTCTCAACAGGAGTTTTTATTAATTCATAAACCAAATCAAATAAAACATAATTATTGCTAATTTCTGGAAATTAAATCAAACTACTAATAAAGAAAATTCCCTAGGATTTATTATTTTAAAGCAAGGAAAATTAAATGAAAATCCTAGGAATGCGGTAAACACGTCGGGACAGTCCTAGCCACTACGTTGGTGTTCGACTTCATTCACAACAAAGCCTAACTCATCCCAAATATTCTCTACTTGCGCGGCGGCGGTATCCAAGAAAGCATAAAATTCAGCGCGCAATTTAGTCAGCTCGGCTTCCATTGCGTTAGTTTTAGCTTGCAATGCTTCGAACATAGCAATAGTCACGGTCAGCGGCCCCTCTAGGGCAGCAGCAGGAGAAGAAATAGGAGCAGGAGAAACAGGAGACTCACTTGGCTCAGCATCAGAGAGATCAGTATCAAGGTTTTCATTGGCTTGGGGTGAAGGAGGAGGTGTCGAGGGTGTATATTGTGGTTCCTCCAAATCATAAAGCCAATTGTTTCTATCATGAATGCTGGTTTTCTAGTTAGGCAAGGTGAAATGGCGCACGACTTGGTGATTGGTAAGGAGGTCAAACCTGTCGGGTCCTAAATTCCCTATAAGGCCACGGTTGAAACAGAAATCTGTTGGGTTTTTGTATGTTGGCTACATTCTTGCAAAAACAACTACTAGCCAAATGCTGAGACACATGCTGAAAGCAAGTGGCACAGCATTGTGTGACCTGACTGTTGCGCGCAAACACGCGCTATATTTATGTTGAAGATCTTCTGGAGATTCTATGGAGTTTTATATTTAACCTAGTGTGCTAATCAAGACGCGCAGGTTTGCTGAGATGTAATAAGGCTACAGGCCTTTGTATTTCCATAATTAATCTTTATGTATTTTTGGAAATAATATTCTTGCTCATGAAGAATTGTTAGCTGGACCTTACAACGTCCAAGCTATGTTTTGAAGCCCAAAACCCGTGTTGCTGAGTACTATATATGTATGAAGACAAACCCTAGGTTTGGTGTGTTGAAAACCGTGTGTGTACTAAAGCGTGAGTTTCAGGTTTTCTTGTTAGTTGTGAGTCTTGCGTGTATCTGTTGATTCATGTCAAGTACTCTGTGTTTTTGAGTTGTAATTGTGTACTACTGATCGACGATTTGTGTATCAATAGATTTGATTGACCGCAAGTGCACAGTCTCGTCGTGTAGTTTTAAAAGATATCGAATCCACAGGGACCAATAATCGAACTACCGTATTTCTACCGTTACGGTGTAAATCTAAGGCTAATGAATTTTAGGGTTTGTTTAGAATTTTAGAAATTAAAGAAATTAAATTTAAGAGTTTAAATTAATTAAATAAAAGCGGGATATCGGTATGTAACTTAATTAACCATCGGGAATTTAATGAATTAATAGCGCGCGTGAAAAGGGTTTATTTTTCAGAAGAACTTTCTTAATTTAAAGGTCTAAACCTCACACTCTCGTTTTGTTGATAAAAACCATACAATCTAGACTAGGGGTTTTGCTGTCACTTTTATACCACCTCAGTTTCGAAAGTATATTTTGAAAATCAATAAGTTCTAATTAATCCTAACGTGGCTCTCGCTCGTTCAAAGATTAATATCAAATTCCTACTATCTAGTTAAAACCTCAAACTCTCGCTCTATTGATTTTAACCTTAGTTGCTTTGTTTTTCTCACTCAAAGCATAGGAGTTTTAAAATTAGGAATTCGAATAAGAAAAATAGTTTAAGTGCGCGCGCTAAATCATCATTAAACTCCCTTCGGAGAATTAGTTTACATACCGATATCTAGGAAATTTAGCTAGACATAATTAAGAAATTAAATAAACAAAAACAGTAAATTAAATTAAACATAAATAAATAATTAAATAAAAACATTAAATAAAAACCTGGAGAGAATTGCTGAATAAACTTGCTTGAATTAAAGAAGGTAAAATTCTTGACAGGGAATTGAAAACGGAATTAAAATCGGACTTCCGATGTGGAAGAACCGAGACAGTTTACAATGCGGGGAATTTAAACTGACTGAAATAAAAGAAAATAAAGCGTAGTCGGATCAGGAATTGAGTCTTCTATTTATAAAAGAATTTTTGAGATGTACGATCCTTAAAAGTAGGGAGAGATATGCTTCCTTAAAATTTATCCAATTGCCGTACGATTAGGAGGACAAAACGGATCGGATGTTTGCAAGTTCCCCACGTCACGCAAAAATTGGTTTTTGCTGGCTTGGGCTTGGTGGCGCCCGCCACCACTTCTGTGGCGCCCGCCACCACTTCTGTGGCGCCCGCCACAAGGCTGATGGGGGCAAATGCCCCTTTCTGCTGGGCTCCTTTGGTGGGCTACGCGGATTTGGGCTTTGCACCCCCTTATTGCTGCGTTTTTGGCCCTTTTTGCTCAATTCTCTTCTCCGACCTATTTTATTAGACAAAACTAAAAACAAAACAAATACCCGCATAAAAAGACATAAATGAATTAAAAATATATGCAAATGCAACTAAAGTTCACCTAAACTAAGCTAAAAATACGATATGATTTCGTGTCATCAAATTCCCCCACACTTGAACCATTGCTTGTCCTCAAGCATGAAAGAATAGTGAATTGCATAGCACAAGTAAAAACACATGACACGATCATCCTACTCATACGTGGTTGCCGGCTAATCTATGAAAATCAAATAACAGTGCAAATAACAAAAACACCGCAATGACACAAAAGACTCCCATTACATGAAAACAGACCTGAAGCATTTCCTTTTGACTCTACCTCTCTCCTAAGTTTCATTTCCCCTTTTCATTCTAGCGCAATCACATTAAGCCCGTTATCTTGTACACGCCCATGGTAGGAAACCTATTAGTGATTATGATCATCATATAGCGCGGGGTGCTGATAACATAAGTTTGGTAACCCCTATTTGCTTTACCCACTTCGCAGTTGCGGGGGATCGGATCGTAACCCGCCCTACCAAGTTCAGAATCAGACACCTCTGAACCAACTACTAATGAGTTTCTATACTATGGTATTTTTTTCCTTCTCATGTTTCAACATTTGCTGAATTTTCATTAATTATTTCAAGGAATCAACCAATAGTATTCATAACATTTATAATCGAAATCATTCACTTATATTCTTCGGTTTCCCACTTAGTTTGTGCCTTGAGATGGTGCCGACTGCTTAGATAAACTACTGAGGGTTCATTAAAACTCAAGTTCAAGGTATTATCAAAACTAGTACTCAAATCAATTTTACACATTTCTGGGAATCTCGGGTGTTAAAACGGTATTGATTTTATCTAACCGTTACCTAACTTTCACAAAATAGCCTAGATAGTGCAAACAACCTATATACTTTCAGACAATCAACATCAAGCATCAGAACTCAATACTTTTGCTTTTCACAAGAAAATTTTTGGTATGGCTCAAGAAATGAGAAAATCGGACAAAACAAAACCAACACGCAAAAACTACTCAATCTAAGTGAACTATCCTAAGGTTTTTATTATGCATGCTAAAATAAATGACTGAAAAGTAAAGGAAAGCGATAAAGCTTCCTCCCCCACACTTAAATCGAGCATTGTCCTCAATGCAACGACTAAAGGTAGGAGAGAAAGTGAAAACCTGTGAGACCAAGCTACTGGCGGCCTAGGCCGCGCCTCCTCGTGCGCCTCTCATGCTGTGGAGGAACTGCACCCAACTGGTGAAAATAGTCATCGAAGTCGTCCATGCGCAAAGTCATGTCCGCCATGCCATCAATCAAACCACGCTGGTCAACCTGGAACTGTTGCATCATCACCATCATCTCTGTCTGGCGCGTCTGGATATCCTGAACATGCTGGTCTCTCTGGGAATCAAGTATAGAGCGCTGCCTCATTTCATCCAAAATAGTATCAAGGGTGGCAGACCCGCTCTCATGACCAGCTCCAGAAGAAGTACCTGTAAAATAGCCAGAAGAAGTGTGTGTGGTGTGTGCGTTAACGCTCGGACCCTCGCGCTCCTCCTCCTCGTGCTCGTCACTCTCTCCCTCATCAACAGGTGCGTTTGGCACCATCCATTGGGGAACAGCAGGGTCGGGGAGGAAACGGTAATTGTCTCTGGTGCGCACATTTATGCGTGCGGGGTCAGGGAGGATGACATCGGGGCAGGCTCTGTTATCAATCATCAGAATGAATTTCCCATCACCCCTTGTTTTCACTAGTTTCATATTGCGTACCATATCTAGATCAATGGTACGGGACTCAAGTGGGGTGAGGGTAGAAAGTTGTGCCCCATGGTTTAGCAAGCGTGCTAAGGTTGTGACAAGACCACCAAAAACAATTGCCCCTTTTGACTTAACCATTGAAAACATGTGATACATCATAAGTCGGGCAATATTGACCTTTTCTCTTGAAACGCTGTGAGTGAATAACAAAAATAGCTCTTTTTCATTGACCTTGTTAGAACTATAACGACCAAAGACGGTGCAGGCTAGTAATTGGCGAAAGTATCGGATAGCGGGGTTTTGGATTAGGGACGCTCTATTTCCTTCAAAACTATTTGTCTCCTTACCGGTTAAACCCCACCAAAGTGCTCTCGCGGCTTCTAACCACCCCACTTGTGTTGGTAACTCATCTAGTACTCCCTCGCCGTGTGGTAGGTGCAACAACCCGGCTAACTCATCAAAGCTAAAGTTGTAATCAACATTAAACAAACGGAACTTCACACGGTCGGGGGTAGGGTTAAGTTCTAGAGAACTAAGGAACTCCGCGGTAAGTTGGACATAAACGGGGTCCTTAAAAGAAAACAAAAAGTCTAGTCTGAATGATCGAATCAAGTATTGCACGCTATCTGATAATCCTAAAGTTTCGAGGCAAAGATCATCGGCATACCTCGTGGGTTCGTACTCCTTTTGGAGGAGGAGTCGGTAGAGCCTAGCTTGCCCTCCATTTTGGAAGTTGATTGCATACTCCTCTTGTTGTGCCATGACCTTTACTTACCTTAGCTTGAAAGACTCTTAGTAAAAATGAAAGGAAGAAACTCTCTGTGAAATGAGAACTATGGTGTGAAGTGAGTGTATCATGAAATGTGAATTTATAGTGGAAAAAAAGTGGAAATAGTGTAGTGATGTGTAGTTGGAAAATTGGATGAAAACTTAATGATGTTGTCTACATTACAGAGAGAATCAATTCCTTTCCAAACCTTCAAGGACAAAAATCATTCAATACAAATACAGGCTTACTGTAACACGCTTCTTTCTGCACAAAATTTGCCAAAATCATGTATTTTCATTCTGTGGCGCGCGCCACCAGTTTCATGGCGGCCGCCACAAGGCCAATTTTTGTGAATCTTGGCCATTTTCGTCCTGTAGCGTGTTGTTGTTCAATTGAATCAATACCTATACCTGTCTAAAAGAAATAGCACAGCTTTGCACACAGTTGAATTTAGTTCTAACAGGCTAAAATTTGCACAATATTAAATTTCTATCACAGAGCAATTATTCACAAGAACAATTCACAGGAGCACACAAGATCATAAAACAAACGGTCTCTCATCAGGAGTTTTTATTAACGAACTAAATGAAAGTAAATATAGTTATTGCTAATTTCTGAAATTCAAGTTAAAGTACTAGTAAAGAAAATTTCCTAGGATTTATTATTCTAAAGCAAAGAAAAGTAAATGAAAATCCTAGGAATGCGGTAAAATACGCCGAGACGGTCCTAGCCACTACGACGATGTTCGACTTCGTTCACAACAAAGCCCAACTCATCCCAAATATTCTCCACTTGCGCAGCGGCGGTATCCAAGAAAGCATAAAACTCCGCGCGCAACTTAGTCAGCTCGGCTTCCATTGCATTAGTTTTCGCTTGCAATGCTTCGAACATAGCAACGGTCACGGTCGGCGGCCCAACTGGGGCATCAGCGGCAGGAGTAGGAGTAGAGAAAGCAGGATCAGAATCAGGAGACTCACTTGGATCAGCATCAGAGAGATCTGTGTCAGGGTTTTCATAGGCTTTTGGTGAAGGAGGTGTCAAGGGTGTATACTGAGGTTCCAAATCATAGAGCCAATTCCTTCTGTCATGGACACTGGTTTTAGGGCTAGGCAAGGTAAAGTGGGGCACGACTTGGCGATTGATAAGGAGGTCAAATCTGTCGGGTCCTAAGTTCCCTATAATGCCACGGTTAAAGCAAAAGTTTATGTCCATGCATCGGATTCCTCCCAAGGGTTGAAGTCGATTAAGTTGAACTCTCAGGCCTAGGGCATCTGCAATCATTGTTACCAACCCACCAACTAGTATGGGTCCCAAGCAGTCGAGGGCTATGTTGTACATGTTGGTCATCATAAAGGTGGCCCCATTGACAGGGAGGAACTGTGAAGCACATAACATGATAAAAAGCTCCTCACGGGACACAGAGGTGTTGTTCTCTTCCTTTCCAAAAAGGGTGTGGGCTAGGATTTTGTGAAAGTAGCGGAAGGCTGGGTTGTGTATGTTTTCAGAATACATGTTTCCAAAGTCAGCATGTCCTTCTCCCGAGATTTTACCCCAGAAATAGTCTAGCTCACGGAAAGGGAAAGTGCTCTCCTCAACTGATGTGAAAGTCTGTGGATCACTCGGGAAACCTAGGAGGTTGGCCATTTCTAGGTTGCTGAGGGTGTAGTCAATGCCAAACATCTTAAAGTTTATCAGGCCTCTTTTGAATCCTTTTCCGATCTCAGGGTGATAGGAGAATGAGCTTAGGAACTCGAGGGGTAGGCTTCGGTAAGAGCTAAATCTTCTCCCATCAGCAAAGCCGGACCATCCGACTTCATTAAGCAAGAACATCACGCTTTCGCGGATCCCTAGCTTGTCCATAGTAGCGCTGTCAGGGTAGATGGATAGGTGCATATCTCTCTGAGCTAGAATCTCATAGCCCTTGATCTGTCCTACTCCTCTGAACTTGATATCATGATTCTCATCTCAATTCATCGTGAAAGAAAGAAAGGTATCTAAAAGAAATAGATTTGAAAATACATACCAAAAAAATATGAGTGAGAAATAAGATATATAATAATACCGCTTAATTTTAAAAACATAATAATTCAGAAAAACAAGCAACAACTAGAAAAAAAAAAAATAAAAAAAACTTAAACCTACATGTGGGTTGCCTCCCACCGAGCGCTTTGTTTAGTGTCGGTGAGCTCGACAGTTTAGAGTTTCACCTCTCTTGCGGTGGCCTAATCGGGAACGATTTCCATGGCCACTTATCAAGTATTCTCACATACCCCTCACTCTTTCTCTTTTTTCTCCTATAGGGCAGTTCAGCTTCCCTGCCCTCTTCTATTATCTTACGTTTTGAGAGAAAAAAGGATTTACTGATTTTAGGTGGGGGTTTTGGTTCAATCTCAGGTGTCCTTCTCTCTTTTGTTTTAGGGCTTTTATTTGCCTTCCCAAATGTTACCCTCATCCTCTTTGCACTAACGTTATCCTCAAATTTTCTTTCCCCTAATTTACTCTTTCTATTTGCGCCCTTATCCTTATGTGCATTGATTTTTACATTCTTTTTCTTTTCACATGTTTTGGGAATTGGGTCTACTTTAGCCTCTACTATCTCTTGAGGAACAAGGATTGGTGGATTGTAGGGAGCAGGGGAAACATGTGGTGTTTCCTTCTCTACCTCTTCGACTACCTCACTAGGGAGGATTATCGGTGATGCTTCTTCGATCTCCACTCTTTCCTCGCTGAAACTCTCAACATCATTACCGTCCTCACTAGGCCTCTCAATCTCGCTTTCATTAACGTTTGCTACGACGTCTACTTGTCTCTCGTAAGAGGGTTCTATGGTTGTTTTGGTGAACTGGGTGATCAGTGTCTCCAACGACTCTTGGGAAGTCGCTGTTGAGGCAACCATGGCGTCGAGCAGCCTTTGGGTTTCGAGACTGTTTTGTCTAATCTGTTCATTTATAAGCTCGTGTTCCCTCATTATTTCTCTAAGTCGGCGCTCTTGACTAGCCTTAGCGGACTTTTCCATAAATTCATTATATGCTGCTAATAGGCTAGGACTGACAAATTCTTGAGGGTTTGAATATGGAGGATAGTAACTGTACTGAGAGTTAAGGTATTGTCCCTCGGAGTATAGGGACGGCTGAGGCTGGTAGTTATATGGGCAATTTTGATTAGGGTAGTTGAAATTTTGAGGATAGTCATTATAAAAAGGGTTTGAGTTGTACATTTAAGCTCAAAGGACTATCCTAGAATTGTTTATTATATTTTTTTTTTTTTTTTTTTTCGATTTTTAAATTTAAAATGCCTTAGTCTCTACGGTGTAACGACGGAGTTACGATATCGACTAAATTGGTCCCCGGCAACGGCGCCAAAAACTTGATCGACGATTTGTGTATCAATAGATTTGATTGACCGCAAGTGCACAGTCTCGTCGTGTAGTTTTAAAAGATATCGAATCCACAGGGACCAATAATCGAACTACCGTATTTCTACCGTTACGGTGTAAATCTAAGGCTAATGAATTTTAGGGTTTGTTTAGAATTTTAGAAATTAAAGAAATTAAATTTAAGAGTTTAAATTAATTAAATAAAAGCGGGATATCGGTATGTAACTTAATTAACCATCGGGAATTTAATGAATTAATAGCGCGCGTGAAAAGGGTTTATTTTTCAGAAGAACTTTCTTAATTTAAAGGTCTAAACCTCACACTCTCGTTTTGTTGATAAAAACCATACAATCTAGACTAGGGGTTTTGCTGTCACTTTTATACCACCTCAGTTTCGAAAGTATATTTTGAAAATCAATTAGTTCTAATTAATCCTAACGTGGCTCTCGCTCGTTCAAAGATTAATATCAAATTCCTACTATCTAGTTAAAACCTCAAACTCTCGCTCTATTGATTTTAACCTTAGTTGCTTTGTTTTTCTCACTCAAAGCATAGGAGTTTTAAAATTAGGAATTCGAATAAGAAAAATTGTTTAAGTGCGCGCGCTAAATCATCATTAAACTCCCTTCGGAGAATTAGTTTACATACCGATATCTAGGAAATTTAGCTAGACATAATTAAGAAATTAAATAAACAAAAACAGTAAATTAAATTAAACATAAATAAATAATTAAATAAAAACATTAAATAAAAACCTGGAGAGAATTGCTGAATAAACTTGCTTGAATTAAAGAAGGTAAAATTCTTGACAGGGAATTGAAAACGGAATTAAAATCGGACTTCCGATGTGGAAGAACCGAGACAGTTTACAATGCGGGGAATTTAAACTGACTGAAATAAAAGAAAATAAAGCGTAGTCGGATCAGGAATTGAGTCTTCTATTTATAGAAGAATTTTTGAGATGTACGATCCTTAAAAGTAGGGAGAGATATGCTTCCTTGAAATTTATCCAATTGCCGTACGATTAGGAGGACAAAACGGATCAGATGTTTGCAAGTTCCCCACGTCACGCAAAAATTGGTTTTTGCTGGCTTGGGCTTGGTGGCGCCCGCCACCACTTCTGTGGCGCCCGCCACAAGGCTGATGGGGGCAAATGCCCCTTTCTGCTGGGCTCCTTTGGTGGGCTGCGCGGATTTGGGCTTTGCACCCCCTTTTTGCTGCGTTTTTGGCCCTTTTTGCTCAATTCTCTTCTCCGACCTATTTTATTAGACAAAACTAAAAACAAAACAAATACCCGCATAAAAAGACATAAATGAATTAAAAACATATGCAAATGCAACTAAAGTTCACCTAAACTAAGCTAAAAATACGATATGATTTCGTGTCATCAACTACTCCTAAGCTGTGAAGTACGGAGTTAGTTGTGTCTTTAGAGTGTGACTCTTCAACCAAAAGAACAATTGATAACAGTGCTGGTTGTACTGTTTGGTAGGAATTGAGACGGGGTCTCATATCTAGGAGTTCCTAGGTAGGGCATTCATTGGTATGGTCTAGGTGCAAAGACAAGTAGTGAGGCTACGTTGTGCTTTTCACTAGAACTATAATAGTGGAGTTCATTCCTGGATTGGTATCCCCCAGATTAGGACGTTGGGCCGAACTGGGTTAACAAACTCACTGTGTTCTTTATTATTCTGTCGCGATTATTTTACTTTGCTACGCTGCGTTTTATTATTACTGTGTGACAAGTGCTCAGACACGTGCTCTAACATTGTGCACAGCATTTGTCTGTCTGGTTGCCAGAATTTCAATTGGCATCAAAGCAGGCACCCTGCCTGATTGGGTGAGCTCCAGGGAAGATATTTCTGGCTAAGATGGACAAAGAAGGAGGACAAATGAATAGACCACCACTTTTGGTTGGTGATGCTAACTATGATGACTGGAAGTCTAAAATGACTACGTTTTTGAAATCCATGGATCACAAAACATGGAGAGCTGTGGTTGTAAGATGGGAACCTCCTGTGGTTACTACTGGTAAGGAAGGAGAGACTGTCACTAAGCTGAAACCTGAGTACGAATGGAGCAAGGATGAAGAAGCATGGGCCAATGCAAATTCAAGGGCTCTAAATGCCTTAACCAATGGAGTTGATGCGCACATTTTCAAACTGATAAAAAAATGTACTATTGCAAAGGAAGCATGGAAGAAACTCCAAACTGTTCATGAGGGTAACTCAAAGGTGAGGAGCTCAAGGCTGCAACTCTTGACCAGTAAGTTTGAGAACTTGAAGATGAAGGATGATGAAAGCATTCAAGATTTCCACATGAGAATACTCGAGTTTGATAATCAATTTGATGCCTTGGGAGAAAATATTTCTGAAGAAAACCTAGTAAAGAAAATGCTTAGGTCACTACCTAAGAAGTTTGACATGAAGATTACTGCTATAGAAGAAGCCAAGGACATCTCAGAATTGAGAATGAGTGAATTAGTGGGGTCTTTACAAACATTTGAAATGGTTGCAAATGAAAGATCTGAAAAGAAGACAAAGAGTATTGCCCTTGCCTCTAAATCTGAGGAGAATGATCAATAGAATGATATGGAGGCTGATGATAGTTTAACTTAAACTATTGTGATGTTGGGTAAGAAATTTAATAAGGCTCTCAAACGGTTTGACAGGCAAGCCAAGACATATGCTCCAGACAACAGTCACAGCATAAATAAAAATGTTAACAATCTGAGGAAATCAAAAACAGATGACAAGACAAGTCTAGGCAAAGGAGTTCAATGTCATGAATGTGAAGGCTATGGCCATGACAGGTCTGAATGTGGAACGTATCTTAAGAAGCAAAAGAAAGGGATGACCGTCTCTTGGTCAGATGAAGATGAGTCTGAAGAAGAATCTGAATCTGCCAAACATGTGATTGCCTTAACTGGAACTTGTACATCTGAGACTGAATCACACGATGGTGAAATGACTTATGATGAATTAGCTGATTGTTATAAGGGATTATGGCTCAAAAGTGTAGAAGTTGGTAACACTGCAATAAGACAAAAGAAGACCATTGCTATACTGCAAGCCGACAAGAACGAACTCCTGAAAGAAAATCTAAGACTTGAGGGTGAGGTGACTCTATATAAATCCAAGATTGATAGCATGAACAAGCAATTAAGGATGCTGAATACTGGAACTGATAAGCTAGATGAAATTCTAGAGGTAGGACATAATTCTAATGATTCTAGAGGTATTGGTTTCAACTATAGTTCACTACATCATCAAAAATCTGTGCCTATGATCCAACTATGCCAAGACAGATGCCCCAGCATCAGGTGAGACAACAGATAACCAGAAACTATCCCAAATCAAAGAAAAGATATACTGGTTGGGTATGTTATCACTGTGGAAGAAAGGGACACATTCGACCTTATTGCTTCAAACTGTATGGGTATCCAGACAAAACTTATTCATCAAGAACTGAGCCCACTATGAAGAATATTAGGCAAGCATGGAAGCAAAAGAGTAATACTGTGGATCCAAATCAAGTAGAATCTGAATGTGTGGAGATTGCTCAAATTGCTCATACAACTCTAAGAGCATCATCTAGTAGCGATTGGTATTTTGATAGTGGATGCTCAAGACACATGACTGGAAATAGAGATTATCTGACGGATGTCTTGCCATATGCTACAAGCTTTGTGACTTTTGGTGATGGAGCCAAAGGAGAGATTAAAGGTATAGGGTCACTGATCAATGAAGGGCTACCTAAACTTGACAAGGTTCTTCATGTGAAAGGGTTAACTGCTAATCTTATAAGCGTCAGTCAACTATGTGACAAGGGTCTGAAGGTCAACTTTACAAAGGATGAATGTCTAGTTACTAATAGTAAAGGTGATCTACTGATGAAAGGAGAAAGGTCAAAGAATAATTGTTATCTATGGGTCTCTCAAAACAAAGCTGAGTTATCTACGTGTTTAATAACTAAAGAAGATGATGTGAAACTGTGGCACCAAAAGCTTGGACATTTAAACCTCAAAAGCATGAAGAAAGCTATTGCTGAAGGAGCCATCAGAGGTTTACCAAGGCTTCAGATTCAAGAAGGAAGCATATGTGGAGAATGTCAGATAGGAAAACAGACAAAGATGCCTCACCAGAAGCTTCAACATATGACCACATCCAGAGTACTTGAGTTATTGCATATGGATTTAATGGGACCTATGCAAGTTGAGAGCTTAGGTGGAAAGAAGTATGCTTCTGTCATGGTATATGATTATTCTAGATACACTTGGATTGACTTCATCAATGAGAAATCTGACACTTTCAAGAAATTCAAGGATCTTTGCTTAAAACTTCAAAGAGAGAAAGAATATGGTACTATCACTAGAAACATAGCTAGATTAGAAGCTATTAGACTATTCCTTGGAATTGCATGTATTCTAAAATTCAAGCTGTATCAAATGGATGTCAAGAGTGCATTTCTGAATGGTTATTTGAATGAAGTAGTCTATGTGGAACAGCCCAAGGGCTTTATTGATCCAGCCTTTCCAAATCATGTCTACAAGTTGAAGAAAGCGTTGTATGGATTGAAACAAGCTCCTAGAACTTGGTATGAGAGACTTACTGAGTTCTTGGTAAACAATGGCTACAGGAAGGGAGGTAATGACAAAGCACTCCTTGTGAAAGATGAGAGAGGAAAGCTTATGATTGCGCAGATATATATTGATGATATAGTCTTTGGAGGAATGTCTGACCAGATGGTAAAGCATTTTGTTCAGCAATTGCAATCTGAGAAGAGTCTTGTAGGTGAGCTGAATTTCTTTTTAGGTCTTCAAGTAAAACAAATGGAAGACACTATATTTATCTCTTAGAGTAAGTATGCTAAGAATATGGTCAAGAAATTTGGTATGGAGAATGCTGCCACCAAAAGAACTCCTGCTCCTACACATGTCAAGCTATCCAAAGACGTCAAGGGAGAAGATGTAGATCAAAGTTTATACAGAAGAATGATAGTAAGTCTTCTTTATCTAACTGCAAGTAGACCTGACATCACATTTGCTGTTGGAGTGTGTGATAGGTACCAAGCTGAACCAAATATTAGCCATCTGACTCAAGTGAAGAGAATTTTAAAGTATGTGAACAGTACCAGTGATTATGGTTTGTTGTATTCTCATGGAGAGAGTACTATGTTGGTAGGATATTGTGATGCTGACTGGGCTGGAAGCGCAGATGATAGAAAAAGCACTTCTGGTGGATGTTTCTTCCTGGGTAATAATCTTATATCTTGGTTTAGTAAGAAACAAAATTGTGCTTACTTATCAACTGCTGAGACTGAGTACATAGCAGCAGGTAGTAGTTGTACACAATTGGTGTGGATGAGACAGATGCTGAGTGAGTACAATGTCAAGACAGATGCTATGACATTATATTGTGACAACTTGAGTGCAATCAATATTTCTAAAAATCCTATCCAACACAGTAGGACTAAGCACATTGATATCAGACATCATTTCATCAGAGATTTGGTTGAAGAGAAAAGTATTGCTATTGAGCATGTTTCAACTGAGGAGCAATTAGCATATATACTCACAAAAGCTCTTGATATTGCACAATTTGAAAAACTTAGAAGACGGTTAGGCATTTGCCAAATTGAGGAATTGTAGCAGTTATTGTGTGTAAGGCGTGCAGTAGTTATACTCTCTCTCCACAACCGCTCTTTGCACGCCTATCAAGGAAGTAAATCAAAACTTCCCTTAAACAAAACAATCACACGCAATCATCATTATTCCTTACAAAGCTTTTCTGAATCACTCAACTGCTCTATTGCAGCTCCCATTGTCGTTCAAAAATTCTCAAAATCTCATATCTCCAAACATCTCATCTTCACTATGTCTGATTCCACTCAATCTCCAAACTTCCCCCACCGTTCTAGAAACTAATTCACCGGGGAACATGAATACTCAACCGCTTGCAACCATAGTCGAGTCAAAAGCGATCAAACAGCGTCCTAAAGCGCTTGTTGCAAGGAGAAAGAGCACTAGAAAAGGATCAACTTCCTCTGCAACGAAGAAGATCTCGAAACCTAAAGGTAAGAAAACTCCCGCTGTTCAGCGCGTAGGTCTCACCATGCACGATTTGTATTGTAAAGAAAATCCGTTTAAATCAACTGTTGTAGAACCAGATGTTGACACTTCTGTCACTAGATCTGATGAAAAGCCCTCTGAGGGTACTGAAGCGATTGATGAAATCCTAGGTTCTGATAATTCTAAGATAGATGACAATTTGCATGATGAAAATGTTGATAATGCTGGTGTTAATGACAAGACTACTGCTGATGATGTTAATTGTTCTGAGAAAGTTGCTGTGACAGAGGACAATGTTGAACCCTCTACTGATATGCCAGATGCTGTGCCAGATGCTCAAGCATCTTTGGCACAAGCCACTGTGGAGTCTTTGGAGGTTCCAAACACTCCTAAAACTGTGAGGGTTGATGAGAATGATTTTGTTGGTGTTAAGCCCTAGAGGCCAAGACTTTTAGTATTTGTATTGAATTAATTATTAAATATATAAAGTTCTATTTATTAATAACATATAAGGCATTTCTTTCATTGTGTTTGTAAGAGTTCAAAGTAATGAAATCCCTAGAATAGATAGTCCGTTTAGTATTAAGTATGACTTAATCATGAGACTAAATTAAACATAAGGACGCTATTCTTAAAGTATCCGTAGTCAAGCTTTAAGGTGAAATAGGGATAACCTTAAAGCATAAAGACTATTATGAAGATAGACTGATGATCGCATCTCATGGATCATAGGATAAGGAGTTATCAAGTCTTGACATAAGTATACAATATTAAGAGTAATATTTATACTGGATTGACCCGCCATAAGAGTGCTACATGCTAAGTTATGCAAAGTGTCATAAGTCACTCTTATAATGATAAAGGTGTAAACCGCCCTTAGACCTGAAACCACCCTTGTACCCTAGATGTGGAGTTGAGTACTTTGTTGCTGATCTAACGTTGTCCGTAACAGGATAACCATAAAGGCAGTTAATGGGTACTTCACAAAACATGCTATGGGGCAGCGGTGTCCTAGATGGAATTTGCCAATCCTGCATAACAGGATAAATGTCATGGGCCCAATATTGAACTGGACAAAGATGACATCAAGTATGCTTTGTGTTCAATATAGACATAAGAGGCAAAGGGGTAATTGTACACACATATCATAGTTAAGGTTATGTTTAAATCACATGTAATTTCTCATGACTTGGGTAGCAATGATGTGTTGCTAGATACCGCTCATTGTTTATTATATTGAAAGGAAATTTAATATAATTGCCAACGTCATGGAAACCTACAGGGTCACACACATAAGGACAGTCTAATATTGAGATAATTAAGGGACACCGTAAGGTACGGTAGGTATGCAAAGTGATAAGGGTATCACGGTAATTAAACAAACGAGACACACCGTAGCAAACGGTGGGCGCGCGCGCACATGAGCATGTACACTCATGTGGGGCGCGCGCGCCCTAAGATATCTCTTAGGAGATTTTTTGTTTGTTTGTTTTATTTTTGTCCAAGATAAAAGATTTGTCTTGTTACACAAGACAAATATTTCTATATATAGAGAACTCTTGGCAAAAGGAAAAATACACAAAAGCATTAAGAAATATTTTAGAGTTGGAAACCCTAAAATAATTCCTCTCTCAATATTCTTGAAAGCCTTCATAAATAAGGGCTAGCACTCTTTTGAAGGTGACCGTTCGTGTGGACTGAGTAGAGGCGTTGTTCTTCGTCATCAACGCTCGTGATCGAATCTTGTTCGTGGCTTTAAGGATTCTACTTTACTAGAGGTAACAAACCCTAAACACATAACATGCTCATTCGTAAGGATCAAACAAAGGAAAATTTTGAAATTCCGCTGCTTTACCGTAACTATTTTCCTTCAGATTTCCCCAAGTCTCAAGATCAGAATGATGATACTCAGAAAGATGTTAGTCAGGCTGAGACTGTGGATGTTGAACCAATTGATGTGGTTCATGTTGATGAAGTGGAGTCTGAGAATAGATCTCTAGACAAGACTCCTTCTATTGGTGTTGCTCGCAGGAAAAGGAGCAAATCTGCTGCTGTTGCATCTACTACTGGTAAAGATGCTAAGGGAGGAAAGAAGAAAATGGATGATAATGGGAAGAAGCCCGTTGGTCCACCAAAGTCTTGGAGTAAAGTCACTCCCAAGCCTGATCAGAAGAAGAAGAGTCTCAAAAGGAAGGACCATCCTACAGGTGATTCTGACTTTGAGATTGCAGAGACAGATGCTGCCCCATCTGGTGGAGCATCTAGAAAAACTGTCAAGGGAATGAAAGTTCCTTTGGATATTCCTCCATCCCCTCTGGATAATGTTTCCTTTCATCTGGAAAGTGGAGCTACTCGCTGGAAATTTGTTTATCATAGAAGACTTGGACTTGAAAAGGATCTGAAGGCTGATGTGTTCAAGTGCCAAGAGCTGGTTGATGTGCTGGAATATGCTGGGTTGATGAAGACTGTAAAGAATCTGGGTAATTGCTATGACAAACTAGTGAGAGAATTCATTGTCAACATCTCTGAAGACTGTGATGATCCCAAAAATCCTGAGTACAGGCAGGTGTGTGTTCGTGGTAAGTGTGTCAACTTCTCTCCTCAAGTTATCAATGCTTATCTTGGAAGATCTGTTGAGGACATCCCTGAACTGGAGGTAACTGATGACACCATCTGCAAGGCTATCACAGGTAACAAGTTTAGACACTGGCCTGGACATTTGTCCTCTGCAAAATTATCTACATTGTATGCTGCCTTGAACAAAATTGCTGCTAATAACTGGTCTCCAACCACTCACTCAAATTATGTTGCAACTGGTTTGGCTAAGCTTATATATGCAGTTGGTACTAAATCTTCATTTGATTGTGGTTCGTACGTTTATTATCAATTTTTGGAGCAAGCTAAATCTTTTGCTGTGAAGTTTCCTATTCCCTTTCCAACTCTAGTGTGTGGTGTTATTCTCCAACAACACCCTGATATTTTGGTTAGCTCAGATGAGCCTGTTAGGAGACCTAGCCCCTTGGGTTTGGATTGTAAGTTGATATCCCAGCCACATGCTGATGATTTGGCTGGCACATCTGTCCAGTCAACTAGTGTTATGAGTAAGCAGGATATGATTACTAAGCTTACTGAGGTTAGTTTGGATGTTGGTGTGGAGAAGCTAAAGGTTGACAGGGTTATAGCTGCTTTGAAAGCTGAGGTTGAAGCTGAGAATGAGCTTAATGCCCAAGGTCAAGACAAGGAAGAAGAAGGAGGAAATGGAAATGCTTCTGCTGCTGGTGATACTGAGGAAGTGTCTGCTGACTCTGATGATAGTCCTTCTTTCTGATGATTGTCTCATTTTTTTTCTTTTATTACTCTGCACCTGTGTGTGCTCTATGGTCTGTAATAACACTTATTGGGGCCTCTCTGTGCCTCTATGACCTCTGTGACTGATGTGGTACTCTATGACTTTTCCTTATGCATGATATTATGTTTGTCAGAATTTATGGCTAAAAAGGGGGAGTAGTAGTAGTATATGTTAGAAATTAATTTTTCTTATGCCTGAAGATGATCTGTTGCATGCTCTTGAAGTTGCTTGAAGTTGCTATGCTATGTTTATGCATGAAGATGTATGTTAGAATTAAAATTCTTATGATCTGAAGATGCTCTGACACATGCTCTAGAAGTTGCTATGTTGTTTATATGCATGAAGATGTTTGGACAGATGGTCTGACATTTGTCTCATTGAAGTAAGTATGTTATTTTATATGCATGCATGTATTGAGGGGGAGCGCTTGTGTTATATGAATGCATGTGTTGAGGGGGAGCACGTATCTCTGATCTCTATATGTTGTGGAAGAATTATCTTGTTAAGAGTATGTTTTCATCTCTTTATGTGAACCCACTATGTGTGAAATTTTTATCTTGCTATGCTATGTGAGGCTAGGCGTACTATGATATCTGATGATGAATGCCTCTGATGTTGTTACAAGCTATCCTTGTTCAAAGAAATCTCTTGAAGGTAGTTTTATTATATGCCATGATTATTGTGTTGCTTTTGCATGATGTGAACGTGAAGAAGGTCTGTGTATTTCTCCAAGAACTGGCTATAGATTGTTTTCGCCATAAATTTGCCAAAGGGGGAGATTGTTGGGTTTTTGTATGTTGGCTACATTCTTGCAAAAACAACTACTAGCCAAATGCTGAGACACATGCTGAAAGCAAGTGGCACAGCATTGTGTGACCTGACTGTTGCGCGCAAACACGCGCTATATTTATGTTGAAGATCTTCTAGAGATTCTATGGAGTTTTATATTTAACCTAGCGTGCTAATCAAGACGCGCAGGTTTGCTAAGCTGTAATAAGGCTACAGGCCTTTGTATTTCCATAATTAATCTTTATGTATTTTTGGAAATAATATTCTTGCTCATGAAGAATTGTTAGCTGGACCTTTCAACGTCCAAGCTATGTTTTGAAGCCCAAAACCCGTGTTGCTGAGTACTATATATGTATGAAGACAAACCCTAGGTTTGGTGTGTTGAAAACCGTGTGTGTACTAAAGCGTGAGTTTTAGGTTTTCTTGTTAGTTGTGAGTCTTGCGTGTATCTGTTGATTCATGTCAAGTACTCTGTGTTTTTGAGTTGTAATTGTGTACTACTCCTAAGCTGTGAAGTACGGAGTTAGTTGTGTCTTTAGAGTGTGACTCTTCAACCAAAAGAACAATTGATAACAGTGCTGGTTGTACTGTTTGGTAGGAATTGAGACGGGGTCTCATATCTAGGAGTTCCTAGGTAGGGCATTCATTGGTAGGGTCTAGGTGGAAAGACAAGTAGTGAGGCTACGTTGTGCTTTTCACTAGAACTATAATAGTGGAGTTCATTCCTGGATTGGTATCCCCCAGATTAGGATGTTGGGCCGAATTGGGTTAACAAACTCAATGTGTTCTTTATTATTCTGTCACGATTATTTTACTTTGCTACGCTGCGTTTTATTATTACTGTGTGACAAGTGCTCGGACACGTGCTCTAACATTGTGCACAGCATTTGTCTGTCTGGTTGCCAGAATTTCAAAATCTATGTCCATGCATCGGATTCCTGCTAAGGGTTGGAGTTGGTTAAGGTGGAATCTCAGCCCTATGGCATCTGCAATCATAGTCACCAATCCACCAACTAGGATGGGTCCTAGGAACTCGAGGGCTATCTTATACAGGTTGTTCATCATAAAGGTGGCCCCATTGACAGGGCGGGATTGTGAAGCACATAACATTATAAAAAGCTCCTCACGGGACACAGAGGTATTGTTTTCTGCCTTTCCAAAAAGAGTGTGGGCTAGGATTTTGTGGAAGTAGTGGAAAGTTGGGTTGTGTATGTTTTCAGAACGCATGTTTTCATAATCATCATGGCCCTCTCCTGAGATTTTACCCCAGAAATAGTCTAGCTCACGGTAAGGGAACATGTCCTCCTCAACAGATGTGAAAGTATTGGGGTCACTCGGGAAACCTAGGAGGTTGGCCATTGCTAGATTGTTGAAGGTGTAGTCATTATTAAACATTCTAAAGTTTATCAGGCCTCTTCTGAATCCTTTTCCGATCTCATGGTGATAGGAGAATGAGCTTAGGAACTCGAGGGTTAAGTTACGGTAAGAGCTAAACCTCCTCCCTACAGCAAAGCCGGACCAACCGACTTGATTAAGCAAGAACATCACGCTTTCGCGGATCCCTAGCTTTTCCATAATGGCGCTGTCAAGGTAGATGGATAAGTGCATATCTCTCTGAGCTAGAACCTCATAGTCCTTCACCTGTCCTACTCCTCTGAACTTGATATCCGGATTCTCAGCTCGATATATCGTGAAAAAGAAAGAATGGTATCTAAAAAAAGGAAAGAAGAAATTTATACCAAAAATACGAGTGAGAAATAGGATATATAATAGTACCGCTTAACATCTTTAAAACATAATAATGCAGAAAACGAGCAACAACTAATGACACGTGCAAAGATATATTTTTTTTCCTTTTTAAGAATTTAAGCAAAAATAAACCTACATGTGGGTTGCCTCCCACCAAGCGCTTTGTTTAGTGTCGGTGAGCTCGACAGTTTGGTGTTTTATCTCACTTGCGATGGCCTAATCGGGAATGATTTCCATGGCCACTTATCAAGTGCTTTCACATACCCCTCACTTTTTCTCTTTTTCCTCCTATAGGGCAGTTCAACTCTCTTGCCCTATTCTATTATTTTGTGTTTTGGGAGAAAATAAGATTTATTGATTTGAGGCGGGGGTTTTGGTTCAATTTCAGCTGTCCTTCTTTCTTTTGACTTAGTACTTTCACTCACCTTTCCGAATGTTACCCTCATCCTCTTTGCACTATTGCGCCCTCAACCCCATGTGTGTAGATTTTTATATTTTTTTTCTTTCCACATGTTTGGGGTTTTGGGTCCACTCTAGCCTCTACTAACCTTTGGGGAACAAGGATTGGTGGGTTATAGGGAGCAGGGAAAACATACAGTGTTCCCTTATCTACTTCTTCGACTACCTCACTAAGGAGGAGTATCGGTGATGTTTCTTCGATCTCCACTCTTTCCTTGCCAAAACTCTCGACAACATTGTCGTTCTTACTAGACATCTCAATCTCGCTTCCACTTATGTTTGCTACAATGTTTGCTTGCCTCTCGTGTGAGAGTCTTATGGCCGACTGAGCGAGCTGGGAGATTCGCATCTCCATTGACTCTTGGTGAGTCGCTATTGAGTCAACCATATTGTTAGACTATATGGCGATCACTTAGAGGAGGTGAATAAGTGACTCTTTCTATACAACGAGGTTTTAAAAAATATTTCGAGTACGCAGAAGGCTACCGGATCGATAGTCTACTTTGCACCCTTCGATCAAAGGAAATGTAGTATAAGCCTTAGAACAATTAGCGACAAATTGAATTTAGGTTTATGTTTTGTAATCAAAATTCTAGCACAAACAAAATCAACAAGTTTCACAATCACGTTACACAATCACAAATTCAAGTTTCAAATCAATTGAATTGCGGTGAACACTTACGATCACGAATTCAATTGATTCAATTAATCAACAAAACGAAAAAGTAAAAGTGTAGGTATAGAAAGACACAACCAGATGATTAGGGAGTTCCCTTGGCTTTCACGTCGTCCTCGCTTCGGGCCAAGTATGTCTCCCCCCAAATCGTCAAAACGACGATTTGAGCAATTTATTAAAAAACGCTTTGATAGTGCACAATTTACAAAGACTCGAATAACCCTATTCAATCTAATGCAAATTGAGCCAAGTAATCTCAACAATTCTAGAAGCTTCAACCTCTGATTCCAACGTCTCAATCTTGCGTCGTCTTCGTACCGAAAACCTTCGCACCGAACGTCCAACTGATTCCTTCGCTTCCTAGATGTTGAACCTTCAAGATATCGCACAATCTTGAAACCCTTGATGAAAATCCAAACCTCCAACACAACTCAACTCGATCGCAATTCTGATTCACCGCGAATTGCACCGAACGTTATCCACCAAATCAACTACGAACCTTCGATTGATCCCATACTCAATCTCAAATTTGAAGTGACTTGATAGAAGATGAAGAACTTGTGTTGAATAAGTCTTTGATCCAAAATTTCTCTTAAACCTTGATCAAATGTGTTTTTCAGATGGATTCTCACACTTACAACAAACACTCACATTGCCATTTATAGTGAAAATAGAATTGAGCAAATTTAGGCAAAACAGAACAAACATGTATCGATACATACGATGGTATGTATCGATACAAACACCTTGACCAGCGTTCAAATTTGAAATATTTGACCTATGTATCGATACAAACACGAGTATGTATCGATACATATATCAGTTTCTTGAAAACCTGACTGATATGTATCGAAGCATGCAAGCATGATTCGATACACAATGCTTTCTCTGGTGTTTTGAGAGAGTTAGGTGTGTATCGATACATGCAAGCATGATTCGATACACAAGTGATTCTCTGCCCCTGAACACCAGTTTTTATATCGATACAAATGAAGTGTATATCGATACAAAATGCTCAAAATCAGTCTGAAGTAGTTTCAGGACATTTGTATCGATACAAGTATATATGTATCGATACAAAGAACCTTAAAATCAATTTTTCAAAGATTAAAAAATAATTTTTTGCTGTCAAGTTGTTTCTAATGTTGCCAAAATATGTTCTACACTATTTTCATGGGTTTTGACAATTATTAAAACATGGGAGTGAACTGGTGCACTTACATTCTCCCCCTTTTTGATAATTGTCAAAACTTTGCATAAGCTAAACTAAGCCTATACCTAATATGCAATAAAATAGCAATATGTATACAGACGCAAACATCAAGGCTAACCATAAGCACGCTCCTCCTGAGTTGATGCCATAATGCGTTTGATATGTTGATAATCAAGAGTTCTTTCCTTAGCTTGTGCAATCCAAATCTCTCCCCCTTTGACAATATCAAAAATAAGAAGAGAACTTGTTAGAAGTATCAAGTATTAAAGCGTTTTTAACATGGTCATATCGTGCACTTACATTTATCGAAATGCACTTTATGATGAATATCCTAATCAATATAAATACGTACAAGATATGCAAGTATAATCCAATGGCGAAAACCAAATATCATGACAACTTATGGAATGTAGAACAACAAACCAAAACCAACGCATGAATATTGTAACATCATCGTCATTATAAAGAATTAACATATCACAATACGGGACGAAATAAACAAAACATGCAACCAATGCATAAACATAACAAAACATCCATACATAAACAAATTATCCGAAATGTAAAGTCATACAATCCAAAATGTAATGTTGTCCAAAACCATGACAACATTAAAATTATCCGTACAACCAAATTGAAATAAAGAAAGTCATAAGATATAACAGAAGAAATATCGTTCATGCGGTAAAAGAAAATAAAATGCTACAAAAACAATAGTTTAAGCATCATGATCATTCATCCATATTGTCCGAGTTAGGAGGAGGGTTAGGTTGGTAGTAGGCGTGCATTTGAGCTTGCATTTCATCAAAGCAAGTATTTGATCGACGATTTGTGTATCAATAAATATTTATGACCGCAAGTGCACAGTCTCGTCGTGTAGTTTTAAAAGATATCGAATCCACAGGGACCAACAGTCGAGCTACCGTACTTCTACCGTTACGGTGTAAATCTAAGGCTACTGAATAGGGGTTTAGAATTGTTTTAGAATTAAAATTTTAGAATTAAATTAACTAATTAAAGACGGATATCGGTATGTAACTTAATTAACCATCGGGAATTTAATAAATTAATAGCGCGCGAAAAAGGGTTTATTTTTCAGAAGAACTTTCTCAATTTAAAGGTCTAAACCTCACACTCTCGTTTTGTTGATAAAAACCATACTTTCTAAGCTAGGAAATTTACTGTCACTTTTCTACCACCTTAGCTTCGAAAGTATATTTTGAAAATCAATTAGTTCTAATTAATCCTAACGTGGCTCTCGCTCGTTTAAAGATTAATATCAAATTCCTACTATCTAGTTAAAACCTCAAACTCTCGCTCTATTGATTTTAACCTTAGTTGCTTTCTTTTACTCTCGTTCAAAAGCTTGGAATTAAATTAGGAATTTGAATCAGAAAAATAGTTTAATAAATACGCGCTAAATCATTATTAAATTCTCTTCGGAAAATTAATTCACATACCGATATCTAGGAGTTTAGCTAGACATAGTAAAGAAATTAAATAAACAAAAACAGGAAATTAAATAAAGCATAATTAAATAATTAAATAAACACATTAAATAAAAACCTGGAAGTAAATGCTGAATTAACTTGACTGAAATAACTGGAATAATAATCTTGACAGGAAAGTGAAAACAGAACTGAAAACGGATTCCCGGTGTGGAAATACCGTTACAGTTACTGTAACAAGAAACTAAAACTGTACTGAAAATAAAGAAAATAAGGCGTGAAGAATTCTGAAATTGAGCTTCCTATTTATAGAGAATTTTTGCTGCTCCGATCCACAAAAGTAGGAATGGATATGTTTCATTTGATCTCATCCCTTTGGCCGTACGATTAGGAAAAGTTGTTGATCGGACGCGTACTTGCTCCCCACGTTGCGCAAAAATCAGTTTCTACTGGGCTTTCACAATTGGTGGCGCTCGCCACCCATTCTGTGGCGCTCGCCACTTTTGGCTTGCATTTGGTGGCGCTCGCCACCCCTCCTGTGGCGCTCGCCACTGAGCAGATTTGGGGAAATGCCCATTTTTGCTGGGCTCCTTTGTCGGCTGCGCGAATTTGGGCTTTGCACCCCCTTTTTGCTCCGTTTTTGATACTTTTTGCTCAATTCTCTTCTCCGACCTATTTTATTCGACAAAACTAAAAAAAAATCAAATATTAGCATAAAAAGGCATAAATGAAATAAATACATATGCAAATGCAACTAAAATTCACCTAAATTAAGCTAAAAATACGATATGATTTTGTGTCATCAAATTCCCCCACACTTGAACCATTGCTTGTCCTCAAGCATAAAAGAATAGTGAATCGCAAAGCATAAGTAAAAACACATGACACGATCATCCTACTCGTACGTGGTTGCCGGCTAAGCCATGAAAATCAGGTAAAAGTGCAAATAACAAGAATACCGTAATGACACGAGAGACTCCCGTTATGTGAAAACAGACCTGAAGCATTTCCTCTTGACTCTACCTCTCACCTAAGTTTTATTCCCCCTTTTCATTCTAGCGCAATCACATTAAGCCCGTTATCTTGTACACGCCCATGGTGGGAAACCTGTTAGTGATTATGATCATCATATAGCGAGGGGTGCTGATAACATAAGTTTGGTAACCCCTATTTGCTTTACCCACTTCGCAGTTGCAGGGGATCGGATCGTAACCCGCCCTACCAAGTTCAGAATCAGACACCTCTGAACCAACTACTAATGAGTTTCTATACTATGGTATTTTTTTTCCTTCCCATGTTTCAACATTTGCTGAATTTTCATCAATTATTTCAAAGAATCAACCAATAGCATTCATAACATTTATACTCAAAATCATTCACTTATATTCTTCGGTTTCCCACTTAGTTTGTGCCTTGAGATGGTGCCGACTACTAGATAAACTATTAAGGGTTCATTAAAACTCAAGTTCAAGACTTTGTTAAAACTAGTACTCAAATCAGTTTTACACACTTCAGGGAATCTAAGGTGTTAAAACGGTATTGATTTTATCTAACTGTTACCTAAATTCCACAACATAGCCTAGATAGTGCAAACAACCTATATACTTTCAAACAATCAATGCCAAGCATCAGAACTCAACACTTTTGCTTTTCACAAGAAAATTTTTTGTATGGCTCAAGAAATGGGAAAATCAGACAATATCAAAACCAACCACGCAAAATTAACTTAATCTAAGTGAACTAACCTAAGGTTTTATTATGCATGCAGAACTAAATGACTGAAAGTAAAGGAAAGCGATAAAGCTTCTTCCCCCACACTTAAATCGAGCATTGTCCCCAATGCAACGACTAAAGGTGAGTTTGGAAAGGTACAACCTGAGTAGCGAAGCTTTCACAACTGTAAAGTCATCGAGCGTGCTATCTCTTTATTACCTGCAAAATAAAATGAACTAAAAAGGAAAACATTAAATTCAAAATCAGCGGGTTGCCTCCCACCAAGCGCTTTGTTTAAAGTCGGTGAGCTCGACTTCAAAGACGGTGACTTAGTTCACGTGACAGCGGACAGGGCGGATAGGTTAAAATTTACAAGATTAGTGTCACTATCCTTTAAGTTGTAATGTTTCAACCGCTGCCCATTAACTGTGAATGTATCACCAGAGTCACTCTTTATTTCAATCGCCCCATGAGGATATGTCTTAGAAATTGCAAAGGGGCCTGACCACTTTGAGCGAAGTTTTCCGGGAAAAAGTTTAAGTCTTGAATTAAAAAAAGTACTAGTTCTCCTACCTTAAACTCTCTCCTCGATAGACGCTTGTCATGCCATTTTTTAGTTCTTTCCTTATAGATTCTGGCATTCTCATAGGCGTCCAACCTAAGCTCTTCTAACTCATGGATATCTAAGATCCTCTTCTTACCGGCGGTGGTGTAATCAAAATTGAGGGCTTTGATAGCCCAATAAGCTTTGTGTTCTAGTTCCACCGGTAAATGGCATGATTTGCCATAAACAAGCTTGAAGGGAGTGGTCCCAATTGGGGTCTTATAGGCTGTCCTATATGCCCACAGTGCCTCATTCAGTTTTAAAGACCAATCCTTCCTAGAGGTTGCAACTGTTTTTTCTAAGATTTGCTTGATCTCCCTATTGGAGACCTCTACCTACCCACTTGTTTGTGGGTGATAGGGAGTTGCTACACGGTGCCAGACCCCATATTTAGATCAAAGCCTTTCAAAGATCCTAGAGATGAAATGGGAGCTACCATCGCTGATGACAAGTCTCGGCACACCGAACCTAGGGAAGATCTGGTTCTTAAACCGTCTAATCACTACTTGGGCGTCATTAGTTGGAGAGGCAACAACCTCGATCCATTTGGACACGTAATCGACAGCCACAAGTATGTATTTATTCCCAAAAGAAGTTGGGAATGGTCCCATGAAATCTATCACCCATACATCAAATACTTCCACTTCAAGGATGCCATGTTGAGGCATTTCATCGCGCCTAGAGATGCCACCAGCGCGTTGGCACTGATCACAACTCTTTATGGCAGCGTGGACATCTTTCCAAAGAGTGGGCCAAAAGAGGCCAACTTGTAGGATCTTAGCACAGGTTTTGGAAGTAATTGCATGTCCTCCATAGGGCGCAGAATGACAATGAGTGATAATGCTTTTCGCCTCATCTTCGGGGACACATCGACGGAAGATTCCATCGGCACCTCTCTTGAAAAGAAGAGGGTCATCCCAATAGTAATGTTTTAGATCACTAAAGAACTTCTTCTTTTGCTGGTAAGTTAAATCCGGCGGAAGGACCCTTGCCGCTAAATAGTTAACAAAATCAGCATACCATGGCAAAGAGTCTCTTGTGAAGACAGAGTTGACGACTTCGAAGTCGTCTTGAATCAAAGGGTACTCGGAGGCGACACTCTCCATAAGGGCTACCAGCCTCTCATACGGGAAGTCATCATTTATAGGTACCGTTTCAGGCACCATTCCCTCCATTCTTGACAAATGGTCCGCGACTGTGTTGTCAATCCCTTTCTTATCTTGGATCTCTAAATCAAATTCTTGAAGGAGCAAGATCCATCTCAGGAGCCTTGGTTTGACATCCTTCTTGTTCACTAGGTACCTAATTGCGGCATGATCTGTATAGACAATGATTTTGGCACCTATTAGGTAGGAACGGAATTTGTCAACCGCAAACACAACAGCCAGGAGTTCTTTTTCTGTGGTGGCGTAGTTCATTTGCGCAGGGTCTAAGGTCCTAATAGCATAATAGATAGCGTGAAGCTTCTTGTCTTTCCTTTGACCTAGAACCGCGCCTATAGCATAGTCACTAGCGTCACACATGATCTCAAATGGTAGACTCCAATCAGGTGGCTGCATGATGGGGGCAGAAATGAGAGCTGCCTTTAATTGCTTGAATGTCGTTAGGCACTCCTCATTAAAATGAACTCGGCATCTTTCATTAGCAGCCCGGTTAACGGCTTTGTAATTTTGGAGAAGTCTTTAATAAATCGTCGATAGAAACCGGCGTGTCTTAGAAAGCTTCGGACTTCTCTCACAGATTTGGGAGGTGGTCGATTCTCTATGACTTGGATTTTAGCTCTATCTACCTCAATCCCTTTGTTGGACCTATATGTCCAACAACAATACCTTGTTCGGCCTTAGGTTTCCATGGCCACTTATCAAGTGCTCTCACATACCCCTCACTTTTTCTCTTTTTTCTCCTATAGGGCAGTTCATCTCTCTTGAACTTCTCTACACTTTTGCATTTTGGGAGAAAAGAAGATTTACTTATTCGAGGTGGTGGTTTTGGTTCAATTTCAACTGTCCTTCTTTCTTTTGACTTAGTACTTTCACTCACCTTTCCGAGTGTTACCCTCATCCTCTTTGTACTAATGGCTCCCTTAAATTTTCTTTCCCCCAATTTCCTCTTTCTTTTTGCGCTCTCAACCCCATGTGTGTAGATGTTTACATTTTTTACCTTTCCACATGTTTGGGGTTTTGGGTCCACTCTAGACTCTACTAACCTTTAGGGAACAAGGATTGGGGAGATATAGGGAGCAGGGAAAACACACAATGTTCTCTTCTCTACCTCTTCGATTACCTCTCTAGGGAGGGGTATCGGTGATGTTTCTTTTATCTCCACTCTTTTCTTGCCAAAACTCTCGACAACATTATTGTCTTTACTAGGCATCTCAATCTCGCTTTCACTGAAGTTTGCTACAACGTTTACTTGTCTCTCATGAGAGAGTTTTATGGCTGATTGAGTGAGCTGGGAAATTTGCGTCTTCATTGACTCTTGGCCAGTCGCTATTGAGTCGACCATATCGTTGAGCTTCTCTAGGGCTTTGATATATTCGAGATTCCGTAGCCTAATCCTTTCATTTGCGAGGGTTTGTACTCTCATAAATTCTCTAAATTGTCGCTCTAGCCTAGCATTAGTGGAGGTTTCCATAAATTCATTAAATACCGCTAAGAGGCTAGGACTCACGGATTCTTCCGATTCCTCGAAATGTTGGGGATAGTAATTGTACTAAGAGTTAGGGTATTGTCCCTCGAAGTACGGGGACGGTTGAGGTTGGTAGTTATAAGGGAAATTATGATTAGGGTAGTTGAAATTTTGAGGATAGTCATTATAAAAAGGATTTGAGTTATACATCAGATTAAGCTCAAAGGACTTATCCTAAAATTGTTTATTATTATTTTTTTTTTCTTTTCAATTTTTAAATTTAAAAACGCCTTAGTCTCTACGGTGTAACGACGGAGTTACGATATCGACTAAATTGGTCCCCGGCAACGGCGCCAAAAACTTGATCGACGATTTGTGTATCAATAAATATTTATGACCGCAAGTGCACAGTCTCGTCGTGTAGTTTTAAAAGATATCGAATCCACAGGGACCAACAGTCAAGCTACCGTACTTCTATCGTTACGGTGTAAATCTAAGGCTAATGAATAGGGGTTTAGAATTGTTTTAGAATTAAAATTTTAGAATTAAATTAATTAATTAAAGACGGATATCGGTATGTAACTTAATTAACCATTGGGAATTTAATAAATTAATAGCGCGCGAAAAAGGGTTTATTTTTCAGAAGAACTTTCTCAATTTAAAGGTCTAAACCTCACACTCTCGTTTTGTTGATAAAAACCATACTTTCTAAGCTAGGAGTTTTACTGTCACTTTTCTACCACCTTAGCTTCGAAAGTATATTTTGAAAATCAATTAGTTCTAATTAATCCTAACGTGGCTCTCGCTCGTTCAAAGATTAATATCAAATTCCTACTATCTAGTTAAAACCTCAAACTCTCGCTCTATTGATATTAACCTTAGTTGCTTTCTTTTACTCTCGTTCAAAAGCTTTGAATTAAATTAGGAATTTGAATCAGAAAAATAGTTTAATAAGTACGCGCTAAATCATTATTAAATTCCCTTCGGAGAATTAATTCACATACCGATATCTAGGAGTTTAGCTAGACATAGTAAAGAAATTAAATAAACAAAAACAGGAAATTAAATAAAGCATAATTAAATAATTAAATAAAAACATTAAATAAAAACCTGGAAGTAAATGCTGAATTAACTTGACTGAAATAACTGGAATAATATTCTTGACAGGAAAGTGAAAACAGAACTGAAAACAGATTCCCGGTGTGGAAATACCGTTACAGTTACTGTAACAAGAAACTAAAACTGTACTGAAAATAAAGAAAATAAGGCGTGAAGAATTCTGAAATTGAGCTTCCTATTTATAGAGAATTTTTGCTGCTCTGATCCACAAAAGTAGGAATGGATATGTTTCATTTGATCTCATCCCTTTTGCCGTACGATTAGGAAAAGTTGTTGATCGGACGCGTATTTGCTCCCCACGTTGCGCAAAAATCAGTTTCTACTGGGCTTTCACAATTGGTGGCGCTCGCCACCCATTCTGTGGCGCTCGCCACTTTGGGCTTGCATTTGGTGGCGCTCGCCGCCCCTCCTGTGGCGCTCGCCACTGAGCAGATTTGGGGAAATGCCCATTTTTGCTGGGCTCCTTTGTCGGCTGCGCGAATTTGGGCTTTGCACCCCCTTTTTGCTCCGTTTTTGATACTTTTTGCACAATTCTCTTCTCCGACCTATTTTATTCGACAAAACTAAAAACAAATCAAATACTAACATAAAAAGGCATAAATGAAATAAATACATATGCAAATGCAACTAAAATTCACCTAAATTAAGCTAAAAATACAATATGATTTCGTGTCATCAGTATTCACATAGGTTCGAAGCTCATTGGTGTTGGTGTACAACTCTTCAATCCTAGCACTTTGGGCTTGGTAGTTTTGAATGTACTCATTGTAGATGGTGGTATGTTGCATGCTCATATTCCTTAGCGTATCCATCAATTCGTTCCAATTACCACCTTGCTCAGCTTGACCATCACCATCACCTTGTTGCCTAACATTTCTCCTTGGTCTCCTAGCTCTTGGAGAAGCACCTTATCCTTCTTCCTCATTGTCAGATGCAGGTCCTCGGTAGTCATAACCATTGTCATTGTTCAAGTACCAATGCATCTTTATCATTTGAGTATTGCTAAATTTCTGTAGCTTTTCAAGTTTGGTATACTCAATGGGAAGATCTTGTCCAACCTTGAACCTTCTCAAGATGCTAGCAATCAAACTACAATAACCAAAGCTTTGATCACGGCTAGAGTTTCTCAGATCAAACATTCTGCTGACAATATAGAGTGGCCAATCCACTTTCTTATCCTCCATAAGCATATACATGAGATCAATGTCTTTCTTATCCATTCTAGAACTTGCACTTTTAGGACGCAAGATATGACTAACAATCCAATAAATCACTCTTGCGTACACAGTTAGTTTTCCGGTTCCCAAAGTTTCCGGAACATTTCCATTTCTAGTAATGGAGCAAGTAAACACATCAGAATCATAATCAACCGTGCTAAGCTCAGTGTAAGCCAAAAGATCTTCTCCGGTTATCCTAGTACCGGTACTCATTCCAAACAGGTCAAACCACATATTAGCACTAAACTTATAAACCTTACGACCCCAACGGAATTCAAATTCAGCACCATTTCTCTCCTGCAACCCAGCATAAAATATCCTAACCAAGGTATCATTGTATTTGGTTTTAAAACACAAAAACTATCAAGTTGTTCATTCTCAAGAATGTCTACAACATCATTGAGATACATACTTCTAAGAGTTTCAGTATTAACAGATTTCTGAGGCAACACACTCCTAGTTCTACAATATTGCGTGTAAGTAGTAACGCAATCCTTATGAACAAATTCATCTTCTCTAAGTCCAAAATTTGTAACTACTGCAGTACCGCTACTTTCTGCTTCTTTTCCTTTTCTAGACTTAGTCCTAGGTGCCATGATAGAGAATGAAAGAGTATGATTACCTTAACAATATTTGAAGAACTTTGAACACTTCAAAAACCCCAATTGAAAACCTTGTCTTGAATGAGAATAATTGGACACTTGAACCACGGAATTGTTGACGGAATGTTGATGGGCAATGAATTTAAAGTGGTTTAGAGTCAAATATTGTGTGATTTGGTTGAGTTTTGAGGGAGATTGGAGAATTGGGGATGAGGGTTTTTGTTTGGGTTCGGTTGAGAAGAAGAGAGATTATGGTGTTTGATGAATGAATGAATGAAATTTGATACAAATAACTGTTTTTGCGCGTATGTATCGATACAAAATTGTGTATGTATCGATACAATCAAGCGTTCTGCAGCATGTATCGATACATCAGACCATGTCTGTCCCAACCTGAAGAGCTATGTATCGATACAATGGTTGTATGTATCGATACATATCAGTTCATTTTGAAATTCTGCAGAATAACTAACATGTATCAATACAAATTTCATTTGTATCGATCCAAAATGCATTATTTTCAAATTTTCTCAAAACACATGAACTTATAAGTTTAAAAAAAAAAATTATGACTTTCAAATAACATGTATGAATGAAAAGCACATAATCAACAAAGATACATACTTATATATGTGAGCTAAAACATATCAAAGCATATCAAAACATGAGAACACATGTTAAACCATAGATGCAAGATAAAACATTCACATAGATGTATCAAAGTACCAAGTTTAATTATATGTAGATATATGTGTATGTATGCACACAAGGTCACATATAAGAGTAGAACAAACATATACAAAACACATATGAACTTAATATGGTATTTGTAATGACTTTTGTCAAATCCCCATTTTAAACATATGAGTCTCAAAAACTTATAAATATTTTTTAGCAAAATTCTTGGAAATGGAGGATTAGACAACTATCAATACAAACTTCATATTAAGGTGAAAAAGATATGTATATGAAACAAATGTACAAATGCTAAGTAAAAGTATAAAAGCAAAGATAGAGAATAGAATCTTCCCTTAAGTGTTAGATGTAGGAAGTGATCAATTTCCATAACCTTGTAAATGTTGAGTTGAAGCTTTTCTCATCACTTTACTTCTTCATATGTCTTGAACCCCATTGTTGTTGGTATCTCTTGTCAATGGTTCAAGACTTTTTCCCTACAAACTTAGACATTTGAAATAGGTCCCCAACTCATGTTGGGTCCTAGGTGGTTAGTAACAAAATTATTGCTTGATTTAGGTATCAAACACATGAGTATACCATTTCGAAGGGTTTTTCGCGTAGAATCCGGAAAGGAGTTTAGTTTTCACAATAGATGCATATATTTTAACAAAACAGTCACGAAAGTTTTGATCTCAAAAACTCGAAACGGATTTCGCGCAAAATCGAACGAAAGTAGTTAAAGGGAAAGATCATACACACAACCACAGTCACAGAGAAGAAAAAATTACACAAAATGGTGGTCTAGGGAGTTAGAAATGGTTACCTCAAGTTTGAGTTCGAGACGGTTCCGACGTTGGTGGCTTGATGTTCTTTTTGAGCTCCTGAGTTCTTTTGTGAACTTGTGTACCGGTTTAAAGGAGATTTGATTGAAGTTTGGTGGGTTTGAAATTTTGACCGAGAATGAAGAAAAATGGATGGAATGAAGTTTATGTGATGTTGTTTTGAGTGTTTGTTGATAAAAAGATCATGATGATGAGTTGATCTTTGAACCTATTGTGGTGTTTTGGGAGATGATTGTTGATGAGTTTGTGAATTTTATGAAAAAAAATGGAAAAAATGAGGGGGATATGTTGATTTTATTTTGTTGTGTTTGTTCTTCTTCCACTGTGTTCTGTTTTTGGATCCGCCGCTCTCAACCCTCCCCCTCAGTTCTCTCATGTTGTTATGTTAAATAGATGGAAAATAGGGTTTGTGTGATAAAAGAAGGAAAGGGACATTGAGCTTTTGTTGATCAGACTTTAGGTTGAAGGAAATGTAATGAAAAGAAAGCAAGAATACAAAGTGTCATTGTTGCAATGCATTGGATCCCTCCTTTTTTCAATTTTTGAATAATAACAATAATAAGAATAATAATAAGAATAATAATTTTAAAAATAATGATAAGAATAATGATGATAAAAGTAAAAATAATTGATGATAAAATGAGTAATAATAAGATAATAGTGTAAATAGATTAATGATATAAAAAAGGAAAAATTTCTAGCAAAAAGTGATAATAAAGGGAAGAAAACAATGAAGATGAAATAAAATAGTTAATGGTCGGAGATAAAAGGACGACAATATAAATGCGACAAACATTGTATTTTAAGATGGAAAACGAGCGCTATTAAAACAGCGGAGAAGAACGAATGGATGCGATGGTATATAAATATAAAAGATTATTTTGCATTTTAATGCGAATAATAAAGAGAATGGATTTGAGGTCCAAAATTGGGGTACAACAGCTGCCCCTATTTAAGTTTCTTCACCCGGAGAGATGAAGATTAAAATCTTCGTCTAGACGGGATTGAAGAGACTTAAATATAAAACGTGCACCATTTTTGGACCTAAAATCCTTCAACAATGCTTATGATGCAAATATGAATGCATGAAATGCAGATGATGATTTTTTTTTAAAATTTTGTATGAATGTCGTAAAAGACAGACAAAGGAAGAAAACATAGTTAGGACTCCACAGGGGAAGAACATGACATGGCCCGACTAGGAAAATAACAAGATGTGCCCCAAGTCCATTGGAAGAACGAACTCCACTGGGGAACAGTGTGAAATACTGGGGAAAATATTACTTACTATCATGTATGCATTTATAGAAAAAAGATTTGTGTGATCTTTTGGTCTAATGTTTTTGGAAAGGATTCACTGGGGATAAAAACACCCAAGTGTACAAGCTTCTCGGATGACGAGATTGCCACTTGTGATAGTGTGACGGGTGACATACAAGCTTCTCTGATGACGAGATTGTCACTTGTAATACTGTGTACAAGCTTCTCGAATGACGAGATTGCCACTTGTAAAATGGTGTACAAGCTTCTCGGATGACGAGATAGCCACTTGTTAACATGACTGATGACATACAAGCTTCTCAGATGACGAGATTGCTACTTGTTGAATGTAACTGAGCACATACAAGCTTCTCAGATGACGAGACTGCCACTTGTAAAATATGTACAAGCTTCTCGGATGACGAGACTGCCACTTGTAAAATGGGTACAAGCTTCTCGGATGACGAGACTGCCACTTGTTGAATTGGATACAAGCTTCTCGAACGAGGAGACTGCCACTTGTAAAATTGGATACAAGCTTCTCGAATGACAAGACTGCCACTTGTAAAATGGATACAAGCTTCTCGATTGACGAGACTGCCACTTGTAAAATTGGATACAAGCTTCTCGAATGACGAGACTGCCACTTGTAAAATTGGATACAAGCTTCTCGAATGACGAGACTGCCACTTGTAAAATGGATACAAGCTTCTCGATTGACGAGACTGCCACTTGTAAAATTGGATACAAGCTTCTCGAACGACGAGACTGCCGCTTGTAAAATGAACGATGACATACAAGCTTCTCAGATGACGAGATTGCCACTTGTTGATGGTAATTGATGACATACAAGCTTCCCAGATGACGAGATTGCCACTTGTAATAATGGTGTACAAGCTTCTCGGATGACGAGACTGCCACTTGTGAAATTGGATACAAGCTTCTCGAACGACGAGACTACCACTTGTGAAATGGATACAAGCTTCTCGAACGACGAGACTACCGCTTGTGAAATTGGATACAAGCTTCTCGAACGACGAGACTGCCGCTTGTTGTTTTGAATATATGTCCAATCCGGAAACAAACCGGAGGGAAACTGTAAAACAAGACTTTATGTCCAATTGAAGAACAAATTCAACTGGAAATTTTCCTTTTGTTGTAGGAAAAACTGAAACAACCATCTTCCACAAGAGAGGAGTCTAGTGGGGAATTTTTGAAACAAGAGGTGTACACTTATCTGCCTAAGCTGACACTCTAATTGGAGAGAACAACATGCCCAGCCCGACTCTATCTTGTAGACACAGACAAGACAAAAGAGACAGAAATTTGTATATGATGTAACAAGGTATGAATGATGTAAATGTTCATGACACATATAAATGCTATTTTTGAATATATGAAAGTATGTATGAGTGCTTGTATGTTATGAATGTATGTGTATATGTATGTATGTGAAACATCTTTTGACGGACTGAAAAAGTGACCAAACCGGAAACACAAGCCAACGTCGCATCACTGCTCAGGATATCTCTACAAAGTGTAGATGTTATTGTATATAAAGCAAGAGAACTCCTCTCGGGGAGGGAACAACTTCTTTTGGGAAACGACCATTTTAACCGAACGATCCGTACATAAACTTGATTGTACTCAAGACAAAAAATTTCAATCTTCATTGGGGATGTACCTTTTTTGTTGAGATGACTGTTGATATTCTCTTAGAGAAAACATGTTAGCTGTTGATGAATGATCGACGATTTGTGTATCAATAGATTTGATTGACCGCAAGTGCACAGTCTCGTCGTGTAGTTTTAAAAGATATCGAATCCACAGGGACCAATAATCGAACTACCGTATTTCTACCGTTACGGTGTAAATCTAAGGCTAATGAATTTTAGGGTTTGTTTAGAATTTTAGAAATTAAAGAAATTAATTTAAAGGTCGACAATATATTAAAGAAATTAATTTAAAGGTCGACAATATTTCTACCGTATTTTTCAGAAGAACTTTCTTAATTTAAAGGTCTAAACCTCACACTCTCGTTTTGTTGATAAAAACCATACAATCTAGACTAGGGGTTTTGCTGTCACTTTTATACCACCTCAGTTTCGAAAGTATATTTTGAAAATCAATTAGTTCTAATTAATCCTAACGTGGCTCTCGCTCGTTCAAAGATTAATATCAAATTCCTACTATCTAGTTAAAACCTCAAACTCTCGCTCTATTGATTTTAACCTTAGTTGCTTTGTTTTTCTCACTCAAAGCATAGGAGTTTTAAAATTAGGAATTCGAATAAGAAAAATAGTTTAAGTGCGCGCGCTAAATCATCATTAAACTCCCTTCGGAGAATTAGTTTACATACCGATATCTAGGAAATTTAGCTAGACATAATTAAGAAATTAAATAAAGAAAAACAGTAAATTAAATTAAACATAAATAAATAATTAAATAAAAACATTAAATAAAAACCTGGAGAGAATTGCTGAATAAACTTGCTTGAATTAAAGAAGGTAAAATTCTTGACAGGGAATTGAAAACGGAATTAAAATCGGACTTCCGATGTGGAAGAACCGAGACAGTTTACAATGCGGGGAATTTAAACTGACTGAAATAAAAGAAAATAAAGCGTAGTCGGATCAGGAATTGAGTCTTCTATTTATAGAAGAATTTTGAGATGTACGATCCTTAAAAGTAGGAAGAGATATGCTTCCTTGAAATTTATCCAATTGCCGTACGATTAGGAGGACAAAACGGATCGGATGTTTGCAAGTTCCCCACGTCACGCAAAAATTGGTTTTTGCTGGCTTGGGCTTGGTGGCGCCCGCCACCACTTCTGTGGCGCCCGCCACAAGGCTGATGGGGGCAAATGCCCCTTTCTGCTGGGCTCCTTTGGTGGGCTGCGCGGATTTGGGCTTTGCACCCCCCTTTTTGCTGCGTTTTTTGCCCTTTTTGCTCAATTCTCTTCTCCGACCTATTTTATTAGACAAAACTGAAAACAAAACAAATACCCGCATAAAAAGACATAAATGAATTAAAAACGTATGCAAATGCAACTAAAGTTCACCTAAACTAAGCTAAAAATACGATATGATTTCGTGTCATCAAATTCCCCCACACTTGAACCATTGCTTGTCCTCAAGCATGAAAGAATAGTGAATTGCATAGCACAAGTAAAAACATATGACACGATCATCCTACTCATACGTGGTTGCCGGCTAATCTATGAAAATCAAATAACAGTGCAAATAACAAAAACACCGCAATGACACAAAAGACTCCCATTACATGAAAACAGACCTGAAGCATTTCCTTTTGACTCTACCTCTCTCCTAAGTTTCATTTCCCCTTTTCATTCTAGCGCAATCACATTAAGCCCGTTATCTTGTACACGCCCATGGTAGGAAACCTGTTAGTGATTATGATCATCATATAGCGCGGGGTGCTGATAACATAAGTTTGGTAACCCCTGTTTGCTTTACCCACTTCGCAGTTGCGGGGGATCGGATCGTAACCCGCCTTACCAAGTTCAGAATCAGACACCTCTGAACCAACTACTAATGAGTTTCTATACTATGGTATTTTTTTCCTTCTCATGTTTCAACATTTGCTGAATTTTCATTAATTATTTCAAGGAATCAACCAATAGTATTCATAACATTTATAATCAAAATCATTCACTTATATTCTTCGGTTTCCCACTTAGTTTGTGCCTTGAGATGGTGCCGACTGCTTAGATAAACTACTGAGGGTTCATTAAAACTCAAGTTCAAGGTATTATCAAAACTAGTACTCAAATCAATTTTACACATTTCTGGGAATCTCGGGTGTTTAAAACGGTATTGATTTTATCTAACCGTTACCTAACTTTCACAAAATAGCCTAGATAGTGCAAACAACCTATATACTTTCAGACAATCAACATCAAGCATCAGAACTCAATACTTTTGCTTTTCACAAGAAAATTTTTGGTATGGCTCAAGAAATGAGAAAATCGGACAAAACAAAACCAACACGCAAAAACTACTCAATCTAAGTGAACTATCCTAAGGTTTTTATTATGCATGCTAAAATAAATGACTGAAAAGTAAAGGAAAGCGATAAAGCTTCCTCCCCCACACTTAAATCGAGCAATGTCCACAATGCAACGACTAAAGGTAGGAGAGAAAGTGAAAACCTGTGAGACCAAGCTACTGGCGGCCTGGGCCGCGCCTCCTCGTGCGCCTCTCATGCTGTGGAGGAACTGCACCCAACTGGTGAAAATAGTCATCGAACTCGTCCATGCGCAAAGTCATGTCCGCCATGCCATCAATCAAACCACGCTGGTCAACCTGGAACTGCTGCATCATCACCATCATCTCTGTCTGGCGCGTCTGGATATCCTGAACATGCTGGTCTCTCTGGGAATCAAGTATAGAGCGCTGCCTCATTTCATCCAAAATAGTATCAAGGGTGGCAGACCCGCTCTCATGACCAGCTCCAGAAGAAGTACCTGTAAAATAGCCAGAAGAAGTGTGTGTGGTGTGTGCGTTAACGCTCGGACCCTCGCGCTCCTCCTCCTCGTGCTCGTCACTCTCTCCCTCATCAACAGGTGTGTTTGGCACCATCCATTGGGGAACAGCAGGGTCGGGGAGGAAACGGTAATTGTCTCTGGTGCGCACATTTATGCGTGCGGGGTCAGGGAGGATGACATCGGGGCAGGCTCTGTTATCAATCATCAGAATGAATTTCCCATCACCCCTTGTTTTCACTAGTTTCATATTGCGTACCATATCTAGATCAATGGTACGGGACTCAAGTGGGGTGAGGGTAGAAAGTTGTGCCCCATGGTTTAGCAAGCGTGCTAAGGTTGTGACAAGACCACCAAAAACAATTGCCCCTTTTTGACTTAACCATTGAAAACATGTGATACATCATAAGTCGGGCAATATTGACCTTTTCTCTTGAAACGCTGTGAGTGAATAACAAAAATAGCTCTTTTTCATTGACCTTGTTAGAACTATAACGACCAAAGACGGTGCAGGCTAGTAATTGGCGAAAGTATCGGATAGCGGGGTTTTGGATTAGGGACGCTCTATTTCCTTCAAAACTATTTGTCTCCTTACCGGTTAAACCCCACCAAAGTGCTCTCGCAGCTTCTAACCACCCCACTTGTGTTGGTAACTCATCTAGTACTCCCTCGCCGTGTGGTAGGTGCAACAACCCGGCTAACTCATCAAAGCTAAAGTTGTAATCAACATTAAACAAACGGAACTTCACACGGTCGGGGGTAGGGTTAAGTTCTAGAGAACTAAGGAACTCCGCGGTAAGTTGGACATAAACGGGGTCCTTAAAAGAAAACAAAAAGTCTAGTCTGAATGATCGAATCAAGTATTGCACGCTATCTGATAATCCTAAAGTTTCGAGGCAAAGATCATCGGCATACCTCGTGGGTTCGTACTCCTTTTGGAGGAGGAGTCGGTAGAGCCTAGCTTGCCCTCCATTTTGGAAGTTGATTGCATACTCCTCTTGTTGTGCCATGACCTTTACTTACCTTAGCTTGAAAGACTCTTAGTAAAAATGAAAGGAAGAAACTCTCTGTGAAATGAGAACTATGGTGTGAAGTGAGTGTATCATGAAATGTGAATTTATAGTGGAAAAAAGTGGAAATAGTGTAGTGATGTGTAGTTGGAAAATTGAATGAAAACTTAATGATGTTGTCTACATTACAGAGAGAATCAATTCGTTTCCAAACCTTTAAGGACAAAAATCATTCAATACAAATACAGGCTTACTGTAACACGCTTCTTTCTGCACAAAATTTGCCAAAATCATGTATTTTCATTCTGTGGCGCGCGCCACCAGTTTCATGGCGGCCGCCACAAGGCCAATTTTTGTGAATCTTGGCCATTTTCGTCTTGTAGCGTGTTGTTGTTCAATTGAATCAATACCTATACCTGTCTAAAAGAAATAGCACAGCTTTGCACACAGTTGAATTTAGTTCTAACAGGCTAAAATTTGCACAATATTAAATTTCTATCACAGAGCAATTATTCACAAGAAAATGCATATGAGCACACAAGAGTATAAAAACAAACGGTTTCTCACAGGAGTTTTTATTCATAAACTTAATCAATTTAAATATAGTCATTGCAAATTTTCTGAAAATCAAATCATACTACTAATAAAGAAAATTTCCTAGGATTTATTTATTCTAAAGCAAGGAAAATTAAATAAAAATCCTAGGAATGCGGTAAACACGTTGGGACGGTCCTAGCCACTACGATTATGTTCGACTTCATTCACCACAAAGCCTAACTCATCCCAAATATTCTCTACTTGCGCGGCGGCGGTATCCAAGAAAGCATAAAATTCCGCGCGCAACTTAGTCAGCTCGGCCTCCATTGCATTAGCTTTAGCTTGCAATGCTTCGAACATAGCCAAAGATACGGTCGGTGGCCCCACAGGGGCAGCAAGAGCAGAAGTAACAGGAGAGGTAGCAGTAGGAGTAAAACCATGAGATTCACTTGGATCAGATTCAGAGAGATCGGTGTCAAGGTCTAGGTAGGCTTGGGGTGAAGATGGAGGTGTCAGGGGTGTATATTGTGGTTCTTCCAAATCATAAAGCCAATTGTTTTTGTCATGAATGCTCGTTCTCTGGTTAGGCAAGGTAAAATGGGGCATGACTTGGTTATTGATGAGGAGGTCAAACTTGTCGGCTCCTAGATTTCCTATAAGGCCACGATTGAAGCAGAAGTTTATATCCATGCGTCGGATTCCTCCCAAAGGTTGGAGCTGGTTAAGGGGGAATCGCAGTCCAATAGCATCGGCAATCATGGTAACTAGGCCACCTATCAGGATGGGTCCTTGGCACTCAAGGGCTATCTTATGTAGGTTACTCATCATAAAGGTGGCCCTATTGACAGGTCGGGACTGTGTAGCACATAACATGATAAAAAGCTCCTCACGGGACACAGAGGTGATGTTTTCTTCCTTTCCGAAAAGACTGTGGGCTAGGATTTTATGGAAGTAACGGAAGGCTGGGTTGTGTATGTCTTCAGAACGAATGTTTTCATAATCAGCAAACCCCTCTCCTGAGATTTTTCCCCAAAAGTAGTCTAGCTCACGGTAACGGAATATGTCCTCCTCGACAGATGTGACAGCATGTTGATCACTCGGAAAACCTAAGAGGTTGGCTATTTCTTGGTTGTTGAAGGTGTAGTCAATGTTGAACATTCTAAAGTTTATAAGGTCTCTTCTGAATCCTTTTCCAATCTCAGGGTGATAGGAAAATGAGCTTAGGAACTCGAGGGTTAAGTTACGGTAAGAGCTAAATCTCCTTCCCACAGCGAAGCCGGTCCACCCGACCTCATTAAGCAAGAACATCACACTTTCTCGGATTCCTAACTTTTCCATAGTAGCATTGTCAGGGTAGATGGATAGGTGCATATCTCTCTGAGCCAGAATCTCATAGTCTTTGGCCTGTTCTACTCCTCTGAACCTGATATCATGATTCTCAGCTCGATACATCGTGTAAGAAAGAAAGGTATCTAAAAGAAATAGATTTGAAAATACATACCAAAAATATGAGTGAGAAATAAGATATATAATAATACCGCTTAATTTTAAAAACATAATAATTCAGAAAAACAAGCAACAACTAGAAAAAAAAATAAATAAAAAAAACTTAAACCTACATGTGGGTTGCCTCCCACCGAGCGCTTTGTTTAGTGTCGGTGAGCTCGACAGTTTAGAGTTTTACCTCTCTTGCGGTGGCCTAATCGGGAACGATTTCCATGGCCACTTATCAAGTATTCTCACATACCCCTCACTCTTTCTCTTTTTTCTCCTATAGGGCAGTTCAGCTTCCCTGCCCTCTTCTATTATCTTACGTTTTGAGAGAAAAAAGGATTTACTGATTTTAGGTGGGGGTTTTGGTTCAATCTCAGGTGTCCTTCTCTCTTTTGTTTTAGGGCTTTTATTTGCCTTCCCAAATGTTACCCTCATCCTCTTTGCACTAACGTTATCCTCAAATTTTCTTTCCCCTAATTTACTCTTTCTATTTGCGCCCTTATCCTTATGTGCATTGATTTTTACATTCTTTTTCTTTTCACATGTTTTGGGAATTGGGTCTACTTTAGCCTCTACTATCTCTTGAGGAACAAGGATTGGTGGATTGTAGGGAGCAGGGGAAACATGTGGTGTTTCCTTCTCTACCTCTTCGACTACCTCACTAGGGAGGATTACCATCCTCACTAGGCCTCTCAATCTCGCTTTCATTAACATTTGCTACGACGTCTACTTGTCTCTCGTAAGAGGGTTCTATGGTTGTTTTGGTGAACTGGGTGATCAGTGTCTCCAGCGACTCTTGGGAAGTCGTTGTTGAGGCAACCATGGCGTCGAGCAGCCTTTGGGTTTCGAGACTGTTTTGTCTAATCTGTTCATTTATAAGCTCGTGTTCCCTCATTATTTCTCTAAGTCGGCGCTCTTGACTAGCCTTAGCGGACTTTTCCATAAATTCATTATATGCTGCTAATAGGCTAGGACTGACAAATTCTTGAGGGTTTGAATATGGAGGATAGTAACTGTACTGAGAGTTAAGGTATTGTCCCTCGGAGTATAGGGACGGCTGAGGCTGGTAGTTATATGGGCAATTTTGATTAGGGTAGTTGAAATTTTGAGGATAGTCATTATAAAAAGGGTTTGAGTTGTACATTTAAGCTCAAAGGACTATCCTAGAATTGTTTATTATATTTTTTTTTTTTTTTTTCGATTTTTAAATTTAAAATGCCTTAGTCTCTACGGTGTAACGACGGAGTTACGATATCGACTAAATTGGTCCCCGGCAACGGCGCCAAAAACTTGATCGACGATTTGTGTATCAATAGATTTGATTGACCGCAAGTGCACAGTCTCGTCGTGTAGTTTTAAAAGATATCGAATCCACAGGGACCAATAATCGAACTACCGTATTTCTACCGTTACGGTGTAAATCTAAGGCTAATGAATTTTAGGGTTTGTTTAGAATTTTAGAAATTAAAGAAATTAAATTTAAGAGTTTAAATTAATTAAATAAAAGCGGGATATCGGTATGTAACTTAATTAACCATCGGGAATTTAATGAATTAATAGCGCGCGTGAAAAGGGCTTATTTTTCAGAAGAACTTTCTTAATTTAAAGGTCTAAACCTCACACTCTCGTTTTGTTGATAAAAACCATACAATCTAGACTAGGGGTTTTGCTGTCACTTTTATACCACCTCAGTTTCGAAAGTATATTTTGAAAATCAATTAGTTCTAATTAATCCTAACGTGGCTCTCGCTCGTTCAAAGATTAATATCAAATTCCTACTATCTAGTTAAAACCTCAAACTCTCGCTCTATTGATTTTAACCTTAGTTGCTTTGTTTTTCTCACTCAAAGCATAGGAGTTTTAAAATTAGGAATTCGAATAAGAAAAATAGTTTAAGTGCGCGCGCTAAATCATCATTAAACTCCCTTCGGAGAATTAGTTTACATACCGATATCTAGGAAATTTAGCTAGACATAATTAAGAAATTAAATAAACAAAAACAGTAAATTAAATTAAACATAAATAAATAATTAAATAAAAACATTAAATAAAAACCTGGAGAGAATTGCTGAATAAACTTGCTTGAATTAAAGAAGGTAAAATTCTTGACAGGGAATTGAAAACGGAATTAAAATCGGACTTCCGATGTGGAAGAACCGAGACAGTTTACAATGCGGGGAATTTAAACTGACTGAAATAAAAGAAAATAAAGCGTAGTCGGATCAGGAATTGAGTCTTCTATTTATAGAAGAATTTTTGAGATGTACGATCCTTAAAAGTAGGGAGAGATATGCTTCCTTGAAATTTATCCAATTGCCGTACGATTAGGAGGACAAAACGGATCAGATGTTTGCAAGTTCCCCACGTCACGCAAAAATTGGTTTTTGCTGGCTTGGGCTTGGTGGCGCCCGCCACAAGGCTGATGGGGGCAAATGCCCCTTTCTGCTGGGCTCCTTTGGTGGGCTGCGCGGATTTGGGCTTTGCACCCCCCTTTTTGCTGCGTTTTTGGCCCTTTTTGCTCAATTCTCTTCTCCGACCTATTTTATTAGACAAAACTGAAAACAAAACAAATACCGGCATAAAAAGACATAAATGAATTAAAAACGTATGCAAATGCAACTAAAGTTCACCTAAACTAAGCTAAAAATACGATATGATTTCGTGTCATCAAATTCCCCCACACTTGAACCATTGTTTGTCCTCAAGCATGAAAGAATAGTGAATTGCATAGCACAAGTAAAAACACATGACACGATCATCCTACTCATACGTGGTTGCCGGCTAATCTATGAAAATCAAATAACAGTGCAAATAACAAAAACACCGCAATGACACAAAAGACTCCCATTACATGAAAACAGACCTGAAGCATTTCCTTTTGACTCTACCTCTCTCCTAAGTTTCATTTCCCCTTTTCATTCTAGCGCAATCACATTAAGCCCGTTATCTTGTACACGCCCATGGTAGGAAACCTGTTAGTGATTATGATCATCATATAGCGCGGGGTGCTGATAACATAAGTTTGGTAACCCCTGTTTGCTTTACCCACTTCGCAGTTGCGGGGGATCGGATCGTAACCCGCCCTACCAAGTTCAGAATCAGACACCTCTGAACCAACTACTAATGAGTTTCTATACTATGGTATTTTTTTCCTTCTCATGTTTCAACATTTGCTGAATTTTCATTAATTATTTCAAGGAATCTACCAATAGTATTCATAACATTTATTTGATGTCAAGTATTAATTGGCAAGAAAAATTATTTCTTTTGAAGAGTATTTTTGATAAAATGCATATGTATGTTTTTGAAATTGAATATTTTGTGGTGGAAGCACATATGGTGTGTATAAAAGATAATTACTGATTAATCAAACAGGAGGAGTCAGCTTAACAATAAATTTGCCGAATATGCTTTCACAATGAACCTAGTTTCAATTAGGTCTTTTGTATGTTATAACGTGGTTGGGCTCACGGTTTTTCAAAAAAGATTGTTAGGCTCAAAATTTATTTAGTCCCACCCATTCTTCTTGATGTCCTTCATTCCTAAGTTCAATTAATTCAACTGATGCACTCAGTCGACAAGAGAAATTTTTTGGCAATGATTTTTGAGGTTGACACTTTGGTAGAAGCTTTATTGATATCCTTTTTGTTGAATAGACATTGATGAGATTTCTTGAAGTGACAGTCACTTTTGTTTAGGAAGTTGTTCCTATTTTATGAATCATTCTTTATTTGTATGGACTAGTTCTTTTCGAACTTTGAATTTGTGGTCCATCACGATGCCCCTCTTTTTGTGTGGGCTTTTTTTTTTTTTCTATTTATTCACTCTCTCTTTTTTTGTACTCTTTTTTTTGTAATCACTCTGTTTTTTTTTTGTATAACCTTTATAAGATGAAGATTGCGACTGTCGTATAAATTGTTGTGAGTCTCATCTCTTGACAGCTTCCTTTGTCTGAGTAAAGCATTGTGATTAAACCTCTAATTTGGTATGACAAGATGAATTGATTCTCTTGTATCAAGATGCATCATCAAATTAATTGAAAGACTACCCTGCCCCAGGCTCAAGATTAAGGGTTCAGAAAAATAGAAAGAAACACCGACTTCAGGCTCAAAGGGGCTGATTACGGATTATCTCCTTATATCTCCACTGTTTGGGAAGACAAGCAATGCCTTACATCGTCAACTAGGTTTTTCACCATTGAAAGCATATATCAGCAAAAATTAGTTATTTATATTCATCATCATCGCTCCAAGTTTGTAAGTAACAAAGCAAGAGAAAAGAGTGAATACAAATGGACGAATTCAAAAAACATGCATGTTTATTATATTAAAAGTACTTGACAAAAGACATAATGTTACAAGCAAACAAATGCTTGACAAGAAAGAAATAAAAGCCTAGTGATCATAGGGGATGAGCTTCCTTGTATCACTGACTTAAAAAAGAGTAGCAGAGCAACATCAATAACAACCCAATTGCAACAAATCATTCCATGTATAACAAAACTGGGTCTATATCCTCGAAAGAAAATCTGTTATCCCTCACCAACTTTTGAACTTTAGATTGTAGAAGATAACAATGTTCGATGTCATGGCCAGGTGCCCCTGAGTGAAAAGCACAAGAGAGCTCTGGTTTGTACCAATAAGGCAATTTTGCAGGTACCCGAGGCGGTGCTCTTGTCTCAATCAACTTTCTCTCAAGCAAAATAGGAAGCAGATTTGCATGTAACATAAGGATCGATTCATATTGAGATGACCTCTTTGGAACAGGATCTTGTTTGTTTGACCTTTGTGAAACCAGTTGTTGATTCTGATTTGGAACCTGTTGTGGAGCCTGTTGGAGAGGCTGTTGTCGAGACTGTTGTTGAATCTGATGCCTTTGTTGAGATTGGAAAGGCAAAAATAGTTGTTCGAGAAGAAGATGGTGGTTATTTTGTGCCACCATTAAGGAAATGATCAGGGCATTTTTCTTTTCCAATTCTGCCTGAAGTGTGATGACTTCTTCACGAAGCTGAGTATTCTCTTGTTCAACTGCTTCCATTATTTTCTCTTGATTAACACAAGTGTTGACTTGCAAGTTGAATTTGCACAAGAGCGTTAGACCACTCAGAAGAAGACACAAAGCTTAGACTCTTTTTTTTTTTTTTTAAGAAGGCTATGAATGCACAATGATGCATGAGAAAGAAAGTTTTGTTTTGTTTTTGATTTTCAAACAACTTTAGGATATGAATCATAAAGGACCTCATTTTTGTTTGTAAATGATCAAAAGAGTTTTTTCAAAGCAATCTCCCCTTTTTTTTTTCAAGGTCCATGATGATTGTGAAGTTTATGAAGAAATTCCTCTAAGTCCTTTGAAAACCAATGGAAAGAGTTTTTCTTTTTTTTTTTGGGATGAATGAGATGCATGGATGTATAGATGCAACAATCACAAACATAAGAAAACATGGTTGGTTGAGATATCACAAAGTTGGAGTCAAAAGGTAAACCACCCACAATGTATGAACTATTGGCTTTCTTCTTTTCGTAACACGGGTTCTACAAAGTTCCCAACGTCATCAACTTTCCTTATTGAATACCAATGTCCATAACTGAACTCACGGCCAAATGAAATATCCAAGGGAAAGTCTCGATTGAGCGTGGTATCGCGGAACAACTAATCCGAGAACCTCTCGGCTTAGCCATCGCACCACGTCTTAAAAAGGCCAAGATGGGTTAAAGGTGTCTAAAGGTCCACAACATCCTCAGAATACACATCATAGCAACATCTACGTGAGCCTCACGCCGAAAAGAATACTACAACATGATCCCTCCATTGTGCGTGATTTCATCACTTGTGATAATGTGCGAGACTGAACATTCGCCCATTCACTATGATCATACCACAACTATCTTATGGTTCACTCAAGCTCGGGTCAAGCTTATCTCAACTCATGAACCCCCCCCCCCCCCCACAATATATATAAAGCATGTAAATAAATAAACACATATAATCACATAAGTTAGGTTCAACCCTCTTAAGGAGAGAATCCCCAGTGAAGTCGCCATTTTTCTGTTGCGGGATTTTTGAGACATACCCCACTACAGTTTGATCTTTCATTTGCAAACAGAGGGGAAAGAGTCGAAAACCTAAAGAGAAAGAGATTCTAAGGTACGGGGGTTAGTTGCGCTTAAGGAAGGTGTTAGCACCCCAAGCGCCCATGGTATTCCATGGTAACCTCTTATATGTTTTTGTGCTTTTCTGATACATGCTTTTAAGAATGGAGGGAGAAATTGTATAGAGGAAAAAAGAAAGTGGAAAAAAATTAAGAAAATTTTATTTCATAAAGTAAATAAAAGAAAAGAAGTGTAAATATTTTTTTGTTTGTAAAAAAAAGATTTTCGAGAGAAGTGTAATTGTTGAGAGAAAGAGATTGTAAGAAAAGATGTTGTAAAGAAATTGTTGTAAAGAAAAGAAAAAAGTTGTTGTTTGAAAACGAAAGTGTATTCATTTTTTTTTGTGTTTGAAAGAAAAGAAGATTGTAAAGAAAATAAATTGTAGATAATATTATGTTAAAGATGATTATAAGGTGAGCTTGCATTTGTCTTATAAGAGGATCGCACGTTTGTTTTGACAAAAAGATTTTTCGTTTCAAAAAGTCTCGTAATCAATTTAAAATCAATTACGAGTCCTCTCTTTTGGAAATGAATTTTTGGCGTTGTGTGTGATGTGTGAGCTAGGAAAGCAACAAAAGCGATAAATAAAGTCCTACGCTATTACAACCCAATTGAATAATTTATTTACAACCATATCGAATTAAAATGAATAAATAATAATAATAATAAGCAATAGATAAATAAATAAATAAATAGCAATGCATAAAATAAAATGCAAATGCGAAAAATAAATATGGCAATGAATATGTACACAAACAATTAAGAAGAGAAATCATAGCAAGATATTATATTCTACTTAAAGGTGAAGTGTGTGAAAAAAGGTACAAGAGGCAAAGACATGATAATGGAAATTTTTAGAGTCATTCATAGTAACAAACAAATCTAACTAAAACACAAGCAAAAAAGAAATTTTATTTAGCAAAAGAGATGTTTTTATTTTATTTTTTTATGAAGAGAATGAATTTAGGCCAAAAGAAGGTCCTTCACTATTAATGCTAATGTTAGAGCTCAATGATTTTATAAAGTAAAATATTGTCTCTAACACGCATTTTTAAATGATGCAATGTCCTAACCTAAATGCAAATGCATGTATGCATGTAAAAAAGTAAAGTGAAGTTGTAATGTAATGTCATGTAAAAATGCAAAATGTAGATTGTGATATAATTGTAAAAGGTAGTGTTTCAAATGCATGTATGCATGAAGGAATGTGTAGTGAAATTGTAATGCGATGTAAAAAAAGTAGTGTCAAATATCATGTAAAATGTGATGTAATGTAAAGTAGAGATGTAGTGTAAAGTGTCATGTAAATTGTGATGTAAAGTGGATGATTGTAAAATAAATGCATAGTGCAAATGTCCCTAAACATGAATATGTATGCATGCAACTATTATATGAAAAGCTAATTATGAAAACAAACAAACAAGTGGTGATCATACTAATACAAGAAAACATTAACAAAATATGTAAAATTAAAATTTAGACCTCAAGAGAGATCCTTAAATATTAGTGTAAAAATCTGAACTCAATAAGCTTAAATAAGCTATTATCCCAAATAATCACTTATTGAATAAGCTAGTACTAACAAATGAAAATAAGCAACTAATAATAAAATAAAATTGAAATTTAAATCTCAAGAGAGATCCTTAAATATTAATGTAAATTTAGACTTAATAAGCTTAAATAAGTTATTGTGCCAAATTATCACTTATTGTAATAAGCTAAAAAACAAACAAAATTGTAGTGGTGTAGCAGTAAAATGGGGTGTAAAGGTAGTAAAAAAGAATATTAACCAAACAATTCAGGCCCAAAAACCAAATTAAACCGGACCGGGTCGGGTTGACTCGTGGGTCAACCCAGACCCGGTCACCACAAATCAGAAATAAATAAAAACACACACGCGCGCCAATCGCTGCGCGGCACGTGGCAGAGGACCTCCTTCCTTCAGCGAGTCATGACTCACTGAGTCACTCGTCCACCATGGCCGAGTTTGGAGCTCAAGAGCAAACAACACAAAAATCAAACGGTCACCGAATCAAACACATGAGTATACCATTTCGAAGGGTTTTTCGCGTAGAATCCGGAAAGGAGTTTAGTTTTCACAATAGATGCATATATTTTAACAAAACAGTCACGAAAGTTTTGATCTCAAAAACTCGAAACGGATTTCGCGCAAAATCGAACGAAAGTAGTTAAAGGGAAAGATCATACACACAACCACAGTCACAGAGAAGAAAAAATTACACAAAATGGTGGTCTAGGGAGTTAGAAATGGTTACCTCAAGTTTGAGTTCGAGACGGTTCCGACGTTGGTGATTCCGGCGTTCCAGCTCGCGTTTCCGGTTGGCTTGATGTTCTTTTTGAGCTCCTGAGTTCTTTTGTGAACTTGTGTACCGGTTTAAAGGAGATTTGATTGAAGTTTGGTGGGTTTGAAATTTTGACCGAGAGTGAAGAAAAATGGATGGAATGAAGTTTATGTGATGTTGTTTTGAGTGTTTGTGTTTGTTGATAAAAAGATCATGATGATGTGTTGATCTTTGAACCTATTGTGGGGTTTTGGGAGATGATTGTTGATGAGTTTGTGAATTTTATGAAAAAAAATGGAAAAAATGAGGGGGATATGTTGATTTTATTTTGTTGTGTTTGTTCTTCTTCCACTGTGTTCTGTTTTTGGATCCGCCGCTCTCAACCCTCCCCCTCAGTTCTCTCATGTTGTTATGTTAAATAGATGGAAAATAGGGTTTGTGTGATAAAAGAAGGAAAGAGACATTGAGCTTTTGTTGATCAGATTTTAGGTTGAAGGAAATGTAATGAAAAGAAAGCAAGAATACAAAGTGTCATTGTTGCAATGCATTGGATCCCTCCTTTTTTCAATTTTTGAATAATAACAATAATAAGAATAATAATAAGAATAATAATTTTAAAAATAATGATAAGAATAATGATGATAAAAGTAAAAATAATTGATGATAAAATGAGTAATAATAAGATAATAGTGTAAATAGATTAATGATATAAAAAAGGAAAAATTTCTAGCAAAAAGTGATAATAAAGGGAAGAAAACAATGAAGATGAAATAAAATAGTTAATGGTCGGAGATAAAAGGACGACAATATAAAATGCGACAAACATTGTATTTTAAGATGGAAAACGAGCGCTATTAAAACAGCGGAGAAGAACGAATGGATGCGATGGTATATAAATATAAAAGATTATTTTGCATTTTAATGCGAATAATAAAGAGAATGGATTTGAGGTCCAAAATTGGGGTACAACAATGGGGAAGTGATAGTTACAGGGTCTCAAACGCGTATAATTTTCTTATAGAAAGTGACGAAGAGCATCCGTTTTGGGCTGGAGAGATTTGGAATCCTTTCATTCCGTCAAATTTTTCGATTCTAGCGTGGAGGTTATTCCAAAATAGACTCCCTACTAAAGAGAATCTATTGAGGAGGGAAATATTTATAAATTCATCTTCTCTTTGTGTTAGTGGATGAGGCAAAGCTGAAATGGAAGAACATGTTTTATTCAATTGTCCTATTTTGGCAACAGCATGGAAAGAGATAGTGAGGTGGCTTCGTGTTCAAGTGGCATTCGCGAAAGGAGGATATGAGCACTTTCAAATGTTTAAAGGCTTAATACCGGGCAAAGGTAAATTTAAGGAGGTTCTAAGTATAATTTGGCTTGCAACTATTCATTCTATTTGGAAGGCTAGAAATGAAATGATTTTTAATCAGGCTGGTTTTAATTGGGAGAAGGTTGTGGAGGAGATTAAACTTTCTTCTTGGAAAACTTTAAAAGCTCGCTCTAAGGAATTCACTTGTAGTCTTCATGAGTGGATTTCAAACCCTTTACTATGCATGGGAGTAGGAGGAACATTTTAGTTTAAAGTTCCATGTTGTCTAACAGCTTTGTTCTGTCCTTTTGTTTGTTAGTTTTTGGTTTGGTTTTCTGTCGCAGTGCAGGTGCAGCTTCGCGGTTTTCTCCGGCTTGTTAGATTTCTTCGCAATCCTTTTGGTTGCATCCTAAAATCCTTGCTCAGCTTGGCGGTTATGTAGCCCCCTCCGCTGCGTTATCGGCCTCCTTTTGTGACAAGGAACGGGATCCTATTAGGCTGCGTTAGATCTCTTATCCCATTGCTGGACTGGTTGTTGTTGTGGCATGTTAAGACTCTCGTCAAGCTTCTGGTGGTGGAGGATTTGTTCAGTTTGCGATGGTTCAATTTGTATTTAGATCTAGAATCATTTTTTAGGCTGATTATATTTAGTTTTGAGGTGTGCTTTGCTGAGGTGTTTTGTTTTGTTTTAAATTACTTTATGTGTGTTAGTTGTGTTGGGGCCTGCTATACTGTTTTGAACTCGAGCCTTGGATGTATTGTGTTTTGGCATCTCTTATGGCTCTTTATAATATAATAATTTTCTTTGTTGTTGCAAAAAAAAAAAAAAGAATAGTAAAAGTCATTTCTAATATATAGAAACTGATAAATTAAAAATATATATATAAATGATCATAAGTAATAATAATACTAAAAGATTATATATACATATAATTTTTTTCTTATGTTCAGCAATGTAATGATGAAGGAGCACATATGTATTTTCATTTTTCTTTTATAATTTGATTCTCTTTTTTCATATTAATACAAAAAAATTATATATACATATAATTTATTTTTTTATGTATAGCAATGTAACGATCTGTTTATGCTGATTTTTGGTAAACAACCGCTAGTTTGCAATGCTTGAGAGACCAACTAGAGAATCTCGGGACATGTTTGTGCATTTATTGTTCAAGTTTGAAAATAGCAATGTTCATTAATGTAAGTGAACAAGTTTGATTTGAAAAAATAAAAGAAAGTAAATAAAACGTGACTTGCTTGACAAGAAATGTAAAAATACTCAGAATGAGTACGTATTGACAAGAAAAGTAAATAATTCAATGAATTAAAAGGCAAAGAATGTAAATGAAAGCATGTAAATTGCATGAAATGTAAATTGCATTGAATTTAAAAGAGTTTGATCACAAGATCATACATTTTGCCTTGTTATTCCTTTCGCCCGAAACGCTTTGGGTACTCAGAATGTTTAAAGGTTTGCAAGTATGAGAAATTTGTGATAGAAATTACATCAAATGAACTAGTATTTATAGATAAAAACTAATGCTATCTAGTAACGACTATCTAACATCCATTTGACAAGTGTCTTGCCATCTGATCTTCATTCCTAAATGCCAATAGTTGCCACTTTTGAATGAAACGTTGCAATGGTTTGAATTTTGAATCTTCAGAAAATGCTGAAATATGTAAAGTCTCTAAGTAGTCTTCGAGTTCGAGTAACCCTTGAATGCCAATCGAATTGTTTGATAACTCGAACCAAATCTTGATTGATTTCCTAGACTTGTAAATATTTTCCATCTCCTGAGATCTTAAAATATTCTCAAATGAGGATATTATTTAAATATATCACTTTTAACCTTTATTGCATCATTAATAATTTGGAAACATTAATTTCCATAATTAAAAGGTTTAGTAATTATATTCAAAGAATAATTAGGGCATATTTTGACTTAACCAAAATATGGGCTAACAAATTGCCCCCAAAAAATGCTAATTTCGATTCGAGTAATTCGAATGAAGAATTTGGCGTTTTTTATTCCATAATTAATAGCACGTGACAGCAATGATAATAGTAACCGTCAGCGCACTTCCCCACTACTGACACTACTGCGCCTTTTCAGTCTTTATGGGACACGTGTCAGGTGCGGAAGTTGAAAGAAATCCCAAATTTCTTTTTCATTTATTTAATTTAGGAGAAAACAAAGGTTACAAATAGGAATAGGTCACTATCAGTTACTTCTTCTCTGCAACTTCAACTCTATTTCTTCATTCTTCCTTACTGTCCTTCACATTTCGTTCTCAAATCTCTCTGAATCAATTCTCAACCTGTCAAATTGACTAGAAAGTTGAACTTCCGTTTAATCAAAATCAACAAATTTCAGAATTTTTGAGTAAATCAAACTCACAATCGATTTGATTTTAAAATCAAACCTTTACTGCATTGTTCATCTTCCTCAAAAACTATTTTAATGGCAGAACAAAACCAAGAACCCATTCCAGTTCCTTTCGCCGGAAAATGGCAGAATGTCACCGTCAAACCCAACGGTGTAGCTGTAGTTCCTGAACCTGAAGGAACTGTAGAAAACAAAACGCGTTGGGAAGAAGAACTCGTTATCCCTTTCTCTGTGGGTAACGACGTCTTCGCGTTTGGGGGTCTGTTTCCAGGTGAACGCGCCTCGAAACCGGAGATTTCCAACATCTTTCCAGTTTACAAGAGTTGTGAATCGAAACTTTGCACAACAGATGCGTTTAATTTCACTTTCCTTCGAAGACCTCATAACATGTGGAGATCTGCTCCTAGCTGTGAGAATGACAAGTTCGTGCCATGGCTAAATCGAGTACAAGAAGATTGGGGAGATTATTGGAAAAAATCAGGCATTTATGACCTAATCCAAATTTCTAGGTATGGTCCTCCTTACAGATTCGAAATGCTAACTGCAGCATTAATGTTTTACGAAAGGAGTACCCACACATTTCAATTTCCTTGTGGTATGATGACCCCTACTTTATTAGATGTGGCCACCATCACTGGGCTAAGGCCAGATGGAGCAGTTTTCGATCCCTCGAAAGCTAGTCCCAATACTTATTTTAAACTGAATGAAAAAACGTTTTCTAAGTTTATTCTCGAACACCAAGGCACTGGTGTCGTTTCAACAGAAGAGCACGTGGCTTTTCTTACCCTGTGGTTGTCCAGTTACGTTTTCTGCTCGAAATCCTTGCAAGTGGCCCAAATGTATATACCTTTGGCCATCCAACTTCATGAAGGTGAACCCTTTGGATTTGGGCGTCTCCTTCTAGGCGTTTTATATGAATCTATGGGGGAGTTTAGCGACAACCTCAAGAAACATAAAAATGGAGCTCCCTTCCCTGTTTCAGGGCCTCTTTGGTTACTACAATTGTGGCTTAATGCCACCTTTCGAAGGGAAATGGAGCTTAAAATCCCTGTAAGGTTCCAATCAGATGTGGAAAACCGTTCGATTGAGGGAATCAGGCTGGCTGTATTGAGACCTGATCCAAAAGAAACAGACCCACAAACCCTTTTCATCAAGTATATGAAGATCTTTTTACACTTCACCCATTTTCAACCTCGTCACGCACCATTTTTAACAAGAGATGTAGGTCCAGCATGGTTGCAAGATGAATTCCCAGCAGTCAATCCGGACAATGCTAATGAAGTAAATGAACTCTGGCAAAACTACCTTCATCCTACAGTTCTCTCTTGTAGGATTGGAACAACTGTCAATCACTTGGTTTTGGTTGGATATCAACCGAACTTAGTTTCGAGGCAGTTTGGTCTCTCCCAAACTTTCCCTAAGAGCCTATTCGAAGGGACAAAAAATATGGTGATGGGCACTGAGGTTTCAAAAGAGCTATATGCTAAGTACATCAAAACTTGTTCCAAGTTTGTCTACAAAGTGAACCCAGTCGAATTTAACTTTTCCTTCTACTGTACTGAAAGGTTCTTGACTTGGTGGAATCACCATTTTGACAAACACATGGTGGGCACTACTGCTGACACCATAAAGAGGCTCGAAAGTGGATTCCTCCAACAACAAGTTGAAACACTCAAGGAAAAGTTCAAAAACAAAGGTATACATATTCTCATAACTCCATTTTATTCATCTTTGAACCATTCGATTTATAACCTATTGAATATTCAGGCAAAGAAATACTTGAAGGACCATCTCAACCTACAACTCGAACTGTCAATCCTCGAAGAGCTGGAGGTGTTCGTTTGAAAGATGATGAAGATATTAGAAAGGCTGAGGAGGAAGCTATTGTGAAAGTTGAAGCAGAGAAAAGGAAAAAAGAAGTTCGAAGCAAGAAGAAAACAGATCAGTTTTTTATCTTTCTTATTCCATTTCTCTCGAATCATATGTCTGTCTTACTCATTGTTTCTTATTCAATATGATAGATCTCCAGAGAAAAACATACAATGAGTAAACCTCCTAAGAACCAAACACTTCCGCCTGTTTTTGTGCATGAAGATGACGGAGTTAGTTAACAATTCTAATGTTCCTTTTCTTTTTATAAGCCTTTTAACTTTTTAAGGCAAATTTTAAACTGCTCATTTCCTCTCATATTGTGTAGGATGAAGATGAGCCAGAAATCATCTTGACAAGAAAACGCCAACATGAGTCCGAGAGTGACCATGAAACCAATCTTGCAGATCCTACACCACCTCCGCAAAAGAAGATGAAGAAAAAGAAACAAAGAATTCATCTCTCGAATGCTGAGACAACTGAAAATATTGAAGAGGAGAGCCAAAAGAAGGACCAAGCTGGGGATAACCAAGAGAATCCTACAGTTCCTAAAGACTTGAAGAAGAAGAAAAAGAAAAAGAAGCATTCCAAACCCTTAAATCCTTCAAAGTCTGAGACTATTAGTTCCACTCGAATGGACACTAGCTCATCTGTAGGAACTGAGGAAAATAATCAGGTTTTTAATGATAATGTTGTTGTCCAAGACAACCCTTCTCTTTCCCCAGTGGCTGAACAACCTTCTCCAATTCCTCTCGAAGAAGAAACCCAAAACCAAGATGAAAATAACAAGGTATGTCACTTATATTAGTATAAATGCTCAGAATAACATATTCTATCAAAGTTTTTACCCTTTGATTCTTCTTTTTATATAGCAGGATGAACCCATTATAGGAGACCCAAACATAGAGACTCAAAATCCAGGTGCCCCCCCTTTACAGACACATGCTGAACCATCCTCTGGCCAGGTATTTTCCTTTATTTTGAAACGTGTATCAATCAACACTTTGATAAATATCTCACTACATTGATAATTTGTCAGGCTGATTTGAATGATCCACCAGCATTTGGTCCACCAGTGTTTTTGACTCAAAGTCAGGCCAACATTCTGTTCGAGCTTGAAGGCAATCTAAAAGGTAATGCTGAAGAAAAAATACCAACTCCCACTCCTAGTACGGGCGACTCGAGTCAGTCCGTTGAGGTTGAGATAGAAGAAGAGAATGAAGTTGAAGATGATACCATTATCAGAGAAGCTAAGGCTGGAGGGCCTGAATTATTATCAGAATCTTCTACTTCGAGGCTATCTGCAAGTATTGGGGTCCCAGAAGAAGCTTTTGTAAAAATTCATCAGACTGACCCAGCAGCTGCCTTACATCTTCTTCTTCAATCCAAACCTCGATCTCAGAGTTCGAGTGAGAAGACTGATGGCACATCTCAAACTTCAACTGCTTCCATCAATGCCACTGTCAGACAGGATTCTTTGCTCAACAGGCTCAAAGCAGACTTTGGCACGCAGAATACTTTAGATACACTCGAAACTAATCCCTCAAAGGCTTTTGAGTACTTAGCCTTTTTGAGGAAATTGCATAATTCTTCAACTGACACTTTTACTTTGTGTCAAGTTATGCAATTAGAAAGTCTGATCGATCAGTATGCCAAAGTTGTGCAGAAAGAAAGGAAAAATGAGGCTAAACTGAATGTCCAGATAGCTGCTTATGATGACTTAGTCGCCACAGCTGCAAGTTTGGACCAAGAGGTCTCTGAAATTCGAGCACAAGCCACTGCTTCTCATACGCCTAGACTTGATGCTTGAAAAAACAATATTGAGGCTTGGGAAGCTATCATTGTGGATCTCGAACGCCAGATTGCTGAATATAGACAAAAGGTAGCTGATGAGAAACAGACTCAAGCCAACATTGAAGCTGAAATGCTCCTCTCCGTTCAAGCAGAGATTGATGCCAAGGGTAGAGAAGGGGTTCGAGCCATAGACGAGTCTGAAGTGGTAGCAACAGAGATTGAAGCTCTCGAGGACAACAAACGAATACTTAGAGCAGAAAAGATTTCCTTAGAAGCTTTATATCGCAATGTTGTTGAGGCTCTGTAATTTTTAGTACCACTTAAACAATTCTATCTTTTATGTCTGTTTTATTCGAATCATCTTGGTTGTAACTTGACAACGCCCTTCTGTGGCAATTTATTATTTCTTGCCATATCTTTTGTTCGTTTTTTATTCTGCACTTATGTTAATCTCGAGCAATGCTGGTTCATATTTTTTCAAATACTTACCATTTATTCCTAAAACATGTTTCTCAGGACTTAACTCTTCAATTTCATAAGCACCATTTGAAAATACTTGAACAATTTTAAATGGACCTTCCCAATGAGGGGACCATTTGCCTAAGACTCTATCTTTTTTATCCATAGGCAAAATAACTTTCCAAACTAAATCCCCTAAGTTAAAAACTTTTGACTTTACCCTTTTATTATAGGCTTTGGCAACTCTTTCTTTTTGCCTAGTCATATATTCTAAGGCTTGTAACCTTTCTTCATCCAAATCAACCAATTCATCTAACATCATTTCCCAATATTTATCACTTGGTATTTCCATTTGCCTCTGTACTCGAAATGATTGCATATGAATTTCCACAGGCAAAATGGCATCATGACCATATGTTAATCGAAATGGTGTAGAGTTAGTTGATTCCTTAGGGGAATTTCTACATGCCCATAAAACTTGATCTAAAGTTTTATGTCAATTTCTTGGCTTTTGAGCAATGTGTTTTTTAATTAAATTAATGATTATTTTGTTAGCTTCTTCAACTTGACCATTTGCTTGGGCATAATATGGTGTTGAAGTATGCAATCTAAAACCAGTTTCACTAGCGAATTCTTGCATTTTTCTTCTTGTGAACACTGATCCATGATCTGTGGTAATTGTTTCTGGAATGCCAAATCTATAGATAATATGATTCTGAATGAAGTTAATTACTGCCTCTTGATCTACATTAGGTAGAGGCACTGCTTCGATCCATTTTGTAAAGTAATCAATACCTACAAAAATGTAACGTTGATTCTTAGAAGAGGCAGGTTTAATCTCACCAATCAAATTCAATGCCCAGCCCCTAAATGGCCATGGCTTTATTATAGAATGTAACTCACTTGCAGGTACATGTTGTATTCCTGCATGCCTTTGGCATTCTTGGCATCCTTTGGCAAAATCTATGCAATTTTTTAACATAGAAGGCCAATATAGGCCTTGTCTAAACAATAACCATTTCATCTTGTGGCCTGCTTGATGAGAACCACATGCTCCACTATGTATGTCAGAAATAGCTATTAAAGCTTCTGCTTCACTTAGGCATTTTAGTAAAACACCTTCACTTGTCTTTTTGAACAATTCATTTCCAACTATAACATAGCTTAAGGCCCTATACTTGGTCTTCCTATCATACTGACCATTGGGGGTCTTGTAAATATTCCACAATTGGTTTCCTCCAATCTCCATCTATCAAGTTGTCAATGGTTAAAATGTTAGTATTTTCTTCAGCTAAGACCTTGTTCGAGTCATTTTCATCACTAGGTGGTGAATCTGCCCCCACAAGTTTTGCCATTGACAAGCTTGAAGACAAAGGTTCATTAAAAACCAATTTTTCCCTAATCTCAATTAATTTGTTAAGATTTTCAGGAGTTACTTTATAGCCAGAAGCTATTTGAGCCAAGTCATTGGCTTCTTGATTTTGTAATCTAGGTATATGCTCGAATTGCACTGATTCGAACTGATCCAACAGATTAGTGGCAATTACAAAGTACTTAGCCAAATGTTCTTTGATACATTTGTATTCTTTTGTCAACTGCTTAATCACTAATTCTGAATCACCTCTAACAATAATATTTCTTGCCCCCAAGTCAATTAAAAGGGCAAGACCTGCAATCAAGGCTTCATATTCAGCCTCATTGTTGGAACAAAACCCATTGATTTTATAATTAAACTTAGTAGGAATTTGGGTTGGAGAAATTATCAAAATCCCAATTCCAGTTCCATGTTTATGTTTGGAACCATCGAAATATAAAATCCAAGGCTGGGTTTCTACATAACTTAATGGCATTTCAATCATTGAATGATCAACAAGGAAATCTGCCACTATTTGACCCTTTCTATCTCTTAAGGGTTTATAGGTTAATGAGTATTCAGTTAGAGCCAAAGCCCATTTACCAATTCTACTATGTAAAATAGGCTTCTGAAGCATATGTTTAATAATATCGAAATGAGAATAAACATAAACTTCAATAGGCTTAATATAATGCTTAAGTTTGTTACAAGAGAAATATAAACACAAACATAACTTTTCTATAGCACTATATCTAGTTTCAGCATCATTTAATACTCTACTTAGATAATATACAGCTTTTTCAACACCATTTTCATCTTCTTGGGCAAGCATGCTACCAATAGTTGAATCAGATGCTGAAATGTACAACTTCATTGCTTTGTTTCGAATAGGAGGCATTAGCGTTGGTGGATGTGACAAATAATTCTTGATGTCCTCGAACGCTTGCTGTTGCTCCTGCCTCAAGTATTCGAACCCTGCTGCTGAATCAATTAGGATTTCTGCTACTAGCATGGGGTATTCATCCTTAGGTGTTGCATTATTTAAATCTCTAAAGTCTATGCATACCCTAAGGCTACCATTTTTCTTAATAACAGGAACTACATTAGCTAACCATTCAACATACCTTGTGGTTCGAATGAATTTACTCTTTAATAGCCTTTCGATCTCACTCTTGATTTTTGATAAAATCTCTGGGTTGAATCTCCTTGGCAGTTGCTTTATTGGCTTCTTCCCTGGCTTGAGTGGTAGTCTATGTTCCACCATTTCCCTGCTTAAACCTGGCATCTCACTGTAATCCCATGCAAAACAATCTTTAAATTCTTTAAGCAGGTTAATCATTTTAGCTTTAAATTCGAGGTCAAGATTGGCACTTATGTAAGTTGGCCTTTTAATTAAGCCATCACCAATATCTACCTCTTGCAAAGGATCTTGAGCCTGCATCTTTGGATTCGAGTTCACAGGATCTTTCTCGAATCCCAAAGGTTCATCATCATAGATGCAGTCTAACCTTTGCTCATTTGGCAACATATTGCCATTGTCTTCTTTAATGGTTTCTTCAACCATATTTTGTTCCTTGACAACCTCTAAGGCCGTTTCGAGCTTTCTTTCGGCAACATATGCCGTTATTTTAGCCCAAGCAGAGGGCTTAGACATCATCAAGGTATTCTATATCCCACCCAGATGGTGGAATAACTCCATCTTCAGGAGGGTAGTCATCAATTTCTTCCCTCTCCCAACAGAATCCATGAGTAGGATGGAGTCTAACTGAATGATAGACATTATTGCTGGCTCCTCGAAAGCCACTATCTCTTTCTCCACAAGGCGCTATGGAGGCTAAGTGCTTATCAAAAGTTGCCTTAGTGATGTGGTCAACCTCTGACATATAGAAACTCTGATCAGCTTCTATATTTTCTACTATGTTATCCTCCCTCCATAATATCAACCTTTGATGGGAAGTAGAAGGAATTGCCCCTACTCCATGAATCCATTCCCTTCCAAGGAGTAGATTGAAGCTAGCCCTCGAAGGCACAACTATAAAGAGAGTTGGCCTTATGGTGCTGCCTACTGCAACATCCATTTGTATGGCTCCTAAGGACTTGCCACTTTTTCCTTCATAGTTCGAAAGAACTATGTTATGTGAATGCATGTCAGTATCATACATTCCTAACTTCCTGAGCATGAAATGGGGCATCAGATTTACTGCAGCACCCCCATCCACCAGGACTTTGTTTACTCCAATACCACCCACTTTAGCCTTGATGTATAAAGGCTTGAGATAGTTTTTCATCCCTTCATGAGGCTGTTCGAATACAGCCTTCTGTTGTTCGATGCACCCATTGTTCATTACATAGTAACAAACAGGGGTATAATCTTCTAACTCAGGTTCCACAAACTCTTCTTCAGGATCAGAGGTGGACCTCACATCATATTCACGTGGTAATATTGACACCACATTTACCAGGACATCGAAATCTGGCTCAGAACTAGACTCCAACAAGTCTTCATCAGGAATATCATCCTCCATATTGTCATCAGGGAATGATATCCTTTCCTTAACAGGTCTTTTCGAGGAAGAGCCCTCATCAATAATGAAGGCTTTTTCAGCCTTCTTAGGAACATATTCTTGCTTGTTCCCTGCATCATTTCGATTGCCCCCAGCATGAGCAATTTTGGTGTTGTTCCCAGCATGAACAACTTTGTGATTGCCCCCTGTCATACCCCAAATTTTACCCTCCAAATTTTAGTACATACTTAATTTAGTCAATTTTATTTATTTTTCTGACAAGAAACTTTTTCTATTTATTTTTATTATCACTTTTTTTGTTTGTCCAAAATTATAAAAATAGAGCATATATATAAAAAGAAAATATAAAAACTTGTGTAGAAAGAAAAGAAGAAAGACACAAAAATATAAAAAAAGAGGTGAATCAAAACAAAAGAGGACCAAATCTCTAGCCTTGGAGAGCAAGGGAGTAAAGTGCACTAAAACATAATTTCTATAGCAAATCAAACATAAAAATCAAGCAAATATGTGCATACTAATTTACAAAGCAAATCTCACCAAGATTCATTCAAGTTTTAAAAAGCCTAATTCAAAACTATAAATAGAGACTCTTTCTACACAATAATTCACACACCAATTCTTCATTCATACCACAAAATTCTCCACAACACAAAGAATCAGAGAAAACCAATTTCTCTTCACACAACCAATTTCTCCACACACAACCAATTTCTTCACACATAGAAAATTTACAACACAAACACACTGCCACCGCGAGCGCTGCCGTCCACCGCCTGCGTCCTTCTTCTTCTTTAGTCGTGATGTCTCTTTCTCTCAATATGGTTTCTGCCTTTGCGTTTCACAGGTTTGTTGTATCTCCTTTTTATTTTGTTGCTTATTGGCAAGAGACTTATTGGTTTATTTAGTTATTTACTGGTTTATCCATGTACATATATGTATGTATCTATTCATTAAATTATTTATTCATTTCAGTTAATTAGTTGGACCGAATGTAGTGTTATGAGTTCTAAATTCATTTGCTTATTTACTCCCCTTTAACATAACTTTTAACAATAAAAAACAAGTGTTATAAAAAATAAACATTACAAAAATAATGATAATCAGTTTTTTTTTCATGAATGTATTTTAATGTATAAAAAACTCTTCTTTCATAAATATAATAAATTAACTTTGGATTAAAAAAGAGGAGGTGGATGCACATCCGTTCGCTTCTCGACTAATTGGGGGCTTAGTGCACACTTTGTCCGACTTTTAGTCGTCTTCCATTCAAACCCATAAAAAGAACACTAAAAAACATCCACCAATCAAACTTAATTTTTTCCGCCTTCGGGTCAATTCCTAAAAAACACCTTAAGAGGTAAAAACAAAATTCTTTTCATAAAAAACACAAACCAACACCATACCCAGAACTACGTAGCTTTGATTTCCTCATCGCACCAGAGGATACGTAGGAGCAAGAGTCATCTTGTCAAGCATAATAATGAAAAATGCAATTTTCCCCTTTTGTAAATATATTTAATAGTAAATAAAAATTTAATAAATAAAAAACATGTAAATAAACTCTAAAAAATACTTTAATACCCTAGAACTAATTAGGAGGTTCCCGTTGAGTACAACGGATGTGAGGGGTGCTAATACCTTCCCCTTGCATAATCAACTCCCGAACTTGGAAATGGTTGCGATGACCATCCTTCCATTATTTTTTAGGTTTTATCGATATTTTCCTAATTAAATAAAATTCGGTGGCGACTCTGTGTCATACCGAGTGTCCTAAACGCTCGGGCGATTTTCGCGGCATTTTAGCTGGGGACTTAGAGAGTTAGGCCTATCCATGTTAGTCCTAGGGTTAAATGTTTTATTTGCTTGTTTTTTATTTCTATTTTATTTTTTGTTTTATTTTCCCGCATTATTTTATTTATTATTATATTGTGGGGTGATTTATCTATTGTTGAGGGAAGCTTTAAACACAAGCTTGAGAAAAACCTTAAGTTCAAGTTAGGAGTTGTTAGTATGGACCCCCGGGATGCACATCCCTCGGGTGATTTACGAAGACTCCGCTCAGGGTAGATCTATTTGAAGCGTCCCTCAGGCATTGGCTAGCCCATCCTCCCTCAGGCATTGGCTAGCCCATCCTCCTGTTGGAATTTCGAACATGGTCAGCGACCCTGGGGACCTTTAGAACCCGATGACTTCGTTTGAGGGAAGCCCTTCAGGATCCCGCCATGTATCATGGGGAAAGCCTTGAATGTGGGCCACAACCTCAAGTGTTGCTCAAAAAGAAAGCAAAAAAAAAAAAAAAAAATCCCTTAGAACCACCCATGTGAGGGGTTTGGGTAGAAGAACTTAGAACTGACCTAACATAAGGAGCCCTCCTATGTAGGTCGTCATGTTAAACACATCCCTCATAAAATTTGAGTCATAACATGTCATTAAAGTCTTTTTGCATGCACATGAAAAATCTCTTGCATACCCATCCACTCTCATGCATTCTCATGCATTCATTCATGAAAAAACTCACCGTCCCTGAACAATAATACCACTAGCACAGTATCCCGATACCCATGAACGGACTTGGAAGAATGTCTCAAGAAAATATGGAAGAACTCAAGAGAGGCCACGAGCAATTAAGGGTGGAGGTTGCCCAATTAAAGACTCAAGTGCAGTTGATAATACAAATGTTGTTGGGGAAAAATGAAAACCTGTTACCTTATCAGTCACAAGGCCATCCAGCGCCTCTAACCCTACAACCATGGGTGATACCCTTGCCTCGGCAGCATTTACTACAACTGCCGTCCATGGCACCTCAACAAAATCAACAACGACGAAAGGGGTATCCACTTGGGAATTAGTCCGGTCCTTGGAATAATTATGGGAAGAGCCGTGTGCAGTTCCATCCTGTTCCCGTACCATATGGTCAGATCCTACCATACTTACTCCAACAAGGGTGGGTAGAGACGAGACCTCTCAAGCCCATGGTACCGCCATATCCGCCAGGTTATGATGTAAATACCAAATGTGACTTTCATCAAGGGGCACCGGGTCACACCATTGAAAATTGCAAAGCTTTCAAGTATAAGGTTCAAGAACTCATCGACAACAAGAAGTTAAGTTTCAAAGGAGGCCTTCCATTCATCAATGGTCACCCTTTTCTTGAACAAAGTGCAAGAACTCCAAGTAGCATCCCTTAGAGTTGGCCAATCAACAAGAATTCTCCTTCCAAGGATCATCAAGCTCTGAATTTCCAGTCTTAATTTAATTCTTTTGCTTTTAAAGTTGTAACTTTTGACTAGTATTCCTAATATAATAAACATGCATGTCTTTGGAATTCATCCATTCGTGTCCACTCTTTTCTTGTTTTATTACTTACAAACTTGGAGCGAGGATGATGAAAATAAATAACTGATTTTTGCTGATATATACTTTCAATGGTGTAAAAAAAAAAACTTAGTTGATGATGTAAGGCATTGTTTCATTTACTTTCAAAAAAAAATATATATATATAAGTTGGTTAGTTCATGCTAAGTTAAGTCATTCTTGCATATGATTTCATTGTTGTCTGATTCCCCCAGTTTCTTGAGATATATCAAATTTTTAAGAAAAGCAAGCATTTTTGGTTTGATACTCGACATGACACTTTAAGAGTATATAGGTTGTTTTGGCACTTTAGGCTACATTATGAAGGTTTAGTAATGATTCAATAAAATTGGTACCGTCTTAACACCTTAGACACCCAGACATATGCAAGATGAATTTGAGGTACTAATGTTGACAAAGACTTGAACTTAAATTCTAAAATAACCCTTAGTAGTTTATCTTAGCAGTCAGCACCATCTTAAGCACAAACTAAGTGGGAAATCAATGAATATAAGTGAATGATCCAAAATGAAAGTTTACATACGTTGGTTGATTTTAAAAGTGGGAATGCACTTGTTGAGTTAGATGACCATCACTCGGTTTGTAACATCCCGAAATTTTAAAACAATATAATATAATTATTAAAAATGTTTATTTGTTTAGAAAATGTGGCTATATTTTTTTTCTTCATAAATATAAAATATGATTGAATTGCTACTTTAAATAAAATGATTACATTAAATATTTCAAAGGTAAAACTACATTGGTCAAATTAACTGTTTCAAAATTACAGATGATAAAACCCAATTTATTTTTCCCCGCCGCATGCAAACTTCAATAATCATCATTCACTGCATCAACTTTTGTACCTAAAATGTTGGTTGCAAGGGTCAATATTCCTAAACCACAAGTACGATCATAAAGAACATAAAAACATAAAATAAGAAGAATGATAAAACACTCACCACATAAAAGATAAAACCAATTAGCACAAATAAATTAATAACTTAAGAAATCACACTTTTAAGACACAATGCATGCAACTAGACCATGATCCGGATATCGCCCCAATTGGCATATAATATCAATCGCCCCATTTGGCACCTAAAGACAAATCGCCCCATTTGGCAGTCACTAATAAAATCGCCCCATTTGGCACATAGTAACAAATCGCCCCATTTGGCACTTAGACACATCTAGATGCAATGCTATGGAACATTTAAAACAACCAATAACACTTTCCAAATACCTTCAACACAAATACATTTTTTTCTAATATCCAATCAAATAAACTACAATTTAACAAAATCATCAGCTTGCTCAAATCCACAATCAACCACACACAAATCACAAAATTAATTCTACAATCAATCCTAAACATAAATCATATAATAATAAAATAAAAGTATGTTCTTATTTATTATTTTTATTTGTATTACCGTTTTCATCCAATATTTGATAAGAACTCTACCACCACCCTACTCTATGATTTCATGATCAATATGATTGTACCGGAATATAAGCCCTTACCTCAAAAAGCTTTCCCTCCAATGATATTGATTTTAGCAGTTCTAACCGCTCGATCAAGAATTTAAAGTATATTTGATGCTTGCTAGTGATGGGTTAGTGAGAACCGATGGATATGAAAATATAAGTGAAAGTGGGATAGTTTTTGTTGATAGTTAGCTTTCACGATAACATGAGTATATAGGAAATGGTTTGGCTAATTTGTAGGCATAATAGTGGGCTAGTGGGAAAGCATGTATAAATCCTAAAATTAAGTCTAAGTGGAAAAACATTCAAGTGGCTCAATTATAGAGAATTCGGTTACAGGAAATATTTGCATATGCTCTATATCAATTCTACTCATGCCTTCTATAAGCTAAGCACTCTAGTTTAGATTTAGTCAAAGTTGATTTGTCACAAATAATTCTCAAAGACTTCGACTAGTAAATACTAATCCATTAACATTATCACACACTTAAAATAAAACAACTATACAATTATTAATATAAGATAAATCATCAATTATAATTAACATAGAAACAGATTATAAAATCATTAAAATAAAATAAACTATGTAAGTAATAATTATCTTATTATTATAGTCACACTAATTAATCAATTAAATTAATTATTAAAATAATCTTAAGTAAATATTAGGGTGTTACATTCTTACCCCCTTAAAATAGTTTCGTCCTCGAAACTTAATCATAAAATAAAATAAAATAAATAAGACCATTCTTTTAAATCAATATCAGCAGAATAAGTAATTTTAACATTAAAGTAAATATCAGCTCACATAAAATATAAAAATTCATTTCCATTGAAACACCACCACTAAGGCTATGAAAATATTAATCAGTATTGTCACTAAGCCACCAAGATAATAATTGTCATTAAGACCTTCCACTAAGCCACAAAGATAATACTTGTCAGCTTTCCACTGAGCCACAAAGATACAATTTTCCATCAAGGTCTTCCACTAAGCCACTAAGCCACAAAGATGATATTTGATATTAAGACCTTCCACTAAGCCACTAAGCCACAAAGATAATAATGCCACAAAGACTTATATCACACATAGACCATCACACCATAAAATAAATAGCAGTAAAGAATAACTATGCATAATCACTGAGACAAAACTTAACTTAAAACCGCCACTGTACGCCTAAAACTAGACCTCTCACTTCAACAGAAAAAAACTGAAACGGCAGCAAGAAATTCACATCACACAATACAAGCATACATGTTGTATATATATATTTTTTTTTATAAAATGAACACAGATTTAAAAAAAATAAAATAAAATAGCTTTAGTAATATAGACTCCAAAAGCATAAGTACACATAAAACAATTTCATGTGGCTAACGACAAAAAAAAAATTAAATAGTAATTAAATGAGTTTTAGTGACATACATAAGAAAATAGTTGGAACATACTACATGTTTTTTAGTCATAGTTAGTAGCAAGATAAGTTACTTTCAATGCAGACATAGCATAATAATCTAAGAATTAATGTACTGATCTTACAAAAATCACACTAGAACATCAACGATAGCAAAGTCAATCACATAAAATCAGATATCACAAAAGGCATACATCACATGAAATCGTCCCACCCCAAAAACATGTCCGAGGACTATTGCTCTGATACCAAATGTAACATCCCGAAATTTTAAAACAATATAATATAATTATTAAAAATGTTTATTTGTTTAGAAAATGTGGCTATATTTTTTTTCTTCATAAATATAAAATATGATTGAATTGCTACTTTAAATAAAATGATTACATTAAATATTTCAAAGGTAAAACTACATTGGTCAAATTAACTGTTTCAAAATTACAGATGATAAAACCCAATTTATTTTTCCCCGCCGCATGCAAACTTCAATAATCATCATTCACTGCATCAACTTTTGTACCTAAAATGTTGGTTGCAAGGGTCAATATTCCTAAACCACAAGTACGATCATAAAGAACATAAAAACATAAAATAAGAAGAATGATAAAACACTCACCACATAAAAGATAAAACCAATTAGCACAAATAAATTAATAACTTAAGAAATCACACTTTTAAGACACAATGCATGCAACTAGACCATGATCCGGATATCGCCCCAATTGGCATATAATATCAATCGCCCCATTTGGCACCTAAAGACAAATCGCCCCATTTGGCAGTCACTAATAAAATCGCCCCATTTGGCACATAGTAACAAATCGCCCCATTTGGCACTTAGACACATCTAGATGCAATGCTATGGAACATTTAAAACAACCAATAACACTTTCCAAATACCTTCAACACAAATACATTTTTTTCTAATATCCAATCAAATAAACTACAATTTAACAAAATCATCAGCTTGCTCAAATCCACAATCAACCACACACAAATCACAAAATTAATTCTACAATCAATCCTAAACATAAATCATATAATAATAAAATAAAAGTATGTTCTTATTTATTATTTTTATTTGTATTACCGTTTTCATCCAATATTTGATAAGAACTCTACCACCACCCTACTCTATGATTTCATGATCAATATGATTGTACCGGAATATAAGCCCTTACCTCAAAAAGCTTTCCCTCCAATGATATTGATTTTAGCAGTTCTAACCGCTCGATCAAGAATTTAAAGTATATTTGATGCTTGCTAGTGATGGGTTAGTGAGAACCGATGGATATGAAAATATAAGTGAAAGTGGGATAGTTTTTGTTGATAGTTAGCTTTCACGATAACATGAGTATATAGGAAATGGTTTGGCTAATTTGTAGGCATAATAGTGGGCTAGTGGGAAAGCATGTATAAATCCTAAAATTAAGTCTAAGTGGAAAAACATTCAAGTGGCTCAATTATAGAGAATTCGGTTACAGGAAATATTTGCATATGCTCTATATCAATTCTACTCATGCCTTCTATAAGCTAAGCACTCTAGTTTAGATTTAGTCAAAGTTGATTTGTCACAAATAATTCTCAAAGACTTCGACTAGTAAATACTAATCCATTAACATTATCACACACTTAAAATAAAACAACTATACAATTATTAATATAAGATAAATCATCAATTATAATTAACATAGAAACAGATTATAAAATCATTAAAATAAAATAAACTATGTAAGTAATAATTATCTTATTATTATAGTCACACTAATTAATCAATTAAATTAATTATTAAAATAATCTTAAGTAAATATTAGGGTGTTACACGGTTGTTTAATTCAACAATCGTTGAACATACAAAGTAAAACCATGGTAAATAAACCCTTTTAGTAGTTGGTTCAGAGGTGTCTGATTCTGAACTTGGTAGGGCGGGTTACGATCCGATCCCCCACAACTGCATTTGGGAAAGGAAAAGGGGTTTACCAAACTTTTGTTATCAGCACCCCTCAATATATGATCATAATCACTAACATATTTTCCTACCATGAGCGTGTACAAGATAACGGGCTTAATGTGATTGCACTTGAATGAAAAGGATGAATAATATTTAAGCAAAAGTCAGAGTCATAATAAAATACTTCAGGTTTGTCTTCATATGATGGGAATCTTTGACCGCAACGAGTGGTTTTGTGTTACTACGGTGCCCTTGATATTTGATATCTATTACTAGATTTTCCTATCTAGCCGGCAACCACGTATGATTAGAGTTGTCGTGTCCTGTGTCAAACATGTGCTAAAAAGAGTTACCATTTTTATGCTTGAGGACAAGCAAAAGTTCAAGTACGGGGGAATTTGATAACACAAATTTATATTGTCTTTGGCTTGATTTACATGAATTTTAGTTGCATGTTACAATTCTCAAAAGACCTAATTGAAGCTAGGTTCACTATGAAAGCATATTCGGCAAATTTATTGTTAAACTGACTCATCCTGCTTGTTATGTAATCAATAATTATCTTTTGTACATACCATATGTGCTTCCACGAAAAATATATATTCAATTTCAAAAACTCGCATGTGCATTGTGTTAGAAATACTTGTTAACAGAAATGATTTTTACTTGCAAATCAATACTCAGCATCTGGTTAATTCAGCAAACAGTTCAATCAAAGAAGAACTAAATCAAGACGCTCCTAAGTAGGGGCATGGCATCTGAGGGTCCTACCAATCGGTAGCAATTTTTCATAATCAAGGGGGCAGGTCCTCTAAGCTCCTGCTAGTCAAGGTCAAAAGAGTTCAAGAAATGGTCAGCTTGAGGCACTATCCCTAAACGCCAGTTAATTGGGGAGCATACCTCTCGAGATTTCAAATAATGGGGCAGTTCGCATTATTTTCATATCAGACCTAGATGGATCCAAATTCCTTTTCAAGCAATTTCCTCTGCACCAGTATTCAACATTGAAAGTAGTACTTCCCATCGAAGGGTCACCCTGTGGAGAATCCTTGATTATCACCACCATGGAGGAAAAGGAACCTCTGCTCATAGGGCTCCAATGCAGTCAAGGATATTATGCCCAGAAAAAAGGGGGCAAGACAAATTACTCTAGGGGCCATCCCTCTCCGTACTTTCAAGGCGTTCAAAGTGGATCATGTCAAACATCAGCAACCGTTGAGTTCAGAATGAGTATCGGAAGACCATGCTAGCAAAACTCATGTAACCTATAAACAAAGAAATTCCGTGACAAAACATATTTTCAAGCCTTAAACCATTCAATTGCCCACCACAAGGGAACTTTCATACACCTTCAAATCATATTCATGCATTATTCATGTTCACGTCCATCTAGCATCAAAGCATGCATTGGCATCCCTGTGACTAATTTGCATTACCACTCAAAACTCAAATCAATTCACCAAAATCCAAAATCCTTTGGCAACCCCAAAACGCAATTTTTATTCAATCTCAATCGGTTATCCAAAAAAAAACATTGATTCTCCTTCGTCCCCAAAGGTCAATCCTCACTGACATTTCAAAAGTCTACTTGGCCTTTCCCATCAAAAGAAAACCAAGATTCGCATAACACATTCATGTTGAAGCCCAATTATCATTGGCATGCATTAATAATGCATTTCATTTCATGCATAACATATACTACGCGTAATCACAAATGCGTCTGCATCACAGTGCACTCAAAGCTCAGTCTCCGCCAGCATTTCATTTCATGCATACATCATGCATTTCTTACAACATAGGCCATGATATATAATTCATGAGCATAAGTCATGCATACCAAGAAATGATACCCCTCAAGCACGTACTTCTGTCAAAAGATCATCTTTAGGGATCAGCCTTTAGCATAAAATGGTTAAGTGGGATGACCTCATCCCCATCAGATCAATTTACCTTTGTCCGGCTTACAAGCCTGCGACAATGTATCTTTCAGTCTTTGCCCGGCCCGTATGCCTGCGGCGATAACTTTTTTTTGTATATTTGTCCGGCTTGCAAGCCTGCGGCAATTTACCTTTGTCCGGCGAACAAGCCTGCGACAATTTTTGTCGGGCACACCAGCCTGCGACAATTCATCCAATATCATTGTCTGGCCCATAAAGCCTGCGACAATTTAATCAATCTTTGTCCGACTCAAAAGTCTGCGACAATTTGTCTCTGTCCGGCACACCAGCCTGCGACAATTCATTCGTCAATCTCTGTCCGGCCCATAAGCCTGCGACAGCTTATCCTTGTCCGGCCCAACAAGCCTGCGACAACTTATCTTTCAACTTTTGTCCGGCCACGGGCCTGCGGCAATCATGCTTATTCCTAGGATTTAGATCCCTAAAGGGAAATGACCTAACTCATCTAAAAACCCCAAGGGGTAATGATTTCGCATCATGGGTATATAGGCACCCTCCGGGGCAACGCCGTTTGGATAGATGCACCTGTCGAGGTGACAAATGGATAGATGCACCTTTCAAGGTGACAAAGGGAAGATGCACCTTTCAAGGTGACAAATGGAAAACTTTTGGATAGATGCACCTTTCAAGGTGACAAATGGATAGATGCACCTTTCAACGCACCTTTCAAGGTGACAAATGGATAGGAGCACCTTTAAAGGTGACAAATGGAAAACTTTTGGATAGATGCACCTTTCAAGGTGACAAATGGATAGATGCACCTTTCAAGGTGACAAATGGATAAACGCACCTTTCAAGGTGACAAATGGATAGATGCACCTTTCAAGGTGACAAATGGATAGATGCACCTTTCAAGGTGACAAATGGATAGACGCACCTTTCAAGGTGACAAATGGATAGAAGCACCTTTTAAGGTGACAAATGGATAGATGCACCTTTCAAGGTGACGACGAATAACTTTTGGATAGAAGCACCTCTCGAGGTGACAATGGAAACCTTTGGATAGAAGCACCTTTCGAGGTGACGAATGGTTATCTTTCAAGGTTAGGCATCATTCGGGATCATGCCTGCCTTTAGTTGAAGTACCCTACGGGGTGATGACTTCTTCTTGGTTCAATTACCTAAGGGGAAATGGTTATTTTTCAAGTTAAACTAGGCACCCTACGGGACGATGCCTATTTTCGGTTTAAACACCCTTCGAGGCGAGGAATATCTTTAGGATCTAAAACATCGTCAAGGCGATAATCGATCTTTCACTTTCATAAGGAAAAATTATGGGTATTTCTTATATTTAACTATCTTTCAAAGGCATTTAAAGATATTTAAATAGGGGCAGCTGTCATACCCCAAATTTTACCCTCCAAATTTTAGTACATACTTAATTTAGTCAATTTTATTTATTTTTCTGACAAGAAACTTTTTCTATTTATTTTTATTATCACTTTTTTTGTTTGTCCAAAATTATAAAAATAGAGCATATATATAAAAAGAAAATATAAAAACTTGTGTAGAAAGAAAAGAAGAAAAACACAAAAATATAAAAAAAAAGGTGAATCAAAACAAAAGAGGACCAAATCTCTAGCCTTGGAGAGCAAGGGAGTAAAGTGCACTAAAACATAATTTCTATAGCAAATCAAACATAAAAATCAAGCAAATATGTGCATACTAATTTACAAAGCAAATCTCACCAAGATTCATTCAAGTTTTAAAAAGCCTAATTCAAAACTATAAATAGAGACTCTTTCTACACAATAATTCACACACCAATTCTTCATTCATACCACAAAATTCTCCACAACACAAAGAATCAGAGAAAACCAATTTCTCTTCACACAACCAATTTCTCCACACACAACCAATTTCTTCACACATAGAAAATTTACAACACAAACACACTGCCACCGCGAGCGCTGCCGTCCACCGCCTGCGTCCTTCTTCTTCTTTATTAGTCGTGATGTCTCTTTCTCTCAATATGGTTTCTGCCTTTGCGTTTCACAGGTTTGTTGTATCTCCTTTTTATTTTGTTGCTTATTGGCAAGAGACTTATTGGTTTATTTAGTTATTTACTGGTTTATCCATGTACATATATGTATGTATCTATTCATTAAATTATTTATTCATTTCAGTTAATTAGTTGGACCGAATGTAGTGTTATGAGTTCTAAATTCATTTGCTTATTTACTCCCCTTTAACATAACTTTTAACAATAAAAAACAAGTGTTATAAAAAATAAACATTACAAAAATAATGATAATCAGTTTTTTTTTCATGAATGTATTTTAATGTATAAAAAACTCTTCTTTCATAAATATAATAAATTAACTTTGGATTAAAAAAGAGGAGGCGGATGCACATCCGTTCGCTTCTCGACTAATTGGGGGTTTAGTGCACACTTTGTCCGACTTTTAGTCGTCTTCCATTCAAACCCATAAAAAGAACACTAAAAAACATCCACCAATCAAACTTAATTTTTTCCGCCTTCGGGTCAATTCCTAAAAAACACCTTAAGAGGTAAAAACAAAATTCTTTTCATAAAAAACACAAACCAACACCATACCCAGAACTACGTAGCTTTGATTTCCTCATCGCACCAGAGGATACGTAGGAGCAAGAGTCATCTTGTCAAGCATAATAATGAAAAATGCAATTTTCCCCTTTTGTAAATATATTTAATAGTAAATAAAAATTTAATAAATAAAAAACATGTAAATAAACTCTAAAAAATACTTTAATACCCTAGAACTAATTAGGAGGTTCCCGTTGAGTACAACGGATGTGAGGGGTGCTAATACCTTCCCCTTGCATAATCAACTCCCGAACTTGGAAATGGTTGCGATGACCATCCTTCCATTATTTTTTAGGTTTTATCGATATTTTCCTAATTAAATAAAATTCGGTGGCGACTCTGTGTCATACCGAGTGTCCTAAACGCTCTGGCGATTTTCGCGGCGCGACACCCCCAGCATGGGCAATTGAGTTGGAGCTGCCCCCAGCATGGGCATTCTCTCTTTCCAACTTCTTAAGGCGTTGATACCTACGCCATTGAGTTCGAGTCATAGGATTCTTTCCCTTATAGTTGTTATTATAGGAAAATTTCCTATTTTCAACATTGCTGCTCGAAGCAACTTGACTCGAGCCACCAACATCCATCCTTCTCTTCTGATAGGCCTGATGCTGGCCAGATGACCATTGGTTAACAGGAACTCTATTAGAAGGAACATATGTTTGTCTCCTTCCAAGCCTGTCATGAATGGTAGGGCCTTGGTTTATGGCCTTGCCCTTGTTTGGTCTCTCAGTAGACCATTTGTTTTTGTTAGCCACATATGGCATAACATTCTTAAGGCCTGCAGTAGCCTCTTTGTCGCACACAGCGCTGCAACGAGGACACAACATAACTTCCTTGTTGCTCAGCTTGCACCTGGTGAGAAAATCAATGAGTTCCTCTTCAGCTCGAGGATAAACTACCTAAATTTTCTCAGCATACTCCCTTTCAGTAACGGCTCGAACCGGGGATGCTTCCATTGCGTCTATCATCAAACATTCGAATGGCTCAACGTAAGATGTCTCAGCCACTTGAAGGGGATCTGTGTCTACTTTCATGGGTTGCTTAGCTTTTTCGTCAAACTTCAGCCTCCCTTCATCTAATGCCTTCTGCACCAAATCCCTGAAAACAACACAATGTGAAGTTTTATGACCCAAAAAATTATGAAATTTGCAGTAACCTCTTTTCTTTCTTTGTTCTAATGAGGGAACTTTTAATCCTTTTTGAACAATTATTTGGCCATCAGTGACCAATAAATCAAAGACTTCATCACACTTGGTAACATCAAATGTGTAGGTTTTAGCAACATATTTATCATTCTTTGGTTCATTGGGGTTCTTGCCATTTGAGGGCTTTAACAATTTACAAGTGTAAGGAGGCCCTGGCTTTAATTCAGCCAAGTCTATCTCACTTTGATCAACCTCCTCGAATTCTAGATCATATTCATTTTCACTTTCATAGTTCCCTACATAAGCTACTTTCTCTTTCTTATGAAACTTGCTATTCCTGGCCTTTTCATTCTTAAGTCTTTCAACTTGTCTAACCCTATCAGCCAGTTGAGCCATGTCTCTAAGATGTTGAGTATCTAATTTCTTTCAAATCGAGTAGTCTAGGCCACCAGCAGCCATTTCTACCAATTCATGTTCAGGAACTTGAGTGAAGCATCTGGCTTTAAGAAGCCTAAACCTATTGAGATAATCATCAATAGATTCTGGTGTTTTGCGCCTAACACTTGCTAGTTCTTTAAGACTTATCTTTGTTTGGCCCATGTAGAATTGCTCATGAAAGAGCCTTTTGAGTTGGGTCCAAGTAAATACAGAATGTGGGGGTAAGGTTGTGAACCAAGTAAAAGCATTTTTTGTTAGAGAATTGGGAAAATACTTCATCCTCAAATTCTCATTATTTGCTATGTCCCCAGCCTCAGTCAAATACCTAGCAATGTGCTCGACTGTAGACTCTGTTGTATCACCAGCAAACTTGGTAAATTTTGGGGTTTTCCAACCCCTTGGTATTTCTGTTTGCAAAACAAATTCAGATAATGGTGACACAAAGTTGGGTCTATGTAAACCTACATTTAGACCATTTTGGGCAAGGATGGTTTCTACCAAATTGGTTAAGTTATTCTGCCCAAAATCATTATGTTGAACATTTCTCAAAACCTCATCAGCATTTTGGTTTCGATGAACAAGCACCACTTCAGGTTCAACATTCCTTTGTACAGGTTGGTTAACAACTTGTGGTTCTTGATGCTGACCTCGAGCCTCCTCGATTCGATTGTCAACAACTTGTCCAGGCCTTGGTCTAGGGGCCTATAATGGTTGAAGTGGCTGTTGGATGGGCACTTGTGCCCCTCCAAAGAAATCAGCAATTCTACCCATTTGGGTAGCCAGGGTTTGGTAAGTCTGATTTGTATCTCGAATTAATGGGTTAATTATTGTACCCATTTGTTCAGTGAGTAAATTCACCATATCATAATTACTCTCATCCATCTGTTGCCTCATAGACAAAAGTGAATCTGTGGTGAGGGCTGGTTGGTTCATTCGAACTCTAGTATTATTGGAATTTTGCCCTTGTGGAAAGGGAGACCTCACTGTTATCCTATCGGATTGTAATGCAGGGTGTGACATTATTATTGTCATTATTATTGTTGTTGTTGTTGCTTGTACTAGCGTTAGTGCCTCTAGGTCTCACCATCTCTGGTTTTATTCTACCGCTTCTCAATTGCATGCACTAAACAGTGTAATTTCTTTGAAAACAACACACACAACTTTCCAAAACAAAAGAAAATTTTCAAGAGAAAATTTTGAGAAAACTTTGAAAATAAAACGCACAAAACCAGTCCCACCGGGCGTGCCAATTTGTTTACCCTGATTTTTGGTAAACAACCGCTAGTTTGCAATGCTTGAGAGACCAACTAGAGAATCTCGGGACATGTTTGTGCATTTATTGTTCAAGTTTGAAAATAGCAATGTTCATTAATGTAAGTGAACAAGTTTGATTTGAAAAAAATAAAAGAAAGTAAATAAAACGTGACTTGCTTGACAAGAAATGTAATAATACTCAGAATGAGTACGTATTGACAAAAAAAGTAAATAATTCAATGAATTAAAAGGCAAAGAATGTAAATGAAAGCATGTAAATTGCATGAAATGTAAATTGCATTGAATTTAAAAGAGTTTGATCACAAGATCATACATTTTGCCTTGTTATTCCTTTCGCTCGAAACGCTTTGGGTACTCAGAATGTTTAAAGGTTTGCAAGTATGAGAAATTTGTGATAGAAATTACATCAAATGAACTAGTATTTATAGATAAAAACTAATGCTATCTAGTAACGACTATCTAACATTCATTTGACAAGTGTCTTGCCATCTGATCTTCATTCCTAAATGCCAATAGTTGCCACTTTTGAATGAAACGTTGCAATGATTTGAATTTTGAATCTTCAGAAAATGCTGAAATATGTTAAGTCTCTAAGTAGTCTTCGAGTTCGAGTAACCCTTGAATGCCAATCGAATTGTTTGATAACTCGAACCAAATCTTGATTGATTTCCTAGACTTGTAAATATTTTCCATCTCCTAAGATCTTAAAATATTCTCAAATGAGGATATTATTTAAATATATCACTTTTAACCTTTATTGCATCATTAATAATTTGGAAACATTAATTTCCATAATTAAAAGGTTTAGTAATTATATTCAAAGAATAATTAGGGCATATTTTGACTTAACCAAAATATAGGCTAACACGATCTCACATATGTCTCTTCATTTTTTTTCTTTTATAATTTGATCCTCGTTTTTCATATTATCACCTTCTTTCACCATACTTGCATTTGTTTGAAACTCATTATGTAGTCTGTCAAGATATAATTTACTTTAGTCTCATAATTATTCAAATAATTAATAGAAAATAATAAATTAAAAAAGATTAAGATAACATATTATTTTTACATGAAGTTAGCTTGACATTTGTTTTACACAAAAGAAAAAATAGACCGATGTTTTGGATTATGAATGGACACAAACAATAAATTTTAGAATAATGTTATAAATATAGATTAAAAGCTTCATGCCACATAATATATATTAATTTTTTTTTGGTTACACACATTAAATCAATTTATTGGAGCATGTAGCAAGGTTTTAATATAGAAAATAAAATGAAGAGTAATCTTTTTAGATATGCCACATAGGCATAATAGAGGCTTAAGAATCAATAGAGCTTCCCTTTATATATATAAGAAAGATAAGATAAGATGGTTCACAAATTGGGCCATGTACATTTTTATATGTGATTTTTTTTTTGGGTTAAATATATTTTTGATCTTTATAACATTTGAACTTTCTATTTTGAGTTCTTCTAAACTTTTTTTCGCACTATTTGATTTCTATAAAATTATTATGCATGTAGTTTTAGTACCTATTATTAAATCAATGGTTATTTTTGAATAATTTTTTCATAGATATGTTTAGAATATTGTAAAAAGTTTCTCAGAAAAAAGAAAAGAAAAAACTCAAAAGTTTGATTTCTAAGTTGAGATTTCTATTACTTTTATCCTTAACTTTTAAAATTTAAAAAAAAAAAAATATTTAATTCTTTTTATTTTAAAAAATTCTAAATATTTTTTTAATTATTTTATAGTATTCGAAATAAGCATGAAAAAAAATTATTTAAGGATTAAAAAAATTTTAAAATTTGGAAAAATTTCAAGACTAAAATCCATGGATAAAAAATTTATAGGAACAAAATATGCCACTTTTTTATTTAGAGACTTAAAACAAAATGTTATAAACTTTATAAGAACTAAAAATATATTTAACTTTTTTTTTTACTATAAAAAAAATATAGTATTATTTTTAATGTAAAAATAAAATTAATCATAAAAAGAAATTAATTGAACACAAACATATGGCCATCATTGGCCACCACTCGAATTGAAGGGTATGTATTAAGAAGAAAAAATAAAAATAAGAAAAGAAGGTTGGTTGGTTGGTTGGATTTGGTGGTAAAGGAAGAGAGACAGAAGAACAGCTCTTCCCGTCCTTCGAGACGGTCTTCATCCTCTCTTCATCCTATCCTCACCAAGGCACGCTCTCTCTCTCTCTCTCTCTCTCCTCCGAGATCCTTTTCATTCCTTTCTTTTTCAAACAGATCCAAATTTCCAATCAAAAATGAAATTAATACATTCTAATTCCACTTTTTTCGTTTCATAAACGCTTATCATTTTGCGATGTATGATTTGGTAGGTTCAGTTTAGGTTTCGCGCCACATTTTTTTGTTGTTGCTTTATTTGTTGTCAAATTATGTTTCTTTCTGTGATCTACTATTGCGTACCGGCTTGATTACACTGCTATTGATTATTATAGTATTTGCATTCTCGGGGTTCCCTTTATGTGTTTTTTTTTGGTTGAATTTGTCCTCACGTTACCATATTAGGGACTAATATGATCAATAGAGTACATATTCAAGGCTAATTTCACAGTCTGAATATATGTCTGTTTCTTTTGGGGTGTGTGTGTTAAAGTTTTGAGATGGGGTTTTCCCTAAGGGTTCATTTGATCTTTAAAACAGAAATAGTAAAATACTGGACAGAACAGTACAAGAGATAATAGCACTGACAGACATTTAAGGTATTGAGAACATTTTTTCTTGAACAACTTGTGTTGAGGACAAAAAGTTGTCCCATTGTTGGTGTGGGACAAGAATATTCATTTTTGTCCCGTCCCTTAACCACCGGTTTGTCCAATTCCAGTAACAGTTTTAAAATCAAACACAATTTAACTAAAGTTGTCTTGTCTAGTCTCTTATTTTTTTAGCAGATTAAATGCACTCTAAGACTGAATTTGAAGCTTGACTCTCATCATATGTGTGGAGTCACATCAGTTTTGTCAATTGCGGATCAAAATAGTTGTTTGTCAAATTCCACAATCTAACAATGCTATAGCGCAGCTATAGGTGCTACTTGACAATATTTTGTACACTAAATAGCATATGACAAAACAACAACGATCTATTCAAATTTCACTAAAATATAGTGCTATAGCGCCACTAAAGCTGCTATTTAACAATACTGAATTACACGAGCAATTTGATTATTACTAGGTAGATAGGGTGTGATGATGTCTGGATTTATCATTGTTGATTATACAAAAATGTGGAATGACTCTAGATTGTTTTATGCATGTGCTGGTGATATGAATATCAGCAAAGCAAATTAAATTAGTTTGATATGTTAATTCTTGCCTTCCTAATTTATTTCGTTACAGCATTTTGGAGTTTCCATGCACGGGAGTTTTGTTTTCTTTGTTGACATAGTGGGATTGTTGTATTATAATTTCTATAGGAATAGCAACAAATTATAAATGTTAATATGTTAATAGAATGAATTTTAGTTTGGCCTTGATGCTGCATACTCTTTAATGTAGATGTTCTAAGAGCATTGGAATCAACTTTGTTTTTGTTGATATTTCTATTTAGGTTGACCGGATTTATTTATTTATGGTATAGTATTATTAATATAATCTAAGGTTTGCTCGTCTTCTCTTATTGCAGGTTGATCTACATTTGATTCTTAAGGTTCCTGATTTATTTTATGAAATATGGATGGAGTTCTTTTCTGGTCTCGCTGCCACATGTATTGTTTGTTTTCAAATCAAGAAATGCTCGACTGGCGATTCTTCATGCTTGGAGAATTTCTTCTGGTTTCCTTTGTTAATTGCACTTAGTTGTCTGTTCTCCTTTAGTAATCAGCACAGTGTCAGTGTGTGTGATGCTTGTTTTTTCTGAGAGAAGTGCTCCATCTTTAGGGAAATTGTACAAGTAAGAACTTATTCATCTTCTTTGGACCAAACTATTAAAAATATTTGTTCTTGACAAGTGTTCCTATGACAGTGCATTGCTGACCCAACATCCAGTTGAAAGATCTGAACAATCCACTTCTGGGGGTAAAAGATCTATCATATCTTTATCTCCTTCATCTGCTTTAATTTGCTTAAATATAACTCAACCTTTTCCTTCTTCTACAGGAATGAAGTAGATAAACTGTTGTTTGATATGGATACTGCCTGTATCATTAGCACTGGATAAGCATAAGCATTTAAACAGTGCAGACTATAGTTTTAATAATTGTTTCGCTGTTGTCCCAATGGGTATTAGTGACGACAAAGCATGTTTTACCTGAAGTTTCTTTAATAACGCCTATGTAGACTAGATGAAGTGGCAGTTCTTAAGTGTTGGGTCACAGTGATTTTAGCAAGAGTTTAATCCTGTAGTTTTGATCAATCATTTCAGTTAGACCTAGGAAGTGTCTTTATGATCTCCAGTAATTGTTCATTTCTACCTCCTGCATCCTTCTACCACTATAAAACCACGGGTCTATTCAAATATTAATCAATAAAGCTGCGCAGCTCTTCCATCAGAAAGTTTCTGAATTTTGCCAATTTTTTGCCTTGACAAAGAATTGACAGTGGAATTTGCTGGACCAGCAGATATTTGTAATATTTTATACTACTTTTTCAGCATTCTCTACTAGAGTTAAATACCACCTATCTTTTGAATAAAGATCTGCTTTGGGTTCTTTGGGGACAATGGAGAGGTGATAATCTTTTGCGAAGTTGCTATTTATCATTTTTTTTATTGTTGAATATCTTTCTTTAAGGTTAGCTTTTTTCTTTCCCCAACAAAGGTACAAATTAATTAAGGAAGTTGGTGATGGAACATTCGGAAGTGTCTGGAGAGCTATTAATAAGCAAAGCAATGAAGTTGTAAGTATTCTTCAATTGGAATTATATTGGTGTTCTATGTGAAGTTGGATCACGTGTTTCGTTTTAATTTGTCATGAAATTACAGGTTGCAATCAAGAAAATGAAAAAGAAGTATTACTCTTGGGAGGAGTGTGTAAACCTAAGAGAAGTCAAGGTAGGTGCCATTCTTGCTTTTCTTTCCTAAACCTATTTTACTTATGTTAATGCTTCTGCATATATTTATTCTCTAATTTCCCTTTTACCAGTCGCTACGAAAAATGAATCACACAAATGTCGTGAAGCTGAAGGAAGTTATTCGAGAAAGTGATATTTTGTACCTTGTTTTTGAATACATGGTGAGTGGATGGATTTTTCTGGCATAATGGTGGCTGTTTGAAGTGTAATATTAACTGTTTTAGGCCAATTTTGGATGATGCAGGAATGCAACCTCTACCAACTTATGAAAAAAAGGGAAAAGCTGTTTTCTGATGATGAAGTTAGAAATTTGTGTTTTCAAGTTTTCCAAGGTCTTGCATACATGCACCAGCGTGGATACTTCCATCGTGATCTAAAGCCTGGTATATTAGAAATTTGTGTTTTCAAGTTTTTCATGACTTTTTTGTAGTCTTGGTAGAGTAAGTATGATAAAATGGTCACAGAAGTATATTTACAATTCTACTTTATATAGCATGTAAGGTATATAAAATTAGCAGTTTGATCAATCATTAACTGTTGATATTTTCAATTTTATTTTTAAATGTAGTTTTGGCTTGCTGATTAATTGAATTTGCGTATCATGAGAAAAATACAGACTAGGTGCTTGGTGTGTTGTACATATCTCTATTACTGTGCTGCAAAGTTTTTCTTTTTGATACAAGGTATGGTACTTTTTGCAGAAAACTTGTTAGTCACCAAGGATATTATCAAAGTTTCTGATTTCGGCCTAGTGCGAGAGATCAGCTCACAACCACCCTATACTGAGTATGTCTCCACACGGTGGTATGTGTCTTTAACTTGAGTACATCATTATCTTATAGAAGATGTATAATGCACTGTATTTAACATGTATAATACCGTTTGATCAGGTATCGTGCTCCTGAAGTTTTACTTCAATCTTCCCTTTATACCTCCAAAGTTGGTAAGTGTCTGATATAGAATAATTACACAAAAATAAAAAATTATGATCTTGACTATGGCATTACTTATAGTAATGATTAGTACCATACAAACATTTATTTATTTATTTATCTTCCAGACATGTGGGCTATGGGTGCTATTATGGCTGAATTATTCACGCTCCGTCCTCTATTTCCGGGTACCAGGTATCCTGTTCTATCTATTTCTCTCTGCTTCTACAGCTTCCCAGAAGATGGTATTATAATGGAAATAAATATTTATTAGGCAGTTCAGTAATTTGTGGCACCTCAATCTACTTTTAATAAAGTTACTAATGTTCACACATTTTACCCCAATTAATTTGCACAAACATTTGGTTGAAATGAAATTTGTAATTAGATTACTGCATAGTATCTGTACAAGTGGAATCCTGGTCTAACGTATCTTGTGCAATAAATGGGTTGGAAATAAACCTATTCGATTATGGCTGTACATGCAGTGAAGCAGATGAGATCTACAAAATATGCTGTGTGATAGGTAGTCCAAACGTGGCATCTTGGGCTGATGGGCTAAAACTGGCTAAGGATATCAACTACGAGTTTCCACAGGTCAGTTATCTCAATTTGAACGTATCGTTGATTAAAGTATGGAAGCTTCTTTTTCTCTACTGGAGTGTTTCTCTTCTCATTAAGAAGCTGCTCATTGACCTCGTACACTGAGTTGAGAGGCTTCTTTCCTGTAACGAAGGGGAAGTGAGGTGATGAGAATGTCACTTCTGTTTCCAGTTTTCATCTTTAGGGGCATTAGTTTATAATTAATGTGCTAGGTGTGACATGTGTGGCAATTTAAGCTTTCAACATATATATATATATATATATATATATATATATATATATAATATTTCTAAATATATATTAAGATGGGTATTAATATGATAAATAATACTAAGATGGGTATTGTCTTCAGCTAATTACTGTATTCCCTGCATTTATTTCTACAGCTAGCTACTGCAGATCTTTCTGTACTGATTCCATCCAGAAGCGATGATGCAATCAACCTTATCAAAGTAAGTAGTTCTGATTCATTGCATAACAGTTCATTCCTGGGCCTGGCCTCCATTTCTCAACTAATAAAGTGGGTGTGTTTTTTTGTTCTCTGTTCTTTCCTTTCTATATCTGTAGTCACTTTGTTCATGGGATCCCTGCAAGAGACCTTCTGCAGCAGAGGCCCTTCAACATCCTTTTTTCCAGGTTTTCTTTTAACTAATTCATACTTTCAATTAGTTTATAAAATTATTTCTATCTTTTCTATGCAAAACTATATTATGCTTTCTGTAAGCTGGATTCTGACTGTTTTTTTTCAAAATAATTCGTAGAGTTGCTTTTACATTCCTCCATCGCTTCGCACCAGAGCAGTAACCAGAACTCCTCCATCTGGTATGTAATTTCATGTGCTGCTTAGCATTCTAATAATAAATTTGTGCTTCAATTGGAGGGGATACAAATAATAAATTTGTAATACTAAACTCCTAGTTCTTTCTCTCTATTTTTGCAGCTGGAACAAGGGGATCAGTGGATCGGCAAGGGGTCAAGAGATTTTCTGGTGCATTGCCTAATTTGAAACTTAGCACAAATTTTCCTTCCACTAAATTACGTCCTGCTTTAGCTCCAGGTAATCATCGTATTGGTTTCAACCATTTATAGGTTAAATGCATGCACTTTGTTTTTTTACTCTGGCATGTGTAGTTCGGAGAATATTTTTCAATCTCTCAGAAAAAACTGTTGTCGTTTAAGCTGGAAAATGTGCATATCAATACATTATTTAAATTGAAAAATTATAACTGATGGAAACAATGAGTAAAGCTAAGGTTTTTCCTGTTTGGACTGTATAATACAAAAAGTAATCCTTTTTGTTTGTGCTATGCTGTTTCACTTATTGACTGTATAGAACATGGTTCTCATTCATTTCTATTACAGGTGTGCAACGGAAGCTGGATATGGCAAATGAGGTGATGATTTGTTCTCTGTTTTCTCTATATTGCTTCGGAATTACTGGCCATTCCCCCTAACCCCCTCTGTTAAGCGTGATATATTTAGCACGTGACATTAAAATACATCTATTTTGTCTTTACTTTGCTGGATGATTTGTTTGTCTCCATAAACTGGTTTTCTTAAATTCCATCATGCTAATAATTTTCTCCGGTTCTGCTGAAGAATGGAACTAAAAATAAGAAACCAGTGAAGACTACTCAACAATCAAAATATCAACCGCCAGGAAAAGACAGCCCGAGTAAGCACTTGTGTCAATGTCCATGGTTACTTATTATTGTATATCTACTTATTGTCGTGACTGAAAATTGTGGGAGAATTCAATAAAAGTACAGTAATGCTTATTGATCCTGTAGTGGTCATTCAGTCAATTTAAGCCAATTATCATGCATAAATAATTTTGACTAATTTCATGAAGCAGCTATGCAACTTCTCATTGCCTAAGGCTAAGGCGTGTTAGGTAGTTGCTTCAATGATCTGAAAATAAGCTCAATGATTATATTTTTTGGTTGACAGCTTCTATAAACAAGGGGAGGACTGCACGTGGAGTTTCAGAAACAGCTGACAAGTTAGCCAACATGTCAATGGCTACTAGAAAACATTCATTTGGTCAAAGCCGTCCGCCTCAGATGAAAGCCGGAGTTAATTGGAATTCTGAATCTGGAAACATCCTTCTCAGGTCCTCCCAACAGATTCCAACTGGAAGAACTTTCACAAAAAAAGTTGCTGGGTGAGATGACAAGTATTTGCTGACCTCAAAAATTCGCTGATGATCAATATGTTCGAGTGCAAATCTTTTGGTGGTATGTGTCTTTCCACCTGGTGATGTGTAACATACTAGTTCTGCTTTTGTTGCTGTTAAATGTTGACCAAGTTACACAGTTATGCTGATGCATTTTAGTTAGTCTTTGATGCAATTCATTATTGTGGAATATTCACCGGGTTGTGATAATATTATACAGTATACGACGAATTTACGGTTAGTTGGGTAATGATAATTTTTGGACAAGCTGAGGAGTATTCAAACACCATCATCTTCACATGACTTTCACTTTGCAGAGCTTGTAATGAAGTTATTCTTTTTAATATATATTGAAGTATTGAATTTTTGATAGTTTTTCATGTATGAGATATTGTAGTTTGAATTTTCATAAAGTTCTTATTCTTAATAAATTTTCAACAAGTAGCTCATTGACTTGGTCAAGCTACCCACCCACCAAATTTGCTGGCAAAATTAATGACTGATACAACTATTATGACTTTGAAAATTAGTATGGCTTAGTTTTTGTTTAATTAAACTAATTATCCAAATCAATATATTTTGGTTTAATTTGTGATACATAATAGGTCTATCATACCAATTTAGTTATGGACAATTTAGGTAAAGTTCCTAGGACGCTATTCTTATCAATCATCACTTTAAATAGAGTACAGCTATCACATGACATTTTTAAAGTAGGAGGAGAGGTGGACTCGGGTTGGTTTTCGACCAATGTTAATAATATTTTGGGGCCTGGTAATGATGTTGGTTTTTGGAAGGAGAAATTGAAGGATTTATTCCCAATACTTTTTGCCAAATCATCTTCGAAAGAGGCCGTAGTGTCGGACATGGTTTGCTGGAACGCAGATAGATGGGAGTGGAGTTTGGGTTGGTCAGAGGATCTGATGGGGGCTGAATTAGTAGAGGCTCCATACTTGTTTGAGATTTTGAAGGCGGTTCATCCTTTTCTCGAGAGGGAAGATCGTAAACGTTGGATTCCTGATTCTTCAGGTAGATTTTCGGTGCATTCAACTTATTTATTTTTACAAAATAGAATTGTTTGGGAAGACTTAAACCCCCATGTTCAGAAGGACTTTGAAAAGGTTATGGTTGAATGATGTTCCTTTGAAGGTAAGCATTTATGGATGGAGATTAATGATTGAAAAATGACCAACTCGAGTGGCTTTAGCTAATAAAGGTATTATCATAAACACTCATGAGATGTGTTGTCCTTTATGCCTTATGTCAATGGAAGATGTTCATTATTTATTTTTTATCTATGTGAGTTCTCTAAACAAGTATGGCGGAGTATTTTTAGTTGGATGAAAGTGGATGTTATTAGCGAAGTGGGGGGATGGAGGCACTTCAACTTGTTTGGCTCTTTGATCAGGTCTCACAAAGGAGAGAAGATTCGTCATCTTATTTGGTTGACTACGACATGGTGTAGTTGGCGTCTTAGGAACATCATGTTTAGGGGGGTTTGTGTTAATTTATCTTCTTTAGTTGAACATATTAAGTCTATTTCTTGGTTTTGATTCATAGGTCGCAAAGGGATTCACTCTTGTTTTTTTTTTTCTGATTGGTGTATTAACTCTTTAGATTGTCTCACTAACATCTAAAATGATTTGTTTTGATTTGTAAGGGTTGAATATACCTTATACTTCTGATAATTCAATTTTTTGCTTATAATAAAAAAGACATTATGTTACAAGTTACAACAAGTAAATGTTTTGGCCTTTGGGTGTGACCGTGTGAAAGAAACTGTTACTTTGATACAAGTTACAACAAATTGTATTTTATGACAAGTTTAGGACATACACTATTATATAAAGTTTTGTAATATTATGTCTGGCACTGCATTTCAGTCTTACCCTTTAATTATTTGATTATGACGAGTGGATGATATTTGTTAAGTAGAGAGAATAAACTAATGGAGCATAAAATAATCAATCCAATGTGCATACAATAGCTAAATCAATAAACAATATTTAAGGATTCATTAAGGTATGTTCTGCTACATCATGTGTTAGAGTTAGACATATTTTAAAGAAACAATTTTTATTTTAAGTTTGCATGTCTTTTTAGGAAACTTAATGATTGAGATTTGAGAATGTAATGTACGTATGATAAATGTCAAATACTGAAGGACAACAATTTGGTCTAAAGTAGGCAAACACAAGAGAATTTTAGTTGCAAAATATGGAAATCACATCCTTCATCATGTTGATTGGAGGGAGTATAGAGTTCCAAGTTCTTCCTCTTATTGGTGGAAGGGTATTTGCGCTTTGGAGAGTGTGGTGGAGTCTAGAAATTGGCTCTCGGAGAGTGTGGTTCGTTTGGTGGGGAATGGAAGTACCACGTTTTTTTGGTTGACTAGATGGGTGGGAGATGCTTCTTTTTCTCACTTATTTCTGTTGGTGTAAGCCCTAGAGGCCAATACTTTTAGTACTTGTATCGAATTATTTATTAATAATATATAGTTTCATTTATTAATAATATAAGGCATATCTTTCATTTTGTTTGTGAGAATCCAAAATAATGAAATCCCTAGAATAGGTAGTCCGTTTAATATTAAGTGTGACTTAATCATGAGACTAAATTAAACATAAGGACACTATTCTTAAAGTATCCGTAGTTGAAGCTTTAAGGTGAAAAATGGGATAACCTTAAAAGCATAAAGACTATTATGAAGATAGACTGATGATCGCATCTCATGGATCATGGGATAAGGAGTTATCAAGTCTTGACATAAGTATATAAAATATTAGGAGTAATGTTTATACTGGATTGACCCGCTATAAGAGTACTACAGGCAAAGTTATGCAAAGTGTCATAATTACTCTTATGGTGATAATGGTGTAAACCGCCCTTAGACCTGAAACCACTTTGTACCCTAGATGTGGAATCGAGTACTTTGTTGCTGATCTAACGTTATCCGTAACTGGATAATCATAAAGGCAGTTGATGGGTACTTCACAAAGCATGTTGAGGGGCAGTAGTGTCCTAGATGGAATTTGTCAATCCTGCATAATAGGATAAATGTCATGGGCCTAATATTGAACTGGACAAAGATGACACCATGTATGCTTTGTGTTCAATATAGACATAAAGGGCAAAGCGGTAATTATACACGCATATATTATCACTAATGGTTATGTTTTGATCACATGTTAATTTCTCATAACTTGGGTAGTAATGATGTGTTGCTAGATACCGCTCATTGTTTATTATATTAAATAGGAGATTTAATATAATTGCCAACGTTATGGAAACCTACAGGGTCACACACATAAGGACAGTCTGATATTGAGACAATTATAGGAACACCGTAAGGTACGGTGTATATGCAAAGTGATAAGGGTATCACAATAATTAAACAAGCAAAATACACCATAGTGTATGGTGGGAGGGCGCGCACATGAGCGTACACACTCATGAGGTAGCGCGCGCCCTAGGTTAGCTTTTAGTGGGCTTTTGTTTTCTTTTGCCCAAGATAAGAATTTTTCTTGGTGCACAAGACAAGAGATATCTATAAATAGAGACCTCTTGGCAAAAGCTCAACACATAGAAAAGCACTAAGAATATTTTAGAGTTGGAAACCCTAAAATAATTCCTCTCTCAATATTCTTGAAAGTCTTCATACTAAGGAGCTAGCACTCCATTGGAGGTGACTGTTCGTGTGGACTAGCTAGAGGCGTCGGTGATCTTCATCAACACTCGTGATCTTTTCTAGTTTGTGATTCAAAGGGTTCTGATCTTCAAGAGGTAATAAACCCTAAAACACATATCATGCTCATTCGTAAGGATCGATTTAAGGAAAATTTTTGAATTCCGCTGCCTTTACTATTGCAATTTTCCTTCAATTTCCTCGTTTGTTTTCCCTCTCTAATCAAAAGGAGTGTATGGTGGAAGATTGTTGCGTTAGGGAGTGTGATAAGTGGGTTTGGAATTTCTCTTGGCGTAGGGAGTTGTTTCAATGGGAGAATGATCTTGTGGAGCTCTTGAAGGATAGGTTGTCTTTGGTGAGGTTATCGGTGGAGGAGGACTCTTGGAGTTGGGCTCCAGATCCGGATGGAGTTTTTTCGGTGAATTCCTCGTACAATCTTCTTTTCAAAGAATTGCGTGAGGTCGGGGTGTTAGGTGTGGAAATGGTGGGAGTGTTCAATCTTATATGGGAAAGTCCAGCTCCGCCAAAGGTTATTGAGTTCTCTTGGCAACTTCTTCATGACCGTTTATCGACGAGGGCAAATCTTGACCTTCGAGAGATTCTTGCCATGGATGCTTCAAGAGCTTGTGTTGGATGTTTGAACTCCCTTGAATCCTCTTCTCATCTCTTTTTACATTGTCTGTGCGCTATGTCGATTTGGTATGCTATTTTTAAGTGGATAGGGGAAGAGTTTGTTATTCCACCGTCGTTAGATGTGTTATTTGAAATGATGTGGGAAGTGGGGAGGAATAAGAGATTGAGGCAAGGTCTTTTGTTGATTTGGCATACAACAATTTGGTGTATTTGGAAAGCGTGAAACGCCAAGATCTCTGCGAATGGTGAAATGGTAGCTAACGCTATGGTAGAGGATATCAAGGTGTTGAGTTAGAAATGAAGCCTTGCTAGATTAAAAATACCGCCGTGTTTGTTTTATAAATGGAGTTGGGACCCTGGCGACTGCCTCCTTCGTCATTAGGTGTTGTTTGTTTTTGTTTTGAGGGTCTTTGTTGTGTAGTGGGGTGTGTGCTTGTTTTGCTTTCTATGTTCCATGTTGTACCTATACTTCTCTGTCACGTCTTGTTACAGAGAATGTTTCAATAATATATTTGCTTTCATAAAAAAAACAACTCTATAAACACAGTTCCACTTGGGTAAAAAAAATAAACAAATCATAATAAATTAATGTAACAGCAAAAAGCATCCCTTAAAAAAGGAAAGACAAGAAATTGAGAATAGAAAGAAAAAAAAATTGGATATGTAATGAAGATTAGACTATCCAATCCAATGCAACTGATCCTTGGCAAAAATGGAGACCACAAAGTTAAATCCCTGATTTGCACTATCACATGACATGACACTGACAGTGTCAATTCTCCAACATTTCTCTATAGTACTCCACTCTATAATTCGATTGCTCTGGCAGTTAGATTAATCCAACGACTGAGATTTTACCGGTGAGACAATATTGGCTACAAACAACCTAAACTGTTCATAATCCGGAGTCATACCGACAATTCTAGGAAACAAAATTTTGGATTCCACTAGTTTATGATATCCACTTTTTGTTAGAAAAATAGACTTCAAAGGTATTGAGCTTGTATTCTTTCTCTGTTCTCTTCCCACCATGTTTTCGCATTTACCTCCCCAAATCTTTCCCGACTGCAGACATGAATCGAGAAAGTGTTAAACCAAATTCCTTGTCTTTTAAGCAATCAAAGCATTATATGAAATTCTGATTTCGCTCATATGTTAATAAGCCTTAAAGATAACTATCATCATACTGTATATAACATGCGAACTACTTTACTATATTTTATCTTTTGTTACAGAACTAACTTATATGTAAAAACTTATATGATAAGTGCTTAATTAATTTGTGTATCCAATCATGGCCTAAAGGCAATAACGAACATGTTTTTGGAAGATGAATTATAGTACCTGAATCTAACACGTCTAAGCTCCCTAGTACCATCTGCTAACTGTCTGATTGTAATGTAAACTCCAGGCTCATCTTGTTCTACCCATTCGGACTCCATTTCACTTGCATTGCTAATAGAAGGTTCATCTCTAGACGATGTGGTTGCCCTCGATGGTTCCATAGATGAACCTGCATGAAAGTTGTGACCGACCCCGTGATCCAACGCTCCAGAGGGTTTGTAGTGACTCCTTGGTGTCCAATCTTTAACTGATGCCATAGGACTTTCTCTGGCTGATGTTAATCTTGAGTAAGTAGAATCTCTTTGCTGTTCAAACAAAAAAGTATGCAACATGAATCTTAATCTCAACCTCGATTTGTGGCAAAAACAATAAGGTTGTTATCCTAAGTGTATAAAACTTAAGATAAGATTATTACCTCATCGGTCTCAGATCTTGGAGGAGTGTTGAGAGCTTGTCGATTAAATCTTTGGACATTGTAAAGTTCCATGATTCTATCATAATTCTCGCCCCACCATTTTTGAGCTTGCCATTTATTGAACATCTCACGGCTTCAAATTCAAATGCTAAGTATTGTCAGTCTTTGCTCCTACATTGATAATTATTACATTTTCAACAGCTAAAAATTCTCATATTTGTGTGTAGTGTTAGGGCCTAAGGTACCCTTTTTTAAGAACTTGATTCACATTTCAGCAAAATCATTAGATTCGATAACTGCAGCACCAAATAAGCAAAGAACTATTGTGCCAACAGTTAAGAACCAATTTAAGGTGAGCTTCAAGGAGCTTTTTTTTTACAGTTTATTTGAATTTATCTTATGCAAATAGCTTATGTTATATCTTATTTCCGATAATCTAACTAGATAGCGTATTAAAATAACTGCAACTAGTAATTGTGAAAAATAAAACTGCAACTATTATAACACAATGTTTGGATTCTACTCCACTTTTCCAATGTAAATTTGAGAAGCTCCAAATTGCTACTTCAGCGGAATCTGCGGTGGAGTGTCATTCCACTGATTACGAAAATAGTTTATACATATGCACTACACCAATTAATGTTCATCACAAAAAATAACTTCCTGGTTAACAAAACAACAACTACTAATATTTACTATTCTATAAATCAAAATAAATTTATTGGTCATTAATTAACGATACCTGAAGCGAATTCTCTTGAGATCATTTCCGCCATTAGGAAGAGAAACAAATGTAATATGAACCCCTGGCTCAACCTGTGCCATCCATTCCTTAGGTTCATCCTCATCCTCTAACACTACATCACAGACGGATGCAGAGTCGCGACCTCTAGGGGTGCGGTCTCCGGTATATCTTGCACCAGGGTAGTTAGAGGTTGTGAAGTCCCATGCAGGGGTTGAACTTGAGCTTGCCCCTCCAATATAAGGATATGGAACCCCTTCTGAGATTGTGTCAAAGTCTGGATATGGATGATGTCCTTTCTTGTTGTAGCTACTCGATCCTCCCGTGCAGGGTTTGCATTGCTTGTAAGCACCCGAAAACTTTAGTGCCATATCCTTTATCTGCGTTAACGTTCAAAGAAATAAACACTTAATAACTATGAAGCACAAACACAAATGTTGGACTTGGACACAACACCGGTAAAAATTTGAGGAAAAATTAAATTTATTGGTGTGATGTCAGTGTTGGACACCGATATGTCTTCAAGAGTATTGGTACTAGTAGCTTATCAACATAAATGTATTATAAGCTTAATTTTAAAGAATAACAAACATCAATCAACCTTATACTGATAAGTGATAACATATTCGTTAAAATGAATTATCATCGATCTATATGTACATTCAAAGATCATTTTCAATTTTATCTAAAGGCACCAACAAAAGATAAGTGTGAGCAATCATTGACTATTTTGAGTAACTACTTCTCTTGAAAATTGTTTTTGATAGATGATTATTTTTATATAATATGTAACAAACAAAATCTAAATTTGTTAGGCACATAACACAAGTTACTCGCCTTTTAGTTTTACAGTTCATAAATTAGGCTGTTTTATACTTTTACAAATTGGGATTAATGAATACTGATTTTTTACTAAAAATTAAGGGAGGAAAAATCAAATTTGAGGAAATATCAAATTCACGTTAATATATGTAAGTATATTATGTGTCCATATACATATATGGATTTTGATCCCTATTATTTCTATGAAGAGTGGAGTAGGGACAAATTAAAATGATGTTTTTATATTTTTAAAAAGTAACAAAGGTTTCAAAAATCAAAATACTTGAGAGACATCTTCCTTTTCTTCTAACGATGTAGATCCACCTGCACGTACTTTTTCTTTTAATATGCTACCTAAACAATGATTTATTAGATGATTAAAAAATGGGTAGATGGAGAACTGGGTCTACCTTCTACAAGAAGCAAATACATAATAATACAATTAAATTCTTCATCATTAAGAAATCACTTTTTGTTTATTGGAACTGAACCAACCAAGAAAATTCTTTTTGTTTACAAAAAAATCTTCTTGACTAATATAATAATCCCTTCGTCGCAAATATACGGGCAAAAAAAAATTACACTTATTAAAGAAAACCAAAATATGAAAATTTGAAATATGATTTTGTGGATTTTTCTTGAAATAATGCGTACAAAAAGATGTAAAATCAAATTTTGTTGGTTGCTGCCTCAAAAAAAAAAATTGTTGGTTGTTGTTTATTGAAAAAATGAGAGAAAAAAATTTAAATACAATTTACATTTAATTTTATGAGAATAAATAAAAAACATTCTTGATATAAACTTTCGTCCAATAATAAATTTTATAAAATTATATTCGTCATAATATTATTCATGACTCATGCACCGTAAAAGACTTCCGAAGATCTTTCACATTAAACAGAACTTATTTAACCATGTAAAAACAAATAAGGAATGGCCAATTGTAACCAAAAATAAAATGAGGAATGGCCGATATAGGCAATACCTTTTTTTTTGGTACAATAAAATTTTCTTTTTTTAACATTTGTAATAATAGAAAACTTTTGAAAAACATTGTATAGACAAAAATTCCAGGATGGGCCACACAAAGGATGAGAATATGGCAGTCCCTTCTGTGTGTTGGGAATCTTTCCTTAACATCACCTCTATTTACGAATATTGAACATGTTCCCACTACACTCAATATGTAACTCATTAAAATATTTGACTAAGACATTTTGCTTTTTCTTTTCACAAAGTTACAAAAAATAAATGCAAGGAAACCAAATCAAGATATTGTGTAATTAGTGAATAATTAATCAAAATTATTGGAAAGTAACAAAAAACATGAGTGGAATTAGATTAATATAGTATGATAATATTTATAACACTAAAGTACAAAAAAATAAGGGAGTAGAAAAGGATTGATTGGGTGGTAACGAACGACGAGAGACGTCATCTCATGTCAGCAAAATGTGGCAACACCACTGCATGTTCTCTTAAACATATCACAATCAGCCAACAAGCAAAAGGGACCGCGAAGGCCCCAAGCATTTTAAAAAATATGTTCATGCTTCTTCTAATTAGTTAATCAAATTAAGTAATTAAAAATTCTAAACATAATATACAAAAAAATTATTTTAACAAGAGCATTATTACTTCCTCTTCTTATAATAAGTTTTTGTGAAGCTCTGTTTATTATTTACTGATGTTATGTTTATCATAAAATGAATTTTATTACTCTCTTTGTTTCACAAAAATGTTATTTTAATTTATTTTACACATATTAAAAAAAGACATTGACAAAAGATGGTGCATTGATTTTAATTAATTTAATCTAGACTAGAAAGGACTATGGTTTTTTAATCTAAACATTAATGAAGTATGATTTAACCAATTATTAGTTGGTTTAGTGGTGATTAGCGATGAATTTAGTAGAAAAGACTATAGTTCGATCCCCGCAACTGCGTTTGAGTAGGGGCTGGAACAACTTGATGTCAGAGCTGATCTCCAAACCAAATTAAATTGGTGGTGTAAAAGATGTAAAATTGAAAAAACAATTAATATCTTATTCAAAATTGAAAGTTAGTTGTTCATGTGGTGATTGATGCTGATTTAGTGGTGATTGCGTTTGGGAGGGGGAAACCACTTGATTTTAAAATTGACCCGAAACTAAATTAAACTGGTGGTAAAAACTGAAAATAATAAATTAAAAGTGATATTTATTTTAGAACAACCGCTTGTGTGCCATTGTGGCAAGAAACAATTCATAGGAAGGTGGATTAAAATGCAATAAATAAGAATTTATAGAAAAAAAAAGTAATTAGCAATTTTATTGGTAATTTAAACTTAAAATATCTGAGACAAAAAATATTCTAAAATGTGGCATTTTTTATTTTAGTTTTTGACAAGATGTGGCATTTTTTATTTGTACAACTAAATGTGGCACTTTATTTGAGTAATAAAGTAATATTAAAATAAAAACATATGTTCACATATGATCTTAAAATAAAAATGAAATAAGTTCAAAAGTGGTGCCCATCAACCAAATGGGGCTAAGTTTTGTTTGTTTTCAAGAAAATGCAAAGAGAGTTTAAAAAAGCAAAATATGTGGGAAAGAAAGAGAGAGAATAAGAACCTGAGTAGTGAGGCTTTTGACGGCTTCTTTAGTATTAGGCGTGCCACTCTCACGGCCATCTTCATCCCTCTCATCTGACGTTTGTTTCGTACAAGCTATGCATGTAAACATCTTTTCTTTATTTACTCCTTTTTCACTTCCTTCCTACAAATAACACAACCATATCAATTTGCACCAAAAATATAAAATAAAACACAACCATATAGATCAATACAACAAATCAACCATATCATACTACTGCTCCTTCCGTTTTAAAATGAGTGTCGTTTAGGTTTTTGCATACATATTAAAGAATGCATTCATAATTTTAAAAGTAATAAGATTTTTATAAAATTAACCTTATTATATAAAAAAAATTTGGAATAATGTTTAAAGAAATAATTAGAAAAAAAATTAGAAAATATTGTATTAAAAATTGAAAAACGACATTCATTTTGAAGTAGATAAAGTTCTTTGTGTGTGAATAAAGTGCGTGATCAAGTACCAAAAATAAAGGGCAAAATTGGTAATGGGTAGGTACAGCCAATCACTTTCATTGAATGGATGAAACAGTGACAAAGTTCTAGAAATATAGGTCACATAACAATAGCTAATTAGTTAGTAGTACTAGTTAGGATCAAACTAAACAACAAACAAATTAAAAATAGTGTAACACGGAAATGCACTAATTACCAACTAAGTATATGTTTGAATGAACGTTTAAAAAAGTTATCCGTTTTTATTTTACACGTTAGGAAAGTTCTTAAACGTGAATCCTAGCTAGAAAAGGTAAATATAATCTAATAAGATTGAGAACGCAATTATATATGAAAAATGAGAAACAATAAAGCAAAAGGGAAAATGGAATTTGTGTTTCGAAAGGGGAAATGAAATGGTCCTATGTGGAATAATATGATGGGGCAAAAAAGAGAAAGATAAAAAAAGCAAATAAAATTGAGTTGCTCGGGATTAGAGCAAGATCGAAAGTGTGATCTCAAAAATCTCAAAAGAAGGAAACAATGGGCCTATAATTAAAAGGAGAGAAAGAAACAAACAATATGGGGCAAGGAATGACCAAAGTACTACTCTACTACATACTATGAGCTTTGCTTTGTTTTGCTTTACCACAACCACAAACAAAATATATAAAAAAATGATCCAAAGCGTGTCCAAACGTACCGATGATGTTTCTAACATACTACCTTTTATTCATTTAAATTCAATTCAATTGAAAAATAATTACTACTGTATGTATCAAATTGAAATCCTAAAAATACTTTAGTTAAAAAGAATACTAGTAATTAATGTGTTATTCCCTCTTCTGGTTCTCACTTTATCTTTAATTAAAATCACATCATCAATCGCATTCCCCAATGCATTGGCGCTCAAAATCAAATCAATAGGAGTATGAGCTGGAGAGAGAGAGAGAGAAAGAGAGAGAGAGAATGTACGTATTTTAGGGATTTGAGAGAAACACAATACTCGCTGGTTTTGAATCAGTGTTTGTCGGACGAAGAATGAAAGTGAATGAATGCGGCAGCAGGTCTAGTAGAATCAGAATGTGTATCAGGAGAAGAAAAAAGTGAACAATTTTGGCATTCATTCATTCGTACTTCTATTAATAATACTCCTTAGTACTAAAATATAAATCGGTTTGACCAAATTAACAAACATAATCATTATTGTATGAAAAATAAAAATTAGGAGTTAATTTACAAAAAAATTCTTTATTAATGGTATGGTAAAGATAAATTGTACAAGTAAAAGAAGAAAGAGTAATAAATAATTAAGGATATAATAAGAAAATTAACATTTAATGTTGCATTGGTAATGTAAATGACTTATATTTTGGTACAAATTTTTTTCTCAAAACAACTTATATTTTAATATGGAGGGAGTAATACGGAGTAATAATAATAAAAATGTTTCAATCTTGCGTAAAAAACAAAAAAATAAAGCTTCAATCTTATATTACAAGACTGTAAAAGATGCTTCAATTGTTAGGTACATCTATGATTAGAGTTCATTTTGTGTTGAGGTTATAATAATTTTATCATTATTTTGTACAAAAAAATTTAATAATAAAAATGCTGTTTCTGATTGTAAATATTTTCTTAAATTTAAGACTAGAAAATAAAGTAATAATAAAAATAATAATTAATTTAGCTTTAGTCTGAAAAGTGAAATTAATTAGTGTCATTACTATTCGAAAACGACTTAACAAGCAATCCTCAACTGCATCTCATTCTTTTGTCTCTCTCATTACTCAACACACCTATTTTCATTTTCTTTATTTACATTAAGCACACGTTCATTTGTCTCCAATTCTTTTTTCAAATGCATGTGTGTGCCGTTTTTTCCAAAAAAAAACAAAATTCAATTCCGTTTCAATTTAATAATATCAATAAATAAATTAGTATAATCAGATTCTAAAACTTATAAACAACAATAATACAAACAAACCAAAGATACAAAACAAGGAAACATACAAAACAAAGATATTCATTTCCTTAAAAAATAAAATGAAATAAAAACTTACCTTACGTGAAGTAATCCTCAATGAAATGAAGCAACCTAAACAACGAGATTTTCGCTTTTTCTTTTTTTGTGTGTGGGTTTTAACTTTTCATTTTTCCATCTCCAAGTATAGCAAAGAATCGCTTCTTGGAAGTGTGATTAATTGAGCTTAGAGGAACAAACAGAGGAAGAATGAGTGAAAATGATAAGAAAGAGAAAACAAAATATCGTGGTGATATTTTGACGAGAAAATGGAGTACGAGGATTGAGTTTGGAAGATTAGAGAGACAAACAAAAGAGGAGAGAATGAGAAAAAATGAGGTTGTTGTGCTTATATAAGGGAGAGAGGATAATTAACGGCGTGAGTGAAGAACGTTAATTTAGACGGAAAATGTTTGGCGTGAGTTGAGGAATTTGTTGTTGTTGTTAACAGGTTGCGGAAACAATGGTCGAGTGCGTAGAAGACATAAGGGACCCACGTGTTTATGTTGATGGTTTGAAGATCATGATGCAGTGTGAGTGAGTATGAGGAATCTGTAACGTGTTTATGCTATGGAGTATTAGTGTACGTGTTGGGGATTCATTGGTTGGTTGTGATTCAATGGGAGGAATTACACGGTTCAGATTTAATGGGAGTATGTACGTCATCATATGCTTTATCTTAATTTAGGGGTGAAATTGGAATATTCATAATCATAATTGAGTACTTTTTGCAATCAAAGCATAATGAGAATGAATGCATTCTCTCAACTGTATATGATCTTCGCTTGAGAAATGAAAAATTAAAGTAATCTCTCCGTCCCAAAATATAATTAAATTTGACTTTTTAGGTATATTTGACTATTGATGTATGTAACTCATATTATGGATCAAATACATCAATAGCAAATCTTCTCTTATATTTAGGACCGGGGGGAGTAATATAATACTCCTTCCGTCCTTAATTATAAGATTCCGTTTGACCACTGCACGTACGTCAATGCACAATTTTGATCACTAATATCTTTAATTATATATCTAATAGTAAAAATTATAAAAATTTGATAATTTGAAAGTACTCATCAAAACAAATCAAACAAGATCTTTTTTTTTTTTGACTAAATCAAACAAGATCTTATATGCTAATATTTACATCTTTGTATTATTAAAAAAATACGGTCAAAACATGATAAATGAATAGTGCAATTTTGTCAAACTGGGTCTTATAAAAAAGGGACGGAGGTAGTATTCAATTAGTTCTCTCTTAAGGGGAAGAGCTTATCAGATTATTACAAAGAGTTGAGAAGAATTTGAAAACATTGTTTAAGCAACTTCACCATTAATTTCTCATGTTTGGTTTGTCACAAACGATCTTCTTTTGGCATACGCAACAGGGGATACCTAAAGGGAAGTTTGTTATCTTTAATTTTTCTTTGCACGTTCGTTTGTTTGCGTTGTATAACATTTTTTTTTTAGGTACAAAGTTTGCATATTATTTGTTATTTGTGCATTTTATATGGTTATTTGCTTATGCGCATTATTCATGTTTTATTTGATGTATTTTTCATCCTACTATAGATGGTAGATGCATTAAAATTGATCATGTGTGTATCATGGTGTTTGACTTTATGTTTGTGGTTGAACCTATTTATCTTTTTGTGTTGTATGACTTTGATTTATGTTAATGTGTCTGAATTTTGTATGCATATTATCGGTTTTACACAGGTTACGATCTTTAATATACACTCTTTATGTCTGTTCGGCGACGGAAGCTTTTAGGTTTCTCTCCATTAGTGATTTTCATCTTCTTCTCAAGTTTTGACCGCTTCCTTGGTTGTGGATACGTGTTCTTCTTCTTTCTCATCATCGCCGGAGTTTCGTGGTGGCGGTTTGGTTCTTGCGGGAGCTAGGCCGTCCCGAGGCTTTTTTGGCCTTGTTTTGGTTTATGTTTGAGTCATATTTGTGCAGTGGTTTGTGGTGTGCCGCGTGATTTTGTGGCTCTGTGGTGTTTCGTTAGTGGTTTTTGTCGTGCTTGTGGTTGGGTGGTTATCAGGGCCGCCCCTCACCCCAAGCAAGTTGTGGTGCTGCTTGGCGTCTCAATGGGGCCTCAAAAAAAATTATTAGATATTTATAGTATTAGATTCAATTTATATTTAGCTATAATGGATTGGTAATGATAGCAATTGAGAAGAATTTATTGGAGAATTTGTTAGGAGGGAGGCTTTTTTTAAGTAGCTAAAACGTTGATTAGAAAATGACATTTTGTTTAGGTAATTTTGAAGTTATTGATACTATTTATAATTTTAGTATATGATGTTCTTTTAAAAAAAGTTGTACATTTTTTTGGTACAATTTTTTTTATTAAGGGTCTATTTTTATTGTTTGCTTGGGACCTCCAAAATGTCGGGGCCGGCACTGGTGGTTATGTGAGTTGTTGTTTTTGTGTGATGCTTGTGGTGCGTTTCGGTGCTGGTGGCGGCGGCGGCTTTGGTTGCACGAATCTATTTCGGCGTTGGTGTGGTGGTTCTAATGTGGTGTGGTGGTTCTGGTGTATGTTGATGTCGTGTGTGTTTTGGTTCTCTTGATACTGATTCTCTGACTGTATTCAAATTTGTTGAGATTTGCGGAACTCCTTTTGAGTATTTGATTGTTTCCAAATATGTTGAGATTTGCAGATTTATTCTATCTGATTGACTTATGTCGCGTCGGTGTTAACTGTTTGGACAAGGTGTGGGAGCTGAGATTTATCTGTCTAGGTTCTTATTCTATTGTTGTCCCTTAAACTTTTGACTCAAGGAGATGTTCTTTGAATTCTGATGAGCCGATCAATTTTAATTCGAGATCGGAAGTTAGGGTTTAGTGGCTTCTTTTTGGGTTGGGTTGAGGACTCTACGGTGGTTTGGAAGCTGAAGAGTGTCTTTCTAATAATAAGATTAGAAAATAGACCTCTTTTAGGTAGTATGTTTTGGTATTATCACCGACGTTCTGCTTATATACGACGTCGTTGTTTTATAGCTCCACTTTTACCGATCTATGTTTGCTTTGTGCAAAGGCTGGTCTTATTAATGATATTTTCCGTTCAAAAAACAATTCATATCACAAGTGTCATAGTGTTGACTGTATTTTTCATATCCTAAGATAACTTTTGATGAGAAAACACAAAATTATAAAGAACAAATTTTGTAAACAAAAGTGAAAATTATAAGTCAAAGAGAAGTTATAAGTCAAATGGAATGATGATCGCCACAAAAAAAATGATTTATTTATAAAATTAATACATAGTCCGATCCAAGACAAAAATGATCAAAACTCAAAAATACACAAAAGTGTGCTATTTTTCATCAAAATTATACTCATCTTATTTTTAATCAAAATAATTAGTCTGTGTTCTTACGATTAATTGAGTGATACTTGCAAAGTGAAAATTCATTAAAATCATTATCCAAATTGTCTATTAGATTGTCAATTATCTCTTGCTTTCACGAACTCGTAATTACACCATTTTAGCTTCCGTTGTGCACTCGTATTATAAAATAATCGAAAAGTTTTTTTTTTATATACTCTATTCACCCGATCTAGAGTATAGGTATCTGCCATACATTTGTATTACATGCACTCCCATATCTTTGGTTTGGGAGGAGAAAGCCCACTTCATCATTCAAGTCTCTATCACAGACTATATGTAATCTTTTTTAGCCCATAATAAATTCTAAAATTGGAGTGTCACTTCAGAAAATATATAATCAAAAAGAAGGATTGAAAAAAACGAAAAAGAAATATCTACAAGAACACTCGTATCAACCCATCATTGCGAAATATGGATTAAATGAAAATTCAATATATCTTCAGTGTTCAACCAAGGTAAAGATCATAAAAGATTCGAGCATGAATTAAAATCATCGCTAAATTTCAAAACTGAAATTCGAGATGCAAGCCATGGCAAGCTAGTGTTTTATAAATATTTCAGGAGACACCTAAAAACTACAATTTCAAAAGCTAAAATCCTAGAATATGGGTTAAAACTTCAAACCTCGATTGAGTCTTACATTTCACGAAACCTTGCAAGTGCTTTTTTATGAATAAGCATCTTGTAGCTATCGCTGGCCTGCACTTCGAGGCTAGGATCCAACTTTTTCTGCTGACTTCCAAGCCCTGCTCTATTTTCCATGGCTTGTGTCTGGACAGGCTCTATCATTCCACTTCCATCTTTTCCTAGTCCCTGTGCATCAATTTATCCATAATACAAGAAACAAGAATAAAGTGGAAATGTTAGAATCATTCAGAAGCTAGATTGAGAGAACACCAAATGTCCAAGGTTCTCCCCTCCAAATTCTTGGGGAACTTATTTGAAGAAATAAAGGAATTCTAGTGCTAGGATTAAATGACTACTTGGCACATCCCCAAAATAGAAAATTTTAAAAGCTGAAGATGCAAGTGTAAACAAAGGACTATATCAAGCTCTCCATCAATAATAATAATAATAATAATAATAATAATAATAATAATAATAATAATAATAATAATAATAATAATAATAATGATAATAATAATGATAATAATAATCATAATAATTATAATGATAATAATAAATATAAAAACTCATGCAGTACAGAGGGAATGAATTGATACCAAGCCTTCCTGCCAGCCCATGTTGCGAAGCATCCGATTACCAAGATTCTTTTCATCAATCGCTTTGTCTGCCGTAATCACCTCGAAAGTATCGAGGTTGACATCTCCAACCGTTCGTCCTCCACCAACTCCGGGAGGGAATGGCATTGTATCACCCCTTTTTGATGCAAAATCTCGAGCTTCAAGGACACAATTGGTAGAAACAAACGTTTTCTCAAAAGTCAGCCTACATATCTAAGATGAAAATTTACCAGCAAACTATTGGTTTGCAAACCTACTATTTGGATATTTAGAACTTTCATTCAACATGTAAGATTTGGGCTTCAGCGGAAAAAATAACTACTGTTATATTTTTCGAAAGTACATAAACCTATAATTATAAGAGACAAGGAAATAAAACATCAATCACACAGAATTTTTTGATTTCCCTACCACTAAGATTTCTTCAATTTCCAATAAAAACTAAATCTTACTGAAGGCCTAATGCAAAACTAAGGCTTTGTCTAAGTCTTCCACCATGCACAACTCGTCGATAATGCTATAATGAATACGAATTTCATATGGATGATCTATATGAAATAAACTTTCAGTCCAACAGTGAATTTTACAAAATTCATAATCGTTATAGCATTATCGACGACTTGTGCACGGTGGAAGACTTGGCGAAGTCTTCCACCTTAGACTTGGCCCAAAACTAAAGCTTTCTCTATCTCTATCCTCCAAGCCTTTAAATCAAGCAACAGACAAATTATTTTTAAGAATGAATAACTCATAACTTCGAAGCAGATATTTCCTATGCACCTCAGCAATTTTTCAAAATACTTGAACACGAAAGCAATGAAACCCTATACAAATTAAGCAATCTTACTTGAATCCCCAATTTCAAGGTCAGCCAAATCATTGCCAACTGAAGATGACGAGCCATACAAACTTCGTCTCTCGGCTGCCCGATCCCTATAGGTTGTTTGAGACTGTTCCTTATGAGTTGAACCAGAAAGAGGCATTTCCGAAAACCTTCTTCTTCCGCTTCCAACAGGCACAGATGGTGTATATGAACCGAGGGAAGAGACATCTGTTTTAAAGGGAGTAGAAAATGTTTGTGCATCAGCATTTGCTGAAGATGAAGCTGACATAGATGGTGTGGCAGACGTAGAGCCAGAATAAGAAGCATCAGATTTAACAACCGTTCTTCCTGAGCCCCGTATAACCCCCATCAGAGTGCCTCCAAGGCTATTGCTGAAAGGTCGTGGCTGTGCCTGAGAGTCAATAGCAGCAACCTGTGCAGTTGTTTGACTTCCCAGAGTCGATGCATTAATATCCCTAGCCGCTGTGTCATTTTTTAACTTATTCTTTGCAGAATGTACAGAAGCATAGGCCCTATCGTCAGCAGAACCAGATAACTGATTGTCATCCAGTGCCACTCGAGTAGCCTGCCCCTCATGACTTCTCTGTTTCCACATTGTCAGCACATTGTTCATTTTTTTCTTGTTTGCTAGAATACTGCTTTTTGAAGCAAGTTTTATCTCTTTTGATTTTTCCTTTTCTTTCTTCTCTGCAGCTAAAGCAGCAGCAGCAGCAGCCTGGACAGCATCTGCCAGTGAAGCCGGTTTCTCGTTTGAAGTAACAATAGTAGCTGGTGCAGAAATCACTACCTTTTTAGTGCTTGAACCATCAGATGCCTTAGAAGGTTCAGACTCGTTATTAGATGTTTTATTCTGATTTTGATCGGTGCATGGGATGTACTGCTGATTATGGTGGTCATACGAATACCAAATCCCATTATTACCATCATAGTAAAGACCTACATGTCATAAATAATACAGAAAATGAAAAAATATCGAGAATAAAATAACATTTTCACAAGTATATCAGTGTTCCAAGTATGCAGGTAAAAAAATATAGGCTCAATTAAAACATGCAACCAATAATTTGCAAAATTTCTGGAGAATAGCATGTTTAGTGTGAGTGTGTGCACACACATACTGCTGATACAGAGAGCTCAGCAAAACTCTACAGCCTCCTTCTTTCTAACAGAACTCAAATACATGACAACAAGGGATGAATGCAGAAAAAGAAACAGCATGAAAATTAATGGCACTCCTAGACCAATTACATGCGAAGAATCAACATGCAAGTTCTGGTTCTGGGTTATGGGTACCCTACAAATTTGCTTTTGAGCTTTGGCTCATTTAAAAAAATCCAAATAAAGAAACTGAAGTCTTGAGAATCTAAAATTACATGAAATTACTTTTAGAGTAAACGATAGTAGATAGAGATCCTAAGAGTGCTTCAGGAAACTTATAACAGGTTTCTCAATATAAGTTTTTTGGATCAACTCAACCAAGAAACATACCAGTATTCCCATCATAATAAAACCCAGAAGTAGCATCGTAGTAATAACCAGATGCTTCATCCCAAACAAAGCCAGATTGTGGTGCACCAACATCAATACCAGCCTGCTCTGGACCATTAGATTGTTTCTCATCTGGATTGTATTCTTTGGGAGCCCATCCGACAGAATCATACTGAAGATAAGAGAAAAGCACGAGACATCAACCATATGTATGACAACTAACAATATATCAAAACTATAAGTAAGTGCATCACTTCATTAAGAAATACATTACAATGTGGCATATATAATGAGATCAGAAACATATTATTGGTAATATCAAGAAAAAATATTGTTTCTCTGTCAAAAAAAAAAAACAGAAAGAATATTGTTTCACATATCTCGTTTTTCCTCCCTCAATAGAATAGCAAGAAACAAACACATAAAAGCTGGGTACAAATAACAAACTAGTTTGTTCAAAACAATATAGTTTTTACAACAACTTTTAACTTCAAAGAGAACTGATCTACAATAATGCCTTGCTTAATTTCCTGCTTTAAGAAAATGAAATAACTCTTCATTTTCCCAACTAATTTTGAGACTTTCCTAACACATTTATGATGAAGCCAATATTTCCTCCAAGTCTTTACAATGACTTCCTCTGTTAAAATGTCCAGGTAGAGTAGAGTCCCAGCTATTTTCCACCAGATTGGATCTAGTTATTATAACTTACTTTTGTTCACCAACCAAGTAGGAAGTTTGCACAAAATTACTGATCTACAGGCACCATAGTTGTGGATAACGGCTGATAGCGGCGGTATAGCAGCGTAGCGTAGCGGTTGCTCACCACTCTGAGATGGCTAGGAGCGGCGCAGTTAGACATAGCGGCTGCTGCGCCGCTCCGGCCGAGATTGCCGCCACGCATAGCGTAGCGGATATCTGTAGCGGTAAGGTCTGCTTTTGGGTTCTTAGGGACAAAAGTGACAACATGGCTAACTTGCATGAAATGGATTGAAATTGACAGTATTCAGTTGCAAGTCTACAACAATAAATGGGTGGCTTCTAGGGTGAGGGAGCAATTAAGTCCCCCACTGGTGGACCACTTTTAATAGCAATTAATAGCCACTAGATTAATCACATTCATACTTTCTGTTTTAAATCGTATACACTAGATCATATTCATCTTCTTTTTCCTCTTTCTTCTGTTCTAGATCTGCTCCCAAAACTCCATAACCATCACTAAGTATCGCTATCCTCATGGGCAACTTTTGGGCCAGGCATGCCTGGGCACTTGCCCGCATGGTAGTCAAGATCGCGAGCCAACTCGTGAGATCGTCCGATTCTGCAATCTGGTGGCCAACCGCCGTGCCGGACCGTTGACAGAATCGGAATTGAGTGGGCGCGGGCTGGATTGTCGTGGAAACGCGTAGAAACGTTGGAATCGGCGATTTTCTACGATCTGTTTGTTTTTCCAGGAAACGGGTCCACGGGTAGGGTTTTCGACCCGGTTCATAAAAAACATTAAAAATCACGCTTTTTTGGGCGGTTACATGTTTTGTTTATTTACTAAACAGATAATTATTGGTGGAATTTCAATTTCCCACACTAATTTTGTAACCACTCACCCACTAATTGTGGAATTCCAATACAAATCCATAACTTTTCACTTTCTCTCACACGATACATACTCTTTTCTACTGATCTCAGTATTCATCTCACCCTATTAACCTTAAAACCTTTCCTTTTATTTATCTATTTATCTATTAACCTTTTTATAATAAGATTATGATGCTAAATTTAAATTTTTGGAAGTAATTTTAGTGTTATTTGAAGTTTTTTTCAAATTAAATTATTTTGCTTATAAGCATATTACAAGTCTATATAGGGTATTTATGAATTTTTAAATTTGGTAGGATCTTACGATCCGTGTTACGATCCCCCGATTTACGATCTCTTGGCCTCTACCCGATCTTGCGTAGGATCTCGAGTCTGACTACCTTGCTTGCCCGGGCTTGGCCCAAAATGATTTTTTTTTGTTGAGAAAAAAACATAAGTAACGGGCAAACAAAAAAACATAAAGGGCAAAACAAAAACAGAACGCTTTCTCTCTCACTCTCACCTTCACATCAGCCACCGCGCTGCACGTCCTCCCTCATCTCTCAAATCTCAACGAATCCTCTCTGCCTCTCTTAGTTTGTCCGTTCCAAACTCCAATTGCTCTTTGGCGTTACCTTCCTTCTCCCAAGATTCACAAAGTTATAAACTTTATAGTTTCTTTGAGTACCCTTTTCACAATGCAATGATATATCTTATGGGTTTCTTTCCTCCTCAATCTCTGATTTTGTTCTTCATTCTTCATCTGATTTCATTAATTTATGTTTTTTTTTATGTTTGCTCTGGTTGGATTTTTGTAATTGGTGTTCTGCGTGTTGTTCATGGAAAATGGATTGATCTTTGTATTTGATGAATTCTTACTATAGTGTCCTAAATGGTTGGATTGATTCTCAATTTATATGTTTTCTAATTTTTGCTTACTTAGTGTTGTGTTCTAATTTATATTTCTTGTGTTGCTTACTTTGTTGCTGCTTACCCAACGGTTCCTTAGTGCTACTGCTTTATTCTATTTTCTATTGTTCAACTCATATGCTCTCTAATTTTTGTTTATGTTTATGTTTGGATTGGTGCTATATATGTGATGGAATATTGGAATAGGAAGGGATGTAATATATTAGTGATCCATTGTTTGAATTTTAAAAATAATAACACATTATTAGTTTGTTATTTTTCTTTCTCTTATTTTAAATTATACTTTTGTTGACAAAATGACAATAACGAACCTATTTTATTTCGATTTATGACTATTTATATGTTATATCACATTTGAATTTACAATAATTTCTTAGGGTGCTTATGGTGGCAGCCATGGATAAAGATTAAATAAACATTTTGCTTTTAACATGGAAAACAAAATGTCTTTAATCTCATCCTTGATTAACTGACAACCCTTTCATTCTTCTCTTAATTAATTTAAAAGAAGAGAATACAAAACAAGATGTTACGATGAATTGAAAAAAAGACAAGAAATAACATTAATTGCTTGTTGCTCACTTTGTTTTAGTTCCAATTCAGTGAATACTATGAAATGGAACTATCTATATATGTTTCTATCGTTGCCACATGCCAATGTTTCAAAGCCAAGAGCACAAAGTTCAATTTGGGAAGAAGAGAGTGAAGGTTCAATTTTTTCTGGCCACAACATCTTCCACTTCAGATCTCCCATTACTTATTCGACTGAAGCATTTGTAATACTCAGGAGAGACATAGGGGCGTGATTATGTGTGGAATTTTTTACATGTTCTCATTTTTATTTAATAAAATCTGAACCATTGATTAAATCTGACGTTGTATTGATAGTGGTCCACCGGTGAGGGACTTAATTGCTCCCTCACCCTAGAAGCCACCCAATAAATGATGTCTTTGACATTACATAAAATTAAAATATGAAACAAATTCATCGTGTGTGTGTGTTAGAAGATTATAAAAATATTTATATTATTTTAGATATCTCAGTATCTCTTAGATTAGATTTAAATTACTCATTATTAGTATGATTTGTTCTTGAATTAGGATTGACTCTATGTATCCTTAAAAATAAGGATTAGTATTTAGTCATTTGTATCAAGTTACTATCAATAATATTCAAGCTTTTATCATCTCTCATCCTTACATAAAAAATCAACAACATCAACAGTACAAAACAGAATAAAATACCTGTTGGGCAAACGTTGCAGCCTCAATAGCTGCAGCTGCAAGACTGCTTGACTGTGAAGTTCCTGATGCTCCTGATCCAGGGCCCAGTATGCTTTTTGCATATGCTACTCTTAGAATCTGACCGTTCTTCTCAAGGGCTGTTCCATTTGTTAAGTCAAGAGCTTTGGTAGCATCTTCTACCTAAACATAAGCACATTAGCATTAATATCAATGAAAAAACCTTTTACAAAAAAGTGAAACAGACAGCATCACTCCCAAAGGACTTCAAGTGCCAAACAGCAAGCACAAACAAAAAGCTATTAGCATTTAGTAGATATAAACAAATATAACTTCCAAAGTGTCATCTAAACAAAAAATTGCAAGAGCTCCTTCAAATACAGGTCATGTCAAACACCTTTACAACTACAAATACACTAGTTAATATTAGAAAGTAGAAACAATATATCACCAAATGGTTTAAAACATGCCCTTCCTTTTAACTAAATGACATAAAGTAGGAAAGATGCCCACAACATCAGAAGAAAAAACCGAAAAGAGAATAAAAGTACGCAATAACAACTGCTCAAACATTTGATATAAGATGTACCTACCGAATAAAAATGAACAAATGCAAATCCCCTTGAAACATGAGTAAACTTGTCTCTCACAAGACGTAGATCCTGTAATTGATAATACCAACATTTCTAAGCACATAACTAGCAATACAAACGAGAAAGATCCCCACTTCAAGTAAGAGGATAAATTAGTTTGCACAAATATTTAATTAAACCTTGATTGGAGCATGTTTAGAAAACTCATAGCGGAGCATTTCCTCATCGGCATTTTCATCCAATCCACGGACAACCAATACATGAGTTGGACCTGATTATATAAAAACGTATAAATTGTAGATCACAAACAAACAATCTGTCAGATAAAGCGGTTATACTAACCCGCCTCCAAACCTTTCTTTCCTAAGGAGTTTGAATTTGATAATGAAATATCTGCTGCAGGAGCATCATCAGTGCGTGGTTCATTACACTGCACCAATGAGAAAAACAAAAATGGAATAAATTTATATCTATACATATGTACATGGATACACCTACAACTCATTGAAAAATGGCTCACTGCCCCAACTAATTTCAACATGATAATGCAAAACAGTAGACATAAATAAATATTGATTCAACAATAGTAAATGCAAAATTGATGCAGGAAAGAATATGAACCTGATAGCAGGAAGTCCGTCGCGCAAAATTGATGTAGCTACATATAGTGCACATCCAATCAGATGGAACTGTAATGATCTTATGACTATAACCTGGTTTCACACCTCCATCTGGACCTGCAGCTCCAGTTGGCTTACTACTGCAACAAAATATAGCACAGAATTGTAATATATAGACTTGAAAGAACAGGTCTTAAAAGCATCGTAATATGACTAACCAAAATATATTTAGTTAACAGAGCTATACAAATAAAAATTACCTATATTCAAAGAAAATCTTTCTTCCATCCACAACAAGACCATCATCTCCTAGTTTGTCCATCATTCCTTGTGCAGCTCCCTAATCCATAATATCAATCTTAATATAACATTATTGAAACCAAAATGAATAATATTGGAAAATCAAAAGGGTTAATACCACAGAAGGAAAATCAATAAATGCAAATCCACGAGAGATGCCAGAACTTCTCTCCTTTATAACACGGACATGACGAAGGGGACCCCATTCCGCCTAAACATAAATAGATGTATATGTTAGAAAACACTACCTAAACATAAAGGAGTAAATGAGGTGCTTAACAAAAGAAATTTAGTAGCACATACAAGGATTTGGTATAGATCTTCTTCAGTCGTCTTTTGTGAAAGACCTTTCGCAACAACAGTTGCAGATGGGGCCTACAAAAAAAGCATTCACGTCAAATTATCCAGCAGTGGTAAGATAATCACCTAAAAGAAAAGCACCATTCAACACATACCACAGAATAATGCTCCCGTTGACGTTTATCATCGCGGTCCCTGCGTCTTTCACTTCTATCATATCGATTATCAACATAGCTGTCTTCACGATAACTTCGACTATGGCTTCGACCTTGGGGAGACCTAGATTTTGGATGATCATCATATCCACGAGATTGGGAACGGGAACGAGAGTGAGATTGGGAACGGGAATGGGACCTGGATGGAGAATGGGATCGGGAACGTGATCGTGAACGCTCGTGTTTCCTATGCGGACTTGGATCCTTTTCCCGACTAAGACATCTCTTGTCTCGTTCTCGATCGCGTGATTCATGTCGCCTCCAAGTGCTTTCTCTTCTACTATCTTTTTCATAATCAGAATCATAACTATGCCGACCATGATCATAATCCCTCTCATGGCTATCCTCCCTCCGATGATGTGAAACACGGGACTTGTGGCCGTAATCATCATATGCATAATCGTCACGGTCATGCACAGGAAACCTGGCAGGTTTGTCATATCCTCGATCACCATAGTTTTCAATGTTGGTATAACCATCTCGAAAATTATCATACTCTGGGTACATGTCAATCTCACGATCCCTAAAACCATCCATTTGATTGTATGGTTCATGATAAACCCTCTGAAAACGTCTAGATTCCCTTTCAAGTGGATGATCTTCATCATAACCCCTCCGTTTGGATTGACTCCATTGGGGTCCTGGTGGCAAATAGGTCTCCCTATCCAAAACATCACGGGGGAAATTATTTCTCTGGTATACAGCATCCCTTGGATATCTTTCATTTATAAACCGTCTTTCATCATAAGAGCCGCCGACCCTGCAAACAAATGGGTATAATGGGAGGAAAGAAGAAAAACGGACATTGTGCATCAAAAAGAATATTGTGCCCACATAATTGTAAAACAAACATCATGTAGAAAACAGAGGTGTATTTTAATTGTGCAATCATACATGATACAAGAGATCCGTACCACACTACCATCTAACTACAAAATATCCCTAATTAGAAAATGAAATATAAATACTAAAGGACACAGATTTTTACCCATGGGTTATTACCATAGGGATGATGATAAGTAAGCAACAAGAAGCAGTTGTACTAACCGAATATTTGACTCGTGGACCGCACCATAACCCTCAAGAGCCTGTGGATTGAAGACAATAAGTTATATCAGCAACAAATAATGAATGATGAGAGGAGGTTAGGCAAATGGAGTCCTTATCCTTATCCTCAGTGCCCCCACAACTAGCTAGCTAGCTTTCTTTCTTTCATAATTCTCTAAGGATGAGCCCTAATAGTTTCTTTGAATAATGATCATCCCCACATCACATAGGTGAATTTTATTTACTAAGTAGGAAACCACAATTACGCTGTTATTATCCCAGCCTTGATGCTGCAGTGAATAGCGACCGGGATCCATTTCTTTGCCAGCAATAGCCCCCCAGGTAGCTCTAGATTCAGAATTGTGAAGCAAAATTGGTCTCAAAACCTTTCTCCCCTGTAATATATGCACACAAACAGATAGAGTTATCTACCATAAACCAACAACCAATAACTCCCATGACTTTTCGACCTTCTTGGCCTTCCAATCCGAATGTAATCCTCAAATACAACGACAAACATACCGGTCTTCCAAAATCCTCCCTTTACACACATCAAATCCATTAGCTCTATAACTAATTTCGCAAATTAACGTAAAATTCATCTATCAATCAATCAATCAATCTATGACAAATCAAAAACGATCTTAACCATATAATTATAACCCTAACAAGCAAATAAAATTTTCAATCAGCATGTGAAAATCCCGTGAATGTAAAAGGAAAGGTAAGAGAGTTAGGAATTTTACCTATGAATATGGAGATTATGCTGTGTCTGATATCGCGATTGAGAGATCTAGGGTTTTGGTCTCTCGTGAGTCGTGAGAGAGAGAATTGAACTGGAACGATATAAGGATGAATGTTATGTTGGAAATTTAGTTACAAAACTATTTCGATGACGAGATGAATATGTTGTTTTTATTTTTATTTTTATAAAAAACAATTGAATATACCACTTTTTCATGTATCTGGTGGGTTTTGTTCTCAAATGGTTTCCGTCTTGTTGCAGGATCGTTTTTTTTTTTACAATATAAAATAGGGCATTAATTAAGATTACTAAAAAAAAGACAATACATGTATTGAAAATTATGTTTTATTGTTTTTAAAAAAGTAAATTATATAAATTCCAAGAGTTAAACTCAAGGGGTATGATTGAGCGGTTGGGGCATCCTCACTTAATTAAAGGTCGAGGGTTCGATTCTCACCTTGCCTTCACACTACCTCTCGGCGAGAAAGAGATGTCGTACTCGGAGAGTTCGACGGACCATGCCATCATTCGTCCGGCTAGATCGGGTTTCCTTAGTACCTGTTTAATTGGGAAGTCAGTTTTGACTATGATCTTGTGGCTTTGGAAGTATTGTCTCAGGCGCCGGGAGGTGGCTACGACCGCGAGTGCCAACTTTTCTATTTTCTGATATCGTGACTCTGCGTCTCTGAAGATTCTGCTAACAAAATAAATTGGTTTAACTCCTTCGGGGGTCTCTTGGACGATGGCCGAGCTTAGTGCGTACTCGGATACGGCCAGATACAAGTAAAGTGGTGAACCCGGGGCTGGTCTGGTGAGGACTGGAGGCGTAGCTAAGAATTGCTTCAATTTTTGAAAAGCCTCTTCGCACTCGTTCGTCCATGTAAACCGTTCTCCTTTTTTGAGAGTGTTGAAAAAATGAAAAGGCTTCTCCCCCGCACATGACAAGAACCTAGAGAGTGCCGCTATTCTCCTTGTTAACTATTGTACTTCCTTGACGGTGGAGGGGCTTCTCATATCGATGATGGCCTGACATTTGTCAGGGTTGGCTTCTATTCCCCGCCTAGTGAGCATGAAGCCCAAGAACTTGCCCGCTTTTACTCCAAAGGAGCATTTTGCTGGATTTAACCGCATGTTGTACTTTCGGACCGACTGCAAGATATCTTCGAGGTCGTCTGCAGTTTTTACTACCATATCATCAATATATACTTCTAAATTCTTACCAATGTGGGAGGAGAAGACTCGGTCCATGAGCCGCTGGTATGTGGCGCCTGCGTTCTTCAACCCGAATGGCATGACTCGGTAAAAGTAATTGCAGGTATTTGTCATGAATGCCGTGCATTCGGCGTCTCGGGGACTCATCTTAATCTGATTATAGCCGGAATAAGCATCCATGAAGCTCAAAGTGCGATATCCTGAAGCTCCATCTATCAAATCGTCGATACTTGGCAGTGGATACGGGTCCTTGGGACAAGCCGTGTTTAAATTGGTGAAATCGACGCACATGCGCCATTTGTCGTTTGCCTTTTTTACCATCACTACGTTGGCCAGCCAGCTGGGGTACTTGATCTCTGTTATAAAATTGGCTGCTCGGAGTTTCTATACTTCTTCTTCGGCTGCCTTTCTTCTTTCCTCTCCCATCTTTCGTTTTCTCTGCGATACCGGCTTGGCTCCCGGTGATATGGAGAGCTTGTGTACGATTACCGATTCGTCGATTCCCGGCATGTCTGATGGCTGCCACGCGAACAGGTCCAAATTTTTCTTTAGTAATTGTATGATGCTTTTCTCCTCGTCGGCCTCTAACTCGGTACCCAGATTGGTGACTTGGCTTTCACTCGGTCCTATCTGTACCTGTTTCAATTCCTCTATGGGACTTACCCTTCGTTCCTCGAAATCTTCTCTGGGGTCCAACACCACATTATCTTGCGCCAAATGTACTCGATCCAATATCTCTATTGCCGAGCCGTCTTCTTTGTCATTCTCTTCCTGCTGTACCTTGCCCTTTCCGGGCCTAAGGCTGGCTTGATAACACTTGTGTGCCGTGACTTGGTCGCCCTGTACTCTCCCTGTCCCCCCGTTGTCTAGTGGGTACTTCATTGACAGATACAGGGTAGAGATGATGGCTTCTAAGGCGTTGATCGCCGGTCGGCCTAGGATAATGTTATACGACGAGTACAGTGTTTTGACAACTAGGTATCTTACCTTGATAGTCTTCACGCTATTTCCTGCTCCGAACGATGTGTTGAGGGTAATGTGTCCCATCACCTCGACTTGCTCTCCCGAGAAGCTGACTAATGTTCTGTTGTGTGGTTGTAGTTGCTCGGGTGTCAAGCGCATTCCTATAAATGCGTCCCAATACATGATGTCTGCGGAGCTTCCTGAATCTACGAGCACTCGTTTTACGTCGAAGTTGAAGATTTGGACCTGGATTACGAGTGGGTCATTATCGTGTGGTGCTACTCCTTCTGCGTCTGACTGAGAGAAAGTGATGTCGGGGATATCCGGCACGATCATTCTGCTCATCATGGAGTTGATGTGATTAATGCTGCGGAGATACCTCCTTCAAGCCGAGCTTATTTCACCGCCTCCCGAGAATCCTCCGGTGATTGTGTTGATGGTATCCTGGTGTCCTTCCTTTTCTTTATCATTTTTGACTGGTTCCTTTTCTTTTTGGGGTGATCGGGGGGATCTCGTCCTTCTCCGTGACCTGGAACTTCCGGAGTACTCGCCGATAAATTGCTTAAGATAGCCGTCTCTCATGAGGTCTTCTACTAGTTCGTGAAGGCGGTAGCAGTCTTCAGTGTCGTGCCCCTTTGCGTGGTGATAATGCACTACTAGAAAAATCGCGTTTAAAGACCGATTTAGAGACCGATTTTAATGCAAATCGGTCACTAAATCAATTAGTGACCGATATAGAGACCAATTAAAATCAGTTGTAAAAACCTTGGTGGCTGATCTGTTGTGACCAATTTAGTGACCAATTTGTTGTGACCGAATTAGTGACTGAATTTAGTGACCAATTTAGAGACTGAATTTAGAGACCGATTTAGTGACTGAATTTAGAGACCGATTTAGAGACTGAATTTAGAGACCGATTTAGTGACTGAATTTGGAGACCAATTTAGAGACTAAGTTTAGAGACCGATTTAGTGACTGAATTTAGAGACCGATTTAGTGACTGAATTTAGAGACCGATTTAGTGATTGAATTTAGAGACCGATTTAGTGACTGAATTTAGAGACTGATTTAGAGACCGATTAGTGACTAAATTTAGAGACTGTTATTGTGACCAATTTAAAAGTAATTTATATGTTTTTGCGACCGATTCAACGGCCGAATTGAAAGCATTGTATGTTAAATTCGGTCTCAACTTCCGTCTCTAATGAGTTTTTTGTTTTTTTTTCATTTATAATTTTTTTATAAATATTAATATTTATAATTGAAAATCCCTAAAAGCAATTTTTTAGATATAATTTAATATCTCTAAAAATATTTCATAGACATTAAACAATTAACCATGCACACAACAATATTAACATATAGATTTAAGCATTATCAAACACTTATAATAAAAAATAAAAAAAAGAGGAATTTTGTTCACAAAAAAAAAAGAAGAAACAAAAAAGAGGCATTTTAAAGTATGTCACTAGCTACTACAATTGTCATTCTCTATTGATCTATATCCTCACCACCATCATCATTATCGTCAGAAAAATCATCATCATCATCAGAGACATCATCATCATCATCATCATCATCATCATCATCATTATCATTAGCCACCTTATCTTGATGAACTTGATCTCTAGTATATGGCTTCGTCTAAAAGTTTAAGTTGTCCATCAATTGTATTAACGTATCACGAAGTTCTTTCGTTTCCTTTCTCATTTCTTCTCTTTCAATTATCATTTCTTCCCTTCCTATTTTTAGTTCTTCAAATTCATCTCTTTGCACCCACTCAGTTGACGAGGAAGAACCACGATAATTTCGCCTGCCTATAAATAAAGAAGATTCACTCCCACGACCATATACATGTCCTTTCCTTATTCCTGCCACCTCAAATCACACATCTGTTTCCTTTGGCGGCGGAGTTCCTTACAAAGATGCTTGTTCAGTCAATTCTTCCCATCTACGTTTATACATTTCCTATTGACATAAATATAAGACTAATTAATATTTTAAAATCAAGTAAAATAAAATCAACATGAAAAATTAAAAACAATACAATTTAAAGTTTAGAACTCATTACATAGACATGTTCCGATCTTCGATCAACCCAAGTGCTATTCTTGCAATGTTGGTGTGTATGAACAAACAAATCTGAAGGAGTTGGAGGAGCCCCATTCAATTCCGTCTAACAAACAAAAAAATATGAATTAAAAATAATTTAACATCTTAAAAAAATTCAATTCCATATTTTGCTATGTTTTTTAGCCATTCACCATAAAGAGACACACTAATAAGCGTTGTTTATAGTTCCTATCATAAACTCAACAAACAAAAGATGCATGTGTAATAGATATCTATTATTTTAAACTATATTCATAAAGACCTATCTTAGACTTAAAGAATTGCAACTCATAAAAAGAGGTAAAACATATGCAACATAAACACCATATTTATACAAACAAAATAAACTTTACCAAATTAGCTCTGTGTTGGGAGGAGGTGATAGAGCCACAAGTGTGAAGGGACATTCCATGACCTTCATGGTCAAACGCTCGATTTGTTTTTACTTGTATACACTTTTTTTTTTATATTCTGTAGTTCTCCAATGCTTACATAATGTATTCCACAAATCCGAGGTAATCCAACATGGTCTTTTCCATGTGGCACGAACCTTGTTTAAGTTATTTTTCATTACAGTAGCTCCTCGTCTTTCAAAGTTCTTTCTAGCCCATGCTTCGTCCGGTGGATAAAAATTAAACTTTTTCTAGATAATATATAACAAAACATAGGGTTAGGCAAATATTCTCCTTAAAGTAAATGTAGATTTGCATCTATTATATTAACAAAAAATAAGGCTGCAATAACAACCCAAACAATGAAAAAAACGAGAGAAATTAAATATTGAAGAAAAGCTACAATAGCAACCACAAAAGGAAGGAAAAAATTGATAGACATCTACATTAATTCCATGGGTCGTCCCAGCCCTTAGGTCCCTCTCTTTTTAAGAAATCAATAATAATATTTCTACTTTTTAAGAAAGCTACTTTGCTCTGCAGAATTTGCGCGTATTCAAAATGCTAATCTTCGATTCAAATTAAAAACATACCTTCAACTCTTTAAACCACAAGTCTCTCATATCAATGTGTATCTTTTTCCATGAGCTCCATGGCTCATTATAACTACTCCTCATGATATCTCAAATCCCTTTAGCTGCAACATGCGAAGGCAAAAATCTACAAAAATACATATTATTAGTTATGAAATCTATATAGTATATGACAAGGACTAAAAATATATACATGTAAATATATTGGTGTTGATATTAATTAAGCCCAAAAGCTATAGCTGGTTATTGAGAGCCAAATTAAGTCAAATATTCCAAACCAATACAAACTAAAAATTTTAAGGTTTTTTGTGTTAGCGCTCTCCTATAAATCCTCAAATCCTGCATTCATGTTCTCTCTTTCTAAAATAAAATTGATCAATTATCTCATAGATAGCCTCAATCAAATTCACAAACAAATAAAACAAATATGTTAATATAATTGCCCAGAAAACAATACTTATCGGAGAGACACCGCAACAACAACTCACTACTAATTATGAGTGTTCCGTATAGGAATCTTTAATAAGGATTTCTGCTAAGCTTTTAGGTAGTTTCTTTTTCTTTCTCAAATGTCTCCCCTTTTCTCTGAAATAGCTTGGGTCTATTTATAGAGGTGCCTTCATACTCCACGATCTTCTTCCCTTGCTTAGCTCCACTCCTCCTTTTTTATCGGCCTTCTTCCTTAGTTGAGTACGTGGGAAAATAGTGAAGAACGTGCTAATTTTGCACGTGCAACATACTTGCAGTAGCCGTATGTGGGCAACTGCCCACTCACCCAGCCTTTCGGGTTTATTGGGCCGCTTAGCAAGTTTCATAAGCGAGGCCCAATATCGTATTGGGCTCGGTATGGTCCACAGCCCCCCAAGCATGAGTCTTTGTAGAAGATGAAATGCTTAAACTGCTTAAACTTCCGCGCGCGCCCTTTTGCTGACGTCCTTTCTTTTGCCCGCACAGTTCCCAAGTACAACAATTTTACGCTATATCTTCTCCATCGTTTCCCCTTCTTCTTTTCTGCTTCTTAATATAAAGCGCGATTTGGCCTTTCAAAGACCTAAAAGTCATTGTACCTTTCAGCATGTTCATATGCGATGTTTTGAGGAAGATGCATGTCGCCCCTAGTCAGCTGCATCCCAATAGTTGGGGTTTTCTTCGCGCATTTGAGATCGTATGTCAGGGTCTGGGTATTGAACCCACCGTAGGCGTCTTCTTCTCCTTTTATCAGGTGAAAAAACCCGAATTGGGAAAGTGGGTGTCTTTGACGGCACAAACTGCCAAAGGGCGGTTTACTTTGTTTATGTCCTCGTACAAATACTTCAAAACCAGATTTTTCCGTGTAATGCCCTCGCCGATCGTTCCTTCCTTTCTCCGTGACTAGGGTGGGAATTTGTACTTTCCACTTTACTGGACATCGGCGCCCAATGCGATTTCTGGCCCCGAGGGTGATACTTTGTCCAATTTTGAGCTGGAGACCGTGCGGTTTCTGCAGAACTTCGAAGTGCTTAACACTCGGAGTCTTCTTGAGGCTCTCGATGACGAAGTTACCCTTCTCAGTTTGTTACGTAAGAATTGTGCTTTGATACGGATCAATAGGACCCTTTCCAATTAATTTATTTTGGTGTTTTTATTCCCAATTACTTCCTGACTTGTATTTACTGGTGCTTGTATTTCAGGTAAAATGAGCAACGCTCCCGATCCCAGTTGGAAAGCTTATATCGCTGCTGCACATCAAATGAAGCAGCTTGAGGCTCCACCGGCTCCTACCGATGGCACTCCCTCTCAACCTGGTGCAACCGAGTCCATGGCCGGGAGTAAAAGGTCCCGTGAAGATCCCGGCGATTCGCCGAAGATTGTGAATCTGGATGCCAGTGCTTCTTCAGATGCCAACCTGTCAAAGACTTCGTCGGATGGGAGGAAGAAGGTGAAGAAAAATACTCGGTCAAAAAAGCATAAGAAGAATTCTGCTGAGGGGACCTCCCGTGCTCCGCCGAGTGGGAACCCTCCTGCTTCGCCCTGGACTGATCCGCTGGATGCGTCCGGGTTTTTCGATACCTGCTATCCCTTTAACCCTGATGACCCTCGCTTTAAGGATCTTAGCTTGGCCGCCTCCCTCAATCTGCTTTTTACTTCGGATATTCGGTCTGTTTTGCTCAACCGGGTAGTCGCCCATAAGGCCGCTGTTGTTCAGCAGGATTTCGAATCATTGGGTTTGGTCTGGGATGACTTAGCTGCTAAACTGCACACTGCTTACGACAATTTGTCGGCTACGGAAGGGGCACTGAAGAGTGAGACCGAGAAGAAGGAAGAACTTGAGCGGTCAAAGGCAGAGTTGGAGAAGTCAAAAAATGCAGAGATAGCTCGCCTGCAAACCGAGTTAACCCTGGCGCAGGAGAAAAGTGCAGCTTCCGAGAGCCAACTTGCTGATAAGGAGAAGGAGATAGTGAAGGTGAGGCAGGATGGTGGTCGTCTCTTTGTCGACGGCTTTGACTTAGCCATTGGGTTGATGAAGGTGCGGTTTCCCGATCTGGATGGTGTTGCTGTTGCTGAGCTGACCCCGCTTCATGAAGTTGTTGAAGGGAAGATTGTTCCTCCACCTGCATTGCCTGCGACAGTACCGACGTCCCCTGAAAAAGATGTTATTTAACTCCACTATTTCTGTTTTTGTAATTTATTTACTACTCTAGTATAGCTGGCATATTTTGAACTGTTAAGTCTGTGGTTGCTGTTTTGAAAATGCATACTGGTTTTTACTATGATTATGCATTTGCTGATATTTGCTATTTGTTGTTTGTTACGCTTTTCTTGCCACGGATTGCTAGGATTTCAGTTGATGCCCTCCTCTTTTGCGTTAAATACTGATGTTGATATTCTTATAAATTCTCTTGTGGTTATATTAATTTCTTATCAATCCCTCTTGCTTCTCCTCTCTATTTTCGTCATGTCTTTTTCCACTTCTTCTATCTCTGCTGTACGTTCTCCTAGCCTGGCAGAACTACAGCTTGAAAGTCTTACTGAATCCTTGAAGGCCATTCTGAGGTTAGGCCCTGCTGAGTCGTTAGATGGCGGCTCGGTCTTTGATTCCTTCTGTGAAATATTGGATGATTTGAAAGATTTTCCTGGCCCTCTGGCGCCTGAACATCATAAGCTTCTAGGGTTGGCCCAGCGCCTTCGTGGTCAAATTGAGGGAAATCTTCCCTTTTTTGAGTCTGGTGACCATGACGATAGCTTGTCTGAAGAGAGGTATGATGATTGTTCTATGAACGTAGATGAGTTGAAGGAAATTCTTGCACTTTTGAAGGAAGATGTGCGAGTGTATAAAGGACGTATTACCAAGATGTCTGATCGTATTCGCCCCGTGGAGTCACAACTGAGCGCTCTTTATCATGAAATGGATGATTCGCAAAAAGGGCTGTCTTACAGCTCTATGAGGATTCGTCATCGCCAAAATGAATTGGACGAGTTGTGTGCCAAAATGAAAGCGTTGGATCTTGACCGTGAACGGATAAAGAAAGACAAACACACTGTGACTTTGCGCAAAGAAGAAACTGCTAAGCTGTGGGCTGAAGTGGAAGAATTTGCTGAAAGATTGTGAAGACTCTGCGTGTTTTTATTTTCTAAGTATTGACCGAGCGGTCCGAATAACTATCTTTTCCCTTTTTTAATGATGTAATTTGGTTGATAACTAGCTGATCGCCCATCGTTTCCAGGGCGGGTGCCCGTTTCGTGGCTTTTTGGCTCTGATGTAATGTTTGTCTGCTTTCCTTTTATGAATGAACCTTTGTTTTATTAATTTTTCCCAGCTAAAGTTTTGTTTTCCGCTTCGGAATTTTTCGGGTTGTAGCCATGTTGGCTCATATTTATTAACTTTTACCGCTAATATAGTATGTTATGGCCATGCTTGACTCCGTTTTATTAACTTTTGCAGCTAGTATCTTATGTTATGGCCATGTGTGGCTCTGTTTTATTAACTTGTGCAGCTAATACTTATCTTATGGCCATGCTTTGATGGTCTATGCGGCTAGTGTTGCCTTTTGGAGTTTTTCGTCTATATGACCGTTCCCCAATAGTTTCGTAGTTTTTATTAACTTTTCAGCTAATACGGCGTAAGAAATACTTAATAACAATCATAGATGTAGCTTGGAAAATGCATTTCATGAAGTCGTAAATAACATAAGAAATTTAACTATGCGGTCTCATTAAAAACTCCGTTTCCGGAGAAAAGAGTACCGCTTTTATTCAATTGACTACTCTTCTAACTAAAATAAAACCGGAGGTTGGAAATATTCCACGTCCGGGGGAGCACCTCGCCCTCTAATGTTTCTAGTCGGTATGCTCCGCCTTGTAGTTTTTCGTTGACACGTAGGGGTCCTTCGCAGTTTGGAGATAATTTGCCGCCTTTATCTCAGCCCATAGGTCGTTTTAATACTAAGTCCCCTTCCTTCATCTCTCTTGGAGCCACCTTTGTATTGTATTTCCTTGCTGACTTTTGCTTCACTGCAAACTCTTTCACTTGCGCCATTTGCCTAACTTCATCGATGAGATCCAATTCTTCTTGGAGCCTTGCCGAGTTGGTCTCCTCGCATTCCTGTAGGCTTCTCGGAGTCTGGACCGTGATTTCAATCGGAATCATTGCATCTGTCCCGTACACCATCCTGAACGGCGTCTCGCCTGTGGTGGAGTGGGGCGTGGTGTGATATGACCATAGGACCAGCCCTAACTCGTCCAGCCAGCTACTTTTAGCTTGGTTCAAACGCCTTTTAATTCCTGCTAAGATAACCTTGTTGGTGGACTCGGCCTGCCCATTGGCCTGAGGATGTTCCACCGAGATAAACTTATTTTTGATGGCTAACCCTTCACAGAATTCAATTGTTGCCGCGCTTGAAAATTGCGTTCCGTTGTCTGACACGATGTACTTGGGGAGGCCGAACCTGCAAATGAGTCTCTTCCAATAGAATTTCTTGACTCTTTCTGATGTTATTGTAGCTACTGCTTCCGCTTCGATCCACTTCGTGAAGTAATCGACCGCAACTATCAGGAATTTGATCTGCCCAGTCGTTTGAGGAAACGGGCCCAAGATGTCGACTCCCCACATATAAAACGGCCAAGGGGACATGACTGATTGGAGTGCTTCCGCGGGCGAGTGATGTATGGGCGAATGCCTCTGGCAAGCATCACAGCTCTGCACGTAGCTTGCTGCGTCGCCTCGTATGGTGGGCCAGTAAAAACCTGCTTGGATAATCTTATTAGATAGTGCGTTAGTACCTATGTGGCTCCCGCACATTCCTGCATGTAGCTCTTTAACGATGTGTTGGGCCTCCTCCTCGCCCATGCATAGCAGTAGGGGCGCCGAGAAACCCCGGCGGTACAACTTGTCGCCTATCATGGTGTATTTTGCTGCTTGCTTCCTTATCTTGATTGCCTCTATTTTGTCTTCCGGGAGTTTATCCGAGCTCAGAAAACGTGTGAAAGGAGATCTCCAGTCGTCCCTCTGAGCGATGACGTGCACTTCCTCCATATCGATACTGGGCGAGTGTAGGGTCTCCTGGATTACCGTTCGGTTGTACCCGGACTTCTTGTTGCTGGCCAATTTGGCCAGGAGGTCTGCTCTGGAATTCTGCTCTCTCGGCACGTATGTTAGCTCAAAGTGATCAAATGTGTCAACTAAACTTCTTACCTTTTGTAGATATTTGAGCAGTTGGGGATCCTTTGTCTGGAATTCTGCTGCGACCTGGCTGGTGACGAGTTGTGAATCACTTTTTGCCTTGAGCTGTTTTACCTCCATTTCTTTGGCCAAATGCATTCCCGCTAATAATGCCTCATATTCCGCTTGATTATTGCTAGCCTTGAATTCGAACGCAACGACTATTCAATCAAAACTCCGTCAGGTCCTTCTAATACGACTCCCGCTCCGCTGCCCCTTAAGTTAGACGAGCCGTCTACCGACAATAGCCGGACGTTAGGTTTGTCGACGTTAACTGGTGCGTTTGACTCCAAGACGAAGTCTGCTAGAGCCTGAGCCTTCACGCTGCCTCTGGGGGAGAAACTTAAATCATACTCTGATAACTCTATTGCCCATGTCACCATTCTTCCCGCCAAGTCTGGCTTCCTTAGTACCTGTTTTACCGGAGAATCTGTTCTCACTACCACTTGATGGCTTTGGAAATAAGGGCGGAGCCTTCGCGCCGTAACTACCACGGCTAGGGTGAGCTTTTCTACCTTCTGGTATCTGGATTCAGCTCCCTTGAACACCTTGCTGACGAAGTATACTGGCCTCATTCCTTCTGCTGATTCTTGTACCAAGGCCGAGCTGAGAGCGTACTCGGAAACTGCAAGGAACAGCTGCAAAGGGGCGCCCGACTTTGGGCGAGTGAGAATAGGAGGTGATGCCAAAAACTTTTTCAGATGCTGGAATGATGCTTCACATTCGTTTGTCCATACGAACCGTTCGCCCTTTTTCAGGGTATTGAAAAAATGGAATGCTTTCTCTCCTGAGCAGGATAAAAATCTAGACAAAGCTGTTATTCTACCCGTTAGCTGTTGGACCTCCTTCACCGTACTCGGACTCCGCATATCGATGATGGCTTGGCACTTGTCAGGGTTTGCCTCGATGCCCCTCCTTGTGAGCATGAATCCTAGAAATTTGCCTGCTTTCACACCAAAAGAGCATTTATTTGGGTTAAGGCGCATGCCATATTTTCTTACCGAGCCTAGAATTTCGCGCAGGTCCTGGTCGTGCTGTCCCTCCTTGGTTGTTTTCACCACCATGTCATCGATGTAGACCTCCAAATTTCTCCCTATGTGGGAGGAGAAGACCCTGTCCATCAGTCGTTGATATGTCGCCCCTGCATTTTTGAGGCCGAACGGCATTACCCGGTAATGGTAGTTACAAGTACTTGTCATGAATGCGGTGAATCGTGCTTCGGCCGGGCTCATCTTAATTTGATTGTATCCCGAATATGCATCCATGAAGCTTAAAGTTTGATAACCGGAGGCTCCATCTATGAGCCCATCGATGCTGGGAAGAGGGTATGGATCCTTCGGGCAGGCTGCATTGAGGTCCGTGAAATCCACGCACATACGCCACTGTCCACTTGCTTTCTTAACCATCACGACGTTTGCTAACCAGGACGGGTATTTTATTTCTTGAATAAAACCCGCCTCCTTTAGCTTCTGTACCTCTTCCTCAGCGGCCAACCTCTTCTCCTCGCCTAATCGTCGTTTCCTTTGAGCGACTGGTTTCCTGTTTGGTATCAGCGACAGTTTGTGTACAATGACCGATTCATCGATCCCTGGCATGTCTGACGGATGCCAGGCAAACAGATCGAGGTTCTCTTTTAGCAATCCGATTATCCTTCCCTCTTCTTCCTTGGGAAGTTCAGTGCCAAGATTTGTTAACTGATGAGGTTCGAGACCGATCTGTATCTTTTTTAACTCTTCCGTGGGACTCACCCGCCTGTCTTCGAAGTCTTCTCTTGGATTTAAATTTACCTCTCCGTGGGCGAGGTGCACCCTATCGAGTGTTTCCCTGGACGACTGTCCCCCCGTTTTCTTGGTGTTGGGCTTCAAACTCGCTTGATAGCATTGTCGTGCTACCACCTGATCCCCTTGCACTCTGCCAGTTCCCCCATTGTCCAATGGGTATTTCATGGACAGGTATAACGTGGAAATTATTGCTCCCAATGTGTTTATAGATGGCCTGCCGATGATAACATTGTATGAAGAAAATGGGGTTTTGATAACTAAGTATCTTACCTTAATTGTCTTTGCGTTTACTCCTACTCCAAAAGTAGTGTTAAGCGTGAGGTGCCCCATCACCTCCACTTGCTCTCCCGAGAATCCTACCAATGTGCCATTGTAGGGTTGGAGCTGCTCGGTCGTCAGGCGCATTCCCACGAACGCATCCCAGTACAAGATGTCTGCCGAGCTCCCCGAATCTACTAGCACGCGCTTAACATCAAAGCTGAAAATTTGGATCTGCACCACCAATGGGTCGTTGTCGTGTGGGGCGACCCCTTCAGCATCCTCCCGGGAGAACGTAATATCATGGACTTCCGGAAGAGTCAATTGCTCCATCATGGAGTTTATCTGGTTCACACTGCGCATGTAGCGCCTTCGAGCGGAGCTCGTTTCCCCTCATCCGGAGAAGCCGCCTGCTATAGTGTTGATGGTATTTCGAGGGCCCTCCTTAGCCTTCTCCTGCTCCTCCTTGTCCTTCTTGGGCGATCGGGGGGATCGAGTTCGAGTACGCTGCCTACTCTCCCCTCGGTGCTCTTCCAAGTATTTCTTCAAATACCCTTCTTTTAGTAACTCCTCGATCAAGTCCCGTAACCTGTAACATTCCTCGGTGTCGTGACCTTTTGCCCGGTGGTAGTGGCACCAAGCGTCTCGATTGGACCCCATGAGCGTCGGGGGATCGCGCCTCTTCAGGATGTTTGCTAAACCCGTCTTCATGATTTCGTCCAACACGTGGACGAGCCGAGTGTTCAGCCGCATGTAAGAAGGTACTTCTGGGCGAGATCTTTCAGTGTACCTGGATTGGGAATAGGGCCTTCCATACCCATCGTTCTGCCGTGGGGATGCTCGCTCTCGGTTGTCCCGTCTTTCTGGGTATTTCTCTTTGGCGTCTCTTCGTCTTTTCTCTGCGTTACTTTCCTCGCCCTTGATGTAGCAACTGACCCTTTTCATGATCTCTTCCATGTCTGTTGCTGGTTTTTGAACGAGTGACTCGTTGAATTGACCGGCTTTGAGTCCATTCTGGAAAGCTGCGACGAACATCTCCTGGTTGGGATTGAACACCTTGATTGTGGCTTCGCTGAACCTAGCCAAGTATTCACGGAGACTCTCTTGATGATTCTGCCTCAAGTTAAAGAGGCTAGTTGCGGTTACCTTCACATGTTTGCTCCCCGCGAACTGTGCTATCAATTTGCGGTAAAAATCTGTGTCACTGCTGATCGAATGATCTGGTAAGTTCATATACCATCGTAAGGCCGCCTCTTTTAGCGTACCGGAGAGGAGTTTGCACTTTAGAGGCTCTGCTGCGCCAACTATGGCCAGTTGTGTTCCGACTGCTACTAGGTGCTCCAGGGGGTCGGTTGTTCCGTCAAAAGACGGGAGATGTAGAGGTTTGAAATTCTCCGGGACGGGTGCGTCCCATATGGCTTGGGAGAGTGGTTGAGATTGGTTTGTGACTTCATCATCAGATTCGTCACTCCCATTTCGTTCCTGCTCAAGCCTATGCATTTGAGACTGCATCTGTCGATTTTCACGGCGTAGTTCGGCAATGGTTTGCTTTGATATCAACCGTCGTGCCATTATTGGTGCCGTTACTAGCGGTGGGGATGTCCTCCACCGCCATGATGAACTTATCAGTTGAGTGTGGCCGGGAAATCTATACTTTACCGGGCCCCACGGTGGGCGCCAAAATGTTCCGTATAGGAATCTTTAATAAGGATTTCTGCTAAGCTTTTAGGTAGTTTCTTTTTCTTTCTCAAATGTCTCCCCTTTTCTCTGAAATAGCTTGGGTCTATTTATAGAGGTGCCTTCATAGTCCACGATCTTCTTCCCTTGCTTAGCTCCACTCCTCCTTTTTTATCGGCCTTCTTCCTTAGTTGAGTACGTGGGAAAATAGTGAAGAACGTGCTAATTTTGCACGTGCAACATACTTGCAGTAGCCGTACGTGGGCAACTGCCCACTCACCCAGCCTTTTGGGCTTATTGGGCCGCTTAGCAAGTTTCATAAGCGAGGCCCAATATCGTATTGGGCTCGGTATGGTCCAATGAGAATGGAGAAGTACATATCGACACAACAAAAGAAAAACAATCAAATACAAATAGAAGTAGTACGTAGAACTTAAATACAGATGAAATTTGATTTCAATAGAACTTAAATTCACAACATATATCCAATTCAAATCAACAAGAAAATTAAAAGTTAGGTTTTACAAATTACATATATATGGATGAGTAGTGCCTTCGAGAAAGATTCGAGGGGTTTCAAAGTGAAACGTGACTGAAGAATTTGAAGATTTATGTGAAAGATTCGAACGGTTTTGCAGTGTTTCAGGGTTTGTAGCTAGCGTGAAGAAGGTTTGTTATAATATTGGTTCTCGGTACCTTTTTCCTTTCTTTCACTGAACTTGGTTCCAGATAGCTACTTATACAAAATTTAATAAAAGGTAGTTAGATATCTCTTAGGATGTACGATTTATTTAAAAAAACTTGGTTCTATATATATATTTTTTTGGTACATGAGTCTATATATTTTAATTTATAAAAACTTGGTTCGTAAAAAAAAAAAGATTTTTTTAATGGTAGTTTGATTATCTCCATCAATGTGTTATAGGTCAAAATTGTTTTTTTTTTCCGGTGTATTTTTAAAATCTTTTTTATTTTTTGACAAAGTATTTTTAAAATCTTAACTGTCACAAATTAATTACTACATTCGTTTCTTTTTACTTATCGTTTTAGGAAAAACAAAAAAGACCAAAATAGAAGAGTGTATTTCTTAATAAGAACGGAGATAGTATCATCCACTGAAAACTTCGTTCACATGTTTTAAAAAAATTTAATTTTTTTTTATCTTCAATATATCAACTTTTATTTTTAGTCAAATAAAATTTTTCGTTGAACTTTTTTGTTCTAAATTTTATGTTTAAAATTTTATCTAATTTTTTTTCGTTGAACTTTTATTTAATTTTTTATAGTTCAAGTGGTAAGAGTTAAGGGACATGAGTTGGGTAGAGAAGGTCCAGGGTTCAAATCCTGGTTGGAGCAATTTATCATTCCGATGTACCAAAAAAAAATATACTAAATAAATTATTTTTATGACATGTCATTAATAAAATCTTAAAATGTCATTAGTTTAAAATAAATTGGATCTTTAACTTTTGTGTTGAAAACAAGATATATAATTCATGTAAATTAACGAATTTTAGACACAATTGTTAATCCAAAGTTGTAATCTTTAATTTAAAGTTCTTTTTTACAATAAACTTAAAATAAAAAATAACATCTCTATAATCACTTGTGAAATCTCAATATGTTTGAAAGTTTCTTCTCCTTCTTCATTGTCATCTTGCTCTTGTTCTTGTATATCGTAAAATGAATCTTCAACTCTTTCTTTCTTTTGAACATTAATGGATACTTTTGATAAAACTTCTCCTTTTTTTTTGGTACATCGAAAAATTGATGAAACTTCTCCTTCAGTGTCATATTTTTCTAGTAATTTGTCAAACGAGTCTTCAACTATTTCTCCCTCTTCACCTCCCATCGACGGTTCCAATGAGTCTTCCACCCTTTCTTCCTTTTGAACATTCATGGGTCTTTTTTTTATTTTATTTTCTCTCTCAGATTTGTTATTTTACTCTGCACTTGAAATTTTTAACAATTTCTACTCATCTTATTTATAGAGTTTTATCCCTTCATAGAACTATTGTTTTTTTATTTGGATAAAGACTAAAGAACTATTATTATATGTAACAAACTTTATTTAGATACCTAAATATAACAAACTTTGTTTTAAAAATAAATTTTAGTTTTTCAAACTTTTTGACAAATTTTAGTTTTTCAAATATATATATATATATATATTAAACCGTACCAATATATATACTAAACAATTTTAGATTTTTAAAGAAACTTCGTTAGTTAAAGAAAAAACTTCGTTAGTCAATTGTTTTTTTTTTTAACTGAGTATTAAGTTTTTAGTTAAATATATATATTTTTCCATTTTAATTTTTTTGTTGAAAGTTGAAAATATATATTTCTTTTGAGAGGCGAGGTTTCCGGATTAAAATATAGTAAATTTTTTTTCTCTAAATCAGTTGCTAATTATTAGTTTTTAATTGATGTATAATATTCAATCTCTAAATTGGTCACTGATTGTCCGTCTCTAAATCGGTCACTATATTAGTGACTGATTTAGCGACCAAAATATTTTTTATTATGTGACTGATTAATCAGTCTCTAAATCGGTCACTAATATAAATATAGTAATTATTGGTCTCTAAATCAGTCACTAATTATTTGTCTCTAAATCGGTCACTAATATAAATATAGTAATTTTTGGTCTCTAAATCGGTTACTAGTTATTAGTCTCTAAATCGGCCACTAATATAAATATAGTAATTATTGGTCTCTAAATCAGTCACTAGTTATTAGTCTCTAAATCGGTCACTAAATATAGTAATTATTGGTCTCTAAATCGGTCACTAGTTATTAGTCTCTAAATTGGTCACTAATATAAATATAGTAATTATTTGTCTCTCAATTGGTCACTAATTATCAGTCTCTAAATCAGTCACTAATATAAATATAGTAATTATTGGTCTCTAAATCGGTCACTAATTATCTATCTCTAAATCGGTCACTAATATAATATTAGTGACCGATTTAGAGACCAAAATATTTATTATTATGTGACCGATTATTCGGTCTCTATATCGGTTGCTATATTATATTAGTGACCGATTTAACCACCAAATATTTTTTTACTTTAAAATCAAAATTTTGGTCTCTAATTCGGTCTCTAAAGTGACCAAAATATTTTGGTCGCTAAATCGGTCTCTAAATGCGATTTTTCTAGTAGTGATGACACCAGGCGTTCCTATTTGGTCCCATGATGACCGAGGGGTCCCGCTTTCTCGGGCGGTTAGCTAGTTTGGCATCCATTACCTCCTGTAAGATGTAGACAATCTTAGTGTTGAAACGCGTGCTCGGCGGAGCGCTTTGGGAGGTTCTCTCTGAATATCTGGATTGGGCCGGGATGTAAGATCTACCTCCTCTGTCTCTCCAACGAGGATAGGAGCCATCTCTATTCTCCCTTTTATCGTGAAATTTTTCTTTGGCATCTCTTTGCCTTTTCTCCGCATTGCTTTCTTCTCCTTTAATATAGCATACGACTCACTTCATAACTTCTTCCATGTCTGACTCCGATTTTTGGACGAGGGACTCGTTGAACTGCCCTGCCTTCAAGCCGTTTTGGAAGGCTGCTACGAACATCTCCTGATTGGGGTTTGACACTTTGATAGTGGCCTCGTTGAATCGGGACAGGTATTCCCTGAGTGCTTCGCTGTGGCTCTGGCGTAGACTGAAGAGGCTGGTGGTGGTTACCTTGACGTGTTTGCTTCCTGCGAACTGTGCTATCATCTTCCGGTAGAAATCTGTGTATCCGGAGATAGAATGATCTGGCAGATTCATATACCAGCGCAGGGCTGCCTCTTTTAGCGTTCTTGAGAGGAGTTTGCATTTCAATGGTTCTGCCGCTCCTACGATGGCGAGTTGAGTACCGACCGCCACCAGATGTTCCAGGGGGTCAGTTTTGCCATCAAAGGTGGGTAGGTGAGGCGGTTTGAAGTTATCTGGAACGGGTGCATCCCAAATGGCTTGTGCTAGCGGTTGGGATTGGTGGGCTATGTCGTCCTACGAATCGTCAGAGGCATGCCTTTCCTGTTCCAACCGATGCATCTAGGACTGCATCTGCTGATGCTCTTTACGTAATTCTGCAATGGTAGCCTGGATATCGTTCGTACCATTGTCATCATCACTGCGGTTAGGACTGTCGTCTACCGCCATGACAGAGATAATGGTGTGGCCGGGAAATGATCTTTACCGCGGCCCCACGGTGGGCGCCAAATGTACTCGAATAGAGTTTCTCTTGTGATATTTCTACTAGATTATGTCTAATGGAATTGTTTTTTGCTCTGAGTTATTGTTGATTAAACTTATCATATATATAGGCCACCAAGGGCGGTAGTTAGTTCACGTTCATCGTGGGATTTCTCCACGTGCGAAGGGTAATTGCCGAGCTCAACCGTCCGGTTCATGGGGATCATGGGATCATGTCACTTTTCCCACTACCTGGTGTGTGAGATCGTGGATATGAAGGCGGGAATTGGCTTGTGTTTGCGTGTAACACGTGCTATAATCAGAGTATGAGTTGATTGGGCCGGCTTGTTCTCTTATGACCCATATCGTACGCGGCCCAACAAGATATGGCCCAAGCCTCTTCGCTAGGTACGGTCCAGGTATGGAGCAACTTTAAATTCTTGAGTCAGCTATCACACCGCCTCCAATCTAGCGAGTGACTGCGTTCGGTGGTGGATACCCCAATTTCGACCAAAAAATACATTCCAAGAGTTATTTACTTCTTTTGTTTCCTTAACTATTGCCTTATCATTTTCCTAAAATAAAACATCTTTTAAGAGATACTCCCTCCGTCTTAATATATAATATAGGCTTAAACATCATTTTGGTCACTGTATGTACATCTAAATTTATATTTTAGTCTCTATGTAATTTTATTCCAAAATAGTCTTGTATCGACCAAATTTTTTTGTTATTGGTCTCTGCGTCCAATTTCGTCCAAGTGGCAAACATTTTGCCATCTAGACATAATGACATGGCTAAGAAATATTGGCTGAGTGGATTAATGAATGATAGAGGGACCAAAACTAAAAGAATAATGTATTACAATAGACTAAATCTAAAAATTGGAAACATTGAGAGAATTATAAAACCTAAATCCCCATTTCAATTTTTTTCTCTCAAGACATGTCAATGATTAATCCCCAATTCAATTTCAATTTCATTAACCGGATTAATGTGACATTCATCTCACTAAATAAAACATGAATGAAATGCAAATGAAAACAAAATGGTATAGTTTTGATTCTTCTTGCTTGAAGCTAGCTAGTTAGTGTGCATAGTGGTAACTAACAACTATTGTTTAGAGCATTAAACAATAAAAATGATGTTAATTCGTTCATTAAACAAAACCTAAAACACATATTATATTCCTAGGTCACTCCGAATGTACACGACAAACTTGAATATTGCATATTGAACAATGGTGACCGTAGAACTTCAGTGGTTCCTATTCTGAATCAATGGGTGGACACAAAGTAGACAAGTTATTGAAATTGTGCTCAAACGTATCATCATTCGTCTCGCTAATTATTGTCATTCTCACATGCCCTTCAGGTATAACCTTCAGGTTTATCATAATAAATGGGGATTTAGGTTTTATAATTCTCTCAATGTTTTCAATTTTTCGATTTAATCTGTTGTAATGCATCATTTTTTTGGTTTTAGTCCCTCTATCATTCATTAATCCTATCATTCATTAATCCCGTCAACCAATATATCTTAGCCACATCATTATGTCCAAGTGGCAAAACATTTGTCACTTGGACGAAATTGGACGGTAGGGACCAATGGCAAAAAAGTTTGGTCGATACGGGGACTATTTTAGAATAAAATCACATACAGGAACTAAAACCAAAATTGGATATACATACAGGGACCAAAAGGATGTTTAAGCCTATAATATACAAGTCTCTTTAACTTATTTCACATATATTAAGAAAAGTTCGTTGTGTAATTATTGTGTCTAATTTATTTGTGAATTTTACCATTTTATCTTTTGTTTGTATATGTTGAAATTTGATTTTTCGTATTTCAATGCAAGTTAGTAGTACTCCCTCCGTCTCAATTTAAATATCCTAGTTGATCATTTCACACACTTTAAGAAAAGTGTATAAATGAAAGAGAGAGAATGTGACTTTCACTAAAATACCTCTTATTTTTATTAGTAGTAGATATTGGAATGCCAAATGTAGATCTTTGAGTATTTTCTTTTTCTCTGACTTGATGATTGTTTTAAAGGATAAAATAGGAAAAATTAATGTTATAAATAGTATATGATATTTATTTTGGGACAAACGATTTTGGTAAGTAGTGTAAGTTTAGAGTGCAACCTAAGAGGGAGGTGAATTAGGTTCTAAGATTTTTTTTCGGTTATTTTAGAGATGTTTTGGTTATTCTTATTTTTCTGGTTTGTTTGTGATGAATGTATGAATGTTATGCAGAAAAATAAAAGAGAAGGGAAGAGAAGAAGACACACGGGATTTTATCCTAGTTCCCCTTCTAACCTAAGGGTACTTCAGTCCCCTCACGCCCTGTGAGAGATTTCACTATGTCACCTTACAAAGTGAAACAAGAGAACAATCCTCTCTCTTTCACTCTCTTGCTTCCAACAATCCTGGACAACAAGGTAATGCCCCTTATGATCCCTACAAAGTGAAACAAGAGAACAATCCTCTCTTTTTCACTCTCTTGCTTCCAATAATCCTGGACAGCAAGGTGTTCACACAATTCTGAGTTTTATACAAGAGTTTGAACAATGAAAATGATGTTGTTCTTGAATCAATTCCAATTCTGAAAATCGATCTTCTCTGTCAATGCACAATTCAAAATAATAAACTCTAAGTGCTCATGAAACTTTTATCTAATTTGAAATTATGTATGAAAGTTTCAAAGAGTTTTGTGAAAGTTTTGTAAAGAATTGTGATTGTTTTGCAAATATTAATGAAAGTGATTGATGCTCCTTGAGAAAATTCTGATTGTTTTTCATATATAATATGATACCTCTTTTAAAGTTAAATGTAATGATTTGGAAGAGGTATAATAATGAAAAGGTGTGTCACAATTCAGAATTTTCAAATGTATACAGAGGTAAATCGATTTACCTGTCAGGGTCAATCGATTTACCCTGCTTTTAACGTTAAAAACTAATTCAAAAATGAACTAGGTAAATCGATTTCCCTAGGAGGTAAATCGATTTACCTGATTAAATTTATACAACTTTAACCAAACAGAGTGTTTGTAAATCGATTTACCTGACCAGGTAAATTGATTTACCTGATTAAAAACTTGAAAATATTTCTAAGTTAAAAACCTTTTGGTAAGTAATCATGCAATATTGTTATAGAAAATTTAGGAAGATTTAGATTAAAGTTTGTGAGCACCTAAAGCTTATAAACAATGAATTGCATATTTTACCTATAATTAAACTCCAAATCTTGATCATGATCTTTGTGAGATAATCTTTGAATTCTTCCATCTTGAACACTTGAACAAAGTTGATCTTTCTCTTCTTTTTATATATTTGTCTTCATCAAAATAATCTTCAATCTAGAAGCTTGTCTTCACAAGTAGGACATTTATTTTGGGACGAGAGAGTAATAATTAAGGGTATTTGTAAGGAAAACGTAATAAATACACATAATAATTTACAAAGGGACTTACATTTTGGATCTAAACTTTTTTGAAAAGATGTATATAATTTGGGACGGAGACAGTAGTTTTCTTTGGCTTTATGTTTTTTTTGGTTACAGAAAGAATATGTATTTTATTATCTCAAAAAATAAGAAATGTATATGTATTTTAATTTTTAGTTTTTTATGCTTACAATGCTAATCAAAAAACAAAAACAAAGAAAAAAAATGAGAAGAGACAAATGTCATTTTGAATCTCATTATCAAAAACCGTATAAAAGCATCTGTTTGTATTTGAACTAAAATAGCATTGTTGATTGCTCTAATGCCTTATACGTGGCTCTTCTAATTCATTGAAGCTTCCACGTGCATCAAAAATTTTAGACATATTAATAATTTTCATTTATCATCTCATATATTTTTATCAATGACAAATATTTATTTCTTGTTAATGTTATATATTAATGACATATATTTTGTCCACTTTTACAAATCTTAAAGTTTTCTTAATGAAATTTTAAAGTATGTTAGTTAAATATAGTTATTTTTAATTATATTTGACGCTAAGTGCTATTTTAACATGGAGAAAAATTATTAAGTGATATTTTAAATATCAATATTAATACAATATTTGAATAAAATATTTATTTATTTTATATTTGGAAAGTCATTTTAATATTACCCCGTGCCCGTTGAAAATTTTATATGCTTATATTTGTGTTTACAAACATTTTTGTTGTATTTGTCGAATTTATTCAAATCATTGTTTCACAGTGATAAACATCTTGTTCTTTTTATGTAACTTTATGAGTGATAAAAATTCATCTTGTCACATTTTATTTATTTAACAATGAGATATATTTGTTCCATATTTTTAATTAATATCGATCAATACACAAATATATAAATTCAAATAAAGCGATCTCCGTGTCTACACTAATAATGAACCACAACGATAATATGTTAATAAAATGTTGAACATTCGTTAATGAGAGTGAAAATACGAAGTAGATAATGGAAAAAGAAATTAGAAAATAAATAGAAACATAAAATATATTTATCGAAAAAGTGAAAATAAAATTTTGTATTGCGATAGATGATTTTAATTTAAATAATAAATTAAAAGAGGAAAAAAAAAGTTAGAAAAGAAAATAAACTAATGAAAAATTGAAAAATGAGAGAGAAAAGGAGAGAGAGAGAGAGAGGAGAGAGAGAGAGAGAGATTGAGAGAAAATAATAAATAATAAAAAAGTAAGAGAGAGAAGAGTGGTGGAAAGAAAAATAATAAAAAATTTTAAAAGTAAGAAAGAGAATATAAAATAAAATAATAATAAAAGATAATTAAAAGTGAATTGACACATAAGGGTAAAAGATTTGGAATTTCACTAAAATTTGTGAGGGTAAATAAGGAATTTTGGTAGTCATTAACTTTATTATAGTAGTAGTAGATTTATTCAAATTATTGTTTCTTAGTGACAAACACTCATCTTGTTCTTTTTATATAACTTTATGAGTGATAAAGATTCATCTTGTCAAATTTTTATTTATTTAACAATGAGATATATTTGTTCCATATTTTTAATTAATATCGATCAATACACAAATATATAAATTCAAATAAAGCGATCTCCGAGTCTACACACTAATAATGAACCACAACGATAATATGTTAATAAAATGTTGAACATTCATTAATGAGAGTGAAAATACGAAGTAGATAATGGAAAACGAAATTAGAAAATAAATAGAAATATAAAATATATTTATCGAAAAAGTGAAAATAAAATTTTGTATTGCGATAGATGATTTAAATTTAAATAATAAATTAAAAGAGGAAAAAAAAAAAAGTTAGAACAGAAAATAAACTAATGAAAAATTGAAAAATGAGAGAGAAAAGGAGAGAGAGATTGAGAGAAAATAATAAATAATAAAAAAGTAAGAGAGAGAAGAGTGGTGGAAAGAGAAATAATAAAAAATTTAAAAAGTAAGAAAGAGAATATAAAATAAAATAATAATAAAAGATAATTAAAAGTGAATTGACACATAAGGGTAAAAGATTTGGAACTTCACTAAAACTTATGAGGGTAAATAAGCAATTTTGGTAGTCAATAGACCCGTGCGATATAATTTAAAAGACCCGTGCGATTCGCACGGGATAAATACTAGTATGTTGATCAACGATTTGTGTATCAATAGATTTGATTGACCGCAAGTGCACAGTCTCGTCGTGTAGTTTTAAAAGATATCGAATCCACAGAGACCAACAGTCGATCTACCGTACTTCTGTTGTTACGATGTAAATCTAAGGCTATTGGATAAGGGTTTAAAATTGTTTTAGAATTTTAAATTAAAATTAAGAATTGAATTAATTAATAAAAGACGGATATCAGTATGTAACTTAATTAACCTTCGGGAATTTAATAAATTAATAGCACGCGAAAAAGGGTTTATTTTTCAGAAGAACTTTCTCGATTTAAAGGTCTAAACCTCACACTCTCGTTTTGTTGATAAAAACCATACTTTATAAGCTAGGAGTTTTACTGTCACTTTTCTACCATCTTAGCTTTGAAAGTATATTTTGAAAATCAATTAGTTCTAATTAATCCTAACGTGGCTCTCGCTCGTTCAAAGATTAATATCAAATTCCTACTATCTAGTTAAAACCTCAAACTCTCGCTCTATTGATTTTAACCTTAATTGCTTTCTTTTACTCTCGTTCAAAAGCTTTGAATTAAATTAGGAATTTGAATCAAAAAAATAGTTAATAAATGCGCGCGCTAAATCATTATTAAATCCCCTTCGGAGAATTAGTTTACATACCGATATCTAGGAAATTTAGCTAGACATAGTAAAGAAATTAAATAAACAAAAACAGAAAATTAAATTAAACATAAATAAATAATTAAATAAAAACATTAAATAAAAACCTGGAATTAAAGGCTGAATAAACTTGATATAAATAACCGGAATAGAATTCTTGACATGAAATTGAAAACAGAACTGAAAACGGATTCCCGGTGAGGAAATACCGTTATAGTTACTGTAATTGGAAATAAAAACTGACTGAAAGAAATAAAATTAAGGCGTGCGGAGAACAGAATTTCGTCCTCTATTTATAGAGGGAATTTTCTGGTTACGATCCACAAAAATAGGAGATGGTAAGCTCTCTTTTGATTCTATCCAATAGCCACACGATTAGAAACAGAAAATCATCCAACGCGTGCGTGCGCCCCACGTTGCTAAAAAATCAGTTTCATTGGGCTTTCACATTTGGTGGCGCTCGCCACCCATTCTGTGGCGCTCGCCACTTTGGGCGCGCACTGGGTGGCGCTCGCCACTGAGCAGATTTGGGCAAATGCCCATTTTTGCTGGGCTCCTTTGTGGGCTGCGCGAATTTGGGCTTTGCACCCCCCTTTTTACTCCGTTTTTGATACTTTTTGCTCAATTTCCTTCTCCGACCTATTTTATTCGACATTTTTTCCTTCTCATGTTTCAACATTTTCTGAATTTTCATCAATTATTTCAAGGAATCAACCAATAGCATTCATAACATTTATAATCAAAATCATTCACTTATATTCTTCGGTATCCCACTTAGTTTGTGCCTTGAGATGGTGCCGACTGCTAGATAAACTACTAAGGGTTCATTAAAACTCAAGTTTCGAAGCTTTGTCAAAACTAGTACTCAAATCAGTTTTACACACTTCAGGGAATCTAAGGTGTTTAAACGGTATTGATTTTATCTAACCGTTACCCAAACTCCACAAAATAGCCTAGATAGTGCAAACAACCTATATACTTTCAAACGATCAATATCAAGCATCAGAACTCAATACTTTTGCTTTTCACAAGAAAAATTTTGGTATGGCTCAAGAAATGGGAAAATCAGACAATTACAAGACCAATCACGCAAAATCAACTCAATCTAAGTGAACTAGCCTAAGGTTTTATTATGCATGCAAAACTAAATGACTGTAAGTAAAGGAAAGCGATAAAGCTTCCTCCCCCACACTTAAATCGAGCATTGTCCCCAATGCAACGACTAAAGATGAGCTTGGAAGGGTACAACCTGAGTAGCGAAGCTTTCACAACTGTAAGGTCATCGAGCGTCCTATCTCTTTATTACCTGCAAAATAAAATGAACTAAAAAGAAAAACATTAAATTCAAAATCAACGGGTTGCCTCCCACCAAGCGCTTTGTTTAGGGTCGGTTAGCTCGACTTCAAAGACGGTGACTTAGTTCACGTGACAGCGGACAGGGCGGATAGGTTAAAATTTGCAAGATTAGTGTCACTATCCCTAAGGTTGTAATGTTTCAACCGCTACCCATTAACTGTGAATGTATCACCAGAGTCACTCTTTATCTCGATCGCCCCATGAGGATATGTCTTAGAAATTGTAAAGGGGCCTGACCACTTTGAGCGAAGTTTTCCGGGAAAGAGTTTAAGTCTTGAATTAAAAAGAAGTACTAGTTGTCCTACCTTAAACTCTCTCCTAGATAGACGCTTGTCATGCCATTTCTTTGTTCTTTCCTTATAGATTCTGGCATTCTCATAGACGTCCAACCTAAGCTCTTCTAACTCATGGATATCCAAGGTCCTCTTCCTACCGGCGGTGGTGTAATCAAAATTGAGGGCTTTGATAGCCCAATAAGCTTTGTGTTCTAATTCCACCGGTAGATGGCATGATTTGCCATAAACAAGCTTGAAGGGAGTGGTCCCAATTGGGGTCTTATAGGCTGTCCTATATGCCCACAGTGCCTCATTCAGTTTTAAAGACCAACCTTTCCTAGAGGTTGCAACTATTTTTTCAAGAATTTGCTTGATCTCCCTATTGGAGACCTCCACTTGCCCACTTGTTTGTGGGTGATAGGGAGTTGCTACACGGTGTCGGACCCCATATTTAGATAACAATCTTTCAAAGATCCTAGAGATGAAATGAGAGCCACCATCGCTGCTGACAAGTCTCGGCACACCCAACCTAGGGAAGATCTGGTTCTTAAACAGTCTAATCACGACTTGGGCGTCATTAGTTGGAGAGGCAACAGCCTCAATCCATTTGGACACGTAACCGACAACCACAAGTATGTATTTATTCCCAAAAGAAGTTGGGATTGGTCCCATGAAATCTATCCCCCATACATCAAATACTTCCATTTCAAGGATGCCATGTTGAGGCATTTCATCGCGCCTAGAGATGCCACCAGCGCGTTGGCACTGATCACAACTCTTTATGGCAGCATGGACATCTTTCCAAAGAGTGGGCCAAAAGAGGCCAGCTTGTAAGATCTTAGCACAAGTTTTGGAAGTACTCACATGTCCTCCATAGGGCGCAGAATGACAATGAGTGATAATGCTTTGCGCCTCATCTTCGGGGACACATCGACGGAAGATTCCATCGGCACCTCTCTTGAAAAGAAGAGGGTCATCCCAATAGTAATGTTTCAGATCACTGAAGAACTTCTTCTTTTGCTGGTAAGTTAAATCAGGCGGAAGGACTCTTGCAGCTAGATAATTAACAAAATCAGCATACCATGGCAAAGAGTCTCTTGTGAAAACAGAGTTGACGACTTCGATGTCGTCTTGAAACAAAGGGTACTCGGAGGCGACACTCTCCATAAGGGCTACCAGCCTCTCATACGGGAAGTCATCATTTATGGGCACCTTTTCGGGCACCATTCCCACCATTCTTGACAAATGGTCCGCGACTGTGTTGTCGATTCCTTTCTTATCTTGGATCTCTAAATCAAATTCTTGAAGGAGCAAGATCCATCTTAGGAGCCTTGGTTTGGCGTCCTTTTTGTTCACTAGGTACCTAATTGCGGCATGGTCAGTGTAGACAATGATTTTGGCCCCTATTAGGTAAGAACGAAATTTATCAACCGCAAACACAACAGCCAGGAGCTCTTTTTCTGTGGTGGCGTAGTTCATCTGTGCGGGGTCTAAGGTCCTACTAGCATAGTAAATAGCATGAAGCTTCTTATCTTTCCTTTGACCTAAAACCGCGCCTATAACATAGTCACTAGCGTCACACATGATCTCAAATGGTAGACTCCAATCAGGTGGCTGCATGATGGGGGCAGAAATGAGAGCTGCCTTTAATTGCCTGAATGCCGCTAGGCACTCCTCATCAAAAATGAACTCGGCATCTTTCATTAGCAGCCCGGTTAACGGCTTTGTAATTTTGGAGAAGTCTTTAATAAATCGCCGATAGAAACCGGCGTGTCCTAAAAAGCTTCAGACTTCTCTCACAGATTTGGGAGGTGGTAGATTCTTTATAACTTGGATTTTAGCTCTATCTACCTCAATCCCTTTGTTGGACACTATATGTCCAAGAACAATTCCTTGACGAACCATGAAATGACACTTTTCCCAATTAAGCACAAGATTGACTTTTTCGCATCTTTCAAGTACCTTTTCTAAGTTTGTCAAGCATCCTTCAAAACTTTGCCCGCATACGGAGAAATCATCCATGAAGACTTCCATAATGTCATTGATGTAATCGGCAAAGATTGCTGTCATACATCTTTGGAAAGTCGCAGGGGCATTACACAATCCAAATGGCATTCGCCTATATGCAAATGTGCCAAAAGGACAGGTGAAGGTTGTTTTCTCTTGGTCATCGGGATGAATAGGAATTTGAAAGAATCCCGAATAACCGTCTAGATAGCAGAAATAGGAATGATTCGCCAAACGCTCAAGCATTTGATCAATGAAGGGCAAAGGGAAATGATCCTTGCGCGTGGCTTTGTTGAGTTTCCTATAGTCAATGCACATTCTACTACCCGTTACGACTCTTTGTGCTACAGACTCTCCTTTCTCATTGGTAACTACAGTCACTCTACCTTTCTTAGGCACGACATGAACGAGACTGACCCATTTACTGTCGGGAGATCAGGTATATGATTCCTGCATCCAAAAGTTTTTCAACTTCTTTCTTAACTACTTCAGTAAGAATGGGATTTATCCTTCTTTGCGGTTCTCGAGAGGTCTTGCAATCTTCCTCGAGATAGATGCGATGCATGCAAAGAGAGAGACTTATCCCTTTAAGATCAGATATGCTATATCCTAAAGCAGCTGGAAATTTTCTTAGGACATTCAGCAACTTTTCGGTCTCTGACTGTCCTAGATCGGCGCACACAATCACAGGGCGCTTAAGCTCTTGATCAAGAAATTCATACCTTAGACTCTCAGGTAGAGGTTTTAGTTCGAGAGAAGATTGATCAGGAGATGGCGTCGGGTTTGGTGTAATCTCAAAGCATTCACCGAGCTCGTCATCCTGAACTTCGAGAGTAGGAGTTGGAGAAGATATGAGAATTTCAGTGTAAACGGTTTGATCATTCTCCATTTCTTTTCTGCATTAGTCAATGACGTCAAGCAGATAGCAAGTATCATCTATAGCAAGCGCTCTTAGGAATTGAGTCAAAATGAATTCAACTTTTTCATCTCCCACTTCAAAGGTGAGCTTTCCCTTTTTGACATCAATTATCGCACCGACTGTAGCAAGGAATGGCCTTCCTAAAATGATAGGCGTGTTAGAGTCTTCCTTAATATCCATGACTATGAAGTCGGTTGGAATGAAGAACTGCCCTACACGCACCGGAACATTTTCTAAGACTCCTATAGGCATCTTGACCGAACGGTCGGCAAACTGGATAGACATTCTGGTGGGTCTTAGCTCGCCTAGCTTGAGTCTCTCGCATATGGTCATGGGCATCAAACTAATGCTGGCACCTAAATCACATAGGGCTTTATCAATAACAAACTTCCCAATGACACAGGGTATGGAGAAACTTCCTGGATCTTTGAGTTTAGGAGGCATTTTGTTTTGAAGGATAGCACTACACTCGGCAGTGAGTGTAACAGTTTCGTTATCCTCAATCCTCTTTTTGTTGGTTAGGACCTCCTTGAGAAACTTAGCATATGCGGGCATTTGTGTGATAGCTTCAGTGAATGGGATGGTGATATTTAACTGCTTGAGAAGCTCCACAAATTTCTTGAATTGCCCCATGCTTTTGGTCTTTTCCAACCTTTGAGGATAAGGAATGGGTGGTTTGTAAGGTGGCGGAGGCACATAGGGTGTTTCTTTTTCTTTTGCCTCGACCCCATTTCCTTCTTTCTCTTTGGGTTAACTTTCTTTCTCAGCTGGTTCATCTGGCTTTTGCTGCATGGTAGGCCTCTCAATCCTAGGATCAACTGGTTCATCATACTGTGTTCCACTTCGCAGTGTCACAGAGTTTACATGAGCTTTAGGATTGGGCTGAGGTTGGCCAGGAAATGTTCCTGCAGGAGCGGACATAGATGATTGTTGTTGAGCCACCTGTGCAACTTGAGTTTCTAGTATCTTATGATGGGTGGTCAAAACATCAACTTTACTGTTCAATTGCTCGAACATCTTAGCGAAATGCAGGTTTTGATTTTCAATCCCCTTGTTAGTTTGCATTTGGGACGCCATGAAGGTTTCAAACATGACGTCAAGGCTAGACTTCCCAGAGTTTTCTTGATTTAGCACAGGAGCCTTTTGGAAACCTGGTGGACCAGAGGGTGGTCCTTGTCTAGGTGGGTACAATGCATTGTTGTTCTTGTATGAAAGATAGGGACTGTTCTTCCAAGCTGAGTTGTAGTTGTTGGAATATGGGCCTCCTTGGGCGTAATTCACTTGATCGGAGGGAGTTCCGGCCAAGAGTTGGCATTCAGCTGTAGCATGCCCTGGAGCGCCACATATTTCACAACTAGAGACGGCTGCTGCTACGGTAGCAGTAGGAGCATTGAGTAAGCTGTCTAATTTCTGAGTGAGTGCATCAACCTTGGCACTGACGTGGTCGAGGCCGCTTATCTCATGCATTCCTCCTCTCGATAGAGGTTTTTCTGCGGAGGTTCTTTCGCCTCCCCACTGGTAGCGATTCTGAGCCACACTCTCGATGAGCTGATAGGCATCATTGTAGGGCTTGTCCATGAGGGCACCGCCCGCTGGCAGCGTCTATGGTCATCCTTGTATTGTACAGGAGACCGTTGTAGAAGGTGTGGATAATTAGCCACTCTTCTAAACCATGATGTGGACAGAGCCTCAACATGTCCTTAAATCTCTCCCAAGCTTCATAAAGAGATTCGTTGTCTTTCTGCTTAAATCCATTGATTTGGGCTCTTAACATAGCAGTCTTGCTAGGTGGGAAATACCTAGCCAGAAAGACTTTCTTCAACCCTTCCCATGTAGTGACAGAGTTGGAAGGTGTTAGCCCATATTTTGGTTAAGTCAAAATATGCCCTAATTATTCTTTGAATATAATTACTAAACCTTTTAATTATGGAAATTAATGTTTCCAGATTATTAATGATGCAATAAAGGTTAAAAGTGATATATTTAAATAATATTCTCATTTGAGAATATTCTAAGATCTCAGGAGATGGAAAATATTTAAAAGTCCAGGAAATCAATCAAGATTTGGTTCGAGTTATCAAACAATTCGATTGATATTCAAGGGTTACTCGAATTCGAAGGCTACTTGGAGACTTAACATATTTCAGCATTTTCTGAAGATTCAAAATTCAAACCATTGCAACGTTTCATTCAAAAGTGGCAACTATTGGCATTTAGGAATGAAGATCAGATGGCAAGACACTTGTCAAATGGATGTTAGATAGTCGTTACTAGATAGCATTAGTTTTTATCTATAAATACTAGTTCATTTGATGTAATTTCTATCACAAATTCTCATACTTAATCCTTAACATTCTGAGTACCCAAGCGTTCGAGCGAAAAGAATATGCAAGGCACAATGTATGATTCTGTGATCACCATCTATTAATTCAATGCAATTTACTTGTTTTCTTTTACATTCTTTGCATTTTACTTCATTGAATTATTTACTTTTTCTTGTTAATACGTACTCATTTTGAGTATTTTTACTTTTCTTGTCAATCAAGTTATTTCCTTGTTATTTCATTTACTCTTTACAAACAAACTTGTTCATTTACATTAATGAACATTGCTATTTTCAAACTTGAACAATAAATGCACAAACATGTCCCGAGATTCTCTAGTTGGTCTCTCAAGCATTGCAAACTAGCGGTTGTTTACCAAAAATCAGCGTAAACAAATTGGCACGCCCGGTGGGACTGGTTTTGTGTGTTTTTATTTTCAAAGTTTTCCTAAAAAAAATTCTGAAAATTTTCTTTTTTGTTGTTTTGGAAAATTGTGTGTTGTTTTCAAATTAAATTACATTGTTTAGTGCATGCAATTGAGAAGTGGTAGGATAAAATCAGAGATGGTGAGACCTAGAGGCACTAACGCTAGTACAAGCAACAACAACAACAATGGTAATGACAATAATAATGTCAATAACCAAAACAATCAGGATCCTGATGATGTTAACCCATTATTTGGGCATGTAGACGCTTCGAGCGCTCTGACAACATCAGCCACAGATGCATCATCTGTGGGGGCAACACAGGCAATTCCTGTGTCTTCTTCTATGCCCTCATTGACATCCAATGCTGCAACCACAATGGCTGAAAACACATCGAGCATGCCTTTACAAACTATTGGTGGAGTTCCTCCCCCATTCTTAGGATCTTCATTTGACTTTCGAAGTCAATCAGGGGGCTTGTATTAGTCCCAAAGATCTTATCCATATGGAATGCCTACAGCCATGATGCAAGGCGTATATTCACACCCTGCATTACACTCTGATAGGATAACAGTGAGGTCTCCCTTTCCACAAGGACAAAACTCTAATAATGCTAGAGTTTGAGTGAACCAACCAGCCCTCACTACAGATTCACTTTTATCTATGAGGCAACAAATGGATGAGAGTAATTATGATATGGTGAATTTACTCACTGAACAAATGGGTACAATAATCAACCCATTAATTCGAGATACAAATCAGACTTACCAAACCCTGGCTACCCAAATGGGTAGAATTGCTGATTTCTTTGGAGGGGCACAAGCGCCCATCCAACAGCCATTTCAACCATTGCAGGCCCCTAGACCAAGGCCTGGTCAGGTTGCTGACAATCGAATCGAGGAGGCTCGAGGTCAGCAACAGGAACCACAAGTTGTGAACCAACCTGTACAAAGAAATGTTGAACCTGAAGTGGTGCTTGTTCATCGAAACCAAAATGCTGATGAGGTTTTGAGAAACGCTCAACATAATGATTTTGGGCAGAATAACTTAGCCAATTTGGTAGAAACCATCCTTGCCCAAAACGGTCTAAATGTGGGTTTGCATAGACCCAATTATGTGTCACCACTATCTGAATTTGTTCTGCAAACAGAAATACCAAGGGGTTGGAAAACCCCAAAATTTACCAAGTTTGCTGGTGATACAACAGAGTCTACAGTCGAGCACATTGCTAGATATTTGACTGAGGCTGGGGACATAGCAAATAATGAGAATTTGAGGATGAAGTACTTTCCCAATTCTCTAACAAAAAATGCTTTTACTTGGTTCACAACCTTACCCCCATACTCTGTATTTACTTGGACTCATGAGCAATTCTACATGGGTCAAACAAAAATAAGCCTCAAAGAGTTAGCAAGTGTTAGACGTAAAACACCAGAATCTATTGATGACTATCTCAATAGGTTTAGGCTTCTTAAAGCTAGATGTTTTACTCAGGTTCCTGAACATGAATTGGTAGAAATGGCTGCTGGTGGCCTAGACTACTCGATTCGAAAGAAATTAGATACACAACATCTCAGGGATATGGCTCAATTGGCTGATAGGGTTAGACAAGTTGAAAGACTTAGAAATGAAAAAGCCAGAAATAATAAGTTCCATAAGAAAGAGAAGATAGCCTATGTTGGGTACTATGAGAGTGATGACGAGTATGAGTTAGAGACTGGTGAGGTTGATCCAAATGAAATAGACTTGGCTGAATTAAAACCAGGACCTCCTTATACTTGTAAATTATTAAAGTCATCGAATGGAAAAAATCCTAGTGAACGCAAAAATGAAAAGTATGTTGCTAAAACCTACACATTTGATGTCACCAAATGTGATGAAAATTTTGACTTATTGGTCAATGATGGCCAAATAATTGTTCAAAAAGGATTAAAAATTCCTGCTTTAGAACAAAGAAAGAAAAGAGGTTATTGCAAATTTCATAACTTTTTGGGTCATAAAACTTCTCATTATGTTGTTTTCAGGGACTTAGTACAAAAAGCACTAGATGAGGAGAGATTGAAGTTCGATGAAAAAGCTAAGCAGCCCATTGATGACACGAAATCATATCGTATTTTTAGCTTAGTTTAGGTGAACTTTAGTTGCATTTGCATATGTTTTTAATTCATTTATGTCTTTTTATGCGGGTATTTGTTTTGTTTTTAGTTTTGTCTAATAAAATAGGTCGGAGAAGAGAATTGAGCAAAAAGGGCCAAAAACGCAGCAAAAAGGGGGTGCAAAGCCCAAATCCGCGCAGCCCACCAAAGGAACCCAGCAGAAAGGGGCAAATGCCCCAGAAACCTTGTGGCGGGCGCCACAGAAGTGGTGGCGGGCGCCACCAAGCCCAAACCAATTGAAACAGATTTTTGCGAGACGTGGGGAAGTGGCATTCGTCTGATCCGTTTTCTGTTCCTATCGTGTGGCAATTGGATGATATCAAATATGAGCTTATCCCTTCCTATTTTCATGGATCGTAGAAGTTAAAAATTCTCTATAAATAGAAGCTTGATTCTCAGATCAGACTACGCTTTATTTTCTTTTATTTCAGTCAGTTTAAATTCCCCGCATTGTAAACTGTCTCGGTTCTTCCACATCGGAAGTCCGATTTTAATTCCGTTTTCAATTCCCTGTCAAGAATTTTACCTTCTTTAATTCAAGCAAGTTTATTCAGCAATTCTCTCCAGGTTTTTATTTAATGTTTTTATTTAATTATTTATTTATGTTCAATTTAATTTTCTGTTTTTGTTTATTTAATTTCTTAATTATGTCTAGCTAAATTTCCTAGATATCGGTATGTAAACTAATTCTCCGAAGGGAGTTTAATGATGATTTAGCGCGCGCATTTAAACTATTTTTCTTATTCGAATTCCTAATTTTAAAACTCCTATGCTTTGAGTGAGAAAAACAAAGCAACTAAGGTTAAAATCAATAGAGCGAGAGTTTGAGGTTTTATCCAGATAGTAGGAATTTGATATTAATCTTTGAACGAGCGAGAGCCACGTTAGGATTAATTAGAACTAATTGATTTTCAAAATATACTTTCGAAACTGAGGTGGTATAAAAGTGACAGCAAAACCCCTAGTCTAGATTGTATGGCTTTTATCAACAAAACGAGAGTGTGAGGTTTAGACCTTTAAATCGAGAAAGTTCTTCTGAAAAATAAACCCTTTCCACGCGCGCTATTAATTCATTAAATTCCCGATGGTTAATTAAGTTACATACCGATATCCCGCTTTTATTTAATTAATTTAAACTCTTAAATTTAATTTCTTTAATTTCTAAAATTCTAAACAAACCCTAAAATTCATTAGCCTTAGATTTACACCGTAACGGTAGAAATACGGTAGTTCGATTATTGGTCCCTGTGGATTCGATATCTTTTAAAACTACACGACGAGACTGTGCACTTGCGGTCAATCAAATCTATTGATACACAAATCGTCGATCAAGTTTTTGGCGCCGTTGCCGGGGACCAATTTAGTCGATATTGTAACTCCGTCGTTACAACGTAGAGACTAAGGCAACTTTAATTTTCTGTTAAAAAATTTAAAAAATCGAAAAAAAATTTAAAAAAAAAAAAAAATCTAAAAAAAAAAAAAATTTACCCTTTTTTGGCTTGTCGATTGTATGCCAAAGACCCGCTCTCAAAGCGAAGAATTAGAAACCCCGATCGAAAACCCTGAGCGTCTACTAAGTGTAAGACGCCGAATTGAGCAGTTTAGGGAAAGATACATAGTTCCCCAAAATCAAATCATCTTTCCCGAAACAGACGAAGACTCGGAACAATCCGAAGAGGAATTAGAAATGGAAATAGGTCCTCAAAACCGTCCTCTAAGGTACTACGCTACCCCCTCTGATGCTGAACCGCATAACAGCATTGTTGCCCCTGCGATAGAGGCCAACAATTTTGAGCTTAAACCTTCCCTTCTCTCAGCAGTTCAGCAAAGTCAGTTCTCGGGTAGTCCTACAGATGACCCTAATCTCCACCTCTCTGTCTTCCTACAATACGCCGATACAGTGAAAGCTAATGGCGTAAGTCCCGAAGCAATTAGGCTTCGCCTCTTCCCTTTCTCTCTTAGAGATCGAGCCCGTGCTTGGCTCCAATCTCTACCTTCCAACTCTGTCACTACATGGGAAGAGTTAAAGAAAGTCTTTCTGGCTAGGTATTTCCCACCTAGCAAGACTGCTATGCTAAGAACCCAAATCAATGGATTCAGGCAGAAAGACAATGAATCTCTCTATGAAGCATGGGAGAGGTTCAAGGATATGTTAAGGATCTGTCCACATCACGGTCTGGAGGAGTGGTTGATTATCCACACCTTCTACAATGGTCTCCTGTACAATACAAGGATGACAATAGACGCTGCCGCGGGCGGCGCACTAATGGACAAGCCCTACAATGAAGCCTACCAACTCATCGAGAGTATGGCTCAGAATCACTACCAGTGGGGAGGCGAAAGAACCTCCATAGAAAAACCTCTATCGAGAGGAGGAATGCATGAGATAAGCGGCCTTGACCACGTTAGCGCCAAGGTTGATGCACTCACTCAGAAATTAGACAGCTTACTCAATGCTCCTGCTGCTACCGTAGCAGCAGCAGTCACGAACTGTGAAATATGTGGCGCTCCCGGGCATGCTATAGCTGAATGCCAACTTTTGACCGGAGTTTCACCCGATCAAGTAAACTACGCCCAAGGAGGCCCATATTCCAACAACTACAACCCAGCTTGGAAGAACAGTCCCTATCTTTCATACAAGAATAACAATGCGTTGTATCCACCTAGACAAGGCCAAACCTCTGGCCCACCAGGTTTTCAAAAAGCTCCTGTGCCAAATCAAGATAACCCTGGGAAGCCTAGCCTTTACGCCATGTTTGAAACCTTCATGGCGTCCCAAGTGCAAGCTAACGAGGGGATCAATAATCAAAACCTGCATTTCACTAAGCTGTTCGAGCAATTAAATAGTAAAGTTGATATCTTGACCACCCACCATAAGATACTAGAAACACAAGTTGCACAGGTGGCTCAACAGCAATCATCCATGGCTGCTCCTGCAGGAACATTTCCTGGCCAACCTCAACCCAATCCTAAAGCCCATGTAAACGCTGTGACACTGCGAAGTGGAACACAGTATGATGAACCAATTGACCCTAGGATTGAGAGACCTGCCATGCAGCAAAAGCCAGATGAACCAGTTGAGAAAGAGAGTGAACCGAAAGAGAAAGAAGGGAATGGCGTCGAGGAAAAAGAAAAAGAAACACCCTATGTGCCTCCGCCGCCTTACAAACCACCCATTCCATATCCTCAAAGGTTCGAAAAGACCAAAAGCATGGGGCAATTCAAGAAATTCATGGAGCTTCTTAAGCAGTTAAATATAACCATTCCATTCACCGAAGCTATTACTCAAATGCCCGCGTATGCTAAGTTCCTCAAGGAAATCTTGACTAACAAAAAGAGGATTGAGGATGATGAAACTGTTACACTCACCGCCGAGTGTAGTGCTATCCTTCAAAACAAGATGCCTCCCAAACTCAAAGATCCAGGAAGTTTCTCTATAACCTGTGTCATAGGGAAGTTTGTCATTGATAAGGCCCTATGCGATTTAGGTGCCACCATTAGTTTGATGCCCATGACCATATGCGAAAGGCTCAAGCTAGGCGAGATAAGACCCACCGGAATGTCTATACAGTTTGCCGATCGTTCAGTCAAAATGCCTATAGGGGTCTTAGAAAACGTTCCAGTGCGTGTAGGTCAGTTCTTTATCCCAACCGACTTCATAGTCATGGATATTAGGGAGGACTCTAACACGCCTATCATTTTAGGAAGGCCATTCCTTGCTACGGCCGGTGCAATAATTGATGTCAAGAAAGGAAAGCTCACCTTTGAAGTGGGAGATGAAAAAGTTGAATTCATTTTGACTCAATTCCTAAGTGCGCCCGCCATAGATGATACTTGCTATCTGCTTGACGTCATTGACGAATGCAGGAAGGAAATGGAGAATGATCAAACCATTTACACTGAAATTCTCACATCTTCTCCAACTCCTACTCTCAAAGTTCAGGATGACGAGCTCGGTGAATGCTTTGAGATTACACCAAACCCGACGCCGTCTCCCGATCAATCTTCTCTCGAACTAAAACCTCTACCTGAGAGTCTAAGGTATGAATTCCTTGATCAAGAGCTTAAGCGCCCTGTGATTGTGTGCGCCAATTTAGGACAATCAGAAACCGAAAAGCTACTAAAAGTCCTGAGAAAATTCCCAGCTGCTTTAGGATATAACATATCTGATCTTAAAGGGATAAGTCCTTCTCTTTGCATGCACCGCATCTACCTCGAGGAAGATTGCAAAACCTCTCGAGAACCGCAAAGAAGGATAAATCCCATTCTCACTGAAGTAGTTAAGAAGGAAGTTGAGAAACTTCTGGACGCAGGAATAATATACCCGATCTCCGACAGTAAATGGGTCAGCCCCGTTCATGTCGTGCCTAAGAAAGGTGGAGTGACTGTAGTTACCAATGAGAAAGGAGAGTCTGTAGCACAAAGAGTCGTAACGGGTAGTAGAATGTGCATTGACTATAGGAAACTCAACAAAGCCACGCGCAAGGACCATTTCCCTTTGCCCTTCATTGATCAAATGCTTGAGCGTCTGGCTAATCATTCCTACTTCTGCTATCTAGATGGTTACTCGGGATTCTTCCAGATTCCTATTCATCCCGATGACCAAGAGAAAACAACTTTCACTTGTCCTTTTGGCACATTTGCATATAGGCGAATGCCATTTGGATTGTGTAATGCTCCTGCTACTTTCCAAAGATGTATGCAAGCAATCTTCGCCGATTACATCAATGACATTATGGAGGTCTTCATGGATGATTTCTCCGTATGTGGCCAAAGTTTTGAAGGATGCTTGACAAACCTTGAAAAGGTACTTGAAAGATGTGAAAAAGTCAATCTTGTACTTAATTGGGAAAAGTGCCATTTCATGGTTCGTCAAGGTATTGTTCTTGGACATATAGTGTCCAACAAAGGGATTGAGGTAGATAGAGCTAAAATCCAAGTCATAGAGAATCTACCACCTCCCAAATCTGTGAGAGAAGTCCGAAGCTTTTTAGGACACGCCGGTTTCTATCGGCGATTCATTAAGGACTTCTCCAAAATCACAAAGCCGTTAACCGGGCTGCTAATGAAAGATGCCGAGTTCATTTTTGATGAGGAGTGCCTAACGGCATTCAAGCAATTAAAGGCAGCTCTCATTTCCGCCCCCATCATGCAGCCACCCGATTGGAGTCTACCATTTGAGATCATGTGTGACGCTAGTGACTATGCTATAGGCGCGGTTCTAGGTCAAAGAAAAGATAAGAAGCTTCACGCTATCTACTATGCTAGTAGGACCTTAGACCCCGCGCAAATGAACTACGCTAGCACAGAAAAAGAACTCCTGGCTGTTGTATTTGCGGTTGATAAATTTCGTTCCTACCTAATAGGGGCCAAAATCATTGTCTATACCGACCATGCCGCAATTAGGTACCTTGTGAACAAAAAGGATGCCAAACCAAGGCTCCTAAGATGGATCTTGCTCCTTCAAGAATTTGATTTAGAGATCCAAGATAAGAAAGGGATCGACAACACAGTTGCAGACCACTTGTCAAGAATGGAGGGGATGGCGCCTGAAGAAGTGCCCATAAACGATGACTTTCCGTATGAGAGGCTAGTAGCCCTTATGGAAAGTGTCGCCTCCGAGTACCATTTGACTCAAGATGACATCGAGGTCGTCAACTCTGTCTTCAGAAGAGACCCTTTGCCATGGTATGCTGATTTTGTTAACTACTTAGCAGCAAGGGTCCTTCCGCCTGATTTAACTTACCAGCAAAAGAAGAAGTTCTTTAGTGATCTAAAACATTACTATTGGGATGACCCTCTTCTTTTCAAGAGAGGCGCCGATGGAATCTTCCGTCGATGTGTTCCCGAAGATGAGGCGCAAAGCATTATCACTCATTGCCATTCTGCGCCTTGTGGAGGACACGCAAGTACTTCCAAAACTTGTGCTAAAATCTTACAAGCCGGCCTCTTTTGGCCCACTCTTTGGAGAGATGTCCATAATGCCATAAAAAGTTGTGATCAGTGCCAACGCGCTGGTGGCATCTCTAGGCGCGATGAAATGCCTCAACATGGCATCCTTGAAGTGGAAGTATTTGATGTATGGGGGATAGATTTCATGGGACCATTCCCAACTTCTTTTGGGAACAAATACATACTCGTGGCTGTTGATTACGTGTCCAAATGGATCGAGGCTGTTGCCTCTCCAACTAATGATGCCCAAGTAGTGATTAGATTGTTTAAAAACCAGATCTTCCCTAGGTTCGGTGTACCGAGACTTGTCATCAGCGATGGTGGCTCCCATTTTATCTCTAGGATCTTTGAAAGGCTTTTATCTAAATATGGGGTCCGACACCGTGTAGCAACTCCCTATCACCCACAAACAAGTGGGCAAGTGGAGGTCTCCAATAGGGAGATCAAGCAAATTCTAGAAAAAACAGTTGCGACCTCTAGGAAGGATTGGTCTTTAAAATTAAATGAGGCACTGTGGGCATATAGGACAGCCTATAAGACCCCAATTGGGACCACTCCCTTCAAGCTTGTTTATGGCAAATCATGCCATCTACCGGTGGAACTAGAACACAAAGCTTATTGGGCTATCAAGGCACTAAATTTTAATTACACCACCGCCGGTAGGAAAAGGATCTTGGATATCCATGAGCTAGAAGAGCTTAGGTTAGATGCTTATGAGAATGCCCGAATCTATAAGGAGAGAACAAAAAAATGGCATGACAAGCGTCTATCTAGGAGAGAGTTTAGGGTAGGAGAGCTAGTACTTCTTTTTAATTCGAGACTTAAACTTTTTCCCGGAAAACTTCGCTCAAAGTGGTCAGGCCCCTTTACAATCTCTAAGACATATCCTCATGGGGCGATTGAGATAAAGAATGACTCCGGTGATACATTCACGGTTAATGGACAGAGGCTGAAACATTACAACCTTAAGGATAGTGACAACACTTTTGCAAATTTTAACCTATCCGCCCTGCCCGATAAAACGTGAATTAAGTTCACCCTCTTTGAAGTCGAGCTCACCGACATTAAACAAAGCGCTTGGTGGGAGGCAACCCGCTGTTTTTGAGTCTAATGTTTTCTTTTTAGTGTGTCTAAATTTTGCAGGTAATAAAGAGATAGCACGCTCACCGACTTTACAGTTGCGGAAGCTTAGCTGTCCAGGTTTTCACTTTCTTTCCTACCTTTAGTCGTTGCATTGAGGACAATGCTCGATTTAAGTGTGGGGGAGGAAGCTTTATCGCTTTCCTTTACTTTTCAGTCATTTATTTTAGCATGCATAATAAAAACCTTAGGATAGTTCACTTAGATTGAGTAGTTTTTGAGTGTTGGTTTTGTTTTGTCCGATTTTCTCATTTCTTGAGCCATACCAAAAAATTTTCTTGTGAAAAGCAAAAGTATTAAGTTCTGATGCTTGATGTTGATTGTCTGAAAGTATATAGGTTGTTTGCACTATCTAGGCTATTTTGTGAAAGTTGGGTAACGGTTAGATAAAATCAATACCGTTTTAACACCCGAGATTCCCAGAAATGTGTAAAATTGATTTGAGTACTAGTTTTGATAATACCTTGAACTTGAGTTTTAATGAACCCTCGGTAGTTTATCTAAGCAGTCGGCACCATCTCAAGGCACAAACTAAGTGGGAAACCGAAGAATATAAGTGAATGATTTTGATTATAAATGTTATGAATACTATTGGTTGATTCCTTGAAATAATTAATGAAAATTCAGCAAATGTTGAAACATGAGAAGGAAAAAAATACATAGTATAGAAACTCATTAGTAGTTGGTTCAGAGGTGTCTGATTCTGAACTTGGTAGGGCGGGTTACGATCCGATCCCCCGCAACTGCGAAGTGGGTAAAGCAAATAGGGGTTACCAAACTTATGTTATCAGCACCCCGCGCTATATGATGATCATAATCACTAACAGGTTTCCTACCATGGGCGTGTACAAGATAACGGGCTTAATGTGATTGCGCTAGAATGAAAAGGGGAAATGAAACTTAGGAGAGAGGTAGAGTCAAAAGGAAATGCTTCAGGTCTGTTCTCATGTAATGGGAGTCTTTTGTGTCATTGCGGTGTTTTTGTTATTTGCACTGTTATTTGATTTTCATAGATTAGCCGGCAACCACGTATGAGTAGGATGATCGTGTCATGTGTTTTTACTTGTGCTATGCAATTCACTATTCTTTCATGCTTGAGGACAAGCAATGGTTCAAGTGTGGGGGAATTTGATGACACGAAATCATATCGTATTTTTAGCTTAGTTTAGGTGAACTTTAGTTGCATTTGCATATGTTTTTAATTCATTTATGTCTTTTTATGCGGGTATTTGTTTTGTTTTTAGTTTTGTCTAATAAAATAGGTCGGAGAAGAGAATTGAGCAAAAAGGGCCAAAAACGCAGCAAAAAGGGGGTGCAAAGCCCAAATCCGCGCAGCCCACCAAAGGAGCCCAGCAGAAAGGGGCAAATGCCCCCAGAAACCTTGTGGCGGGCGCCACAGAAGTGGTGGCGGGCGCCACCAAGCCCAAACCAATTGAAACAGATTTTTGCGAGACGTGGGGAAGTGGCATTCGTCTGATCCGTTTTCTGTTCCTATCGTGTGGCAATTGGATGATATCAAATATGAGCTTATCCCTTCCTATTTTCATGGATCGTAGAAGTTAAAAATCCTCTATAAATAGAAGCTTGATTCTCAGATCAGACTACGCTTTATTTTCTTTTATTTCAGTCAGTTTAAATTCCCCGCATTGTAAACTGTCTCGGTTCTTCCACATCGGAAGTCCGATTTTAATTCCGTTTTCAATTCCCTGTCAAGAATTTTACCTTCTTTAATTCAAGCAAGTTTATTCAGCAATTCTCTCCAGGTTTTTATTTAATGTTTTTATTTAATTATTTATTTATGTTCAATTTAATTTTCTGTTTTTGTTTATTTAATTTCTTAATTATGTCTAGCTAAATTTCCTAGATATCGGTATGTAAACTAATTCTCCGAAGGGAGTTTAATGATGATTTAGCGCGCGCATTTAAACTATTTTTCTTATTCGAATTCCTAATTTTAAAACTCCTATGCTTTGAGTGAGAAAAACAAAGCAACTAAGGTTAAAATCAATAGAGCGAGAGTTTGAGGTTTTAACCAGATAGTAGGAATTTGATATTAATCTTTGAACGAGCGAGAGCCACGTTAGGATTAATTAGAACTAATTGATTTTCAAAATATACTTTCGAAACTGAGGTGGTATAAAAGTGACAGCAAAACCCCTAGTCTAGATTGTATGGCTTTTATCAACAAAACGAGAGTGTGAGGTTTAGACCTTTAAATCGAGAAAGTTCTTCTGAAAAATAAACCCTTTCCACGCGCGCTATTAATTCATTAAATTCCCGATGGTTAATTAAGTTACATACCGATATCCCGCTTTTATTTAATTAATTTAAACTCTTAAATTTAATTTCTTTAATTTCTAAAATTCTAAACAAACCCTAAAATTCATTAGCCTTAGATTTACACCGTAACGGTAGAAATACGGTAGTTCGATTATTGGTCCCTGTGGATTCGATATCTTTTAAAACTACACGACGAGACTGTGCACTTGCGGTCAATCAAATCTATTGATACACAAATCGTCGATCACCCATGAAGGTAGATACTGACCCTCTCCAAGTGGCTGAAGACTTCCTATGTGGAGCCATTTGAGTGCTTAGTGATAGATGCTATGGAAGCCTCTCCAGTTCGAGCAGTTACTGAGGGAGAATATGCTGAGAAAATCAAAGTGGTGTATCCTCGAGCTGAAGAAGAACTCATTGATTTTCTGAATAGATGCAAGCTAAGCAACAAGGAAGTGATGCTGTGTCCTCGTTGCAGTGTTGTATGCGACAAGGAGGCTACTGCAGGCCTCAAAAATGTTATGCCCTACGTGGATAACAAGAACAAATGGTCTACTGAGAGACCAAACAAGGGTAAGGCCATAAATCAAGGCCCTACTATCCATGACAGGTTGGGAAGGAGGCAAACATATGTGCCTTCAAATAGAATTCCTGTCAACCAATGGTCATCAGGCCAACACCAGGTCTATCAAAAGAGAAGGATGGACTTAGGTGGTTCGAGTCAAGTTGCTTCGAGCAACAATGCTGAAAATAGGAAGTACTCTTACAACAATAACTACAAGGGGAAAAATCCTATGACTCGAACCCAGTGGCATAGGTATCAACGCCTTAAGAAGTTAGAAAGGGAGAATGCCCAAGCTGGGGGCAACTCGAATTCGAATGCCCATGCTAGGGGCAAATCTCATTCGAATGCCCATGCTGGGGGCAATTCCAATTCAAGTGCCCATGCTGGGGGCACTAACAAAGTTGCCCATGTTGGGGGCAATACCAAGGTTGCATATACTGAAGGCAACCACAGTGATCCAAGGAATAAGAAGGAGCTTGTTCCTAAAAAGGCTGAAAAAGCCTTGGTCATTGAGGAAGTGTCCTCTTCAAAGAGGCCTGCCAAAGAAAGACTATCATTCCCAGATGATAACATGGAGGATGATATTCTAGATGAAGACTTGCTCGAATCTGACTCTGAACCAGAATTCGATGTATTGGTCAATGTGGTGTCTATTCTGCCACGTGAGTATGACCAAAGGTCCACTTTAGACCCTGATGAAGAGTTTGAAGAGCCTGAGCTAGATGATTACACCCCTGTATGCTACTATGTTATGAATAATGGGTGTATTGAGCAACAGAAGGCTACCTTCGATTGGCCTCATGAAGGTATGAAGAACCACCTAAAGCCTTTATACATTAAGGCTAAAGTTGGTGGTGTGGGTGTAAACAAAGTCCTTGTGGATGGGGGTGCTGCAGTTAACTTAATGCCCCATTTCATGTTAAGGAAGTTGGGAATGTATGACACTGATATGCATTCTCACAATATTGTTCTCTCGAATTATGAGGGAAAGAGTGGCAAATCACTTAGTGCCATTCAAATGGATGTTGCTGTAGGCAGCACAGCAACACCATTAGGCCAACTTTATTCATAGTTGTGCCATCAAAGGCTAGTTTCAACTTGCTTCTAGAAAGGGAATGGATTCATGGAGTGGGTGCTGTACCCTCCACCCTTCACCAAAGGTTAATACTTTGGAGGGAAGACAAGATTGTAGAAAACATTGAGGCTGACCAAAGTTTCTATAGGTGTGAGGTGGATCATATAACAAAACAAACCTTTGATAGGAACTTAGCCTCCATTTCTCCTTGTGGAGAAAGAGATAGTGGCTTTCGAGGAGCCACCAATAATGTGTACCATTCTGTTAGACTCCATCCAACACATGGTTTCTGTTGGGAAAGGGAAGTAATTGAAGAATTCCCTCCTGAAGATGGAGTAATCCCACCCTCTGGATGGGATGATGATGATGCAGAATCAAGCAATGTCTGAGCCCTCTGCTTGGGCCAAGATAACGACATATATTGCCGAGAAAAATATTGAAACGGCCTTAGAGGCTGCATTCGAACAAAATATGGTTGATAAGAAACCATAGATAAAAATAATGGTAAGTTATTGCCAAATGAGCAAAGGTTGGATTGCATTTATGATGACGAGCCCTTAGGTTTTGAAAAAGACCCATCCAGTTCGAATCCTAAAATGCAAGCACAAGATCCTTTGCAAGAAATTGATATTGGAGATGGCCTCATAAAAAGGCCAACATATATTAGTACCAATATTGACTTCGAGTTGAAGCAAAAGCTGGTTAACCTACTCAAAGAATTTAAAGATTGCTTTGCCTGGAACTATAATGAAATGCCAGGATTGAGTAGAGAATTGGTGGAACATAGACTGCCACTCAAGCCAGGAAAGAAGCCTATCAAACAACTACCAAGGAGATTCAATCCTAAGATCCTCTCAAAGATCAAAAGTGAGATCGAAAGACTACTAAAAAGCAAGTTCATTCGAACTGCCAGGTATGTTGAATGGTTAGCAAATATTGTGCCTGTTATTAAGAAAAATGGTAGTCTTAGGCTATGCATAGATTTTAGAGACTTAAATAATGCAACACCTAAGGATGAATATCCAATGCCAGTAGCAGAAATGTTAGTTGATTCAGCAGCAGGGTTCGAATACTTGAGTATGTTAGATGGCTATTCTGGCTATAATCAAATCTTCATTGCTGAAGAGGATGTGGCTAAAACAGCATTTCGATGCCCTGGCGCATTAGGGACTTATGAATGGGTTGTTATGCCATTTGGTCTAAAAAATGCTAGAGCCACATACCAAAGAGCAATGAATCTTATTTTTCATGATTTCATTGATGGTTTTATGCAAGTGTACATTGATGATATTGTTGTGAAATCCTCATCTAGTGATGACCATTTGAATCATCTTAGAAAATCATTCGAAAGAATGAGAAAATGTGGATTAAAAATGAATCCATTAAAGTGTGCTTTTGGTGTACATGCAGGGGATTTCCTTGGTTTTGTGGTGCATAAAAAAGACATAGAAATAAATCAGAACAAAACGAAGGCTATTATGGAAACTCAGCCTCCAAGAACAAAGAAACAACTTCAATCCCTATTGGGAAAGATCAACTTTTTGAGAAGATTCATTTCGAATCGAAGTGGAAAAGCTCATCCTTTCTCTCCACTACTTAGAAAGCAAAAAGGGGATCAATTTCATTGGGGGCAAGGTCAACAAAAAGCGTTTGAAGACATCAAAGCTTATTTGGCTCATCTACCAACGCTAATGCCTCCTATTCGAAACAAAGCAATGAAGTTGTACATTTCAGCATCTGATTCAACTATTGGTAGCATGCTTGCCCAACAAGATGAAAATGGTGTTGAAAAAGCTATATATTATTTAAGTAGAGTATTAAATGATGCTGAAACTAGATATAGTGCTATAGAAAAACTATGTTTATGTTTATATTTCTCTTGTATCAAACTTAAGCATTATATAAAGCCTATTGAAGTTTATGTCTATTCTCATTTCGATGTTATTAAACATATGCTTTTAAAACCTATTTTACATAGTAGAATTGGTAAATGGGCTCTGGCTTTAACAGAATACTCACTAACATATAAACCTTTAAGAGATAAAAAAGGTCAAATAGTGGCAGATTTTCTTGTTGATCATTCAGTGATTGAAATGCCACTAAGTTATGTGGAAACACAGCCATGGATTTTGTATTTCGATGGTTCCAAACATAAACATGGGACTGGAATTGGGATTTTGATAATATCCCCAATACAAATTCCAACTAAGTTTAAGTATAAAATAAATGGGTTTTGCTCCAATAATGAGGCAGAATATGAAGCCTTAATAGCAGGTCTTGCATTGTTGATAGACTTGGGGGCAAAAAACATTATCATTCGAGGTGATTCAGAATTGGTAATTAAGCAATTAACAAAAGAGTACAAATGTATTAAAGAACATTTGGCTAAGTATTTTGTGATTGCAAGTACCTTGCTGGATCGATTCGAGTCTGTGGAATTTGAACATATTCCTAGACTACAAAATCAAGAAGCCAATGATTTGGCTCAAATAGCCTCTGGTTACAAAGTTACTCCAGAGAACTTGAATAAGTTGATAGAGATTAAAGAAAAATTGGTTTTCCATGAGCCATTGGCCTCAGAATTATCAATGGCAAAACATGTGGGGGCAACTTTATCACCAAATTTTGATGGCTACTCCAATAAAGAAGAATATGAAAGCCATGACATTTTTACCATTGATAATTTGGTAGATGGTGATTGGAGAAAACCAATAGTAGAATATTTACAAAACCCTGTAGGTCAAGTTGATAGAAAAATTAAATACAGGGCTTTGAGTTATGTAATCATTGGAAATGAGTTGTTTAAAAAGACAGCTGAAGGTGTGTTGCTAAAATGTCTTAGTGAATCTGAAGCCTTCATTTCGATTTCTGATATACATAGTGGGGTTTGTGGTGCTCACCAAGCAGGCCACAAAATGAAGTGGTTATTGTTTAGACAAGGTCTATATTGGCCTTCTATGCTGAAAAGTTGCATAGAATATGCTAAAGGTTGTCAAGAATGTCAAATACATGCAGGAATTCAACATGTCCCTACAAGTGAACTACATTCTATAATTAAGCCATGGCCATTTCGAGGATGGGCTTTGGATTTAATTGGTGAAATTAAACCTGCTTCATCAAAAAACCAACGTTATATTTTAGTTGGTATAGATTATTTTACTAAATGGATTGAAGCAATACCCTTGCCTAATGTAGATCAAGATGGAGTAATTAATTTCATCCAAAATCATATTATTTATAGATATGGCATTCCAGAGACAATTACCACTGATCAAGGTTCAGTTTTCACTGGAAGAAAAATGCAAGAGTTTGATAGTGAAACTGGATTCAAATTGCTTACTTCAACACCATATTATGCTCAAGCAAATGGTCAAGTTGAAGCAGCAAATAAGATTATCATTAACTTGATTAAAAAACACATTGCTCAGAGGCCAAGAAATTGGCATAAAACTTTGGATCAGGTTTTATGGGCATGTAGAAATTCTCCTAGAGAATCAACTAACACTACACCATTTCGATTGACATATGGTCATGATGCAGTTTCACCTGTTGAAATCAATATGCAATCATTTCGAATACAAAGACAGATGGAAATACCACATGACCAATATTGGGAAATGATGTTAGATGAGTTAGTTGATTTGGATGAAGAAAGGTTACAAGCTTTAGAGTATATGACTAGGCAAAAAGATAGAGTTGCCAAAGCCTATAATAAAAAGGTCAAGTCAAAAGCTTTTAACTTAGGAGATTTAGTTTGGAAAGTTATCCTGCCTATGGATAAAAAAGATAGAGTTTTAGGCAAATGGTCACCTCATTTGGAAGGTCCATTTAAAATAGTTCAAGTTTTTTCAAATGGTGCTTATGAAATTGAAGAATTAAGTCCTGAAAAACATGTGTTGGGAATAAATGGTAAGTATTTGAAAAAATATAAACCAGCTTTGCTCGAAATAAACATAAGTGCAGAATAAAACTTAGAACAGCCAAAGACATGGCAAACATAAAAGAAAATATTTTGCCACAGAAGGGCATTGTCAAATTACAACCAAAATGAGTCGAGCAACATAATAATAAAAATTGTTCAAGTAGGACCAAAAGAATTACAAAGACTCAGCTACATTTCGATACAAGGCATCTAGAGACATCTTCTCTGCCCTAATGACTCGTTTGTTATCTTCGAGAGCTCGGATTTCTGTTGCCACCACTTCAGAGTCATCTATAGCTCGAACCCCCTCTCTGCCTTTGGCATCAATTTCTGCTTGAACAGATTGAATCATTTCAGCTTCAATTATTGCTTGGGTCTGTTGTTCTGCAGCTATCTTCTCTTTGTATTCATCGATTTGACGGTGAAGATCCATTATGATAGCTTCCCAAGCAGCAATGTTGTTCTTACAAGCGTCAAGTCTAGGCGCCTGGGCTTCAGTAGCTTTGGTTCGAATGACAGAGACATCATGGTTTAGCCCAGCAGCTTTGGCTATCAAGTCATCATAGGCAGATATTTGAACATTGAGCCTAGCTTCGTTTTCCCTCTCCTTTTGCACTACCTTGGCGTATTGATCAATCAGGCTTTCCAATTGCATGACTTTACACAAGGTAAGAGTGTTAGTGTGAGAATTGTGCAATTTCTTCAAGAAATCCAAATACTCAAAATCCTTCGAGGGGTTGGTTTCGAGTACATCTAATACATTATGCATCCCAAAGTCTGTTTTCAATCTGTTAAGTAAGGAATCTTGCCTTACAGTACCATTAATAGCAGCAGTAGAGGGATGAGATGTGCCGTCAGTTTTCTCACTCGAAGTCTGAGATTGGGATTTGGATTGAAGAAGAAGATTGAGGGCAGCTGCTGGGTCAGTCTTGTGAATTTTAGCAAAAGCCTCTTCAGGAACCCCAATGCTAGCTGATAACCTCGAAGTAGAAGATTCTGATAACAATTCAGGCCCACCAGCCTTAGCTTCTCTAATAAGTGTGTCATCTTCAACTTCATTCTCTTCTTATGTCCCAACTTCGATAGATTCACTCGAATCACCTGTGCTAGGAGCTGGAGTTGGTAGATTTTCTTCAGTGCTATGCATCCAATCTCCCGGACCCTTTGTACGTTCGAAAAAAGCATGAGCTTGGTCTTGAGTCATGAACACTGGTGGACCAAATTCTGGTCGAGCATTCAAGTTTGCCTAGCCAGATGTCAAAATAAAAAACAAACTGAGATAGTTATCAAACTAAGATGATTGATTTACATTTTGAGGTAAAGATGTATACCTGGTTGGGGGATGTTTCAATATGTTTCTGCAAAGGGGGAGAACTTTGGCTCTGAGTCTCTTCAGTTGGGTTCCCCATAATGGGCTCATCCTGCTATACAAAAGAAAAGTCAAAAAGGTTAAAATTTTGATGAATGTACTCCTTCGAGTATTTATATTAACAAAATGACATACCTTGTCATTCTCATCTTTGTTCTGAGTTTTTTCTTCAAGGGGAGTTGGAGAAGGGTGTTCAGCCACTGGAGAAAGAGAAGGGGTGTCTAGAACAATGGTGTTGTCATTGACGACTTGGTTATTACCTTCAGTTCCCACAGATGAACTAGTGTCCACTCGAATGGAACTAGTAGTCTCAGACTTTGAAGAATTTGAGGATTTGAGATGTTTTCTCTTCTTTTTCTTCAAGTCTTTGGGAACTGTAGGAGTCTCTTTGTTTTCCCCAGCTTGGTCCTTCTTTTGGTTTTCTTCCCCCATTTCACTATCCTTGATTGTTTCAGCATTCGAAGAATCATTTTTCTTCTTTTTCTTTATCCTCTTTGGTTGGGGTTGTGTTGGATCGGCAGGGTTAGTCACATGGTTACTCTCAGACTCATGTTGTCGTTTCCTTGCTAAAGTAATTTCTGGTTCATCTTCACCCTGCACAGTACAAGAGAAGATTAGAAGTTGAAATCAAAAAGTTTGTTTCCTGAAAGAAGTTAAGATGTTTGAAAGAAACAGTATTTCGAGTTGCTAACTAACTTCTTCATCATCATGCACAAAGACAGAAGGAAGTGTTTGGTCCTTGGGAGTTTTACTCAATGCGTGTTTTTCTCTTGGGATCTATCATATTAAATAAGAGAACATAAGAAAGACACGTATCTGATTCGAGAGAGGCAGAAAAGAAAGGTGCAAACCTGGTCTGTTTTCTTCTTGCTTCGAACTTCTCTTTTTCTTCTTTCTGCTTCAGCCTTCAGCATGGCTTCCTCCTCAGCTCTTCTGATATCTTCATCATCTTTCAAACGCACGCCACCAACTCTTCGAGGGTTGATAGTTCGAGCTGCTCGCTGGGAAGGTCCTTCTGCTACTGCTTTGCCTGTACAATGATAGTGAAATTATGGTTCATGTGACACAAAATATAAGAGATTATACAAGAGATGTGGTCATACATACCTTTATCTTTATATTTTTCTTTGAGTGCTTCTACTTGCTCTTGGAAGAATCCACTTTCAAGTCTTGAAATAGTATCAGCAGTAGTGCTTACCATGTGTTTGTTGAAATGGTGGTTCCACCAAGATAAGAACTTCTCAGTACAATAAAAAGAGAAGTTGAATTCGATTGGGTTCACCTTATAAACATACCTCGAACAGGTCTTGACATACTTGGCATAGAGTTCTTTCGAAACTTCTTTACCCATCACCATATTCCTTTTCCCTTCGAATAAACTCTTGGGAAAAGTTTGGGAAAGTCCAAATTGTCTCGAAACCAGGTTTGGTTGGTAACCAACCAAGACCAAGTGGTTTGAGTTGCTTCTAATCCTGCAAGAAAGGACTGTGGGGTGCAGGTAATGTTGCCAGATCTCATTCACTTCATCAGCATTGTCAGGATTACTTGCTGGGAACTCGTCTTGCAGCCATGCTGGGCCTACTTCTCTTGTTAGGAACGGTGCATGACGAGGTTGGAAATGTGTGAAACTTAGAAAAAATTTCATATATTTCATGAAGAGCTTTTGAGGATCAGTCTCTTTCGAATCAGGGGTTAGAACAGCTAACCTGATTCCCTCAATCGAACGGTTGCTTACTATATCTTGGAATCTTGTGGGGATTTTGAGTCCCATTTCCCTTGTAAAAGTGGCGTTAAGCCACAATTGCAATAGCCACAAAGGTCCTGAAACAGGAAAGGGAGCCCCATTTTTATGTTTTTTGAGGTTGTCACAAAATTCCCCCATAGATTCATACAAAACCCCCAATAGAAGACGTCCTAGACCTATGGGTTCACCTTCATGAAGTTGAGTGGCCAAGGGTATGTACATCTGAGCCACTTGTAGAGACTTCGAGCAGAAGACATAGCTCGAAAGCCAAAGGGTAAGAAAGGCCACATGCTCTTCTGCTGAAACTTCACCAGTGTCTTGGTGTTCTTGAATGAATTTGTAGAAGGTCTTTTCATTCAATTTGATGTAGTGGTTGCTGCTGGTATTCGAGGGGTTGAACACCTCTACATTGGGTCTCAACCCAGTAATGGCGGCCACATCCAATAGAGTAGGAGTCATCATTCCACAAGGAAAATGAAATGTATGAGTACTCCTCTCATAAAACATGAGTGCAGCAGTTAGCATCTCGAATCGGTAAGGAGGGCCATACCTGGAGATTTGAATTAGGTTATAAATTCCTAAGTTCTTCCAGTATTCACCCCAATCTTTTTCTACTCGAATTAGCCATGGGACGAACTTGTCATTTTCACAGCTAGGAGCAGATCTCCACATGTTGTGAGGCTTTCGAATGAAGGTGAAATTAAAAGTATCTGTTGTGCAGAGTTTCGATTCACAACTTTCATGCACAGGGAAGAATTCTGAAACTTCCGGTTTCGAGGCAGCTGCATCTGGAAACGGACCTCCGAATGCAAGAACATCATCACCCACAGAAAAGGGAATGATCAGTTCATCTTCCCAGCGATTTTGCTCTTCTACAGTTCCTTGAGGTTTGATCGACGATTTGTGTATCAAAAATATTTTAATGACCGCAAGTGCACAGTCTCGTCGTATAGTTTTAAGAGATATCGAATCCACAGGGACCAACAGTCGATCTACCGTACTTCTGTTGTTACGATGTAAATCTAAGGCTATTGGATAAGGGTTTTGAATTGTTTTAGAAATTAAAATAAATTAAATTAAGAATTAAAATAATTAATGACGGATATCGGCATGTAACTTAATTAACCATCGGGAATTTAATAAATTTATAGCGCGCGAAAAAAGGTTTATTTTTCTGAAGAACTTTCTCAATTTAAAGGTCTAAACCTCACACTCTCGTTTTGTTGATAAAAACCATACTTTCTAAGCTAGGAGTTTTACTGTCACTTTTCTACCACCTTAGCTTCGAAAGTATATTTTGAAAATCAATTAGTTCTAATTAATCCTAACGTGGATCTCGCTCGTTCAAAGATTAATATCAAATTCCTACTATCTAGTTAAAACCTCAAACTCTCGCTTTATTGATTTTAACCTTAGTTGCTTTCTTTTACTCTCGTTCAAAAGCTTAGGAGTTTTAAAATTAGGAATTCGAATCAGAGAAATAGTTTAATAAATGCGCGCTAAATCATTATTAAATTCCCTTCGGAGAATTAATTTACATACCGATATCTAGGAATTTAGCTAGACATAAAGCAAGAAACAAATAAATAAAAGCTGTAAATTAAATAAAGCATAAATAAATAATTAAATAAAAGCATTAAAAAGAACCTGAAATAAAAATGCTGAAATAACTTGAATTAAAGTTGACGAAAATAACCGGTACAGAATTCTTGACAGAAAAGTGAAAACAGAACTGAAAACGGATTCCCGGTGTGGAAATACCGTTACAGTTACTGTAACTAGAAACCTAAACTGACAGAAAACTGAAGGAAATAATGCGTGGGAAAAGAGGAAAATCTCGTCCTCTATTTATAGAGGGAGTTTTCTGGTTACGATCCACAAAAATAGGAGATGATAAGCTCTCTTTTGATTTTATCCAATAGCCACACGATTAGGAAAAGCGGTTGATCGAACGCCTACTTGCTCCCCACGTTGCGCAAAACAGTTGCTACTGGGCTTTCTCACTGGGTGGCGCTCGCCACCCATTCTGTGGCGCTCGCCACTGGGCCTCCAATTGGTGGCGCTCGCCACCACCACTGTGGCGCTCGCCACTGTGCAAATTTGGGCCAATGCCCATTTTTGCCATGCTCCTTTGTGGGCTGCGCGAATTTGGGCTTTGCACCCCCTTTTTGCTCCGTTTTTGACACTTTTTGCTCAATTCCCTTCTCCGACCTATTTTATTCGACAAAACTAAAAAGAAATCAAATTCTAACATAAACAGACATAAATGAAATAAATCAGCATTTCCTCTTGACTCTACCTTTCACCTAAGTTTCATTCCCCCTTTTCATTCTAGCGCAATCACATTAAGCCTGTTATCTTGTACACGGCCATGGTGGGAAACCTGTTAGTGATTATGATCATCATACAGCGAGGGGTGCTGATAACATAAGTTTGGTAACCCCTATTTGCTTTACCCACTTCGCAGTTGCGGGGGATCGGATCGTAACCCGTCCTACCAAGTTCAGAATCAGACACCTCTGAACCAACTACTAATGAGTTTCTATACTATGGTATTTTTTTCCTTCTCATGTTTCAACATTTGCTGAATTTTCATCAATTATTCCAAGGAATCAACCAATAGTATTCATAACATTTATAATCAAAATCATTCACTTATGTTCTTCGGTTTCCCACTTAGTTTGTGCCTTGAGATGGTGCCGACTGCTAGATAAACTACTAAGGGTTCATTAAAACTCAAGTGCAAAGCTTTGTCAAAATTAGTACTCAAATCAGTTTTACACACTTCCGGGAATCTAAGGTGTTAAAACGGTATTGATTTTATCTAACCGTTACCCAAATTCACAAAATAGCCTAGATAGTGCAAACAACCTATATACTTTAAGACAATCAACATCAAGCATCAGAACTCAACACCTGCTTTTCACAAGAAATTTTTTGGTTATGGCTCAAGAAATGGGAAAATCAGACAATAACAAGACCAACACGCAAAATCAACTCAGTCTAAGTGAACTATCCTAAGGTTTTATTATGCATGCAAAACTAAATGATTGTAAGTAAAGGAAAGCGATAAAGCTTCCTCCCCCACACTTAAATCGAGCATTGTCCCCAATGCAAGGACTAAAGGTGAGTTTGGAAGGGTACAACCTGAGAGAAAATAACTACTGGCGGTCCGGGCCACGCCTCCTTGTGCGCCTCTCATGTGGTGGAGGTCCTGCACCGAGCAGTTGGAAATAGCTATCAAAATCATCCATGCGTAAAGACATATCTGCCATGCCATCAATTAAACCACGCTGGTCACTCTGAAACTGCTGCATCATGCTCATCATATCTGTCTGACGAGTCTGGATGTCCTGGATACGCTGGTCCCTCTGGGCATCTAAGGTGTAGTGCTGCCTCATCTCAGCTAGAACAGTAACAAGTGTGGCAGTGCCACTCTCATGGGCAGCTCCAGAAGTAGTACCTGCAAAATAACCAGAAGAAGTGTGTGTGCTGTGTGCATTAGTTTTCGGAGCCTCGGGCTCCTCCTCCTCAGATCCGTCACTCTCTCCCTCATCATCAGGTGCAATTGTTACGTTCCAGTCTCGGGGAATTGGAGGGTTAGGGAGAAAACGGTAATTGGCTATCGTGCGCACATTGAAGCGCGCAGGGTCAGGGAGGATGATATCGGGGCAGGCTTTGTTATCAATCATGAGCATGTATTTTCCATCAGCTCGCTGCTTTACTAGCCTCATGTTTCGCACCATGTCTAAATCAATGGTACGAGAGTCAAGTGGGGTAAGGGTAGAAAGTTGGGCACCGTGGTCTAGCAAGCGTGCTAAGGTTGTGATCAGACCACCAAAAACAATTGCCCCTTTGGACTTAACCATCGAAAACATGTGATACATCATAAATCGGGCAGTATGGACTTTTTCTTTTGAAACGCTGTAAGTGAACAGCAAAAATAGTTCTTTCTCATTGACCTTGTTAGAACCTAGACGGCCAAAAACAGTGCAAGCTAGAAGTTGGCGAAAGTAGCGTATGGCGGGGTTTTAGATCAATGAAGCTCTATTACCCTCAAAACTACCTGTTTCTTTTCCGGTTAAACCCAACCAAAGTGCCTTTGCGGCATTTAACCACCCCACTTGAGTAGGCAACTCATCTTTCACTCCCTCACCGTGTGGTAAGTGCAACAACTCGGCTAGCTCATCGTAGCTAAAGTTGTAATCAACATTAAACAAACGAAATCTCACACGGTCGGGGGTGGGGTTTAGTTCTAGAGAGCTAAGAAACTCCGCGGTAAGTTGGACATGAACGGGGTCTTTAAAAGAAAACAAGAAATCAAGCTTAAATGAACGAACCAAATGGCGCACACTATCCGATAATCCTAAAGTCTCAAGACAAAAGTTATCGGCATACCTCGTTGGTTCGTACTCCTTTCGGCGGAGGAGTCGGTAGAGCTTAGCTTGGACCCCATCTCGAAAGTTGATTGCATACCCCACTTGTTGTGCCATTAGCTTGACTTATCTTAGCTTGCAATGCTAGAAGAAAATGAAAGAAAGAAAAAGAGAAAGCCTCTGTGAAATGAGAAATGTGTTGTGAAGTGAATGTGTCATGGTGTGTGTATTTATAATGGAAAAATGAAGATGAATGTAGTGATGTGTAGTTGAAAATTTAATGAAACATAATGATGGTGTCTACATTTCACAGAGAATCAATTCCTTTCCAAAACTCTAAAAACAAAACCATTGAATACAAGCTTACTGTAACACGCTTCCTGTACAAAATTTTGCCAAAATCATGAAGTTACATTCTGTGGCGAGCGCCACTAGGCCAAATTTTGCATTTTGGCCTTTTTCGTCCTGTAGCGTGTTGTTGTTCATTTGTACCTATACCTGTCTAAAGGAAATTGTACAGCTTGCACACAGTTGAATTAAGTTCTAACAGGACAAAAATTTCACCAATTTACATTTCTAACACAGAGCAATTATTCACAAGAAAAATTCACATGAGCACACAAGAACATAAAACAAACGGTCTCTCATCAGGAGTTTTTATTAATTAAACAAACTAAATGACAAAAATAAATTAACAAAATTAAACCTACATGTGGGTTGCCTCCCACCAAGCGCTTTGTTTAAAGTCGGTGAGCTCGACAGTTTTGTGTTTTATCTTGCTTGTGATGGCCGGATTGGGAATGATTTCCATGGCCATTTATCAAGTATTCTCACATACCCCTCACTCTTTCTCTTTTTTCTCCTATAGGGCGGTTCAGCATCCTTGCCCTCTTCTATTACTTTGTGATTTGGGAGAAAAGGAGATTTAATTATTTTAGGCGGGGGTTCTGGTTCAATTTCAAGTGTCCTTCTTTCTTTTGTCTTAGGGCTTTCAATCGCCTCTCCGAAAATGTTACCCTCATCCTTTTTGCACTAACTTCATCCTCAATTTCTCTTTCCCCTAATTTCCTTTTTCTATTTGCGCCCTCATACCCATGTGTAATTGTTTTTACTTTCTTGATTTTTTCACATGATCGTGGTTTCGGGACTATTTTAGCCTCTACTACCTCTTGGGGAGCAAGGATTGGTGGGATATAGGGAGCAGGGAAATCATCCAGTGTTCCCTTCTCCACCTCTTCGACTACCTCACTAGGGAGGAGTATCGGTGATGCTTCTTCGATCTCCGCTCTTTCCTCGCTGAAACTCTCAACATCATTATCGTCCTCATTAGCCCTCTCAATCTCGCTTTCATTAACGTTTGCTACGACGTCTACTTGTCTCTCGTAAGAGGGTTCTATGGTTGACTAGGTGAACTGGGAGATTAGTGTCTCCATCAACTCTTGGGGAGTCGCTGTTGAGGCAACCATGGCGTCGAGCATCCTTTGGGTTTCGAGATTGGTTTGTCTAATCCGTTCATTTATAAGGTCTTGTTCCCTCATCATTTCTCTAAATTGTTGCTCTCGCCTAGCATTAGCGGAGGTTTCCATAAATTCATTAAATACTGCTAGTAGGCTAGGACTCACGGATTCTTCCGGTTCCTCGAAATGTTGGGGATAGTAATTGTACTGAGAGTTAAGGTATTGTCCCTCAAAGTATGGGGACGGTTGAGGCTGGTAGTTATATGGTAAGTTATGGTTAGGGTAGTTGAAATTTTGAGGATAGTCATTATAAAAGGGATTTGAGTTATACATTTAAGCTCAAAGGACTTATCCTAAAATTGTTTGTTATATTTTTTTTTTCGATTTTTTTATTTAAAATGCCTTAGTCTCTACGGTGTAACGACGGAGTTACGATATCGATTAAATTGGTCCCCGGCAACGGCGCCAAAAACTTGATCGACGATTTGTGTATCAAAAATATTTTAATGACCGCAAGTGCACAGTCTCGTCGTGTAGTTTTAAAAGATATCAAATCCACAGGGACCAACAGTCGATCTACCGTACTTCTGTTGTTACGATGTAAATCTAAGGCTATTGGATAAGGGTTTAGAATTGTTTTAGAATTTTAAATTAAAATTAAGAATTGAATTAATTAATAAAAGACAGATATCGGTATGTAACTTAATTAACCTTCGGGAATTTAATAAATTAATAGCGCGCAAAAAAAGGTTTATTTTTCTGAAGAACTTTCTCAATTTAAAGGTCTAAACCTCACACTCTCGTTTTGTTGATAAAAACCATACTTTCTAAGCTAGGAGTTTTACTGTCACTTTTCTACCACCTTAGCTTCGAAAGTATATTTTGAAAATCAATTAGTTCTAATTAATCCTAACGTGGCTCTCGCTCGTTCAAAGATTAATATCAAATTCCTACTATCTAGTTAAAACCTCAAACTCTCGCTCTATTGATTTTAACCTTAGTTGCTTTCTTTTACTCTCGTTCAAAAGCTTTGAATTAAATTAGGAATTCGAATCAGAGAAATAGTTTAATAAATGCGCGCTAAATCATTATTAAATTCCCTTCAGAGAATTAATTTACATACCGATATCTAGGAATTTAGCTAGACATAAAGCAAGAAACAAATAAATAAAAGCTGTAAATTAAATAAAGCATAAATAAATAATTAAATAAAAGCATTAAAAAGAACCTGAAATAAAAATGCTGAAATAACTTGAATTAAAGTTGACGAAAATAACCGGTACAGAATTCTTGACAGGAAAGTGAAAACAGAACTGAAAACGGATTCCCGGTGTGGAAATACCGTTAAAGTTACTGTAACTAGAAACCTAAACTGACAGAAAACTGAAGGAAATAATGCGTGGGAAAAGAGGAAAATCTCGTCCTCTATTTATAGAGGGAGTTTTCTGGTTACGATCCACAAAAATAGGAGATGATAAGCTCTCTTTTGATTTTATCCAATAGCCACACGATTAGGAAAAGCGGTTGATCGAACGCCTACTTGCTCCCCACGTTGCACAAAACAGTTGCTACTGGGCTTTCTCACTAGGTGGCGCTCGCCACCCATTCTGTGGCGCTCGCCACTGGGCCTCCAATTGGTGGCGCTCGCCACCACCACTGTGGCGCTCGCCACTGTGCAAATTTGGGCCAATGCCCATTTTTGCCATGCTCCTTTGTGGGCTGCGCGAATTTGGGCTTTGCACCCCCTTTTTGCTCCGTTTTTGACACTTTTTGCTCAATTCCCTTCTCCGACCTATTTTATTCGACAAAATTAAAAACAAATCAAATTCTAACATAAACAGACATAAATGAAATAAATACATATGCAAATGCAAATGCAACTAAAATTCACCTAAATTAAGCTAAAAATACGATATGATTTCGTGTCATCAAGGTTCAGGAACTACAGCAACACCGTTAGGTTTAACGGTGACATTCTTCCATTTTCCAGCAAAAGGAACTGAGTTTGGTTCGTGTTGTTGTTCTGACATTGAAACGGTTTTGGAAAAAGATGAACAGTTAATAAAAATTGAATCTTTGAAAGATCAGTTACAGATCTGATGTTGCTATAAAGATTCAAAATTTGGGAATGCAGAACAGAAGCGAGTTCCTTAGTCTGATGAACGTGACAAGTAGGAAAATGCGTATAAGAATTTCAAGAACAAATTCTGAAAAGAAGGGTTTAGAGCGTAAGAAGTTTAGTTGAACAAATGAAGAAAAATGTTGAAATGCTGACCTACTACTATTTATAGTGTTGGTTTCTGATGAATTAAATAAATAAAAAAGAAATTTGCAAATTCTTTCAACTTCCGCACTCGACACGTGTCCCATAATGGCTGAAAAAGCGAAGTAGTGTCAGTAGTGGGAAACGCGCTAACGGTTATGATCATCATTACTGTCACGTGCCATTAAATGTGGAATAAAAAACGCCAAATTCTTTATTCGAATCACTCGAATTGAAATTGGCATTTTTTGGGGGCAATTTGTTAGCCCATATTTTGGTTAAGTCAAAATATGCCCTAATTATTCTTGAATATAATTACTAAACCTTTTAATTATGGAAATTAATGTTTCCAGATTATTAATGATGCAATAAAGGTTAAAAGTGATATATTTAAATAATATTCTCATTTGAGAATATTCTAAGATCTCAGGAGATGGAAAATATTTACAAGTCCAGGAAATCAATCAAGATTTGGTTCGAGTTATCAAACAATTCGATTGATATTCAAGGGTTACTCGAATTCGAAGGCTACTTGGAGACTTAACATATTTCAGCATTTTCTGAAGATTCAAAATTCAAACCATTGCAACGTTTCATTCAAAAGTGGCAACTATTGGCATTTAGGAATGAAGATCAGATGGCAAGACACTTGTCAAATGGATGTTAGATAGTCGTTACTAGATAGCATTAGTTTTTATCTATAAATACTAGTTCATTTGATGTAATTTCTATCACAAATTCTCATACTTAATCCTTAACATTCTGAGTACCCAAGCGTTCGAGCGAAAAGAATATGCAAGGCACAATGTATGATTCTGTGATCACCATCTATTAATTCAATGCAATTTACTTGTTTTCTTTTACATTCTTTGCATTTTACTTCATTGAATTATTTACTTTTTCTTGTCAATACGTACTCATTTTGAGTATTTTTACTTTTCTTGTCAATCAAGTTATTTCCTTGTTATTTCATTTACTCTTTACAAACAAACTTGTTCATTTACATTAATGAACATTGCTATTTTCAAACTTGAACAATAAATGCACAAACATGTCCCGAGATTCTCTAGTTGGTCTCTCAAGCATTGCAAACTAGCGGTTGTTTACCAAAAATCAGCGTAAACAGAAGGTAGGGACTGGAGCCAAGCACGGGCTCGATCTCTTAGAGAGAAGGGGTAGATACGAAGCCTGATCGCTTCGGGACTTACGCCATTAGCTTTCACTGTATCGGCGTATTGTAAGAAGACAGAGAGGTGGAGATTAGGGTCTTCTAAAGGACCACCCGAGAACTGACTTTGCTGAACAGCTGAGAGCAGGGAAGGTTTAAGCTCGAAATTGTTAGCCTCTATCGCAGGGGCAACAATGCTGTTATGCGGTTCAGCGTCTGTAGGGGTAGCATAGTATTTCAGAGGGCGGTTTTGAGGACCTATTTCCATATCTAATTCCTCTTCGGATTGTTCTGAGTCTTCGTCTGTTTTGGGAAAGATGATTTGACTTTGGGGCACTATGTATCTTTCCCTAAACTGTTCAATTCGGCGTCTTACACTTAGTAGACGCTCTGGGTTGTCGACTGGAGTTTCTAATTCTTCGCTATGAGAGCGGGTACTTGGCATACAATCGACAAACCAAAAAGGGTAATTTTTTTTAGATTTTTTTCTTTTTAAATTTTTAACAGAAAATTAAAAGTTGCCTTAGTCTCTACGTTGTAACGACGGAGTTACAATATCGACTAAATTGGTCCCCGGCAACGGCGCCAAAAAACTTGATCGACGATTTGTGTATCAATAGATTTGATTGACCGCAAGTGCACAGTCTCGTCGTGTAGTTTTAAAAGATATTGAATCCACAGGGACCAACAGTCGATCTACCGTACTTCTGTTGTTACGATGTAAATCTAAGGCTATTGGATAAGGGTTTAGAATTGTTTTAGAATTTTAAATTAAAATTAAGAATTGAATTAATTAATAAAAGACGGATATCGGTATGTAACTTAATTAACCTTCGGGAATTTAATAAATTAATAGCGCGCGAAAAAGGGTTTATTTTTCAGAAGAACTTTCTCGATTTAAAGGTCTAAACCTCACACTCTCGTTTTGTTGATAAAAACCATACTTTCTAAGCTAGGAGTTTTACTGTCACTTTTCTACCACCTTAGCTTTGAAAGTATATTTTGAAAATCAATTAGTTCTAATTAATCCTAACGTGGCTCTCGCTCGTTCAAAGATTAATATCAAATTCCTACTATCTAGTTAAAACCTCAAACTCTCGCTCTATTGATTTTAACCTTAGTTGCTTTCTTTTACTCTCGTTCAAAAGCTTTGAATTAAATTAGGAATTTGAATCAGAAAAATAGTAAATAAATGCGCGCGCTAAATCATTATTAAATTCCCTTCGGAGAATTAGTTTACATACCGATATCTAGGAAATTTAGCTAGACATAGTAAAGAAATTAAATAAACAAAAACAGAAAATTAAATTAAACAGAAATAAATAATTAAATAAAAACATTAAATAAAAACCTGGAATTAAAGGCTGAATAAACTTGATATAAATAACCGGAATAGAATTCTTGACATGAAACTGAAAACAGAACTGAAAACGGATTCCCGGTGTGGAAATATCGTTACAGTTACTGTAATTGGAAATAAAAACTGACTGAAAGAAATAAAATTAAGGTGTGCGGAGAACAGAATTTCGTCCTCTATTTATAGAGGGAATTTTCTGGTTACGATCCACAAAAATAGGAGATGATAAGCTCTCTTTTGATTCTATCCAATAGCCACACGATCAGGAACAGAAAACCATCCAACGCGTGCGTGCGCCCCACGTTGCTGAAAAATCAGTTTCATTGGGCTTTCACATTTGGTGGCGCTCGCCACCCATTCTGTGGCGCTCGCCACTTTGGGCGCGCACTGGGTGGCGCTCGCCACCCCTCCTGTGGCGCTCGCCACTGAGCAGATTTGGGCAAATGACCTTTTTTGCTGGGCTCCTTTGTGGGCTGCGCGAATTTGGGTTTTGCACCCTCCTTTTTGCTCCGTTTTTGATACTTTTTGCTCAATTCTCTTCTCCGACCTATTTTATTCGATAAAACTAAAAACAAATCAAATTCTAACATAGAAAGACATAAATGAAATAAATACATATGCAAATGCAACTAAAATTCACCTAAATTAAGCTAAAAATACGATATGATTTCGTGTCATCATATGTCACAGTTGGGAGCGGCTCAACTTGGTATGTATCATCGAGGATGCCACATGTTCCCCTTTATTGAAAGGTATGATTGAATTCTTGACTATATTTATGAAGACATTTAGAACTTGCGACTGATAATGATATATAAAACTCCAGGCTCTTTTTGAAAATATTTTCAAAGAGAAAGTCAAGTGACAAAAAGCGATCTAAATGTGTTATGATTCATTTTTGGCCTTTAGAAATAGTCGAAGTATGATTAAGTTCGTTAAGAGAATTTATTTGGAAAAGAGAATATTTTGAGAGAGTTTTTGTTATGAAAAGGTCTTGTTTTGAAAAGAATTTTTTTTTTTTTGTGTTTTAGAAGAAAGAAGAATCAGCATAAACTAAAGTTAATATAAAACTAAGCTAGCATTGCGACAATGGTGAATTGACACTTGGTTTTAAAAAGAGTCGTTTGAAAAAAGTTTTGCAAAGGGTTCCACAATGGACATTGGATCAATTATGGACCACTTTTCCTTGGAAATGAGTTTTTGGTGTTTTGTATTTTGCAGAAAGCGATAAAAATAAATGCATGCAATGTAATTCTCATTTATGGAGTTCATTTTTCCCTAAGTACATTCTAAGTCTGATTGCGATAAAAATAAACATGATATGCTATGCAAGAGTTCGGATGCTATATGTGCACTTTTCATTTATTGTTACATTGATCTATTTACATTCTAAGTCCAATTGCAATAAATAAATAAATTACAAGGTCGAAGCTAAATATAATTCAACCAAATCAAAGAAATAGTAAATAGACAAAAAAAATAAATGCAAGCAAAATAAACAACCATCACAATATCATAAAATAAATATGGACATAAATAAAAATAAAAGCATAATGCAAAAACAATAAACTAACAATATAACATAGAATAATAATAACAAGACTGAATATATAAGTGCAATAAATAAATAAATAAATAAAATGACACAAATAACATAAAGGACATAATAAATAAATGAAAGCATAATATGGCATGAATAAATAAAAAGCATGAAGTAAATAAATAAATAAAAGGGGAGGGGGTGCAACAGTAGTAAGGGAGGTGTAGGAAAGAAAATTAAAAAAGAAACAAAAACCCAAAAAAAGAGAGGGAGGCCCAGCCCAATCCAATAATGCCTGAATCGGATTTGGACCGGTTCAGTTCAGCTCAACTCAAGGTTGAGCCCGAACCAGTCTCCAGATCCAGTGTGGCTGGAAAAGCGCAAGTCTACCATACACTGTAAAGCCATCATCGTTTGATCAAAACAGATCATATCTGACGGCTTCGGGTTTAAAAAAATACAACGTACCAGATCTAAACTACAAATCCAACAGATGTAAAATAAAATTAAAGAAAAAGAGATCCAATGAACTCCGCCACCTTCTCCGGTACGGGGGCGTCAGTGTTCATCCATTTACAGAGCGTCCGAGCTTTTGAAACGATACTCCGTTCTACTCATTTTTGCTTCCTAAGTCCGAATCCGGCCTTGGTTTTCACCATAGAGGTCTAGAAAAACCAAATCGAAGCAAAAAATATAGGAACAGAAAAGTTGGTTTCGTGATTCAAGCGAGTTTTAGGAAAAATTAGTTTAAGGAAATGCTCTCACACCTCATTACGATCATACAACACAACAAAACTATTCAAATAAAGTTCAAAAGCGATCAAAATCAACTACCTTCTTTCGATTCTGATTATGGTCTCAGGTTAGGGTTTTATGACTTGTTTGTGTTTTTCAACTATTGTTATTCACATGCGATTTACCAAACTATTTTATAATAATTTGTTAAGGAGCCGTTTTTAATAAATTATATACGAGGGAAGATGAATGCCAAAACAGAGTGATCACCAGACTTAGTGTTATCTAATCATCTAATAGTAGTAACAACAAAGCTAAATATCTTGAGGATGCAAAGTCAACTAAAGGTTAATGTTCACAAACAAATACTTACACACACATAATGGTGATTGTCATGCTATAAAAATGATAATGTGTAAAAGATAACTTAAGTATGAGAAATCACATTTTATTATAAAAGAGTTAACCTACCAGGGTATAACAATTCACAACTCTCTTATTATATCACCAATTACCAAGTAATGTTAGAGGGAGGACCGAAAGTCTAACCACAAACTTTTACCCCAGTTTTGATCAAGTGACATCAATCCAACCGTTACCACCAAACTAAGAAAAAACCCCTTTCTATTTATTGTCTTTTGTTTTCTGTTATTTAATTTCAGCAATATAGATAGATAATAAATAAATATTCCTAAGTAAAACTTGTTGACTTGGCACGATCCCTGTAGAGATGATATTTTATATACTATAACCAAACAGTGAGCATGATGCACTTGTCAGAACCCGGCCAGGGTGCGAAAAGTAATTTTCTACAAACTAATAGGTAGAAGAGAGCAATTTAGAAGCCTTCAGGGGCTCTATTAATACAATTATAAAAGGCAAAGAAATGGCATTGAATATTAGTACAAAATTATGCTGCAATAAATGGCTTTTTTGACATCTGTAAATATGCATGCGACCAACTCCTAAGATTGTTTTACGACATCAGCCCATATAGTGCCTTTGAATGATCAATGACATGCAAACTATAACCATAAATTAATTATTTTTCAAGCACAAGCACAATAAATGATCAAAGACAGAAAGGTTTGTAAGGAAACCATTGCTACTGGCCTTTTCACCCGTCATACAATCCCTTCCTTTCTCCCATTCTACAGAGCACCCTTGTTATGAACCAAAATAATAATAATTAATAAATACAAAAACAAGCTGGTTCACCCAATCAGGTCCAGTGCTAGTCTATCCTTGCATAGTCTTTTCTTGAACGGGATGTGGGTGGTATGTTTGAGATAGGAGGAATGCTTGAAATAGGAGGATTCATTCTTCGCCCTGCTATATATACAAGCCAAGTTAGATTCATAGATATAGATATATATTATATTTATACAGTAATTTTTGCACGCATCGCACCATTAATTAGACATTACATAATATGAGACAATCATACAACCGGGCATACTATGCGAGATCTCTCTTGATTATACTGATAAATGATAATATTTTATTACAATATTAAATTAAACTCAACACTTCATGTTACATCATTAATTACAAATCTCACATGATCTTTAATTCAAAATGTGAGAATATTCTGTGGAATTTGTAATCAATGATGTAATATAAAACGCAAATTTTAATCTAATAACTGTCATTGAAAGTCTCATTGTTCCCTATAATCTCAGGGTACATGTACATGTGAAGGGGAGCCTTGTCGGAAGTGTTAGAGTTGCTTCCGTGTAGACTGAAGGTCAGGGGTTTGGGCCGCATATCAACCTCTCAAATGCAAGGTAAGGTTGTCTATATTAAATCTGTAATGGATCAACCCTTCAATGGACCCCACTGGCGAGAGCTCTAAATAACCAGGTTGCCTAACTAATCAGGGTACAGGGATACTGAAGTGAATCCTAATACTTCGAGTAATATCAATGGAATTTTCAATGTAATAATAATATAATAAAAACAAAACAACAGAATAAAAAAACGAAAACGAAGATGATGGATGGAATGTAGCAAGTAATATATACCCCATGACATATTGCCGGTGAATGAGGCATTCCTGGGAGAACGCGGACCCACATTGCTGAAACCAGAAGGTGCCTGAATCTTAATTTGATTCCAGTCATTACCTTGAGGAGGTCTACCATGTCCAAATCTTTGAACAGATTGATGTCCAAAACGGCTTGGAGAATTTTGTGAAATATGAGGCATGAGATGAAAAGGCTTTGACATAGAGGGTATATACGCTGCCTGGAGATCATGAGTTGGGGAACTACCCATCTCTACAGTAGAAATTGTTTGACCAGGTCCATTTAGTCTGCAGCGCATAGTAAAAGACGGAATAAGGGAGCAATAATAGTAAAATAAGGACATTCAGAATTTAACTAGAGAACAAATATAAGGGAAGCGAAATATTCCATGAAATTATATTTTCCCTTTATGCTAATAAAAAAAATGGTTCATAGATTGTAATCACATCCATGTTCCCTAATGGCACTAGTTAAAAAAGTCTGTTTAAATAAATAAAGGGTCATGCTAATATGTGCCCTAAGGGCACTAGTTAAAAAAGTCAAAAGTAGAAAGTTTGTATTGAAAAAACTAAATGCAAAAACAAAACAAAAAATCCTCAGCAGACAACCCACCTATGCATGGTAATTGGAGATCTTGAGTTGGAGACATGGTCGTACCTTCCAAATCCTGACCACGGTTCTGTGGAACAGAGATTCATACTTCTGCCAAATTCAGTTGTCAAACAGCTTTCATCTGTACCACCCTCTTGCAGAAGTAGTTCATCACTGGAATGAAATATAAATCACCGTAAATAAAACTAATATAAACAAATGTTAATAATTAACTTCAGGAAAATTTCAAAGACTTTCACAATCAGAACTAAAAGATTCAATCTCGTTTTTGAGTCGTGTTTCACAACTATCATGGATCTAAATTAGTTGAATACTGAATTCCTCCACATATGGATTTTAGTTCCATTCAATTCATTCTAGGGTAAGTGTATTTTCTTATCAACTCTGCTTATTTCACAGTTTTTTCCATTTTAACCTCTTATTTGATACATTTTGCTTGTACTTTAGTTTTGCTACGGCATCTCTCTGATTCAAGCAATCTTATATTAATCACCTCCTCATTCCTTTTTCAATTAAAAATAACATCACCAGCATAGTCAATTACAAAAGTGCTATTTGGGAGCCAATTGTGTACCTATAATTAGGATCCCAATCTCCAGGATCAGGCAATGAAAAGCTGGTCTCCACATTGTCATGAATCAATTCTGTCGACTGTGAGTTCATATTAGAACAAGGCATAACCATGGATGGAATCTTCTGATTAGCAGAAACCCCTCCACTCCCGCACTGCTTCCAGTTTCCGGAATTAAAATTTGATTGTAGATATGATGGTGAACTGCCAGGAGCTTGTGATGTTCCCTCTGCTTGGCTTGTGTTATCAGGATATTGACCATGCCAATGTGTAGAAGAAAATGTTGTTTCTTGAGTTTGAGGACTTCCAGAATGTACCCAATTTTTCCTTCTATTAAACTGGCTGGCTGCAGCAGTCTTGCCTAAAGGCGATCCATGAGAAGCTCCTCTTGCAGGAGATGTAGGTCCAAAATGTCCTGGGGAACCAACTGAAATCTGACTATAGGAACTTGGTGGAGTAAATTGAGATGGGCTGGCACCAAGAGGCAAGGGAGCAAAATTTCCACCAGAAGGACTTGCACCCAGTCCATTCCCAGGTTGGTACTTAATTCTTCTCCGAGCATCAGGACTATTTCCAAGCATTGACATACTACCCTGACTGTGCATGTTCATACCGGATGGACCGATAGGTGAATAGTAAGCAAACATGTTACTGCTCTCTCCATAACTTCCATAGCTGCTTCCAAGCCCAGTGCCATCATTATAGCTCCCATGGCTTCCTAAGCTTCCATAACTATTAGCAGGTGGATGCATCTGAAAATGTGGACTGCTATAGAGGTAAGATCTGTTTTTTCCTGCAACCTGAAGGAACAAAATATATTCAACTAGAAAAAACTGGGTAGCATTGTTTCAAAACTAAAAATCATATATGATAGGAACCCAGACGTAGAAGCGCAAATTCATGGAAGAAAAAACAACTCAGTGGTGAAAGAAGTGTGTAATATTGCTGAAATGAAGAAATTACAGAGGAATCAGTATTCCTTCTGCCCAGAGCTAAGCTACTTTGTAGAAACAATATGCTCTCTGCCCATAAACAACTCACTAATTCTCCGAGAAACCTCATTATTCTATCCTCCATCATAAACAACAAACTCAACACTCTTCCGCACACATAAGTAACTCTCCTCCTTCTCTCTTTCTCTATAAAAAGTCATCCCTATACTTGAGATGAAGGCAGTAAGAGTTACAGTTGTAGAAGACTCACATTTGGTGATAGACCAGCAGCAAACCAGTGTCCTCCACCTGGGTGATTATCAACCTTGATGTTTTGAACTACCGGCTAAAAAGTCACAGAAAAATTAGATGAACATTAGATCACGAAGAGAATAGAATCCATTGATTGATCAAATAACTCAATGCAATGGCAGAAAAACATCATCCAAATAAAATAGACTAATTAAATCATAGAAATATCTAAATAACAAGAAGAGAACAAAAGAAGCAGGTGCTGATTGATTTGGTATTTACAAATATAATAACAAATACAGAGATAAAAATTTCCTAATTATCATATTTATACGATATATCAAACCTAAACATTCCCACTGAACCTAGACACACATACATGTTTCTTACACAGACGAGATACAGAAAATTATTCAAAAGCAGATTAGGCAAGAACAATAACAAATCATATACATATGAAACGTGCAACTTAAATATTACTTTTGCAAAAGCAAGTGAAACATTTCCAATAACAATTTAAAGGACAGTAAGTACCGAATAATTAGTTTAAGCTACGTACAAAAGTATATATGCTTTAGAATTAAGATTTACTTACAATATAAGGGGTCTCAGGGGATGGTCTGTAAGGGTGAGTAAAAGGTTCCCCAGTTATAAATGGGTGTTTTGAAGCCTGCAGGAAAACAAATAACAATTGAACACTTATACCTTCAACTTTGCATGAACACAAGCCAAAATTTATTTTGAAAGATGGGTCAATGCAAACAACAAGACAGCCAACTACCTGGAAGGGTGACCAGCGTTTTGCAGGGTCAAATTCAATGAGCCCTCTCAAAAAATCAATAAGAGCCAATCGTGTTTGACTTTCTACAACACAAGTGCAATTCAAACAGAATAAATCAGTGCCACTTGAATTGAAAATGGAAAGAAACATGCAGCAATGCAAAGAAAATAGCAAAACCATGTAGAGGAGAAATTTCTATCCTTCTCAGGAAGCTAACCTTTGGCAATATCTTCCTTAGGTAGGTTTTTCCTGTAGGGGTAGTTTGTAACAATTTCTTCAAGATTCATATGATTAAAATACTCTTTTCCAATTGATGGCTTCTTCAAATCTCTCTGAACAGGAATCAGAAATGTGACACTGCTCATGTATAATTTAAAACAAAAACATAAAACGACAATATAATATGATACATACAGCTTCATATTCTTCCTCTGTCAATGCTTGATAAACACGTCCATTTTTTGAACCCTCACTGATTTCTATATTCTGGAGACTCCCAATACACTTAAAGAATTTACTAGTGTTTTTGGCGTCCCGTAGTACATAATCAGGTGGATGTCCTCTACAGATATTCACCACAATTTTAGTGTCATTCAAAATAGTAAAAGATATACAAAGGCAACTAATTTGCAGACGAGAACTAGATCAAATATATTTGTTTCATAGTCAAAACGTAGTTGTAAATCTCGGACAGCGTAGCGTATCGGCTGACCCCAAAAGTGAGATATAGCAGGTAGCGGTATGACCACTATTTCATATTTTTTGGGATAAATTAAATGAATGATACTACAAATATATACATATATATGTAATGTAAAATTAAACAAATAACTCGATATTTATGAAACATTCATAAATCAAAACAAGTTTTAATTAAAACATAAATATCCACAAGTCTTGATCAAATATTACATCCAAATACCAACAAAAGTAAAACAAATAAAGCATGAAAATATTCAAGAAACTGAATAAAGAAACTAAAATAGAATCAACACTAAAGAAGGAAAGAATAAAAAAAAAAAAAAGAATAGAACAGAACAGAAAAAGGAAAAAAAAAATGAAGAATAAGAAACAAAGGTATAAACAAAAAAAAAAAAGAATAAGAAACAACAGAAAATAAAAAGAAAAGGAAAAAGAAAAGAGGAAAAGAATAAGAAACAGAGGAAGTCGCGAGAATGAGGAAAAGTAAGAAACAGAGAAAGTTGCGAGAACGACAGCGGCGAAGTCGTTGAACGACGGCGACGAACAGAGACACCAACAAGACGGAGACGCCACACCAGCAAGAACACAGTCGAAACTGTTTGATTCAATTAGGGCTTGGTCAACAAGGAAGAAAAGGTAAAAAGATGTGAAAACCCAATTTTACCCTTAAAAATTAGAGGGAAAATTCGAAATTGCACTAGAACCCAATTGTGGATCTGACCCACTATGTATAACGGCGACGCTACGCGCAGCTGCTATCCCGGCCGGAGTGGCTGCTATGGCTAAATTCCATCCTTCCCAGCGCGGCACCCTGCCGCTACACGGCTATAGCGCGCTATTGAGAACTATGATTCAAAATCTAATAACTATCATACATTTCTGTGGGGGGGTTGGGGGGAGAGGTGAAAATACTGGTGAGCTAGATCAAATATAAAAAGATATAGGAAGGCAACTAATTTGCAGACGAGAACTAGATCAAATATGTCTGTTTCATATTCAAAATCTAATAACTATCATACATTTCTGTGTGTGTGTGTGTGTATGGGGAGGTGAAAAATACTGGTTAACTATAGAAAGTGAGAACCAGCTGCACGACCACGAGAGAGTTTTCCAGTGTCTAATTTGGGACTTCATAAGGCATAGAAAACGGCTACATGGATGATCGCCGGTTGTTTAACACTAGTGTGGCATACTGTGGAGATGGAAGTTGAGCATAACACTTCACACTATGATTGGAAAGAGCTTCGCCATTTACATAAATTGCTTAATTGAGGAAAAGGTAAATTGACTCAACTATATGATCTCTGCCAAGTGTTATTTTAACCAGGTTTAAAAGAAAGAATATGTTACAATTTTATACTTCATTTAACTGTCGTTGACTAATGAATTCTTTTCTTCCGATCACAATAGATGTTGAGGCTATAAATGCTCAACAAAACGCAGATGGTGTCTCAGTTTAGAATTTTTATCGCTATAATCCGGCTTGAAAGGTGATGACAATTAAAGCCTATCCTAGATTCATCGGTTGACGTGTTACCGGGGCACCTAGATCACACTTCAATCTTCACTATTGGGGAAAGGGATAGTCACATAATTAAAATGTTTCTGCTCGAGAGATAGTAGCTTACCCAATTATTTCAATCATCCTTCTCAAAAGATCAAACTCCGAAGCCCCAGGGAATAATGGTAATCCAAGAAACAATTCCGCCACTATGCACCCAAAGGACCACATATCAATAGCTGTTGTGTATCTAATAATGGGTTAAGGGCCAATATGAAGCAAAGATTACACAAAAATAACCTGCATAATAGTTATTAAAAAAGAGATAACATGCCTACAAAGAATATATATCAAGAATGTTATGTGTGCCATCAACTTAGATGAGGACATGTTGCTACATAAATCTAGCATCTCTATGTATGCTTGAGTTATTTCTTTATATCATAGAGTATGAGGATTATGTATACCATGTTGCAATGTGAGTATAACAAACCTGTCCCACATAAGGTTTTAGTTTTAGTAAAACTGAAGCATTAAAAAGTACAAAAGAAACACAAGGCTTTGGCAAATCAACTAATTCATTCCCCACCCCTGAACAAAAGAAAGGAAAACATGGCTCGAGTTGCTGGATAGTACTAGTAGCTTCAATAGAACAAAATATGTTTTTTAATAATTCAGTGTTGGAAAGTTTTATTTTTTTAATTTCTTAACAACTTTGATAAAATGCAATATTAGTAGTTTTTTTTTTTTTGACAATTATTAGTAGATTTTTCAAAATTTGTAGAAACTAAAAATATGAAATGAAATTAGTATGAAAGGATGGTATGTAAGCTAAAAGAATTTATAAAAAGAGTCAATCTTTAACCTAAACATTACAACATTGAGTAATATATTGCTAACTCTGCAATGCTTCACAACGGTAAGGATAGAAAGATGATGAGGCAAAAAAATAAAGCAATAAAAAGGACCTAGAAAAGAAAAAAAAGCCTTCAAAGAGCGGTATCAAGCTATCAGCTAATAAATTCATAGGTAAGGATACTGATATCCAAGAAGAACCTCAGGAGATCTATAGTACCGACTCTGCAAAAGAAACAGGTAAGACATGTAATTTAAGTACCAGATGATTTAAATTACAACAGGAATTATCATAAAAGCCTTTTTTTGAAAGTGAATGTATACCTGAATATAGGAATAAACAGTGCGGTTTTCCATGCATGCTGATCCAAAGTCAATAATCTTTATTTCTGCCTGCTTCACAGAGCTGGGCATAAAACAAGGTTACATATAATCTCAAGATGAAATAGCTGCAGCGTATATGGAAAGTTAACAGAAATAGCTGCAGCATACAGTTCTTTATTATCATATCCATGTAAGAAACCAACCTCGTACATAAAAGAATGTTTTCTGGCTTCAGATCACAATGAATAATGCCAGCATCTTTTAATAGAGCGAGTCCACATAAAATCTTAAAAACATAAATTTAAGAAAATAGATTACGGTAAGATAGCAAAACCAAAAAAAGGACTGAATAGAAAGGCCACACAGAATTGATATACCTGCTTAGAGAACAGCTGAACAATACCAATTGACAATCCCCTAAAATGATTCATTTTTATAAGCTCATACCTGTATACTACATAATGTCAGTACCAAAATATGCAAGAGGGAGGAAAACCACAAATCTAGGAGAGAAACATAGCATAATTCGTCCAATATTTTTAGTACAGTTGAACTTGGACATCACCAAAGTTATGATACATTCTCAATGATGAAAGCCAGACAAATATCAAACAGGAAAGAAGTTAGCAACTTACAGATTTGTGTCCAGCAGTTCAAAGCATATGCACAAATGTCTTTGATATACGAAATAATCATATATACGAACAATGTGATGCTTATCCTCAGGGTCATACTTCTTATTTAACTACAGAAAGAAGAAAAAGAGTGCCTGAGCACCTTCCCAATGGTTGCGCTTCCAAGAAAATGAATAGCATCTTAAAAATGACAATACTATTAATAATAACAAAATTCGGTTACCGTTGTTAAAATAGTTACTTCAACCAGCGCCTGTTGATAGTATGCAGGTAGATTTTTAATGATCTTGACAGCAACAAAACTGTTGGTATCAGAATCCCAGCATTTGGCCACTTGTCCAAACGTCCCATGGCCAAGGAGATCTTTGACAATATATCTACACCAAACCAGAATGCAAATTATATGAAGACGTAGTGATTTTACCAGATGATTAAAGTGGCGTCTTTGGTATCCCCAGAAAATAAAAAAAGTATTGCTTTTGATATTCACTACGGACAATATATAATTATTGCATAGAATGAAGGAACAAAATATGTATAACGAACCTTCTACTTTTCTCTACATGGATCAAGACCAAATTCACGGTCAGAATAAGATCCGAGTTTGCATTATCATAGCCATCATTAAGCACTCCAATAGATGGACTGGTCAAAAATCTTTTTGGATTTAGATCTTCAGAATATTTAAACTGTGGATTGCATATTCGGTATGTTTCAACTATTTCCTTGGTCAATCTTGCCACCAACTGCAAATTAGAAGTTTAGCATCAATTGAAACATTTAGGTACTCTAATCTTCAAACAGTCACATTAATGAGACCAGCAAAACTTTCCATCCAATATCAAAATTATGATAGTTACATGTTCATGTAATTATAAACATAAATGAGAGAAAACAGTGATATCTTATTTCAATTATAGAATCATGAGTTGGAACAACTCAGAGAAAATCATTCATACAGTGGGATCCATTGGTAACTCAGAGTTGGAACACCTACAGGATCTCGTTGTTTCTCTCAATAAACCTTCTTACACTCGCTTTCTAACCACAACTAGAAACAACTTCAATTTCCTATGTTTGAAAGGTTCTAGTATAATATCTGAGGCATCATGAATTATGAACTTTCGATTCCCCACGTCTTTTTGTCTTATTATCCTGCTTAAGGTAAGCATCTCTTAACCAAGCGTACCTTACATGATTATTCGGATACCTCCAAGATGAGGAACAATAAAATTAAACCACAAATTGGCCATTATCATCTAACCCAATCCAACCAGATAAGACAACAAAGTCAAATAAACCTGAACATCATGAGATAGAAACTGAATAGTTAATTGACGTGCAAATTGATAACCACATCAAATGCACCTTCAAGACATTAATTGAAAAATGCGTTGACTAAGGGGCCACCGACAAAGCACTTTATGGATCATACTATGAACCAAGGAAGATAGATATCTATTGGTAAGAGTTTCTACTCAATATTTGGATTATTAATTACCATAGGTGGGAGTTTTTACTTTTATATTATAGGCCATCCAACATTGACACTATTGGTTCGAAGAACTCTCTGACTAACTCCTCAAACAGGATTACCCCGAGAGAACTCTAAATTCACCCACACAAAGAAACCCCCACTTTCTCACTCAAAAGTAAAAGAGAAATGATCGGTGTTACAACTACAAATCTAACGAAGGCGGACGGGTAAATCTCACCCACACACCAAAAAAAAAAACCATCACTTTCTCACTTAAAAATAAAAATGAAAAACCAACCTTTTGAGTAAAAAAAATGTCAAAGCAACAATTCCTTCAAACACACACCAATGCAATAACAACAATGACAAAATAAATAAACCAAAATCATATAAAAAAAAATAAAATAAAAAACTTACAGGTCTCCTAAGAAATGCACGGTACTTTGAGAATTTTCCAGCAGCAATAACACTTTGATTTTCTTGTTGTTGTTCTTTACCCGGCGGCACAAAAGAAGCGAAAGCAAGCTCCCTAGGACGCCATTGGGAAGAAGACGGCGTCTCAACAACTGTATCTCTGGACTGAGTCTGTTCCGCTTCACTATTACAACTACTGCTAACTCTAACCTCATCCATCACCAAAACAGCAAAAGAAACAGACTCAACCAGACCCTAATTTCCAATTCCAACTCACAAAAAAATTCCCTTTTCCCTATTCCAATTCCAATTCAACTTTCACCATTACTATTACTCACAACATGATAATAAAAATAAATAAAAATAAATAAAAAAAACTAACCCCAATCGTTTGGCAATACTATGCAACGATTGTTCGGAATTCACCGACGGATTTTAATCCCATCGTGAAATTGAACCACCAGAATCATCGTACGGTAAGGAATAACCTGAGATCCATTGATGACTGAAAATTGAATTGATGGCGATGATGATGATGAAGAATTGATGATGATGATGGTGAAATTTTCTTTTCTTTTGATTTTCCGCTGGGAATGAAATGAATCGGAGGGAGGGAGGGAGGAAAACGGAAGGAAAAGAAAAACAAATGAAATTTCGAGGGGATTAGTGAGAGAAAATAAAAAAGGATGGAAAGCGATTGGGATATTTGATTTTATTTTTATATATATAAAAAATAAATAAAGAAAAAAATATTTATTTATTTTACCGTTGGTTTTTTTGTTTAGAGAAAGAAAATAAAAATGAGAGGGTGTTCGGTTTTTGATTAATTTGTCTCACGGAGACAGACACGGCGGAATACACCGTCTAGCTACGGTGGAATGATATATTTTCACTGCGGTTTTGCTCTATCTGTTTTTATGGTTGGGGAATGGGGGTGTTGCTCTATTTATATACTACTCTATATATAAATGCACTTTTTTTTTTACATAAATAAAAAGTGTATGTATTTATTTATTGACTATAGAAAAAGTGTGTTTATTTTTTTTTGATCAAGGAAAAAGTGTAGTATTTACTATTTAGTCAAAAAAGAGAAAAAGTGTAGTATGTATTTGGTCAAAAATTTATACCTAATTTACATTTTTTTAAGAAAAAATCGTATACTTTATTTACAGATGGAGTATGGAGTTGATTGATTTTTTTTATGAAAGATTGATGGAGTAATTAATATTCGGAACTTTATAAAAAATACTCACTCCGTCCCATTTATATAAGCACCTTTACTACAAAAGTCTAGTCCCAAAATATAAGCTCTTTTTCAATTTTTGTATTTTAATGCAACTTAGTAGTAATAATTAGGGTATGTGTAAGCAAAAAAGTAATAAATGTACCTAGTAAATTGTAAAGGGACTTATATTTTGGTACTAGACTTTTGTAGTAAAAGTGCTTATATAATGGGACGGAGGGAGTAGTAATTAATATTTGGCACCTGTAGTATTACTATTTAGTATAAAAAGTTTTATATATACATTTAGACACCTAGTTAAATTCCATTATTATTTCAACAAAAAAAAATTCTACTATTATTATCTTTCTGACTAATTTCCATTTTATATTTTACACAAAAACTAGTGATTGAGTGTAAAAAGTTTATATATGTATTTAGACAAAAACTTTTATAATAATAATTTTATTTTAACAAAAAGAATATCTACTAACATTAACATTAACATTGTAAAATAATTTTACACTACTAATTAATAACAATTACGTATTTTGTCACGTCATTCCAATTTCTTTATCTGATATATTATTTTAAACATAACTCAAATTTATCCGTGGGGGATAAATATATTTCTGCCCGACCTTAAATCCACATCTCTGAGAGATTATTCGCTTTGGTGTTAACAGTTTTGTCCTTTGTAGAAAAAGCAGTCGGTTGGTTTGAGGAGTGTGTTGTGTTGTATATATACTACTGTTAGCCTCAATTGCCAAGCGATGTAGGGTTATAGGTGAGTCAGAACAGATGCCCCCAGTCGAGACTAATGGGCTAGAGGGTGTAGACCCGCGAGCATGCATGGTCGTTTCCTATAGACGGCGCCGCTATTCTGAACAAAATTCAAATTTATCCGCGGAGGATAAAAATATGTTCCGACCCGACCTTAAGTTCACACCTGCGAGAGATCGTCTGCTTTAGGGTTAATCCGTCACAGTTTTGTCCTTTGTAGGCCCCTCGATTGGTTTGAGGAGTGTAACGCAGTTGTGGGAAACGACCGCGCATGCTCGCGGTCGACACTCTCTACCCCTTTAGCCTCGACTGGGGTCATCTTTTTTGGCTCATCTATAACTATAAGTCCAACGTCGCATAAAAATTGAGTTCTAATGGTAGTTGTTTATATACAATCCGACACATTTCTCAAATCAATTGAGGCACCTTTTCTACTAATGACAAAAGTGTGACGGGTTAACCCCAAAGTGGACAATCTTTCGGAGATGCGGACTTAAGTTCGGGTTGGAATATATTTATCCTCGCGGATAAATTTGAGTTATGTTCATAACAACATAGTACTCAAAATCACTTCTTTTGGGTTAGCTCGGATGTCAGTGCATTTGGACCTCTTTCAATAAATATTTTTCGAATTGCATCGATCAATGATCGAAATAATAACCAAGAGAAATGCTATGATTACACTCTTTAACACACTTCTCTAACACAATCCAATTAAAATTAGCCACATCACTCCACTTCTCCAGTTATTTTAATTTTTTTTATTATTAATATGTAAATGAATAAGGAAAATGTGTGATGTCACGACCCAAATTCTTAATCGTGACAGGCGCACGAACTAATACCTCATAGTTCGGCAAACCTCATGACCAACATGACAAACAATAAATAAGCAAATTCTTAGACTAATTTTCCGTTCAACTTAATGTTTACTGAAATTTCGACAGAGTATTCTCTGTATTTTCAATGTTTCCATAATCAAAATAAATCTTGTTTATATATAGCATACATTATCAATCAGAAGTTATATTCATACATTCCAAAATAAATATATTCCTAGACTCAAAATAGCTGCAGATATGTAATCGACTCAATATGTATATACAAAAGAGCCTTCCATCAAAGAGGCCTACCAAATGAGTGGCATTGACGAATCTTCATATCTTCTAGAAACCTGCTACTCAACTGACTATAAATCTGAAAAAATATAAGATGAGGGGGGTAAGTCACAAAGACTTAGTGAGAGACAACAACCACCACCAACTAGAAGGGAAACACACAAGAGCACGAATAATTATTTTCTCAAATTTAATTTCCATTTACAAAGGAAGTAGCCGTGCAAAAAATATAATCACTTACCAAATGTATTCATAAAAATTAACTAACTTGTAAGTTTATCCATAAATAAGACAATTTAAAATCCAATATCATAAAGAGGTGAAAACCAAATCATCTTTATAGGAAATATAAAAATCGAGTTTCATTTAAAAGAAGACAAATGATCAATTTAAAGAAAATATAAAACCCAAAGTTTTAGTGAAAATGAATCTCAATGATAAACCGAATTCATTAAAATGTCGGAAAATCAAATCAACAACCTTAAAGTAAAAATAGAAATCGGTATAATTAAAAATAATCCAAATAATCATTTCAAAAAAATATAGAAATCCAACTTTGGTAAGAACGAATTTCATAATAAAACCGAGAGCTAGCTCCATCTCATTGATAACTCTTTCCTCCTAAGAGTGGCCTCCTTTAGTGGTAGCTCCATCAAACGGATAGCTCTTTTCTCTCGAAAAACTCTCGATTAGGAAGTCTACATCTCGTTGATAGCCCTCTCCTCCTAATGGCAGCCTTTCCATAGGGGTGGCTCCATCTAACGGAGTAACTCTCTCTAACCGAAATCACATAACTAGGTGCAGCTAGGTCGTCGTCATTATAAACGCTATTTTCAAAACACAATTCTCAAAACACATATCTAAAACAATCTCTCAGAAAAAATCGAAACTAATGTCAAAACTCAATTGAAAACTTAGTACTTATAATCATAAGTCTAAATCCAAATCAAATCCAAATAGAATACATATAAATATCAAAATCTTCCAAAAACTCAAATTTCAAAACCATGCTTTACAATATATCAAGATTAGTCAAAACTAATTCCCGGAACATATCAAAAATAAAAATTATCATAACAAAGTCTTTTCAAGAACATATCAATACAAGAACATATCAATACTAGTGCACACAAAGTCTTTTCAAGAACATATCAATACTAGTGCACACAATATGTGCAATCAAATCGCCATTCAAAATCCAATACTTTATAAATCATGAACTGGGCGAGACCCAATTGGGTTTGACCTGCACCACTGGGCAAAAGGTGATAAACTCTGTCCTGTGGTTCTTCAATTTGATTGTAGGAACAAGGTGATAAACTCGCCACCAAAGCAAAAGGAAAATTATAAGAAATCAACTATACATTAAAAAGTCAGCAAAAACAAAATTGAAGATTTACCCCGCCAAAGGTTATTACACCTTTGGTCTAAGCGGCAACACCCTTGGCTGACACTGGGGAATGAAAATTCAACAACCCCGCCAAAGGTTATTACACCTTTGGTCCAAGCGGCAACACCCTTGACTAATAAAGTCAACCCTTAAATTGGCTCTGAACTTAAATAAAGTCAACCCTCAAATGGACTCTGAACTTAAATAAAGTTAACCCTCAAGTGGGCTCTGAACTCAAATAAAGTCAACCCTTAAGTGGACCCTGATCTTATAAGAACTCAACTACGTGTGATCTTTGAACACAAATTCATGAAATAGCATAAAATGAAAATACAACAACCCCGCCAAAAGATAGTATGCCTATGGTCCAAGCGATTGATGCCCTTGGCTGACACTAGGGAATAAAGGTCAATTTACCCCGCTAAAGCGGGATATGCCCGCAAAGGGATCAACAAATTTATCTTAAGTAATGAAATTTTTTCACCTAAAGTGTGATGCAAATAAATTACAGAAATAATATGTTATAATAAGCAAGACAACTTTTACCCACTATAAAGCATCACCAAATACATTATCAAGGCGAGAAACCATCATTTAATTAAGGCAAGAAGTCATCCATAGTCAAACGGCCTCATGCATGTCGTTATTAACCATAACGGCAAACAGTTGATATTGATAAAGATGAGGCGAACGTATCATCGCATGGCAAGGTCCGCTGTGACCAATAACTATTTTCAATAGAAAAAAGAGGTACGACTTATTCGAAAGAAAGGACTACATCAATTCTAGAAGCAAAATAGCACGAGTCAAAACACGAATTACTCGACAAACAAAATGAACAACAAGTAGCGAACTACTCTAGCCTATGAATCTTAAGTGTTATATTCTCTATAGAAAATAGCACTTGGTGGCTGTGAACTGGGCGACCCGCACTATTGGGCAAAAGACCTACTAGATGAGAGTGAACCAAGTCATTATTATGTATATGGCACCAAGAAAATTGATCGCGATTTAGTATAACTAAAGGATTTGTGACTGCAAGTGCACAATCGTATCGCGTAGCTTTAAAAAGATATCGAACCCAAAGGACCAATGTCTATAGTACCGTTATCTAGAGTTACTATGTAAATCTAAGGCTAATAATTAAATTAAAGGGTTTTAATGGAGAAAAATAAACAAAGTAAATTAATTATAATAAAAAACTAGGATGTGATTTAGGTTGCTTCATAGGGTTCAGTACTTAATTCGTGCTAAAAAAATAGTTCGTTTTCACAAAACTATATTGATTTAAATAAACTAATCTCACACTCTCGTTCTCATGATTAGAATCATATTTTATAAAGCCATGATTAACTCTCGCCCTCTCATGTGTTTACAAATACTTTTTGAAAATAAAATATAGTTTAATTAATTCTAAAGAGCTCTCGCGGTGTTTAGAATTAATGTTCAATTTTTACTATCTGGTGCAAACCTCACCCTCTCGGTCTGTTGGTCTATACCTTAGTTAATTTTCACTCTCGTGCAAAATTATATTATTAAGTTTTAAAAATTGATACAAAAAACTCATTAAATTTGAGAACACAAATTAATTACCGAACCCCATTAGCTTCCTACTTCACATCTCAGTTTAATAAATTTAGCTAGACATGAAATAGTAAACAAACAAACCAAAACAGTAACTTAAATAAGACATAATAATTAAACAAATAAATAAACGCATAAAAACCTGGAAAATAGAAATCTGAAAAACTGGAATTAAACTTATTGGAATTAACCGATACGAAATTCTTGACCAGAATATGTAATTAAAATTCGTAACAGATTTCCGGTGTGGAAATACCGTTACAGTTTATTAAACAGAAAATATAAACTGACTGAAAAGTAAGAGAAAAGGCCGAGAGAAAATCTGATTTTGAGTCTTCTATTTATAGAAGAATTTTTGTCTTCTACGATCCTAAAAAGAAGAATTTTTGAGTCTTCTTTTGATATCATCCAATAGCCGTACGATAAGGATGACAAAACTGATCGTGCACTGCAGAAGTAAACCAGAATTCTGTGGCGGGCGCCACAGAGTTGGTGGCGGGCGCCACTGAACTGGTGGCGGGCGCCACAGAATTGGTGGCGGGCGCCACCAGCATGATTGCTGGGCTTTGCTGATTTTGGCTAATTGCACCTCTTTTTGCTCCGTTTTTAACACTTTTTGCTCAATTCTCTTCTCCGACCTATTTTATTCAACAATACTGAAAAGGAAACAAATACCAACATAAAAAGAGACAAAAGAAATAAAAACATATGAAAATGCAACTAAAGTTCATGTAAATTAAGCTAAAAATACGATATGATTTCGTGTCATCAAAAATAGGAGCACATGGGAGGACTCATTCTCCCATTCTCCCTGTTGCGGGGATTTTGGGTTTTCCACCACTACATTGACCTTTCATTTCCAAAGAGGGGAAAGTGTCAAAAACCGTTTTAAAAGAGAGATTCTAAGCTCGAGGGTTAATTACGCCAAGGGAAGGTATTAGCATCCTAAACGTCCATGGTACTCCATGGTAACCTATAATTTATTACTTTTTATTGTTTTTAATGTGTTTAAGAAAATGAGGGAGAAGTTGTAAGAAATGGAGGGAGAAGTTGTATAGAGAAAAAGTGTGTACGTGGAGATTAGATTGAGAAAAGAAAGTTATGACAAAGAATAATAAATTTAGTTTAAACCTAAACTAATCGTGTGACTAATTTGGTATTGGACTAAAGAAATTGTATTAAGAGAGAGAAGAAGTTGTTTATCTATTTTTCTATTTTTTCTAAAGAAATTACTATCGCGTCTCTTTGGAAATGAAATTCATTTTTTTCTTGGTTTTTTAGCGTTGTGTATGACGTGTCAAAAGCGTTAAAGTCCTACACTATTACAGCCAAATCAAATAATTATTACAATCATATCGAATCAAATGAAAAAAATAATAAAAGGCAATCAAAATGCAAGCGGAGAAATAAACATGAGTTTAAGCTCAATAAGCTTAAATTAAGCTATTGTCCCAAACAAACACTTATTGAATAAGCTAGTACTAACAAATAATTAAAATAAGCAATTAAAGAAAATGAAGTTAAAATAAGAAATCTCATTAAATTTGGACTCAATAAGCTTAAATAAGCTATTGTCCCAAAATCACTTATTCAAATAAGCTAAAAAAAAAAAGATAATAATAAATGCATGCAAATGAATGAAGTGAGCAAAGGGGGTGCAAACCTGAAATAGGTGCAGCAAATAATAAGAATCAGAAATCAGCAAGAAATAAGCCCAAAGCCCAATTGAAGTCCCAGCCAGGGGGGTGCAGCAAGAAATCCGCGCGCAGCAAGCAGTAATCAAGCTAATGGACCTTCCAGCCCAATAAAAAAGAACAGATCCAAGCTTCACATAAATGGATCGGACCGGGTCAATCTTGACTAGAAGACAAATGGGGGCGCGAAGCGAAAAACGGGGGGGGGGGGGGGGGCGCTGAGTAAATATTTGACCCAACCAGAGGATGACACGTGGTGGGGGAAGAGGTCTTCTTCTTCAACCTCAAAAAATTACAGAAACGCGTCCGCCGCCGTCGTACTCACCAGACATTCGCCTGATCCAATTCTGATCTTCAAATCGTGCAGATGAGGGGTCCATCCCACTCGGTTTTCAGCGTAGATCTTGAATCTAATGTTCGATTATTGAAACGAGACATGTATCGTCTGAAACGAGTATAAAACCGACGGGAACCTCAAACGGTAACTCACAATTCCAGCGAGATTTGGACAAAATTGACGAATAGAAACGTTTCAGAACATCAACACGATCACAAAACTAACACAAACACACGAAATAATGGCTTGAAATGGATCAAAACTGTTACTATGTTTTTCAGGCGAAAGGGGTTTCGGACATGGGGGTTTGTGGTGGTTTGTAGTACGTTTTAGATGAAAATAATGACGAATTCGTGTTCAGGAGATGATTTAGAAGCTAATGGTGTAATTGGTTTTTGAGTTGGATGAGTTTTGAAAAATGGGTGTGGTGGTTGTGGTTTTCCGGCGACCGGAGGTGATTTTCCGGCGCTGGAATTTGTTTTTCTGATAAGATGTGATTGTTCTCTGATTTTTTGATGTTGGGAATTATGAACAATCGATTTTTAATGATTGAGTGATGTGAGATTTGTATTTATAAGAGAAAATTAGAGTAAATGGTATTTGTTTAATATTGTGTAGAAAAATGGTAAATAAAAATAAATGGTAAATGAAAATGAAATAGAGATGATGAGGTGGAGTGGTATGATTTTTACTATTTTTTGTAAACTTTGAGATAAAAAAAAGTGAAGATGAAATAAGTTGAAATCAAATGTGATAAAACTTAAATCTTTTTCATATTTTGAAATATATGGTAATAAAATATAAAATACGCATAAAATAAGAAAAAAAACTATTTTTTGATATTTTTGAACTTTTACGCTAAAATGCGAACTATTTATAATAAGTGAAAAAAAAGATGAAATATTTAAAAATAAAAGAAAATTTAAGAAAAATGATAAAAATATGAAAAATGAACGAAAGATGCATGAAAAAGGAATTAAATATTTTTTGTATATTTTTATGCAAGAAATCCAAAATTGGATTTGTAGGTCCAAAATTGGGGTATTACACTCCCCACTTTCCCCTATATTCTCTCCATGATACTCCACCTATTCTATCTCTTTATATGAGAAGAATAATAGAATTACATTATTACGTTCTTTTCTTCTCCAAAAACTCAATTCTCTACCAAAAAACACTGTCTTCTCCATCATAAAAAATCACCAGAACTATGTTGGTCTGATTCTCTAATCGCTTAGAGATACGTAGGAGCAGGATTCCCCTGTCGAGCTATAATCAAAACACAACTTTCGTACCCTACCAAAAATCTCTGGAACAAATCATAAGTAAATCCGAATCCAAACCGAATACATATTAATATCAAATAATTCTCCAAAATATATCTCAAAAGTCAAAACCATATTTCTCATTAACTCAAAACTAATGTCATAGTATATGCAAACAAATCTAATTTCAAATCTTATACTCAATAAATCATCGTCAAATCCAAATAGAAACGATATTAATAGTGATGATTTTAAAACTAAAGTATCCATGACAAGTAAAATTTTCAAACGGTGTGTTTCCCGTTTTGATAAATACTTAAACATATGAAATAAGCAAAATATCAATAATAACGATAATTAAAATATATGATAATGGTCGTTATCAACTCACAAATATGACGAGTCAACTGCGTTTCTAGCTAGCAACGCCTTTCAAAATAACCCTTAGAGAAATTCTGACATAATCTGAACATCATACATTCATTCCAGCTCTTGTCAAAACCTATTTAAGATCACATTACCAATAAACAAAAGAATAAGATAAAACCCCCAAATTTCTTAGACTTAGGATTTGAAAAGGACTCAAGGAAATCTAAGATTATACCATTTATACTAGTTCTCTAATCATCCATACTAGATATCATCACTAAATTTCATGAATATTACCTCAAAGAGTCTCAAAATAGATGGGTATTCTTCTCCTTCTCTCAAAGCACTAACTTCAACTCTAAAATTTTACCCAAAATGACTTGTACTATGAAATAGCTTTGCTTCTGTCAAAAAATAAATGAAATAGCTTTGCTTATATGTGTAATTTATATCTTATGGGTGTTTCATTTGTGGAAGAAAATTGATAATTGATCATTTGAAAGGAAAAATAATGGAAGAAGGAAGTGGTGGAGATGAAGGAATGGAAGAAGGTCCGAGAGAGTGGTGTGGGTGGAATATGAGAAAATAAAATTAAAATGAGTTATATATGTTGTTGTTATGTTTAAAATAATATATTGATTTTTTTTCTCTAAAGTGAAAAGGTGCGTTTCACGTGATGTGTCTAATTTTAATTGGACCGTGATAGAAGAGTGTGTTAGAGAGTGTGACCATAACATTTCTCTAATAACCAAAGAATTATTTTTTTAATATGTAAAAAATGATACTCATATATCTCAAAAATGTTGAATTTACACTATCCACTATTTTTTTATACATCAGAAAGATAAATTGCTCCCATCAAGATTTGATCTCTGGACTTCCTCCAATCCAATTCATATGTCCCTCAACTCTTACCACTTGAGCTATCCTACGGAGACTACCCTATTCACTATTATTGATGAATACTAATTAATAGTATTAATTTACACTTGTTTTTTTTTTAAACAAAACAAGAAATTATAAATCGACAGACACAAAAAGAAAAGGAACATAAGTTTGAACAACAATCATGGACGTCCGACCCAGCAATTTCAAAATTATTTTTATAGTATATAAAACAAAAGACTAAATTTTTTTGGTACATGGCAAAACAGGGTGTTAAAAACCAGGCCGGTCAAACCATAAATCGAAGGTCACTGGTAAAAAAAAAACTAATATATCATGTTTATACCTGAGAATTAAGAAGAACACAATCTATTGAGAAGACCACTTTAGGGTTCATTGGATCAACGACTAACCATTTTCTGACAACTCGGACATCACAACTAGTATAATCTTGTGTCTTCATTGCTGAAGGAAAATATTTGGTTGGATTTAAAATATTTTTTTATATTTTTTTGTGTGGTGTGGAATGAAGTTGTTCAATGAACACTTTTTGTATATATAAATATGTTTTAACTTGGTTGTTGTTGTGCTAGAGTGAAAACAAAGTAGTTGTTATCCGTAAAATATTTTCATTTTGTTGTTATCCATAATTTGCTTAATTCTAAAAAAATTCTATAAAATATTATAAAAATTGAATTATTATTGTCAATGAGAATCAAACAACAAACTTTAGTGTTTTTTTTGAACTAAATGATAACGACGCTTCATGAGACTTTCACAGAAGCTCTGCTAGGGTTTCACCCCTTTATGCCTCCACTGCTGCTAGCCGTCCCTGCCTACTGCCGCCGCCATCACCCTCGGTCCCTTCCGTAATCGTGTTCCTGTCATGTCCTTCATCCCAAATCGAAATCTCCTGTCTATTGTAATCGCTCTTGATCTCTGCCTAGTCGTTTATGATCGACGATTTGTGTATCAAAAGATTCGATTGACTGCAAGTGCACAGTCTCGTCGTTGAGTTTTAAAAAAGATATCGAACCACAGGGACCAACAGTTGAACTACCGTAATCCGTTGTCACGGTGTAAATCTAAGGCTAGTAATTTCTAGGGGTTTGTTTAGAATTAAGAATTAAAAGAAATTAAATTAAGAATTTAATTAATTAATAAAAGCGGGATATCGGTATGTAACTTAATTAACCATCGGGAATTTAATAAATCAATAGCGCGCGAAAAAGGGTTTATTTTTCAGAAGAACTTTCTCAATTTAAAGGTCTAAACCTCACACTCTCGTTTTGTTGATAAAAACCATACTTTTTCTAAGCTAGGAGTTTTACTGTCACTTTTCTACCACCTTAGCTTCGAAAGTATATTTTGAAAATCAATTAGTTCTAATTAATCCTAACGTGGCTCTCGCTCGTTCAAAGATTAATATCAAATTCCTACTATCTAGTTAAAACCTCAAACTCTCGCTCTATTGATTTTAACCTTAGTTGCTTTCTTTTACTCTCGTTCAAAAGCTTTGAATTAAATTAGGAATTTGAATCATAAAAATAGTTTAATAAATGCGCGCGCTAAATCATTATTAAATCCCCTTCGGAGAATTAGTTTACATACCGATATCTAAGAAATTTAGCTAGACATATTAAAGAAATTAAATAAGCAAAAACAGAAAATTAATTTAAACATAATTAAATAAAAACATTAAATAAAAACCTGGAATAAAATGCTGAATAAACTTGATATAAATAATCGGTACAGAATTCTTGACAAGAAACTGAAAACAAAACTGAAAACGGATTCCCGGTGTGGAAATACTGCTACAGTTACTGTAACTAGAAATATAAACTGACTAAAAGAAATAAAATTAAGGCGTGATCGGATCTGAGATTTTGGTTTCTATTTATAGGAGAATTTTGGATTCTACGATCCACAAATTAAGGAAAGATAAGCTCTCTTTTGATTTTATCCGATAGCCATCCGATTAGGAACAGAAAACGGATTAGACGAATGCCTCTTCCCCACGTCACGCAAATTCAGTTTCAGTGGGCTTTCCTCATTTGGTGGCGCTCGCCACCCATTGTGTGGCGCTCACCACTTTGGGCTGCATTGGGTGGCACTCGCCACCACCATAGTGGCGCTCGCCACTGGGCTTAATTGGGCCAATGCTCATTTTTGCCCGGCTCCTTTGTGGGCTGCGCGAATTTGGGTTTTGCACCCCCTTTTTGCTCCGTTTTTGACACTTTTTTCTCAATTCTCTTCTCCGACCTATTTTATTCAACAAAAGTAAAAACAAATCAAAAGCTAACATAAAAAGACATAAATGAAATAAATACATGTGCAAATGCAACTAAAATTCGCCTAAATTAAGCTAAAAATACGATATGATTTCGTGTCATCAAATTCCCCCACACTTGAACCATTGCTTGTCCTCAAGCATGAAAGAATAGTGAATCGCATGGTATAAGTAAAAACACATGACACGATCATCTTACTCGTACGTGGTTGCCGGCTAAACCATGAAAATCAGGTAACAGTGCAAATAACAAGAATACTGTGATGACACAAGAGATTCCCGTTATGTGAAAACAGACGTGAAGCATTTCCTCTTGACTCTACCTTTCACCTAAGTTTCATTCCCCCTTTTCATTCTAGCGCAATCACATTAAGCCCGTTATCTTGTACACGCCCATGGTAGGAATCCTGTTAGTGATTATGATCATCATATAGCGAGGGGTGCTGATAACATAAGTTTGGTAACCCCTATTTGCTTTGCCCACTTCGCAGTTGCGGGGGATCGGATCGTAACCCGCCCTACCAAGTTCAGAATCAGACACCTCTGAACCAACTACTAATGAGTTTCTATAGTATGGTATTTTTTCCTTCTCATGTTTCAACATTTGCTGAATTTTCATCAATTATTTCAAGGAATCAACCAATAGTATTCATAACATTTATAATCAAAATCATAGGTTGTGCCTTGAGATGGTGCCGACTGCTAGATAAACTACTAAGGGTTCATTAAAACTCGGGTTCAAAGCTTTGTCAAAACTAGTACTCAAATCAGTTCTACACACTTCAGGGAATCTAGGGTGTTAAAATGGTATTGATTTTATCTAACCGTAACCCAAATTCCACAAAATAGCCTAGATAATGCAAACAACCTATATACTTTCAGACAATCAACATCAAGCATCAGAACTCAACACTTGCTTTTCACAAGAAAATTTTTGGTATGGCTCAAGAAATGGGAAAATCAGACGATATCAAAACCAACACGCAAAGTCAACTCAATCTAGGTGAACTAACCTAAGGTTTTATTATGCATGCAAAACTAAATGACTGTAAGTAAAGGAAAGCGATAAAGCTTCCTCCCCACACTTAAATCGAGCATTGTCCCCAATGCAACGACTGAAGGTGAGCTTGGAAGGGTACAACCTGAGTAGCGAAGCTTTCACAACTGTAAAGTCATCGAGCGTGCTATCTCTTTATTACCTGCAAAATAAAATGAACTAAAAAGGAAAACATTAAATTCAAAATCAGCGGGTTGCCTCCCACCAAGCACTTTGTTTAAAGTCGGTTAGCTCGACTTCAAAGACGGTGACTTAGTTCACGTGACAGCGGACAGGGCGGATAGGTTAAAATTTGCAAGATTAATGTCACTATCCCTAAGGTTGTAATGTTTCAACCGCTGCCCATTAACTGTGAATGTATCACCAGAGTCACTCTTTATTTCAATCGCCCCATGAGGATATGTCTTAGAAATTGTAAAGGGGCCTGACCACTTGGAGCGAAGTTTTCCGGGAAAGAGTTTAAGTCTTGAATTGAAAAGAAGTACTAACTGTCCTACCTTAAACTCTCTCCTAGATAGACGCTTGTCATGCCATTTCACTACAACATTTATGCTCTCTGGCAACACTTTTTTAAGCAACATGCGAAAATTGTTGCCTAAAAATGACATAGGCGACAATTTTTGGTTGTTGCCAAGTCTTTTATTGCATCGCCATATAAACGTTCCCTAAAATACAACAGGGGACGATTTTCACGTGTAACCTTAGGTACATGTTGGCAACAGCGTGTAAGTGTCCCCTAACCTATCTTTGGGAACAATTTTTAAATGTTGCTTTATTTTGAACAAGAGGCTACATTTATAAAAGTTGTTGTATAAATTAATTAATAACGTATTTCTATATAATGTTAGAAATGAATATGATAATTAATTTAATAATATATATATATATATTATATATATGTCTTGTGAATATAACTAGATTAATTGGTAGGTACATGAGTATATCAAATTATATATGTATGAGATGAAGTATCAATCTTAAAATAAAAAATTAAATTCGTGTTTATACAAAATAAAATTTGTGCTCCTTTGTCCAAAAGTCCTAATTCAATTAACAGAAAATATCAAAATTATTAGATCGGACGTCTATGAACTGGGTTCAAACCGCGGTCATTCTACTTGTGTGTGTGAGTTTATTGGTGGCTTTGTCATCTCGTCTATGTATTAAAAAAAAATTGTGCTCCCTCCGTTTTTAAATGAAAGAAATAAAATATGAATTTATTAGAATTTTCCATCTTCTTTTTTTTATGATAATAATTTTTTTTTCACCTAGTAATTATTATCAGAGGGTAAAATTGAAATATAAATTGTAAATGTCAATCATTTTAAGTCAAAATATTTTTGTAAATCAATTATTTTATGTTCACCAAAAAAAAAACAATTATTTTAGAATTGATGAAATATTTTAAAATAGAGAGTACCAAATTAAAAAGGGTATATTTGGCATGAGGCTTGTTCCTCTTTTTTGTGGTTCTATCGGCTGGTCTGTACTCCTTGTATTGGCTTTGCTCATTAATAAAACCTTTGCAGTTCAAAAAAATAAAATAAAAGGGTAAGTGTTAGTCTTCTTACAGCAGACATAGCATATGTGTAGTACCCGGCGCAAAAAATATACAGATATGCAATGATAGAATGCAATGCACAAATGTAAACAATGAAGCCGCCACCAACTTTTATTTATCCCGTGAGGGGAAAGGAAAATAATGATAAAACCTTGAAAAAGATCGGGTTCGGGAGTTGGTTACATGAGGGGAAGACGTTAACACCCCCTCATATCCGTTGTACTCAACGGGAACCATTTGAGGAATTTTGGTTTGCATAAACAGAGATAACCGCATAAAAAGAAATAAATTACCGCATATTAAACTGAAAAGGAAAAAAAAAAGTTTTTATTATTTGGTTTGACGAGAGAGGCTCTCGCTCCTACGTATCCCCCAAGTACAATGAGGAAGTCAAAGCTCACGTAGTTCTTCCTGAAAAGAAAGATTTGTGTGTTGGTTGCTTTTAGTGAACGATGCTTAGGTCGCATTCCACTGATACAACATTATGCTTGTATGCTCACTTCGGAGGCTTAAGCGTTTGTCTGTAGCAGGGGAATGGATAAAGCACTATCCGTTTAGGAAAACAGTTGAAAAGAGATTTGACTGCGCAAGAGCAGTGGAAAAGAGTTGACTGCACGGAGGCAGGAAAAAGAATTGAAGTGAGTTGAGTATCTTTTAGGATTTTTTTTGAGATTGTTCAGTTGAATGAGAATTGAACACCATCCGGTCATACGTCACAGACTGTTCAATTCGAGCCGAACGGGACATACGTCGCATTCCCTCCTTTTCATTCAAATATTTAAAGTTAATTAATTAAAGTGAGAATAGTCCACCATCCGGGACATACGTCACAGACTGTCCTATTCGAATCAAGCGGACATACGTCACACTCTCTCCTTTTCGCTTTAATTAACTAAACTGAGCTTCATTAATTAAAATGAGAATAGTCCACCATCCGGGACATACGTCACAGACTGTCCTATTCGAATCAAGCGGACATACGTCACACTCCCTCCATTTCACTTTATTTAAGAAGAAACAAAGTTCAAAAACCAAGTTCAGACAGATCACAGTTCAACCTTCAGGCGGTTAAAAATTGAGAAATAATAAAGTAACATTGTACAAATGATAAATAAATTTATCGAAGGATAAATAAATTTATCGAAAGATAAATAAATTTATCGAAGGATAAACAATTTATCGAAAGATAAATAAATTTATCGAAGGATAAATAAATTCATCGTCAATAAATACATTCAACGTTGCAACAGGGGGTGCAAACCTGAAATCAGGTGTGCAATCAGCAAACACAACTCTGAAAATTGGGCCCAAAGCCCAATCTCACATTCAGCCTAGAGGGGTTGATGACACGAAATCATATCGTATTTTTAGCTTAATTTAAGTGAACTTTAGGTGCATTTTCATACGTATTTATTTCTTTCATGTGCTTTTATGTTGTTATTTGATTTGTTTTTACTTTTGTTAAATAAAATAGGCCGGAGAAGAGAATTGAGCAAAAAGTGTCAAAAACGGAGCAAAAAGGGGGTGCAAAGCCCAAATTCGCGCAGCCCACGAAGGAGCACAGCAAAAATGGGCATTGGCCCATTTTTGCACAGTGGCGAGCGCCACAGTGGGGGTGGCGAGCGCCACCAATTGAAAGCCCAGTGGCGAGCGCCACAGAATGGGTGGCGAGCGCCACCCAGTGAGAAACTGAATTTGCGTGACGTGGGGAAGAAGTGCACGTCTGATCCGTTTTCTGTTCCTAATCGGATGGCAATCGGATGAGATAAAAAATGAAGCTTATCCTCCCTCCTTTTGTGGATCGTACTAGCCAATCCCCTCCTATAAATAGCAAGCTCATTTCTCAGATTTTTCTACGCCTTATTTCCTTTTCTTTCAGTCAGTTTATATTTCCCGCTTTGTAAACTGTGTCGGTATTTCCACACCGGGAATCCGATTTCAGATCCGTTTTCAATTTCCTGTCAAGAATTCTGTACCGCTTATTGATGTCAAGTTTATTCAGCCTTTTATTCCAGGTTTTTATTTAATGTTTTTATTTAATTATTTATTTATGTTTAATTTAATTTTCTGTTCTTCTTTGTTTAATTTCTTAATCATGTCTAGCTAAATTTCCTAGATATCGGTATGTAAACTAATTCTCCGAAGGGGATTTAATAATGATTTAGCGCGCGCATTTATTAAACTATTTTTCTGATTCAAATTCCTAATTTAATTCAAAGCTTTTGAACGAGAGTAAAAGAAAGCAACTAAGGTTAAAATCAATAGAGCGAGAGTTTGAGGTTTTAACTAGATAGTAGGAATTTGATATTAATCTTTGAACGAGCGAGAGCCACGTTAGGATTAATTAGAACTCATTGATTTTCAAAATATACTTTCGAAGCCAAGGTGGTAGAAAAGTGACAGTAAAACTCCTGGCTTAGAAAGTATGGTTTTTATCAACAAAACGAGAGTGTGAGGTTTAGACCTTTAAATTGAGAAAGTTCTTCTGAAAAATAAACCCTTTTTCGCGCGCTATTGATTTAATAAATCCCCGATGGTTAATTAAGTTACATACCGATATCCGCTTTCATTAATTAATTAATTTCTTTAATTAAATTTCTTTAATTTTAAATTCTAAAATTCTAAACAAACCACTATCTGATAGCCTTAGATTTACACCGTGACAACGGACTACGGTAGCTCAACTATTGGTCCCTGTGGATTCGATATCTTTTAAAACTACACGACGAGACTGTGCACTTGCGGTCAATCAAATCTATTGATACACAAATCGTCGATCAAGTTTTTGGCGCCGTTGCCGGGGACCAATTTAGTCGATATTGTAACTCCGTCGTTACAACGTAGAGACTAAGGCAACCTTTATTTTTCTGTCAAAAATTCAAAAAAAAAAATAATAATAAAAAAAATTACCCTTTTGGCTTGTCGATTGTATGCCAAGTACCCGCTCTAATAGCAAAGAATTAGAAACTCCAGTCGACAACCCAGAGCGTCTACTAAGTGTAAGACGCCGAATTGAACAGTTCCGGGAAAGATACATAGTACCCCAAAGTCAAATCATCTTTCCCGAAACAGACGAAGACTCGGAACAATCCGAAGAGGAATTAGAAATGGAAATAGGTCCTCAAAACCGCCCTCTGAAGTACTATGCTACCCCTACAGATGCTGAACCGCATAACAGCATTGTTGCCCCTGCGATAGAGGCCAACAATTTTGAGCTTAAACCTTCCCTACTCTCAGCAGTTCAGCAAAGCCAGTTCTCGGGTGGTCCTTCAGAAGACCCTAATCTCCACCTCTCTGTCTTCTTACAATACGCCGATACAGTGAAAGCTAATGGCGTAAGTCCCGAAGCGATAAGGCTTCGTCTCTTCCCTTTCTCTCTAAGAGATCGAGCCCGTGCTTGGCTCCAGTCCCTACCTTCCAACTCCGTCACTACATGGGAAGGATTGAAGAAAGTCTTTCTGGCTAGGTATTTCCCACCTAGTAAGACTGCTATGCTAAGAGCACAAATCAATGGATTTAAGCAGAAAGACAACGAATCTCTTTATGAAGCATGGGAGAGATTTAAGGACATGTTGAGGCTCTGTCCACATCATGGTTTGGAGGAGTGGCTAATTATCCACACCTTCTATAATGGTCTCCTGTACAATACAAGGATGACCATAGACGCTGCCGCGGGTGGCGCCCTCATGGACAAGCCTTACACTGATGCCTATCAGCTCATTGAGAGCATGGCTCAGAATCACTACCAGTGGGGAGGCGAAAGAACCCCCTCAGAAAAACCTCTATCAAGAGGAGGAATGCATGAGATAAGCGGCCTTGACCACGTCAGTGCCAAGGTTGATGCACTCACTCTGAAATTAGACAGCTTACTCAATGCTCCTGCTGCTACCGTAGCAGCAACCGTCTCTAGTTGTGAAAAATGTGGCGCCCCAGGGCATGCTGCAGTTGAATGCCAACTCTTGGCCGGAACTCCTTCCGATCAAGTAAACTACGCCCAAGGAGGCCCATATTCCAACAACTACAACTCAGCTTGGAAAAACAGCCCCTATCTCTCATACAAGAACAACAATGCGTTGTACCCACCTAGACAAGGCCAATCCTCTGTGTTGGAACAAAGGATGTTCAGAATCTGACTCTTAGTGTTTTGATGATAACAAAGTATTAATGAACAATAGGGTATTTTAATGTTTAATTTTTAAGTGTGCAGATTAATTTATTATGTTGATTGAACTAAGCTCTGAAACAAAGCATTAGCATGGATATCAGAAGCATGGACATCAGAAGCTAAGATATCAGAAGCTAAGATATCAGAAGCTAAGATATCAGAAGAAAAGCTAATCAGAAGCAAGTCATCTCAGAAGCTATGTTGAATCAGAAGCAACGCATTGAGAAGACCAACAGTTTCAGAAGCTGAAGACTCAGAAGCATATGTCAAATACATAGGCTCTGAATGACAAGCCAGGAATGTCAGTGTTAACTGATAGTGATTCAATGATTGGAAATCATTTGAATTAAAGGCTGTGATTGATTGATACATCATAGTACTACAACCTTATCATCAAGGATTGTGACGTTAGTACTATTTTACTCCATAAGGACGAATATTCTCAAGAAAAAGGAATAACAGGATAAGCATTACCAGAATTGGCAAATGTTCCATGTTACCTTGTCCTTTTCACAGCTGGCTTGAAAATGACCTCTGCAACGGTCATTATCTTCAAACGTCTCTATTTCTTCTTCACATATAAATAGAGAAAATCTCTTTGAAGATTAAGGTTACAACATATAACAACAACGTACGCACTGATACAACTTTACTCCTTTACATAAGACTGAAAGCACTGCTTCTGAAACTATTTTCTGTTGTGCTTCTGACACTCTGTTTTTCTATTTCATTAGGAATTCTGTGTTAGAGTCTTAAGAGTCTTGAGTTGTAATCTTAAGAAAACTCTTGATTTTATAATCAAGTGTTTATCACTTTCTATCTTATTTCTTTTATATTAGGAAGCCTCTTGCAAGTGTGCTTGAGCAAGTAGGAAGTCTCTTACTAGTGTGTTTGAGCATTGTAATAGTCTAGGTGATTATAGTAAAATCCCTTGGAAGTGCAAGGGGACTGGACTACTCTCGTTTTGTGAGAGGAACCAGTATAAAATTGCTTGTCTCGTCTCTCTCTCTATCCTTACTCTTTTGTGTGAGTGTGTTAATTGTGTTTATTTATCCGCTGGTGCTTCTGATAAGCTTCAGAACTTAGCAGAAGTTTTCAAAATACCAAAACACAATTCAACCCCCCCTTCTTGTGTTTTTCACACCTTCACTCTGGTCCACCAGGTTTTCAGAAAGCTCCAGTGCTAAATCAAGAAAACTCTGGGAAGTCTAGCCTTGACGCCATGTTTGAAACCTTCATGGCGTCCCAAATGCAAACTAACGAGGGGATGAAGAATCAAAACCTGCATTTCGCCAAGATGTTCGAGCAATTGAACAGTAAAGTTGATGTTTTGACCACCCATCATAAGATACTAGAAACTCAAGTTGCACAGGTGGCTCAACAGCAATCATCCATGTCTGCTCCTGCAGGAACATTTCCTGGCCAACCTCAGCCCAATCCTAAAGCCCATGTAAAGGCTGTAACACTGCGAAGTGGAACACAGTATGATGAACCAGTTGACCCTAGGATTGAGAGGCCTGCCATGCAGCAAAAGCCAGATGAACCAGCTGAGATAGAAAGTGAACCCAAAGGGAAAGAAGGAAATGGCGTCGAGGCAAAAGAAAAGGAAACACCCTATGTGCCTCCGCCACCCTACAAACCACCCATTCCTTATCCTCAAAGGTTGGAAAAGACCAAAAGCATGGGGCAATTCAAGAAATTTGTGGAGCTTCTCAAGCAATTGAATATCACCATCCCGTTCACTGAAGCTATCACACAAATGCCCGCATATGCTAAGTTTCTCAAGGAGATCCTGACCAACAAAAAGAGGATTGAGGATAACGAAACTGTTACACTCACCGCCGAGTGTAGTGCTATCCTTCAAAACAATATGCCCCCTAAACTCAAGGATCCAGGAAGTTTCTCCATCCCCTGCGTCATTGGGAAGTTTGTTATTGACAAAGCCCTATGTGATTTAGGTGCTAGCATTAGTTTGATGCCCATGACCATATGTGAGAGACTCAAGCTAGGCGAGCTAAGACCCACCAGAATGTCCATTCAGTTTGCCGACCGTTCGGTCAAGATGCCTATAGGAGTCTAAGAAAATGTGCCAGTGCGTGTAGGTCAGTTCTTTATTCCAACCGACTTCATAGTCATGGATATTAAGGAAGACTCTAACACACCTATCATTTTAGGAAGGCCATTCCTCGCTACAGCCGGTGCGATAATTGACGTCAAAAAGGGAAAGCTCACCTTTGAAGTGGGAGATGAAAAAGTTGAATTCATTTTGACTCAATTCCTAAGCGCGCCTGCTATAGATGATACTTGCTATCTGCTTGACGTCATTGACGAATGCAGAAAGAAAATGGAGAATGATCAAACCATTTACACTGAAATTCTCACATCTTCTCCAACTCCTACTCTCGAAGTTCAGGATGACGAGCTCGGCGAATGCTTTGAGATTACACCAAACCCGACTCTGTCTCCTGATCAATCTTCTCTCGAACTAAAACCTCTACCTGAGAGTCTAAGGTATGAATTCCTTGATCAAGAGCTTAAGCGCCCAGTGATTGTGTGCGCCGATTTAGGACAATCAGAAACCAAAGAATTGCTAAAGGTCCTAAGAAAATTCCCAGCTGCTTTAGGATATAGCATATCTGATCTTAAAGGGATAAGTCCTTCTCTTTGCATGCACCGCATCTACCTCGAGGAAGATTGCAAAACCTCTCGAGAACCGCAAAGAAGGATAAACCCCATTCTCACTGAAGTAGTTAAAAAGGAAGTTGAAAAACTTCTGGATGCAGGAATAATATACCCGATCTCCGACAGTAAATGGGTCAGTCCCGTTCATGTCGTGCCTAAGAAAGGTGGAGTGACTGTAGTTACCAATGAGAAAGGAGAGTCTGTAGCACAAAGAGTCGTAACGGGTAGTAGAATGTGCATTGACTATAGGAAACTCAACAAAGCCACACGCAAGGATCATTTCCCTTTGCCCTTCATTGATCAAATGCTTGAGCGTCTGGCTAATCATTCCTACTTCTGCTATCTAGATGGTTATTCGGGATTCTTCCAGATTCCCATTCATCCCGATGACCAAGAGAAAACGACCTTCACTTGTCCTTTTGGTACATTTGCATATAGGCGAATGCCATTTGGATTGTGTAATGCCCCCGCTACTTTCCAAAGATGTATGCAAGCAATCTTCGCCGATTACATCAATGACATTATGGAGGTCTTCATGGATGATTTCTCCGTATGCGGGCAAAGTTTTGAAGGATGCTTGACAAACCTTGAGAAGGTACTAGAAAGATGTGAAAAAGTCAATCTTGTGCTCAATTGGGAAAAGTGCCATTTCATGGTTCGTCAAGGAATTGTTCTTGGACATATAGTGTCCAACAAAGGGATTGAGGTAGATAGAGCAAAAATTCAAGTTATAAAGAATCTACCGCCTCCCAAATCTGTGAGAGAAGTCCGAAGCTTTTTAGGACACGCCGGCTTCTATCGGCGATTCATTAAAGACTTCTCCAAAATCACAAAGCCGTTAACCGGGCTGCTAATGAAAGATGCCGAGTTCATTTTTGATGAGGAGTGCCTAACGACATTCAAGCAATTAAAGGCAGCTCTCATTTATGCCCCCATCATGCAGCCACCTGATTGGAATCTACCATTTGAGATCATGTGTGACGCTAGTGATTATGCTATAGGCGCAGTTCTAGGTCAAAGGAAGGATAAGAAGCTTCATGCCATCTACTATGCTAGTAGGACCTTAGACCCTGCGCAAATGAACTACGCCACCACCGAAAAAGAACTCCTGGCTGTTGTGTTCGCGGTTGACAAATTTCGTTCCTACCTAATAGGGGCCAAAATCATTGTCTATACAGATCATGCCGCAATTAGGTACCTAGTGAACAAAAAGGACGCCAAACCAAGGCTCCTAAGATGGATCTTGCACCTTCAAGAATTCGATTTAGAGATCCAAGACAAGAAAGGAATCGACAACACAGTCGCTGACCACTTGTCAAGAATGGAGGGAATGGTGCCCGAAACGGTACCCATAAATGATGACTTCCCATATGAGAGGCTCGTAGCCCTTATGGAGAGTGTCGCCTCCGAGTGCCCTTTGTTTCAAGACGACATCGAAGTCGTCAACTCTGTCTCCTCAAGAGACTCTTTGCCATGGTATGCTGATATTGTTAATTACTTAGCAGCAAGAGTCCTTCCTCCTGACTTAACTTACCAGCAAAAGAAGAAGTTCTTCAATGACCTAAAACATTACTATTGGGATGACCCTCTTCTTTTCAAGCGAGGTGCCGATGGAATCTTCCGTCGATGTGTCCCCGAAAATGAGGCGCAAAGCATTATCACTCATTGTCATTCTGCGCCCTATGGAGGACATGCAAGTACTTCCAAAACCTGTGCTAAGATCTTACAAGCAGGCCTCTTTTGGCCTACTCTTTGGAAAGATGTTCACGCTGCCATAAGGAGTTGTGATCAGTGCCAACGCGCTGGTGGCATCTCTAGGCACGATGAGATGCCTCAACAAGGCATCCTTGAAGTGGAAGTATTTGATGTTTGGGGGATAGATTTCATGGGACCATTCCCAACTTCTTTTGGGAACAAATACATACTTGCGGCTGTCGATTACGTGTCCAAATGGATCGAGGGTGTTGCCTCTCCAACTAATGACGCCAAAGTAGTAATTCGACTGTTCAAAAACCAGATCTTCCATAGGTTCGGTGTGCCGAGACTTGTCATCAGCGATGGTGGCTCCCATTTTATCTCTAGGATTTTCGAAAGACTGTTATCAAAATATGGGGTCCGACACCGTATAGCAACTCCCTACCACCCGCAAACAAGCGGACAAGTGGAAGTTTCTAATAGGGAGATCAAGCTCATCCTCGAAAAATCAGTTGCAACTTCTAGGAAGGATTGGTCCTTAAAGCTGAATGAGGCATTGTGGGCATATAGGACAGCCTATAAAACCCCAATCGGGACCACACCCTTCAAGCTCGTTTATGGCAAATCATGCCATCTGCCGGTGGAACTGGAACACAAAGCTTATTGGGCTATCAAAGCCCTCAATCTTGATTACACCACCGCCGGTAGGAAAAGGACCTTGGACATCCATGAGTTAGAAGAGCTTAGGTTGGACGCCTATGAGAATGCCAGAATCTACAAAGAAAGAACAAAGAAATGGCATGATAAGCGTCTATCTAGGAGAGAGTTTAAGGTAGGACAATTAGTACTACTTTTTAATTCAAGACTGAAACTTTTTCCTGGAAAACTGCGATCAAAGTGGTCAGGCCCCTTTACAATTTCTAAGACATATCCTCATGGGGCGATTGAGATAAAGAGTGACTCTGGTGATACATTCACAGTTAATGGGCAGCGGTTGAAACATTACAACCTTAAGGATAGTGACACCACACTTACAAATTTCAACCTATCCGCCCTGTCCGCTGTCACGTGAACTAAGTCACCATCTCTGAAGTCGAGCTAACCGACTTTAAACAAAGCGCTTGGTGGGAGGCAACCCGCTGATTTTGAATTTAATGTTTTTCTTTTTTTAGTTCATTTCATTTTGCAGGTAATAAAGAGCTAGCACGCTCGACGACTTTACAAGTTGTGAAAGCTTCGCTACTCAGGTTGTACCCTTCCAAGCTCACCTTTATTCGTTGCATTGGGGACAATGCTCGATTTAAGTGTGGGGGAGGAAGCTTTATCGCTTTTCCCTCTATTTTTCAGTCATTTAGTTTTGCATGCATAATAAAACCTTAGGTTAGTTCACTTAGATTGAGTTGATTTTGCCTGTTGGTCTTGTTATTGTCTGATTTGCCCGTTTCTTGAGCCATACCAAAATTTTCTTGTGAAAAGCTAAAGTATTGGGTTCTGATGCTTGATATTGGTTGTTTGAAAGTATATAGGCTGTTTGCACTATCTAGGCTATGTTGCGGAATTTAGGCAACGGTTAGATAAAATCAATACCGTTTTAACACCTTAGATTCCCTGAAGTGTGTAAAACTGATTTGAGTACTAATTTTGACAAAGCTTTGAACTTGAGTTTTAATGAACCCTTAGTAGTTTATCTAGCAGTCGGCACCATCTCAAGGCACAAACTAAGTGGGAAACTATAAGTGAATGATCTTGATTATAAATGTTATAAATACTATTGGTTGATTCCTTGAAATAATTGATGAAAATTCAGCAAATGTTGAAACATGAGGAAGGAAAAAAAAATAACATAGTATAAAAACTCATTAGTAGTTGGTACAGAGGTGTCTGATTCTGAACTTGGTAGGGCGGGTTACGATCCGATCCCCCGCAACTGCGAAATGGGTAAAGCAAATAGGGGTTACCAAACTTATGTTATCAGCACCCCTCGCTATATGATGATCATAATCACTAACAGGTTTCCTACCATGGGCGTGTACAAGATAACGGGATTAATGTGATTGCGCTAGAATGAAAAGGGGGAAGAAAACTTAGGAGAGAGGTAGAGTCAAGAGGAAATGCTTCAGGTCTGTTTTCACATAACGGGAATCTCTCGTGTCATTACGGTATTCTTGTTATTTGCACTGTTACCTGATTTTCATGACTTAGCCGGCAACCACGTATGAGTAAGATGATCGTGTCATGTGTTTTTACTTATGCTTTGCGATTCACTACTCTTTTATGCTTGAGGACAAGCAATGGTTCAAGTGTGGGGGAATTTGATGACACGAAATCATATCGTATTTTTAGCTTAATTTAAGTGAACTTTAGGTGCATTTTCATACGTATTTATTTCTTTTATGTGCTTTTATGTTGTTATTTGATTTGTTTTTACTTTTGTTAAATAAAATAGGCCGGAGAAGAGAATTAAGCAAAAAGTGTCAAAAACGGAGCAAAAAGGGGGTGCAAAGCCCAAATTCGCGCAGCCCACGAAGGAGCATAGCAAAAATGGGCATTGGCCCATTTTTGCACAGTGGCGAGCGCCACCAATTGAAAGCCCAGTGGCGAGCGCCACCCAGTGAGAAAGCCCAGTAGCAACTGAATTTGCGTGACGTGGGGAAGAAGTGCACGTCTGATCCGTTTTCTGTTCCTAATCGGATGGCAATCGGATGAGATCAAAAATGAAGCTTATCCTCCCTTCTTTTGTGGATCGTACTAGCCAATCCCCTCCTATAAATAGCAAGCTCATTTCTCAGATTTTTCTACGCCTTATTTCCTTTTCTTTCAGTCAGTTTATATTTACCGCTTTGTAAACTGTGTCGGTATTTCCACAACGGGAATCCAATTTCAGATCCGTTTTCAATTTCCTGTCAAGAATTCTGTACCGCTTATTTATGTCAAGTTTATTCAGCCTTTTATTCCAGGTTTTTATTTAATGTTTTTATTTAATTATTTATTTATGTTTAATTTAATTTTCTGTTCTTCTTTGTTTAATTTCTTAATCATGTCTAGCTAAATTTCCTAGATATCGGTATGTAAACTAATTCTCCGAAGGGGATTTAATAATGATTTAGCGCGCGCATTTATTAAACTATTTTTCTGATTCAAATTCCTAATTTAATTCAAAGCTTTTGAACGAGAGTAAAAGAAAGCAACTAAGGTTAAAATCAATAGAGCGAGAGTTTGAGGTTTTAACTAGATAGTAGGAATTTGATATTAATCTTTGAACGAGCGAGAGCCACATTAGGATTAATTAGAACTCATTGATTTTCAAAATATACTTTCGAAGCCAAGGTGGTAGAAAAGTGACAGTAAAACTCCTGGCTTAGAAAGTATGGTTTTTATCAACAAAACGAGAGTGTGAGGTTTAGACCTTTAAATTGAGAAAGTTCTTCTGAAAAATAAACCCTTTTTCGCGCGCTATTGATTTAATAAATCCTCGATGGTTAATTAAGTTACATACCGATATCCGCTTTCATTAATTAATTAATTTCTTTAATTAAATTTCTTTAATTTTAAATTCTAAAATTCTAAACAAACCACTATCTGATAGCCTTAGATTTACACCGTGACAACGGACTACGGTAGCTCAACTATTGGTCCCTGTGGATTCGATATCTTTTAAAACTACACGACGAGACTGTGCACTTGCGGTCAATCAAATCTATTGATACACAAATCGTCGATCAGGGGTGCAAACCTGAAACTGGGTGTGCAAACCTTAAAACAGAATCCAGCAAATTAGGCCCAAAGCCCAAAATATACTCAGCCCAGAGGGGTGCAAGTAGCAGAAAACTGGTGTGAAGAGAATAAAATAAATCCTCTTAATTAAATCCAAGGCCTAATAGAAACAACTAGCCTCCGAACCGGACCGGATCTAATCAAGAAAGTTGGATGAACCGAACCGCCTCTGAACCGAACCACTCCTGAACCGAACCAACCACACAGTGACACGTGGCGAGGAGAAGTTGTCTTCAACCTTTGAACTCACGAAGAAAACTCCATGAAGCTCGGTCAATCACAACTACGTCAAACGGACACCGATTCTCACAAACGAATAGTCGATTTTATAGTGTTTTCCGCCTAGATCACGAATATGTGTTCAGTTTTCACGATCGATGACCGTATAGTCGAAAACGAAGTTGATTCCTAAGAGATCTATAAAATGGAAGTTGCGATTCCGGCGAGTTTTGGTGAAATCGTTTAAAGGAAACGGTTCAGAACGCCAACACGATGACAAAGAGACCACAATCGTGCTAAACGGTTGTCCGAAACGGCCTAAACAGTGGCTTCGTTCATCTCCGGCGAAGGTGCTCTCGGATAACCCGTTTTCGGCGCGTTTTTGACGGTGGATTTGTGATGAGGAGACTATGAGGAAGCTAATGGTATGATTTGTTTTGAGATTTGATGAAGTTTTGAAAATGGGTCACGGTGGTGGTTTTCCGGCGACCGGAGGTGGATTCCGGCGCCGGAATCTGACTGGAGAGAAAGTTGTGCTCAGCTCAGATTTTTTATGGGGAATTGTGAAAATTGATTGATAGTGATTGAGTGATGTGAGGTTTGTATTTATAGATGAATATTAGGTTAAATGGTATTTTTGTAATAATTGTGTAATATTGTGGTTAAGGAGAGATTAATACAAAAATGATAATGAAAATGATTAAGTGGTTGTCTGGTTGAGATGATGATGTGGCATAATGTGATTGGCCATTGGAAAAAGATATTTCTGATGAAAAAGAATAAAATGTTTTATTGATAAAAATAAAATATTTTTGATGCTTTTAAAATTATGATGCGATGAAAATAAAAAAATGAACGAATGAAAACGAAATGAAACATATTTTTGTGATTTTATGCAAAATTAATGAAAGACGCGAAAAGATTATTTTTGAAACTATATTTGAGCATTTCTTATAAAAATAAGAAACAATTTTCAAAATAGAATATTTATTTACAAAAAGCGGAAAATTAGGGTATTACAATATGTTAAGATTTGTGCTTACTAATCTTTGACCTTCTTCGTCATGTTGCTTCTTCTATTGTTTGTAAATTCTAATACAATGCATACTCCTTGGTATTCTGATAAGGCATATTGTTTGCCAATAACTCACACCCTTGTTTTAGACATAAGTGCCATCAGATTTTAGACATTTTCTCACATACCCTTCAAGTTTTAAATCTATGTATTTATGTTTGTCCTCAAATTTATGATATGTGAGGTTTTGGTTCCATGTCAAGACCCAACTATTCTAAAAGTTAAAGTAAAAAGTAAAACACTTTAAAGGTTCAAATTGGCATTAAGAATGTTAAAGTTGCAGAAAAAACTTGTTTGGTTTCTCTATGATCACAGTAAATCTTTTATCCATAAATGAGGCTTTTTATCCTTGAAATTTGTAGTTATAAATTACCTGGTTTCTCTTATTATAATCCTTTGTATCCATATAGAAGTGTAGTACCCGGCGCAAAAAATATACAGATATGCAATGATGAAATGCAATGCACAAATGTAAACAATGAAGCCGCCACCATACTTTATTTATCCCGTAAGGGGAAAGGAAAATAATGATAAAACCTTAAAAGTCGGGTTCGGGAGTTGGTTACATGAGGGGAAGGCATTAACACCCCCTCATATCCGTTGTATTCAACGGGAACCATTTGAGGAATTTTGGTTTGCATAAACAGATATAACCGCATAAAAAGAAACTAATTACCACATATTGAACAGAAAAGGAAAAAAAAGAGTTTTTTATTATTTGGCTTGACGAGAGAGGCTCTCGCTCCCACGTATCCCCCAAGTACAATGAGGAAGTCAAAGCTCACGTAGTTCTTCCTGAAAAGAAAGATTTTTGTTTGTTGGTTTTTTTAGTGAACGATGCTTAGGTCGCATTCCACTGATACAACAGTATGCTTGTGTGCTCGCTTCGGAGGCTTAAGCGTTTGTCTGTAGCAGGGGAATGGATAAAGCGCCATCCGTTTAGGAAAACAGAAGTTGAAAAAAAGATTCAAAAGTTTGAAAAAGAGTTGACTGCACAAGAGCAGGAAAAACAGTTGTGTGGGTTGAGTTATTTTTAGATCTTTAGAAAGTTGTTTTGAGAATGAGAATGATCCTAAATCACGAGTCGTAAGTCAGGGACCGGATCATCCGAGCATAAACGAGTCGTACAACAGGCTCCCTCTTTTCATTCAGTTTTTTAAATGAACATTCTTAATTAAAGTGAAACGAGCCGAAGGCGAGTCGTAAGTCAGGCTCCTTCCCATTTCATTTAATTAAAGAGTGTTCCGTTTTAAATGGCATGCGAATAATTCGAAGCCAGAGTCGTACGACAGAGACTGATTTATTCACATTCCATATTCAAAGATAAGTTCACAACAGATTTTCAGATCAGAAAAGAAAAGAAAAGAAAAAAAGGGTAGAAGATGCGAAGAATGCAAATGCATGATATATGATAATGACAGTGTAATAATGCGACAATTAAATAATACTCGAAATAAATATGCGGGCACATAAATAAATGAGTAATCAGATAATCAGGCATAAAATGAAACTAACAGACAGAGAGGTAAATTAATGAACATTTTAGCAAGCAAGCGTAAGATAAGCTTAAGACGAGTCGTACGTCAGGCTCTCACTTATCTTACGTGTCAAACATCAAGTCATATTTTGAATGAAATAAAAATAAATTCAAAGCGCGAGTCGTAATACAGGGCCCAATTTATCTCTATTTCACTCAAAATTTAATCTAACAGACAATTGCAATATTATTTGACTAGGACGTTATAAATGATCAGGCGAAGTAACGGAAAAAAAGTCATTTAAACGAAATTAATTAAAATAGGATAAACAGAGACAAGTCGTAAGTCAAGCCCTTTTATCTCTATATTTAATTAAATTGTTTAAAATATTCGAAATAAAAATAAATCGAGGACGCGAGACGTACGTCAGAGTCCGATTTATTTTTTATTTCGAATACGAGTTTTCAAAAGGAATAGCATTTTTTATAAGTTACAACATCAATAATTAAATATAATTTCAGCAGGGGGTTCAGAAGCAGCAAATGGGGTATAACAGCAATTCACACAAATGGGGGGTTTAGGACCCAAACTGCCAAGTTCAAATGGGGGGTTTAGAAAGTATTTACAAAAAAACAACAAACACAGCAGAAGGGGCCTAAGGCCCAACTATTTTAACTTCTGCCAAAAAAACCAAAAAAAACCAACGAACCGGGTCGGGTCCGGATCCAACCCGACCCAGTTATCACAAGAAGACCCGCGCGGGCGCCAATCGTTGGCTGCCACGTGCGCGCGGTCATCTTCTTCCTCCAGAAAACGAGTCAGTGACTCAGCGAGTCACATGGAAGCCATGAAAATGGCGAGTGACTCGGGAGCATATCAACAACATCAAACATTCATCAAATCCAACACATGAATATACCATTTTAACCGGAAAAACGCAAGGATTACAGATCGAGGGTTATAAACAGCAAACGAAAGTTATATAAGCGCAAAAAGATGAAATCCGAAATGGTGTAAATCTTAAACATGTTTTCCAGTCGCGATTCAGATTAATTAATTAATGAAAATGATTGTAAACATGATGCTAATCACAAATCGAGCAACAACGAACAGAAATTCGTTCAAAAACGCATCGAATCTACCTTTTGGTTCGAACGATTTTGGGGGTTTTCGGATTCGACGATTAGGAGCAGTTTCTGCGAATTAGGAAACGATCCAAGTAACAATAGATAGAGGGAAACCAGGTGAACGTATTATCTTCTAGTGATTTTGTGTTTTGATTAAGGATTAGGATGAATTTTGGGATTGAAATTAGGGTTTGTGAGGGAGGAATGAGGTGCGGCCGCGAGAGAGAAAAGAAGAGAGATTTTGTGATCTGTGAACAGTGAATCACTCCCTAGGGTTAGTCATAACCCTCTTCCTATTTATACTACTAGCTAAGAAAATGGGGCCTTTTTTGTGATTTTGGGTTTTAAAGGGTAAAAGGAGAAAGATGGAAAATGGGGTGAATTTATGATTAGTGAGAGATAAAAAAATGTGAAGGAAGTGATGTGTCAAATGGTAATTGGTCCTAAAAGAAAGAAATTGTCATAAAAAGAAGAAAATGTAAATAAAATAGAAAAAGTGCAAGAAAAATACAAATAAAATATAGAAAAATATAGGAATAAAAATGTTAACTTAAATATAAAGGTAAAAATTATTTTTGAATATTTTTATTATTTTTCGCCTAAAAATATAAACTGCGACAAATTAAAATAAATAAAGGAAAATAATAAATTGTAAGCAAAAATTATCTAAAAATCTATTTTTTGGTATTTCTTAAAGAAAATAAGAAATAATTTTCAAAATAAAATATTTATTTTTCAAAAGTGGAAAATTAGGGTATTACAAGAAGATTGTATTTTCTTACTTATGAAGTTACTTAGTGGGTTAGTACAATTTTACACAAAATCTATTCAACTCACATGATAAGTAGTTTTTATTTTAGTATAATTTTCTTGTAGTACCGACAATATATGCATTTAGTTAGTTTGGTGCACTCTTTAAATTATTCCAAATTGTATATTGATTCATTAATGTCTTTTTTATTTCTCATATATTAAAAGGAGATGCCAATGGTTCCCCAAATAAGATGATATTATGTATCGACGAAGATGACGAAAAGGAAGATGTAGATGATGTATTTCAAGAGAACGGTGTAGGTGATGGATTTCAAGAGGACGACAGAGAAGATGAATTCCAAGAAGACAAACTTGAATGATATTGTTTTTAGGCTTGTACTTGAAGCATTAAATTTGAAAAAACTATGTATTTTGTCTCTAGGCTTGTATTCCATAGTCCAAAGTATTAAACTTAGTACTAGTATTAAGAAATGCCCATTTTGTTTACTGCTATATATATTTGAATTAATGTTTTAACTCAACTTTATTAACTATAATTTATTCAATTTGATTTGTTTGAGTTACAATTGATTATATTTACAAAATAATTGATAAATAAATTGTTTATTTTATGAATATAAATTAAAAATGATGTTGCCTATAAGCTATGGCAACAATTTTTAAGGGTTCTTAATATTCTGGTTTTAGGGAACAATTTGTAATTGTTGCCATCTTGAACAACATTTGAAAAGCGTTGCCTCATTTGCAATGAAAAAACGTCTCCTATTCATACAGTTTAGGCGACGCTTTTTAATAGCGTGCCCAAAGAGTGATAAAAAAACATCGCCTCTGACAATAGGCAACGCGCGCATAAAGGACGGCTGGAAAACGTCCCCTATTCTTTTAGGCAACGTTTTTCATAGTTTTGGGAACATTTTTCGCCTGTTGTTAAAGAGGAAAAATGGTGTAGTGTCTTTGTTCTTTCTTTATAAATCCTGGCATTCTCATAGGCGTCCAACCTAAGCTCTTCCAACTCGTGGATATCCAAGGTCCTCTTCCTACCGGCGGTGGTGTAATCAATATTGAGGGCTTTGATAGCCCAATAAGCTTTGTGTTCCAGTTCCACCGGTAGATGGCATGATTTGCCATAAACAAGCTTGAAGGGAGTGGTCCCAATTGGGGTCTTATAGGCTGTCCTATATGCCCACAGTGCCTCATTCAGTTTTAAGGACCAATCCTTCCTAGAGGTTACAACCGTTTTTTCAAGGATTTGCTTGATCTCCCTATTGGAGACCTCCACTTGCCCACTTGTTTGCGGGTGATAGGGAGTTGCTATACGGTGTCGGACCCCATATTTAGATAACAATCTTTCAAAGATCATAGAGATAAAATGGGAGCCACCATCGCTGATGACAAGTCTCGGCACACCGAACCTAGGGAAGATCTGGTTCTTGAACAATCTATTTACTACTTTGGCGTCATTAGTTGGAGAGGCAACAACCACGATCCATTTGGATACGTAATCAACAGCCACAAGTATGTATTTGTTCCCAAAAGAAGTTGGGAATGGTCCCATGAAATCTATCCCCCAAACATCAAATACTTCCACTTCTAGGATGCCATGTTGAGGCATTTCATCGCGCCTAGAGATGCCACCAGCGCGTTGGCACTGATCACAACTCTTTATGGCAGCATGGACATCTTTCCAAAGAGTGGCCCAAAAGAGGCCGGCTTGTAAGATCTTAGCACAGGTTTTGGAAGTACTTGCATGTCCTCCATAGGGCGCAGAATGACAATGAGTGATAATGCTTTGCGCCTCATCTTCGGGGACACATCGACGGAAGATTCCATCGGCACCTCTCTTGAAAAGAAGAGGGTCATCCCAATAGTTATGTTTTAGGTCACTGTAGTACCCGGCGCAAAAAAAATACAGATATGCAATGATGAAATGCAATGCACAAATGTAAACAATGAAGCCGCCACCATATTTTATTTATCCCGTGAGGGGAAAGGAAAATAATGATAAAACCTTAAAAGATCGGGTTCGGGAGTTGGTTACATGAGGGGAAGAAGTTAACACCCCCTCATATCCGTCGTACTCAACGGGAACCATTTGAGGAATTTTGGTTTGCATAAACAGAGATAACCGTATAAAAAGAAATAAATTACCGCATATTGAACAGAAAGAAAAAAAAAAGAGTTTTTTATTATTCGGCTTGACGAGAGAGGCTCTCGCTCCTACGTATCCCCCAAGTACAGTGAGGAAGTCAAAGCTCACGTAGTTCTTCCTGAAAAGAAAGATTTTTGTTTGTTGGTTGTTTTTTAGTGAATGATGCTTAGGTCGCATTCCACTGATACAACAGTATGCTTGTGTGCTCGCTTCGGAGGCTTATGCGTTTGTCTGTAGCAGGGGAATGGATAAAGAACTATTCATTTAAGAAAATAGTTGAAAAGAGATTTGAAAGTTTGAAAAAAAGAGTGACTGCACAAAGCAGTTGAAAAGGTTGACTGCACAGAGGCAGGAAAAAGAATTTGAAGTGAGTTGAGTCATTTTTAGTTTTTTATAAGTGTTCAGTGAATGGGGATTGCACGCCACCACCAGATGTACATCAGGGGTCGGGCTCATCCGGGCCGAGAAAGATGTACGTCAGACTCCCCCTTTTACCACTCAAGTTTAATTAAGAACCTTAATTAAAATGAGAATAGTGCACCGTCACGAGATGTACGTCAGAGACTGCACTACTCAGGCCGAGAAAGACGTACGTCAGACTCCCCCTTTTCACTTTAATTAATTAAGAACTTTAATTAAGAAAACCATTAATTAAGATGAGAATAGTACACCGTCACGAGATGTACGTCAGAGACTGTACTATTCAGGCCGAGAAAGACGTACGTCAGACTCCCTCTTTTCACCTTAATTAAATAAATAAATATCCATTGATTAGGACGAGAATAGTACAATGTCACGAGATGTACGTCAGAGACTGTACTATTCAGGCCGAGAAAGACGTACGTCAGACTCTCCTTTTTCACCTTAATTAATGGATCTTTATTTATTTTTAGTTATCTTTTTTTTTTTTTAAAAAAGAAGAGAAAACATAGAAGAAACCAATCCAGAGAAAAAGGATAGAAGAATACCTGATGCTGTGACAGATGCATATGAATATGAAATGCTTGAGATATAATAATAAGCATAAATAATAGAATACGATGGTATAATCAATTAAATACGCAAATTATTAATTAAACGATCACGAAATAAACATCGAATTGTAAAGTAATTTTTATCGGACACTAAAAGAATTTATTGAGCAATAAATAAATTCATCGATCACGTGGCGTGTCATCTTCTTCTTCACAAAACCAAAAACAAAAACGCAGAACCGCCGCTCCGCCATAACCCACCGTCGGCGAGCTTCTCAAGGGTCAACCGGCCACTAAAACTTGCATATGAACATACCAAACGATTCGTATTGGAACAAGGATCACTAATCTATCACTATAATCAACAAACGATAAACGAAACAGGCATGAACGAGCTCGCAAGTTCGGATCTACATTTTTCAAAAATGGTTTTTAACAACTCAAATCAAAATTCTAACAATGCAAAAGTGTTCAGAGAAGTGTCAAAGTCATGAATCCACCGTCCTTTACCTTCGATTGTCTTTATTTTGGCCGGATCGAGCGATTTTGGTTTAGCCGTGACTTTGCTTCAATCTTTGAAGCTTTTGCGGTCGTTTTTTGTTGAAACAGAGGTCAGATTTGGATTCAGAGGGGTTGATTTAGTAGGAAAAGAGTGTTTGATTGTTGATTTTGGATGATTTTTGGGTCACCGGAATTTGGAATTCCGGTGGTGGTTTTGGGATTCCGGCGGCGGCGCCGGAAAAGTGTTGGTGGAGGAAGGAGGATGTGCTTTTCTGATTTTTTTGTGTTTTGGGAATTGTGAAAATGATTGGTAATGATTGAGTGATGTGAGGTGTGTATTTATAGTGATAGGATTAGGTGAGTGGTATTTGTGTAATAAAATGATTATGAGGTGGAGATGATGAGGTGTCACAATGTGATTGGTCAAAAGCAAATAAATTTTATAAAATGGTAAAAAATGTCAAAATCAATAAGAAAAAATGAATAAAAATGTAGAAAAATATAAAAATGAAATATAAACTTAAATAAAGAGATAAAAATTATTTTTTATTATTTTTGTTATTCTTTGTATAAAAAGATAAATTGCGACAAATTAAAAGAAATAAAAAAAAAGAATAAATTGTAAAACAAAATTATCAAAAATCTATTTTTTGGGTATTTCTTAAGGAAAATAAAAAATAATTTTTAAATAAAATATTTATTTTGAAAAGCTCAAAATTAGGGTATTACGGTCACTAAAGAACTTCTTCTTTTGCTGGTAAGTTAAATCAGGAGGAAGGACTCTTGCTGCTAAGTAATTAACAAAATCAGCATACCATGGCAAAGAGTCTCTTGTGAAGACAGAGTTGACGACTTCGATGTCGTCTTGAAACAAAGGGCACTCGGAGGCGACACTTTCCATTAGGGCTACGAGCCTCTCATACGGGAAGTCATCATTTATGGGTACCCTTTCCGGCACCATTCCCTCCATTCTTGACAAGTGGTCCGCGACTGTGTTGTCGATTCCTTTCTTATCTTGGATCTCTAAATCAAATTCTTGAAGGAGCAAGATCCATCTCAGGAGCCTTGGTTTGGCATCCTTTTTGTTCACTAAGTACCTAATTGCGGCATGATCTGTATAGACAATGATTTTGGCCCCTATTAGGTAGGAACGGAATTTGTCAACCGCGAACACAACAGCCAGGAGCTCTTTTTCTGTGGTGGCGTAGTTCATCTACGCAGGGTAAGGTCATACTAGCATAATAGATAGCGTGAAGCTTCTTATCTTTCCTTTGACCTAGAACCGCGCCTATAGCATAGTCACTAGCGTCACACATGATCTCAAATGGTAGACTCCAATCGGGTGGCTGCATGATGGGGGCAGAAATGAGAGCCGCCTTTAATTGCTTGAATGCCGTTAGGCACTCCTCATCAAAAATGAACTCGGCATCTTTCATTAGCAGCCCGGTTAACGGCTTTGTGATTTTGGAGAACTCTTTAATGAATCGCCGATAGAAACCGGCGTGTCCTAAAAAGCTTCGGACTTCTCTCACAGATTTGGGAGGTGGTAGGTTCTCTATAACTTGGATTTTAGCTCTATCTACCTCAATCCCTTTGTTGGACACTATATGTCCAAGAACAATTCCTTGACGAACCATGAAATGACACTTTTCCCAATTAAGCACAAGATTGACTTTTTCACTTCTTTCAAGTACCTTCTCTAGGTTTGTCAAGCATCCTTCAAAACTTTGCCCACATACATAGAAATCATCCATGAAGACCTCCATAATGTCATTGATGTAATCGGCAAAGATTGCTTGCATACATCTTTGGAAAGTAGCGGGGGCATTACACAATCCAAATGGCATTCGCCTATATGCAAATGTGCCAAAAGGACAAGTGAAAGTCGTTTTCTCTTGGTCATCGGGATGAATAGGAATCTGGAAGAATCCCGAATAACCATCTAGATAGCAGAAGTAGGAATGATTAGCCAGACGCTCAAGCATTTGATCAATGAAGGGCAAAGGGAAATGATCCTTGCGTGTGGCTTTGTTGAGTTTCCTATAGTCAATGCACATTCTACTACCCGTTCCGACTCTTTGTGCTACAGACTCTCCTTTCTCATTGGTAACTACAGTCACTCCACCTTTCTTAGGCACGACATGAACGGGAATGACCCATTTACTGTCGGAGATCGGGTATATTATTCCTGCATCCAGAAGTTTTTCAACTTCTTTCTTAACTACTTCAGTGATAATGGGATTTATCCTTCTTTGCGGTTCTCGAGAGGTTTTGCAATCTTCCTCGAGGTAGATGCGGTGCATGCAAAGAGAAGGACTTATCCCTTTAAGATCAGATATGCTATATCCTAAAGCAGCTGGGAATTTTCTTAGGACATTCAGCAACTTGTCGGTCTCCGACTGTCCTAAATCGGCGCACACAATCACAGGGCGCTTAAGCTCTTGATCAAGGAATTCATACCTTAGACTCTCAGGTAGAGGTTTTAGTTCGAGAGAAGATTGATCAGGGGATGGTGTCGGGTTTGGTGTAATCTCAAAGCATTCACCGAGCTCGTCATCCTGAACTTCGAGGGTAGGAGTTGGAGAAGATGTTAGAATTTCAGTGTAAACGGTTTGATCATTCTCCATTTCCTTTCTGCATTCGTCAATGACGTCAAGCAGATAGCAAGTATCATCTATAGCCGGCGCGCTTATGAATTGAGTCAAAATGAATTCAACTTTTTCATCTCCCACTTCAAAGGTGAGCTTTCCCTTGTTGACATCAATTATCGCACCGGCTGTAGCAAGGAATGGCCTTCCTAAAATGATAGGCGTGTTAGAGTCTTCCTTAATATCCATGACTATGAAGTCGGTCGGAATAAAGAACTGACCTACACGCACCGGAACATTTTCTAAGACTCCTATAGGCATCTTGACCGAACGGTCGGCAAACTGAATGGACATTCTAGTGGGTCTTAGCTCGCCTAGCTTGAGTCTCTCGCATATGGTCTTGGGCATCAAACTAATGCTGGCACCTAAATCACATAGGGCTTTGTCAATAACGAACTTCCCAATGACGCAGGGTATGGAGAAACTTCCTGGATCCTTGAGTTTAGGAGGCATTTTGTTTTGAAGGATAGCACTACACTCGGCAGTGAGTGTAACAGTTTCGTTATCCTCAATCCACTTTTTGTTGGTTAGGATCTCTTTGAGAAACTTAGCATATGCGGGCATTTGTGTGATAGCTTCAGTGAATGGGATGGTGATATTCAACTGCTTGAGAAGCTCCACAAATTTCTTGAATTGCCCCATGCTTTTGGTCTTTTCCAACCTTTGAGGATAAGGAATGGGTGGTTTGTAAGGTGGCGGAGGCACATAGGGTGTTTCTTTTTCTTTTGCCTCAACGCCATTTCCTTCTTTCTCTTTGGGTTCACTCTCTTTCTCAGCTGGTTCATCTGGCTTTTGCTGCATGACAGGCCTCTCAATCCTAGGGTCAACTGGTTCATCATACTTTGTTCCACTTTGCAGTGTCACAGCGTTTACATGGGCTTTAGGATTGGGCTGAGGTTGGCCAGGAAATGTTCCTGCAGGAGCAGACATGGATGATTGCTGTTGAGCCACCTGTGCAACTTGAGTTTCTAGTATCTTATGATGGGTGGTCAAAACATCAACTTTACTATTCAATTGCTCGAACATCTTAGCGAAATGCAGGTTTTGATTCTTAATCCCCTCGTTAGTTTGCATTTGGGACGCCATGAAGGTTTCAAACATGGCGTCAAGGCTAGACTTCCCAGAGTTTTCTTGATTTAGCACGGGATCTTTTTGAAAACCTGGTGGACCAGAGGATTGGCCTTGTCTAGGTGGATACAATGCATTGTTGTTCTTGTATGAAAGATAGGGGCTGTTCTTCCAAGCTGAGTTGTAGTTGTTGGAATATGGGCCTCCTTGGGCGTAGTTCACTTGATCGGAATGAGTTCCGGCCAAGAGTTGGCATTCAGCTGTAGCATGCCCTGGAGTGCCACACATCTCACAACTAGAGACGGTTGCTACTACGGTAGCAGCAGGAGCATTGAGTAAGCTGTCTAATTTTAGAGTGAGTGCATCAACCTTGGCACTGACGTGGTCAAGGCCGCTTATTTCATGCATTCCTCCTCTCGATAGAGGTTTTTCTGCGGAGGTTCTTTCGCCTCCCCACTGGTAGTGATTCTGAGTCATGCTCTCGATGAGCTGATAGGCATCAGTGTAGGGCTTGTCCATGAGGGCGCCGCCCGCGGCAGCGTCTATGGTCATCCTTGTATTGTACAGGAGACCGTTGTAGAAGGTGTGGATAATTAGCCACTCCTCTAAACCATGATGTGGACAAAGCCTCAACATGTCCTTAAATCTCTCCCATCCTTCATAAAGAGATTCGTTGTCTTTATGCTTAAATCCATTGATTTGGGCTCTTAGCATAGCAGTCTTGCTAGGTGGGAAATACCTAGCCAAAAAGACTCTCTTCAACCCTTCCCATGTAGTGACAGAGTTGGAAGGTAAGGACTGGAGCCAAGCACGGGCTCGATCTCTTAGAGAGAAAGGGAAGAGACGAAGCCTTATCGCTTCGGGACTTACGCCATTAGCTTTCACTCTATCAGCGTATTGTAGGAAGACAGAGAGGTGGAGATTAGGATCTTCTGAAGGACCACCCGAGAACTGACTTTGCTGAACTGCTGAGAGTAGGGAAGGTTTAAGCTCAAAATTGTTAGCCTCTATCGCAGGGGCAACAATGCTGTTATGTGGTTCAGCATCTGTAGGGGTAGCATAGTACTTCAAAGGGCGGTTTTGAGGACCTATTTCCATTTCTAATTCCTCTTCGGATTATTCCGAGTCTTCGTCTGTTTCGGGAAAGATGATTTGACTTTGGGGCACTATGTATCTTTCCCTAAACTGTTCAATTCGGCGTCTTACACTTAGTAGACGCTCTGGGTTGTCGACTGGAGTTTCTAATTCTTTGCTATTAGAGCAGGTACTTGGCATACAATCGACAAGCCAAAAGGGTATTTTTTTTTTTAGATTTTTTTCTTCTTTTTTTGTATTTAAATTTTTAATAGAAAAATTAAAAGTTGCCTTAGTCTCTACGTTGTAACGACGGAGTTACAATATCGACTAAATTGGTCCCCGGCAACGGCGCCAAAAACTTGATCGACGATTTGTGTATCAAAAGATTCGATTGACCGCAAGTGCACAGTCTCGTCGTTGAGTTTTAAAAAAGATATCGAACCACAGGGACCAACAGTTGAACTACCGTAATCCGTTGTCACGGTGTAAATCTAAGGCTAGTAATTTCTAGGGGTTTGTTTAGAATTAAGAATTAAAAGAAATTAAATTAAGAATTTAATTAATTAATAAAAGCGGGATATCAGTATGTAACTTAATTAACCATCGGGAATTTAATAAATCAATAGCGCGCGGAAAAGGGTTTATTTTTCAGAAGAACTTTCTCAATTTAAAGGTCTAAACCTCACACTCTCGTTTTGTTGATAAAAACCATATTTTCTAAGCTAGGAGTTTTACTGTCACTTTTCTACCACCTTAGCTTCGAAAGTATATTTTGAAAATCAATTAGTTCTAATTAATCCTAACGTGGCTCTCGCTCGTTCAAAGATTAATATCAAATTCCTACTATCTAGTTAAAACCTCAAACTCTCGCTCTATTGATTTTAACCTTAGTTGCTTTCTTTTACTCTCGTTCAAAAGCTTTGAATTAAATTAGGAATTTGAATCAGAAAAATAGCTTAATAAATGCGCGCGCTAAATCATTATTAAATCCCCTTCGGAGAATTAGTTTACATATCGATATCTAAGAAATTTAGCTAGACATATTAAAGAAATTAAATAAGCAAAAATAGAAAATTAATTTAAACATAATTAAATAATTAAATAAAAACATTAAATAAAAACCTGGAATAAAATGCTGAATAAACTTGATATAAATAATCGGTACAGAATTCTTGACAAGAAACTGAAAACAGAACTGAAAACGGATTCCCGGTGTGGAAATACCGCTACAGTTACTGTAACTGGAAATATAAACTGACTGAAAGAAACAAAATTAAGGCGTGATCGGATCTGAGATTTTGGTTTCTATTTATATGAGAATTTTGGCTTCTACGATCCACAAATTAAGGAAAGATAAGCTCTCTTTTGATTTTATCCGATAGCCATCCGATTAGGAACAGAAAACGGATCAGACGAATGCCTCTTCCCCACGTCACGCAAATTCAATTTCAGTGGGCTTTCCTCATTTGGTGGCGCTCGCCACCCATTGTGTGGCGCTCGCCACTTTGGGCTGCATTGGGTGGCGCTCGCCACTGGGCTTAATTGGGCCAATGCTCATTTTTGCCCGGCTCCTTTGTGGGCTGCGCGAATTTGGGTTTTGCACCCCCTTTTTGCTCCATTTTTGACACTTTTTGCTCAATTCTCTTCTCCGACCTATTTTATTCAACAAAAGTAAAAACAAATCAAAAGCTAACATAAAAAGACATAAATGAAATAAATACATGTGCAAATGCAACTAAAATTCGCCTAAATTAAGCTAAAAATACGATATGATTTCGTGTCATCAGTTTACTGTAATCGTTTACTGATTGAAATCGCAACAGTCGTTTACTTTAATCGTTTACTGAATTGCGGTTCGTAACTATCGCCCCTCTAATCCGTTCATCCGTTAAAACGTGTTAAAATTGTGTTTGCTTTACTGAATCTGTTAGTTGTGTTTGCGTTGTCACTGACTCATTAGTCTCAACTATGGGCACACCCTTCATTTTCTCTACTCACGATGAATCTAAGAAACCTCCTGACCCCCAAAAGTCTTCACCCTCCAAATTATCATTCCGTGACAAACTCTTAGGTCCATCACAAAATATCCCTCTGAGAGAGAAAGAGGATTTGATTAAGAAGAAACTTGTCCGCATAGAACTTGAAGATGATAATCGTCTTCTCCCCAAAGCATATATCGAGCCGAAAAGTTTTCAAGATCTGTGCACACCTTGGAAGAATGCTATTTTCGTCAAATTGTTAGGAAAGAACCTCATATACCACATCATGAAAGAACGTCTTCAAAAAATATGGAAATTACAAAGTGATTTTGACATCATGGACAATGATAATGAGTTCTACATGGTAAAGTTCGACCATCCCGCTGACAAAGAAAAAGTCATCACTTTGGCCCATGACTCAAAGCCCTTTTTAACATTGGAGTTTTTTTATATAATTTCTAATGGACATATTTTATTTATAATTTCTATAAATGTTATCTTTTTAGAACTATTTATTTTAATTATTTTGAAGATATAATTTATTAGAATTTTGGTACGCCCATTTATTCAATTTTTAAATGGTGACCGGGTTCATATTAGACTCCCTGTATTTTTTTATAGTGAGTCAATACTTAACCATAAACTCATTTTTTATATAAAATAGTAAGACATTTTAGATCATTCTTGATAATATCACTTTCTCAACAATATTTTCAACTTGTGGATCAATTATTAACACGAGACATAAATTATTTAGTTGATTATATTATTACCCATTACAACTTTAATTTAGGTGATTTTTAATAACTCTCTTACAACATGTTTCGTAATATTTTTCTTCTCATTATTTTTTTTAACCGGTTTTTCTCTCTAATGAGCATTTATCTTTCCGATGTACCAACAAAAATAGTTACGACAATTAACCAAAGAATGACCAATGACTTATGATATTTAAAAAAGTGAAGGGAGATTCTAATTTAATTTAAACATTTTGAAAACTATTTTTTTATTGTAATATTAATGAGGACATATAACTTTTTATATAATTTATTAAGTAATTTTATTAAAATATTTTTATTATAATAATTTTATTGTAATTTTTACATAAGTATATTTTAAAAAGCATATTTTAATGAATAATTTTACATTATTTAAAATCTACAAGAAAATTGTACGTAAAAATTTTCCTGTGTCAGTACGAGTCTCAAATTAGTTAGGATATATGCTTAAAAAAGGGTATAATAGAAATGATAAGGTGCAAAAATACACTTTCATAATTTGGTCTTTTTTTTTAAAATGACAAATAAAAAGAACGGAGGGAGTATATAGAAAGAAAAATTTTGTTCCCTTTTATTTTTCGTTTTGGCAATTTAAGTTATATTTTGTCTATTATACCCTCCTTTTGAATGTTTTTCTAACAAAATTTGTTACTTTCTTTTTTAAATAAAGTATGTTACATTTTTTTTTTTGTGATTTTAATTTTTTTTGGAAAGACAAAGTCTGTGTGCAAAAAAATAGGAATTTATTGGTGAGTTTAATTAACATATATATTCCAAAAAAAAGATATAATTGAAGTGGAAGAAATAGTCACAAGAAAGGGGGGGTTTGAATTGTGACCCTTTTTAAATTAATCCTGCGTTCTACCAAATTGATCTCAAGCGTATACTTGGATAAATGTTAGTCAATTATAAAACAACTTGTTTTGATAATGTTCTATGTTGTGTGCGTTCAAAGTAAATGCAAAAGTAAATGAAGTGATTTGTGTGATGTGTGTATACATAAATAAATAGTTCAAGGTAAGAAAGATGCACACACAAAAGTTATACTGGTTCACCCAAAATCCTGGGCTAGTCCAGTCCTCACGCCTGTGAGTTTTCCACTATAATCTAGACCAAGATTACAATGCTTCCTTTGATCTAATCCTAGATCAAAATATCTCCAGCTAGCACGAGTTGATTACACCTTAGTTCTTACCGAACTTATCAAGGCACACTCAATCAATATGCACTAATTGACTTGAGCTAGATCTTACAATTTGTTTGAAAGATGTTTGGATCTAAAGCTTATACAAACTCAAACTAGTTGAGAAGCTTATTATAAAATACACTCAATATGCTCACTGGATTTTAGATCTGAGATATGAAAAGAGCTTGAGGTATGAGAACTAAAGAGACAAAGATAAACCACGTAAAAGTGGGTTATGTTGAAAAGTGGTCTCTTGATATTTGCTTATGGAAACTCAAAGGATAGTTTGAGAAGCAAATAAAATCACTCTATAAACTCACAAGTAGTGATGACAAAGGAGATCTTGAGTTTGAGTGATGAAAGAAGAGTTTTATGTCTTGTAGAGAAAAACAAGTGATTGATGATTTGTAGCTTGAACTCTTACTCTTCATGGTGAATATGATGTCCTATTTATAGCAAATAAAACTTCCAAGAGACTTGTTGAAGAAGTGTGGACGTTAGAAAGATCACAACCCTTGGATCAAAATAGCTCATAAAAAATAATATATGATGAGGCTCCTGGTGAGAACGTTCTCAGAGCGACTGCTGAGACTTGGAGAATATGAGGAGCGTATACTAGTGAGCTGTAGCTTTGCATGCATTGCTTGTTGATCAAGTTTGTCATTTCTTTGATAAAGGACATAGTTGTTTACAGCTGTATTGCTTGGCTGTATATGACCATCTCTTTGTACTTTGCAAATGTATTCTCCATGAAATGAGGATAAGGCTTATGGGTCATAGTTGCATTAAAATATTCATGATAAGTACATGTCAACTATTGTGATAAGAGCTGTTGTTGAGTTCTTATTGGTCCATGTTTCTTTTAATTTGTCTTTGTAAAGAATTGAATGATAAGGACCTTGAGACAAATTCATTTGTTCTCTTCCCACATGTTTATTCCTTAAACATATCTCAAATAGAAGAACACATTTATAACAAAAGAATTCCTTGCCTTAAATGAATTTGCACAACCAAATGAGATTCTTCATAAAATGCTTATTTGTTCTTTTGTATTCAATTGCCAAAAGTCAATAGATGTTAGAACGTGTTGTACGTTCTTGACATAAACCAGTTTTGCAGATTGGAGATCAATCTCAGACCAACTGCTGAAGCATTATGATTATGAGTATAGATTAGTAAAATAATTCAATTGATCCAAAACTTCCCATAATTCATCTTGATGTTTTGCACACATTGTTGTATCTTTATTGAGTATCTTTGAGATGATTTAGTGAGGCGTGAGTATACTCATCATGAGAATTATAACTTTCTAGTATAGAGAATGGTTAAAGTTTTTATACCTTTTGCATAAACTCCTTTGAAAGCTCATAGAAAATCATTCTCAAACATTCCCATGTTGAGAAGCTTTGATAGATATTGAAGATCCCATTTTATGCACCATATCTTTTGATATTAATTCAAACGTAAATCCTCCAAGCATGTAGTACAAAACTCAATTTGAGTTTTGTCACACCACATCAAATATATTCTTTTGTAGCTCGTGATTCAGGTTTTTCCATCTTGATTCTTCAACTGTGAACTTCATAATCTTCCTTGAACATTGAATACTTATTATGAACCTTGTGTTGACGAAGTAGATTATTAACCATGAAACTCACTTTCTTGTTTGAACTTTCCAATGAAACCTCTTATGATTCAAACATCATCCTTTAAAGATCTTCATGAAGCTTGTGATATTACTTTTGTGATCATATGATGCTACTCCAATTCTTTCATTGATTGGGTATATAAATTGCACTTGTTGATGTTAGTGGCTTCTAGCTTGTCCACTTTTGTCATTATCTATCTTACAACAAAAACTCAAGTGCAAACATCAGTAGATCACCATTCGTAAAACTTAACATTTATTCTATAAGGTTTGTTGTCATTAAAACATGTACCAAAGAGATTTTTCCTCAACAATAATAAGATGATAAGGTACAAAAAAAAACATTCCTAATTTGATCTTTATTCTAAAACGACAAATAAAAATGAACGGATGGAGTATTTTTTCATAACCAATAAAATTTGTTTTTACATCTTTCCCTTATAATATGGGACGAAGAAGGGAATAAAACTTTTGATATCAAAATTATTAGTGATTTAAAACAATTCTTTTTTCTAATAGAGTTCTCACATGAAGGTTTTAGAAGTTACACTGCCTTTATTATAATATTTTTTTGTTGATAAATGTATATTGTAGATTTATTCAATTGAATTTTATCAAACTATATTTTTTTTTACAAATATAGTGTAAATTAAAATATTTTTCCCATGATTCTCTCATCTTCTTGTTTCAACCTATTTAGTAGTAATTCACATGTAAATTTCAAACAACAAAACAAAACATTTTATTCATTGTAGATTTATTAAAAAATAAACTACATTTTTTTCAATACACTGTGAACATTTTTTTTTTCATTGTTCTTTCACATTGTTTCAACATGTTTCATAGTAGTGCACATGTAAAGTTCAAATAACAAATAAAAAAAAAACAAAGAAATGGATAAACTTGGATATCACAACATTCCCAAAAAAATATATGTCACCAAAAAAATACTTATAATTCAATTAACTGGTCTATCGAACTAAAGAAGAAAATAGAAACGAATTGTCAATTAAAAAATGCATAATAAAACACTAAAGTTAAACAATGAAAAACTATAATAGGAATAGTTTAGTTTTCCCTAATTTTAATATTGTTCTGTATATATTTTTATAACTCATAATAATATAAATATAAAAAAGAAAAAAAAATATCATTAGGGAATGAAGGTGTGAAAACACAAGAAAGGGGGGTTGAATTGGTGTTTGGTATTTTTAAAACTTCTACTAAGTTCTGAGAACTTATCAGATGCACCAGCGGATAAGGAAACACAATTAACACAGACACGCTCAAGAGTAAGGTTAGAGAGAGACGAGACAAGCAAATTATACTGGTTCCTCTCACTAACCGAGAGTAGTCCAGTCCGCTTGCACTTCCAAGGGATTTCACTATAATCGCCTAGATTATTACAATGCTCAAACACATAAGTAAGAGACTTCCTATTTGCTCAAGCACAAAAGCAAGAGACTTCCTAACACAAATAAAATAAAAGAAAGTGATAAACACTTGATTGTGAAATCAAGAGTTTTCTGAAGATTACAACTCAAGACTCTTAAGACTCTAACAAAGAATTCCTAATGAATTAGAAAAACAGAGTGTCAGAAGCACAACAGAATAAAGTTCAGAAGCAGTGCTTTCAGTCTATGTAAAGGAGTAAAGTTGTATGCGTGTGTAACCTTGATCTTCAATTTGAAGTTCTCTATTTATAGGTAGAGAGAAAATAGAGACGTTTGAAGATAATGACCGTTGCAGAGGTCATTTTCAAGCCAGTTGTGAAAGGACAAAGGTAACATGGGATATTTGCCAATTCTGGTAATGCTTATCCTTTTATTCCTTTTGCTTGAGAATATTCGTCCTTATGGAGTAAAATAGTACTAACGTCACTATCCTTGATGATAAGGATGTAGTACTATGATGCATCAATCAATCTCAGCCTTTAATTCAAATGTTTCCAATCATTGAATCACTATTAGTTAACACTGACATTTTTGGCTTGACATTCAGAGCCTATGTATCAGACATATGCTTCTGAGTCTTCTGCTTCTGAAACTGTTGGTCTTCTCCATATGTTGCTTCTGATTTAACATATCTTCTGAGATGACTTGCTTCTGATTAGCGTTGCTTCTGAGATGCTTTCCTTCTGACTTGTAGTAGCTTCTCACTTATTGCTTCTGATATCGTTGCTTCTGATATCGTTGCTTCTGATATCTTTGCTTCTGATATCCTTGCTAATACTTTGTTTCAGAGCTTCTTTTAACATAACATTATTCATTCTTTATAATTTAATCTGCACACTTAAAATAAATATTAAAATACCCTATTGTTCATTAATACTTTGTTATCATCAAAACATCAAGGTTTAGATCTGAACATCCTTTGTTCCAACAGGGAAAACTCTTTTAAGTGATACACAATCAATTTTATGTGAGCAAAACTCTAGACATTCTTTTTTTGGTACATCGGAAATTTAAATTTCTCCCACCAGGGATCGAATTCTAGACTTCCCCCTACCCAACCCATATGTCCCCCAGCTCTTACCACTTGAGCTATTCTACGGTGACAAACTCTAGACATTCAATGCAGTGTTATCTTTGACTTTCTTCTTTATTGTTTCTTTGACCTTCACCCTTTGTTGTTTCATCAAACTTTGTGATAAAATCCTGTGAATTGTACTGATAGAAAATTAGAACATATAAATTATGAATTGCACCGATAAAAAATTATAAAATATAAATTATGAGTTGCACGTATCAAAAATTAGTACTTTAAGGTCATGCATAGGTGAAAATTTATTAAAAGTAATTTATGAATGATATAATAATAGAATCATACATCAATTTTAACGCTACACCGTCGGAGATACCTTAGTTAAATATGACTCGGGAAGAGCCGAAACTGGTGTTTAAATCCTTTGACCCTATAAAATTAATTTAAGTATTGTAGGTTTAGTTGTCCAATAAAATTAGATATAATTCATTACACCATAAATTATTAGATTGTTTTTATGTATACCATCCAAAATCTGACTTTTGTGAATATAATTGCAACAACTGCATTTGTAGCATTCCAAGAAGTAATGAATGAGTTGAGTTCCTCATAGTCTTCATACTCAAACGACGTAACTTTGAAACAGCAGCTGTAAAAACATATTATAAGAGTTTAGAATTCATCATTAAAAAAGACGTTAATAAAAAATACTATAAGACGTAATTTGTAGTAAACTTTATTACCCATTATTATTCAGCTCGACATGATTAAATTTTTCTTTTTTTCCTGCCTGTCCGAATGAAGGCTCCATGCATGTCAATGCTACAAAGAACTCCTATAAGATTTGCACAAAAAAAATAATTTTAAAAAGCTAAGAATATACCCCATATATATATATATTGATGATCATTAAAAGAGATATAAACTACGACACAAATAATTGACATCGTATGTATTAATAAACACGTCTCTGAGGTCTGTGAAAGTTAGAACGTCAGTGGGTACTTATGAATCAGACATGTTATCAACTTTTGTACTTTTTTTCCAAACTAAGTTGCATGAGTGTCTATAGACAACACAGTTAACATTAGGACACTTAGTTGATCCTATCAAAACAGAGAATATGTATCAAACAAAACTGTAAAAATAAATTAGATCAAATCAAATCAAATTAAATTCAAACCTCACAACTGGGGGTGGCAAAACAGGCCGAGCCCGCCAGGTCGGCCCATTTAACCCGCCATTTTTGGTGGGATGGGCTAAGGTTTTTGGACCGCCACCCTAAGTTGGCCCGCCCTGTTTAGCCCGCTCCAAAAACAGGCAAGGCCAAGCATGCCCACGGGCATTTGATTTTTATTCACAATTTTTTTTCTATTGAGGAGTCCACCCTAAATACGCAAACCACTATTTTTTTCCCTTTAATTTATAAAAAATATGTACAGTACGATGATCTCATATTTTATTTTGGTGTTTTAGTTGCACAGTAAATATATGCACCCTAAGTGGTTATCAGTTTTTGGTGTTGTACTTAAGTTGTTTTGTTTATTTTGAACATTATGACATTGACATTTTCATATTATGCGATGTTAAAAAATATTTTTTTGTCGGCATCTTTGATATGACTAATGATTTATAATTTTGTGCTAAATAAAATTGTAAAAAAAATTGGTCAAAAAAAAATTGTAAGAAAAAAAAGTTTAGCAGGCTGGCCCGCTAGCCCGGCAACTCGCCGATAAATGGGGCGGGCTTGAGTTTTGAACTCGCACCCCTAAGTATGCCCGCCCCGTTTATAGGCGGGCTTAAACGGGGCAGGCCGCCCGTTGTGCCACCCCTACTTACAATGCAACCAATCAACCTCAATCACAATTTAGAAATCATTTAACTCGCATTAAATTAAATCAAGAATGAAGTACCTGACCTGTTATCGAACTTGAATCTGTTTATTATCTTATCAAATATGGTTAATATACGTGTGAAATTTTACTTTTAAAAGTGCACAAAAATAAAACTTAGAGTATATACCTGAGAATCAAGAAGACCATCTAAGGATTTCTTTAAATCAATAACAAACCACTTCCGGACAAATCAGACAACACAGTTAACATTAGTACACTTAGTTGTGATGTCTTTGATCATAGTATAATCTGGTGTATTCATCTTTGATGAAAAGTTAATTTTTTTTAGAATAAGAATAAAAATAGTTTTTATTTATATTCTAGATGATTTGGAATGAATGTGTTTTCTATATATAGAGTAGGAACAAAATAGTTTTTATCCGTACAGTTGAAACAAATTAGTTTTTATCCATAAAATTTTGTTTTTGTTGTTATTCATAAATAAAAAATATTAGAGATGCAACTGAATTATGCTAAAAAAAATCTAAAATAAAAATATTACAGAAAAAACTGACTTATGCTAAAAAAAATCTCTAAACAAAATATAAAAAATCTTAAGAAACTCTAACTGAATGCCATCTAAGCAAATTTTGCTAAGAATATACGAGAGCTCCGTAGAACTATCATTTATATAATAGAGATAGAGATAATAAAGATAAAGATTATATTATATTTAAAAACAATAAATTGACTTTCAAGATAACTCGTACCTTCATATATTACTCACTATCTAGAGTAAAAAAAATCAATTGGAACAGACAAAATTAGTGTTTGAAAAACCGGACCGGACCGATTGAAACGGTGAACCGGAAGGGTACCGGTCCGATCCAGTAGTTGGATTGGATATGCAATCAAATCGGACTCAACCAGGGTCCGACCAGTTTTTTTTGCAATTTTTGTTTTTCTCCTAATATTAGATTTTTTTTCGGAAATATATATATATATTTTTTTTCATATTTTGAACCCTTGACCTCTTTTTAATAGTGGAAGCACATTGCCACTATGCTACTTGGTTTGATTGTGAATATATTTACATTGTATTTTATATATTTCATATTATCTTCTAAGATTCCTTTCAAAAAAAAAAAAATATTATCTTCTATGATTATACTAGGCATTTAATTTTAAAAACTTTAGATTTTTATTTATTGTTTACCTAACATTAATTTTATTGTTAAACTCTATTTTTTAAGTATAATTTAACTAATGCTTTTGAAGTGAAAAAATCAGGATTCTAATCTATTATATTTATAATTAAAAAATATATATTATAATTGTATGTGTGGTAACTATGTTTAAATTTTAAATTTAAAAAATAAAATTATGAAAATATGACATATAAATTTTTCATATTTTTTAGGTGTCATGACTTTTTTTAGAGACCGAGTCACCGGTTCGACCGGTTTAATATCTATATAATTTTATTATAGAGACCGATTCAACCGGTTTGATCCAGTTTAGTCATACGGTTCGACCAGTCACCCCGCGGTTCGATCAAGGAACCAGTGAACCCGTATCCTCACCGGTTTGATGACCGGTCCGATTTTTAAAACATTGGACAAAACTTAACTTACAAATGGGATCAATATTTTTTTTTTTGTTGGTATGTTTTAAAAGTCAAACCACATCTTATTAACTTAGTTTTTTGGCTTAATTACACATTTGATTCCAAACGTTTATTTTATTTTTTAATTTAGTTTCAAATGTTTTAAAAAATTTATATTAGTATTAAACGTTTATTTTAGGTTTCAATTTGGTCCTTCCGTCAATTTTGTCCATGTGTCCAAATTTTCAAGTGTCTACGTGTCTGTCCATTTGTGCAAACGTTATGCCACATGGAACAAAATTGACGGAATTAACCAAATTGAAACTTAAAATAAACTTTTGGATCAATATGAAAATTTTAAAACATTTGAGACTAAATTAAATCATAAAAATAAACGTTTGAGGTCAAATGTGTAATTAAATCTATTTTTGTATTATTCCGCAAAAAAAATTATTCAAAAATTCTCTCCTGTAATTATTTTTTTATATAATTCAACAGAAAATTAAGAAAAATTAAAAAAAAAAAGGTCAAATTAAAATTAACATCGCATATTTCACATATTCTTTAAATTTCACCCTAATTTAGGTAGCAAATACTCGACATTTTTTGGTAAAAAAAATCAAACATATTTAATAATTGTATTTTCAAAAAAATAAATAAAATAATGAATCAATAAATATTTTAAAATTAATATTTGTAGCGAACAAAATCAAAACGTTTTAAACCGTGCAACACACAAATTTATTTCTAGTTTACATTAAAAAGAACATTTAAATATGCAAATTTTATGATTCGTCTGATCAAATTCACATCACATGTCTTTTAACTAGAATGAAGAAGATCTATTACTAGAGCACTCTTACTATAACTGGAGCTGTGAGATAAACAAAAAGAATAGACAACATTACATTTTCTTATACAAAACCAAAAGTCAAAATGGAGAAAACAGAACAAGTAAATGTTTTCCTTTGAGATTGAAAAACACAAACAAAATGACATGTCTAACTAAAATGTATAGTTATAGTATCTATTTAGGTTCCACTTTAGTTGAAAGTGTGTACCCTCCACTGTAATCAAATGCATTACTCTCATTAACACTATCCTTCATAGTAAAAGTATTATCAATGTAAGGATGTCTCATTGCAGCACCCTTAGAAACTCCAAAGTCATTGGCAGATGAAGAAGCAGAAGTAGAATTTGTATTCATTCCATCATTTTGTAATATAGTTTCTAACATTTTCACAATTTCACTCATTGTTGGACGGGCTGAAGCTGATTCCTCGACACATTGCATTGTTAACTCTAAGAACCTCCCGAATCCTATCAGGTTGACTGTGTTTCTCACCACTGGATCCATTAGCTCCCTTATACCGTAATACTCTTCATCTTTATTGTTCATTAAGGTTCGAAACTCTCGAACAATGTACTTACCCTTCTCGAGTGGTTGTTTGGAAGTTATCAGTTCAAGCATAACTACACCGAAACTGTATACATCACTCTTTTCGGTTAGTTGTTGAGTCATATAGTATTCTGGATCCAGATAACCCTGCAGATGCTAAGCATTTTAGTTATCAAGTCGCAGATAATAATTCCACATAGAAGAAATGCAAGTAACATTTTTCTTGTGTTGTGAAATATGCTAATGAAAATCTATATGACACTTAGAAGAAAAAAACGAAGTGAACTTTATATTAGAAGATTCTCTCTCGTCACACCATCACACATTTAATGTAGTGACTCTATCTTGATGATTGGAAAAAAATTAGGTAACATATCTACTTTGATTAACAAAGTCAGAATGTGAAACGTTCAAAATTGACTTGACAATCAGATCGGTAACAATGTGAGATCACGTAAATGCAGAGAATACAAATCCATCTATCTATTTTAAAGTTTGTAGCAAAGTTGAACAACAAATATCCAAATAAAATTTGAATATTAATATTCTACTAAATTAGTCTTTTTATATGTATAAAAAGGTTGTTTTGGTGACGTTTTTGAAACTAAGGTTTTCGCAACATAAGAAATGGAGCAAAGTTACTCACCAATGTCCCTTTAACCTGAGTTGACACATGGCCTTTCTCACTGTCTGATACCAGCTTAGACAGGCCAAAATCGGCAACTTTTGCTGTCATATTTTCATCCAGCAAGATATTGGTTGACTTCACATCTCTGTGGATTATGGGAGGGTTGGCAAGTTCATGTAAGTATGCAAGTCCTCTAGCTGAGCCAAGAGCGATACGGAGTCTCCTCTTCCAATCAAGTTGAGTACCAGATTTCCCTGCAAATCACATTGATTGATGGTGAAGATTCTATTAATTAATTTCTTAAGTAGTATCGTAGAACGTTTTTCTCTTGCTCTATCATAATAAATGCAAAAGAGAAAAAAATTCTTTTGTTTTATAGAAAAAGGATTTTTGTACAAATAAATTTAGATAACTTCCACGATAACTTTTTAAGTAGTTAAAACACTTTTAGCTTGGGAGTCCTTCGATGTAAATTGTGAAATCACCTAACAAATTCTCCCTAAGTGTTCCATTGGAGATAAATTCATAAACCAACATCTGTTCTCCTTGTTCAAAGCAGAATCCAACAAGGCTAACAAGATTCTTGTGATGAACTCTTGAAAGTAATTCGATTTCATTCTTGAACTCTAGGCCTCCTTGCATTGATCCTTGCTGAGCTCTTTTGATTGCAACTATTTTTCCATCAGGGAACACCCCTTTGTACACCTAGAGCCAATATTAGAGAATTACCAACTCAAGGTTATCAAATTGATATTCAAATCGTGAATCATAAAATATAGTGCTAATAAAAATGTCATTCTTAAGTACGAAAAGCAACTGTCATAAAATAATAAGCTGATATATCATATATGATCCATAAAATAATCCACGATTCAAGTTATATATCAAACGATAAAAGAAAAGTTAGTCGGGATTCAAGATGAGATTTATGTCCAAATAGATACACCTTAGGAATTTGCACCGATTGAATTCAATTTAGTATCCAAATTGAACTTGAGTATTGAAATATAACTCACATGTATCGTAAGAAACTGAAAACCATGATGATACCATCTTTCTGAACGAACTAAAGGTATGTTAACACAAAGAAAATACCTTGCCATAGCCACCAAAGCCTAGTTCATTGCTTCCAGAGAAATTGTTGGTGCACTTTTTGAGTTCATCATAAGAGAACCATCTTGCTCCCTTCAATTGCGGTGCACCTCCACTATCCTTGCCACTTGGTGCCCAGGATGCTTGAAAAAATAGATGTTTGTGAGTTGTGATAACAAGAAAATCAAAATAAGAACTTTGTTTTGGGATAAAAATGTAAAGACTGTTTAATTACCAAATGGTCTACTTATTCCGATGGCTTTCTCTGCGCGCTTCTTTTGCAGGATTGCATATACAATTAATCCTATGAGGCACAAAATGAGGAATGTGCTACCAGCTGCTATCCCAATAATTTCACCTTTTGTAAAAGTAGATCCTCTGCGGGAATCTGAATTAATTTAAATTTACATTTAGTTATATACGAAAATATCACTGGTACCGGTTGCATATAGAAGTTGCAAATGTAATTGTACTAGTATTGAGAACATATGCAATGCACGAGGATAATAGGGGAAATGATTAATGTATAATAGTTACAATTACATTTTGTTGTGTTTATTTATTGAAAAGAAACAACATTTATCATTAAATTATAGTATTGCATTAAACTTACAATGTGAACACTATAAGAGACAATTCACTTTTTATAATTATAGTATTGCATAAAAATACCCTCTATTCCTTTTTATAAGAGACAATTCACTTTTTAGATTCATTAGTTATTCATAAATCTAAAATGTGAACTGTTATTTTATGAAAAATAACGGAGGTAGTACATTTTTATAAACCTAAATATCACATCAAAACACTCCAATAATGTTTGTTCACATTGTATTTTTATCTTACCTGGAAAAGTATAAGGAAATGCAATGAAGTAATAGGGTCCAAATTCATGTGGAGGCTTGTAAGTTTGATTACTCAATGAGAATCCAATCCTTTGAACTTCTGACCTATTAAAATATTGTCCTATTGGTGGAAAGAGTGCAAGTTGCATTTGAAGATAATCATCACCATTGAAAAATGGATTTTGTAAAGAAACTGAGCCAGGTGTTAAGCCCAATTTCACCCATAAGCTCATTTCAAGTGAATGGAAAATACTTATATTAGACAATTCTCTAAACAAAGGTCCTCTAAAGTAAAACATTCCTTGATATGGATAAGCACATTCACAACTTTGTGGACTTAGTTTTTGATCAGGGGGGCATGATATTCCTCCACAGTTAGCCAAGCTAGTTGAATAAGGTTGCTTAGGCTGTTGCTGAAGGTTGCAGTAATTTGTATTAGAGAGAGCAGTATTGCAAACTGGATTTCCTATGAGACTGAAAGGCATGCATAGATAGAAATCATTACATTAGAAAAAGGCATACAAATGAAAGAGCACATGAAAGAGCACATGAGTATAGGCCTCCCAAATTCTAATAATAATATCTAGTTTTTATACGTAAAAGTGAAACTACTTTTTGGCCTAACTTCATTTATGAAGATAAGTAAAAAATAAGCCAGGTCAAACGGAGCTGAAGTATCAGATTAGAAAGCAAAAATGTCTCACATCAATGTGTTTTTGTATTGTGAACTGAGTGTTACTGATGAAATATGGTTATCTTGTAAATCCACTAGCTGCAATTGTGGACAAATGTCGTCACCCATGTCTAGTGTATTATTCAATGCATTGCCTCTTAGTTTCCTGAGAATAGATTAAGAGATGAAAATCATGATAACTCATTCCATTGTTTGTAGTATATACTAATTTCTAACTTCAAGAGCTCTACTTATTTTTAACATAGAAGTTTGAAACTTACACTTGCTGAATTTGAGCACTGCTGAAGAGTTTTGATGGAAGAGGACCTTCAAGAGATCCAAACTCAATAATACTAAGCAGAGTATAGTTTATGCAGAAAAATACTATGTGTTAGATTTCAAAACATGATAAGGAAGAAACTTTTTTTTTCCTGTAGTTTATAGACTTACAGAGTAGTAAGTGATGGTAGAGTTGAGAACCAAGTTGGAGCTTCTGATGCATCAAAAGAATTGTAACTAAGATCCCTACATAAGAACATAAATTGATTAGACTTATATTACTGATAGCATCAAATTAAAGAAGAAATCGTGTTATTTGAACAACAAATTTTTGGATGATTTTTTGACAATCTAAGTGGTTAACACAGTTTGAATAAGTGATATATTACGTTCAGTACTCAGTTAATGGATATACCTGAAGGTGTCAAAACTTATTAATTGTTAATGTAATTTCATTAATCACAAATGTGGACGTGATTAACGATAATTTTAAGTTGTTTAACTACAATTCGGTATCCATAACCATCGACTAGACGTAATTAACCACCCATTGAAATAAACAACATTAACTACTTAAAAAGTTGTTGTTTACAAAATTCATTCCTCTTAAAGGAAAGGAAGTAGAAACACCAACTCATGCCAATTACTTACACATAGTTGAGGGTATCCATTGAAGTTAAGTCTGGCATAGGACCTGACAAATTGTTGTGTGCTAAATTCCTAAAAGAGAACAAACAAACAACATTCATAAATATCCATTAATATTATAAAAAGTCCTTTAATATCTCCACATTTCAATTCTAATTACTCACAATTCATTGATGTTACTAAGGTTATTGAGATTTGAAGGAACTTCTCCTGTCAAGAAATTTCGATCGAGCCGACTGTCACAAATTGAAAAAATGATGAAAAAGATAATGAAAGCAGTTTATTCAGTATAATGGAAATTAAAGATAAATGACTTAAGTGAGTGAAAAGAACATTTGAAATATTAAGGAAATGATTACTTACAGAACCTCAACTGTTTGAACTAGTCCTATTGTAGAAGGTATACTTCCACTTAAATCATTCCTATCAAATAATCTGTCAAGAAAACAAGAGTTCAAAACACTACAAATATTTGAAGGTTTAGACTATAATATAAGCATATAAAAAGCTAAAAATATCGACTTACATGTGTATGAGTACCATGTTAGAGCTGAAAAGTTTTGGAGGAATGGAACCAGATAGCTGATTCTTATTGAAATGGCTGCATCAATATTAGAATAATCAATATTACATTAGCAACTAATAATACTACTCCCTCCGTCCCATTATATAAGTACCTTTGACCAATATCAAGCTTATTAAGAAATGTTAATAGTGTAATTATTGTGTCTAATTTATGTATGAATTTTACTAAATTGTTCTTTATTTGTATATGTATTTAATTTGACTTTTCATACATCAATGCAAGTTAGTGTAATAATTATGAGTATGTGTAGAGAAAAAGTAATGAATGCACGTAGTAATTTGTAAATGGACTTATATTTAGAGACTAGATTTTTTTTTGAAAAGGTGTTTATAAATTGGGACGGAGGGAGTATTAGAGGAAAAGATGAAAGGGAGCACTCTTCTCTATGGCTTGTAGGCTCTGTTTACATTTTTTGGTTGAGATCGAGGTAAACGCAGTGACTAATCACTCGTTGGATTGGAGACACCTTAAAGAGTGGGACAGCCTGACTTTGTGAAAAGTGAAAACATTTTCTATTTCCATTTTTAAACTATCTTAAAAATGAAAATGCCAAAATATTATTTTCATTTTTTCTCTTTTTCATTTCTATCACAAATTTTCATTTTAAAAGCCTCCAATCTTTCTAAAATGAAAACAGAATCTTGTCATAAAGCAAACTAGGCCTTACTTTCCATATTTTCTGTTTTCATTTTAATTTCAACTAATTAATTAACATAAAAGAAGCTATATTCAATATTTCCACATTTAGATTTCCTTTTATAATATCCGTAAGCAAATCTAACGCCATTGTTTCCGGAAATAGTTATTCATAGTGCTTCTTCCATCTTCTTTCTGTCACAATTATTTATTACACCAGTCTTCCATTTCTTTGTTAGCAATGTAAAATGATCACAAATTTTAGAAAATGAAAACTGATAATGTTTTTTTTAAAATAAATGAACCTTCAAAGGTACTCACAATTTCACAAAGGCTTAAATATACATTTGGTCTCTGTATGTACACCAATTTTTCGTTTTAGTCCCTGTATCAAAAATTTTGATAAAATAGTCCCTGTATCGCACTTTTTTTTTTGACGTTGGTCCCTGCCGTCCAATTTCATCCAAGTGGCAAACGTTTTGCCACCTGAACCCTGCCACGTGGAATGCTAGAGGGACCAAAACTAAAAAATTGAACTGAATGCAAGGACCAAAACCAAAAAATTGAACTGAATGCTAGAGGGACTAAAACCAAAAAATTAAACTAATTGCAAAATGACCCATTTAAACTCTAAATCCCTAAATTGAAATTTGTTTCTCCACTCTTCTCTTCTCATAAACCAACTTTCATGGCAAAAATAATTTTGCGTAGATCATTGCGCCCCATTTGGATGAGTTTTTTGATGAAATTATGAGAGGCATTGCGAATGTTGACAACGTGATCAGAAAGCGCGTCGAGAAAATCACCACAGTTGGGCGGTTGTTGATCGGGATCGTTGAAAGAGAAATCATCAGGATAATCTTTTTTAGCAATGAGTTTCTCTGTTGAAAGGTTGATGAGAAGAGAAGAGTAGAGAAACAAATTTCAATTTAAGGATTTAGAGTTTAAATGTGTCATTTTGCAATTAGTTTAATTTTTTGGTTTTAGTCCCTCTAGCATTCAGTTCAATTTTTTGGTTTTGGTCCCTGCATTCAGTTCAATTTTTTGGTTTTGGTCCCTCTAATCCAGTCAGCAACATTTTTTGGCCACGTGGTAGGGTCTAGGTGGCAAAACGTTTGCCACTTGGATGAAATTGGACGGCAGGGACCAACGTCAAAAAAAAAGTGCGATACAGGGATTATTTTATCAAAATTTTTGATACAGGGACTAAAACGAAAAATTGGTGTACATACAAGGACCAAATATATGTTTAAGCCTTTCACAAATGTCAACAAAGAAAAACAGAAAAATAAAAAAAAGCAACTCACAAGTGCTTAGCCTTTAAAAGGAGGTCTAAGCCAGGGGTTGTGGATGTTGAAACTGGAATAGGTCCTGTAAGCTGATTGTCTGCCAAGTCCAACCAATACAGTTTGGAGAGTTTTCCCAATGATGCAGGTATTTTTCCAGTGAAGTTGTTTGAATTTAAAGCCCTGAAAAATAATTCAATAAGATGAGTATATACTATTATTAAATTATTTTAGTAAAAAAAAATTATTAAATTATTAGTACTTTACTTTTACTCTCTACGCCCTCATAATATACCATTTAGTTGACCATTTCACGTACTTTAACAAAAGTGTGTAAATAAAAAGAGAGAGAATATAATTTTTATTAAATATCTTCTTTTTAATGATAGTAGATATTAGAATATCAAAGGTAAATTTTTAAGTATGTTTTCCTCTCACCTAATACTCTCTTCATTTCTTTTTATTAGTTTTATAAATAAAAAAATATTTGTTTCAATTTTGTTCCAAATATTTTAAAAGTTTCATATTGGTCCCAACTGTTATTTTAGGTTTTAATTTTGTCATTTTCGTCAATTTTATCTCATGTCGCAAACGGTTTGCACATGTGGACAGACGCGTGAACACTTGAAAATTTGGACACGTGGACAAAATTGATAGAAATGACTAAATTGAAACTTGAAATAAACGTTGGGACCAATATGAAACTTTTAAAACTTTGAGACTAAATAAAATCTAAAATAAACGTTTGAGATTAAATGTGTAATTAAGCCTTTTTTATGCTAACTTGTTCATTTAATCTTTTTATTGTTTTTGTTTTGTTTCTATTTTTTGAAAAGAGAAAGTGTGTGCAAAAAAATAAGAATTTATTGGTGGATTAAAGTAGTTAGGATGTATATTCCACACAAAAAATGGTATAATAGGAAGATAAGATACAAAAATATACTTTTTTAATTTGATCTTTTTTTTTCTTAAACAACAAATAAAAATGAATGGAGGGAAAGTAATTGCTATAAGGCTAAAATAAGAAAAATCAATGTTAGAAATAAAAAATGTCATTTATTTTGGAATAAATTATTTTGGTAAATAAGACATTTATTTTGAAACAAATATAGTATTTATTACGGAAGAAATTGTAAATGTTTTAAAAACTGAACTGAAAACTATATTAGTGAAATTTTCGAATCATTATTCACTCGGTTCAACCCCAATTCAACCAGTCTAGTACAGTAGTAGAATAGAGGGTCAAACCAGTCAGATTCTAGTTCAACTGATTGAACCGGTCAGTTTAGTCCGATTTTTAAAACATCTGAAGAAGAAAAGAAAAAAAAAAGAGCAAATCTTCTTTCAATAAGACCCTTACAAGAAAGATAGCTCTGAAAGATCCCCTAATTTATCTGGAATATTGCCACTGAAGCTGCAACCAGCCAAAATCCTGAAACAGTGAAAGTTTAGAGCCTTATGCAAATCACTACAATTTCACTTGAAATAACAATGGGTAATTAACTGGTTTTTTGAATCTAACTCACAGAATATTTAGCTGGCTTAAGTCTCCCAATTCTGGAGAGATAGGACCCATTAAACCTTCATTAAAGGACAAGTCCCTGTATTTAAATAGATTAACACAGTCAATATGCAAAAATATATGCTATGGAAGATTTTTGTTCCTTTTTATTTAAGACTCAAAGCATATAAAATTCGTTATTTTAGTTTCTAAAATATATAAAATTTGTCACTTTAGTCTGCTACTATGATGTATTTAAGAACTAAAATGATGAATGCCATATATGTTAGGAATCAATTAGTTATTATTTTCATATATCTTAGAGACTAAATTGATGATTTATTCGATGCTTATTTTAGTAACATGGTGCAACCTTATTTATTTCTTTTCATTATTTTTATTTAAATATAATAAACAACTTATAAATAATACTTACAAGGATCTTAATTCTGTGAGTCCACCAATATCTCCACTTAATTTACCCTTCAGTCCCATGGTTGACAGTCCCCTATTTAATGCACATGACAGTATTTTTCATAAACTAGTAGTCAGAAAAAAAGTAAAAGGGTAATTCAATTAATATACCAAATATCACAACTAATTAAAGAGTTTTTTACAATGAAGTAACCCTTGATTTGTTGCAGGTCACTCCTTCCCATGGTGCTCCACAAGGGTCATCTGATTTGTCCCAGCTGGGTGGTGTATTTTGCCATATATCTTTAAGAGATCTAAGTGCAGCAACTGCAACATTATATAATCATGTTTCGATAAACAACTTGATTAATTGTTTCTCATATGCTTTATATATATAAGTTAATTCTTTATATAGGCTGGCTATTATCATAAGCTATCTAGAAAACTTATGAAAATAAGCTGATAACAATTTATGAACATGTTTATAATTTGTTTTTATAAATTCTACCAAACAGTTTCACAAATATTTTTGCAACTAGATAAGCTGAAATAAACAAATCTAAACTAACTTTGATCTATCCATCATAATTTATTTATAAATAATTATGATATAATATATTACATAACATCATGAACATTTAATAAATAAATAAATAACTAAATAAATAACCATTTTACTACTTTTGTCTTCCATTCTTGATGAACACACAAGGACAAATTGAAATAAACTGTATGTAATTAGCCATTTACAACACAAAAGCGCTTTTGATCAATAAAAATGATGTCATAGAACATTACCATCTTGAGGATCAGTGAATGAATAGATGAGATGAATTTCAGCCCATAAGAATACCAAAAAGAGCATCACACTTTGTATTTCCATTTTCTTTTAGAAATATTTCTCAATCAACTTCTTTGACCAATAGGGTCAAACAAAAATATTTTTCTCAAAGTAAAGATAGAACTTTAATTTCATGTAACATGCTAACTAGAAAGCATCAAAGAGAAGTGTAACATGTTTAGGATGAAGAGGAAGTAGTGAATAAAAATAACATGAGGTTACAAAAAGGAAAAAACCATAGAAAAAGTTTGACTTGGTTGTTTCCTACTCCATTTTTGTTGATTTTTTCTTATCGTAGAAGCTAATCAATCAATATTGCAATGCCACTATCTAAAACACAATCATTGTTTTTTCTGACTTTTCCTAACTCTAACTTAGTCACAAACGAATTGCTATGTTATCCTTTTTTTCACTTCTCATCTAGTTGTTCTTAATTGTCTTGTCATCATTAATTTTTCTTTCTTAGTGACCAATAGAAAAATATCTTACAACTTGGGCATGTTTCCTTTATATTGATGTTATTATGATCAAGTTATTGACAGCAGTTGGGTGGGTGTGACATGGCCCCACCTCACTAAATTGCATGTTATCCATTTCCACGATTTGCACAAGTGCATCCCGTTCCCTAATTTTCACGAGTTGTGGACAAATTTTTAACACATCTAAAGTTTTAGGATCCGGTTGAAATAATGTATTGTAGTTTTTAAAATGTGTTTAGAAATTAATTTTTAAAAACTGTTTTTTTTATTCACAATGACTATTTTCTCACTAGATTGAAGACACTTTGATAGGTAAGATAACTGACCCAAGAATTTAAAGCTGCTCCATACTCAAGGTGAGAATCAAACCCTCGATTTTTGGTTAAGGGAGGATGAGTCCCAACTGCTCAACCACACCTCTTAGGTTAAAATACGTGATATTTGTTTTTAAATTTTAATTTATAAAATTAAAAATAATTTTTTAAAATAATTTTTTAAAAAGAGATCCTTCAAACATGTTTTCTCTTTTTTAATTTAAAAAATTTAAAAAGAGTTTTTAAAACTCTTTCAAACAAGCCTATACTCTCAGCTATCCCACTCATCGAGGTGCCTTCAATCTAGCGCGGGATTAGTCACTGCATTCGGCGGTGGATACCCCGATCAAGATCAAAAAACAAGCCTATACTCTCTGCTGTAGAAATTTTGTTATTTTATCTTCTTAATTTTTTTTTCAAAAATTTTATTCTCTTAAAACTAAAGCATCAATTTTACTCTCTGCTTCAATAATTTGTTATTTGTGCTCTTACAAAAACTAAAACATTAATTTTTTTTGTTAATAAAATAAGAATAAAAAGAACTTTATTTATCAATTTTGTGTATAACTTTAAAATGATCAAAACTTTGAGACAGAGGGAGTAATGTGTTTTATGTGTTTTTTTATTACGGTAATGTTTTATGTACTTGATTTATTGGATAGTTAAGTTCCGTTTTATGTATTTGAAAGAGTTCTAAAAAAATATTTTTGTTATGAATATTAGTGGATGTCCATATAGGTTTATGGCCCATGTCATTGGTCCATTACACTTGTCTATATATAGACTATATGCATCAACACAATGTAACACTATTCCTAATAGTGAATACATATTATACGCACTCTTGTCTTTCTCTCCTTCATCTCTACTCTTGTTTCCATTAGTTTCATAACACGTTATCAGCACGAGTCTCTACCAAACCACTATTTTCAAAGGTGTGTACACCAATTCTTTTATATTATTTTCATGCTACAAAATATTGGCTAATGATATTGTTTTTTCTTTTTATCGCCATATACTATTTTTGATCTATATTGTTTGTTTCAATTTAATTTGGCACGGTACATATTTTTTTAGTTTAATTTATTTTAGATCTTTGTTATTAAACCGTACATATTTTAGATCCATATTTTTTTTTTATATTATTACATTTTAAATTTTGAAAATTATTATTGAATTCTAGAAGAATTCTTATATATATTATTATAATGAATTCTTGAAGAATTCTTATATTATTATGATGAATTTCGGAAGAATTCCTATATATGTTGTTATAATGAATTCCTGAAGAATTCCTATATTATTATGATGAATTCCTGAAGAATTCCTGAACAATTCATATGTTATTATGATGAATTCCTGAAGAATTCCTATGTTATTATAATGAATTCTTGAAGAACTCAATAACCTTTGTTCCCGATGAACTTAGAATTTAATTTATGAATTCTTGAAAAATTCAATAAAATTAGTTCTCGAAGAACTTATAATTAAAACTCAAAATTTTCCATCGTGAATTCTAGAAGAATTCACTAATCAAGTTCCTGAAGAACTTACGAAATATCACCATAGATTATGAATTCTATAAGAATTTCAATAATAATGCATCCCTGATGGATTGCACATAGAAATGATTTTAATCATGCATCCCCGATGGATTGCACATAGAAATGATTTTGATTATGCATTCCTGATGAATTGCACAAAAATCATTTTATATTACTTAATCATATAATTCTTGAAGAATTTAGATTAAATTTATTCTCTCTTTTATAAATTCCGGAAGAATTAAAATGTTCATTTTTTTTTTATGATTGAACATGATAGTGATTTATTACAAAATTATTATACTAAGTTTTTATTTTTTTCTATCAGCAACTTGAATAAATCACTTCAAATAGACAAATACTAACCGTGAGTGTTAGCTCAAGTGGTAAGAGTTGAGGGACATTTGAGTTGGGTAGGGTGAGGTCCATGGTTCGATCCCTGGCGGGAGCAATTTAAATTGCCGATATACCAAAAAAAAACTAAATTTCCTCACATCATAATTATGATTTTTTATTTCCGTAATTAAACTCAGACCACTAATCTTGCTATCTTTCCAATTAAGAGGCTAGTGCTAGTTTTTTTTCAAAGGTCTGACTTCCGAAACAAATTCATGCAATTATTTATAGAAAATTATGTTGCCTTGAATTCTCTTAAATATTTTTTTCCCATAACAGCATAATACAAAAAAAAAAAAAAAAGGAAAAAAAAAAGATAACATGTTTCTACAGTGTGGTCCTATCAAAATAATTTGATAAGCACCGATCCTAAACAATTTTTTTTGCGGTTTCTTTTATTTTTAGATATGATAAATCATCATTTGTTACTTTATATCGTTTTTATAAGTCGAACTAATACTATTATTGAGTTTACACAATCATCAAGGATTCAACCCTAATTTCATGGATATGAATACAAAAGATACAAAGAAGGAGCATTGTGCTCTTAGTTTTATTTCTGTCAAAAATGATAAAATGAGTCAAAATTGGATACAAAGAGGAGTCACCACTATTTATACATAGGTAACAAACTAACAGACTCACACGTGTGCTCAACCACTTAGAAATAACAAGTGAACCCTTATAGACTATGCACACGTGTAATACTCCCCCTCAAGTGGGAAGGTAGATATCAAGCATTCCCCACTTGGATGTGAGAAGTTCATATAGAGGTTTAGACAAGGCTTTGGTAAGAGGATTTGCCAGTTGTTGAGATGACTTAACATGAACAAGTTTCAAGAAGAACGATTGAACGTGTTGTCGAATAAAATGACAATCAATGTCTACATGCTTTGTCCTGTCATGACTTAGAGGATTAGAAGCGAGTTGAATGGCTGATTGACTATCACAAAACACCATAACTGACTGCAAATGGACTTCAAATGTCCTGAGGATTTGCTTGATCCATAAAAGTTCTGATGTAAGAGAGGCCAATGCACGGTATTCAGCTTCAGCGGAAGAACGAGAAACAGTAGGTTGTTTTTTTGATTTCCAAGATATCAGAGCATCACCCAAAAAAATACAAAAACCTGTAGTTGATTTCCTTGTAACCTTGCAACTACCCCAATCAGCATCTGCAAAGGCAGTAAGTCTGAGGGAGGAATGGGTAGGAAAGAAAAGCCCCTTACCAGGAGTGCCTTTGAGATACTGAAGAACATGATGAGCTGCAGCTAGATGAGGTGTTCGAGGATGTTGCATGAACTGGCTCAGCTTATTAACTGCATATGTGATGTCTGGTCTGGAAATTGTTAAGTACATAAGCCTTCCAATCAACCTACGATAGCTAGAAATATCAGTGATGGCTTCACCATCTGTATCATTAAGGGAACTGCCAGGATCGATAGGGACAAATGTAGGCTTAGCTGCAATATGACCAGTATCTTGTAGGAGTTGAAGGATGTATTTCCTTTGACATAAATGAATACCTTGCTTGGATTTGGCAATTTCAAGGCCGAGAAAGTATTTCAAATCACCCAGAATTTTGAGCTTGAAATGTTGTTGTAGTAAACCCTCAACCTGTTTCAAACGTGCAAGGTTAGGGCCAGCCAACACAATGTCATCAACATACACCAGTAGGATGACTAGAGAAGCACCAGCACCACTGAAGAATAAAGAATGATCAGCTGAAGACTGTTCAAAACCAAGAGAGGTGAGGGTGGAACTGAATTTTTGGTACCATTGTCTAGATGCTTGTCTTAACCCATACAAAGATTTGTTGAGTTTACAAACTAAATTCTCCCCCTTGATGGGATATCCCTTAGGAAGTTGCATATAAACTTCTTCACACAAATCTCCATTAAGAAATGCATTGTTAATGTCTAATTGAGTAAAGTGCCACTGTTTTTGCGCAGCTATAGATAATAGGATTCTCACGGTGGTGAGTTTTGCCACATGTGAGAATGTATCCAAAAAGTCAATACCGGCTTGTTGGGTAAAGCCTTGAGCAACCAATCTCGCCTTATATCTATCCAAAGACCCATCAGCTCTATATTTCACCTTATATATCCATCTACACCCAACTGCTCTCTTTCCATGTGGTAGAGGTTGCACAGACCAAGTATTGTTTGCTTCCAAGGCTGCAAGTTCCTCAACCATAGCCTTGCGCCACTCAGGACTAGACACGGCTTGATGATAAAAAGAAGGTTCGTAGATGGTGGAAACCTGACAGATAAACTGCTTGTATGATGAGTGAAGTTTATCATATGACAAGTGATTTTTGATGGGATGCTTGACATGACAATCATAATCTTGGAGATAAGGTGGAGGTCTATGAACTCTAGTGGATTTTCGAAGGTTGGCATGATGATTTTTGATGACACGAAATCATATCGTATTTTTAGCTTAGTTTAGGTGAACTTTAGTTGCATTTGCATATGTTTTTAATTCATTTATGTCTTTTTATGCGGGTATTTGTTTTGTTTTTAGTTTTGTCTAATAAAATAGGTCGGAGAAGAGAATTGAGCAAAAAGGGCCAAAAACGCAACAAAAAGGGGTGCAAATCAAGCAAAATCAGCCCAGCCCACAATTTGGCCTGGTGGCGCCCGCCACCAGCTTCGTGGCGCCCGCCACAGAATCCAGGATTGGCAAAAACTGCTTTTTGCGCAACGTGGGGAGCAAGCACGCGTCTGATCAACTGTTTTCCCCAATCGTACGGCTATTGGATAAAATCAAAAGTGAAGCCTATCTTTCCTATTTTCATGGATCGTAGAAGTTAAAAATCCTCTATAAATAGAAGCTTGATTCTCAGAACAGACTACGCTTTATTTTCTTTTATTTCAGTCAGTTTAAATTTCCCGCATTGTAAACTGTCTCGGTTCTTCCACATCGGAAGTCCGATTTTAATTCCGTTTTCAATTCCCTGTCAAGAATTTTACCTTCTTTAATTCAAGCAAGTTTATTCAGCAATTCTCTCCAGGTTTTTATTTAATGTTTTTATTTAATTATTTATTTATGTTCAATTTAATTTTCTGTTTTTGTTTATTTAATTTCTTAATTATGTCTAGCTAAATTTCCTAGATATCGGTATGTAAACTAATTCTCCGAAGGGAGTTTAATGATGATTTAGCGCGCGCACTTAAACTATTTTTCTTATTCGAATTCCTAATTTTAAAACCCCTATGCTTTGAGTGAGAAAAACAAAGCAACTAAGGTTAAAATCAATAGAGCGAGAGTTTGAGGTTTTAACTAGATAGTAGGAATTTGATATTAATCTTTGAACGAGCGAGAGCCACGTTAGGATTAATTAGAACTAATTGATTTTCAAAATATACTTTCGAAATGAGGTGGTATAAAAGTGACAGCAAAACCCCTAGTCTAGATTGTATGGTTTTTATCAACAAAACGAGAGTGTGAGGTTTAGACCTTTAAATTAAGAAAGTTCTTCTGAAAAATAAACCCTTTCCACGCGCGCTATTAATTCATTAAATTCCCAATGGTTAATTAAGTTACATACCGATATCCCGCTTTTATTTAATTAATTTAAATTCTTAAATTTAATTTCTTTAATTTCTAAAATTCTAAACAAACCCTAAAATTCATTAGCCTTAGATTTACACCGCAACGACAGAAATACGGTAGTTCGACTGTTGGTCTCTGTGGTTCGATATCTTTTAAAACTCAACGACGAAACTGTGCACTTGCAGTTATAAAATATTTATTGATACACAAATCGTCGATCAAGTTTTTGGCGCCGTTGCCGGGGACCAATTTAGTCGATATCGTAACTCCGTCGTTACACCGTAGAGACTAAGGCATTTTAAATTTAAAAATTGAAAAAAATAAATAAAATAAAATATAATAAACAATTCTAGGATAGTCCTTTGAGCTTAAATGTACAACTCAAACCCTTTTTATAATGACTATCCTCAAAATTTCAACTACCCTAATCAAAATTGCCCATATAACTACCAGCCTCAGCCGTCCCTATACTCCGAGGGACAATACCTTAACTCTCAGTACAGTTACTATCCTCCATATTCGAACCCTCAAGAATTTGTCAGTCCTAGCCTATTAGCAGCATATAATGAATTTATGGAAGAGTCCGCTAAGGCTAGTCACGAGCACCGACTTAGAGAAATAATGAGGGAACACGAGCTTATAAATGAACAGATTAGACAAAACAGTCTCGAAACCCAAAGGCTGCTCGACGCCATGGTTGCCTCAACAGCGACTTCCCAAGAGTCGCTGGAGACACTGATCACCCAGTTCACCAAAACAACCATAGAACCCTCTTACGAGAGACAAGTAGACGTCGTAGCAAACGTTAATGAAAGCGAGATTGAGAGGCCTAGTGAGGACGGTAATGATGTTGAGAGTTTCAGCGAGGAAAGAGTGGAGATCGAAGAAGCATCACCGATAATCCTCCCTAGTGAGGTAGTCGAAGAGGTAGAGAAGGAAACACCACATGTTTCCCCTGCTCCCTACAATCCACCAATCCTTGTTCCTCAAGAGATAGTAGAGGCTAAAGTAGACCCAATTCCCAAAACATGTGAAAAGAAAAAGAATGTAAAAATCAATGCACATAAGGATAAGGGCGCAAACAGAAAGAGTAAATTAGGGGAAAGAAAATTTGAGGATAACGTTAGTGCAAAAAGGATGAGGGTAACATTTGGGAAGGCAAATAAAAGCCCTAAAACAAAAGAGAGAAGGACACCTGAGATTGAACCAAAACCCCCACCTAAAATCAGTAAATCCTTTTTTCTCTCAAAACGCAAGATAATAGAAGAGGGCAGGGAAGCTGAACTGCCCTATAGGAGAAAAAAGAGAAAGAGTGAGGGGTATGTGAGAATACTTGATATGTGGCCATGGAAATCGTTCCCGATTAGGCCACCGCAAGAGAGGTAAAACTCTAAACTGTCGAGCTCACCGACACTAAACAAAGCGCTCGGTGGGAGGCAACCCACATATAGGTTTTAGTTTCGCTTAAATAAGAATAATTTTGCTTGTGTCACTAGTTGTTGCTTATTTTTCTGTTCTATTATGTTTTAAAAAAAAGTGAAGCGGTATTTATATAACTTGTTTCTCACTCACATTTTTGGTATATGTTTTTCAACTCTATTTTTAGATACCTTTTCTTTCTTACACGATGTATCGAGCTGAGAATCATGATATCAGGTTCAGAGGAGTAGAACAGGCGAAAGACTATGAGATTCTGGCTCAGAGAGATATGCACCTATCCATCTACCCTGACAATGCTACTATGGAAAAGTTAGGAATCCGAGAAAGTGTGATGTTCTTGCTTAATGAGGTCGGGTGGACCGGCTTTGCTGTGGGAAGGAGATTTAGCTCTTACCGTAACTTAACCCTCGAGTTCCTAAGCTCATTTTCCTATCACCCTGAGATTGGAAAAGGATTCAGAAGAGGCCTTATAAACTTTAGAATGTTCAACATTGAATATACCTTCAACAACCAAGAAATGGCCAACCTCCTAGGTTTTCCGAGTGATCAACATGCTGTCACATCTGTCGAGGAGGACATATTCCGTTACCGTGAGCTAGACTACTTTTGGGGAAAAATCTCAGGAGAGGGGTTTGCTGATTATGAAAACATTCGTTCTGAAGACATACACAACCCAGCCTTCCGTTACTTCCATAAAATCCTAGCCCACACTCTTTTCGGAAAGGAAAAAAACATCACCTCTGTGTCCCGCGAGGAGCTTTTTATCATGTTATGTGCTACACAGTCCCGACCTGTCAATGGGGCCACCTTTATGATGAGCAACCTACATAAGATAACCCTTGAGTGCCAAGGACCCATCCTGATAGGTGGCCTAGTTACCATGATTGCCGATGCTATTGGACTGCGATTCCCCCTTAACCAGCTCAAACCTTTGGGAGGAATCCGTCGCATGGATATAAACTTCTGCTTCAACCGTGGCCTTATAGGAAATCTAGGAGCCGACAAGTTTGACCTCCTCATCAATAACCAAGTCATGCCTCATTTTACCTTGCCTAACCAGAGAACAAGCATTCATGACAAAAACATTTGGCTTTATGATTTGGAAGAACCACAGTATACACCCCTGACACCTCCATCTTCACCCCAAGCCTACATAGACCTTGACGCCGATCTCTCTGAATCTGATCCAAGTGAATCTCATGGTTTTACTCCTACTGCTACCTCTCCTGTTACTTCTGCTCCTGCTGCTGATGCCCCTGTGGGGCCACCGACCGTATCTTTGGCTATGTTCGAAGCATTGCAAGCTAAAGCTAATGCAATGGAGGCCGAGCTGACTAAGTTGCGCGCGGAATTTTATGCTTTCTTGGATACCGCCGCCGCGCAAGTAGAGAATATTTGGGATGAGTTAGGCTTTGTGGTGAATGAAGTCGAACATAATCGTAGTGGCTAGGACCGTCCCAACGTGTTTACCGCATTCCTAGGGTTTTTATTTAATTTTCCTTGCTTTAGAATAAATAAATCCTAGGAAATTTTCTTTATTAGTAGTATGATTTGATTTTCAGAAAATTTGCAATGGCTATATTTAAATTGATTTAGTTTATGAATAAAAACTCCTGTGAGAGACCGTTTGTTTTTATACTCTTGTGTGCTCATATGCATTTTCTTGTGAATAATTGCTCTGTGATAGAAATTTAATATTGTGCCAATTTTAGCCTGTTAGAACTAAATTCAACTGTGTGCAAAGCTGTGCTATTTCTTTTAGACAGGTATAGGTATTGATTCGATTGAACAACAACACGCTACAGGACGAAAATGGCCTAGAATCACAACAATTGGCCTTGTGGCGGCCGCCATGACACTGGTGGCGCGCGCCACAAAATGAAAACACATGATTTTGGCAAATTTTGTGCAGAAAGAAGCGTGTTACAGTAAGGTAAGTAAAGGTCATGGCACAACAAGAGGAGTATGCAATCAACTTCCAAAATGGAGGGCAAGCTAGGCTCTACCGACTCCTCCTCCAAAAGGAGTACGAACCTACGAGGTATGCCGATGATCTTTGCCTCGAAACTTTAGGATTATCAGATAGCGTGCAATACTTGATTCGATCCCTCAAACTAGACTTTTTGCTTTCTTTTAAGGACCCCGTTTATGTCCAACTTACCGCGGAGTTCCTTAGTTCTCTAGAACTTAACCCCACCCCCGACCGTGTGAAGTTCCGTTTGTTTAATGTTGATTACAACTTTAGCTTTGATGAGTTAGCCGGGTTGTTGCACCTACCACACGGCGAGGGAGTACTAGATGAGTTACCAACACAAGTGGGGTGGTTAGAAGCCGCGAGAGCACTTTGGTGGGGTTTAACCGGTAAGGAAACAAATAGTTTTGAAGGAAATAGAGCGTCCCTAATCCAAAACCCCGCTATCCGATACTTTCGCCAATTACTAGCCTGCACTATCTTTGGTCGTTATAGTTCTAACAAGGTCAATGAAAAAGAGCTATTTTTGTTATTCACTCACAGCGTTTCAAGAGAAAAGGTCAATATTGCCCGACTTATGATGTATCACATGTTTTCAATGGTTAAGTCAAAAGGGGCAATTGTTTTTGGTGGTCTTGTCACAACCTTAGCACGCTTGCTAAACCATGGGGCACAACTTTCTACCCTCACCCCACTTGAGTCCCGTACCATTGATTTAGATATGGTACGCAATATGAAACTAGTGAAAACAAGGGGTGATGGGAAATTCATTCTGATGATTGATAACAGAGCCTGCCCCGATGTCACCCTCCCTGACCCCGCACGCATAAATGTGCGCACCAGAGACAATTACCGTTTCCTCCCCGACCCTGCTGTTCCCCAATGGATGGTGCCAAACGCACCTGCTGATGAGGGAGAGAGTGACGAGCACGAGGAGGAGGAGCGCGAGGGTCCGAGCGTTAACGCACACACCACACACACTTCTTCTGGCTATTTTACAGGTACTTCTTCTGGAGCTGGTCATGAGAGCGGGTCTGCCACCCTTGATACTATTTTGGATGAAATGAGGCAGCGCTCTATACTTGATTCCCAGAGAGACCAGCATGTTCAGGATATCCAGACACGCCAGACAGAGATGATGGTGATGATGCAGCAGTTCCAGGTTGACCAGCGTGGTTTGATTGATGGCATGGCGGACATGACTTTGCGCATGGACGAGTTCGATGACTATTTTCACCAGTTGGGTGCAGTTCCTCCACAGCATGAGAGGCGCACGAGGAGGCGCGGCCTAGGCCGCCAGTAGCTTGGTCTCACAGGTTTTCACTTTCTCTTCTACCTTTAGTCGTTGCATTGAGGACAATGCTCGATTTAAGTGTGGGGGAGGAAGCTTTATCGCTTTCCTTTACTTTTCAGTCATTTATTTTAGCATGCATAATAAAACCTTAGGATAGTTCACTTAGATTGAGTAGTTTTTGCGTGTTGGTTTTGTTTTGTCTGATTTTTCTCATTTCTTGAGCCATACCAAAAATTTTCTTGTGAAAAGCAAAAGTATTGAGTTCTGATGCTTGATGTTGATTGTCTGAAAGTATATAGGTTGTTTGCACTATCTAGGCTATTTTGTGAAAGTTGGGTAACGGTTAGATAAAATCAATACCGTTTTAACACCCGAGATTCCCAGAAATGTGTAAAATTGATTTGAGTACTAGTTTTGATAATACCTTGAACTCGAGTTTTAATGAACCCTCAGTAGTTTATCTAAGCAGCCGGCACCATCTCAAGGCACAAACTAAGTGGGAAACCGAAGAATATAAGTGAATGATTTTGATTATAAATGTTATGAATACTATTGGTTGATTCCTTGAAATAATTAATGAAAATTCAGCAAATGTTGAAACATGAGAAGGAAAAAAATACCATAGTATAGAAACTCATTAGTAGTTGGTTCAGAGGTGTCTGATTCTGAACTTGGTAGGGCGGGTTACGATCCGATCCCCCGCAACTGCGAAGTGGGTAAAGCAAATAGGGGTTACCAAACTTATGTTATCAGCACCCCGCGCTATATGATGATCATAATCACTAACAGGTTTCCTACCATGGGCGTGTACAAGATAACGGGCTTAATGTGATTGCGCTAGAATGAAAAGGGGAAATGAAACTTAGGAGAGAGGTAGAGTCAAAAGGAAATGCTTCAGGTCTGTTTTCATGTAATGGGAGTCTTTTGTGTCATTGCGGTGTTTTTGTTATTTACACTGTTATTCGATTTTCATAGCTTAGCCGGCAACCACGTATGAGTAGGATGATCGTGTCATGTGTTTTTACTTGTGCTATGCAATTCACTATTCTTTCATGCTTGAGGACAAGCAATGGTTCAAGTGTGGGGGAATTTGATGACACGAAATCATATCGTATTTTTAGCTTAGTTTAGGTGAACTTTAGTTGCATTTGCATATGTTTTTAATTCATTTATGTCTTTTTATGCGGGTATTTGTTTTGTTTTTAGTTTTGTCTAATAAAATAGGTCGGAGAAGAGAATTGAGCAAAAAGGGCCAAAAACGCAACAAAAAGGGGTGCAAATCAAGCAAAATCAGCCCAGCCCACAATTTGGCCTGGTGGCGCCCGCCACCAGCTTCGTGGCGCCCGCCACAGAATCCAGGATTGGCAAAAACTGCTTTTTGCGCAACGTGGGGAGCAAGCACGCGTCTGATCAACTGTTTTCCCCAATCGTACGGCTATTGGATAAAATCAAAAGTGAAGCCTATCTTTCCTATTTTCATGGATCGTAGAAGTTAAAAATCCTCTATAAATAGAAGCTTGATTCTCAGAACAGACTACGCTTTATTTTCTTTTATTTCAGTCAGTTTAAATTTCCCGCATTGTAAACTGTCTCGGTTCTTCCACATCGGAAGTCCGATTTTAATTCCGTTTTCAATTCCCTGTCAAGAATTTTACCTTCTTTAATTCAAGCAAGTTTATTCAGCAATTCTCTCCAGGTTTTTATTTAATGTTTTTATTTAATTATTTATTTATGTTCAATTTAATTTTCTGTTTTTGTTTATTTAATTTCTTAATTATGTCTAGCTAAATTTCCTAGATATCGGTATGTAAACTAATTCTCCGAAGGGAGTTTAATGATGATTTAGCGCGCGCACTTAAACTATTTTTCTTATTCGAATTCCTAATTTTAAAACCCCTATGCTTTGAGTGAGAAAAACAAAGCAACTAAGGTTAAAATCAATAGAGCGAGAGTTTGAGGTTTTAACTAGATAGTAGGAATTTGATATTAATCTTTGAACGAGCGAGAGCCACGTTAGGATTAATTAGAACTAATTGATTTTCAAAATATACTTTCGAAACTGAGGTGGTATAAAAGTGACAGCAAAACCCCTAGTCTAGATTGTATGGGTTTTATCAACAAAACGAGAGTGTGAGGTTTAGACCTTTAAATTAAGAAAGTTCTTCTGAAAAATAAACCCTTTCCACGCGCGCTATTAATTCATTAAATTCCCGATGGTTAATTAAGTTACATACCGATATCCCGCTTTTATTTAATTAATTTAAATTCTTAAATTTAATTTCTTTAATTTCTAAAATTCTAAACAAACCCTAAAATTCATTAGCCTTAGATTTACACCGCAACGACAGAAATACGGTAGTCCGACTGTTGGTCTCTGTGGTTCGATATCCTTTAAAACTCAACGACGAAACTGTGCACTTGCAGTTATAAAATATTTATTGATACACAAATCGTCGATCAATTTTCAGGTGAAGGAATGGAACTAACAACACTAGAATTAGAGTCAGAACCGTGAAAGTCATTATCAGGTTCAGGAGGTGCATGATTGATTATATTGGGGTTAAGGTCTATTTGTGAGGTAGGGTCAGCAACAGGTTTGGGTAATACTGTGTCAGGAAAAATGTTTGGTGAAAGGTTAGTGATGGTGAGGGAGTGAAAAGGGAAAGACGACTCTTGAAAGGTCAGATCTCTAGTAATTAATATTTTCTGGGTTTCAATAACCAATAGTTTGTATCCTTTCACTCCTGGTGGATAACCCAGCATCACACAAGGTAATGCACGGGGTGTAAACTTGGATCTATGTGCAGGAATACTGGAAGCAAAACACAAGCACCCAAAAACTCTCAAAAAAGCATAGTCAGGGATTTTACCATGCAATAACTCATAAGGAGATGTGTTGTCTAATCCCAAGGAAGGCACCCTGTTGATCAAGTATGTTGCTGTGCTAATACAATCACCCCAGAACTGCAAAGGAACCTTGGATTGGAATATCAAGGCTCTAGCAACATTCAGCAGATGTTGGTGTTTCCTCTCAACCACAGAATTTTGTTGTGGTGTATATGGACATGAAAACTGATGAGTTGCTCCATTATTCTGCAAAAATGTAGTTAACTGCAACTCTTTTGCATTATCAGTACGAATAGATTTAATGGTTGTGTTAAACTGTGTTTTTACAAATTTGAAAAACAACTTAATCAACATGGTAGCTTCTGCTTTATGTTTCATTAGGTGAGTCCAAGTATACCTGGTGCTATCATCTACAATGGTTAAAAAATAATGATAACCATCATAGGTTGGTTTTTTAAAAGGACCCCATACATCACAATGAATTAGATCAAAAGGTAAATCAGCATGATTATTATTAGAAAGAAAAGGTAAGCGATGAAATTTAGCTAAAGGACAAACTTGACATGATTCAGTGAAAGAAGGATTTGAAGTAAACAAATCAGGAACTTTATTATGTATAGACTTTAGTACAGAATCAGACAAGTGGCCTAGTCTAGCATGCCAAGTGGGAATAGAATTTTGACTAACAGAATTACAACTTGGTACATACAATGTACTCTTATTGAAAGGTAAAGACAATGAAGTAGAGGTAGATGCAGGTTCAGCTTTGAGGAAGTAAAGGCCATGAGCAAAATCACCCTTGCCAATCACCTTCCCCTTCTGTGTGTCCTGAATTAGAAAAGCAGTATCAGTAAACATGACCGACATATGTGAATTTAATAACAATTGTCCAACAGATAAAAGATTGATCCTAAACATGGGAATATATAAAACATTGTGCAAAGTTAAGGCAGAATTCAAGGTAACAGTGCCTATAGCAGAGACAGAGACTTTGGCATTATTTGGTAAAGTAACATACTTGTTTGAGAGAAATTTATATGAACTAAACAAATCTAAGGAATTAACTATGTGAGATGTGGCTCCTGAGTCAACTATCCAAGTGGAATTTAAAGGATATTCATTGTGATGTGATGAAGTAAAAACCATACCAATAGTATCACCTGAATTAGAAGGTCCAACATCTGAATTGCGAGCCATCTGGCCTTGAATGTACGCAATGAGTTGTTGATACTGCTGAGTGTTCAAAGGGGCGTTATCCGTAACAGCATGAACAAATTGTTGAGCAATGGATTTTCCCTTTCTATAACCTGGTGGATAACCATGAAGCTTGAAACACTTATCTTTGACATGGCCAGTTATACCACAATGAGCACAAACAGGTCTATCCTTCTTTCCCATCTTGGACTTGGAACCATGTGCATCATGCACAGCATAAGCTAGAGACTCAGAATTCTCACTACTGACAGCATTAATGACTCGTTGTTTCTCTTCTTGAATGACAAAAGAGAAAACGCGACTAATAGTAGGCAAAGGATCCATGAGCAATATCTGACTACGAATTTGATTGAAACTTTCATTCAGACCTAGCAAGAAAGTAAGAACATACTCACGATTAATATGATCGACCAAGGGATTAACACCACCGCACACACAATGATGAACCGGACGGAATTCGGCCAATTCTTCCCAGAGTCCCTTAATCTTGGAATAGTAAGCACCAACGGAGAGAGTTCCTTGTGTGCAGGTGATAAAATCTTTGCGGAGTTGAAACAAACGAGGACCGTTGTTCTGAAGAAAGCGCTCTTGAAGATCGTTCCAAATCGCCGCAGCGGTGGATGAGTAGATGATGCTGGCGGTGAGTTCTTTGGAAACGGAATTGAGAAGCCAAGAAGAAACAACGTTGTCATTGCGAAGCCATAACGCATATTGTGGATCGTTATTAGGAGGTTGCGGAATCGAACCATCAACGAAGCCAATCTTGTTCTTCACACCGAGAGCGATGAGCATCGCTCGACGCCATGACGGGTAATTATCTTCAGTCAAGAGATGTGAGACGAGAACAAGACCAGGATGATCGGAATGGTGAATGAAAAAGGGATTCAGCGGTTGAGCTTCCATGGATACGATCAAGAAAAGGTTGAAGATGATTGAATTGAAAAGCGGAAACACAAAATCAAAGCTTGCGGAAAAGAATTGAAACACAAGATTTGAAGAAAAATTCTTCTGATACCATATTGAGTTTACACAATCATCAAGGATTCAACCCTAATTTCATGGATATGAATACAAAAGATACAAAGAAGGAGCATTGTGCTCTTAGTTTTATTTCTGTCAAAAATGATAAAATGAGTCAAAATTGGATACAAAGAGGAGTCACCACTATTTATACATAGGTAACAAACTAATAGACTCACACGTGTGCTCAACCACTTAGAAATAACAAGTGAACCCTCATAGACTATGCACACGTGTAATAACTATTAAATTGATCAAATTACATTTATTTATCAATTATATATTGTCTAACTTTTTCTTGTTTTTTTACAATTTGATAATAGTATTAAAATGACAAATCTTTCAAAACTTGAGTTTGAGGCCCTTGACATTTCTGGAAAGAATTATTTATCTTGGGCTTTGCATGCTGAAATTTATTTAGATGTGGAAGGTAATGGTGACACAATTAAAGAAGGAAATGAAACATCTACTCGACAAAAGGCAAAAGCGATGATATTCCTTTGTCACCATCTCAATGGGGATCTTAAAAATGAATACCTTACTGTGAAAGATCCTCTAGTTTTATGGAATTGTTTAAAGAAAAGATTTGATCACTAGAAATCATTTGTGATATAGTTCCTAAAGACTTATAGATGAAAAAAAATCTTAATATTGAAGCATCTTTGAAGAATTGATCAAATAATAAAGTTGTATGAGTATTAATGATTTAGTTCTTCAAGAACTAATAATATATTATCAAGCATTCTCGTAGGTTTACTTGAAGATGAGATGTCTAATATCTTTATATATTACGACACATATTTTATACTCTACTTATAAATATATTAGTGCATTTAAAGCACATATTACTGTAAACCAGAAGTTTACAAATCATAATAAATTATCGTTGGCAAGATCGGTTGGGTTATCTCGGTTCTATATTATAATGTGAAAATAGCTTTTCTTTATGGATATGTATTGAAGAGCCAGAAGATTCTTCAATCCAATAATTTGTCTGTTACAAGTTCCCAAAGAAAGTTGAAATTTGACGAAGTGAGCATATCATAATTTGAGAATGTATACATGGTGATATTTGTGATCTAGTACACCAATCATCATTTAGAAATTTTATGACTTCAATCGATGCATCGACAATATGATTATCATGTTAGTTGGCAACTCACAACCAGAAGTTTGTGAGATTGTTTTCTCAACTAATTTGACAAATAGCTCACTTTCTAAATTTTCGGAGCATTTGATAAGTATCATATATCATTCACAATTGATATTGAACATCTTGTAGCATATGTTCATAAAAATTATAAAAATTGACTTGAAGATTCATTCTTTAGACGTCTAAATTTAAAGTAAAATGTATGATTGATACTTATGAAATTGTAACATCTAAATTCTATATTGGGAACATGCAACCATTTATATTGAGTTATTATTGATTCACATCAAGCCAACAAATTATTATATGTAAGTCCTCCCCTTAATATACAATTGAGTTTTGATTTATAACTTAATATTTTTCATATAAGCATTTTTGGATGTGTTGAGTATGTTCAATTGCTCCAATATAATACCTTATGACGAGCTGTTAAAGAATATTGGAAAAATATGTTTGATATGAATCTCCATCTATTATAGAGTATTTTGAGCTTAAAAAAAAATGGAGACATAACTCAAGCCCTGAAGGCTGATTGTCAAGTGATGAATTAGTTTTTCCAATATTATGGGGAGAGATGAGCAGCTGAAAATGTGAACCAGAAGTTTCAATGAATCACTTGAAATAAATTATTATTAGTATCACATCTTGATCCTCGTATATAATAGTTTGAACTAAAAGTTCAAAAGATAAATCATTTGCAATGTTTATGAAATTAAATATCAGCTGCTAATGCTCCAATCAAAATAGATGTTCCAGTTGAACAATTCTATATTGCAAATGAGTTTTAACTACCCATAAGTGTGGTAGGTCAATCGGTTCCAAAGAATCCTCAAATTAGAAAAGGAGCTAAAAAGAAAGATGACCCAAGTGAGGATATAAAAATAGTATTCGACATAATTGATTTTTTAGTTTCAGAAGAACTTATCAGGTACCTGAGATTTGTGAAAAATAAAAAGATCTCGAAAAAAGAAGAAAAAAATTTTATGTCATGAATGAAATACGATGGAACCAAAAGAAAGTCAAAATTGACGATAATTTTATATATAATATAGCGCTATATATGATAAGATATGATGAGGATCATGAACCAAACTTTATTGAGAATTATAGACAACATAATAATTGTCTAAATGAAAAGATGCAATTGTCACGTAATTAAAATCACTTTGCAAAGTGAAAGATTTTTGGATCAGCAGTCCGTACATCAGAAGATGTGAAAATGATGAAATATGAATCAATTTTTGTGCAAATACGAAATATGATATATAAGAATATCGATCAAAGTTTGCCATTAATTGTGAAGAGAAATATTCACCTGAAGCGAAATCAAATTATTTTCTTACTTGATTAAGTTTAGTAACACTTGAAAGTATCAATTTATTGAAAGTGTTACAATATATTTATATGACTCACTTGTTAGTGATGATTATATGAAACTCTCTAAAGAATTTAATTTCATGAGACATACTATTCAAACTATTGAATAGATAATTTAACAAAATGTATAAGTCTCATTGTTACTCAAACAATATATATGTATATTGTATACTAATTTTAGTGAATATTTGTAAATGAGAAATATGCTATAGACATCATTTGTCAACTTTTAAGAAAGGATTTGAAAACAAGTTTGATGACATGAATGTAATCATAACTCCTGAAGAGTTTTGGAAAGTTGATTTCTTATAGAAATCAAGATGAAATATGAAAGAATAATACCTATTTGTTTGAGAAAACAAATTGAATTATATTTTAGTTTATATTACAAATGTTTCTTATCAGTTGTGTACTCTAATTATGTTAAATTACTAATTATGTTGATTTAGAATTCGAGAAAATGATAATTCATTAGGTGGTCCTAAAGTACCACATCAAACACAATAATATTATCATAACTCTTGAAGAGCTTATGAAATTTGTTGTGTACAGAAAAATTTGAAATGAAATACATTCGATGATTAAAGTTTGTTTGAAATTACAAACTTATTCCTTCAATGAAGTTTTGTGCATGAAGAAAATTATATATATAAAAGTGGTATTTTATCTTTGTCAACATCAATAAACTTGAAGATATTGGAACAAAATCGAACATATAATTTATATCTTAAAGATACGGCAATATCATCCAAAAGTGGAAGTTTCAGCACTACATCAAGAAAGTTGAGAATATGATTTTGTTGAGGTTTGTGATTCTACACATACAAGATACTTGAAGAAGATAATATTGCATCAACGACTAATTCAGAGAAGAATATATAAAAGGAGATAAATCAGATCTTTCTACAAAGTCTTCATAAAGTAAAGCGTCTTCATCAAGTAAAGCTTTGGATCAACTATATAGAAGATTAATTGGTCTTATTCGTTTCAGATATAATTGTCTTCATGAGGGTGAGATATAATTGTGTTCTGCACTCTTTTTCCCTTAACCATGGTTTTATCCCATTGGGTTTTCCTGGTAAGGTTTTTAATGAGGCAGATTCAAACAAAAGGGATGTTGCACTCTTTTTCCTTCACTAGAATTTTTTCCCACTGGGTTTTTTTTCTAGTAAAGGTTTTAACGAGGCATATCCTCAATGGACATCCAAGGGGGAGTGTTATGAATATTAGTGGATGTCCATATAGGTTTATGGCCCATGTCATTGGTCCATTACACTTGTCTATATATAGGCTATATGCATCAACACAATGTAACACTATTCCTAATAGTGAATAAATATTATACTCACTCTTGTCTTTCTCTCCTTCATCTCTACTCTTGTTTCCATTAGTTTCATAACAATTTTAAACTTTTAAAAATAAAAACAAATATGGGTGGATAGGAGGGAAATTTGCATGTGGGACTTGACTAGAGTTTCTCTACTTGTGAGAATATCGACTGAGAATTTTACCGTTGGATAGGTTGCTCTCAAAGTTGCTTCAAGTAAAGTGTTTAAACATGAAAGAACGTGTTTTGACAATCAACATATTGTTAACCCATATTTTAGTTAAGTCAAAATATGCTCTAAATGTCCCTTTGAACATAATTAATGAACCTTCAATTATGAGAATTAATGTTTCCAGGAATTAAAAGAATATATAGTTTTTTGATGTGAATGTTAAGTGTAATGTTTTTAAAACATGAAGATTCTTAGGAAGAATATTCACAAGTCCAAGAATATGGAGAGTATTCACAAGTTCAAGAAAGAAGACAAAATCAACTTCGAATCACCAACATTTCGAGTAACTAGCAGGATCACTCGAAGTCATATGTTGTTTATAACTTAGCAGATTTGTTGGAATTTCCTGAAAGTTCGAGTTCAAAGCAACGCAACGCTTCATTCAAAATTACAGTTATTCGCATTCAAGAATGAAGATTCAAATTACAAGACACGCGTCAAGTGAACGTTTTATAGACTGTTATAGTGTCTATTTATAAATAATAGTTCATTTGATGTAATTTCTATGACAAATTTCTCATACTTACAATCCTTAAACAGTCAAAGTATCCAGCATTCGAGAGAAACGAGTAAACAAGGCAAAAATGTATGAGAAATTTACCTTTTCCATACCATTAATGAATGAGAATTTTGTAAACTACTACCTCCGTACCAAAATATATGTCGTTTTGACAATATCACACAAATTAAGATATGTAATCATTATTGTATAAAAAAGATAAATTATGAGTTATTTTACAAAATTATCCCTCATTAATAGTATGTGAAAGATAAATTATATAACAGAAAGAAGAAAGAGAAATAATAAATTAAGGGTATAAGAGGAAAAAAAACATTAAATGTTTTATTGGTAATGTAAAACGACATATATTTTGGTACAGAAGGAGTAACTAATAATTTCTCTTTTCCATACAACAATGATTATATTTCTTAATTTGTATAATATAATCAAAATGACTTATATTTTGATACGAAGGTAGTATAATATAGAAAAAACATCATTCAACGGTAACCTTCCAACTGACCATATCCTTTTAATAATTAATCATTGTGTAAAATTAACTTAGGGGGAGGTATTGGATTGAGATTTCAATGGATTTTAAAAGACTTTTTTATAATAAAAAAGTCTTGTGGTATTCAATTAAGACTTTTATAAAATGTAAGCAAATCTTGTGGTATTCAATTAAGACTTTTATAAAATACTAGTATGTTAACCCGTGCCGTGCACGGAACTATTTTCTTTTTTAATATTATTTTTTAATTTATTCTAAATTATTATTTGATTACTTCATTTTATTATTCAATAATAATTTAAGATATTATATCTTATGAGTTGTTTAAATATAAATTGTTGGAGTAAATATATTTTTTTACAGATACTTTTTTAAATCATAAAACTCTTACATTTTTTCGCCAAAAAAAAAAACTCACATTCAGCGAATTTTAACGTTTATTATAGATTTATTCAACTTAATTTCATCAAACTACATTTTTTCTAAATAAAATATAAAATAAAATATATTTTTTATCATCTTTTCACCTTGTTTCGTAGTAATCCATATATAATTTTTTTTAAAAAAAAATACATAGAAATAGACAACCTTGCATATCACGAAACACCCACATTTGTTCGTCAACTGAATCTCATATGTTTTTATAAATACAGTGTAAATTAAGATATATTTACCCATTATTCTCTCACTTTGTTTCAACTTGGTTAGTAGTAATTTAGATGTTAATTTTTAGAACAAAAAAAATTCAAATAGATAGACAACCTTGCATATCATAAAACTCACACATATTTTGGTTTCTAGTCCTCATTGAAATTACAAAAAAGACAGTGTAAATTATAAAATCAAAAGATACTCATATTAATAGGAGTGTTAATATAAGTCATATTATAAAAAATAGGTTTTCCGTATTAATATGTGTATAAATATTTAAGTTCCTATTAAAAAAATTATTTCGTCTCGTATTAATAAATTTTGTATTAAATCATTTGTAGAAATATAATTCCGTAAAAACTAAAAAAAAATCCCCGTACATGAGTATAAATATAGCTCCTATAGAAATTACAAAAAAAAATAGTCCTCTGTTGGAACAAAAGTGGTTCTGACGATTATCTGCTTAAGTTTTGATGATAACAAAGTATTAATGAACAATAGGGTATTTTAATATTTAATCTAAGTGTGCAGGAACATTAGTGAAAAGTCAAAAATGCACTGAAGCTTAGAAGTTCTGATGATAATCAGAAGCATTAACACAAGTTCTGATCAGAAGCACCAACGCGAGTTCTGATGATCTATCAGAAGGATGATCATCAGAAGCATAAGTCACAGAAGTATACAACACCAGAAGCTGTACAGGGAGTACAAGCTTCTGAGATCAGTCTTGCGCTGGAAGATTCATAAAAGGAAATCACATGTTTGGCTTAGGGATTAACAACGGTCAAGTTCAAATTCGTGTGAAGGAAAATGAAAGCACGTTATAATATTATCTTGGGAAGATAATATAAGCATTAGTCATTTCGTCTCGTATTAATAAATTTCGTAATAAAGCATTAGTCAAATTCGTGTGACTTATATTATCTTGGGAAGATAATATAAGTCATATTATAAAAAATAGGTTTTCCGTATTAATATGTGTATAAATATTTAAGTTCATATTAAAAAAATTATTTCGTCTCGTATTAATAAATTTCGTATTAAAACATTTGTAGAAATATAATTCCGTAAAAACTAAAAAAAAATCCCCGTACATGATTATAAATATAGCTCCTATAGAAATTACAAAAAAAAATAGTCCTCTGTTGGAACAAAAGTGGTTCTGACGATTATCTGCTTAAGTTTTGATGATAACAAAGTATTAATGAACAATAGGGTATTTTAATATTTAATCTAAGTGTGCAGGAACATTAGTGAAAAGTCAACAATGCACTGAAGCTTAGAAGTTCTGATGATGATCAGAAGCATTAACACAAGTTCTGATCAGAAGCACCAACGCGAGTTCTGATGATCTATCAGAAGGATGATCATCAGAAGCATAAGTCACAGAAGTATACAACACCAGAAGCTGTACAGGGAGTACAAGCTTCTGAGATCAGTCTTGCGCTGGAAGATTCATAAAAGGAAATCACATGTTTGGCTTAGGGATTAACAATGGTCAAGTTCAAATTCGTGTGAAGGAAAATGAAAGCACGTTATAATATTATCTTGGGAAGATAATATAAGCATTAGTCATTTTCCCATTACCGCATTTGGACACACACAAAGCCTTAACCTGCAAAGAGAAGTCAACAAGTTTCCTTGTTGAGCTTAATCACATGTGACCACCTAGAAACTGCTCCAGCGGACAAAATAGCTTGACAACGGTCAAATCTGCAACGTCTCTATATTGTCATATATATAGAGACCTCGTACTTGAAGTCAAGTGTGGATTACAACTCGCAAAACTGATCATACTCACAAGAAAGCAAATAGCGCTTCTGATAACCAAACAGCCTTGCTTTATTCACTTATTGTTCGTTAGAAACCTAAGTGTAGTTCTTGTGTTTAGTGTTGTAATTTGCCTTGAGTATTTGATTTTATCAAGTACTCAAAGGTCCTGAAAAACCATATACTTTCTCATCTAGTTTAGGAAGTCTCTTGTTAGTATACTTGAGCATTTGGAAGTCTCTTACTATTGTGTTTGAGCAATTGTATCTTAAGTGTTTTTTAGTGAACTCCCTTGGAAGTGCAAGGGGACTGGACTACTCTCAACTTGTGAGAGGAACCAGTATAAAATTGCTTGTGTCTCTCTCTCTACTCTCCTTTACTGTGTTATCCGCTTCCAAATCTGATAAGTTCGAAAGAACTTTGAAGAAGTTTTTAAACTATCTAAAACACAATTCAACCCCCCCTTCTTGTGTTTTTCGTACCTTCATCCTCTTATTAATATATGGGTAGAAATATAAATCCTCATAGAAATATACGTTCTCGTAAAATTACAAAAAAAAAACAATTTGAAGAAGAGTTTAATGGCTACTTTTGAGGATCTGGATAAATTATCAGATGATGAAGCAGATGATGAAGAGGCAAATCTGACACTGATGGCTACAACTACTTCTGACAATGATAATGATTCTGGAGATGAATCAGAAACAGATGACATTGATGAGGTAACTTCTAATATTCCTCATGAAAAGCTATTACCTGCTCTTAGAGACACAATGAGACAATACATAAGCAAAGCTAAGAGTGTCAAAAATTTAAAAAATGATGTTAGCTTGCTTGTCAAAAGATTTGATCAACTTCAAGCTCAATATGATAAATCTGTCATAAAAATACAAGAGCTTGAAAGTGGCGGCATCTCTTGTAGCAAATCTCATGATGTGCATGAAGTTGCACTTCATGAGTTTGTCAATCAAAATGTCAATAAGAGTAAGGTGGCTTCCATGATCTATAGTACTACCAAGAACAGAGGTGAAGGGCTTGGTTATTCTGCATCTGATGATAAAGGACAATCAAGCTCATCAGTCTGTATTAGCAAAACTCCACCTCATTTGTATTCTACTTTTACACCTGCTACTGGTAGAGTTGAGAAGGTTGCACAAACCAAAGCCTTGAATAAAGGCAAGTCTAAAGTCTTAGAAGTGAGAACTTCAGAAGCTAAGACTAGCACCTATTCAAAGCAGAAGCATGCTGAGGTCAGAATTCTGAAGAGACCAGAACCTAGGGCAACCAAGGTTCTGAGATCATCAGAAGCTAGCACCTCTAAAGCTAGGTTTGCTCAGCATACTACAAACTCAAGCAAGAAGAAGTATGAACCCAAAAAGACTTTCAAAAAGTCATACTTCAAGAAGGCCTATACTAACCAAAATGGACCCTACAAGCTGTGGGTACCAAAATCTGAGTTTGTGTGTCTTTCAGGTTTGCACATTAAGAGACAAGAAGCCAAGTACTTGGTACTTGGACAGTGGATGTTCGCATCACATGACGGGCGAGAGGGATATGTTCCTCACCCTAACTCCCAAAGAGGGAGGGAGTGTAGGATTTGATGGGAACCAAAAGGGAAAGATAGTTGGTATTGGTACAGTCGGTAACTCCTTTGCCTCTATCTCTGATGTACTTTTTGTAGATGGACTATTTCATAATCTTCTGAGCATAAGCCAATTATGTGATAGTGGATATGAAGTAATGTTTAATAAGAATGCATGTACTGTAAGCAAAGCATCTAACAAATCCATTGTGTTTAGAGGAAAGAGACAAGGCAATATGTATAAAATAAATATATTTGAACTGATGGAGCAAAACGTTTTATGTCTTCTGACAGTGAGTGATGAAAAGTGGGTCTGGCACAAGAAACTTGGCCATGCTAATTGGAGATTAATCTCTAAACTTAGCAAGGACAATCTTGTGAGAGGCTTGCCTGAAATCAAATATCACTCAGAGTCTCTTTGTGGGGCATGTCAGAAGGGAAAGATTTTCAAAAGCTCTTTCAAAACGAAAAACTTTGTCTCTACCTCAAAACCACTAGAATTGCTTCATATAGATTTATTTGGGCCTGTCAGCACAGCCTCAATAAATGGCAAGAAGTATGGATTAGTCATTGTTGATGATTACAGTAGATGGACTTGGGTAAAGTTCCTAAGAACAAAGGATGAGACATATGAAGTGTTTAGTATCTTCTGCCTTCAAATACAAAATGAAAAAGATTTAAAAATCATCAAAGTTAGAAGTGATCATGGTGGTGAATTTGAAAATGAACCCTTTGAAATATTTTGTGAAAAGCATGGAATTCTCCATGAGTTCTCATCTCCTAGAACTCCACAGCAAAATGGAGTTGTAGAGAGAAAGAACAGATCACTACAAGAAATGGCCAGAACCATGATGCATGAAACTAACTTAGCTAAATATTTTTGGGCAGAAGCTGTTAATACTGCATGTTATATTCAAAATAGGATCTATATCAGACCTAAGTTGAATAAAACAGCATATGAATTGTTTAAAGGAAGAAAACCAAATCTCTCTTATTTTCATCAATTTGGTTGTACTTGTTACATTCTGAATAATAAGCTCCATCTAAAGAAATTTGACTCTAAAGCATTTAAGGGTAACTTTATTGGATACTCTGAACGCTCCAAGTCATACAGAGTGTATAATTCAGAAACTAAAATAGTTGAAGAATCTATGCATGTTAGATTTGATGACAAAGAGCCTGACAACAAAAAGTCAGAGCCTGTTAAAGAACATGCAGGTAGTGAAGAATCAGATGATGAATTCCCAGAAGTGGTTAGAAGAACAGACAGAACAGAACAAGAACCTGTTACTATGTCAGAATCTACAATTGCTTCTGATGTAACAACTGCTTCTGAGAACAATGCTTCTGATGTTCATCCAGAAGTGCAGATAGATGAAACTGAGTCTGATTCTGAAGAAATTCCCAAGAGATCCTTCAAATATAAATCATCTCATCCAGAAGAACTAATCCTTGGCAACAAGGATAGTCCAAGGAAAACAAGATCAAGCTTTAGAGATGAAGAATCCTTGTTTGGTCTAATATCCCTTATTGAACCGAAAACTATTGATGAAGCCCTAAAGGACGATTCATGGATTCTAGCTATGCAAGAAGAACTGAATCAGTTTGAAAGGAATGTTGTCTGGAATCTAGTTCCAAAACCTAAAGGGAAAAACATTATTGGAACAAAGTGGGTCTTCAGAAACAAATTAAATGAACAAGGAGAAGTAACTAGGAACAAAGCTAGACTAGTTGCACAAGGTTATAGTCAGCAAGAAGGAATTGATTATACAGAAACCTTTGCTCCAGTTGCAAGACTGGAAGCAATCAGGTTACTTCTTTCCTATGCTTCGAATCACAACATCAAGCTTTATCAAATGGATGTCAAAAGTGCTTTTCTTAATGGTTTTATAACTGAAGAAGTTTTTGTCAAACAACCTCCTGGTTTTGAAAATATACAACATCTTGATCACGTTTTTAGACTAAAGAAATCTGTATATGGTCTCAAACAAGCTCCTAGAGCTTGGTATGATAGACTAAGCACTTTCTTAGTTGAAAATGGATTTGAAAAAGGAAAGGTTGACAACACTCTTTTCAGAAAAACCTTAAAGAAAGACATTTTAATCATCCAAATTTATGTTGACGATATAATCTTTGGTTCAACTAATGCCACTCTGTGCAAGAGTTTCTCTAAGCTTATGCAGGACGAATTTGAAATGAGCATGATGGGAGAACTAAAGTTCTTCCTTGGGATTCAAATAAATCAAAAGGAGAATGGTACCTACATTCATCAATCCAAGTACACTAAGGAGTTTCTGAAGAAGTTCAACCTGGATGAATGCAAACCAATGAACACTCCAATGCATCCTACATCAAGTCTAAGCTTGGATGACTCTGATGGCAAAGTAGACCAGAAGCAATATAGAGGTATGATTGGGTCACTTCTCTATCTAATTGCATCTAGACCTGATATTTTGTACTCAGTATGTTTGTGTGCAAGATTTCAATCAGATCCTAGAGAATCCCATCTCACTGCTGTGAAGAGAATCTTTAGATACTTAAAAGGAACGACTAATCTTGGATTACTGTATCAAAAATCCAATGATTATCAACTTAATGGATTCTGTGATGCTGACTACGCAGGTGACAAATTAGAAAGAAAATCCACAAGTGGCATTTGTCAATTTGTTGGTGAAAACCTTGTCTCCTGGGGTAGTAAAAGACAATCAACTATTGCTTTGTCTACAGCAGAAGCAGAATACATATCAGTTGCAAAATGTTGCACACAACTTCTATGGATGAAATATCAATTAGAAGACTATCAGATAAGCAGTCACAGTATACCTTTGTACTGTGATAACACTGCAGCCATACATCTTTCAAAAAATCCTATTTTACATTCAAGAGCCAAACATATTGAAATAAAACATCATTTTATAAGAGATTATGTTTAGAAAGGTATTATAGATATTAAGTTCGTTGAAACTGAAAATCAATGGGCTGACATATTTACAAAACCTTTAACAATAGAAAGATTTTATTTCATAAAGAAAAATCTGAATATGGTCTTTGCTTCTGATTAAGTTTGGTTTTGGAATGATGAAGCTTCTGAAATAGATCAGAAGAGATTGATGTCAGAAGCCTTCTCGTAAAGACTTCTGATAACAAGAGCTTCTGATATAACTTCAGAAGCTAATGTATGGTTCTGACATGGAAGTGGAAAAGTTGGTAACCTCTTTCGTGTTAACTGACACCCACTAACGCGTCAGTTTCTAAAATAGTTTCTAATGCACGTGTCTCGATGTGATTTGATGGGGAAGGCAGTTTATGATGATTAAGTGCGGTTATCAATGCCTAAAGTTAATTACCTTTTTCCCTCCCTTTGCGTGTACCTCGATTTACGGTTTTCAAAACCTTTTGTTTTCTAAAATCACTTTACACTCGCATACAAACACTTCACAACCTACACACTCTTTCATTCTCTCTCAAACCTCAGAAATCTTCTTTCTTTCTCCAAACGATTAGCTTTACCAAAACCCTAACCTTCAACAATGGATTCTGAAACACAATCTATTCCTCCTCTTGTCATCATCTTCAAGGAAAGTGATCGTTTTTTGGAAGATACTGGGAATGTGTTAAGTTTCCCTGAAAAAGATCTAACCCTAACTACTGAGAAATTGGTTGATTTCGAAAGCCTGGAGATAAATGGGTTTGATGTGAAATCGTTCTTCTCTGCGCAAGGATGGGATAGATACTTTGAGATTCTCAACGGAATCATCTACAAGGATCTATGTACTCTCTTTTGGATGAAGGCACAGGTGTACGATGTGTAATAGCTCAAGAAGAGGTTGATGCTATGGTAAGAGACAATCCTGACCTAGAAGGAAAAACCAGAGAAGAAATGGGTCTAAGACCTTATGTTGGAAAAGAAATAAGGTCAGTGATACTTGGGACGTATATGGCTATTAGACCTGAACATATAACAAAAATACTCAACACTGGTATGAAAGGAAAGATTTTCACTCCAAAAGTTGCTGAGAAAGGTACTCAGTTTCCAAAAGAAATGATGGAACTGCTTTTTGATCCTGTTAAATTGAATGAATGGTACGAGAAGAAAGGGAAAGGCACAAAGCCTACTTCTGCTCAACTTCTTCCTTTGTACAACATTATTTACCATGTTCTTATTTGCTCAATCTGGACTAGAGAAGGTGGTGTAGAGTACACGTCCCTTGACAGTGTCACGTTCCTGTATGCTATTGTTACTGGTCAGAAGGTAGACCTTGCTGGATGTCTTTTTGAGCATTTGTGTGATGCTATCAAGAAGAGCAAAACAAAGAACAGAAAAGTAGTACATCATCCAAGACTGTTGTCTGAGCTTTTTCATCAAAGCAAGTTCTTGGAGATGATTAAACGAGTTGATTCTGAGTATGCACAAATTCTGAGTGCACCCTACACAGTTGAAAAGAAAGTAATCAATGAGTTAACTTTGAGTCACAAGAAACTGGTAGAGAGCACTGCACTAATTCATCCTGCACAGCCCTTGATTCAAAGCAAGAAATCTTTTATCTATGATGATGCCTTTCCTCTGATCTCTGAGGCTGATGATGAGCATGTGATCCAAGCTATGATCCTAGATGCTGCTTTAAATGGAGTTTACATTGCCAGAGATGAAATTCCTTCAAAGGAAGTCTTTGAAGAAGCTTGTGAAAAAGCTGGACTTGGTAAGAAGTTACAGGGTAGGAAGATAGTTGTCAAGAAGGAAAAACCTGCTACCAAGAGCCCCAAGAAGGAAGGAAACCGAAGAAACCTGTTGTTGTTGAACCTATTGTAGAAGATAGAACTTTGAGATTTGGAAGAACGATTCGTCTTGCTACTAAGGAAGAAAATGCTGCAAAAGCTAGAGAAGTTACAATCAACAAAAGAAAAGCTGATGAGATGCTGACAAAGAAGGATGGAAAGAAGCCTCCCAGGTCTAGGCTGATCCTACCATCAAGTAGTGATGAATCAACTGATGATGAAGAACCTCTTCAGCAAAGGAGAAGATTTGAAGGAAACACCTCAGGTATACCTTCTGATCTCATTTCTGATAAGGCTGGTGTTGATCATAATATGTCTGAACAATTAAATCTTAGGGTAGAAACCTTAGTTGATGTACCTGTTGGTTCTGACTATGTTGAGTCAAACCAACAATCTGATAGAATCACTCCTGATACATCACTAGATGACAACTTACCCATCAACACTCTGTTAAGCAATTCACCCATAATTGCCCAACCTCTGAATGTAGCAGATGCATCTATCACTCCTGAACCAGTTGATGAACAGCCTAACATAACTTCTGACATCATTATACCAGAGAATCAACCACCTCATTCACCTCCTATTGATTCTGATACGCATTTGGAAAAGCCATTTAATCCCTTTGATGACTCACTTGATCATCAATATGAAACATGTCCTGATCCTGATCCAATAATAACTCCTTTGCTTACAAATGAACCAGAACAGACCAATCAACCAGAAATACCTGTTGAAGAACCAATGAATGAGCTTGCCTTGGAACATGTTGAAGAACAAGTTGCTAATGAGACCATCCAACCTCCATCTCAACCTCCTGTCATTCATGATGTGTCCTCTGACTCATCATCATCTATGTCTGACACATCATCATCATCATCTTCTCCTGGAATACCTCCACCATTCCCTCAGAAAATTCACATTAATGCTGAAATTCCCCCACCATCTGAACTAGCTCATAATGAAAGCCTTGCTCTACAACCTCAGCATAACCGTCCTGAATCCCAAATCGGGGACCTACTTTTTAGCCAAGCCCTACCTTATGAGGCATTGATTGCTAGAATCAATGACTACTCCACTAAACCATCCATACCATTTTATGATCAATTAACAGAACTTATCAAAAATGATGGTTATAAGGTAGAATTATTTGCTTCAAAATCTTTACTTGTTGCTGATCAAGTAGCCTGGAAAACGGAAGAACTGTTAGACAGTGTGACTAGGGTTGTGCAAGCCATATCAAGGAGAACTATCCGCAAGTTGGTGCTAGAAAAGAAAAGAAAACGTGAGGAATTAGAAAGTGCTGATGTCATTTCTACAAGTAAGGTTCTGATGTTGACTGATAAGTCTCATGAAGAAATTGAAAAGGAAAAGCTTGAGGAAGCTATGAGATGTGCTACTGAACTGGAAGCTAAGCTAACAGAAGAGGCTAGACTAGCAGAAGAGGTCAGGTTAGCAGAAGAGGAGAGATTAGCAGAAGAGGCTAGGATAGCAGAAGCAGCTAAGTTAGCGGAAGTGGTTTCCCCAGAAGAGATCACACCAGAAGCAGCTCAACCAGAAGTGGTCATGCCAGATGGTCAAGGTGCTTCTGTGGATACCAGAATTGCTGAAATGGAGGCAAGACAGGAACAAAGGTTTGCTGCATTGGAAGCAAAACAGGATGCCCAAGCTGCTGAAATCTCAAATCTGAATCAATCCTTGAAGGCTATTTTGGACATCTTGCAGAACAAACCTACCTAACCCTTCTCTCATCTCCTACCAAACCTTAGGATATCTATGCACTTAATTATTTCCTTGGATATTTTGTTTGTTTTGTTAAAATTTGGTGTTTGTGTTAAACTGAATGTTGTTTTCTTTAATTGCATGGTGTTTGCTTACATGGTTGTGTTTTTATATAATTTTTTTTAACATGCGTGATAAAGAAAATCAGAAGCAACTGTAGTATGAAGCAAAGATAACCTTTTATTGAAAACATTAGAATTCAGAGTACATAAGAATTCAAAAGCTATTACTTAGAATCTAATTCAGACACGGCCGATCCTTCAGATGAAGAGGGTTCTTCTGGAGGTACATAAGTCTCCAAAAACCTTGCATAATCAGGATTTGTGCCTGTTGAGTCTGAAGAGGATGATGAGCCTTCAACAGCTATGAGATCATATGTCCTCAAAAATTCTGCATAATCAGAATCAATCTCATCTGAATCTGTTGAGGAACAGATAGTGATTGGTTCTGACGGTTTTATCTTTGAACGAACTCTACAGCTTCTTCTGAGTGGCCTAGATGAGGAAGCTTCACCCTTTCCTTTACCATTTTTTGGTCTTGGACTTAGTGGTTTCTTAGCTTTCTTCTTCTCTGCCAACTTCTTCCCATTGATATCTCTTCTATCGTTATCCATTTTCCTATCTTAATGAAAATATGGAAGTGTTGAGATACATGAGATGGGAAAGCGTTTTATAGAGTTTTGGTTGTTACTTGAGTCAGTCGTGGTCAACAATATCATTTATGACATAGTTGTAACCACTCTTGACCTTATCTTTTTGAAGCTCTTTCTTGACTGCATTTATTACACTTTATACCAAGTTTTTAACGAAAAGAAAAGCGGGTACATAGGTTAATAATAAAGGTTAAGAATGGATCAATTTTAGTCCAAAAATGTTTATTGCAAAAGATATTCTGATTTCTAATCAGAATAGAAATTTGATCCTACACTCTCCTCCTTAATTATAAGCCTATCTCCTTCTAACACGAGACTAAGCCCATTATCATCTTTTGGCTTCTTCTCCTTAGCTTCTGAGCATGCAGTTGATTCCACTGATGTAGTTTTGCCATCTTCACGATTGGCTTCTGTTGATTTTCTATCAGCTGGATTCTTCTTTCTTGCACTTTCAGATGCTGTATCCAAAAAGATTCTAGTTTCATTATTCATTGCTTTTCTGAAAATGTTTTCTTGCAATGAATATGTTTACTTAATGGTCATTTGCCTTTATAGAACCTTGTGTGTTGTTTTTCAATACAAACCGTTTTCAATGACCAATAGTTTGCGTTGACTGTTTTTACTCTTCTCTTCTTTTCACGTAAATGTTTTTGTTGATGACAAAAGGGGGAGAAAGAGGAATTAATTTGGATGAAAAACTTAAATGCACTTTACTGAAATTGTCATTACTTTTAAGTTTATGTCTTACGCAAACGTTTATTATTATTATGGGGAGTATATGTTAAACTTGAAAGAATCAAACATATGATAGTTCAAGAAAAAGTGCAATTTTTCTGGAAGTATCAGACTTAGGGGGAGAGCTTGCAAAACTCTTTTCCCAAGAGTCAAATATGTGAAAATTAGTTCAAATTTAAAATATAATCTTAAACTGAATTTAATTAATCAATGTTCAACTCAGGGGGAGTGTGCAAAACTCATAAACTTGTTTTGAAACTTGATGAATTAATTCAACAACCATTGTAAATTAATACTTAGTTTGTCATCATCAAAAAGGAGGAGATTGTTGGAACAAAAGTGGTTCTGACGATTATCTGCTTAAGTTTTGATGATAACAAAGTATTAATGAACAATAGGGTATTTTAATATTTAATCTAAGTGTGCAGGAACATTAGTGAAAAGTCAACAATGCACTGAAGCTTAGAAGTTCTGATGATGATCAGAAGCATTAACACAAGTTCTGATCAGAAGCACCAACGCGAGTTCTGATGATCTATCAGAAGGATGATCATCAGAAGCATAAGTCATCAGAAGTATACAACACCAGAAGCTGTACTGGGAGTACAAGCTTCTGAGATCAGTCTTGCGCTGGAAGATTCATAAAAGGAAATCACATGTTTGGCTTAGGGATTAACAACGGTCAAGTTCAAATTCGTGTGAAGAAAAATGAAAGCACGTTATAATATTATCTTGGGAAGATAATATAAGCATTAGTCATTTTCCCATTACCGCATTTGGACACACACAAAGCCTTAACCTGCAAAGAGAAGTCAACAAGTTTCCTTGTTGAGCTTAATCACATGTGACCACCTAGAAACTGCTCCAGCGGACAAAATAGCTTGACAACGGTCAAATCTGCAACGTCTCTATATTGTCATATATATAGAGACCTCGTACTTGAAGTCAAGTGTGGATTACAACTCGCAAAACTGATCATACTCACAAGAAAGCAAATAGCGCTTCTGATAACCAAACAACCTTGCTTTATTCACTTATTGTTCTTTAGAAACCTAAGTGTAGTTCTTGTGTTTAGTGTTGTAATTTGCCTTGAGTATTTGATTTTATCAAGTACTCAAAGGTCCTGAAAAACCATATACTTTCTCATCTAGTTTAGGAAGTCTCTTGTTAGTATACTTGAGCATTTGGAAGTCTCTTACTATTGTGTTTGAGCAATTGTATCTTAAGTGTTTTTTAGTGAACTCCCTTGGAAGTGCAAGGGGACTGGACTACTCTCAACTTGTGAGAGGAACCAGTATAAAATCGCTTGTGTGTCTCTCTCTCTACTCTCCTTTACTGTGTTATCCGCTGCCAAATCTGATAAGTTCGAAAGAACTTTGAAGAAGTTTTTAAACTATCTAAAACACAATTCAACCCCCCCTTCTTGTGTTTTTCGTACCTTCATCCTCTTATTAATATATGGGTAGAAATATAAATCCTCATAGAAATATACGTTCTCGTAAAATTACAAAAAAAAAATCTCTAGAGAGTGATCTCCCACGTTCTCGTATTAATAGATGGTTTTTATTTTTAAATTACGTAGACGTTCATTTTATATTGATTTTATTTAAATATGAAAAATAATACTCTAGAGAGTGATCTCTCACTTTCCTTCTCAACAATATTATATTTTCTCTCCCATCATCGTATAAATTATTAAAAGAAATATAAACCTTGTATGATATATGAATATAAATATAAATCACGTGTAAATTAATAAAAAATAGGCACTTGTATTATTATATTAGTATAAATATTTATCCCGTGTAAATTACAAAAAAAAAAAGAGTTATATTAATATAAGTGTAAATATTTTTCATAAGCAATAAAATAAAATTTCATAAAATTGCTTAAAAAAATCATAAAAATATAGTTTTAGTCGTTGGTGTAATCGAACCGTGTATCTCATACTAAATTTTGTTTGTGAGAGAGACATATATAGATGACACACATAAAGTTTGATTCATTAGAGATTGTTTCGTAAAATTTTGTTCATCAGAGAGACCTCCGTAAATATAAATCATAGACGACACCCAACATTCTTTCATCTTGTTTCAACATATTTCGCAGAAATTCACATGTAAATTTGAAGAACAACAAAAAAATACAAAGAAATAGAAATTCATGCATATTACAGAACTTCCACATTTTGTTGTAAAAAAAAAACTCTCACATTCAATCATCTTCCTTCATTTATTGTAGATTTATTCAACTAAATCTCATCAAACTACGTTTTTTTAAAAAAAATATAGAGTAAATTAAGATGTATTCTCACACTGTTCTTTCATCTTGTTTCATAGTAATCCACATGTAAATTTAAAAAAAAAATACAAATAAACAAACAACCTTGCATATCACAAAATTCCCATATTGTTTTCTTCGGAAAATAACTCTTTCACATTTAGTGATCTTCCTACGTTTATTGTAAATTTATTCAAGTTAATCCAATCAAACTATATTTTATAAATACAATGTAAATTAAAATATTTTTTTCATCGTTATCTCACCTTCTTTTTTCAACTTGTTTCGTAATAATCTACATATAAATTTCAAGAAAAAAAAAACAAATAAATAGATAACTTTGCGTATCACAAAACTCCCACATTTTTTTGTCAAAAAAAAAATTCACATTTAGTTATCTTCCTACATTGGTTATAGATTTATTCATCTGAATATGAACAAACTACTTTTTTTGTTAAATTTAAGATATCTCTTTTCTCATCATTCTCTCACCTTGTTTCAACTTGTTTCATAGTAATCCACATATATATTTCCAAAACAAAATAATAAAATAAAAAAAATAGACAACCCTGAATAGTACAAAACACTTTTTTTTGTCAAAAAAAAAAAACTTTCATATTCAGTAATGTTCTTACGTTTATTATAGATTTATTCAGCTGAATCTCATAAGACTACATATTTTTATTCATTGATAAGTTTGGTGTATCACTTGTGTTTCAATAAACTAATTCGCCAATGTTTTATTTGTTAGAATTAAGTGTCAAAAATCGTTTCTTGATATTGTATAACTATTTCATATATTTTTTTTGTAATTTAGAACAATTTTCTTTAATAGAGCTTATGTTAAAGTTTTAGGATTGAACTACCTTTATTATAATAGATTTTTTAAAAAAACATTTATTCTAGATTTATTCAACTGAATCTCATCAAACTATATATATTTTTATAAATGTTTATTGTAGATTTATTCAACTAAATCTCATCAAACTACATATTTTTTTAAATACAGTATATATTTAAATATATTTCTCCATCGTTCTCTCAATTTAACCTATTTCGTACTAATCTACATGTAAATTTCAAATAACAAAAAAAAAGTACAATTCCTTGATAACCTTGCATATCATAAAATCTTCACTATTTTTTTTGTTATAAATTAAGTGTTAAAATTGTCTTTTAATATTTTAGAAATTTTTTATATGAAAAAAAATTGTGATTTTAAATAATTACTTTTTGTTATAGATTAAAAAATAAGTGATTTTAACATTAAATAATTTAAAGCAATGTTTTAAAAACTGGACCGGACCGGCCGGTCGAACCGGTTGGACCGGTGAACCGGAGGTCAGCCGGTCCGGTCAGGGTATTGGATCGGATATGTAGATAGACCGAGGGAAACCGGCGTGAACCGGGCTAAACCGGAGAAAACCGATGAACCAAGCTAAACCGATCAGTTTTTTTTTTTTTTTTGGAAATTTGAATTTTTTTTTGGTGGGCGAGAATTTTTTTTCCCCGTTTTTTTTTTGGTCAAGATCCGCGCTTTTTTTTTATTGCCTCGATTAATGAATTTTTTGAACAAAGAATTTAAATGTTTAAAAATAAGAAAAAGTGTCTTCACTGAGGTTTGAACTCATGACCTCTTCTTAAAAGAAGAAACACTCAACCACTGTGCTAATTTGTTATCTTGTAAATATTTTTACTTTGTATTTAATATGATACTTATTCTTATAATATTAATATTTTTTTATAGAAAACAAAGCTTAGAGTTTTTATTTATTTATATTTATAATTAAAATACATAAGTTATAATTTTTAAATAAAAATAAAAAGGTGCTATATTATATTATAAAAAAATATTTTTATTCTCCGATTCAATTAATACATATAATTATTTGATATTTTTTAACCCTTTATATGTTTTAATTATTTTTAAAGACTGAATCGTTCAGCTCAATACAAAAATACTTTGTAGTCGTTTACTTATTTTGTTGTTTGTGTGTCCACTATATTTATAATTTAAATTTAAAAATTGAACTTAAAAAAAAAAAATTACGATATTTTGGAATTTTTACAAATTTTAAAGTGTAAAAATTTCAATCCAATCATGATTTTTAGAGACCGAGTCACCGGTTTAATACCTATATAATTTTATTATAGAGACCGGTTCATTATACCGGTTTGATCCGGTCTGATCTGGTTTAGTCTTGCGGTTCGACCAGTCAACCCGCGGTTCGACCAGTGATCAGTAAACCCGTACTCTCACCGGTTCGATGACCGGTCCGGTTTTTAAAACATTGATTTAAAGATTATCATTTAGAGATTTTACAAAAATATAAAATCTATTTTGTGTTTGTTTACCTTTATAAAAATTAGTTTTTATAAAAAAAAAATCTTTAACTTGTTTCAATGCAACCATATAAAAGTGATTTTGTATGACGAAATTACCATAAAGAACATCCAAATATAATATATCATATAAAATAAATATATGCCAACAAATTTCTAAATTTTTTGTATGAAACTTTTTGACATTTGTTTTCTCTTTCCTCTAAAAAATCTATACACAAAGCTAATAATACCACCTTCAGATTTTTTGCAATTTTTAGATTATTTTTATATCTGATTATTATTTTTATTTTTACTAAGATCTGATTATTTTTAAAAGCTATAAAAAACATATGTTATTTTATAAAAATTTATACTTTTTTAAAAATAAATAATTATTTTTTTAAGAAAACTATAACAAACAGTCACTATATGTCTCTTAATTCTTACAAAAAAAAATGTCTTTTAATTGATATTCCCTCCGTTCCTTTTTATTTGTCATTTTAAAAAGAAAGAAAAAAGATCAAATTAGGAAGGTTTATTTTTGCACCTTATTTTCCTATTATACCCTTCATTTAAGAATATATATCATAATTTTAATCTACTAATAAATTCCTATTTTTTTGCGCACACACTTTCTCTTTCCTTTTTTTGGTTATACACACTTTCTCTTTCAAAAAAACTAAAACCATGAAATAAAAAATTGTAACAAACTTTTATTTTTTGGTGCAAAATTTATAACAAACTTTATGTAAAAAAAATCAAACAAACAAACTTTGTTACAAAAAATTAGAAAGAAATGTATAATAGATAAAATATAACCTAAATTGTCAAAACGACAAATAAAAAGGAATGGAGAGAGTATTAAAGCAAATTTGAAAATAATCAAAATGTATTACCGAAAACAATATGTCACCAAACAAATTAATGATTAATTCTATCAATGTGAGTACTAATGCATAATAATCAATGAGTGAAAACATCGGTCTATTAAACTAAATGACAAAATTGAATAAAATTGTCAATAAAAAAAGTGTATAATAATGCATTAAAATTAAACAATGAAAATCTGTTGTTTGACGATCATAAATTTGTCTAATCTTTCTTAATTTTTATATTGGTCTTCGTATATTTGGTTGTGGATAAATCAGCTTCATTAGGGTAAGCTCTCTTAACTGATTTACCATCAACTTGTCTACGACATCTAAAGCAGATCTATCTTTGACCTTCTCCTCTACTGTTTCATCAAACTTTGTTATAAGATCTTGTGAATCGCACTGATAAAAATTAAAAAAATATAAAGTATGAATTGCAATGATAAAAAATTAGAAAATATAGAGTATGAAACTTTTTAGTACACAAAATTATTGATAGTATCATAGTAATAAGTCAAGAAAAAAAATTTAATCTATAAATTTAATAAGTTAAGATGAAATAGTTAATCTATGAAAATTGGTTTTTTAAATGAAAATTTTAGGTGCTTACCGTAGAACTACTTTTGATGTATGTCTTTGACTCTGCTTGCATTAGTACTCTGTGCCATGATCTTCTTATATATTATGTTTTTGACACGAATGATACCACCAAACAATTATCAATATATTTGATTTCAACCATGATTATAAACATTAATTCATACAATTTATTCACAGTGATATTTGTCAAAGTGATTTAATAAAAGAAATAATAAAACAACAACAACAGCAACAACAACAACAACAACAACAATAATAATAATAATAATAATAATAATAATAATAAAATACCCATAAATTGTAAAAGAAAATTGTCTTACTTGTTGACATTTAAGAAGTGTCTCAATATTTCTCATATGTGTGATTTTAAGTTGATGGAAAACCTTGAAGATGAACTGAAACTTGTATAAGAGAATCATTCTTTTCATAAGTTTTAAAAAAATTGAAAGGAAAAATTAATAAACAATTACATATATGCATAACTGAAATTTTTTTAAATGTAATTTATAACTGATATAATAATAGAATCATACATCAATTTTAATGTCGCAGCTTCGGGAATATCTGGATTAAACATGAGCCACGAACAATCTAAACTGATGACTAATTTCTTTGACCATGAATGTCATGTGTTTCTCACGATGAATGTGTTTTCTACATATAGTTAAATTATATTTGGACTTGTTATGCTAGAGTGGAAACAAATTAAGTTGTTATCAGTAAAATATTATTTTTTGTTGTTATCCATAATTTTTATTTTAATTGCTTAAGTTAATTAAAAAAATCTTTACAAAAAAAAATTAGTGAAACTTTAATTGAATAACACCTAAGCAAATTTTTCTAAGAATGCAACTAAATTATGCTAAAAAAAATATCTAAAAAAAATATAAAAAGAAATCTTAGAGAAGCTTTAATTGAATGCCACGTAAACAAATTTTCTTGAGAATGCACGAGAGAGCTCCGTGGAACTATCGTAATGTATATAATAATAACTAGTATGTTAGCCCGTGCCGTGCACGGGATTATTTTCTTTTTTAATATTATTTTTTAATTTATTTTTAATTATTATTTGATTACTTCATTTTATTATTCAATAATAATTTGAGATATTATATCTTATGAGTTGTTTAAAAATAAATTGTTGGTGTGAATATATTTTTTTTACAGATATTTTTTTAAATCACAAAACTCTCACATTTTTTTCCAAAAAAAAACTCACATTCAGCAAATTTAAATGTTTATTATAGATTTATTCAACTTAATTTCATCAAACTACATTTTTTTTAAATACAATATAAAATAAAATATATTTTTTCATCATCTTTTCACCTTGTTTCGTAGTAATTATATATAAATTAAAAAAAATACATAGAAATAGACAACTGAATCTCATCAAACTACATGTTTTTATAAATATAGTGTAAATTAAGATATATTTTCCCATCAATCTCTCACTTTGTTTCAACTTAATTAGTATTAATCTAGATGTAAATTTTTAGAACAAAAAAATTCAAATAAATAGACAACCTTGCATATCACACAACTCACACATTTTTTTCGTTTCTTGTCCTAATTGAAATTACAAAAATGATAGTGTCGTGTATTAATATATGGGTATAAATATTGATCATCGTGTAAATTATAAAATCAAAAGACACTCATATTAATAGGAGTGTTAATATAAGTCATATTATAAAAAATAGGTTTTCCGTATTAATATGTGTATAAATATTTAAGTTCCTATTAAAAAAAGTCTTTCGTCTCGTATTAATAAATTTTTTATTAAAACATTCGTAGAAATATAATTTCGTAAAAACTATAAAAAAAAAACCGTACATGAGTATAAATATAGCTCCTGTAGAAATTACAAAAAAAAATAATCCTCTTATTAATATATGTGTAGAAATATAACTCCTCATAGAAATATACGTTCTCATAAAGTTACAAAAAAAAATCTCTAGAGAGTGATCTCCCACATTCTCGTATTAATATATGGTTTTTAATTTTAAATTACGTAGACGTTCATTTTATATTGATTTTATTTAAATATGAAAAATAATACTCTAGAGAGTGATCTCTCACTTTCCGTTCTCAACAATATGATATTTTCTCTCCCGTCATCGTAGAAATTATTAAAAGAAATATAAACCTTGTATGATATATTTTTTTGGTTAGAAACCTTGTATGATATATGAATATAAATATAAATCACGTGTAAATTAAAAAAAATAGACACTTGTGTTATTATATTAGTATAAATATTTATCCCGTGTAAATTACAAAAAAAAAAATTTATATTAATATAAGTGTAAATATTTTTCATAAGCAATAAAATAAAATATCATAAAATTGCTTCAAAAAAAATCATAAAAATATAGTTTTAGTTGTTGGTGGAATCGAACTGTGTATCTCATACTAAATTTTGTTCGTGAGAGAGACATAGATGACACACATAAACTTTGATTCATTATAGATTGTTTCGTGAAATTTCGTTCATGACAGAGACCTCTGTAAAAATAAATCATAGATGACACCCAACATTCTTTCATCTTGTTTCAACATATTTTGCAGAAATTCACATGTAAATTTGAAGAACAAAAAAAAAATACAAAGAAATAGAAATTCATGCATATTACAGAACTTCCACATTTTATTGTAAAAAAAAACTCTCACATTCAATCATCTTCCTTCATTTATTGTAGATTTATTCAACTAAATCTCATTAAACTACATTTTTTTTAAAAAAAATATAGTGTAAATTAAGATGTATTCTCACACTATTATTCCATCTTGTTTCATAGTAATCCACATGTAAATTTTAAAAAAAATACAAATATACAGACAACCTTGCATATCACAAAATTCCCAAATTTTTTTCTTCGGAAAATAACTCCTTCAGATTCAGTGATCTTCCTACGTTTATTGTAGATTTATATCAATTGAGACGGGAAAACGGATTCTAGGGACGAACCGATAAAATCCAAGTCTCAGAGTATGGATTCTAATGATCTAGAATAGAATCCGATACAAATGAGATATTATGAAACATAATTTTGAGAGAGTTTGAGAGAAGAAGATATTTGATAAATGTTTGATTGATTCCCAAAGATGAGGCAAAAGCCTTCTTAAATACATCCAAAAGGGCTAAAATAGTAAAATGGCGTAAAGTAAACTATTATCTAAAAAAATATATTAATCCTAATACTTATTTCCTATAACATAATCCAATCAAACTATATTTTTTTAAATACAATGTAAATTAAGATATTTTTTTCATCGTTATCTCACCTTCTTTTTTCAACTTGTTTCGTAATAATCTACATATAAGTTTCAAGAAAAAAATACAAATAAATAGACAACTTTGCATATCACAAAACTCCCACATTTTTTTGTCAAAAAAAAAATTCACATTTAGTTATCTTCCTACATTTATTATAGATTTATTCATCTGAATATAATCAAACTACTTTTTTTGTTAAATTTAAGATATCTCTTTTCTCATCATTCTCTCACCTTGTTTCAACTTGTTTCATAATAATCCACATATATATTTCCAAAACAAAATAATAAAATAAAAAAATAGACAACCTTGAATAGTACAAAACAATTTTTTTTGTCAAAAAAAAACTTTCATATTCAATAATGTTCATATGTAGTTTGATAAGTTTGGTGTATCACTTGTATTTCAATAAACTAATTCGCCAATGTTTTTTTTTGTTAGAATTAAGTGTCAAAAATCGTTCCTTGATATTGTATAACTATTTCATATAATCTTTTTTTGTGATTTAGAACAATTTTCTTTAATAGAGCGTTTATGTTAAAGTTTTAGAATTGAACAACCTTTATAATAGATTTTTTAAAAAAACATTTATTCTAGATTTATTCAACTAAATCTCATCAAACTATATATTTTTTTTATAAATTTTATTGTAGATTTATTCAACTAAATCTCATCAAACTACATATTTTCTTTTAAATACAGTATATACTTAAATAGATTTCTCCATCGTTCTCTCACCTTTCTCAATTCAACCTTTTCGTACTAATCTATATGTAAATTTCAAATAACAAAACAAAAGTACAATTCCTTGATAACATTGCATATCACAAAATCCTCACTATTTTTTTTTTGTTATAAATTAAATGTTAAAACAGTCTCTTAATATTTTAGAAAATTTTGATATGAAAAAAATTTGTGATTTAAAATAATACTAACTTTTTGTTACAGATTAAAAAATAAGTGATTTTGACATTAAATAATTTAAAGATTATCTTTTAGAGATTTTACAAAAATATAGAATCTATTTTGTGTTTGTTTACCTTTATAAAAATTGCTTTTTATATATAAAAAAAAAAATCTTTAACTTGTTTGAATGCAACCATATAAAATTGTATGACAAAATCATCATAAAGAACATCCAAATATAATATATCATATAAAATAAATATATTCCAACAAATTTCTAAATTCTTTTTACATCTGATTAGTTTTTATAGCTAATAATACCACCTTCAGATTTTTAGCAATTTTTAAATTTTTTTTACATCTGATTAGTTTTTATAGCTATAACAAACATATATATACCAAAAAAAAAACAAACATATGTTATTTTATAAAAAGTTATATTTTTTTAAAAATAAGTAAGAATTTTTTTAAAAAAACTATAACAAACGGTCACTATATGTCTCTTAATCCTTACAAAAAAAATATGTCTCTTAATTGATATTCCCTCCGTTCCTTTTTATTTGTCATTTTAGAAAAAAAGAAAAAAGATCAAATTAGAAAGGTATATTTTTGCACCTTATTTTCCTATTATACCCTTCTTTTTAGAATATATATCCTAATTTTAATCCCCCAATAAATTTCTATTTTTTTTTTGCACACACACTTTCTCTTTCCTTTTTTTTAGTACATCGGAAAATACACATTTCTCTTTCAAAAAAGCTAAAATCACCAAATAAAAAATTGTAACAAACTTTTATTTTTTGGTGCAAAATTTATAACAAACTTTATGTAAAAAAAAAAAAAAACAAACTTTGTTACAAAAAATTAGAATGAAAGGTATAATAGGTAAAATATAACTTAAATTGTCAAAACGACAAATAATTAGAAACAAATATTTTTTAGAAAACGACAAATAAAAAGGAATGGAGAGATTATTAAAGCACATTTGAAAATAATCAAAATGTATTACCGAAAACAATATATGTCACCAAACAAATTTATGATTAATTCTATCAATGTGAGTAATAATGCATAATAATCAATGAGTGAAAACATCGGTATATTAAACTAAATGACAAAATTGAATAAAACTGTCAATAAAAAAGTGCATAATAATACATTAAAATTAAACAATGAAAATCTGTTGTTTGACGATCATAAATTTGTCTAATATTTCTTAATTTTTACATTGATCTTCATATATTTGGTTGTGGATAAATCAACTTCATTAGGGTAAGCTCTCTTAACTGATATACCATCAACTTGTCTACGACATCTAAAGCAGTTCTATCTTTGACCTTCTCCTCTACTGTTTCATCAAACTTTGTTATATGATCTTGTGAATGGTACTGATAAAATATTAGAACATATAAAGTATGAATTGCACAGATAAAAGTTAGAAAAATATAAAGCATGAATTGCAATGATAAAAAAATTAGAAATATAGAGTATGAAACTTATTAGTACACAAAATTATTGATAGTATCATAGTAATAAGTCAAGAAGAAAAAGTTAATCTATAGATTTAATAAGTTAAGATGAAATAGTTAATCTATGAAAATTGATTTTTTAAATGAAAATTTTAGGTGCTTACCGTGGAACTACTTTTGATGTATGTCTTTGACTCTACTTGCATTAGTACTAAGTGCCATGATCTTCTTATATATTATGTGTTTGACACGACTGATATCACCAAACATCATCATCAATATATTTGATTTCAACCATGATTATAAACATTGATTCATACAATTTATTCATAGTGATATTTGTCAAAGTGTTTTAGTAAAAGAAATAATAATAATAATAATAACAACAACAACAATAATAATAATTATAAAATACTCATAAATTGTAAAAGAAAATTGTCTTACTTGTTGACATTCTAGAAGTGTCTCAATATTTTTCATAGGTGTGATTTTAAGTAGATCGTGATGGAAAACTTTGGAGATGAACTGAAACTTGTATAAGAGAATCATTCTTTTCATAAGTTCTAAAAAATATTGAAAGGAAAAATTAATAAACAATTACATATATGCATAACTGAAAATTTCTTAAATGTAATTTATAATTGATATAATAATAGAATCATACATCAATTTTAACGTCGCAGCTTCGGTAAATCTGGATTAAACATGAGCCACGAACAGTCTAAACTGGTGTTTAAATTCTTTGACCATGACTGTCATGTGTTTCTCACGATGGATGTGTTTTCTATATATAGTTAAATTATATTCGGACTTGTTATGCTAGAGTGGAAACAAATTAAGTTGTTATTCGTAAAATATTATTTTTTGTTGTTATCCATAATTTTTATTTTTATTTTTGGTATGGATCCATAATTTTTATTTTAATTGTTTAAGTTAATTAAAAAAATCTTTACAAAAAAAAAATAGTGAAACTCTAATTGAATACTAACACCTAAGCAAATTTTTTTAAGAATGTAACCAAATTATGCTAAAAAAAAGATCTAAAAAAAATATTAAAAAAAAATCTTAGAGAAGTTCTAATTGAATGCCACGTAAGCAAATTTTTCTGAGAATGCACGAGAGAGCTCCGTGAACCTATCGTAATGTATATAATAGAGATAACTAGTATGTTAACCCGTGCCGTGCACGGGATTATTTTCTTTTTAATATTATTTATTAATTTATTTTAAATTATTATTTTAAATTTATTTTAATATTAAATAGTGAATTTGAGATATTTTTTTAATAAACCAAAGGTATTTTCCGCACGCAACTGCAGAGATAAATCCACTCAAGATAACTGGAATCCATTTAAGGGGTTTTTTTTTGAACGGCAAATATTATATTAATAAGACCATATCTATGCACAAGACGAACATAGAACGGCAAAATAGAAGTTACAAAACAATGGCGCCCCGTATATAGGCAGAACGCCATAAAAAACTAAAACCTACACTACCTAAAAGAGATATACTCCCACATTATTTTCTAAATATTCATACCATATATCAAACCAATTTAATAATGTATCAAAAAACATATATCACAAAACTCCCACATTGTGATATATTTTTGGTCCCTATAATTATTCTCATAATTCATCCTTAATACATATAAATAGACAGTCTTGCATATAACAAAACTAACACATTTTTTCATAAAAAAACTCTCATATTTAGTGATCTTCCTAAGTTTATTGTAGATTCATTCAGTTTAATCTCATCAAACTACATTTTTTAAAACACAATGTATATTAAGATATATTTTCAAATTTTAAAATAAACAAAAAAAAATAGACAACTTTGCATATCAAAAGCTTCGGTATTTTTACGTCAAAAAAAAACCTTCACATATAGTGATGTTCCTATGTTTATTGCATATTTATTCATCTAAATCCCATCAAACTACAATTTTTTAAAATACAGTGTAAATTAAGATATCTTTTTCCATCGTTGTCCCACTTTGTTTAAACTTGTTTCATAGTAATCCACGTGTAAAATTGTAAAAAAAAAAAAATCAAAGAAAATATAATTCTTAATATCACAAAACTTTGTCCCCGTTACATAACTCAGGTGGTATGAGCTGAGGAACGTATGAGTTAGAGAGATCCAGGGATCAATTCCTAGCGGGAGCAATTTATCTTTTCGATCTACCAAAAAAACATATATGACAAAACTCCCACTTTGTGATATATTTTGGGTCCCTATAATTATTCTCACAATTTGTCTTTTTAGGGTTAAATATGTTTTTGATCCCTATAAATATTCCAAATTCTGGTTTTAGTCCCTCTAGAATTTTTTTTCGACTTTTTGTCCCTATAAAACTTTTCATCTTCACTTTTGGTCTCTCATTTTAAATAAACTCATAAGTAAAATTCATATTTTTGAATAAAAAATTTACAGAAAAGTTTATAAAATTATAATGATCTCTCCAAAAAAAAAAAGAATTTTTTAACAAAATAGGAATTAATTATGAATTTTTAAACTTTTTGTGGTTTAAAATTCATATTTAATTTATATTTTGTTAAAAAATTACAAATTTTTTAGGGAGAGATTATCATAATATATTTCACATTTGTGCACAACTTAATTAAAAATATGAGGACTAAATCCAAAATTTGATATATTTATAGGGGCCAAAAATATATTTAACCCAAAAAAATATCTAAAAAAATATAAAAAAAAAAATCTTAGAGAAGCTCTAATTGAATGACACATAATCAAATTTTCTTGAGAATACACGAGAGAGCTCCGTGGAACTATCATAATGTATATAATAGAGATAGAGATAAGAACCTCTCCCACAAAAATTTAGAATTTTTTAACCTAAGTTGAATTATTTATAAATTTTTAAACGCAAAAAACTAAAAAATTCATATTAAATTAATGTATTGGTAAAAAAAATTCATCTTTTGTAATAGAGATCCTCATAATGTACTAAACATGTTAGCGGAAATTTTTTTAAAATTTTGAATGATATACTCGAGTTAAATGATAAATAAGGACCAAAAATCATGATAGGAAATATTTGAGGGACCATAACCTGTAGAAATTTTTTTTAGGGACTAAAAATAAATTTTTGTATATTTATAGAGACTGCAAACATATTTATTCCCAAAAAAAAAATCTAAAAAAAATACGTAAGAATGCAACTGAATTACGCTACAAAAAATATCTTAAAAAAATATAAAAAAAATCTTAGAGAAGCTCTAATTGAATGACACATAAGCAAATTTTCTTGAGAATGCACGAGAGAGCTCCGTGGAACTATCGTAATGTATATAATAATAATAACTAGTATGTTAACCCGTGCCGTGCACGGGATTATTTTCTTTTTAATATTATTTATTAATTTATTTTAAATTATTATTTTAAATTTATTTTAATATTAAATAGTGAATTTGAGATATTTTTGTGATAAACTAAAGGTATTTTTCGCACGCAACTGGAGAGATAAATCCACTCGAGATAACTGGAATCCATTTAAGGGTTTTTTTTTTTGAACGGCAAATATTACATTAATAAGACCATATCTATGCACAAGACGAACATAGAACGGAAAAATAGAAGTTACAAAACAATGGCGGCCCGTATATAAGTAGAACGCCATGAAAAATCAAAACCTACACTACCTAAAAGAGATATACTTCTAATATCATTCTTAGAAGCTACTCTTCTGCTTTCATACCACCAGAGATCCCTCAACCCGACCCAAAGAGTTGCCAAAAGACACTAACTTCTGAACTCGAATCAAAAGTGTTCTGCCCACGAGATCCAAAGAACAACTTTTTGAATCGAAATAAGGGGACAACGGTAGAAAATAGTTGCTTATAAATATTATGTTTTTGCACACAAAATATTATGTATCAATATATTATCTGATACATGTGTAAAATAGTTTTATACCAACAGTATGTATAAATTAATAAATTAAATTCATAATATAATGGATAGTTGGGTGCGGGTCACACGGAAAATGAACGGTATGAGCACAATTTTTTGTGGATACCTCACATAAATGATAAATCAATGCTATTATGACATAGTATCCATGATATTTTGTGATAAATTGTGTTTCCAAAATTGGCAATGTGGCTGTGCTTGACATCACTTCTTTTCCATTGTTTTTGTATATTAATTTTTTTTTTTGAAAGTGCACATTAAATATTATTATAATCAAATATATACAATATTTGTTTGTATAAGTAATGTGAATATATTGTGGTTTGATATATGGTATGAATATTTAGAAAATATAGTTAAATTGTTTAAATAATTATACATATATTTAATAATGTATCAAAAAACATATATCACAAAACTTCCACATTGTGATATATTTTTGGTCCCTATAATTATTCTCATAATTTATTTTTAATACATATAAATAGACAGTCTTGCATATAATAAATCTAACACATCTTTTCATAAAAAAAACTCTCACATTTAGTGATCTTCCTAAGTTTGTTGTAGATTCATTCAGTTTAATCTCATCAAAATACATTTTTTTAAACACAATGTATATTAAGATATATTTTAAAATTTTAAAATAAACAAAAAAAATAGACAACTTTGCATATCAAAAGCTCCGGTATTTTTACGTCAAAAAAAAAAACCTTTACATATAGTGATGTTCCTATGTTTATTGTATATTTATTTATCTAAATCCCATCAAACTACATTTTTTTAAAATACAGTGTAAATTAAGATATCTTTTTCCATCGTTGTCCCACTTTGTTTGAACTTGTTTCATAGTAATCCACTTGTAAAATTAAAAAAAAAAGAAAAAAAGAAAATATAATTCTTAATATTACAAAACTTTGTCCCCGTTACATAACTCAGGTGGTATGAGCTGAGGAACGTATGAGTTGGAGAGATCGAGGGATCAATTCCTAGCGGGAGCAATTTATCTTTCCGATCTACCAAAAAAACATATATCACAAAACTCCCACATTGTGATATATTTTCGGTCCCTATAATTATTCTCACAATTTATCTTTTTAGGGTTAAATATGTTTTTGATCCCTATAAATATTCCAAATTTTGGTTTTAGTCCCTCTAAAAATTTTCTTCGACTTTTTGTCCTTATAAAATTTTTCATCTTCACATTTGGTCCCTCATTTTAAATAAACTAATAAGTAGAATTCATTATTTTGAATAAAAAATTTGCAGAAAAGTTTATAAAATTATTATGATCTCTCCAAAAAAAATAGAATTTTTTAACAAAATAGGAATTAATTATGAATTTTTAAACTTTTTGTGGTTTAAAATTCATATTTAATTTATATTTTGTTAAAAAATTCCAATTTTTTTAGGAGAGATTATCATAATATTTTTCACATTTGTGCACAACTTATTAAAAATATAAGGACTAAATCCAAAATTTGATATATTTATAGGGACCAAAAATGTATTTAACCAAAAAAAAAATAAAAAAAAATGGGTTAAATATGTTTTTGGTCCCTATAAATATATCAAATTTTGTTTTTAGTCCCTCAAAAAAATTTCTTCAATTTTTAGTCCCTATAAAATTTTCAATCACCACTTTTAGTCCCTATTTTTAATTCAACTCATGTGTAACAATTATAAAAGAATTGGAATTTTTTAACAAAATATAAATTAATTATGAATTTTTATTTAAAATGTCAAAAATCATATTCAATTCATATTTTGATTAAAAATTCTAATTTTTTTTTGAGAGAGATTAATATAATTTTATAAACTTTTCTGCAAAATTTTATTTAAAAATATGAATCATACATATGAGTTTACTTAGAAGAAAGGACCAAAAGTGAAAATAGAAAATTTTATAGGGACTAAAAGTCGAAGAAAAATTTTAAAGGGACTAAAAACAAAATTTAGTATATTTATAGGGAACAAAAACATATTTTACCCAAAAATAAAATCTTGGAGAAGCTCTAATTGAATGACACATAAGCAAATTTTCTTGAGAATGCACGAGAGAGCTCCGTGGAACTATCGTAATGTATATAATAGAGATAAGAACCTCTCCCACAAAAATTTAGAGTTTTTTAACCTAAGATGAATTATTTATAAATTTTTAAACGCAAAAAACTAAAAAATTCATATTAAATTAATGTATTGGTAAAAAAAATTCATCTTTTGTAATAGAGATCCCCATAATGTACTAAACATGTTAGCGGAAATTTTTTTAAAATTTTGAATGATATACTCGAGTTAAATGATAAATAAGGACCAAAAATCATGATAGGAAATATTTGAGGGACCATAACCTGTTGAAAATTTTTTTAGGGACTAAAAATAAAATTTTGTATATTTATAGGGACTGCAAACGTATTTATTCCCAAAAAAAAATCTTAAAAAAAGACTGCAAACATTTTTATTCCCAAAAAAAAATCTAAAAAAAATATGCTAAGAGTGCAACTGAATTACGCTACAAAAAATATCTAAAAAAAAAATATCTTAGAAAAACTCTAATTGAATGACACATAAGCAAATTTTCTTGAGAATGCACGAGAGAGCTCCGTGGAACTATCGTAATGTATATAATAGAGATAATAGAGATAATAGAGATAGAGATAGAGATAGAGATAAGCAAAATCATTCAAAAAAAGTTTCTCAAAATCTCACAGAATCAATATAATCCCACCAAGTCTTTTAAAATCTTCAAGACTTTTTTTTGTCAAAATAATCCCTCAAAATCCCAATCCAATACCTCCCCCTTAATCATTCAATATAATAAAGCAAAAGTAGATGTTTGGCAAGTTTGTCATTTGTCATCTCTTAAGCATACTTGCTATTTAAAAAGTTTCTAATATTAGTAACATTTCTATTTTTATAACTATTATTAATTATTATTTTAAATTATTTTATTTGTTAATTTATTAAACATCATAATAATTGCATTGGGAATTTTTCGATGGAAAAAGAAATTGTATTGGAAGAAACAAGTTCTCTAGAACAAATCTTGGGACCTTTAAAAAAATTAAAAACAAATCTTGGGAATCAACAAAAAAAAAATTGAGTAAATTGTGGATAATAGTTAACTGATTTTTTATTTGAGAGTAAATTGTGGAGTATTAATTAAAAATAAATAAAAAATTCATTGGACTTTACTAAAAAAAAAATCATTGGGTTAATAACAAAACAAATCACTTTTTCTTTTGTCGTGTTATGTTTTTCTTCCTTCTATCAATTGAAAGTCAATATGAGCGATTTACTTCTCTTAATTGGAAATGACGGGATTACTGTTCTTCATATTGCATTTTCTAGAAATGATTCTTAATTAGCATATTCAAATTTGAAAAATGACTAATGTGTTTTCAATTCTGAATGAGCTATGCATTGTATTATTAGTAACTGTCTTCATATATGAATAAATAAATAATATTTTTTTAAGTTGAATGCTTTATTGAAAAAGAGAAATTGTGTATATTTACATCAATAGTAAGAATTTAAAAATAGCGATTGTATAGACGATAAAGAAAGGTTTATGTGTTCTATTAAAACTAAAATAATGCACAATATATATGAACCAATTTTTAAATTATTTGAATGTTTAAATTTATGACAAAGAAAAGTGAAAATAGAATTTCTCAAAAAAAAAAAAGTGATAAAAGAATATATTATTAGCGTTACTTTATAAAACTAATTTATAAAATAATTGATAGCATAAAGGTTAAAAATCCTCTATTTTATATGTTATTTTTTTTCGAATTCATAGTTTACTGTTAAAATCTTATTTTGAATTTTAAGAAAACCTATAATTTTTAATTTAATTAAAAAATTTCTCCGTGCACGGCACGGGTATACACACTAGTTTACATAAACTTTGTCATTTAGATATCTATTGACTATTCCAATCGTTAGTTGGTCCACTGGTAATTGATGCTGAAACCACTTAGCATCTTGCCTCGAACTCTGAACTACTATGACTCCCTTCCCCTAGAAAGCAAAGGGTGAAAGCCAAAAAAATATATATGTTGACTGTGGCCTCAAATAAAAAAATAGACAGTTGTAAAAAGATACCCAGATATTTTTACGAATAAATACAATTTGATAATTCATAATATATTTGCTTTTGTCAAAATAAAAAATATATTAGTTGCAAATCATACATGAGAAATAGTTCCCTCATGATTTTTATTTATCTTCATATCAATTCACAAATCCATATAAACATATCTTGCATTAAGGGGTGGATGGTGCAATTTCCTGTTCAAACATGACCTCCATCTGTCTGTGGCTGATATGTTCGACGCCTGAGCTGAGAATCAGCATTTGGTTGCTGTAGAAATATTCTTGTTGGATCATTAGGATCAACATACCTGATAATGTTTTGAACTATAAATCCTCAATTTCTTGATTATAAACAATACGATAAAATACATACCCTAATAGACTTAACAAAAAACTAAAGTTCAACTTTCACTTACGCATGTCTCATCATCTCATCAACAGGAGTCTGAGATGCCTGCAAAGGATCCACACGAGATTCAGTCGGTGCATTAACACGCTGATTATAATGTCTTACTGAAGCAATCAAATTGAAGAAAAGAGGAATGAAGGTTCCACAGCCTCCCTCTTTGAATATGATCTTAAATGAGTGTGTGGAGTAAAGTGCTCTGTGTTGGTCATCTGGGACAACCTATATTGTAATTATAAAAAGTCACAAGTTTTAGGACCAAATATGTAGTAGCAAACTTAGGGTAGCAGATAATGGAAAATTAACTTACAGGATCAACAAGTCCAGAAATATTGTTGCAGTGAAATATTGGTTGATTAAATTTTTCACCATTGATGTACAGCTGCATAAAGATCAGCACAGTGTAAATGCCAAATATACAGCATGTATGTCAATTGAATATTTGTTTGCAATTGAAAAACAAAAATGAAATAGTGAACTACAGTTTACCGACTTTAATAGCTCTTTCTCAACTTAACCCTCTTAAAACACAAAATAGAAACTATAAACTATCATCAAGTTTGTGAAAAAGTAATAATTTCATGGTTAACCTTTTTTTCTGACTAATAATTTTGGAGGTTAACCTTGAGACACTAGAAACAAGTATTTGGATGTCTTGACTAATAATCCGATACACTGACATACCAAAACCTATACTCTTAGTAATCAGCGTGTTAACATGATAAAGTATAAGGTATACATTACAACCTAACATTAATAATGTTAATTTGCTAAAAAAATATTAAACCCAATAATTTGACACACTATAGTCAAACAAGCTATGCAGTGGTTCTCCTACTCATAGATCAATATATAGATTAATCAACGCACCCAACATAGAGAAGGGCCCATTAAATTATCTTAGCACAAAAAGAAGAACCTATAATTTAGCTAAAACAGCAAAGGCCCAATAATTTGACACACTATAGTTAAACAAGCTATGCAGTGGTTCTCCTACTCATAGATCAATATATAGATTAATCAACGCACCCAACATAGAGAAGGGTCCATTAAATTATCTTAGCACAAAAAGAAGAACCTAAAATTTAGCTAAAACAGCAAAGTTAGCCTGCAAGCAACTTGAAGCAATGAAAGAAAGGTATCACATACCAAAGGCATATCAAAAGCATAAAGGCCGTCAACAGGATTTTTAGGAACAAAAACCATCCGTATATTGGACAAATAGATTATACCCTTTGCTTTGAGACGACCCCCGTGATTTCTAACCATACACGAATCACAATGAAGTTAATAACAACAAGATGAACATATAAAATTGTACAAGATAGACTGATATAAAAAGTGGGATCATACATCAACACAAGATGACAAAGAATTTTAACATGTACTTTTCAAATAAAGCACAGAATTGCTCCAAGCTGTAGACTTGTAGTTCACAAATGACATATAATATTTTCATGATTATGAAAAGAATTCAAATTCAAAAATTCTGCATGATCATGTTCTAATAATATGTCAACCAAATGCTTCGAAAGTCCTGAGCTGTTGTTTTACATCAATCATATAATCAAAACCACATTAAGAACTAGGTTACTCACAGACCCTCTATTTCTCTACTTTTATCATCTTTTCCCTATGCTTTCAATATAATATAAATCAGGTGCTGTTAAATAGCAAGGCTATACCACTATAGAGAAATGGAATTTGAACAAATTTCTATTGTTTTGCAATATACTATATAGTAAAATGTATTATCAAATCACGGCTACATGGTGCAGTAGTTTTATAGCAATGATTATAACGGAGTTTGATCAAACCACTATTTTCTACAATCCGCGATTGACAACAATAATATCAATGCAGAAAATTGGCGACCCGATCCCAAACTATGATTATATTTGTTTTGCAATTTGCTGACATCTGTTTCCTAAAAGTTTTCACCTTAGTTGTTTCAACATTTAGACAATATAAAAATGTTAGTAAATTATTGATAACCAATGTTGTCAATTGCAGATAGCAGAAATAAGTAGATTGTTCAAGTTCTGGTATGCAATAGTGCTATAGTGCCGCTATAGCGTATCACGGAACAATAGCACCAATATAGAGCTGTTATTTAACAACACTCCTTACAATAACTACTTCCAGTGTCCCTTAATTCACCAATCAGGCAATCTACTTGGGACAAGGAGGACAAAAACAACTCATGAGAAGCGTCATCACATTCCGCAAACTCATGGACTATCAATACACATGAAATAAACATCAAAGGATATAAACAGATCAAACACAGTCTATTTCCATATTTTTGTCTTTCTTATTTCAAAATCAATCAACCATTGTTCTAAATCCATTACATTGCATCCAGAATTGCGGTTCATAATTTAGAACTATGCAACTAACTACTATCTGCTGAATAACAAAATTATCAAATATTGCTATCTGCAGCCTAAGCTGCTAAACATAGTCTTAATAATAAGTTTGTCCGCATTTATAATTATTATTATTATATAAATAAATACCTAAAGCAAGATTAAAGGAAAGATTAAACCTAATTTATTTATTTTTCAATTTAAATTGTGTGTGAGCGATGATATAATAGAGGAAAAGATAGAATAGTACCCAGCGGTAGGAATCTTGTCGACGTCGAATTCGACGCCATCTCTTGCCAATACAAACATCTCGTTGACGAAAGGAACTGGCATTCCGTTTGGGAACAGTTGAGGATTCAAAGCCATGCCTACGAATTGAAGAACGAGAGAGAGAGATTCGAAACCGAAAATCGAATTTGGTTTTCACCGTTTCGGGAATATGTTTAAAAGTTGAAACCGAACAAACGCGTTGAGAGGTTTCTAGAACAGCCCAGACCTCAAAACCCAACTTTAAATACGGTTAATTACCTTTTTCACCTCGGTAAAATACACCAAAGTAGTTTTATTCTGTAAAATTATTTTGTTGTTTTATTTTTTTATATATAAATCAAACAATCTTTGCGACAACTTTTCAAACAATCTTTGCGACAAGAAGGTATAGTATCAAAATAACAATGACTAGCCCAAGAAATGGCCGCTCTAGCTAACTTATGAGCCGCCATGTTCGCTTGCCGTTTAATAAACTTCACCTTAAAGTTGTAATTGATAGACAAAATACTACGAATATTACACAAAATAGTACCAAACTCAGACCCGCCTGTAAATCCAGAAACAATTGCATCTGCTACACATTTGGAGTCGGTTTCAAAAATAACATTAGGAGCACCGCGCATAACCATCACATTCATCGCTTCTAACAACGCAAGTGCCTCCCCCTCCACAATTGAGCACCAGCCTTGTATCCAATTTGTTCCTGCCTCCACAAACTGTCCCAAATGATTTCGAACACACCAACCACCACTAGTTTTTCCTACCGTATCATGAAAACCAGATCTACATTGCACTTCAGCCAGCCTACCGCCGGTCTCTGCCACTGCTGATCCGCGCTATTCTGCCTTTCTCGGTCTACACTGCTGCTGTGTTGCTGGTTCTGCAGAATATCAATATTCCGCGCGCGCCAGCTCTGCACATCATGCCACTCATTCCACATGATCAAGGCTTTGATTCCCAACTCGCGCCCTGCTGCTTTTGTATCATTCCAAACACAATTATTCCTATTATTCCATATCATCCACATTAACATAGCTACCTTACCGGCCACCAACTCATCCCCAACCCGACAGATGCTCATAATTACCTCTTTAACATTGTGATATCGTTGTAATCGCGGTAATATGACATTATCCAGTCCCACCTCATGCCAGGCTGCCAAGCTAATATTACAACCAAATAAAATATGCCAATCATCTTCATTGTGTTGCTCACATAAAGGACAAAGTAAAGTACAATTAACGAACCTCTCATACAGCCGAGTTCTAGTAGGCAAGCAGCCTTTACATATCCGCCAAAGCAAATGTTTTGATTTAGGCGGTGCGTGTAATTTCCAAAGCCGCTTCCACTCGCCATCTTCCTTCAACACATCTAATTTTCCTGTTTGATGCAATAATAAATTATAACCACTTTTTACACTATAATTACCAAGAGCATCATCACACCATACCAACTTGTCCTCATCAACCCCATCAAATAAAGGCACATTCAAAATAATATTAGCACTTTGCAAGGTAAAAATAGATTCAATTTTCCTCTTATCCCATGCTTTTCTATTCGGCAAAAATAATTGATTAAGGTTCATATTGTACACACCTTGCACTTGTGGTGCTGGCAATCTTAGTCCATCCTCTTTCCGAAGCCAAGGTTCACCCATGACTTTAATGTTAGCCCCATTTCCTATCCGCCACCTACAACCATTTATTAGTACATGACGCGACTTCCAAATACTCCGCCACGCATAACTCGGATTGCTACCAAGCTTGGAATCAAAAAGAGAAGAATGAGGAAAATACCTTGCTTTATATATCCTTGCCACTAATGATTCTGGTTGTACCATGAATTTCCACCCTTGCTTAGCTATCATGGCCATATTAAAAAGATGGAGATTGCGAAATCCCATACCCCCCATGTCCTTTGGGTATGCCATTCTATCCCATGCCAACCACTTTATGCCCTTGTTCACCGTGCCTCCACCCCACCAATATGCATTCAACATGCGTTCTATTTCCTGAATCAAGGTCTCCGGTAGCAAATATATGCTCATAACATAGGATGGAATTGCTTGTAGTATCGATTCACCTCTTTGCCCGCCTTTGATAGATGTCGACCTCGCCATGAATTGATACGTTTCCATATCCTATCTTTAATATATGCAAAGGTAGCTTTTTTACTTCTTCCAATCATTGAGGGCAATCCTAAATAAGTACCTGTCCCTAACACATGACGCACTCCCATAATTCTTGCAAGATCTACTTGGGCAGGTTCACTCAAATTTTTACTAAAGAAAACTTCAGACTTGGTCATATTGATTTCTTGACCAGAAGCAGCCTCGTAATTATTAAGAATATTCATCAATTGAGTTGCCTCCTCTAAAGTGGACCTGCAGAATAAAAAACAATCGTCAGCAAAAAGAAGGTGGGTCACCCGCGGTGCCCCTCTGCATATTTTAACTCCATGAATAATGCCGCGCGCCTCAGCTTGTTTTACAAGTGTTGATAGTCCCTCTGCAACCAAAATAAAAAGATAAGGAGACAGTGGGTCTCCTTGTCTTAAACCACGACCGGGAAAAATAGGACCAATTTTCTCAAAATTAACCAGAACCGAGTAATTCACTGAGCTCACACACAACATCATCCAGTGTATCCACTTATCAACAAAACCTAATCTTTCAAACATACCACGCAGAAAACCCCAATCTACCTTGTCGTAGGCCTTACTAATATCAATTTTGAGTGCCAAGTCCCCTTGCCTCCCACGCGTCTTTCTCTTAAGGGCATGGATAACTTCCATAGCAATTAGAGCGTTATCCAAAATAGAGCGCCCTTCAACAAAAGCCGATTGTTCTTCTGCCACACACTTATCAAGACATACTTTCAAACGATTGGCTAAAACCTTCGAGACCACATTGTATAAAACATTGCAAAGTGAGATGGGTCGCAAGTCCTTCATCGTCATCGGGTTATCACACTTCGGAATTAAACAGATATTTGTCTCAATGAGAGAGGAAGGGAAGTACCCTCTCTCCAAAAGTGTTGATAAAAAGCCGGATTGAAACCGTCCGGACCAGGGGCCTTGTCCGGATGCATTTGGAATAGAGCACTTCTGACTTCTTCACGTGTAATTTCAGCCACCAAAAGGTCATTATCTGCTTGAGTAATTTTGGGTGAAATAAGATTAAGAACAGGATCCTGGGTACTTGCATTTGGTTTAAAGAGATTTTCAAAGTAACATTTTGCAACCTCACACATCTCAGGCTGCGTGTTCACCTCCATATCATTCTCATCTTTCAGCTTCGTGATGCGGTTTACTTTCGATCTAGCCGTAGCCGACAAATGGAAGAACTTAGTATTCATATCTCCTTCCCGCAACCAATGCATCTTAGCCCTTTGACGCCAATAATTTTCTTCTTGAACTAAGAGTCGTGCATGTTTTTCTTTTGCTTCCTGAAATTGAGCTGATCTATTCCCCTCATTTTATCCCCTCAATCTCTCCATAACCTCATAACAGTCCTTCAATTCTTCCTTGAATCTCATGCGCTTCCGTCGTCCCCATTTTGTTAATTTATCGGCACATTTAGCAACTTTATCAACAAGTTCAAGCTCGCCCTCCTCCTCCCAACAGTCCGTGACCACCTCACCTAAATCATCCTCTTGCAACCAAATATTCTCAAACCGAAAAGAATACCGTTTGCCATTTATAGTTCCCGGTGAATTATTAAGCAATATGGGGCTGTGATCCGAATGCGAGGCAATAAGGTTGAGTAATTTCACATCCGGGAATAAGTTGAGCCATTCCGGCGTAGCCATGGCACGGTCAAGCCGCTCTTCAGTGGCATGGTCAGTTCCACCACTCTTTGTCCATGTAAAAGGGTAGCCTTCAAGAGCTATATCAGTAAGGTCACAATCCCCGACCGCAGTTCGAAATCCCGTACATAACCAATTAGGATGATCATGTACTCCTTTTTTATCTTCTTGTGAGAGTAAATCATTAAAATCGCCAATGATGCACCATGGTAGATTGGACATGTCACGTAATTCACGTAGCAAATCCCAAGCTTGCCTTCTTCTCGTACTCTCCGGGTAACCGTAATAACAAGTCAATCTCCATTCGCCTTTGTTTTCCTCTTCTACTATCAAGTTTATAAAATGTCTAGAATAGTTCAACACTTTACACTTAATATTCTTCCTCCACATAACCGACAAACCGCCACTTCTCCCCTCTGTAATACCCTAATTTTCCGCTTTTTGTAAATAAATATTCTATTTTGAAAATTGTTTCTTATTTTTGTAAGAAATGCCCAAAAATAGTTTCAAAAATAGTCTTTTCGCGTCTTTCATTAATTTTGCATGAAATCACAAAAAATATGTTTCATTTCGTTTTCATTCGTTCATTTTTATTTTCATCGCATCATAATTTCAAAAGCATCAAAAATATTTTATTTTTATCAATAACAACATTTTATTCTTTTTCACCACAAATATCTTTTTCAAATAGCCAATCACATTATGCCACATCATCATCTCAACCACTTAATCATTTTCATTACAATTTTTGTATTATCTCCCCTTAACCCAAAATTACACCATTATTACAAAAATGTCATCTAACCTAATATTCCACTATAAATACAAACCTCACATCACTCAATCATTAACAATCATTCTCTACACAATTCCCAAAAAAATCAGAAAATCCTTCCTCCTTCCTCCACCAACACTTTTCCGGCGACCACCGTCGGAAAACCACCTCTGGTCGCCGGAAAACCACCACCCAATTTTCAAAACTCATCCAAATCAAAATCCGAAAACACCATTAGCTTCCTAATCATCTTCTCATCAATAATCCATCGTTAATTTCACCAAAAACGCCGCCAAACACGCCAGAAACCGCCGGATCCGAGCCACCCCTCGCCGGAAAATTCAACTACTCTAAAACCACCCAAAATCAACAATCAAATACTCATTTCTTATAGTTTGGACCCTCCTGAACTCAAATCCAAGCTCTGATTGATCAAAAAACGAACGGAAAGCAGCGCATCGGAGCTCCAAAGTCACGAAAAAACCAAAAATTCCGAATCGGTCATTTCGCTCAGAATCGAAGGTAGATAACGAACAATTTGTGCTTCTGGAACACCTATAAACTTGTTTCAATCGTTGTTTTTACTCGTTTTCATGTGAAAATCATTTTTGAAATTTTGTTATCAAATTTGCGTGGTCTTTTTCTTCTTGTACAAACACCGATCGTGAAAACTAATGACATATTCGTGATCTACGCGGAAAGTACTATAGAATCGACTATTTATTTGCGTGAATCGGTGATCGTTTGATATCGTTGTTGTTGTTGTAAACCGAGTCTTGTGACTCGTTAATGGTGACCGAGTTGACTCGGTGAAGGAAGAAGATGGCGGGATTAGAGTGACACGTGTCACTCTCTGGGTGGATCCAGCCAGGATCCACTTCCCACACCCCTAGTTGGGCGGACGGGTCGGATTGACCCGGTTTTGATCCAGACCCGGCCCGGTCTGAGTAAAGTGGATTGGGCCACCCATTTTGGGCCCAGTTTCTGTTTTTTTTCAGTTTTTTTTAATTTCTATTTACACCATCTTTTTTCTGCTGCACCCCGCTTTTACGCTTGAATTATTTATCGCGCGATAAATTTATTTATCGTTCGATAATAAATTTAATGTTTATTATATTTATTTATTGTTCGATAAATTTATTTATCGTTCGGTAAATTTATTTAATGCTCGTTAAATTTATTTATTGTTCGATAAATTTATTTATAATCCGATAAATTCTTTTCGCGTTCGATTAAGACTTATGCTATGATTTGATGATTGTTTCATGGCCGTTTAATTGATAATTTGTGTATTTAATTGATTATATCATTGTATTCTCTTATCTATGCTTATTATTATATCTCTTATTTATTGTCCGCTTGATTCGAATAGGACAGTCTGTGACGTATGTCCTGGATGGTGGACTATTCTCACTTTAATTAATAACTTTAAATATTTGAATGAAAAGGAGGGAATGCGACGTATGTCCCGTTCGGCTCGAATTGAACAGTCTGTGACGTATGACCGGATGATGTTCAATTCTCATTCAAATGAACAATCTCAAAAAAATCCTAAAAGATACTCAATTCACTTCAATTCTTTTTCCTGCCTCCGTGCAGTCAATTCTTTTTCAGCTGCCCTTGCGCAGTCAAATCTCTTTTCAACTGTTTTCCTAAACGGATGGCGCTTTATCCATTCCCCTGCTACAGACAAACGCTTAAACCTCCGAAGCGAGCACACAAGCATACTGTTGTATCAGTGGAATGCGACCTAAGCATCGTTCACTAAAAACAACCAACAAACAAAAATCTTTCTTTTCAGGAAGAACTACGTGAGCTTTGAATTCCTCATTGTACTCGGGGGATACGTAGGAGCGAGAGCCTCTCTCATCAAGCCAAATAATAAAATCTTTTTTTTCCTTTTCTGTTCAATTTGCGGTAATTTAATTCTTTTTATACGGTTATCTCTGTTTATGCAAACCAATTCCTCAAATGGTTCCCGTTGAGTACAACGGATATGAGGGGGTGTTAACGTCTTCCCCTCATGTAACCAACTCCCGAACCCTATCTTTTCAAGGTTTTATCATTATTTTCCTTTCCCCTCACGGGATAAATAAAGTATGGTGGCGGCTTCATTGTTTACATTTGTGCATTGCATTTCATCATTGCATATCTGTATATTTTTTGCGCCGGGTACAACACCCTCAACATCAATAGTTAAACAAGAGTCGTAATGCAACATAACACGAACACTTTCCATTTTCTGTGATCTCGACAATGTTTCAGATAAAAACAGAATATCAGGTCGCTGACTTTGGGCTAAGTTGCGGAGATTAGGAATTGCATTCGGAGTGCCCAATCCCCGGCAATTCCAACTCAAGATTTTCATTGGTCCCGGCAGTCCTGGCTGCCAGGACCTGCCGTTAAAAAATGCTGATCAGTTGTCATATTGTCAGTGTCACTTGGATTTCCTTCTTCTCTTCTTCTCTTTTTTTCCACCTGGTGCGCCATAATCAAATCTTGCTTATTGATATGTGCAGCTGTTGGGTTTGGTCTGATCATGGTATTGTTAATTATTTGTGGTTGGTTTAGAGTTGGGTGATGTTGTTGGGATGGTTCGGTTTCTGTGGGTGGATCGGTCAAAGAGTGTTGGCCCGGTTTAGCAGAGAAAAACTGGTTGGTTCGGTTGGGGTTGGGTTTTTTGTGGGTCCCGGTCTTTTGGGAAGCAAGGTTGTGATGAGTTGGTAGAGGCTGACTATTGAATGTGGGAATTTGTGGTGAATTGATGGTCATTATTGAGGTATTATTTGGTGAGTGATTATGTTGGAACGTTGCCCCAATATGTGGTATTGAATGTTGGTAAAAGAGGGATTTGACAGTTTCAGAGATTTTAAATTGGGGTAGTGAGTTTCGGTTACTGGCTTCAAGGGGTGGGGTTAAAGCTTGGTGTGATTGGGTCATAGGAGTTGTAACTGTTGGACTGTTTGGTTGGTCATTAAAAGACAATCATTGGTGTGGACCATGACTGGTTGCAGAGTTTAATGCAGGAGACAAAGATGTAGAATTGATGTTTGGCCTCCCTGCCACGTCAGCAGGTGTCGGTCTCACCGTGCCAGAATCTGCCGCAGGATTGGATACGCCGCTCAGGTCTTCTTCGTTACCGCCACGATCTTCTCGCAGCCACCGCGATGTTTGCCGTCCTCCATTCCTTCGCATATCAGCTCTAATGGCGCTGGACCATTCTCTCACCCCATCATCATGTTCCATGGCAAACCGGACTGCACATTTGTTCTCCGAATGTCCAATGATTCCACATACAAAGCAAAATGTTCCTAATTTCTCGTATTTAAAATTGACAGTACACCATGCCCCTTCTCTGTCTTTCACACGAGAATCTTTCTTCAATGGCTGCCGGACATCTACTTTGACTCGGATACGCATATACTTCCGCCAAAAACATGAATTGTTGTTCTTGTCGTACTCCATGAATACACCAATGTAATTTCCAAGTCGATTACCTACTGATTCCTTCAAAAGTCCAACCGGCAAATTATGAACTTGCACCCAAAACTCTGCCTGGTACAGAGGTATCTGCTCAATTTGCATCCCTACTCGCACTTGCTCCAGTAGTAGCATATTATTATCGAACACCCATGGCCCTCCCTTTATCACAGCTTCCATGTCAAGGGGATGTGAGAACTGAAACAGAAATAATCTCGGCGATGCCTCCTTGATCTTCACCCCCATAACCGGCCTCCATAGATCCGCCATTCTCACTTTCATCGATCCAAAGTGTATGGGTCGGTCGCACAGAAATCTCCCCACTAGACACCAACGCAGATCAACTGGTTCCTCCCCTTCCTCCTCAAAATCGAAACTGAAATTTCCTTCCCCCTCCTCTTCATGCAATGATAAGCCATCTAGATTAGGTTCCATTGTAGCAGTACACTGGTCAATGTTGTGTAGAACGTAAAAGAACTGGTTAATATTTGAGAGCATAAAAAACAGAGCCTAGAAATCAGAACTTCTCAACAAGGAGAAGAGAACGCAAACCCTAGCAGAGAGCTAGGCCAAAAAATTTTAATTAAAACTTAAAAGTATTTTGTTGTGTGGCCAAAAAAAAAATTTTATAATATAAAATTCTGCATTTTGCCCCTCTCATCAACGCCTCAACGGCGTACCACATGACCTTTTTTTAATTTTGATTTTTTTATAGATTTGTTATTTAGTAGCGGTTTTTAGTATAATTTACGACGGTTTTATTATAGTTAGCGGTGGTTTAAAATATTTAGTGGAAATTTTATTTTGTGGCGTTTAATAAACTTCGCAAATTAAGAATCCATTATGCAAAGTGCACAGGTTATTTAGCAAGGGTGTATAACCGCCGTTAAATTATATTAAAATTTGACGATAAATAATAGATCCATTAAAAAAAAGTGCATCGACTATTTAGCGAGAATTTTAAACCGCCATAAAACAGAACCTCCGCTAAATATAATAAATCCGCCATAAATTATTAAATTATACTAAAACCCACCCCTAAATAACAAATCTAAAAAAATTTAAAAAAAAAAATTTAAAAAAAAAACTGAGTTTTGATAGTTTTTTTAATTTTTTTTTAAAATGCCATGTGGCACGCCACGTCATTATTTTGTCAAGTCAAATTTTGTTTACTTTGACCAGGAGAATAAGATCATAAGATGTAATTAATTTTACAGGAATAAAGCAACTTTGGTCTATTTTACAGAGGGTAAAATGTAATTAACCCATACTTTAACTAAGAATACTCCCTCTATCCTAAAATAAATGTCACAGTTGATCATTTTGCATTATTTATATAATCTACTTTAATCGTATTATTTTACTAATATATAAATTTAAATATTATTTAAGATGTTGTTTTGATTTGCTTCGATGAGTATTTTTAAGATAATTTTTTATAATTTTTTAAAATGAATAATTAAAGATATTAACAATCAAACATGAACTGATTAATTATGACACTTAGTGTCCGTTTGATCTGCAAAATGAAAGTACTGGACAAACAGTACAAAACAATACAAGACAGAACAACACAGGACAAATATTTACAGTATTGAACAAATTTTGTCTTGTATGGTACTTGATGAAGAATATGTTAGTGTGCTGATTTAGACAAGTTGTGTTGAGGACAAAAAGTTGTACAATGATTTTGTGGGGACAAGAATATCTGATTTTGTTCAGTCATTGACCCCTAGTTTGTCCAATCCCAATAACAGTTTTAAAATCAACCACAGTACAACGAAAGTTGTCCTATCCAGTCCCTTGTTTTTTAACAGATCAAACGCACCCTTATTTTGAGACGGAGGGAGTATAACTAACCTGTGCATTATTCAAAATTATATTAGTTCTAGAATAAGTTACCCGTGCAAGCCCGGTATAATTTTTACTTATAAAATTATAAGTTGTTTTTGATTATGATATAAATTTTTTTAATAAAATTTAAATTTAAATGTAAATATTTTTATAATAAACTTGACGTTATATTTGTTTACTTATTTTTGAAGGTGTATATGATATTTTTGAAAAATAATTGATGCCCAACTTACATTATTTGATAATGTATCCCATAGAAAAAATTTAGGGACTTGTGTTAAACTACTAGGCTATTATTTAGAAGTAGGCCCGGCCCTTATGGGTGTGCGGGGTGAGCGACCGCGCAGGGCCTCAAAAACTTAGGGGCCTCTACATATTTATATATGTTTATTAAAATTTAAATATATGTATAAAATAATAATGATTTTATTATTGTTTAAAATTTATTATTTTTTTTGCTAAAAAAATAGATTTAGTAGACACATTTTTAATTTGATAAGTAACTTTGCGACCTATTGTAAAAGAAGTAACATCACTACAAAAAAAATGTAAACTAACTATTTTTTGTAGTAAAATATTTTTGTGCATAAAATTTTTTAAAAGAAAATTGATTTATTTGGTTAAAAAAATAGACTAGATACATTAAATTTGATTGATCAATTTTTCATTATATTTTGGGACTGAGAAAGTATTAATTAAGATTACTAAAAAACATGTTTAACTCAGTTGGCAGTGGACATTGTTTTTTATAGATGAAATTTATAGCCACAAGGAGACTTGACCGAAATAAAAAAATATATCCGTGAAAGAAAGATGAGACACTATTGATTTATATTAAACTTTATGCATGAATTGTTTTCCTAAAATAGTTATTGCATATATAATTTTATTGACTATTCTGTCACAGTTGTTTCAGTAAAATAATTCGTTTTATGTAAGTCATAAGGTATTATGTGTTAGACTACTTGGCTAACCACTTATAACTGGGGTTGGATAAGTGGCCCTTTTAAACAATGTAGGTTTTTAAAATATGTTCAAAAGGTGTGCGCGGAAGCCCACCGAATCGATAGTCTCTTTGCACCCGATTGATCACTGAAAAAGTAGTATAGCCTTGAACGTGCGATGATAATCAAATAGAAATGTTCGTGTACAAATTTACCAATTTAATCAATTCGAACACAAATCAAACAAGTCACACGAATTCAATGCTAATCCAATTTACAATCAAGATATAGGTCAATTGAATTTTGGTGTACACTTACGAACACGAAAATTCAATTGAATCGAAAATTAAAGCAATTGCGTAAAGTAAAAGATTAAGGAAGAAAGACACAAACGATTGATTAGGGAGTTCCCAACGACTTTCACGTCGTCCTCGCTTCGGGCCGAGTACGTCTCCCCCCAAGTAATCAAACGGATTACTTGAGCGTATATTGATTTAAATTTTTTTGAACTAGTGCACAATTTACAAAGACTCGAATAATCCTATATTCAATCTACCGTAAACTATGCGTAACCTCAACAACCGATGAAGCTTCTCCCTCTGATTCCAACGATCCTATCCGTATGCAAAACCTCGCACCGATCGTTCAGCTGAGTACCTCGCTCCTTTGTTGTTGATCCTTCAAGATATCGCACAATCTTGAATCACCGAGAAAACCCAAAACCTTCGTCACAAATCAACCCGGTCACGAACTCTGATTCACCGCAAGCCGTACCGAACGTTATCGACCAAACGTACAATCTTTATATGAATGATCCCATACTCAATTCTTCAATTGATTGCAATTTGATGGAAGATGATGATCTTGTGAAGAATATGTTGGAACAAGGGATGTTCAGATCTAAACCTTTGAGATTTTGATGATAACAAAGTATTAATGAACAATAGGGTATTTTAATATTTATTTGAAGTGTGCAGATTAAATTATAAAGAATGAATAATTTTATGTTAAAGAAGCTCTGAAACAAGTATTAGTAAGGATATCAGAAGCAACGATATCAGAAGCAATGAGTGAGAAGCTACTACAAGTCTGAAGGAAAGCATCTCAGAAGCTACGCTAATCAGAAGCAAGTCATCTCAGAAGTTATGTTGAATCAGAAGCAACGTATGGAGAAGACCAACAGTTTTAGAAGCTGAAGATTCAGAAGCATATGTCTGATACATAGGCTCTGAATAATGTCAGTGTTAACTGATAGTGATTCAATGATTGGAAATCATTTGAATTAAAGGCTATGATTGATTGATACATCATAGTACTACATCCTTATCATCAAGGATAGTGACGTTAGTACTATTTTACTCTATATGGGCGAATATTCTCAAACAAAAGGAATGAATGGATAAGTATTACCAGAAATGGCAAATATCCCATGTTACCTTTGTCCTTTCACAGCTGGCTTGAAAATGACCTCTGCAACGGTCATTATCTTCAAACGTCTCTATTTTCTTTCTAACTATAAATAGAGAACTGCAAATTGAAGATCAAGGTTACACACGCATACAACTTTACTCCTTTACATAGACTGAAAGCACTGCTTCTGAATATTATTCTGTTGTGCTTCTGACACTCTGTTTTTCTAATTCATTAGGAATTATGTGTTAGAGTCTAAGAGTCTTGATTTGTAACCTTAAGAAAACTCTTGATTTTACAATCAAGTGTTTATCACTTTCTATTATTTCATTTGTGTTAGGAAGTCTCTTACTTGTGTGTTTGAGCATTGTAATAATCTAGGTGATTATAGTGAAATCCCTTGGAAGTGCAAGGGGACTGAACTACTCTCGGTTTGTGAGAGGAACCAGTATAAAATTGCTTGTCTCGTCTCTCTCTCTCTTTCTTTCCTTACTCTTGAGCGTGTGTGTGTTAATTGTGTTTGTTTATCCGCTGGTGCATCTGTTAAGTTCTCAGAACTTAGCAGAAGTTTTAAAATTACCAAAATACAATTCAACCCCCCTTCTTGTGTTTTTCACACATTCAGAATACCTCTTTGATCCAAATTATTCACCAATTTGACATCCAAAGAGTTTTTCAAAGCTATTTCACTTTTCCACAGGGTTTCTCTCTCTTACATCAACAAAGCACATTGCTATTTATAGAGAAAATAAGATTGAGCAATTTTAGGCAAAACATAACAAACATGTATCGATACAAATGATGGTTTGTATCGATACAAACCCTTTGACCAGCGTTCAAATTTGAAAAATTTGACCTATGTATCGATACAAACACGAATATGTATCGATACATATCAGTTTCTTGAAAACCTGACTGATATGTATCGAAGCATGCAAGCATGATTCGATACACCATGCGTTCTCTGGTTTTCAGAGAGAGTTAGGTGTGTATCGATACATGCAAGGATGATTCAATACACAAGTGACTCTCTGCCGCTGAACACTAGTTTTTGTATCGATACAAATGATATATGTATCAATACAAATTGCACAAAATCAGTCTGAAGTAATTTAAGGACATTTGTATCGATACAAATGATTATGTATCGATACAAAACACCTTAAAATCAATTTTTCACAGTTTAAAAATAGTTCTTCGATGTCAAGTGATTTGTAATGTTGCCAAAATATGTTGAACTCTATTTTCATGTGTTTTGACAATTATTAAAACATAAGGGTGAACTGGTGCACTTACATTATGTTGTTATAGATTAGAATATAAATCTTATTATGTTAGTTATAATTTTTTATGATATTTGTAATTTAAATTAAAGATAGATTATTTTTAATTTTGTTTGCATTTTTTTTTAAAGACCTACTTTAAATTTTTGAACAAGGCCTCTAAATAATCCGGGCCGGCTCTGTTTAGAAGGGTGTTAAATAAGTGATCCAATAATCAAACGATGGTTTTAAAAAAATTTAAGCACGCGGAAGCCCACCGGATCGGTAGTCTACTTTTCATCTAGTTTGATCAAAGGAAAGGTTGTATACACCCTTAAACGTGTGATAATAAAATGATGCCAAATCAATGTTTCGTGATCAATCGATACAAGTGTAAGTGCACCAGTTCACCATTATGTTTTAATAATTGTCAAAACACATGAAAATAGAATTGAACATATTTTGGCAATATTACAAATCACTTGACAGCGAAAAACTATTTTAAACTTTGTAAAAATTGATTTTTAGGTGTTATGTATCGATACATAATCACTTGTATCGATACAAATGTCCTGAAATTACTTTAGACAAATTTTGTGCAATTTGTATCAATACATATTTCATTTGTATCGATACATAAATTGGTGTTCAGGGGCAGAGAGTCACTTGTGTATCGAATCATGCTTGCATGTATCGATACACACCTAACTCTCTCTGAAAACCAGAGAATGCATTGTGTATCGAATCATGCTTGTATGCTTCGATACATATCAGTCAGGTTTTCAAGAAACTGATATATGTATCAATACATATTCGTGTTTGTATCGATACATAGGTCAAGTTTTTCAAATTTGAACGCTGGTCAAAGGGTTTGTATCAATACAAACCATCATTTGTATCGATACATGTCTGTTATGTTTTGCCTAAAATTGCTCAATTCTATTTTCTCTATAAATAGCAATGTGCCTTGTTGATGTAAAAGAGAGAAACCCTGTTGAAAAGTGAGAGAGCTTTTGAAGAACTCTTTGTATGCCAAATTGGTGACTAATTTAGATCGAAGAGATATTCGTTACAAGATCATCATCTTCCATCAAATTGCAAATTCGTTGAAGAGTGAGTATGGGATCATTCAGATAGGTTTGTACGTTTGGTCGATAACGTTTGGTACGACTCGCGGTGAATCAGAGTTGGTGACCGGGTAGATTTGTGACGAAGGCTTTGGGTTTTATCGATGATTCAAGATTGTGCGATATCTTGAAGGATCAACGACAAACGAGCGAGGTACTCAGCTGGACGATCGGTGTGAGGTTTGCGTACGGATAGGATCGTTGGAATCAGAGGGAGAAGCTTCATCCGTCGTTTAGGTTACGCATAGTTTACGGTAGATTGGATATAGGTTTATTCGAGTCTTGTAAACTGTGCACTAGTTCAAATTGTTTTGAAATCAATATACGCTCAAGTAATCCGTTTGATTACTTGGGGGGAGACGTACCCGGCCCGAAGCGAGGACGACGTGAAAGCCGTTGGGAACTCCCTAATCAATCGTTTGTGTCTTTCGTCCTTAATCTTTTACTTTACGCATTTGCTTTAAGTTTCAATTCAATTGAATTTTCGTGTTCGTAAGTGTACACCAAAATTCACTTGACATTGTCTTGATTGTAAATTGGATTAGCAATTGAATTCGTGTGACTTGTTTAATTCGTGTTCAAATTGGTTAATTTGGTAAATTGTTTACACGATCATTCCTAGTTTTGTTATCATCGAAAGTTCACAGCTTATACTATCTTTCCTTTGATCAAAGGTGCAATAGACTACCGATCCGGTGGGCTTCCGCACGCACACCTTTTGAACATATTTGAAAAACGATCATTGTTTAAAAGGGCCACTTATTCAACCCCCCTTCTAAGTGGTTAGCCAAGTAGTCTAACAACAAGATATACGATTTTTACGGTTTGAAAACTTATAAGCAACAAATATATGGTCCAAGTCTATAGTATCACAAACAAAGAAAGTTATTGGAATTTGATCGAGCACTTGGCATGCGTCAGACTTGATCAAATTCTAATTGACAAAATCAATTGAATAATAGAACAAATAAAAGAGTTAAACTCTATCTTTCTCGCTCGTTGTAGATTCAATAACACTTGCGCGAAAACCAACACGATCCTCGACTAGAACCTCCCATTGCGATAATCCAATCTACACCCGTTCTTCAACAAAGAACCCTTGCAATTTATTATACGGCTGATCCTCCGCCAACGTGTTGACCTTCAAGAAATTGATACCTTCAATCTTCACGAATACTGAGAAACCCTTGCAATCAATTTCACCCGAAAGATTGATCAAACACGATCCACCACAGACGTTATCACCCAATCAAATGAAAACCCCTTTGTTAGACCCACTTAAAGAGTAATCAACTTTGAGTTTATTGAGAATTGGGTGAAAACGAAGAACTTGATTCCAATGAACACTTTGATTCAAAATTCTCCTTAATTCTGATCAAATCCTATTTTCCACTTTTTTCTCACACTTTACAAAGAGACCCCATGATGCTATTTATAGGGTAAATTGAATGGAGTAAATTTAGGCACATTCTAACTGATATGTATCGATACATACATTAACGTGCATTGATGCATATTAATGACAGCTTAAAAAGTTTGAAGATTGACTGATATGTCTCGATACAAGTTAAGTGTGTATCGATACATATAAAGCTCTCAGGTTAAGGAGGGCTTGATATGTATCGATACACATTAAAGTGTATCGATATACTTTGAGCTTTCTGTTTTAATACAAACCTGATATGTATCGATACATATAAAGGTGTATCGATACACATAAAGCTTTTTGCTCAAAGATGGTTTTCTATGTATCGATACATGATGACTTGTATCGATACACATAAAGCTTTCTGCTCAAAGATGGTTTTCTATGTATCGATACATGATGACTTGTATCGGTACATTGAGACCAAGTTATTCATCTTCATCCAATTTTCAATTACCTTGAAGTCGCTTATTCTTTAAGTTGGTTTGACAAAGGGGTTTTAGTTCGATTGAAAGATACGTTCGAGACGGATCGCGGTGAATCAGATCGTGCTCGGGTTGAATTGGTTTTAAGGAAAGTTTCTCATCGGTATTCAAGAAAGTATCGTTCTTGAAGGTTCGATGTATCAATGAGGGAATCAACCGGATAATTGTCACGGGGTTTTTTGTGGAAGAACAAGGTAAGGACCGATTATCATAATCGGAGGTTGAAGTTGAGGATTGCATCGGAATTCGCGTAAATTCATCGAAGCTGTGACGAGTGAGGAAAGATTTAGTCTTTTGTACAGTCTCGTGTATTCTATTCGTTGGAATTTGTGCATTGTGTAAATTCAAAGAGAATTGTTGTGTTACGTTTTTCAATCTATAAAAACGGTTTATCTTGTAAATTGATCACGAAACATCGCTTAAATTTGTTTTTATCATCATACGTACCAAGGTGTATACTCCTCTTCCTTTGATCAAATTAGGTGCAAAGTAGACTATCGATCCGACGGGCTTCCGCGTGCTTAAATTTTTTAAAATCGTAATTGATTATTGATTCACTCATCAACCCCCCCTTCTAAGTGATAGCCTAGTAGTCTAACAAGTGGTATCACGATCCCAGTTCGATTTTACATAAAATTGTGTGGATTTGTGCCTATTGATAGATAACGATGACTTTTGAACCTAAGGGGGCTTATACTAGAGCTCTGTTATTTAATGGCGAGCACTTTGATCATTGGAAGAGTAGTATGCGTATTCACATCAATTCTTTTGATGGAGAAGTGTGGAACACCATTGTGAAAGGTTCGTTTGTTCCATCAACGATCGATCAAAATTTTGCGGTAACAATCACACCTATGGCACAATGGACGGATGATGATAAAAGGAAAGTGAACCATGATGCGAAAGAGATGTGGTTCGGCGAAAGAGATGTGGGACACATTGGTTACCTTCTTTGAGGGAACCGATGACGTTGTAACACCCGGCGCAAAAAAAAAATACAGAAATGCAATGCATAAATGTAAACAATGAAGCCGCCACCATATTTTATTTATCCCGTGAGGGGAAAGGAAAATAATGATAAAACCTTGAAAAGATCGGGTTCGGGAGTTGGTTACATGAGGGGAAGACGTTAACACCCCCTCATATTCGTTGTACACAACGGGAACCATTTGAGTAATTTGGTTTTGCTTAAAAAGAAATAACCGTATAAAAAGAAATAAATTACCGCATATTGAACGAAGGAAACAAAAAAAGAGTTTTATTTATTATTTGGCTTGACGAGAGAGGCTCTCGCTTGTACATATCCCACAAGTACAATGAGGAACTCAAAACTCACGTAGTTCTTCCTGAAAAAGGTTTGTTTGTTGGTAGTTTTTAGTGAACGATGCTTAGGTCGCATTCCACTGACACAACAGTATTGCTTGTATACTCAACTGAGGTTTAAGCGTTTGTCTGTATCAGGGAAATGGATAAAGCACTGTCCGTTTAGGAAAACAGTAAAAAAGATTCGATAATTAAAAAAGAGTTGACTGCGCAAGGGCAGGAAAACAATTGAGTGGGTTGAGTGTCTTTTAGATTTTCTAAGATTGTTCAGTGAATGAGGATAAGTCACGGACACAAGCATTGCAGCAGGGACTGAACCATTGATCGAGGATTTGTTTATCAAAAATATTTTTAATGACTGCAAATGCACAGTCTCGTCATTGAGTTTTAAAAGATATCGAATCCACAAGGACCAATAACCGAACAACCGTATTTCTATCGTTGCGGTGTAAATCTAAGGCTAATAGATATTTTAGAGTTTTAAGAATGTTTAGAATTTAGAAGAAATTAAATTGAAGTTTTAAATTAATTAAAGACGGGATATCGGTATGTAACTAATTAACCATCGGGGATTAGGTAAATTAATAGCGCGTGAAAAATGATTTATTTTTCAGAAGGACTTTCTCAATTTAAAGGTTTAAACCTCACACTCTCGTTTTATTGATAAAAACCATACTAACTAGACTAGGAGTTTTACTGTCACTTTTCTACCACCTTAGATTCGAAAGTATATTTTGAAAATCAATAAGTCCTAATTACTTCTAACGTGGCTCTCGCTCGTTCAAAAATTAATATCAAATTCCTACTATCTAGTTAAAACCTCAAACTCTCGCTCTATTGATTTTAACCTTAGTTGCTTTATTTTACTCTCGTTCAAAAGCTTAGAATTAAATTAGGAATTTGAATCAGAAAAATAGTTTAATATACATGCGCGCTAAATCATTACTAAATCCCCTTCGGAGAATTAAACTACATACCGATATCAATTGTCTAGCCTAACATAGTAAAAGGAACAAACAAACAAAAACAGAAACATTAACTTAAATAAGGCATGATAATTAAATAAATAAATAAGCGCTTAAAAACCTGAATAAAATTCTGAATCTGAAAATTGAATAAGAATGCTTGAATTAACCGGTACGAAAAACTTGATACTAATATGTAATTTAAATTGCCAACGGATTCCCGGTGTGGAAATACCGTTGTAGTTTATTGAACAGAATATAAAATCTGACTGAAAAGTAATGGAAAAGGCGGAGAGAAAATTCTGAGTTTTTGACTTCTATTTTGATCGACGATTTGTGTATCAAAAATATTTTATGACCGCAAGTGCACAGTCTCGTCGTGTAGTTTTAAAAGATATCGAATCAACAGGGACCAACAGTCGATCTACCGTATTTCTGTCGTTACGGTGTAAATCAAAAGCTATTAGTTTTTTTAGAGTTGTTTAGAATTTTAGAAGAAATTAAATTAAAGAATTAAATTAATTAATTAAGGACGGGATATCGGTATGTAACTGATTAACCATCGGGGATTTGGTAAATTAATAGCGCGTGAAAAAGTATTTATTTTTCAGAAGGACTTTCTTGATTTAAAGGTTTTAACCTCACACTCTCGTTTTATTGATAAAAATCATACTAACTAGACTAGGAGTTTTACTGTCACTTTTCTACCACCTTAGTTTCGAAAGTATATTTTGGAAATCAATAAGTCCTAATTAATTCTAACGTGGCTCTCGCTCGTTCAAAAATTAATATCAAATTCCTACTATCTAGTTAAAACCTCAAACTCTCGCTCTATTGATTTTAACCTTAGTTGCTTTATTTTACTCTCGTTCAAAAGCTTAGAATTAAATTAGGATTTTGAATCAGAAAAATAGTTTATGTGTTACGCGCTAAATCATTACTATATCCCCTTCGGAGAATTAAATTACATACCGATATCTAGGAATTTAGCTAGACATGATAAAAGAAATAAACAAATAAAAACAGTTAATTAAATAAGGCATAACAGATAAATAATTAAATAAACTCATAAAAACCTGGAAATAAAAATTCTGAAGAAACTTGAATTAAAGTTGCTGGAATTAATTGGAATAATATTCTTGACATGAATATGAAAATGGAATTCGTAACGGATTTCCGATGTGGAAATACCGTTACAGTTAACGAAACTAAAAATACAAACTAACTGAAAAATAGAAGAAAAGGCGAAAGGAGAGATCTGATTTTGAGTCTTCTATTTATAGAGGAGTTTTGCTCGTACGATCCAAGGAAATAGGAATGGATAGGCTTCACTTTGATCTCATCCAATAGCCGTACGATTAGGAACAGAAACGGTTCAGACGCGTGCTTACCCCCCACGTCTCGCAAAATGCTGTTTTGCTGGGCTTGCATTCTGTGGCGGGCGCCACCAGCCCAATTTGTTGGGCTTTGCTGATTTTGCTTGTTCGCACCCCCTTTTTGCTCCGTTTTTTACCCTTTTTGCTCAATTCTCTTCTCCGACCTATTTTATTCGACATTACTGAAAAGAAAACAAATACCAACATAAAAAGACATAAATGAAATAAAAACATATGAAAATGCAATTAAAGTTTACATAAATTAAGCTAAAAATACGATATGATTTCGTGTCATCAAATTCCCGCACACTTGAACCATTGCTTGTCCTCAAGCATAAAAGAATAGTGAATTGCATAGCACAAGTAAAAACACATGACACGATCATCCTACTCATACGTGGTTACCGGCTAAGCCATGAAAATCAAGTAACAGTACAAATAACAAAAACACCGTAATGACACAAGAGACTCCCATTATATGAAAACAGACCTGAAGCATTTCCTCTTGATTCTACCTCTCACCTAAGTTTCATTCACCCTTTTCTTTCTAGCGCTATCACATTAAGCCCGTTATCTTGTACACGCCCATGGTAGGAAACCTGTTAGTGATTATGATCATCATATAGCGAGGGGTGCTGATAACATAAGTTTGGTAACCCCTATTTGCTTTACCCACTTCGCAGTTGCGGGGGATCGGATCGTAACCCGCCCTACCAAGTTCAGAATCAGACACCTCTGAACCAACTACTAATGAGTTTTTCTATACTATGGTATTTTTTCCTTTCGCATGTTTCAACATTTGTTGAATTTTCATCAATTATTTCAAAGAATCAACCAATAGTATTCATAAACATTTATATTCAAAATCATTTGAAATTTTGGCAACCAGACAGACAAATGCTGTGCACAATGTTAGCACTAGTGTCCGAGCATTTGTCACACGATAATAAAATAACTTAGCGTAGCAAAGTAAAATAAGCGTGACAGAATAGTAAAGAACACAATGAGTTTGTTAACCTTGTTCGGCGCAACTGCCCTAGTCTGGGGGATACCAATCCAGGAATGAACCCACTATAATAGTTCTAGTGAAATACACCAACGTAGCCTCACTACTAGGTTATGCACCTAGACCCTATCCCGTGCTGCTCTACCTAGGAACTCCTAGATATGAGACCCCGTCTCAATTCCAACCAAACAGTATAACCAGCACTGTTATCAATTGTTCTTTTCGTTTGTTTGTTTGAAGAGTCACACTCTAAAGACACAACTAACTCCGTACTTCACAGCTTAGGAGCAGTACACAATTACAACTAAAAAACACAGAGTTCTTGACATGAACCAGCAGATACAAACAAGACTCACAACTAACAAGAAAACCTAAAACACACGCTTTAGTACACACACGGTTTTCCGCACACCCAAAACTAGGGTTTGTCTTCATACATATATAGTACTCAGCAAGCACGAATTTGGGCTTCAAACATAGCTTGGACGTTGTCAGGTCCAGCTAACAATTCTTCATGAGCAAGAATATTGTTTCTAAAAATGTATCAATGTTAATTATGGAAATACACAAAGGCCTGTAAATAAAACTTCATAGAATCTCCAGAAGATCTTCAACAGAAATATAGCGCGTGTTGGCGCGCAACAAGCAGGTCACACAATGCTGTTCCACTTGCTTACAGCATTTGTCTCAGCATTTGGCTAATAGTTGTTTTTGCAAAAATGTAGCCAACATACAAAAACCCAACAATCTCCCCCTTTGGCAAAATTTTGGCTAAAACAATCTTTAGGAAGTTCTTGGAGAGATACACAGAACTTCTTTAAGTCCACATTATGCATAAGCAACAAAACTATCATGGCATATAACAAAACTACCTCAAAGAGTATTCTTTGAGCAAGGATAGCTTGTAACAATATCAGAGGCATTCATCATCATAATACGCCTAGCCTCACACCAATAGCCAAATAAAGATTCACAATTCACACATAGTGGGTTCATATAAAGAGATGAAAACATGCTCTTAAAAAAAATAATTCTTCCACAACATAGAGATCAGAGATACGTGCTCCCCCTTGTAATACCCTAATTTTGCGCTTTTTAAAAATAAATATTTTATTTAAAAAATCATTTCTTATTTTCATGAGAAATACAAAAAAATAGTTTTTTCGATAATTTTGTTTTACAATTTATTCATTTTTCTTTATTTCTTTTAATTTGTCGCAATTTATCTTTTTACGCGAAAAATATCAAAAATAATCAAAAATAGTTTTTATCTCTTTATTTAAGTTTATATTTCATTTTTATATTTTTCTACATTTTTTATTCATTTTTTCTTATTGATTTTGACTTTTTTTTTTATCATTTTATAAAAATTCTTTGCTTTTGACCAATCACATTGCGACACCTCATCATCTCCACCTCATAATCATTTTATTACACAAATACCACTCACCTAATCCTACCACTATAAATACACACCTCACATCACTCAATCATCACCAATCATTTTTCACAAATCCCAATACAAAAAATCAGAAAATCACATCCTCCTTCCTCCACCAACACTTTTCCGGCGCCACCGCCGGAATCCCAAAACCACCACCGGAATTCCAAATTCCGGCGACCCAAAAATCTTCCAAAATCAACAATCAAATACTCATTTCTTATTATTTTGACCCTCCTGAGTCCGAATCCACCCTCCGTTTCGTCCAAAACGCACTGCAAGTGGTCCGAATCTAGCTTCAAAGTGACGGAAAAAATCAAGTATTCCGATCTGAGCGTTTCGTGCCAAAACAAAGGTAGATAAAGATTGTTTCATGCTTATAACACTTCTCTGAATGTAAATCAATCGCCATTTATGTTTGTTTGTACACGAAACTCATTTTTGAATATTTAGATCCAAACTTGCGTGGTCTTTTTCTCTCTGTACAAACACCGATTGTGGAAAATAATGACAAATTTGAGTTCTACGCGGAAAATACTATAAAATCGACCATTCGTTTGTGCGATTCGGTAACCGATTGAGTTTCGTGTTGTTTGATATGAAGCTTCGTGTGATTTTAATGGTGGGAGACTCACTCACCGAGTCACAACTCGTGTGAGGTTGGGGATGAAACCCCCCCCCCACCTGCCACATGGCGCGCCATGATTGGCTGCTGCCTTTTTATTTATTTAATTATTTATTTATTTTTTTTTGTTATTTAATTATTTATTTATTTATTTTGTTTTTATTGTTATTTATTGGAAAATCTCTTTACAAAAAGTGAGATGAAAAATAAATCGGTCCCTGCCGTACGGCTTGCGTCTGAGAGTTATTTTTTATCTCAAACGTTAATAAAAAACTTGTTAATTAAAATATAACGGGAAAGTGTCTGCCGCACGGCTTGTCTCCGACTCTATTTTTATTTTAATTAATAAAGTTATAAGAATATTTCATCTGATGTTCAATTAATTATTATGATTTATTTGACTGTATGCGCTATTTAATTTGTCTGAACTGTGATATCATTGAAAAAGCTTCGATTGAAATGAGCATAAACGGGTCCCTGCCGAACGGCTTGCGTCTGTGAGTTATGTTCGTGTCAATCAGAGGGAAACTTGTTAATTGAAAAGGATTAAGGAAGTGTCTGCCGAACGGCTTGTCTTTGACTTAATTCCTCTTAATTAACGAAGTTCATATTTAACTGCTATGTGATGTTCGATCTTTTATTTCGCAGTTATTCTTGAATTTTGTTATTACTTGTGCATACTATATTTTGTGCATTTAACTGGTCAACGTCATCACTGTTATCATATCATTCATGTGCATTCATATATGCATATATCTCTTCTACCTTTCTTTTTCTTTTCTTTTTAGTTCTGATCTGAAAATGTGAAACTCTTTTCTGTTACAAGAGGAATGAGAATAAATCCGGTCCCTGACGTACTGCTTGTGTCTGTGAATTATTCTCATCCCGTTTAAACCAGAACTTTGTTAATTAAAGAGAATGAGGAGGTGTCTGTCGGACGGCTTGTCTCTGATTCATCTCACTTTAATTAATAAAGTTTAATTAATTTATTTGAATGAAAAGGGGATGTACGGTGAGTGACCTGCTTCTCTGGATAGTTCAGTCCATGCTGCACTGCTTGTGTCTGTAACTTATCCTCATTCACTAAACAATCTTGGAAACTCCTAAAAAATACTCAACCCACTCAACTGTTTTTCCTGCCCTTGTGCAGTCAACTCTTTTTCAACTTTCAAACATTTTTTTAACTTGTTTTCTTAAACGGATGACGCTTTATCCATTCCCCTGCTACAGACAAACGCTTAAGCCTCCGAAGCGAGCATACAAGCATACTGTTGTATCAGTGGAATGCGACCTAAGCATTGTTCACTAAAAACAACCAACACACAAATCTTTCTTTTCAGGAAGAACTACGTGAGCTTTGACTTCCTCATTGTACTTGGGGGATACGTAGGAGCGAGAGCCTCTCTCGTCAAGCCAAATAATAAAAATCTCTTTTTTTTTCTTTCCCTTTTTGTCTGTTCAATATGCGGTAATTTAATTCTTTTATGCGGTTATCTCTGTTTATGCAAACCAAAATTCCTCAAATGGTTCCCGTTGAGTACAACGGATATGAGGGGGTGTTAACGTCTTCCCCTCATGTAACCAACTCCCGAACCCGATCTTTTCAAGGTTCTATCATTATTTTCCTTTCCCCTCACGGGATAAATAAAATATGGTGGCGGCTTCATTGTTTACATTTGTGCATTGCATCTTATCATTGCATATCTGTATATTTTTTGCGCCGGGTACTACAGCTGGCGACTCCACTGGGGACACTTATGTAGAGAGTTAAGCCTAGTTTGAGGCTTTTGGTTTGCTTATGCCAGGTTAGCCGTATCTGTCCTATCTTTTACTTTACCGCAAAATATTGAACTGTCTGGATTTGCTGGCTTTGTCTTCTCTTCTACTCTTATTTTTCTTTTTTTGCCTTCATGGCTTGGTTCTTGGTTACTGTGTGCTTGGTCCATCACCGGGCCTGAGAGAAACTTAGGATTAGTTGAGGAATTTTTGTATCGGGCTCCCTGATGTACGGCTTGCGTGCTCCGGTATAAAAATTCCGCTCAGAGTAGATTCACTTGGAATGTTGGTACTCCCTGACTGACGTCTTGTGTGTATCAGTGTTCCTTGTTGGGTCAGCGACTCTGGGGACCTTTTTATCCAGTCTAGGTATCCGAAACTTTTGTCTAGGGACCACTGTTTTAGAACCCGTGTCGAGGTTATAATGTCGACTCATCCAGTTGGCGTTATAATCTCGCTCAGATGAGGTTGCTTTTGGGAAAAGTAATCAAGAATTCTGGGAACCGTGTCAACCTAGAACAACATGTGAGAGGGATGGGTTACAGGTAACTTTGAACTTTTGGCCTCAGAGATTCCATTTTGAAAAAAACCCAGTTGTTGTGAATATGGAAGATTTGTGATTGAGATCAAGTTCGCCAGATGATACAATGTTACTGTGATCATATCCATGCATTTTGCATTCATGACATCCATGCATTCATGAAAATAATCATGCACATTCATCTCACATACATTTTAAAAAAAAAATAATAATAATATATATGAGAAAAGTTTTTGCATAAAAAATTATCATGCATATCCATTCATTCAAAAAGAAGTCATGCATTTTATCGATTAAAAATCTCATTTTCATTCATTCATTCCAACAGCTACCTTCCCGGCACCGTTATTGGACAAGAAGAGTTGCTCATCACATTATGGACAATTGGCAAGAGAAGCACGATGCGCTCAAGGCTGAGGTAACCCAGATGGGTGGACAAGTAACTCAGTTGGGTGGACAGGTAACCCAGTTGGATGGAAGAATGACCTTGTTGGGTGGGAAGCTAGATCAGATTCTTGAGATGTTGGCTAATAAGAATGTGCAACCAAAGGTGGTTGAAGTTCCTGCACCTGCAGTTATGGTTGCTCAAGAAAATGCCTCTGCCGGCTATGATTGGCCTACTTTTGGTCTGCCTAAGGGTTATGTTCCACCAGGATATGTGCCAGCAACTTCTGCTTCAATTGTGGAAGCCCCTGCTAGGGTTACATCTGTGCAACAAGTAATGGATTTGGATCAAGACGCATTTGAGGATCCTAGAGATGTGTACCAGGGTCCCGAATTGCGTGGGCCTAGGTTTGTTTACCAAGGACCCGTGCTTCCGGTTAGTGAACCGAAGTTTGATTTTGCTCCTCAGCTGGAAGAAACAAAGCAGAAATATCAGGCTCTAGAGGAGAGGTTAAATCTGGTAGAAACGGGTAATGATCCGTTGGATTTCTCGAAGATGTACTTGGTTTCTGATTTTGCGCTTCCACCAAAGTTCAAAATGCCTGATTTCGAGAAGTATAAGGGTTTGAGTTGCCCGAAGAATCATCTGGTTATGTATGTCAGAAAAATGGCCTCTTATTCTCATGATGACAAACTGATGATACACTGTTTCCAAGACAGTCTGGCTGGTGTGCCTCTCAATTGGTACATGCAACTTGAAAAAGGTAACATCCTGTCGTGGAGGGATTTGGCCAATGCTTTCCTCAAGCAATACCAGTATAATATGGATATGGCTCCAAGTCGCACTCAGCTCCAGAATACCACTATGAAGGAGGGTGAATCTTTCAAGGTCTATGCTCAAAGATGGAGATCTTTAGCTTCTCAAGTACGTCCTCCACTCTTGGAGACGGAACTTGTGGACATGTTTACCAATACTTTGCAAGGGACTTACTTTAAAAGGTTGGTTAGTACTACTTCCTCTGATTTCGCCGAGTTGGTTCGAGTTGGTGAAAGAGTCGAAATGGGGATCAAGAATGGGAAGATTTCAGCTGCTTCTAGTTCACAAAGCAATAACACAAGGAAGTCTGGTGGTGGTTTTAACAGAAAGAAGGAAGGTGAGACTAATGCTATATCCTCAAGGGGCAGTCAGGCGCAGCCGGCGGCACCTGTTCAGTTTCCCTACTTTCCCTTTCCATACTTGGCTGCTGCTCAGCACCAACAGTTTCCAAATTATCAGTATCAAAACCCAGTGCCTCAACATCATCAACAGGCACCACAAAAACGGAATCCTCCACAACCTCGTAGGGTTTTTGATCCTATCCCCATGTCGTACAGTCAGTTGCTCCCCTACTTGATTCATAGTGGTAAGGTGACGCCTAAGCAAATAAGACCTTTACTTCCACCATTTCCTGATTGGTATGACGCTAACGCTAAATGCGATTACCATGCTGGTATTGTGGGTCATTCTACTGATAACTGCAAAGCTTTTAAGCACAAAGTACAAGACCTCATTGATGAGAACGATTTGACTTTCAAAGAGAGCGGACCCAATGTGACCAATGATCCATTGCCTAAGCATCCAACGGGTAATGTAAGTTGTGTTGAAACTGGCGGAAATTTGATAAGGGATGTTTCGCTGATCAAAACACCTCTGTCATCTGTCCGAGAGATGCTGCTGAGTTATGAAGAGTTTGAGAAATTACACTCTGATTGTGATGATTGCCAAAAGAATCCAAACCACTGTTCAAAGCTGAAGGAGTGTTTGCAGCAACTGATGGATCAAGGTTTAGTGCAGGTGGGATATGCTAAAAGGGAAACTTTGGTTGCCACTGTTGATCAGAATGAACATGCAAAGCTCGAAAGTGACGGTCGGAAAGAAAAGGGATCCGTTACATCTTTGAAAAGCTTGAAAGTAGCCATAGAGGAAGGGCTGTCTACCGGTTTGGGACAAATGTTAGTTGTGCCTGAGAAAAAGGATCGCTTTGGTTTGGGTTACCAGTCATCCAAAGGGATAGCAACTTCAAAGAAGATTCAAGACAAGATTCCAAAGATTGAGGATGTTTTTAGCAGTGCTGGTTACCGTGTTGATGGTTACATTGCTATGATCGATGACAAGGATGCTGATGGAAAGAATCAGGATTAGGTGCGCCAGTGTTCTTCAAAGATTGTGCTTACAATTTGGAAGGCTGTTGGAATCCTAGAAGTTGTTTTTATTTCAAAGCAATTTGTTTTTTTTTCAAAACACCTTTGTTCAGCCCTGAATAAATGGTTGTGCTTGTAGGGCCACTTTGTTTTAATGTTTAATTTGCAATTAATGAAAAAGTACTTCTTGTGCAATTTCCGTCTTATTTATTCTTCTTTTACAGTTTTAAAAAGATAATGAAGAATGGCAATAACTTCTTGCATTTCATAAAACACTTTTGCATTCAATCAAATTCAAAAAAAAAAAGAAAAAAAAGAGAGAATCATCATTTAGAAGTGAATCTATTGAATCATAATTGTGCTGTAATTCTTCATGGTTTCGGGTTGCAAGCTTCGTTGAAGAGTTAATATGATTGTTGGACCAAAAGCATAAAATGATTGAACTTCATCGGCGATCGATCCGGGAACTGACGACGAAAAAGGTTAAATTGGGTGTCTCCCCATAATAGGATATGAAAAAGAAAGTTGATCAGACATTTTATCTCTTGTCAAGTATTTGTTTGCATTTAAGATTATGTAATGCACATGCATGTTTCGGAATCAATCCATCTGTATTCACCTCTTTTTCTTATTACTTGCAAATTTGGAGCGAGGATGATGAAAACGAATAACTGATTTTTGCTGATGTATGCTTTCAATTGTGAAAAAACCTAGCTGATGATGAAAGGCATTGTTTCATAAAAAAATTGTGATTGAATCGAGTCATTTTTGCATATGTTTTGTTGTTATCTGATTCTCCCAGTTTCTTGACATATATCTTTCTTTTTAAGAAAATAAGCAATTTTGGTTTGACACTTGACCTGACACTTTAAGAGTATATAGGTTGTTTTGCACTTTAGGCTACATTATGAAGGTTCAGAAATGATTCAATAAAATCGGTACTGTCTTAATATCTTAGACTCTTGGAAGTATGTAAGATCAATCTGAGTACTGATTTTGACGAAGACCTGCACATAAGTTTTTAAGTAACTCTTAGTAGTTTATCTTAGCAGTCGGCACCATCTTGTACACAAACTAAGTAGGAAATCGATGAACATAAGTGAATGATTCAGAAATGAAAATTTTGCATACTTTGTTCAATGCACTTATTGAGTTAGATGACCCTCACTCGGTTGTTTAACCCAGCAGTTGTTGAAAAGCCATGGTAAATGTACCCATTTGGTAGTTGGTTCAGAGGAGTCTGGTTCTGAACTTGGTAGGGCGGGTTGCTATCCGATCCCCCACAATTGCATTTGGAAGAAAAAGAGGGGTTTACCAAACTGATTATACCAGCTCCCCTCGATTTATGATCATAATCACTAACAGATTTTTCTACCATGAGCGTGTACAAGATAACAGGCTTAATGTGATTGTACCTGAACGAAAAGGGTGAATAAAATTTAAGCAAAAGTTAGCGTCACAATAAAATGTTTCAGATTTGTCTTCATATGATGAGAGTCTTTGACTGCAATGTGTGGTTTTGTGTTATTACAGTACCCTTGGTATTGATGTTTATTACTTGATTTTCTTTTCTAGCCGGCAACCACGTATGATTAGAGTTGTCATGTCTTGTTTCAAACTTGTGTTAAAAAGAGTCATCATTTATGTGCTTAAGGACAAGCAAAGGTTCAAGTATAGGAGATCAGATAACACAATTTATATCTTCTTTTGGCTTGATTTATATGAATCCTAATTGCATGCTATGACCTCTAAAGACCTAATTGAAGCTAGGTTCACTTTGAAAGCATTCGGCAAATGTATTGTTAAGCTGACTCCTCCAGTTTGTTGAGTAACTAATAATTATCTCTCTTTTCTACACATCGTATGTGTTTCAAAAAAAAAAAAAAAAAAAAAAAAAAAAAACTTGCATGTGCAAAATACTTTTTCAAAAGAAATGATTTTACCTGCAAATCAATACTTGACATCAAGGAGATCTGAGTTGTGGTCTGATCAAGGGTAAAGCTGATTTGAGACGCTCCTAGCTAGGGGCAAGCTATCTATGGATTCTGCCAATCAGGGGCAAACAAGTTGAATACCCTGCTTATCAAGAGTGAATTGGTGCAAGAATTGGTTACACTGCAAATACCATTTGGTCAGGGGCATATCCGTCATAGATCCCAGTGCTTGGGGCATACTGTGTCAAGATTATATCCTCCTGAAAAGTCATATGTGGTGGTGATATATGGCAGAACTCTGGTTGTTAACATCATGGATGGTGAAGAGTTTCCATTCTCAATGCACGCTGCTGCGATACTTGACTCTACATGAAGATGAAACTTTCAGACAGAAAGGATTGACTCAGTCTCCTCTCACCAAAGCATGGCCTTGTAAACCCGAGATCGTGAAGAAGGATGGTATCGTTATGATTCAGTGAAATTCATTTATTTTCATTGCCATTATCTTAGTTTCAATTTGCAATTACCTCATTGAGGGATTAGCATCCAGTTGTAAAAACTTTCCGCATTTTTGCGCAGTGAATAAAATTCTCATTTTCAATCATATTGTGTCTGCTTGCTTATATGTTCTGATTGCATATGTTTGTGCTATTCATTTTGTTAATAAATAAAGCATTTAAGCATTGTGAAAAATAAAAGCATTTGAAAAGATTACAAACTGTTTTGATTTCTAAAACATCTGAAGGGAAACCAGTGGCATACAGTAAACTGTCCCAATTCATTACAGAAAATCATGGCAATCTCTCGATTCCATCTCATGAAGAAAGTTGCTATCCTTTTTGGAAGCTTGACTGAACGTTCGTCCCGCGACGACTGTCAACATCTCAGGATTTCACCTCAATGGAGTTACCCAAATTCTCGGTGCCGGGAAATTCAAATTCTCCTCGAAACAAACTCAGAAATTCATGCACTCATGCATACAAATTCGTGCATTCACCCATATAGGTTCATGCATAAAAAAAAAAAAAGAATCACACAAAATCTTGCATATAATCAGATATTTCATCTGCATTAGTTCTGCATTTAGGCATTAGAGGTGCACAATCATGCATTCATGAAGTACATGTTTAAAGTGTTGTCTTAACAGGTTGCAGACTTGGATCTCTTGTTCAGTAACAAAGGTCTGCGGACCTAATTCTCCAATAAAACGATTATTGAATCGTAATTTCTCAACAATAAGGGTTGATGAATCTTTTCCCCAATGAATTGGTCAACAAAGTGTCATCCCCAAACAGATCAGTCAGTGCACCATATTCTCAATGAGAAAGGTTGAGGGGTCGTTTCTTTCCCCAGTGAAGCAGTTGATAATTGTTCATCCCAGTAAGTCGGTTGGAACACCGCATTTTCAGTAAGACGGTTGATGAATCGTAATTTCTTGACAAGAAAGATTGGTGAATCTTGAATCTTCCAGTGAACTTATTTAGTTCTGATCACTGATATTCAGCAAGTTGGTCAACAGAGTTTCATCCTTATCAGACGGATCTTCACTCTACACCTACTAGAAAGGGTTGATCATTCTTTCCCCAGTGAATAATTCAGTAATGGTTATATACAGCAGATTGGTCTACATACAACTTCCTCGGTCAGAAGAGTTAAACAGATCCTTTCTCCAGTGATTCAGTTGAGATGGTTATCTCCAGTAAGATAGTTGGAATGCTGTATTCCAGCAATTTGTTTGTTAAACAGTTTCCTCAGCAAGTTGGTTTTTGAACTGCATCCTTAATGGAGTTAACACATTGTGTTTCCAATAAATTCTTCAGCAAAACAGTTGTCAAGCAGTTGTCTTGTGAATTTTGTCAAAGATACTGGCAGAATATTCAGCTCACACTCCTTGCAAGTTTCTTTACTCAAAGATACGTCAAAGCACTAGTGGAGTACTTTCAGAATCAGTTCTTGAGTTAGTACGCTCATAGGGAGGGCGACGACTCAACTTTTTATGATCTATACACTCATAAGGCGAGTAATGATCAGTTTTTGAGTAATACGCTCATAGGGAGGGCGACGACTCAACTTTTTATGATCTATACACTCATAGGGCGAGTAATGATCAGTTTTTGAGTAATACGCCCATATGGGGGTGACAACTCAGCTTTTTATGATCTATACACTCATAGGGCGAGTAATGATCAGTTTTGGAGATAACGCACCCTGAGGGGAGGCGACTCAGTTTTTTATGGTCTATACACTCATAGGGCGAGTAATGATCAGTTTTAAAGATAACGCACCCTGAGGGGAGGCGACTCAGTTTTTATGGTCTATACACTCATAGGGCGAGTAATGATCATTTCATTCTCAGGTATTCAGTTACTAGTTATTCCAGGTATGTTTCCACCCTCATCTTCCATATGCATTCATTACCATTACATCACATACACATCACAAAATTAGGGCATTTGTATTTAATTATCTTTTACTTCGAACACGTAAAGACGCAAGTCATTTACGCATTCGAGTATAAGACAATTAAATAGGGGCAGCTGTAATACCCTAATTTTGCGCTTTTTAAAAATAAATATTTTATTTAAAAAATTATTTCTTATTTTCATGAGAAATACAAAAAAATAGTTTTTTCGATAATTTTGTTTTACAATTTATTCATTTTTCTTTATTTCTTTTAATTTGTCGCAATTTATCTTTTTACGCGAAAAATATCAAAAATAATCAAAAATAATTTTTATCTCTTTATTTAAGTTTATATTTCATTTTTATATTTTTCTACATTTTTTATTCATTTTTTCTTATTGATTTTGACTTTTTTTTTTTATCATTTTATAAAAATTCTTTGCTTTTGACCAATCACATTGCGACACCTCATCATCTCCACCTCATAATCATTTTATTACACAAATACCACTCACCTAATCCTACCACTATAAATACACACCTCACATCACTCAATCATCACCAATCATTTTTCACAAATCCCAATACAAAAAATCAGAAAATCACATCCTCCTTCCTCCACCAACACTTTTCCGGCGCCACCGCCGGAATCCCAAAACCACCACCGGAATTCCAAATTCCGGCGACCCAAAAATCTTCCAAAATCAACAATCAAATACTCATTTCTTATTATTTTGACCCTCCTGAGTCCGAATCCACCCTCCGTTTCGTCCAAAACGCACTGCAAGTGGTCCGAATCTAGCTTCAAAGTGACGGAAAAAATCAAGTATTCCGATCTGAGCGTTTCGTGCCAAAACAAAGGTAGATAAAGATTGTTTCATGCTTATAACACTTCTCTGAATGTAAATCAATCGCCATTTATGTTTGTTTGTACACGAAACTCATTTTTGAATATTTAGATCCAAACTTGCGTGGTCTTTTTCTCTCTGTACAAACACCGATTGTGGAAAATAATGACAAATTTGAGTTCTACGCGGAAAATACTATAAAATCGACCATTCGTTTGTGCGATTCGGTAACCGATTGAGTTTCGTGTTGTTTGATATGAAGCTTCGTGTGATTTTAATGGTGGGAGACTCACTCACCGAGTCACAACTCGTGTGAGGTTGGGGATGAAACCCCCCCCCACCTGCCACATGGCGCGCCATGATTGGCTGCTGCCTTTTTATTTATTTAATTATTTATTTATTTATTTTTGTTATTTAATTATTTTTTTTTTTTTTTGTTTTTATTGTTATTTATTGGAAAATCTCTTTACAAAAAGTGAGATGAAAAATAAATCGGTCCCTGCCGTACGGCTTGCGTCTGAGAGTTATTTTTTATCTCAAACGTTAATAAAAAACTTGTTAATTAAAATATAACGGGAAAGTGTCTGCCGCACGGCTTGTCTCCGACTCTATTTTTATTTTAATTAATAAAGTTATAAGAATATTTCATCTGATGTTCAATTAATTATTATGATTTATTTGACTGTATGCGCTATTTAATTTGTCTGAACTGTGATATCATTGAAAAAACTTCGATTGAAATGAGCATAAACGGGTCCCTGCCGAACGGCTTGCGTCTGTGAGTTATGTTCGTGTCAATCAGAGGGAAACTTGTTAATTGAAAAGGATTAAGGAAGTGTCTGCCGAACGGCTTGTCTCTGACTTAATTCCTCTTAATTAACGAAGTTCATATTTAACTGCTATGTGATGTTCGATCTTTTATTTCGCAGTTATTCTTGAATTTTGTTATTACTTGTGCATACTATATTTTGTGCATTTAACTGGTCAACGTCATCACTGTTATCATATCATTCATGTGCATTCATATATGCATATATCTCTTCTACCTTTCTTTTTCTTTTCTTTTTAGTTCTGATCTGAAAATGTGAAACTCTTTTCTGTTACAAGAGGAATGAGAATAAATCCGGTCCCTGACGTACTGCTTGTGTCTGTGAATTATTCTCATCCCGTTTAAACCAGAACTTTGTTAATTAAAGAGAATGAGGAGGTGTCTGTCGGACGGCTTGTCTCTGATTCATCTCACTTTAATTAATAAAGTTTAATTAATTTATTTGAATGAAAAGGGGATGTACGGTGAGTGACCTGCTTCTCTGGATAGTTCAGTCCATGCTGCACTGCTTGTGTCTGTAACTTATCCTCATTCACTAAACAATCTTGGAAACTCCTAAAAAATACTCAACCCACTCAACTGTTTTTCCTGCCCTTGTGCAGTCAACTCTTTTTCAACTTTCAAACATTTTTTTAACTTGTTTTCTTAAACGGATGACGCTTTATCCATTCCCCTGCTACAGACAAACGCTTAAGCCTCCGAAGCGAGCATACAAGCATACTGTTGTATCAGTGGAATGCGACCTAAGCATTGTTCACTAAAAACAACCAACACACAAATCTTTCTTTTCAGGAAGAACTACGTGAGCTTTGACTTCCTCATTGTACTTGGGGGATACGTAGGAGCGAGAGCCTCTCTCGTCAAGCCAAATAATAAAAATCTCTTTTTTTTTCTTTCCCTTTTTGTCTGTTCAATATGCGGTAATTTAATTCTTTTATGCGGTTATCTCTGTTTATGCAAACCAAAATTCCTCAAATGGTTCCCGTTGAGTACAACGGATATGAGGGGGTGTTAACGTCTTCCCCTCATGTAACCAACTCCCGAACCCGATCTTTTCAAGGTTCTATCATTATTTTCCTTTCCCCTCACGGGATAAATAAAATATGGTGGCGGCTTCATTGTTTACATTTGTGCATTGCATCTTATCATTGCATATCTGTATATTTTTTGCGCCGGGTACTACACCCCTCAACACATGCATTCACATAACATACGCGCTGCCCCTCAAAACATGCATGCATATAAAATAACATACTTACTTCAATAAGACAAATGTCAGAGCATCTGTCCAAAGGTCTTCATGCATAACATAACAACTAGAGCATGTGTCAGAGCATCTTCAGATCATAAGAAAATTAATTCTAACATACATCTTCATGCATAAACATAGCATAGCAACTTCAAGCAACTTCAAGAGCATGCAACAGATCATCTTCAGGCATAAGAAAAATTAATTTCTAACATATACTACTACTCCCCCTTTTTAGCCATAAATTCTGACAAACATCAATAGTGCATAAGGAAAGTCATAAAGTAGCACATCCAGTCACAGAGGTCAGAGAGTCATAGAGGCACAGAGAAGCCCCAAATAGAGTTATTAGAGACCATAAGGCACACACAGGTGCAGAGTGAATGAATAAAAAAAATTACACAAGCATTAGAAAGAGGCAGTCTTATCAGAGGCAGTAGACACTTCCTCAGTGTCACCAGCAGTAGAAGCATTTTCATTTCCTCCTTCTTCTTCCTTGTCTTGTCCTTGGGCATTTAGCTCACCCTCAGCTTCAACCTCAGCTTTCAAAGCAGCTATAACCCTATCCACCTTCAGCTTCTTAGCACCCAGACCCAAACTTACCTCAGTAAGCTCAGCAAGTCCAGATGTCTAGAATGAAGTGCCAGCCAATTCATCAGCCTGTGGCTGAGATAACAATTTGCAATCTAGAGCCAAAGGGCTAGGCCTCCTAACAGGCTCATCAGCACTAACCAAGATATCAGGGTGTTGTTGCAGAATAATATCACACAGCAGAGTAGGAAAAGCAATAGGGACCTTAACAGCAAAAAACTTAGCTTGCTCTAAAAATTGATAGTAAATATAAGAACCAAAATCAAATGCAGATTTAGTACCAACTGCATAGATGAGCTTAGCCAAACCAGTTGAAACAAAATTAGAGTGAGTGGTTGGGGACCAATTATGAGCAGCAATTTTGTTCAACACATTATATAAAGGGGACAATTTTGCAGCAGACAAATGTCCAGGCCAGTGTCTAAGCTTATTACCTGTGATTTCTTTGCAAAAAGTGTCATCAGTCACTTTTAACTCAAGAATGTCTTCATTAGACCTTCCTAGATAAGCATTAATGATTTGAGGAGAGAAGTTGACACACCTACCACGAACAAATACTTGCCTTTACTCAGGATTCCTTGAATCATCACAGTCCTCAGAAATGTTTACCACAAATTCCCTAACCAGCTTGTCATAGCAGTGACCCAGACTCTTCACTGTCTTCATCAACCCAGCATAGTCCAACACATCAACAAGTTCCTTGCACTTGAACACATCTGCCTTGAGACTCCTTTCCAATCCAAGTCACTTATGATACACAAATTTCCAGCGAGTAGCTCCACTTTCCAGATGAAAGGAAACATTATCCAAAGGGGCTGGAGAAATAACCAAAGGAACTTTCATCCCCTTGAAGTTTTTCTAGATGCTCCACTAGATGGGGCAGCATCTGTCTCTGCAATCTCAAAATCAGAATCACTTCAAGGATGATCCTTTCTTTTGAGGTTTTTCTTCTTCTGATCAGGCTTGGGAGTTAATTTACTCCAAGACTTGGGGGGACCAATGGGCTTCTTCCCAGTATCAGCAGTTTTCTTCTTTCCTCCCTTAGCATCTTTACAAGCAGTAGATGCAACATTGATGGATTTGCTCCTTGTCCTTTGAGCAACACCCATAGCAGGAGTCTTTTCTAAGGGTCTATCTTCAAACTACACATTTCATCAACATGAACCACCTCAGTTGGTTCAACATTCACAGTCTCAACCTGACTCACATTCTTCTGAATCTCAGCATTTTGGTCTTGAGACTTGAAAGAGTCGTTCTCATGAACGCTCACAGTTTCAGGAGTGTCTGGAACAACCTAAGACTCCATATTGGCTTGTGCCAAAGATACTTGAGCATATGGCACAACATCTAACACATCAGCAGAGGGTTCAACATTGTCCTCTGTCACAACAACTTTCTCAGCAACATTAACATCATCAGCAACAGTCTTGTTATTAACATCAGCATGGTCAACATTTTCAACATGCAAATTTGACTGATCAACATCTAATTTTTCATCTACCTTAGGATTTATCGAACCTAGGGTTTCAACAATTGTTTCAGCTCCCTCAGAGGTCTTTTCATCAGATCCGTTGACAGAAGTGTCAACATTTGGTTCTACAACAGTCGATTGGAAAGGATTTTTCTTACAATAGAGATCATGCATGCCTAATCCTACACGCTTAGTAGGGGAGGGTTTTGATTTCTTACCTTTAGATTTAGAACCCCTATTCGTCGCAGAAGATGAAGAGCTTTTTCTTGTACTCTTCTTCCTCGACACCAACACTTTAGCACATTGTGTAGTTAAATCAGAACTAGGAACCATAGCAAGAGGTTGAACATCAGTAATAGCCGTCGATTGATTCACTTGTTGAGCGATGGGATCAGAAACAGGATCGGATGGAAGAGTGGATGATTGATCTTGCATTGTGGGTTTGTCATTCTTTTGCTTCCACTCTTTCTTGATGTTTTTCTTTGTAGACTCAGGTCTTGATGAATAAGTTCTGTCAGGATAACCATATAATTTGAAGCAGTAAGGTCTAATGTGTCCCTTTTTTCCACAGTGGTGGCATACCCAACCAGAGTATCTATTTTTTGATTTGGTCCTGTATCTGGTTGTCTGTTGTCTCACCTAATGCTGGGGCATCTGTCTTGGCATTGTTGGATCATAAGTACCAACAGATGGCATAAATCCTCTCACAGGCGTTTGTTTCTGATGATATAATGAATTGTAGTTAAATCCAATACCTTTAGTATCATTAGAGTTCTGTCCCATCACTAGGATTTCGTCTAAAGTATCAGTACCTGTGTTGAGCATCCTTAATTGCTTATTCATGTTGTCAATTTTGGATTTGTATAAAGTAACCTCACCATCTAGTCTTGAATTCTCTTCCAAAAGTTTGTCCTTCTCAGCTTGCAATAGAGCATTGGTCTTCTTTTGCTTTGTCAGAGCTTTACAAACTTCTACACTTCTGAGCCATAGTTCCCTATAGGAATCAGATAGTTCATCATATGTCATTTCTCCATTGTGTGATTTAGTATCAGATGTACACACTCCAGTCAAGGCAATCACATGTTTAGCAGTTTCAGTTTCGTCTTCTGACTTATCTTCATCATACCTAGAAACAGTCATCCCCTTCTTTTGCTTCTTCAAATATGTCGTACACTTAGTTCTGGTGTGGCCATATCCTTCACATTCATTGCATTGGACCCCTTTGTTTTGATTGTTGGCATTTCTATTGATGCTGCGACTGTTGTCCGGAGCATATGTCCTAGGGCGTCTGTCCATCCATTCCAAGACATTATTAAGTTGCTTACTCAACCGCATAATAGCTTTAGAGATGCTCTCATCAGTCTCCATATCAATTTGTTGATCAGTCTCCTCAGCATTAGAGACAAAAGCAATGTTTTTTGTTTTCTTTTGAGATCTCTCATTAGCGGACATCTCAAAAGTTTGTAGAGAACCAACTAATTCATCCATTTTTAATTCTGAAATGTCCTTGGCTTCCTCTATTGCAGTGACCTTCATATCAAACTTCTTAGGCAGGGACCTAAGCATTTTTCTTACTAGAGTTTCTTCACATATCTTCTCACCCAAGGCATCAAATTGATTGTCATAATCAAGAATTGTCATGTGAAATTCTTGAATGCTTTCATAATCCTTCATTCTCAACTTCTCAAACTTACTAGTCAATAGTTGCAAGCTTGAGCTTTTCACCTTAAAGGTGCCTTCATGAACAGTTTCAAGTATTTTCCAAGCCTTCTTTGCAACCGTGCATCTTTTTATCAGTTTGAAGATGTGGGCGTCAACTCCAATAAATAGGGCATTTAAAGCTTTTGAATTTGTATTAGCCAATACCTCTTCCTCTTTGTTCCATTCCTCCTCAGGTTTTAGTACAGTGGTAACTTCGCCCTCTTTGCTAGTAATCACTAGATGTTCCTGTTGGCGTTTTTGTATGTTGGCTATAATTTTGCAAAAACCCATTTTGTCACATGCTCTAGAAAATGCTGTAGCATTGAGTATGTTGTGACCGGAAGCTTCTAGACGCGTGCGCGTTTTTGTTTGTTATTTCCAGAAGATATCTTTGAAGAAGATTTGTTTCAGAAATTATATTTTTGTTGGAAATTATATTTTTGTTAAGGCGGAGCTGGCACAGCACGCGTGCCTTGTGTCACAAGTAACTTCTTGTGTGAAGATTTAATTCTAAAATATATCTCCTATATTTTAGGAATTATTTTATTTTTGCTGAAGACTTATTGGATATATTTTTGAAGACTCCTATTCTTTAGGAACAAGTCAAGCCTAGCATGAAGACTCTCTATATAGTTGTGTCAAACCTAGTTTAGGTTCGTGGGAATTTTATTGTGTTCACTAAAGCGTGTATAATCCTATTTTTACCTAGTGAACTTGTGAGCCTTTTCGTGTATCACGTTGATATATGCTAAGGACATAGGCTGTTAAGCCATTGTGAGATTGCTCTTAAGCCGGTAGGTACGGAGACAATTCTGTGTCTGAGTGTGTTCTCACCATTATCAGTTGTTTGTTTGTATACAACACTTGTGTTTGTGTTGTTAGTTAGGAAGTAAGGCGGGGCGCCTTTGATCTAAGAGTTCCTAGATTGAGTTGCACGGGTAGTTGCGAGGTGAGGAGACGTAAACGGGGCGTTTACTGAGGTCTTTGAACTAGGGCTATTTAGTGGATTCCTTCCTGGATTGGTATCCCCCAGACTAGGGCTATTTGTGCCGAACTAGGTCAACAAACATCTGTGTTATTTACTTTAAGCATTTTATCGTTTTTATTATTATCTGTGTTGTGCGTAGACGCTGTAGCAATTGCTAAAGCATCTACCGACTGAGCGCCAGGAATTTCAATTGGCATCAGAGCCGGCACCCTGCTTGATTGGGTGAGCTCCAGGGAACTATTTATGGCATAATGGAAGGAGGAATGATGATTAGACCACCCCTGCTGAATGGCTCTAACTATGATATTTGGAAGTCTCGTATGACGGCTTTCTTGAAATCACTAGATGGCAGGGCTTGGAAGGCTGTGCTTAAAGGTTGGGATCATCCTAAAGTAAAAGACGCTAATAATGTTGATACTGAAGAGCTTAAACCTGAAGAAGAATGGTCTCAGGCTGAAGACACTACAGCAATTGGAAACTCCAAAGCTTTAAATGCTTTATTTAATGGAGTAGATGCAAACATGTTTAGACTGATTAAACAATGTATTGTTGCCAAAGATGCTTGGAATATTTTGAAAACTACTCATGAAGGTACTCAGAAGGTAAAAAAATCAAAGCTTCAAATTTTAACAACCCAGTTTGAGAATCTTAAGATGAAGGAAGAGGAGAGTGTTCATGATTTTCATATGAATGTGCTAGAATATGCTAACTCCTTTGAATCTTTGGGAGAAAAGTTGTCTGATGAGAAGCTAGTAGGCAAGATTCTGAGATCTCTACCCAAAAGGTTTGATATGAAAGTATGTGCATTAGAGGAGGCACAAGATATTGGTAATATAAAACTTGATGAGTTGATTGGGTCTCTTCAAACATTTGAGTTGAAAATCAATGAGAGGTCAAACAAGAAAAATAAAAGTGTTGCCTTTGTTTCAAACACTGACGAAGATGGCGTAGAGAGTACTTTAGATATTGATGAAAGCTTATCAAATGCTATGGTGCAGCTTGGAAGACAACTTGACAAAGTTCTTAGATCCATTGATAGAAGACCCTTATCAAACAATGATGGAGGAAATGCTAGAACATCTGCTCAGGGTAATCATATGACTCTAACAGAAACACAAATTTTCAAAGGAGGCCAAAGACTGATGATAGACCGGCTCAAGGCGAAGGGGTCTAGTGTCATGAGTGTGAAGGCTATGGCCACATTATAACTGAATGTGGAACATATCTGAAGAGGCAGAAGAAAGGTATGACTGTTACTTGGTCAGATGGGGATAGTTTTGAGGAGGAAGTTGAGTCTGAGACTGTAAAACACATATGTGCTCTAACAAGAGTATGTTTATCTGATGAAGAATCATGTGATGAAGAATTAACCTTTGATAAGTTGGCAGCTTCTTATAAGGAGTTATGTATTAAGACTGCAGAAGTGCACAAAACTAATGAAGAACAGAAGAAGATCATATCTCAACTCCAGGATGAAAAAGAAAAATACTTAACAACTATTTCTGATCTTCAAGAAGAGGTGATTTTGTTGAACTCGAAAATTAAAGAGCAAAAGAAACTTGTTTCTATGATGACTAATGGTACTGAAAAATTAGATGAGATTCTGGTTCAGCAAAATCCAGGTAGGCCAAAAGCTATTGGATTTAATTATGAGAGGCTTAACAAAAAAATGAAATACAATCAGAGTACTATGTACACACCTCTCAAAGAAACTTTCTCAACAAGGTCAAGTCATTTGCTTCAGCAATCTGTGCAGCATCTGAGAGTCATAGAAAAATTTCAACCATGGATATGTCACTACTGTGGAAGAAAAGGACATATAAAGCCGTTTTGCTTCATGCTCTATGGATATCCTAGGAAGGTATATCAAGCAAAACCTAGTAAGCCTGTCAAGAAGGAGTGGAAACCTAAACAAGACTCTATTGCATTCATGGCTCACACATCTCTAAGAGCAACATCTAAGGAAGATTGGTACTTTGACAGTGGTTGTTCCAGGCACATGACTAGAATTGAAAATTTTCTGGTTGATATAAAATCATATTCATCAAGCTTTGTTACTTTTGGTGATGGTGTTAAACGTGAAATCAATGGAATAGGAAACTTGATCAAAAAGGGTGTACCTAAACTTACAAAGGTTCTGCTTGTGAAAGGTCTGACAACTAATCTAATCAGTATCAGTCAACTCTGTGATCAAGGTTTGATAGTAAACTTCACAAAATCTCAATGTCTAGTTACTAATAATGAGGGAGAAGTCTTAATGAAGGGTGTAAGATCAAAAGATAATTGCTACTTATGGGAACCTCAAGAAGAAGTTGGCATGTCAACTTGCTTGGTAACTAAAGTAATGATGGAATCCTTTAAAATTGTTGTAGATGACTCTAGTGAAGATAAGAGAACAGATGCTCCAACAATCTCTATAGCATCTGATCAGCAGGAAGTAACTGAAACTGAAAAAGAAGATGTTGACTATGAATCAAGTGTTACTAAACCTGACAAAGGGCCATCTACAAGAGTCCAGAAAAATCATCTAAAAGAGCTTATCATTGGAGAACTTGATCAAGGCATTGTTACAAGAAGAACAAGAGATGTTGTGTCTAACTCATGTTTTGTTTCAAAAGTTGAACCCAAAAATGTCAAAGAAGCACTTACAGATGAGTTTTGGATTAATGCCATGCAAGAAGAGCTTGATCAGTTCAAGAGGAATGAAGTGTGGGATCTTGTACCTAGACCTAAAAATGTGAATGTAATTAGTACTAAATGGGTCTACAGGAACAAATCTGATGAAAATGGTACTATAACTAGAAACAAGGCTAGATTGGTAGCTCAAGGCTATGCTCAGATTGAGGGGATAGACTTTGATGAGACATTTGCCCCTGTAGCACGTCTTGAATCCATAAGACTTCTTTTAGGTGTTGCATGCATATTAAAGTTCAAACTATTTCAAATGGATGTTAAAAGTGCCTTCCTCAATGGGTACTTGAATGAAGAAGTCTATGTTGAACAACCTAAAGGCTTTGTTGATCGTAGTTTTCCAGATCATGTTTACAAGTTGAAAAAGGCCTTATATGGTCTAAAGCAAGCTCCAAGGGCTTGGTATGATAGGTTGACTGAGTTTCTGGTTACTCATGGTTATAGAAAGGGAGGAAATGACAAGACTCTATTTGTGAGAGAAGAGAAAGGTAAAGTGATGATAGCTCAAGTTTATGTAGATGATATAGTCTTTGGTGGAATGTCTGATCAGATGGTCCAACAATTCGTACAGCATATGCAATCTGAATTTGAGATGAGTCTAGTAGGTGAACTAACTTTCTTTCTTGGACTCAAACAAATGGAGAATACTATATTTGTGTCCCAAAGTAAGTATGCAAGAAATATTGTGAAAAAGTTTGGTATGGAGAGTGCTAGCACCAAAAGAACACCAGCAGCAACACATCTGAAGCTTACCAAAGATGAAAAAGGGATCAGTGTTGATCAAAGTCTCTATAGAAGTATGATTGAAAGCCTATTGTATCTCACAACAAGCAGACCTGATATTACTTTTGCTGTAGGAGTATGTGCTAGATATCAAGCTGAACCTAAGATGAGTCGCCTCACAGAAGTCAAAAGAATCTTAAAGTATGTGAATGGGACATGTGACTATGGAATCTTGTATTTGTTGGAACAAAAGTGGTTCTGATGATTATCTGCTGAAGTTTTGATGATAACAAAGTATTAATGAACAATAGGGTATTTTAATATATAATCTAAGTGTGCAGGAACATTAGTGAAAAGTAAACAATGCACTGAAGCTTAGAAGTTCTGATGATGATCAGAAGCATTAACACAAGTTCTGATCAGAAGCACCAACGCGAGTTCTGATGATCTATCAGAAGGATGATCATCAGAAGCATAAGTCATCAGAAGTATACAACACCAGAAGCTGTACCGGGAATACAAGCTTCTGAGATCAGTCATGCGCTGGAAGATTCATGAAAGGAAATCACATGGTTGGCTTAGGGATTAACAACGGTCAAGTTCAAATTCGTGTGAAGGAAAATCAAAGCACGTTATAATAGTATCTTGGGAAGATAATATTTGCATTAGTCACTTTCTCATTGCCGCATTTGGACACACATAAAGCCTTAACCTGCAAAGAGAAGTCAACAAGTTTCCTTGTTGAGCTTAATCACATGTGACCACCTAGAAACTGCTCCAGCGGACAAAATAGCTTGACAACGGTCAAATCTGCAACGTCTTTATCTTGTCATATATATAGAGACCTCGTACTTGAAGTCAAGTGTGGATTACAACTTGCAAACTGATCATATTCACAAGAGAGCAAACAGCGCTTCTGATAACAAACAGCCTTGCTTTATCACTTAGCTTTCGTTAGAATCTTAAGTGTAGTTCTTGTGTTTAGTGTTGTAATTTGCCTTGAGTATTTGATTCTTATCAAGTACTCAAAGGTTCTCAAAAACAATATATTTATCATCTAGTTTAGGAAGTCTCTTGTTAGAATACTTGAGCATTGTGGAAGTCTCTTACTAGTGAGTTTGAGCAAGTGTAACAAAAGTGTTTTTAGTGAACTCCCTTGGAAGTGCAAGGGGACTGGACTACTCTCAACTTGTGAGAGGAACCAGTATAAATTGCTTGTGTCTTTTCTCTCTCTCTACTCTCCTCTATTGTGTTATCCGCTGCTAAATCTGATAAGTTCGAAAGAACTTAGAAGAAGTTTTTAAACTATCCAAAACACAATTCAACCCCCCCTTCTTGTGTTTTTCGTACCTTCAATTGGTATCAGAGCCCGGTTGTCTTTAAGTCACTTAACAGTGAGACATAAAGATCTTGAAAAACACAAAACTCTAAGTCACTATGTCAGGTGAAACCGAATCCACATCTACTGGTGGTCCTGGTCAAAGAGCTCAGATTCCATATGACTATGACAATGAGAAGTCTGGAAACAATGGCAAGGCACCTAAGTTCAATGGTGATCCTGATAACTTCAGCTGGTGGAAATGACAAATCTATCCTTACATCATAGCTGAAGATCCTAGTCTATGGGAAATGGTTAAGGAAGGTGTTAGCTTCCATCATTTGCTTGATGAAGATGGCAAAGTGTCAACAGCTGTAATCAAAACATTTACAGCTGATCAGAAGAAAGAATGGAAGAAGCATAGCAGAGCAAAAACCATTATGGCCAGCTGTATCACTCATGATGAATTTCTAAAACTAGGAAACAGGCAAAGTGCTAAAGGCATTTATGACTCTCTTTGTTCTCTATATGAAGGAAACCAACAAGTTAAAGAAGCAAGAGTTAACCTGTTGGTTCAGAAGTATGAGTTGTTTAAAATGAAGGACAATGAGAGTATTGAAGAGATGTACTCAAGATTTCAAATCCTAGTTGCTGGTCTTTCTGTGCTGAAGAAAAGTTATACACCTGCTGATCACGTGAAGAAAATTTTAAGAAGTTTACCTCCTAAGTGGAGACCCAAGGTCACTGCTATACAGGAAGCAAAGAATTTGAATACATTAACTCTGGAAGAGCTAACCAGCAATCTCATCAGTCATGAGATGGAGTTAGCTTCTGATGACATAAAGAAGAAATCAAAAGCTTCAACAACTGTATCTACCTCCAAGGCTCTAAAAGCCAAGGTAGTAGAGTCTAATGTTGAAGAATCTGTGGGAGAAGGTCCTGAAGACAACTCTGATGAAGAATTCTTTGCTCTAATGACAAGATTCAGAAAATGGGACAAGTTTGTTGATAAGTCTGGTGGTAGAAAATTTAATTCAAAAGGTTCTGGAAGCAGAAACTCAAACTACAAGGATAAGAAGGATGAATCTAAGAACACGTGCTTTAACTGCAAGAAACCTGGACATTTCATTGCTGATTGTCCAGATCTAAGCTCCAAAAATAAGGGAAGAAAGAGCAGTGTTAAAAACAATTTGAAGAAGAGTTTAATGGCTACTTTTGAGGATCTGGATAAATTATCAGATGATGAAGCAGATGATGAAGAAGCAAATCTGGCACTGATGGCTACAACTGCTTCTGACAATGATAATGACTCTGGAGATGAATCAGAAACAGATGACATTGATGAGGTAACTTATAATATTCCTCATGAAAAGCTTTTACCTGCTCTTAGAGACACAATGAGACAATACATAAGCAAAGTTAAAAGTGTCAAAAGTTTGAAAAATGATGTTAGCTTGCTTGTTAAGAGATTTGATCAACTTCAAGCTCAATATGATAAATCTGTTTTAAAAATACAAGAGCTTGAAAGTGGTTGTGCTTCTTGCAGCAAATCTCATGACGTGCATGAAGTTGCATTGCATGAATTTGTTAATCAAAATGTCAATAAAAGTAAGGTGGCTTCCATGATCTATAGCGCTACAAAGAACAAAGGTGAAGGACTTGGTTATTCTGCTTCTGATGATAAAGGACAACCAAGTTCATCAGTTTGCATTAGCAAAACTCCACCTCATTTGTATTCCACTTTTACACCAGCTACCGGTAGAGTTGAGAAGGTTGATCAAACCAAAGCCTTGAATAAAGGCAAGTCTAAAGTTTCAGAAGTGAGAACTTCAGAAGCTAAGACCAGCACTTATTCAAAGCAGAAGCATGCTGAGGTCAGAATTCTAAAGAGACCAGAACCTAAGGCAACTAAGGTTCTGAGATCATCAGAAGCTAGCACCTCTAAAGCTAGGTTTGCTCAGCCAACTACAAACTCAGGCAAGAAGAAGTATGAACCAAAAAGGACTTTCAAAAAGTCATACTTCAAGAAAGCATACACTAACCCAAACGGACCCAACAAGTTGTGGGTACCAAAATCTGAGTTTGTTTGTCTTTCAGGTTTGCACACTAAGAAACAAGAAGCCAAGTACCTGGTACTTGGACAGTGGATGTTCGCATCATATGACGGGCGAGAAGGATATGTTCCTCACCCTGACTCCCAAAGAGGGAGGGAGTGTAGGGTTTGGTGGGAACCAAAAAGGAAAGATAGTTGGTATTGGTACAGTTGGTAACTCCTCTGCCTCTATCTCTGATGTACTTTATGTAGATGGACTATTTCATAATCTTCTGAGCATAAGCCAATTATGTGATAGTGGATATGAAGTAATGTTCAATAAGAATGCATGTACTGTAAGCAAAGCATCTGATAAATCCACTGTGTTTAGAGGAAAGAGACAAGGCAATATGTATAAAATAAATATCTTTGAATTAATGGAGCAAAATGTTTTATGCCTTCTGACAGTGAGTGATGAAAAATGGGTCTGGCACAAGAAACTTGGTCATGCTAATTGGAGATTAATTTCTAAACTTAGCAAGGACAACCTTGTAAGAGGCCTGCCTGAAATTAAATATCACTCAGAATCTCTCTGTGGAGCATGTCAGAAGGGCAAGATTTTCAAAAGCTCTTTCAAATCTAAAAACTTTGTCTCTACCTCAAAACCACTAGAATTACTTCATATAGATTTATTTGGGCCTGTTAGCACAGCCTCAATAAATGGAAAGAAATATGGATTAGTCATTGTTGATGATTACAGTAGATGGACTTGGGTAAAGTTCCTAAGAACAAAGGATGAGACATATGAAGTGTTTAGCACCTTCTGCCTTCAAATACAAAATGAAAAAGTTTTAAAAATTATCAAAGTTAGAAGTGATCATGGTGGTGAATTTGAAAACGAACCTTTTGAACTTTTTTGTAATGAGCATGGAATTCTCCATGAGTTCTCATCTCCTAGAACTCCACAGCAAAATGGAGTTGTAGGGAGAAAGAACAGATCACTACAAGAAATGGCCAGAACCATGATGCATGAAACTAACTTGGCTAAATATTTTTGGGCAGAAGCTGTTAACACTGCATGTTATATTCAAAATAGGATCTACATCAGACCTAAGTTAAATAGAACAGCATATGAATTGTTTAAAGGAAGAAAACCAAATCTTTCTTATTTTCATCAATTTGGTTGTACTTGTTACATTCTGAATAATAAGCTCCATCTAAAGAAATTTGACTCTAAAGCATTCAAGGGTATCTTTATTGGATACTCTGAACGCTCCAAGTCATACAGAGTGTATAATTCAGAAACTAAAACAGTTGAGGAATCTATGCACGTTAGATTTGATGACAAAGTGCCTGACAATAAAAAGTCAGAGCCTGTTAAAGAACTTGCAGATACTCAAGAATCAGATGATGAATTCCCAGAAGTTGTTAGAAGAATTGAAGAAACTGAACAAGAACCTATTGCTATATCAGAATCAACAATTGCTTCTGAAGTAGTAACTACTTCTGATAATGTTGCTTCTGATATTCATTCAGAAGCTAAAGAAGATGATACTGATTCAGAATCTGAAGAAACTCCCAAGAGAGCCTTCAAATATAAATCATCTCATCCAGAAGAACTAATCCTTGGAAACAAAGATAGTCCAAGGAAAACAAGATCAAGCTTCAGAAGTGAAGAATCATTGTTTGGTCTAATATCATTCATAGAACCAAAGACCATTGATGAAGCTTTGAAGGATGATTCATGGATTCTAGCTATGCAAGAAGAATTGAATCAGTTTGAAAGGAATGACGTCTGGAATCTAGTTCCAAGACCTAAAGGGAAAAACATTATTGGAACAAAGTGGGTCTTCAGAAACAAATTAAATGAACAAGGAGAAGTAACTAGGAACAAGGCTAGACTTGTTGCACAAGGGTACAGTCAGCAAGAAGGAATTGACTATACAGAAACTTTTGCTCCAGTTGCAAGACTGGAAGCAATAAGGTTACTTCTATCCTATGCAGTTAATCATAATATAAAACTATATCAAATGGATGTTAAAAGTGCCTTTCTGAATGGTTTCATAACTGAAGAAGTATATGTCAAACAACCTCCTGGTTTTGAAAATATACAATTTGGATTTGAAAAAGGAAAAGTTGACAATACCTTGTTTAGGAAAACATTAAAGAAAGACATTTTAATCATCCAAATTTATGTTGATGATATAATTTTTGGTTCAACTAATGCTACCTTGCGCAAAAGTTTTTCTAAGCTTATGCAGGATGGATTTGAAATGAGCATGATGGGAGAACTAAAGTTCTTTCTTGGTATTCAAGTAAATCAAAAGGAGAATGGCACCTATATCCATCAATCCAAGTATACTAAGGAACTTCTGAAGAAATTCAATTTGGAAGAATGCAAACCAATGAACACTCCAATGCATCCCACATCAAGTCTAAGCTTGGATGACTCTGATGGAAAAGTTGACCAGAAGCAATACAGAGGTATGATTGGTTCACTTCTCTATCTGACTGCATCTAGACCCGATATTCTGTACTCAGTATGCTTGTGTGCGAGATTTCAATCAGATCCTAAAGAATCTCATCTCACTGCTGTGAAGAGAATCTTTAGATATTTAAAAGGAACAACAAATCTTGGATTACTTTATCAGAAATCCAACAATTATCAACTCAATGGATTCTGTGATGCTGACTACGCAGGAGACAAATTAGAAAGAAAATCCACAAGTGGCATTTGTATATTTGTTGGTGAAAACTTTGTCTCCTGGGGTAGTAAAAGACAATCTACCATAGCACTGTCTACAGCAGAAGCAGAATACATATCAGTTGCTAAATGTTGCACACAACTACTGTGGATGAAATATCAATTAGAAGACTATCAAATTAGCAGTCACAGTATACCTTTGTACTGTGATAATACTGCAGCCATACATCTTTCCAAAAATCCTATTCTACATTCAAGGGCCAAACATATTGAAATAAAACATCACTTTATAAGAGACTACGTTCAGAAAGGTGTCATTGATATTAAGTTTGTTGAGACTGAAAATCAATGGGCTGACATATTTACAAAACCTTTAACAATTGAAAGATTTGATTTCATAAAGAAAAATCTGAAAATGGTCCTTGCTTCTGATTAAGTTTGGTTCTGGAATGATGAAGCTTCTGAGATAGATCAGAAGAGATTGATGTCAGAAGCCTCTGGTAAAGACTTCTGATAACAAGTGCTTCTGATATAACTCAGAAGCTAATGTATGGTTCTGACACGGAAGTGGTAAAGGTTGTAACTTCTTTCTTTTCAACTGACACCCACTAACGCGTCAGTTATTAAAATAGTCTCTAATGCACGTGTCTCTATGTGATTTGATGGGGAAGACAGTTTATGATGATTAAGTGCGGTTATCAATGCATAAAGTTAATTACCTTTTTCCCTCCTTTTGTGTGTACCTCGTTTTACGGTCTTCAAAACCTTTTGTTTTCCAAAAGCACTTTACACTCGCACACAAACACTTCACAACCTACACACATTTTCATTCTCTCTCAGACTACAGAAATTTTCTCTCTCTCTCTCAAAACGTTTAGCCTTACCAAAACCCTAACCTTCAATAATGGATTCTGAAACACAATCTATTCCTCCTCTTGTCAACATCTTCAAGGAGAGTGATCGTTTTCTGGAAGATACTGGGAATGTGTTAAGTTTTCCAGAAAAAGATCTAACCCTAACTACTGAGAAGTTGGTCGATTTCGAAAGCCTGGAGATAAATGGGTTTGATGTGAAATCGTTCTTCTCTGCGCAAGGATGGGACAAATACTTTGAGATTCTTAACGGAATCATCTACAAGGATCTATGTACTCTATTTTGGATGAAGGCACAGGTGTACGATGATGTAATAGCTCAGGAAGAGGTTGATGCTGTGGTAAGAGACAATCCTGACCTAAAAGGAAAAACTAGAGAAGAAATGGGTCTAAGACCTTATGTTGGAAAAGAAATAAGGTCAGTGATACTTGGGACGTATATGGCTATAAGACCTGAACACATAGCTAAGATACTCAACACTGGTATGGAAGGGAAAATTTTCACTCCAAAAGTTGCTGAGAAAGGAACTCAGTTTCCAAAAGAGATGATGGAATTGCTTTTTGATCCTGTTAAACTGAATGATTGGTACGAGAAGAAAGGGAAAGGCACAAAGCCTACTTCTGCTCAACTTCTTTCTTTGTACAACATTGTGTATCATGTTCTTATTTGCTCAATCTGGACGAGAGAAGGTGGTGTAGAGTACATGTCTCTTGACAGTGTCTCGTTTCTATATGCTATTGTAACTGGTCAGAAGGTAGACCTTGCTGGATGTTTGTTTGAGCATTTGTGTGATGCAATCAAGAAGAGCAAAACAAAGAACAGAAGAGCAGTACATCATCCAAGACTGCTGTCTGAACTCTTTCACCAAAGCAAGTTCTTAGAAATGATTAAACAAATTGATTCTGAGTATGCTCAAATTCTGAGTGCACCTTACACAGTTGAAAAGAAAGTAATCAATGAGTTAACCTTGAGTCACAAGAAACTGGTAGAGAGCACTGCATTAATTCATCCCGCTCAGCCCCTGATTCAAAGCAAGAATTCTTTCATCTATAATGATGACTTCCCTATGATCTCTGAGGCTGATGCTGAGCATGTGATCCAAGCTATGATCCTAGATGCTGCTGCAAATGGAGTTTACATTGCTAGAAATGAAATTCCTTCAAAAGAAGTCTTTGAAGAAGCTTGTGAAAGAGCTGGTGTTGGTAAGAAGAAGAAAAGAAAGAGAGTGGTAAAGGCAGACAAGCCTGCTGCTCAACCTCAACAAAGGAGAACCAAGAAGCTTATTATTGAAGAACCTATTGTGGAAGATAGGACATTAAGGTCTGGTAGAACAATTCGTCTTGCTTCTGAGCAAGAGAATGAGACAAGATCTAGAGAAGCTACTAAGAGCAAGAGAAAAGCTGAGGGGATGCTGTCAAAGAAGGAAGGAAAGAAGATTCCTAAACTGATTCTGCCACCTAGCAGTGATGAATCCACTGATGATGAAAGACCTTTAACTCGGAGGAGAAAAACAGAAGGAAACACATCAGGTACACCTTCTAATCTCATTTATAATAAGTCTGTTGCTGATCATGATGTATCTGATAACCTGAATCCTAGGGTAGAAACCTTAATTGAGATACCTATTGAGTCTGACTATGCTGAGCCAAATCCTCAACCTGGTGAAACCATTCCTGACTCATCACCAGATGATACTCTACCAATTAGAACACTGATAAACAACTCACCTATTGTTGTCCAACCATTGAATGTAGCAGATGCTTCTGACATTCCTGAACAAGCTGTTGATCAGTCTCCTGTCATCACAGTTACCCCTGAATCAGATTATCAAACCCCTCACTCACCTCCACAAAATCAATCACCACCATCCACACAACCTGTAAATTCTGATACTCTGGTAGCAAAACCATTCAACTTTACTGATGAAACACCTGTGTCTCCAAAAGATACAAGCCCTGACCCTGAGCCAGTAATAACTCATCCACTTATCACTGAACCTGAAGAAACTAACCAACTAGAAAAAGTTGTTGATGAACCAGTGAGTGAACATGTTGTGGACAATGTTCAAGAAGTTGTTGCTGATGAAACAATTTCACAACCAACTGAAACCATCCCACAAACACTTCAATCTCCAGTCATTCACAATGTGCCTTCTGACTCATCATCATCTGAGTCAAAATCCTCAGAATCTTCATCATCTTCATCAACTCTTCCGATGATCTCTAAGTTTGCCAAAATTCATGCTGAACCACTTGCTTTAGAAATCCCTCAACCTCCCACTGAACCAAACATTCATGACCTCATCTTTCACCAAGCCCTACCTTATGAGGCATTGATTGATAGAATCAATGACTTCTCAGTTGAACCATCTGTCCCTTTTTATGATCAGTTAACAGAACTAATTAGAAATGATGGTTACAAGGTAGAGTACTTTGCTTCAAAAATGAAAATAGTTCCTGATCAAGTAGCTTGGAAGATGGAGGAGTTGTCAGAATATGTGATAAAAGTTGTGCAAGCTATCTCTAGAAGGACTATCAGAAAGCTTGTATTAGCTAAGAAAAGACAGCTGGAGGAATTGGAAAGGGCAACTGTTGCTTCAACAAGTCAAGTGTTGTTACTAACACATAAATCTCATGATGAGATTGAAAAAGAAAGACTTGAAGAGGCTGAAAGGCGTGCTGCTGAGTTAGAGGCCAGGTTAGCAGAAGAGCAGAGGTTAGCAGAAGAGGCTAGGATAGCAGAAGCAGCTAAGTTAGCAGAAGTGGTTCCACCAGAAGAGGTCACACCAGAAGCAGCTCAACCAGAAGTGGTCATACCAGATGGTCAAGGTACTTCTGTGGATACCAGAATTGCTGAAATGGAGGCAAAACAAGAACAAAGGTTTGCTGCATTGGAAGCAAAACAGGATGCCCAAGCTGCTGAAATCTCAAATATGAATCAATCCTTGAAGGCCATTCTGGATATCTTGCAGAACAAACCTACCTAACCCTTCTCTCATCTCCTACCAAACCTAGGATTTCTATGCACTTAATTACGTATTTGGATATTTTTGTGTGTTTTGTTAAAACTTATTGGTTGTGTTAAATCTGAATGATGTTTCATTTAGATGCATGTGATTTACTTGCTTGGTGTGCCTAGTTATATTTTTTTTCATGCATTATAAAGCCAGAAGTATCTATAGTACGAATCAAAGATAACTTTTTATTGCAAACAGAAGAATTTAGAGTACATAAGAATTCTAAAGCTACTACTTAGAATCTAATTCAGACACGGCCGATCCTTCAGATGAAGAGGGTTCTTCTGGAGGAACATAAGTCTCCAGAAACCTTGCATAATCAGGATTTGTGCTTGTTGAGTCTGAAGCGGATGATGAGCCTTCAGCAGCTATAGGATCATATGTTCTCAAAAATTCTGCATAATCAGAATCAATCTCATCTGAATCTGTTGAGGAACAGATAGTGATTGGTTCTAACGGTTTTATCTTTGAACGACCTCTACAACTTCTTCTGAGTGGCCTAGATGAAGATGCTCCACCCTTTCCTTTACCATTTATTGGTCTTGGACTTGGTGGTTTCTTAGCTTTCTTCTTCTCTGCCAACTTCTTTCCATTGATATCTCTTCTATCCTTATCCATTTTCTTACCTTAATGAAAATATGGAAGTGTTGAGATACATGATATGGGCAGCGTTTTTATAGAGTTTTGGTTTTACTTGAGTCGGTCGTGGTCAACAATGTCATTTATGACATAGTTGTAACCAATTCTTTTAACTTATTGTCTTGAAACTCTTTATTTGACTGCATTTACTTCACCTTATACCAAGTTTTTAACGAAAAATAAAGCGGGTACATAGGTAAATAATAAAGGTTGAGAATGGATCAATTTTAGTCCAAAAATGTTTGTTACAAAAGTATTGTTCTGATTTCTACTCAGAATTGAAATTTGATCCTACACTCTCCTCCTTAATTATAAGCCTATCTCCGTCTAACACGAGACTAAGCCCATTATCATCTATTGGCTTCTTCTCCTTAGCTTTTGAGCGTGCAGTTGATTCCACTGATGTAGTTCTGCCATCTTCACGATTGGCTTCTGTTGATTTTCTATCAGCTGGACTCTTCTTTCTTGCACTTTCAGAAGCTGTATCCAAAAAGATTCTAGTTTCATTATTCATTGCTCTTCTAAAACTGTTTTCTTGAAATGAATATGTTTTCTTCATGGTCATGTGCCTTTTATAGAAAAATATGTGTTGTTTCTCAATACAAACCGCTTTCACTGACCAATTGTTTGCGTTGACTGTTTACTCTTCTCTTCTTCTCATGTAAATGTTTTTTGTTGATGACAAAAGGGGGAGAATGAGAAATTAATTTGGTAATTTGGATGAAAAACTTAAATGCACTTTACTGAAACTGTCATTATATTTAAGTTTATGCCTTACGCACGCAAATTTTTTATTGTGGGGAATATATGTTAAACTTGAAAGAATTGAACATATGATATTTCAAGAAAAAATGCAATTTTTCTAGAAGTATCAGACTTAGGGGGAGAGCTTGCAAAACTCCTTTCCCAAGAGTCAAATATGTAAAAATTAGTTCAAATTTAAAATATAATCTTAGACTGAACTTAATTAATCAATGTTTAACTCAGGGGGAGTGTGCAAAACTCATAAACTTGTTCTGAAACTTGATAAATTAATTCAACAACCATTGTAAATTAATACTTAGTTTGTCATCATCAAAAAGGGGGAGATTGTTGGAACAAAAGTGGTTCTGATGATTATCTGCTGAAGTTTTGATGATAACAAAGTATTAATGAACAATAGGGTATTTTAATATTTAATCTAAGTGTGCAGGAACATTAGTGAAAAGTAAACAATGCACTGAAGCTTAGAAGTTCTGATGATGATCAGAAGCATTAACACAAGTTCTGATCAGAAGCACCAACGCGAGTTCTGATGATCTATCAGAAGGATGATCATCAGAAGCATAAGTCTGTTGTACCCCAATTTTGGACCTAAAATCCACTGTCCTCTTTTTTTCGTTATAAAATATCAAAAACATTCATCGCATAATAAAAGTGTCATCACATCTGTTCTTTATTTCGTCGTTTTGTTTATATTCGTTTTTTTATCACTTTTTTTTATCGTCGTACTTTCATGTCCGCTCATTTATCATCGTCTTTTTTTTTTTTAACCATTATTATTATTATTACTATTATCATTTATCATTATTATTATAAATACATTTATTATTATTATTATTATCAAAAAATCTAAAAAAGAGAGTTTTTTTTTTTTTTTTCTTCTCCTCTACTTATTTATTTATTTATCCTCTTTTTCTACTTTTAGTATTATTTTTATTATTATTACTATTATTATTTTAATCTATCATTTTTATTTTATTTTTGGCCAAAAAAAAAAATCCAAAAAAATTAATTTTTTCTATTTCCTTTTTCTTTCTCCTTTTTCTTTTTGCGGTCAATAACAAAAACAACACAGTAGAACAAAACACCAAAATTGAAAGGGACATTTCAGCCAATTTTGAAAAATCAATACCAATAGCAATGACTTTTTTTTGTAACTTTTCCCCTTTCAACACTTTTTTCAAACCAACCTCTGATTACCACAAAGCCATTCTGCCCTTTGCTTCTTCAATTCCTAAAACCCTAATGACTCACCATATAACAGAGGCAAAGAAAAGAGAATAAGAGAAAAAATGAAGAAACGGCGGATTTGAGAGAACAACAGAATCACAACATCACAAAAACACAATCAAAAACCCATTTCTCTTAAAACACAAAAACACAACCAAAACCCCAATCAAACAGAAACAGAACCAAAAAACAACATTCACAATCACACGAAAAAACAACACAAACCGAACAGCAACTGAGACAAAACCCAACAGAAACAAAAACCGAAAACAAACCTTCAAACTCATAAAACTTAAATCCAAACTTACAGCTTCACAACACAAAGTCAAAAAACAGAAACTTCACATAACCAAAAAACTAGCCTCTTTCATTTTCCAATCATCCAAATACATCATCGAATCATCCGACTACCACATACAACAACAACGACCAAACAGAAACAAAAAAAACGAACCTTAAACCCAAACCAAACAAAAATCAGAAGAGAAACAGAAAAAAAAACGAAACAGAAGCAAAGGAACCGAGCAGAGCAACTAGAAGCAGAGGGTCAAAAAACCGTGGAACCACCGTGACCGGCCAACACTTCGCCGGAGTTCTTTTATCCCCCACTGTATGTTTTTCTTCATTACTCATATACTATCATCTTCATCCGTGGCTTGTTGAATCGCTTTTTTTGAGTTTTATAGATTAGGTTTCGGACCCCTCCGATCCGGCCATTTGGTTAGTTTTTAGGGAATTTGGGTTTTAGATTCATGTTTAGGAGGAAAAATCAAGGGGGGTTGGTGTAGAAAGTTTTAGATTTTGGGCCGTTTCCGGCGGCGGCGCCGCCACCTTGTTGGCCGGCCGCCGCGCCGGGGCTAAGAACCCTAGCAGAGAACTTGAAAGAAAATAGAGAGAGGCCGGAGAGAGTAGAGGGAAGTGAAGAAAAAATAAACAAAAATGGCAAAAAGGAATCTTTTATACTCCTTCCAGACTATGCTACGCACACCCCCTCTTTCTGCTAGTTGCACCGTTTTTTAAAAAAAAATAGAAGAGAAAGGTTAACTGGGCCTCCTCGGCCCAGAACTGTTTTTGCTCTCATTTGCTGCATTTTTTTTTTGTTGGTTTTGTTTTATATATATTTGATTAGTTTCTTTTTTCTAGCTTATTCAATAAGTGATTATTTTGGGACAATAGTTCATTGAAGTTTATTGAGTCCTTTTTTTACACTAATATTTAAGGATCTTTTTTTGAGGTCTAAATCTTTAATTCCTAGATATTTTATTGATGATTTCTTGCACGAACTTTTTAATCATTTAAATTGCATTTTTCATAATATATATGCATCATGTTCACTTTCTTAATTTTGTGCCTCGTCACTATATGTCTTTGCATTTGCATATGCTTTGTTACTACTTGCTTTGTAGCTTATCATATAGTTGACTACATCATATCATATGCTACATTTACATGCTACATTTTTCACATTAAAATTTTACACTACACATTACATCACAATCTACATTTTACATTTTACATGACATTGACACTAATTTTTGCATCACACTACAATCTCACATTACACTTTTACTCCACATCTTTTCATGCATACATGCATTGCATTTAGATTAGGACAATGCATCATTTTAAAAATGCATGTTAGAGACAATATTTTAATTAATAAAAATCATTGAGCTCTAACATTAGCATTAATAGTTAAGGGCCTTTTAGCCTAAATTCATTCTCTTCATAAAAATAAAAAAAACTTTTCTTTTGTTAAATAAAATGTTTTTGCTTGTGTGTGCTAATTAGGATTGTCTGTTGTTGTGAATGACTTTTGAAAGTGGTATTATCATGTTTATTTCTCCGCACTTGCATTTTACTTTTATGCATTGCTATCTATTTATTTATTTGTCATTTATTATTATTTATTTGCTCAATTCGATATGGTTGTAAATATTAATTATTCAATTGGGTTGTAATAGTGTAGAACTTTATTTATTGTTTTTATTGCTTTCCTAGTTTACACTACACACACAATGCCATAAATTCATTTCCAAGCGAGAGAGCTTATAATCAAATTTCAATTGGTTATGAGATCTCTTGCGACAAAAAAAACTTCTTCCAACCTAAATGCGCGATATTTTATAATAACAAAAACAATCGTAGGTCCATTTTAGTCGCAACGTCACTATACTATTTCACTATATTATTCATTTTACACTTAAACCTTTTATATAACAAAATTTATACTTTCTTACAATTTCTTTCTCTCAATAACATTTTCTTTACAATATAATAATTATACCACTTTCAAGAAAACCTTTTCTTTACAAACAAAAATATATTTACATTTTTCCTTTCACTCACCTTAAGGAAAATTCTTTTAACCTTTTTTACCTTTTACTTACACTTAGCTTTTTATTATAACAAAACTTACACTTTCTTACTATTTCTTTTTTTAACATTTTCCTTACAATACAATAATTACTTTACTCTCCAAAAGTCTTTCTTTTACAAAGAAAAAAACTTTTACACTTCTTTTCTTTTATTTACTTTTTTGAAAGAAAATTTCTCAATCTTTATTATTCCACTTTCTTTTTTTATTCTATACAATTTCTCCCTCCATTCTTAAAGCATGTATATAAAAAGCACAAAAACATATAAAAGGTTACCATGGAGTACCATGGGCGCTTGAGGTGCTAATACCTTCCTCAAGTGCAACTAACCCCCGTACCTAGAATCTCTTTCTCTTAAGGTTTTCAATTTTTCCCCTCCTTTGGAAATGAAAAAATAAAACTGTAGTGGGGTATGTCACGAAAATCCCGCAACAGAAAATGGCGACTTCACTGGGGAAGCTCTCCTTAAGAGGGTTGAACCTAACTTATGTGTTTATATGTGTTTATTTATTTACATGCTTTATGTATATTGGGGGGGTTTCTTGAGTTGAGACAAGCTTGACCCGAGCTTGAGTGCACCATGAGATAGATTGTGGTATAATCATAGTGGGATGGGCGAAAGTTAAGTTTTGCACATACTCGCATGTGATATAATCACGCCACAGTTGATGAGTCATGTTGTAATATTCTCTTCGACGCGAGTTAAGTTGCGTAGAAAGATTATTATGATTATGAGGATACTGTGGGACCTTTTTAGTCACCTTTAACCCATCTTTGCCTTTAGGATGTGGTGCGATGGCTAAGCCGAGAGTAAGTCTTGGATTAGTTGTTCCGCGATACTACACTCAGACGAGATCTTCCCTTGGATATTTCATTTGGCCGCGAGTTCAGTTGTGGACATTGGTATTCAAGAAGGAAGGTTGTAGACTTTGAGACCTTTTAGAACCCGTGATACAGGTACAAAGTAAACCAATAGTTCATACCTTTTGGGCGGGTTTTACCCTTTGGCTCCAACATTGTGACATCTCAACCAACCATGTTTGTTTATGTTTGTGATTGTTGCATCCATACATCCATGCATTCATGAAAAGAAAAAAACTTTTTCCATTAGTTTTCAAAGGACTTAGAGGAATCTCTTTATAAACTTCACAATCATCATGGACCTTCAAAAAAGATTGCTTTGAAAAAAATCTTTTGATCATCAACGAAACAAAAATAGGTCCTTTATGATTTGTATCCTAATGTCCTTTGAAAATCAAAAATCAAAACAAAACTTTCTTTCTCATGCATCATTGTGCATTCATGGTCCTCTTCAAAAAAGAAAGAGTCTAAGCTTCGTGTCTTCCCCTGAGTGGTCTGACGCTCTTGTCCAAAGTCAACTTGAAAGCCAACACCTGTGTTAATCAAAAGAAAAGAATGGAAGCAATTGTGCAAGAGAACACTCAACTTCGTGAAGAAGTCATCACACTTCAGGCAGAATTGGAAAAGAAAAATGCTCTGATTGCTTCATTAATGGTGGCACAAGATAACCACCATCTCCTCCTTGAGCAACTGTTTTTGCCTTTTCAATCTCAACAAATGCATCAGATTCAACAACAGTCTTAATCTCAGCCTATCCAACAGGCACCAACTTTCCTTCAAGGATGCAGACCCAGTTTTTGTGATACATTAAGTGGTTTGTTGCAATCTATTTGTTGTTGATGTTACTTTTGCTACACTCGTCTCGTTGAAGTCGGTGATACAAGAAAGCTCATCCCCTATGATCACTAGGCTTTTATTTCTTTCTTGTCAAGCATTTGTTTGCTTTTAACATTATGTCTTTTGTCAAATATTTTTAATATAATAAACATGCATGTTTTTAGAATTAATCCATTCGTGTTCACTCTCTTCTCTTGCTTTATTACTTACAAACTTGGAGCGAGGATGATGAAAATAAATAACTGATTTTTTTTGTTGATATATGCTTTCAATGGTGAAAAACTTAGTTGACGATGTAAGGCATTGTTTCTCTTCCCAAACAGTGGAGATATAAGGAGATAGTCCGTAATCAGCCCCCTTGAGCCTGAAGTCGGTGTTTCTTTCTATTTTTTCTGAACCCTTAATCATAATCTGGGGCAGGGTAGTCTTTCAATTAATTTGATGATGCATCATGATACAAGAGAATAAATTCATCTGGTCATACCAAATTAGAGGTTAATCACAATGCTTTTCTCAGACAAAGGAAGCTGTCAAGAGATGAGACTCACAACAATTTATACGACAGTCACAATATTCATCTTACAAAGGTTATACAAAAAAAACAGAGTGATTACAAAAAAAGAGAGTACAAAAAAGAGAATTCAAAAAAGAGCCCATAAAAAAAAGAGGGGCACCGTGATGGACCACAAATTCAAAGTTCGAAAAGAACTAGTCCATACAAACAAAGACTGATTCAAAATAGGAACAACTTCCTAAACAAAAAGTGACTGTCACTTCAAGAAATCTCATCAAAGTCTGTTCAACAAAAATGATATCAATGAAGCTTCGACCAAAGTGTCAACCTCAAACATCATTGCAAAAAATTTTCTCTTGTCGACTGAGTGCATCAGTTGAACTAATTGAACTTAGGATTGAAGAACATCAAGAAGAATGGGTGGGACCAAATAAATTTTGAGCCTAACAATCTTTCTTTTGAAAACCGTGAGCCCAGCCACGTTATAACATACAAAAGACCTAATTGAAGCTAGGTTCACTGTGAAAGCATATATTCGGCAAATTTATTGTTAGGCTGACTCATCCTGTTTGTTGAGTAATCACAAATTAACTTTGTACACACCATATGTGCTTCCATCACAAAAATATTCAATTTCAAAAACATACATATGCATTTTATCAAAAATACTTTTCAAAAGAAATAATTTTACTTCCAAATTAATACTTGACATCAAAGAAATTTGAACAATAGTCTGATTAAGGGCAAAGCTGACTTGAGACGCTCCTAGCTAGGGGCAAGTTATCTATGGATTCTGCCAATCAGGGGCAAACAATTTGAATATCTTGTTAATCATGGTTGATATGGTTCAAGATTTGGTTACACTACAAACGTCAGTTGGTCAGGGGCATATCCTTCAAGGTTTCAAGCACTTGGGGCATACTATGTCAAGATCATATCTTCCTGAATAGTCACATATTGAGAAGTATGGCAAGATTCTTGTCGCTAATACCATGAGCAGAAAAGATTTTTCAACTCTTAGCGCACTGCTACATTTAACTGATACAATGTCTAATGTAAAAGGTCAACCAGTCACGCTCTTCGAGCGATTTCTTCTAAGATTCATTAGACTGAAGCAAGCAATATAAAACAAGGGGCAAGTCGTCTCTGTTCTCTCAAGTTGTTCATCAACAGTAAACATGTTTTCTCTAAGACATTGTCAACAATCATGTCAAGAAAAGGGTACATCCCCAATGAAGATTGAAATTTTTTGTCTTGAGTACAATCAAGTTTATGTACAGATCGTTCAGTTAAAACGGTCGTTTCCCCAGAGAAGTTGTTCCTTCCCAAGAAGAGTTCTCTTGCTTTATCTACAATAACATCTACACTTTGCAGAGATATCTTGAGCAGTGACGCGACGTTGGCTTGTGTTTCCGGTTTGGTCACTTTGTCTGTCCGACAAAAGATGTTTCACATACATACATATACACATACATTCATAACATACAAACATTCATACATACTTTCATATATTCAAACATAGCATTTATATGTGCCATCAACATTTACATCATTCATACATTACTACATCATATACAGATGTCTATCTCTTTCGTTTTGTCCGTGTCTACAAAATAGAGTCGGGATGGGCATGTTGTTCTTTCCAATTAGAGTGTCAGTTTAGGCAGATAAATGTACATCTCTCTTGTTTCAAAAAATTCCCCACTAGACTCTTCTCTTGTGGATGATGGTTGTTTCAGTTTTTCCTACAACAAAAGGAAAATTCCAATTGAATTTATTCTTCAATTGGACATAGAGTCTTGTTTACAGTTTCCCTCCGGTTTGTTCTCGGATTGGACGTCAACCCAAGTTTACAAGTGGCAGTCTCGTCGTTCGAGAAGCTTGTATTCATTTTACAAGTGGCAATCTCGTCATCCGAGAAGCTTGTACAGATTTTACAAGTGGCAGTCTCGTCATTCGAGAAGCTTGTATCTTATTTCACAAGTGGCAATCTCGTCATTCGAGAAGCTTGTATCCAATTTTACAAGTGGCAATCTCGTCATTCGAGAAGCTTGTATCCAATTTCACAAGTGGCAATCTCGTCATCCGAGAAGCTTGTACAGATTTTACAAGTGGCAGTCTCGTCATTCGAGAAGCTTGTATCCAATTTCACAAGTGGCAATCTCGTCATCCGAGAAGCTTGTACAGATTTTACAAGTGGCAGTCTCGTCATCCGAGAAGCTTGTATCTTATTCAACAAGTGGCAGTCTCGTCGTTCGAGAAGCTTGTATCCAATTTTACAAGTGGCAATCTCGTCATTCGAGAAGCTTGTATCCATTTTACAAGTGGCAATCTCGTCATTCGAGAAGCTTGTATCCATTTTACAAGTGGCAATCTCGTCATCCGAGAAGCTTGTACGCATTTTACAAGTGGCAATCTCGTCATCTGAGAAGCTTGTACCCTTTCAACAAGTGGCAATCTCGTCATCCGAGAAGCTTGTACACATTACAAGTGGCAATCTCGTCATCCGAGAAGCTTGTACGCATTTTACAAGTGGCAATCTCGTCATCTGAGAAGCTTGTACCCTTTCAACAAGTGGCAATCTCGTCATCCGAGAAGCTTGTACACATTACAAGTGGCAATCTCGTCATCTGAGAAGCTTGTACATCATCAGTTATATCCTCAACACAACAAGTGACAAGTTTTCCATACAAGAAGCTTGTGTTTTACAAATACATTTCACAGTTCCTCATTTGATTTTTATCCCCAGTGAATCCTATCAGTACATTACACAAAATATCATACAAATCTTTTTCTCTACAAATACATACACTTATACAGTTCAATCAAATTGAATCATTTTTTCGAAGTACTCGTCAAAGTTACTTTTCTTTCAGAGAATCATGTTACTAGTGGGTGACATGTAGAGATTGTCTTTTATCTGCAATCCGTCCTTGTCAGGCGGTGGACAATTCTCTTATTCTCTATAAACGTTGTCTTTTATCTGCAAGCTGTCTCTTTGTAAGGCGGTGGACAATATTCCTATTCTTTATAGAGGTCGTCTTTTATCTGCAAGCTGTCTCTTCGTAAGGCAGTGGACGATATTCTTATTCTCAGTAAATGTTGTCTTTTATCTGCAAGCCGTCACTTTGCAAGGCGGTGGACAATGTTTCTGTTTTTCTTGTAGAAATTGTCTTTTATCTGCAATCCGTCCTTGTCAGGCGGTGGGCAATTCTCTTATTCTCTATAAACGTTGTCTTTTATCTGCAAGCTGTCTCTTTGTAAGACAGTGGGCAATGTTCTTGTTCTTTATAGAGGTCGTCTTTTATCTGCAAGCTGTCTCTTCGTAAGGCGGTGGACGATGCTCTTGTTCTCAGTAGACGTTGTCTTTTATCTGCAACCCGTCTCTTTGTAAGACGGTGGACAATGTTCTTTTCACCATTACTGTCATCCACATAATAGTAATTAATATTTTCCCCAGTGTTTTATTTTATTCCCAGTGGAGTTCGTTCTTCCAATGGACTTGGGGCACATCTTGTTTTTTCCCAGTCCGGTCATGTTATGTTCTTCCCCTGTGGAGTCCTAACTATGTCTTCTTCCTTTGTCTGTCTTTTACAACATTTATACAAAAATTCAAAAAAAATTCATCATTTGCATCTCATACATTCATATTTGCATCATAAGCATTGTTTAAGGATTTTAGGTCCAAAAATGGTGCACGTTTTATATTTAAGTATCTTCAATCCCGTCTAGACAAAGATTTCAATCTTCATCTCTCCGGGTGAAGAAACTTAAATAGGGGCAGCTGTTGTACCCCAATTTTGGACCTAAAATCCACTGTCCTCTTTTTTTCGTTATAAAATATCAAAAACATTCATCGCATAATAAAAGTGTCATCACATCTGTTCTTTATTTCGTCGTTTTGTTTATATTCGTTTTTTTATCACTTTTTTTTATCGTCGTACTTTCATGTCCGCTCATTTATCATCGTCTTTTTTTTTTTTAACCATTATTATTGTTATTATTACTATTATCATTTATCATTATTATTATAAATACATTTATTATTATTATTATTATCAAAAAATCTAAAAAAGAGAGTTTTTTTTTTTTTTTTCTTCTCCTCTACTTATTTATTTATTTATCCTCTTTTTCTACTTTTAGTATTATTTTTATTATTATTACTATTATTATTTTAATCTATCATTTTTATTTTATTTTTGGCCAAAAAAAAAAATCCAAAAAAATTAATTTTTTCTATTTCCTTTTTCTTTTTGCGGTCAATAACAAAAACAACACAATAGAACAAAACACCAAAATTGAAAGGGACATTTCAGCCAATTTTGAAAAATCAATACCAATAGCAATGACTTTTTTTTGTAACTTTTCCCCTTTCAACACTTTTTTCAAACCAACCTCTGATTACCACAAAGCCATTCTGCCCTTTGCTTCTTCAATTCCTAAAAACCTAATGACTCACCATATAACAGAGGCAAAGAAAAGAGAATAAGAGAAAAAATGAAGAAACGGCGGATTTGAGAGAAAAACAGAATCACAACATCACAAAAACACAATCAAAAACCCATTTCTCTTAAAACACAAAAACACAACCAAAACCCCAATCAAACAGAAACAGAACCAAAAAACAACATTCACAATCACACAAAAAAACAACACAAACCGAACAGCAACTGAGACAAAACCCAACAGAAACAAAAACCGAAAACAAACCTTCAAACTCATAAAACTTAAATCCAAACTTACAGCTTCACAACACAAAGTCAAAAAACAGAAACTTCACATAACCAAAAAACTAGCCTCTTTCATTTTCCAATCATCCAAATACATCATCGAATCATCCGACTACCACATACAACAACAACGACCAAACAGAAACAAAAAAAACGAACCTTAAACCCAAACCAAACAAAAATCAGAAGAGAAACAGAAAAAAAAACGAAACAGAAGCAAAGGAACCGAGCAGAGCAACTAGAAGCAGAGAGTCAAAAAACCGTGGAACCACCGTGACCGGCCAACACTTCGCCGGAGTTCTTTTATCCCCCACTGTATGTTTTTCTTCATTACTCATATACTATCATCTTCATCCGTGGCTTGTTGAATCGCTTTTTTTGAGTTTTATAGATTAGGTTTCGGACCCCTCCGATCCGGCCATTTGGTTAGTTTTTAGGGAATTTGGGTTTTAGATTCATGTTTAGGAGGAAAAATCAAGGGGGGTTGGTGTAGAAAGTTTTAGATTTTGGGCCGTTTCCGGCGGCGGCGCCGCCACCTTGTTGGCCGGCCGCCGCGCCGGGGCTAAGAACCCTAGCAGAGAACTTGAAAGAAAATAGAGAGAGGCCGGAGAGAGTAGAGGGAAGTGAAGAAAAAATAAACAAAAATGGCAAAAAGGAATCTTTTATACTCCTTCCAGACTATGCTATGCACACCCCCTCTTTCTGCTAGTTGCACCGTTTTTAAAAAAAAAATAGAAGAGAAAGGTTAACTGGGCCTCCTCGGCCCAGAACTGTTTTTGCTCTCATTTGCTGCATTTTTTTTTTGTTGGTTTTGTTTTATATATATTTGATTAGTTTCTTTTTTCTAGCTTATTCAATAAGTGATTATTTTGGGACAATAGTTCATTGAAGTTTATTGAGTCCTTTTTTTACACTAATATTTAAGGATCTTTTTTTGAGGTCTAAATCTTTAATTCCTAGATATTTTATTGATGATTTCTTGCACGAACTTTTTAATCATTTAAATTGCATTTTTCATAATATATATGCATCATGTTCACTTTCTTAATTTTGTGCCTCGTCACTATATGTCTTTGCATTTGCATATGCTTTGTTACTACTTGCTTTGTAGCTTATCATATAGTTGACTACATCATATCATATGCTACATTTACATGCTACATTTTTCACATTAAAATTTTACACTACACATTACATCACAATCTACATTTTACATTTTACATGACATTGACACTAATTTTTGCATCACACTACAATCTCACATTACACTTTTACTCCACATCTTTTCATGCATACATGCATTGCATTTAGATTAGGACAATGCATCATTTTAAAAATGCATGTTAGAGACAATATTTTAATTAATAAAAATCATTGAGCTCTAACATTAGCATTAATAGTTAAGGGCCTTTTAGCCTAAATTCATTCTCTTCATAAAAATAAAAAAAACTTTTCTTTTGTTAAATAAAATGTTTTTGCTTGTGTGTGCTAATTAGGATTGTCTGTTGTTGTGAATGACTTTTGAAAGTGGTATTATCATGTTTATTTCTCCGCACTTGCATTTTACTTTTATGCATTGCTATCTATTTATTTATTTGTCATTTATTATTATTTATTTGCTCAATTCGATATGGTTGTAAATATTAATTATTCAATTGGGTTGTAATAGTGTAGAACTTTATTTATTGTTTTTATTGCTTTCCTAGTTTACACTACACACACAATGCCATAAATTCATTTCCAAGCGAGAGAGCTTATAATCAAATTTCAATTGGTTATGAGATCTCTTGCGACAAAAAAAACTTCTTCCAACCTAAATGCGCGATATTTTATAATAACAAAAACAATCGTAGGTCCATTTTAGTCGCAACGTCACTATACTATTTCACTATATTATTCATTTTACACTTAAACCTTTTATATAACAAAATTTATACTTTCTTACAATTTCTTTCTCTCAATAACATTTTCTTTACAATATAATAATTATACCACTTTCAAGAAAACCTTTTCTTTACAAACAAAAATATATTTACATTTTTCCTTTCACTCACCTTAAGGAAAATTCTTTTAACCTTTTTTACCTTTTACTTACACTTAGCTTTTTATTATAACAAAACTTACACTTTCTTACTATTTCTTTTTTTAACATTTTCCTTACAATACAATAATTACTTTACTCTCCAAAAGTCTTTCTTTTACAAAGAAAAAAACTTTTACACTTCTTTTCTTTTATTTACTTTTTTGAAAGAAAATTTCTCAATCTTTATTATTCCACTTTCTTTTTTTATTCTATACAATTTCTCCCTCCATTCTTAAAGCATGTATATAAAAAGCACAAAAACATATAAAAGGTTACCATGGAGTACCATGGGCGCTTGAGGTGCTAATACCTTCCTCAAGTGCAACTAACCCCCGTACCTAGAATCTCTTTCTCTTAAGGTTTTCAATTTTTCCCCTCCTTTGGAAATGAAAAAATAAAACTGTAGTGGGGTATGTCACGAAAATCCCGCAACAAAGTCATCAGAAGTATACAACACCAGAAGCTGTACCGAGAATACAAGCTTCTGAGATCAGTCATGCGCTGGAAGATTCATGAAAGGAAATCACATGGTTGGCTTAGGGATTAACAACGGTCAAGTTCAAATTCGTGTGAAGGAAAATCAAAGGACGTTATAATAGTATCTTGGGAAGATAATATTTGCATTAGTCACTTTCTCATTGCCGCATTTGGACACACACAAAGCCTTAACCTGTAAAGAGAAGTCAACAAGTTTCCTTGTTGAGCTTAATCACATGTGACCACCTAGAAACTGCTCCAGCGGACAAAATAGCTTGACAACGGTCAAATCTGCAACGTCTCTATCTTGTCATATATATAGAGACCTCGTACATGAAGTCAAGTGTGGATTACAACTTGCAAACTGATCATATTCACAAGAGAGCAAACAGCGCTTCTGATAACAAACAGCCTTGCTTTATCACTTAGCTTTCGTTAGAATCTTAAGTGTAGTTCTTGTGTTTAGTGTTGTAATTTGCCTTGAGTATTTGATTCTTATCAAGTACTCAAAGGTTCTCAAAAACAATATATTTATCATCTAGTTTAGGAAGTCTCTTGTTAGAATACTTGAGCATTGTGGAAGTCTCTTACTAGTGAGTTTGAGCAAGTGTAACAAAAGTGTTTTTAGTGAACTCCCTTGGAAGTGCAAGGGGACTGGACTACTCTCAACTTGTGAGAGGAACCAGTATAAATTGCTTGTGTCTTTTCTCTCTCTCTACTCTCCTCTATTGTGTTATCCGCTGCTAAATCTGATAAGTTCGAAAGAACTTAGAAGAAGTTTTTAAACTATCCAAAACACAATTCAACCCCCCCTTCTTGTGTTTTTCGTACCTTCAGTATTGTCATAGTGATAACTCTATGTTAGTAGGCTATTGTGATGCTGATTGGGCAGGAAGTGCAGATGATAGGAAAAGCACTTCAAGAGCATGTTTCTTCCTAGGGAATAATCTCATATCATGGTTTAGTAAGAAACATAATTGTGTATCTTTATCAACGGCAGAAGCAGAATATATTGCAGCTGGTAGTAGTTGTGCTCAACTAGTATGGATGAAGCAAATGTTGAAGGACTACAATGTGGTACAAAATGCTATGGCATTATACTGTGACAACATGAGTGCCATTAACATCTCAAAGAATCCTATTCAACATAGTAGGACTAAACATATTGATATAAGGCACCATTTTATTAGAGATCTTGTTGAAGAAAAGATTGTCACATTAGAACATATAGCTACAAATGATCAACTAGCTGACATCTTTACAAAGGCACTAGATGCAACACAATTTGAAAGGTTGAGGGGCAAATTAGGAATTTGCCTATTTGAAAATCAATAGCAGTTAATTTTTAAAAGGCGTGCAACTGATTCTCCCCGCTATCCTATTAGGGCGCATGCTAATCAAGGAACGGTTTTCTTTTGTGTAAACTTCTCTTGCCGTAATCATTATTGTGCTTCTCAAATACTCAATCACTTCATCTCTCTGCTGCATCACTCTCAATCACACAAGAATCTCTCATCTTTCAAACCCCTCATATTCCACAGGCACTACATTCACAAATCGATCATGTCTTCTCCTGCTACTTCACCGATCAGAGAATCTTCTCCCAAATCGCCACCACCGGTTGAACCTGCAACGTTGATTGCTGTTGCAGAACCCATATCTGTTGTCGCTTCCGACACTGCCGCAAAATCAAAGAAAGAAAAATCCAAGAAAAAGAAGTCGGTAAGTGTTCTTTCCCCTGAATCTGTGAAATGACAAGGGAAAAAGAAGAAGTCTAAGTCTAAATCTAGATCCAGAAAGGCACATACCATGCAAGAATTGTATGTTGATAATCTAGGTGAAGAAAATGTTGAATCTTCTAGTAGGGTAGTTCAAGAGTCTCAAACCCTAGGATTAGATGATTCTGGTAATATTGATGTTGATGGTGGTGCTACTACTAAGACCACAAAGAATGTTGTGTTTGAGACAACACAGGAAGATGAGTCAACTTTTGTTGCCTCTGAAAAAGCTGAAGATCATGAAGGTATTAACCTTCCTGATAATGTAGATGCTGCACTAGATGCTAGAGCGTTTGATGTTCCAGACACTGCAAAAGATTCTGAAGAAATTTTGTCTGGTGATACTGTTGAAATCTCTCAAAATGATGAGAGCATGAAGTCTACTGAACAAGAAATAGAGGATCATACCCTCTCTGATTTGCAAACAGGTTCACAAGACAAGGAACCTGATGTTGAAATTTTGTCTGCTGTAGAGACAATGATTAAGAAGGCTCCTGAACCTAGCATGGTTAGAAGGTTAAGGAGTAGAACTAAAAGGGATCCTACACCACCACTAAAGTCAACAAAGAAAGCCAAGAATTCTGATGGCTTGAAACCTGTAAAGTATGGTCCTGGTAGGACAGAGCAAGGTTGTTGTGTCTTCTAAGGCTAAGAAGAAGACTTTGAAGAGGAAACATGTGCAATCTGATGAAAGTGATCCTGTTGCTGAAGAAGATGCTGTGGATATTGCTGGCACATCTGACAAGCCAGTAGAGTCAGGAAGAAAAAAGGCTAAAAGTGTTCCATCTGTGCCCTTGGACAATGTGTCCTTTCATCATGAGGAAGGTGCCTCTAGATGGAAATTTATTTGTGAAAGAAGGATTGCTATTGAAAGGAATCTACATCATGATCTGTTGAATCTCCAAGAACTCATGGAGGTTATTGAAGCAGCTGGTTTAGAGAAGACTGTCAAAAGCTTGGGGAAATGCTACAGCAAGCTGGTCAGGGAGTTCATTGTGAACATAGGAACTGATTGTGATGATCCTATGAGTGCTGAATATAGGAAGGTTTTTGTGCGAGGTAAATGTGTTAATTTCTCACCTGATGTTATTAATGAATACCTAGGCAGGAGAGCTGAAGATGTGGCTGAGTTGGAGGTAACTCAGAATCAAATTTGCAAGACCCTCACTGGTGATCTGGTCAAGGAGTGGCCAATGAAGAATAATCTGTCTGCTGCCAAGCTTTCTACCAAATATGCTATACTGAACAAGATTGCAGCTGCAAATTGGGTGCCTACTACCCATTCTAATGATGTCTCCAGGGTGTTGAGTAAGTTTATCTATGCTATAGGAACAAAATCTGTTTTTAATTTTGGTGCATTTATTTTCACCAAACTATAGCACATAGGAAAACAAATGCTACAAAGATCCCTATTGCTTTTCCAACCCTGATTTGTGATATTATCATACAACAATATCCTGAGCTATGTTTCTCTACTGATGAGGCTGTTAAAAGAGACACAGATATCATTTTAGACCACAGGTTTTTGGAAAAATCACATGCTGCAGATATTGCTCTAGCATCTGCCAAAGGCAAATCTGCTATGCTCAGTAGACAGCAAATGATTGCTGATTTGAAGACTGTGAGCAAGGCACTGGATGATAAGAAGTTTTTGGTGGATCGTGTGATTCAAACCTTGGAAGCTGAAGAAATGGCTGCTCATGATCAAGACTTGATTGTGGAGGATTCTGAAGGAAGTGCTGAGTTTTAATGCTCCATTTTCTTTTTGTTGCCTCTAATGTTATTTTTTTTGTGGGTTATGCCCTGAATTTTATGCACCTATGGGTGCTGATGGTCTGTAATAAGTACTATTCCTTTTGTGTGCTTATGTGCTTCTAACAATATGATGTTCTTTTCCTTTTGTCAAATTATTTGGCTAAAAAGGGGGAGTATTAGTACTCTTGAAGTTTGAAGACGTTTGAAGCTTATTACTCTGATCTCCGATATGCTCTTATACCATATTAGTAGTTGGCTTCTAAAGTTTAGTGCATGTTTGCATGTATTTCTGTGATTGCTATGCTTGCTGCTATAGCTATCTGCCATGAAGACAGGGGGAGTGAAGTATATGTTTGTTTTTTTTTATTCCTTATCTAAATTACTTCTATCTACCTACCATTGAGGGGGAGTATATCTGAAGGAGGAGCATTGTTGACTTAATGGGGAGGAATTTATTTTTCCTATTCCTTAGAGTCTGTTGTTGCTCTTTGAAGCTATTACTAGTTCTCTGGAATCCACTATGAGAGTTTAAATCTATTTGATTATTCTTTGTGAGGCTAGTTATTTCTTATCCGCTGTGCATGACACTGATACATGGTTAGCCTATGCATTCAAGTTATGTTTTATTTTTCTAAGTTATAAATTGAAGTTGAATTGAAGAATTATTTTTATGCATGCTCATCAAAAGTGTTTTAGCCAAAATTTGCCAAAGGGGGAGATTGTTGGCGTTTTTGTATGTTGGCTATAATTTTGCAAAAACCCATTTTGTCACATGCTCTAGAAAATGCTGTAGCATCTGAGTATGTTGTGACCGGAAGCTTCTAGACGCGTTCGAGTTTTTTTTTGTTATTTCTAGAAGATATCTTTGAAGAAGATTTGTTTCAGAAATTATATTTTTGTTGGAAATTATATTTTTGTTAAGGCGGAGCTGGCACAGCACGCGTGCCTTGTGTCACAAGTAACCTCTTGTGTGAAGATTTAATTCTAAAATATATCTCCTATATTTTAGGAATTATTTTATTTTTGCTGAAGACTTATTGGATATATTTTTGAAGACTCCTATTCTTTAGGAACAAGTCAAGCCCAGCATGAAGACTCTATATATAGTTGTGTCAAACCTAGTTTAGGTTCGTGGGAATTTTATTGTGTTCACTAAAGCGTGTATAATCCTATTTTTACCTAGTGAACTTGTGAGTCTTTTCCTGTATCACGTTGATATATGCTAAGGACATAGGCTGTGTATTTTGTTCATTGTGAGATTGCTCTTAAGTTGTAGGTACGGAGACAATTTTGTGTCTGAGTGTGTTCTCACCATTATCAGTTGTTTGTTTGTATACAACACTTGTGTTTGTGTTGTTAGTTAGGAAGTAAGGCGGGGCGCCTTTGATCTAAGAGTTCCTAGATTGAGTTGCACGGGTAGTTGCGAGGTGAGGAGACGTAAACGGGGCGTTTACTGAGGTCTTTGAACTAGGGCTATTTAGTGGATTCCTTCCTGGATCGGTATCCCCCAGACTAGGGCTATTTGCGCCGAACTGGGTCAACAAACATCTGTGTTATTTACTTTAAGCATTTTATCGTTTTTATTATTATCTGTGTTGTGCGTAGACGCTGTAGCAATTGCTAAAGCATCTTACGACTGAGTGCCAGGAATTTCAGTTCCCATCCTTTCAAAACAGATCTCCATATTTTGTGGTCCATGGATTTCAGAAACGTTGTCATACGGGACTTCCAATTATCATAATTAGAGTCACCAACCAGAAGTGGTGGTCTGTTCATAGTTCCTCCTTCTTTGTCCATCTTAGCCAGAAATATCTTCCCTGGAGCTCACCCAATCAGGCAGGGTGCCTGCTCTGATACCAATTGAAATTCTGGCAACCAGACAGACAAATGTTGTGCACAATGTTAGCACTAGTGTCCGAGCATTTGTTACACGATAATAAAATAACTTAGCGTAGCAAAGTAAAATAAGCGTGACAGAATAGTAAAGAACACAATGAGTTTGTTAACCTTGTTCGGCGCAACTGCCCTAGTCTGGGGGATACCAATCCAGGAATGAACCCACTATAATAGTTCTAGTGAAATACACCAACGTAGCCTCACTACTTGGTTATGCACCTAGACCCTATCCCGTGCTGCTCTACCTAGGAACTCCTAGATATGAGACCCCGTCTCAATTCCTACCAAACAGTATAACCAGCACTGTTATCAATTGTTCTTTTCGTTTGTTTGTTTGAAGAGTCACACTCTAAAGACACAACTAACTCCGTACTTCACAGCTTAGGAGCAGTACACAATTACAACTAAAAAACACAGAGTTCTTGACATGAATCAGCAGATACCAGCAAGACTCACAGCTAACAAGAAAACCTAAAACACACGCTTTAGTACACACACGGTTTTCCACACACCCAAAACTAGGGTTTGTCTTCATACATATATAGTACTCAGCAAGCACGGATTTGGGCTTCAAACATAGCTTGGACGTTGTCAGGTCCAGCTAACAATTCTTCATGAGCAAGAATATTGTTTCCAAAAATATATCAATGTTAATTATGGAAATACACAAAGGCTTGTAACCTTGTTACAGCTCAGCAAACCTGCGCGTCTTCATCAGCATGCTAGGTTAAATAAAACTTCATAGAATCTCCAGAAGATCTTTAACAGAAATATAGCGCGTGTTGGCGCGCAACAATCAGGTCACACAATGTTGTTCCACTTGCTTACAGCATTTGTCTCAGCATTTGGCTAGTAGTTGTTTTTGCAAAAATGCAGCCAACATACAAAAACCCAACATCATTCACTTATATTCTTCGGTTTCCCACTTAGTTTGTGCCTTGAGATGGTGCCGATTGCTAAATAAACTACTAAGGGTTCTTTAAAACTCAAGTTTAAGACATTGTCAAAATTAGTACTCAAATCAGTTTTACACACTTCCGGGAATCTAAGGTGTTTAAACGGTATTGATTTTATCTAACCGTTACCCAACTTTCACAAAATAGCCTAGATAGTGCAAACAACCTATATACTTTCAAACAATCAATATCAAGCATCAGAACTCAACACTTTTACTTTTCACAAGAAAATTTTTGGTATAGCTCAAGAAATGGGAAAATCAGACAATAACAAAAACAACACGCAAAATCAACTCAAATTAAGTGAACTAACCTAAGGTTTTATTATGCATGCAAACTAAATGACTGAAAGTAAAAGGAAAGCGATAAAGCTTCCTCCCCCACACTTAAATCGAGCATTGTCCCCAATGCAACGACTAAAAAGCGAGGTTGGAAGATAGAACTTGTGAGACCGAGCTTACAAAGCTGTTGCGCTCTCTATCTCTTTATTATCTGAAAAATAGAAATAAACTAAAAAGGAAAACATTAAATTCAAAATTAGCGGGTTGCCTCCCACCAAGCGCTTTGTTTAAAGTCGGTGAGCTCGACTTCAAGGAGGGTGAAATTAGTTTAAATTTTTAGCGGACAGGGCGGATAGGTTAAAGCTTGCAAAAGTAGTGTCACTATCCTTAAGATGGTAATGTTTTAACCGCTGTCCATTGACTGTGAATGTCTCACCTGAGTCACCCTTTATTTCAATCGCCCCATGAGGATATGTCTTGGATATTTTAATGGGGCCGGACCACTTTGAGCGAAGTTTTCCAGGAAAGAGTTTAAGTCTTGAATTAAAAAGAAGTACTAGCTCTCCTACCTTAAACTCTCTCCTAGATAGACGCTTGTCATGCCATTTTTTAGTTCTTTCCTTATAGATTCTAGCATTCTCATAAGCATCTAACCTAAGCTCTTCTAATTCATGGATATTTAAGATCCTTTTCCTACCGGCGGTGGTGTAGTTAAAATTAAGAGATTTGATAGCCCAATAAGCTTTATGTTGTAGTTCCACCGGTAGATGGCATGATTTGCCATAAACAAGCTTGAAAGGTGTGGTCCCAATTGGGGTCTTATAGACTGTCCTATATGCCCATAGCGCCTCATTTAGCTTTAAGGACCAGTCCTTCCTTGAGGTTGCAACTGTTTTTTCTAAGATTTGTTTGATCTCCCTATTGGAGACCTCTACTTGCCCACTTGTTTGCGGGAGATAGGGAGTTGCTACACGGTGTCGGACCCCATATTTAGATAATAGCCTTTCAAAGATCCTAGAGATAAAATGGGAGCCACCATCGCTGATGACAAGTCTCAGCACACCGAACCTAGGGAAAATCTAGTTCTTAAAGAGTCTAATCACTACTTGGGCGTCATTAGTTGGAGAGGCAACAACCTCAATCCATTTGGACACGTAATAAACAGCCAGAAGTATGTATTTGTTCCCAAAAGAAGTTGCAAATGGTCCCATGAAATCTATCCCCCATACATCAAATACTTCCACTTCAAGGATGCCTTGTTGAGGCATTTCATCGCGCCTAGAGATGCCACCAGCGCGTTGGCACTGATCACAACTCTTTCTGGCAGCGTGGACATCTTTCCAAAGAGTGGGCCAAAAGAGGCCTGCTTGTAAGATCTTAGCACAAGTTTTGGAAGTACTTGCATGTCCTCCATATGGCGCAGAATGACAATGAACAATGATGTTTTGCGCTTCATCTTTGGGGACACAACGACGAAAGATTCCATCGGCGCCTCTCTTGAAAAGAAGAGGGTCATCCCAATAGTAATGTTTAAGATCACTGAAGAACTTCTTCTTTTGTTGGTAAGTTAAATCGGGCGGAAGGACTCTCGCTGCTAGGTAGTTGACAATGTCGGCATACCATGGAAAATAGTCTCTTGTGCAGACAGAGTTGACAACTTCGATGTTGTCTTTAATTAAAGGGCACTCGGAGGCGACACTCTCCATAAGGGCTACAAGTCTCTCATATGGGAAGTCATCATTTATAGACACCGTTTCAGGCACCATTCCCTTCATTCTTGACAAGTGGTCAGCAACTGTGTTGTCGATTCCTTTCTTGTCTTGGATCTCTAAGTCAAATTCTTGAAGGAGCAAGATCCATCCCAGGAGCCTTGGTTTGGCATCCTTTTTGTTCACTAGGTACCTAATTGCGGCATGATCTGTATAGACAATGATCTTGGCCCCTATTAGGTAGGAACGAAATTTGTCAACCGCAAAACCTACAGCCAAGAGCTCTTTATCTGTGGTGGCGTAGTTCATCTGTGCAGGGTCTAAGGTCCTACTAGCATAGTAAATAGCATGAAGATTCTTATCTTTCCTTTGACCTAAGACTGCGCCTATAGCATAGTCACTAGCGTCACACATGATTTCGAAGGGTAAGCTCCAATCAGGTGGTTGCATGATGGGTGCGGAAATGAGAGCTGCCTTTAATTGTTTGAATGCCTTAAGGAACTCCTCATCAAAAATGAACTCGGCATCTTTCATTAACAGCCCGGTTAAGGGCTTGGTGATTTTAGAGAAATCCTTAATGAATCGCCGATAGAAACCAGCGTGACCTAGAAAGCTTCGAACTTCTCTAACATATTTTGGAGGTGGTAGATTCTCTATGACTTGTACTTTAGCTCTATCTACCTCAATCCCTTTATCAGACACTATGTGTCCAAGAACGATACCTTGACGAACCATGAAATGGCACTTTTCCCAATTTAGCACAAGATTGACTTTTTCACATCTTTCAAAGTTTGCCCACACACGGAGAAATCATCCATGAAGACCTCCATGATATTGTTGATATAGTCGGCAAAGATTGCTGTCATACATCGCTCGAAAGTCGCAAGGGCATTACATAATCCAAATGGCATTCGCCTATATGCAAATGTACCAAAAGGACAAGTGAAGGTCGTTTTCTCTTGGTCATCGGGATGAATAGGAATTTGAAAGAATCCCGAATAACCATCTAGATAGCAGAAGTAGGAATGATTAGCTAGACGCTCAAGCATTTGATCAATGAAGGGCAAAGGGAAATGATCCTTGCGTGTGGCTTTGTTGAGTTTCCTATAGTCAATGCACATTCTACTACCGGTTACGACTCTTTGTGCAATTGATTTTCCATTCTCATTGGTAACTACAGTCACTCCACCTTTCTTAGGTACGACATGAACGGGACTGACCCATTTACTGTCGGAGATCGGGTATATGATTCCTGCTTCTAGAAGCTTCTCCACTTCTTTCTTTACTACTTCAGTTAGAATAGGGTTTATCCTTCTTTGTGGCTCACGAGAGGTTTTGCAATCCTCTTCGAGAAATATGCGATGCATACAAAGGGAAGGACTTATCCCTTTTAGATCAGAGATACTATATCCTAAAGCAGCTGGATACTTTCTTAGGACATTCAGCAATTTGTCAGTTTCAGGCTGTCCTAAGTCAGCGCACACAATCACTGGGCGCTTGAGATCTGGATTAAGGAATTCATACCTTAGGTTCTCAGGTAGAGGTTTTAGTTCGAGAGAAGATTGATCAGGAGAAGGTGTCGGGCTCGGTGTAATCTCAAAGCATTCATCGAGCTCGTCGTCCTGAACTTCGAGAGTAGGAATTGAAGAAGATGTTAGAATTTCAGAGTAAACAGCTTGATCATTCTCCATTTCTTTTCTGCATTCGTCAATAACGTCTAGTAGATAGCAGGTATCATCTATAGCTGGCGCGCTTAGGAATTGAGTCAAAATGAATTCAACTTTTTCATCGCCCACTTCAAAAGTGAGTTTTCCTTTCTTAACATCAATTATGGCACCGGCTGTAGCTAGGAATGACCTTCCTAAGATGATAGGCGTGTTAGAGTCTTCTTTGATATCCATGACTATGAAATCGATCGGGATAAAGAATTGACCTACACGCACAGGAACGTTTTCTAGAATCCCTAAAGGCATTTTGACAGAACGATCTGCGAATTGGATGGACATTCTAGTAGGTCTCAACTCTCCTAACCTAAGTCGCTCGCATATGGTCATGGGCATCAAACTTATGCTGGAACCTAAATCGCATAGGGCCTTATCAGTGAAAAGCTTTCCAATGACACAGGGTATAGACAAACTTCCTGGATCTTTGAGTTTAGGAGGCATCTTGTTTTGAAGGATGGCACCACACTCGACAGTGAGTGTAACAGTTTCATTATCCTCAATCCTCTTTTTGTTGGTTAGGATCTCTTTGAGAAATTTAGCATATGCGGGCATTTGAGAGATAGCTTCGGTGAATGGGATAGTGATATTTAACTGCTTGAGAAGCTCCACGAATTTCTTGAATTGCCTCATGCTTTTGGTCTTTTCAAACCTTTGAGGGTCAGGGATGGGTGGTTTATAAGGTGGCGGAGGCACATAGGGTTTTTCTTTTTCTATTGCCTCAACGCAATTTCCTTCTTTTTCTTTGGGTGCACTTTCTTTCTCAGCTGGTTCATCTGGCTTTTGCTACATGGCTGGTCTCTCAATCCTAGGGTCAACTGGTTCATCATATTGTGTTCCACTTCGCAGTGTCATAGCGTTCAGATGGGCTTTGGGATTAGGTTGAGGTTGGCCAGGAAATGTGCCCGCAGGAGCAGACATAGATGCTTGTTGTTGGGCCACTTGTGCAATTTGAGTTTCTAACATCTTAGAATGAGTGGTCAAAACATCTACTTTGTTGTTCAATTGCTCAAACATTTTAGTGAGATGCACATTTTCATTTTCAAGTCCCTTGTTGGTTTGCATTTGAGATGCCATGAAGGTTTCAAACATGACATCAAGGCTAGACTTCCTAGGGTTACTAGGATTTGGCGCAGAAGCCTTCGGAAAACCTGGCGGACCAGAGGGTGGTCCTTGTCCAGGTGCATACAATGCATTGTTGTTCTTGTATGAGAGATATGGATTGTTCTTCCAAGCTGAGTTATAGTTGTTAGAATATGGGCCTCCTTGGGCGTAGTTCACTTAATCGGAGGGAGTTCCAGTCAGAAGTTGGCATTCAGCTATTGCATGCCCAGGAGTGCCACATATTTCACAGTTGGATACTGTTGCTGCTATGGTAGCAGCAGGAGCATTGAGTAAGCTATCTAATTTCTGAGTGAGAGCATCAACCTTGGCACCGACGTGGTCAACGCCGCTTATCTCATGCATTCCTCCTCTTGATTGAGGTTTTTCTGCTGGTGTCCTTTCGCTTCCCCACTAGTAGTGATTCTGAGCCATGCTCTCAATGAGTTGATAAGCATCATGGTAGGGCTTGTCCATAAGTGCGCCGCACGCGGCAGCGTCTATGGTCATCCTTGTATTGTACAAGAGACCGTTATAGAAAGTGTGGATAATCAACCACTCCTCTAGGCCATGATGTGGACAGAGCCTCAACATGTCCTTAAATCGCTCCCACGCTTCGTAAAGAGATTCGTTGTCTTTTTGCTTGAATCCATTGATTTGGGCTCTTAGCATAGCAGTTTGCTAGGGGGGAAATACCTAGCCAGAAAGACTTTCTTCAACTCTTCCCACGTAGTGACAGAGTTGGAAGGTAGGGACTGGAGCCAAGCGCGGGCTCGATCTCTTAGAGAGAAGGGGAAAAGACGAAGCCTAATCGCTTCGGGACTGACGCCATTAGCTTTCACTGTATCGGCGTATTGTAAGAAAACAGAGAGGTGGAGATTAGGGTCATCTGTAGGACTACCCAAAAATTGACTTTGCTGAACAACTGAGAGCAGGGAAGGTTTAAGCTCAAAGTTGTTAGCCTCTATCGCAGGGGCAACAATGCTGTTATGTGGTTCAGCATCAGTAGGGGTAGCATAGTATTTCAGAGGGCGGTTTTGTGGACCTATTTCCATCTCTAATTCTTCTTCAGAGTTTTCAGACTCTTCGTATGTTTCGGGAAAGATAATCTAATTTTGGGGAACTATGTATCTTGCCCTAAACTCTTCAATTCGGCGTCTTACACTAAGTAAACGCTCAGGGTTGTCGATTGGGGTTTCTAATTCTTCGCTTTGGGAGCGGGTGTTTGGCATGCAATCGACAAACCAAGAAGGGTAATTTTTTTTTGTTGATTTTTTAGATTTTCTAATTTTTTTTTTTTGATTTTTTTAACTGGAATTTGTAAGTGCACCAGTTCATTCCCTTGTTTTGATAATTGTCAAAACTTTGCATAAGCTAAACTAAGCCTATACCTAATATGCAATAAAATAGCAATATGTATACAAACGCAATTACATCAAGGCTAACCATAAGCACGCTCCCCCTGAGTTGATGCCATAATGCGTTTGATATGTTGATAATCAAGAGTTCTTTCATTAGCTTGTGCAATCCAAATCTCTCCCCCTTTGACAATATCAAAAAGAAGAAGAGATCTCATTAGAAGTATCAAGTATCAAAACAATTTTAACATGGTCATATTGTGCACTTACATTTATCGAAATGCACTTTATGATGAATATCCTAATCAAAATAATTACATACAAAGATATGCCAAAATATTTTAATGACGAATACCAAATATCATGTCAAATATGGAATGTAGAACAACAAACAAAAACCAACGCATGAATATTGTAAAACATCCACATTTTAACAAAATATCATATCCAAATATGGGACGATATAAATCAAACATGCAACTTATGCATAAACTATTCATACATAAAGAAATAATCCATAAAGTCATACAACCAAAATAAGTATTAAAGTCATAGTGCTACAACAAACAAAGAGATGTTTGAAAAAAAATCTTCATGACCCTATACAAATATGTATGTATGAAACACATATATTCACCAAGGTACAAATATTATGAATGTGACCAAAACTATCAAAGCAAAAATTCACATTATTCAATCAAGGTACCAAGACAAAGCATTTACATTTTATGCACAACAATATATTATACTTATAAACAAACATATACTAACAAGGATATGAACTTAATATGTCATTTGTCATGATTTTTGTCAAATCCCCATTTTTACATATGAGTCTCAACAATTTATCAATATCATTGAGCAAAATTTTTGGAAATGGAGGATTAGACAAATATCCTACCAAATTTCATATTAAATTTGGAATCTTTGTATATGAGCAAAGAACCACACAAAAAAAAGTAAAGTAAGGAATAAGGAATAAAGTTGAGATAATAATCTTCCCTTAAGTATCAAGCATTAGGAGGTGATCAAGCTCCACAACTTTCATGAGTATTGAGTTAAATCATTTCTCATCCCTTTACACCTTTTATGTCTTGAACGCCATTGTTGTTGGTGTCTCTCGTCAATGGTTCAAGACGTTATCCTAAAACTTTTAAACACTTGAAAAAGGTCCCCAATCTTCATTGGGTCCTATGTGGTTAGTGCAAGCTTTGTTGGACTTATATATCCATTGCATTATGCCTTTTGGTATCAAAACTTTTCTTGTTTGACACTTTGCAATAGTGTGTCCCTTAGTACAACAATAATAACATATAACATTGAAATGATCCTTGTGACTCAAAATTTTACTTTTGGGATTCAATTTCTTTTTAACAAATTTGTCATTTTTAGAGGGCCTAATCTTAGGCTTGTTAAAACTCCTTGGCATATCCACAAAAGTAACTTTTTGTACAAGGGCTTCGTCTATTTTGGCTTGAAGGGTTTTCACCTCTCCCTGCCAAATACAACAGGCATCACAATCATTCCTAGATGACATATGAGTCTTATCTAATTTAGCTTGAAGGTTTTTCACTTCTCCTTGCCAAATATAACAAGAATCACATTCATGCTTTGATGAATTTTCAAAATTATCTTTTGAATTAACCATGGTAAGTTTTAATGCCTCTAATTCATCTTGTAATGTTTCAATTTGTGACTCTAAGAGAGAAATCACTTTCTTCCTTTCAGCCAATTTCTTAAATGCATTTGTGGCTTCACCATATAGTTTTTCAAAAGCATTTTGAAGTTCATCATATGAGGGATTATCATTATAGATAGAGCTAGAATCACTTACTTGACGTTTGTGATGTTTCTTGCCTTTACTAGGTGAACCAGTCATGAGTACCACACGAGCGCGTTCTTCATCCTCTTCACTTGAGCTCTTGGACCTAGATCCATCTTCGCTTGAACTATCCCAAGCAACATAAGCTCTTTTACCCTTGTGATTTTTCTCGGAGGTCTTTCCCTTTCTTTTGTTATAGAATGGACATTCCGGTTTTAAATGATTGGATTTGCCACATTCATAACACTTTCTACTAGGCTTTCTCTTCTCATTCTCTACATCATCCCTTTGTTGCGGGATTTTTGAGACCTACCCCACTACAGTTTTATTTTTCATTTCCAAAGGAGGGGAAAAATTGAAAACCTTTAAAAGAAAGAGATTCTAGGTACGGGGGTTAGTTGCACTTGAGGAAGGTATTAGCACCTCAAGCGCCCATGGTACTCCATGGTAACCTCTTATATGTTTTTGTGCTTTTTTATATACATGCTTTAAGAATGGAGGGAGAAGTTGTATAGAAGAAAAGAAAGGAAAGTGGGTAAAAGTTAAGAAAATTTTATTTCATAAAGTAAATAAAAGAAAAGAAGTTTAACTATTTTTGTTTGTAAAAAAAGATTTTTTGAGAGGAAAATGTTTTTGTTGTATTGTAGAGGAAATGTTTAAAAGAAAAGAAATGATAAGAAAGTGTAAATTTTGTTATGTAAAAGAAAAGAAGTTAAATGTTTGAAAACGAAAGTGTATTCGTTTCTTTGTGTGTTTGAAAGAAAAGAAGATAAATTGTAGATAGTATACTTGTTAGAGATGATTATAAGGTGAATTTGTGTTTGTCTTATAAAAGGATCGCACGTTTGTTTTGAAAAGGTTTTTTGTTTCAAAAGAGTCTCGTAATTAATTTGAAATTTAACTACGAGTCCTCTCCTTTGGAAATGAATTTTTGGCGTTGTGTGTGATGTGTGAGCTAGGAAAGCAGTAAAAGCAATAAATAAAATCCTACGCTATTACAACCCAATTGAATAATTAATTTACAACCATATCGAATTAGAATGAATAAATAATAATAATAAGCAATAGATAAATAAATAAATAAATAAATAGCAATGCGAAAAATAAACATGACAATGAATATGTACACAAACAGTTAAGAAGAGAAATCATAGCAAGATATTATATTCTACTTAAAGGTGAAGTGTGTGAAAAAAGGTATGGGAGGCAAAGACATGATAATGGAAATTTTTAGAGTCATTCATAGTAACAAACAAATCAAACTAAAACACAAGCAAAAAAGTGATTTTATTTAGCAAAAGAAATTTTTATGTTTTATTTTTATTTTAGAATGAATTTAGACCAAAAAAGGTCCTTCACTATTAATGCTAATGTTAGAGCTCAATGATTTTATAAAGTAAAATATTGTCTCTAACATGCATTTTTTAATGATGCAATGTCCTATCCTAAATGCAATGCATGTATGCATGTAGAAAAATGTAAAATGAAGTTGTAATGTGAAATTGTAGTGTGATGTAAAAATTAGTGTCAATGTAATGTAAAAATGCAAAAATGTATATTGTGATGTAGTAAAAAATGTAATGTTGCAAATGCATGTAAAAATGTGTAGTGAACATGTGATATGAAAAATGTAAAATGATGTAGAAAATTAGGTAAGATGCTATGTGACATGAAAAATGCATAATATGATGTAATGTAAAAAAAAATGTAAAATTTTAAATGCATGTATGCATGAAATTTTCCTAATAAAAACATGTTATATATTTCATAAAAAAATGAAATTAAACAAAGACATAATCATGTTAACTTACTAAACCTTTTTTATTCATAGCACACTTAAGTTTTTTTTTTGCATTTTTTTTGTTGTTTTTATATTTTTTAGTATTCTAACTAAATAAATAAAAAGCAAAGTCATAATAAACAACATTTTTTATTAAATTAAATAGTTAAAGAGAAAAAAGTTTTTTTTGTTTACTCTAGTCAAAGAAAGTCTTTTTTGTTAACTTAAAAAAAATTCAATTTTTGTACTAACATTTTTTTAACGTGGTAATAATTTTTTTTTTTTTTATGTACTAACTTAGAATTTTTTACTAACTTAGACATTTCTGTACTAACATTTAAACTCCATAATTTCATGTAAAAGAAGTTGTTATGACACACATATTTTCCATGGCATATTAAATCATTAAAAACATACTTCTAAAAATTAAAGAGAATAAAATAAAAACAAAGAACACAAAAAAAACAGAACAAAAAAACTCAGATGGGCTTAAAGGCCCAAACTCCCTCACAGTCCCAAGGGGGTGCGCGCACAGCAACACAATAAAGGGGGGCGAACTGGGCTCAGTGCTAAGCCCAATACCATTTTTTAATGAAACAAAAAAAACAAGACAGAACACACAACAACAAAAACGAAAATGGGTCAACCGGACCCGGCCCCAGACCCGATCCGGTGACCCGGTTGGGGGGAGTATATAAGTTTTTTTATTTCCTCTTTTGGCCATTTCTCACTTTTCTTTCTCTCTCTATTCTCTGATTCTCTCTCAATTCTCTCTGCAAAGCTTCAAGAACACACATGAGTGTTCTTCATCTCCGCCCCAAATCCTAGATCCTGGCGCGGCGGCCGGCCAACAAGGTGGCGGCGCCGCCGCCGGAAAGTCACCAAAACTGGAAAGTTTCTACACTAACCCCACCTAAAAAACCTTTCTAAACACAAATCTAAAACCCAAATCTCCTAAAACTCTACCAATCGACTGGATCGGGAGCTTTTATTCTCGGAACCCTAACCTAAAAAGAAACTCAAACCGAAGTGCAAGCAAAGGCTAAAAATGCAAAGTATGTGAGTAACGGAAAAAAAGACATACAGTGCAAAAAAAGCTCCGGCGAACACGTTGCGCGCGGCTAACGGCGGCGGCCGGTAATGTTTACTGCTCCTTCCTCCTCCGATTTGATTCTCTGCTCCTTTATGCTTCCTTTTGTTTCTGTTGTTTTGTTCGGTTTCTGTTTGTATTCGGGTTGAAGACGATTTAAATGAGGGTGGGTTCGATTTTGATTTGTAATGTAACAGATTTTTTTGGTGTTTTTAGTTGTAAAAATAAATGAATAATGGTGGGGAAGAAACGGTTTTGGTATGAAGGCTAGGGTTTGTGAGATTTTTTTTTGAACTTGATGTTTTGTTGTTTCTTTGTTTTTTGAGATTCTGTTTTCTTTGTTTTTCTCCATCCACCAATTCTATTTTTTCTTCTCCTTTTTTTCTCTGTGTGATTCGTTCTGTTATATGGTGAGACATTAGGGTTTTGGGAATTGTAAAAGCAAAGGGCAGAATGGCTTTGTGGTAATCAGAGGTTGGTTTGAAAAAATGTGTTGAAAGGGGAAAAGTGACAAAAAATGTCATTTGTTATTGGTATTGATTTTTTTTCTTCAGAAATTGGCTGAAATGTCCCTTTCAATTTTGGTGTTTTGTTCTGCTGTGTTGTTTTTGTTATTGACAGAAAAAAGAAAAAGGAGAAAGAAAAAGGAAATAGAAAAACTAATTTTTTTTTGGATTTTTTGGCCAATGATGATAATAATAAAATAAAAATAATAGATTATAATAATAATAGTAATAATAATAAAAATAATAATAAGAGTAGAAAAAGAGGATAAATAAATAAATAAGTAGAGGAGAAAAAAAACTCTTTTTTTTTAGATTTTTTTGATAATAATGATGATGATAAAAATATTAATAATAATGATAAAAGATAAGAGAAAAAGATGATATATAGGCGGACATAAAAATACGACGACACAAAAAGTGATTAAAATGAACATAAACAACATGAGAGATGCGATGATATATTTTTTGATATTTTATAACGAAAAAACAAGACAATGGATTTTAGGTCCAAAATTGGGGTACAACAGCTGCCCTTATTTAAGTTTCTTCACCCGGAGAGATGAAGATTAAAATCTTCGTCTAGACGGGATTGAAGAGACTTAAATATAAAACGTGCACCATTTTTGGACCTAAAATCCTCAAACAATGTTTATGATGCAAATGTGAATGTATGAGATGCAGATGATGAATTTTTTGAATGTCTGTATGAATGCTGTAAAAGACAGACAAAGGAAGAAGACATAGTCAGGACTCCACAGGGGAAGAACATAACATGGTCCGACTGGGAAAAAAACAAGATGTGCCCCAAGTCCATTGGAAGAACGAACTCCACCGGGGAACAGAGTAAAATACTGGGGAAAATATTACTCATTATCATATGGATGATAGTAATGTGAAAAGAACATTGTCTACCGTCTTACAAAGAGACAGATTGCAGATAAAAGACAACGTTTATAGAGAATAAGAGAATTGTCCATCGTCTGACAAGGACGGATTGCAGATAAAAGACAATTTCTACAAGAAAAACAGGAACATTGTCCACCGCCTTGCAAAGTGACGGCTTGCAGATAAAAGACAACGTTTACTGAGAACAAGAGCATCGTCCACCGCCTTACGAAGAGACAGCTTGCAGATAAAAGACGAACTCTATAAAGAATAAGAATATTGTCCACCGCCTTGCAAAGAGACGGATTGCATAAAGAAGACAAATTCCACATTACCTACCATCATACAAATGACAGCGAGTCAAGGTAAATTAAAGAGAGACATGGTATTATCTGCTATCCAATGAAGTGATAGCGTGTCAAGATAAGGGAACCAAATATTACTTACTATCATGCAAACGATAGTGTGTCAAAGTAATATGAAAAGACGAAACATTACCTACTGTCCAACAAAATGACAGCAAGTCAAGATAATGAAACCAAAGAATTATCTTCTACCATGTGAACGGCAGTGTGCCAAGACAATCCGAAAAGATAGGCATCGTCTACTATCCAACCAAGTGATAGCAAGTCAAGACAATGCAACGCTATTACTTACTATCACGCAACGATAGTGTGTCAAAGTAATATGAAAAGATGAAACATTACCTATTGTCCAACAAAGTGACAACAAGTCAAGATAATGAAACAAGGAATTATCTCCTACCATATGAACGGAAGTGTGCCAAGACAATCCGAAGAGATAGACATCATCTACTATCCAATAAAGCGATAGCAAGTCAAGACAATGACTAAATATTACTTACTATCATGCAACGATAGTGTGTCAAAGTAATATGAAAAGATGAAACATTACCTATTGTCCAACAAAGTGACAACAAGTCAAGATAATGACTAAATATTACTTACTATCATGCAACGATAGCGTGCGAAGGTAACATGAAAAGATGAAACATTATCTACTGTCCAACAAAATGACAGCAAGTCAAGATAATGAAACAGGGAATTACCTCCTACCATGTAAACGATAGTGTGCCAAGGCAATCCGAAGAGATAGACATCATCTACTATCCAATAAAGTGATAGCAAGTTGAGACGATGACCAAATATTACCTACTATCATGCAAACGATAGCGTGCGAAGGTAACATGACTCTACTTAGTACTTCAAAAGTGACTCAAGTAGGCTGATTTGTAGAAGTGTATGTATTTGTAGAGAGAAAAGACTTGTATGATATTTTGTGTAAAGGATTGATAGGATTCATTGGGGATAAAACCACCTGAGAAATTGTAAAGTGTATCTGGTAAAACACAAGCTTCTTGTAAGGATAGCTTGTCACTGTTGCTTTGAATTGGTGTCCAATCCGGGAACAAACCGGAGGGGAAACATTGAAACAAGACTTTGTATTCAGTTGATGAATAAGTTCAACTGAGATTTTCCTTTTGTTATAGGAAAAACTGAAACAACCATCATCCACAAGAGAAGAGTCTAGTGGGGAATTTTGAAACAAGAGAGATGTACACTTATCTGCCTAAGCTGACACTCTAATTGGAAAGAACAACATGTCCATCCCGACTCTATTTTGTAGACATAGACAAGACAAAAGAGATAGAAATCTGTAAAATGACGTAATAATGTATGAATGATGTAAATGTTTATGTTATATGTAAATGCTATGTTTGAATATATGAAAGTATGTATGAATGCTTGTATGTTATGAATGTATGTGTATATGTATGTATGTGAAACATCTTTTGACGGACAGACAAAGTGACCAAACCGGAAACACAAGCCAACGTCGCATCACTGCTCAGGATATCTCGATAAAGTGTAGATGTTATTGTAGATGAAGCAAGCGAACTCTTCTTGGGAAGGAACAAATTCTCTGGGGAAACGACCGTTTTATCCGAACGATCTGTACATAAACTTAATTGTACTAAAGACAAAAAATTGTCAATCTTCATTGGGGAGGTACACTTTTCTTGACATGATTGTTAACATTCTCTTAGAGAAAACATGTTTACTGTTGATGAACAACTTGAGAGAACACAGACGACTTGCCCCTTGCTCTGGATCCTTGCTTAAGTCTAAGGGTCCTTGAAAGAATCGCTCGAAAAGCGTGACTGGCTGACCTTTTACATCTAGTGTACCTTTTCAGGAATATATGATCTTGACAAAGTATGCCCCAAGTCTTTGAATCCTTGAAGGGTATGCCCCTGATTAACTGATGTTTGTAGAGTAACCAAATTCTGAACCATTTTCAACCTTGATAAGAAGCATATTCAGCCTGTTTGCCCCCTGATTGGCAGAATTCATATGTAACTTTCCCCTAGCTAGGAGCGTCTCAAGTCAGCTTTACCTTTGATCAAACCATAGCTCAAATTTCTTTGATGTCAAGTATTAATTTGCAAGTAAAATTATTCCTTTTGAAAAGTATTTTGGATAAAATGTACATGTAAGTTTTTTGAAATTGAATGTTTTTTGTGGTGGAAGAACATATGGTATGTACAAAGATAATTTGTGATTACTCAACAAACAGGATGAGTCAGCTTAACAATAAATTTGCCGAATATGCTTTCACAGTGAACCTAGTTTCAATTAGGTCTTTTGTATGTTATAACGTGGCTTGGCTCACGGTTTTCAAAAAAAGGATTGTCAGGCTCAAAATTTTATTTGGTCCCACCCAATCTTCTTGATCTCCTTCATTCCTAAATTCAATTAATTCAACTGATGCCCTCAGTCGACAAGAGAATTGTTGACAATGATGTTTGAGGTTGACACTTTGGTAGAAGCTTTACTGATGTTCTTTTTGTTGAATAGACTTTGATGAGATTTCTTGAAGTGACAGTCACTTTGTGTTTAGGAAGTTGTTCCTATTTTTTGAATCACTCTTTATTTGTATGGACTAGTTCTTTTCGAACTTTGAATTTGTGGTCCATCACGGTGCCCCTCTTTTTTTTTATGGGCTCTTTTTTTGAATGTTTTTTTTGTAAATACTCTTTTTTGAACAACTCTTGTAAGATTTTGGTGTATGAATATTGTGACTGCCATATGAACTGTTATGAGTTTCATCTCTTGACAGCTTCCTTTGCCTGAGGAAAGCATTGTGATTAAACCTCTAATTTGGTATGACCAGATGAATTAATTCTCTTGTATCAGGATGCATCATCAAATTAATTGAAATACTACCCTGCCCCAGGTTATGATTAAGGGTTTAGAAAAAAGTAGAAAGAAACACCGACTTCAGGCTCAAAGGGGCTGATTACGGATTATCTCCTTATATCTCCACGGTTTGGGAAGAGAAACAATGCCTTACATCGTCAACTAGGTTTTTCACCGTTGAAAGCATATATCAGCAAAAATTAGTTATTTATATTCATCATCCTTGCTCCAAGTTTGTAAGTAATAAATCAATAGAAAAGAGTGAATATAAATGAATTAATTCAAAAACATGCATGTTTATTATATTGAAAGTACTTAACAAGAGACATAATGTTAAAAGCAAACAAATGCTTGACAAGAAAGAAATAAAAAACCCAGCGATCATAGGGATGAGCTTCCTTGTATCATTAACTTCAACTGGATAAGAGAGAGTAGTAGCACCATCAACAACCAAGATGCAACAAATCACTCCATGTAGAGCAGAGTTGGGTCTATATCCTCGAAAGAAAATTTGTTATCTTCGATCAACCTTTGAACTTCACCCTTCAAAGTCAAACAATATTCAATACTGTGGCCAGGTGCCCCTTGATGAAAAGCACAAGACAAATCGGGTTTATACCACCATGGTAATTTTGCAGGTACCTTAGGTGGTATCCTAGTCTGAATCAGATTCCTCTCAAGCAAAATAGGAAGTAGGTTTGCATACAACATAGGGATCGGTTCAAACTTAGGCTTTCTTTTTGGAGTAGTATCAGTAGCAGGAGTTATAACAGCAACATGTTGTTGTTTGTTCTTCTTTAGCTTCCCATTAACCACCATACTCACTTCTTGTTGTTTCTTTGTATCAAAGCCCAACCCAAACTCTCTTGCACTTCTGGAAGAAGCAGTCTCTCTTGTCAAACGTCCTTCTCGGAGAGCTTCCTCAATGCGCACACCTATGTCTACCATGTCGGCAAAATCACGAAGCGCACTGGAAACTATTTTGTCATAGTAGAATGCATCAAGAGTTTTCAAGAAAATTTTAGCCATCTCCTTTTCCTCAAGAGGTGGGCTAATCTGAGCTGCAACCCCTCTCCATCTATGGGCATATTCCTTGAAAGATTCCTTGTTTTTCTGAGTCATGGCTCGAAGTTGATCTCTATCCGGTGCCAAATCAGCATTGTACTTGTACTGCTGCACAAACGCTTGACATAAATCAAAAAAGGACTTGATCTTCGAACCACCTAAGCTCATGTACCACTTGAGAGCTGCACCAGTCAAACTGTCTTGGAAGCAGTGGATAAGCAATTCATCATCTTTTGTCAGAGCATACATCTTCCTAGTATACATCACAAGATGCATCTGAGGGCAAGAATTCCTCTTATACTTTTCAAACTCGGGCACTTTAAACTTCGGCGGAAACTTGACATTCGGCACTAGACAGAGCTCATGCGCACTCTTTCCAAACAAGTCTTTTCCACGGAGAGTACGAATTTCACGTTGTATCTCATCAAATTGATTCTGAATTTCTTCATTGTGACCAAAAGATACCACGCTTTCAGCTGGATTAGCATGGCAAACAGGTTTTGTCTCGAACTGCCTTACATTCATAGTGAGAGGTGCAACAGTCATCTCAGGAGACGGAATAGACACTACCATTTGAGGAACATAAGTCATCCCAAGAGGTGGAACAGATGCCATCACCTGCGGAGCAGTAGTGACATAGAACTGAGTGTTGAAATCATTAAGTTGAGAATTCTCGCCAAAATTGGCGGGCATACCCCACGGGTACCGTGTAGTTGCAGTGAGTGTTGGCATGCTAGCATAGGACAACGGAGCTGAGATTGAGATGATTTCTGGGACAGAGACATTCAAACCCTGTGTTGGAGGAGGGGGAGCCCTCACCGCAGTCAAAGATTCAAACAAGGCCGTCAATTGGGCTACATTAGCTTGAAGAGAAGTGACTTGTTCTTGTAGTTGTTGGTTCTCTTGCTCAAGACCTTCCATCCTTCTTTTTTTGAGTTTGCACAAGTGTTGTAGATGCAAGTTGACTTTAGACGAGAGCGTCAGACCACTGAGAGGAAGACACGAAGCTTAGACTCTTTGTAGAAGAAGACCATGAATGCAAAATGATGCATGTAAGGAAAATTTTGATTTGATTTTTTTTTTTTTCAAAGGACTTTAGGATATGAATTGTAAAGGACCTTATTTGTTTTTTTTGTTAATGATGAAAAGAAATTTTTTCGAAACATTGTTCTTTTTTTTGAGAGTCCATGATGATTGTGAAGTTTATAAAGAAAATCCTCAAAGTCCTTTGAAAACTAATGGAAGGAAATTTTCATGGATGCATGAGATGTGATGATGTAACAAGCACAAACATAAGCAAACATGGTTGGTTGAGATGTCACAATGTTGGAGTCGAAGGTAAACCACCCACAAGGAATGAACTGTTGGTTTTTCTTTTTGTACCTGTATCACGGGTTCTAAAAGGTCTCAAAGTCTACAACCTTCCTTCTTGAATACCAATGTCCACAACTGAACTCGTGGCCAAATGAAATATCCAAGGGAAGATCTCGTTTGAGTGTAGTATCGCGGAACAACTTTAACCAAAATTCACTCTCGGTTAAGCCATCGCACTACGTTCTAAGAGGCCAAGATGGGTTAAAGGTGACTAAAAAGGTCCCACAGTATCCTCATAATCATAATAATCTTTCTACGCAACTTAACTCGCGTCGAAGAGAATACTACAACATGACTCATCAACTGTGGCGTGATTATATCACATGCGAGTATGTGCAAAACTAAACTTTCGCCCATCCCACTATGATTATACCACATTCTATGGTTCACTCAAGCTCGGGTCAAGCTTGTCTCAACTCAAGAACCCCCACAAGGTGTATAGCAAGCATGTAAACAAGTAAGGCACATAAAAACATATAAGTTAGGTTCAACCCTCTTAAGGAGAGAATCCCCAGTGAAGTCGCCATTTTTCTGTTGCGGGATTTTTGAGACCTACCCCACTACAGTTTTATTTTTCATTTCCAAAGGAGGGGAATAATTGAAAACCTTTAAAAGAAAGAGATTCTAGGTACGGGGGTTAGTTGCACTTGAGGAAGGTATTAGCACCTCAAGCGCCCATGGTACTCCATGGTAACCTCTTATATGTTTTTGTGCTTTTTTATATACATGCTTTAAGAATGGAGGGAGAAGTTGTATAGAAGAAAAGAAAGGAAAGTGGGTAAAAGTTAAGAAAATTTTATTTCATAAAGTAAATAAAAGAAAAGAAGTTTAACTATTTTTGTTTGTAAAAAAAGATTTTTTGAGAGGAAAATGTTTTTGTTGTATTGTAGAGGAAATGTTTAAAAGAAAAGAAATGATAAGAAAGTGTAAATTTTGTTATGTAAAAGAAAAGAAGTTAAATGTTTGAAAACGAAAGTGTATTCGTTTCTTTGTGTGTTTGAAAGAAAAGAAGATAAATTGTAGATAGTATACTTGTTAGAGATGATTATAAGGTGAATTTGTGTTTGTCTTATAAAAGGATCGCACGTTTGTTTTGAAAAGGTTTTTTGTTTCAAAAAAGTCTCGTAATTAATTTGAAATTTAACTACGAGTCCTCTCCTTTGGAAATGAATTTTTGGCGTTGTGTGTGATGTGTGAGCTAGGAAAGCAGTAAAAGCAATAAATAAAATCCTACGCTATTACAACCCAATTGAATAATTAATTTACAACCATATCGAATTAGAATGAATAAATAATAATAATAAGCAATAGATAAATAAATAAATAGCAATGCGAAAAATAAACATGACAATGAATATGTACACAAACAGTTAAGAAGAGAAATCATAGCAAGATATTATATTCTACTTAAAGGTGAAGTGTGTGAAAAAAGGTATGGGAGGCAAAGACAAGATAATGGAAATTTTTAGAGTCATTCATAGTAACAAACAAATCAAACTAAAACACAAGCAAAAAAGTGATTTTATTTAGCAAAAGAAATTTTTATGTTTTATTTTTATTTTAGAATGAATTTAGACCAAAAAAGGTCCTTCACTATTAATGCTAATGTTAGAGCTCAATGATTTTATAAAGTAAAATATTGTCTCTAACATGCATTTTTTAATGATGCAATGTCCTATCCTAAATGCAATGCATGTATGCATGTAGAAAAATGTAAAATGAAGTTGTAATGTGAAATTGTAGTGTGATGTAAAAATTAGTGTCAATGTAATGTAAAAATGCAAAAATGTATATTGTGATGTAGTAAAAAATGTAATGTTGCAAATGCATGTAAAAATGTGTAGTGAACATGTGATATGAAAAATGTAAAATGATGTAGAAAATTAGGTAAGATGCTATGTGACATGAAAAATGCATAATATGATGTAATGTAAAAAAAAATGTAAAATTTTAAATGCATGTATGCATGAAATTTTCCTAATAAAAACATGTTATATATTTCATAAAAAAATGAAATTAAACAAAGACATAATCATGTTAACTTACTAAACCTTTTTTATTCATAGCACACTTAAGTTTTTTTTTTGCATTTTTTTTGTTGTTTTTATATTTTTTAGTATTCTAACTAAATAAATAAAAAGCAAAGTCATAATAAACAACATTTTTTATTAAATTAAATAGTTAAAGAGAAAAAAGTTTTTTTTGTTTACTCTAGTCAAAGAAAGTCTTTTTTGTTAACTTAAAAAAAATTCAATTTTTGTACTAACATTTTTTTAACGTGGTAATAATTATTTTTTTTTTATGTACTAACTTAGAATTTTTTACTAACTTAGACATTTCTGTACTAACATTTAAACTCCATAATTTCATGTAAAAGAAGTTGTTATGACACACATATTTTCCATGGCATATTAAATCATTAAAAACATACTTCTAAAAATTAAAGAGAATAAAATAAAAACAAAGAACACAAAAAAAACAGAACAAAACAACTCAGATGGGCTTAAAGGCCCAAACTCCCTCACAGTCCCAAGGGGGTGCGCGCACAGCAACACAATAAAGGGGGGCGAACTGGGCTCAGTGCTAAGCCCAATACCATTTTTTAATGAAACAAAAAAAACAAGACAGAACACACAACAACAAAAACGAAAATGGGTCAACCGGACCCGGCCCCAGACCCGATCCGGTGACCCGGTTGGGGGGAGTATATAAGTTTTTTTATTTCCTCTTTTGGCCATTTCTCACTTTTCTTTCTCTCTCTATTCTCTGATTCTCTCTGCAAAGCTTCAAGAACACACATGAGTGTTCTTCATCTCCGCCCCAAATCCTAGATCCCGGCGCGGCGGCCGGCCAACAAGGTGGCGGCGCCGCCGCCGGAAAGTCACCAAAACTGGAAAGTTTCTACACTAACCCCACCTAAAAAACCTTTCTAAACACAAATCTAAAACCCAAATCTCCTAAAACTCTACCAATCGACCGGATCGGGAGCTTTTATTCTCGGAACCCTAACCTAAAAAGAAACTCAAACCGAAGTGCAAGCAAAGGCTAAAAATGCAAAGTATGTGAGTAACGAAAAAAAAGACATACAGTGCAAAAAAAGCTCCGGCGGACACGTTGCGCGCGGCTAACGGCGGCGGCCGGTGGTGTTTACTGCTCCTTCCTCCTCCGATTTGATTCTCTGCTCCTTTATGCTTCCTTTTGTTTCTGTTGTTTTGTTCGGTTTCTGTTTGTATTCGGGTTGAAGACGATTTAAATGAGGGTGGGTTCGATTTTGATTTGTAATGTAACAGATTTTTTTGGTGTTTTTAGTTGTAAAAATAAATGAATAATGGTGGGGAAGAAACGGTTTTGGTATGAAGGCTAGGGTTTGTGAGATTTTTTTTTGAACTTGATGTTTTGTTGTTTCTTTGTTTTTTGAGATTCTGTTTTCTTTGTATTTCTCCATCCACCAATTCTATTTTTTCTTCTCCTTTTTTTCTCTGTGTGATTCGTTCTGTTATATGGTTAGACATTAGGGTTTTGGGAATTGTAGAAGCAAAGGGCAGAATGGCTTTGTGGTAATCAGAGGTTGGTTTGAAAAAATGTGTTGAAAGGGGAAAAGTGACAAAAAATGTCATTTGTTATTGGTATTGATTTTTTTTCTTCAGAAATTGGCTGAAATGTCCCTTTCAATTTTGGTGTTTTGTTCTGCTGTGTTTTTTTTGTTATTGACAGAAAAAAGAAAAAGGAGAAAGAAAAAGGAAATAGAAAAACTAATTTTTTTTTGGATTTTTTGGCCAATGATGATAATAATAAAATAAAAATAATAGATTATAATAATAATAGTAATAATAATAAAAATAATAATAAGAGTAGAAAAAGAGGATAAATAAATAAATAAGTAGAGGAGAAAAAAAACTCTTTTTTTTTAGATTTTTTTGATAATAATGATGATGATAAAAATATTAATAATAATGATAAAAGATAAGAGAAAAAGATGATATATAGGCGGACATAAAAATACGACGACACAAAAAGTGATTAAAATGAACATAAACAACATGAGAGATGCGATGATATATTTTTTGATATTTTATAACGAAAAAACAAGACAATGGATTTTAGGTCCAAAATTGGGGTACAACACCCTTGATTGCTTTCGTGACTTGGGATCATTTTCCTTTGAAAACTTTATACCATGTGCCTTTGCATACTTGTAAAATCTTCGAACAAATAATTCCATTTCATGGTCTTCCCACTCTTCACACTGAAGCTTCTTTCCTCTTGCTCTTTACCTTTGGACTTGGAACTTGAAGTATTTAGAGCATTGGACTTCTTTTCCTTCTTTATTTTTTGTCCGCTTGTTTTTCCTTTTTCCCACTTTTCTCTTTCTTTTCCAACACACTTAGAACATGTTCATGTTCCTTTAGTTTACCAAATAAAATCGTGAGGCTTAGTTGAGTAAGATCATTCGCTTCTTGTATCGCGGTGACCTTTGGTTGCCAAGACCTAGTTAAACACCTCAAAAAAATTTTAGTAGCATCTTGATTTGTGATTGGTCTACCAAGACCTTGTAACTTGTTGATAATTTTCACAAATCGTTGTTGCATACTTTCAATGGTTTCACATCAATCATATGAAACAATTCAAACTCTTGGTTTAATGTGTTTATCTTAGATAACTTGACTTCATTGGTACCCTCAAAGTGGGTAACCAATGTGTCCCACATATCCTTAGCCGTTGTACAATGCGAAACATGATAGAATTGCTCAATCCCTAAGGATGAGATTAAAATGTTTTGAGCTTTCGCATCGTAATTGACCTTTTTATTGTCAACCGTCTATTGTGCCATAGGCGTATTAGTGACGACACCATTGTTATTGGTCGTGGTTGGAACAAAGCGACCGTTTTCAATGGCATCCAACACATCACCATCAAAAGAATGATGTGTATGCGCATAATACTTTTCCAATAATCGAAATGGTCTCCATTGAATATAGGAGCCCTATTGTAAGCCCCTTTGGGTGCAAACGTCATGTCTTCTAATAATAGGCACAAATTACTCGATTTAATCGTTTAAAATCAAACCAGGCTCTTGATGCCACTTGTTAGACTATATGGCGATCACTTAGAGGTGGGTGAATAAGTGACTCTTTCTATACAACGAGTTTTTAAAAAATATTTTCAAGTACGCGGAAGGCTACCGGATTGATAGTCTACTTTGCACCCTTCGATCAAAGGAAATGTAGTATAAGCCTTTGAGCAATTAACGATAAATTGAACTAGGTTATGTTTTGCAATCAAATTACTAACACAAACAAAATCAACAAGTTTCAATTATCACGTTACACGATCACAATTCAAGTTTCAATTCAATTGAATTATGATGAACACTAACGATCACCAAATTCAATTGATCCAATTAATCAATAATACGAAAAGTAAATAGTGTAAGGATAGAAAGACGCAAACAAATGATTAGGGAGTTCCTGCAACTTTCGGTGTTTTTGTTGTTGGTATTGTTATTTGACATTCACACTTTAGCCGGCAACCACGTATGAGTAGAATGATCGTGTCATGTGTCTTACTTGTGCTATGCAATTCACTATTCTTTTTATGCTTGAGGACAAGCAAAAGTTCAAGTGTGGGGGAATTTGATGACACGAAATCAGATAGTATTTTTAGCTTATTTTACATGAACTTTAGTTGCATTTTCATATGTTTTTATTTCTTTTATCTCTTTTTATGCCGGTATTTGTTTCATTTTCAGTTTTGTTGAATAAAATAGGTCGGAGAAGAGAATTGAGCAAAAAGCACTCAAAATGAAGCAAAAAGGGGGGTGCAAAGCACAAATTCACACAGCCCACACAAAGCCCAGCAGAAAAGGGGCATTTGCCCCACGGGAGGTCATGGCGCCCGCCATGAAGTCTGTGGCACCTGCCACAGATTCAGAAACAAAAAAATTCCACTTTTTTTTGTTTCTGTCACATGTGATCTAAATTGCAAACTGCTGATCCTACTTTTTGGTTCTCATCATGTGGCTCCTATTAATTCTCCTAAAAATTAGCATCCTAATCCGGTACTGAGAGCTATCGACTAGGAAACGGAGGGAGCTTGTCACATTAGAATTTTTCCTATAAATAGAAAGCAGAATTCTCTGCTCGCTCTCTCTCTTTTTCTTATGCTTTGTACATAGTTTTGGGCAGTTTAATTTCTAGCTTTTAATTCAGAATTCTGTACCGGTTAATTTCAAGCAGTTTAATTCGAGTATTAAGTTAAGTTTCTTTTCCAGGTTTTTACGCATTTAGTTTCCTGTTTATTTATTATGTTTAATTTAATTTTCTGTTTTAATTTATTTATTTGTTTTTCCATGTCCGGCTAAATTCCTTGATATCGGTATGTAATCTAAATTCACCGTAGGGGATTTAGTGATAATTCGGCGCGCCACATATTGAACTATTTTTCTGATTCAAGTTTCTAATTTTAAAACTCCTAAGCTTTTGAACGAAAGTAAAATAAAGCGATTAAGGTTAAAATCAATAGAGCGAGAGTTTGAGGTTTTAACTAGATAGTAGAAACTTGATATTAATTTTTGAACGAGCGAGAGCCACGTTAGAATTAATTTTTGAGCTATTGGACCTAGATCCATCTTCAGTTGAACTATCCCAAGCAACATTAGCTCCTTTACTCTTGTGATTTTTCTCGGAGGACTTTCCCTTTCTTTTGTTATAGAATGGACATTCCGGTTTGAAATGGCCGGATTTGCCACATTCATAACACTTTCTACTAGGCTTGCTCTTCTTAATCTCTATATCATCCTTTGATTGCTTTCGTGACTTGGGACCATTTTCCTTCGAAAACTTTATACCATGTTCCTTTGCATACTTGTAAAATCTTCGAACAAACATTTCCATTTCATGGTCTTCCCACTCTTTATCACTTAAGCTACTTTCCATTTGCTCAACCTTTTTGGACTTGGATGTGGAGGCCTTTAGAGCAATGGACCTCTTATCCTTTTTCTTTTTCCTTTTCGTTGTGTTTTTCCTTTTTCCCACTTTTCTCATGCTTTTCTAGCAAGTTAAGCACTTGTTCATGTTCCGTTAGCTTACCAAATAAGATTGAGAGACTAAGAGTAGTAAGATCATTCGCTTTTTTGATTGCGGTGACCTTTGGTTGCCATGACCTATTAAGACATCTGAAAATCTTGTTAGTAGCATCTTGATTAGAAATTGGCTTACCAAGATCATGTAACTTGTTTGTAATCTTTACAAACCTTTGTTGCATATTCGCGATGGTTTCACCATCTTGCATATGAAACATTTCGAACTCTTGTGTCAAAGTGTTTATTTTGGAAATTTTTACCTCGTTAGTTCCCTCAAAATGGTTAACTAACGTATCCCACATTTCCTTGGCCATCAAACAATGCGACACATGGTAAAATTGATCAATCCCAAGGGATGATATAAGTATGTTTTGTGCCTTAGCATCGTAATTGACATTTTACTTATCATCGTCAGTCCATTGTGCCATTGGCTTGTTGGTGACAATGCCATTTTGATCGGTGTTTGTCGGAACAAACAGAGCGTTCTCAATGGCATTCCCCACTTCACCATCAAAAGAATTGATGTGAATACGCATACTACTTTTCCAATAATCAAAGTGATCGCCATTGAATATAGGTGCCCTATTATAAGCCCCTTTAGGTGCAAAAGCCATGTTTTCTAATAATTGGCACAAATTCACCGAATTTTGTGAACAAAATTGAACCGGGATCGTGATACCACTTGTTAGACTACTTGGCTAACCACTTAGAAGTGTAAGTGCACCAGTTCATTCCCTTGTTTTAATAATTTTCAAAACACATGAAAATAGAGTGGAACATATTTTGGCAACATTAAAAATGACTTGACAGCGAAAAACTATTTTTAATCTTTGAAAAATTGATTTTCAGGTTCTTTGTATCGATACGTAATTACTTGTATCGATACAAATGGCTTGAAACTACTTCAGACTGATTTTGAGCATTTTGTATCGATACATACTTCGTTTGTATTGATACATAAACTGGTATTCAGGGGCAGAGAGTCACTTGTGTATTGAATCATGCTTGCATGAATCGATACACACCTAATTCTCTCAAAACACCAGAGAAAGCATTGTGTATCGAATCATGCTTGCATGCTTCGATACATATCAGTCAGGTTTTCAAGAAACTGATATATGTATCGATACATACTCGTGTTTGTATCGATACATAGGTCAAAATTTCAAATTTGAACGCTGGTCAAGGTGTTTGTATCGATACATACCATCATATGTATCTATACAAGTCTGTTTTGTTTTGCCTAAATTTGCTCAATTCTATTTTCTCTATAAATAGCAATATGAGTTTTTGTTGTAAGTGTGAGAATCCATCTGAAAAATACATTTGATCAAAATTGAAGAGAGATTTTGGATCAAAGACTTATTCAACACAAGTTCTTCATCTTCTATCAAATCACTTCCAATTTGAGATTGAGTATGGGATCAATCAAGGGTTCGTAGTTGATTCGGTGGATAACGTTCGGTGCAATTCGCGGTGAATCAAAATTGCGATTGGGTTGAGTTGTGTTGGAGGTTTGGATTTTCATCAAGGGATTCAAGATTGTGGGATATCTTGAAGGTTCAACATCGAGGAAGCGAGGTAATCAGCTGGACGTTCGGAAAGAAAGGTTTTCGGTTCGAAGACGGCGCAAGATTGGGACGTTGGAATCAGAGGTTGAAGCTTCGCGAGGTGTTGAGATTACATAGCTCAATTTGCATTAGATTCAATTGGGTTATTCGAGTCTTTGTAAATTGTGCACTTTCAAAGCGTTTTTTTAATAAATTGCTCAAATCGTCCTTTTGACGATTTGGGGGGAGACGTACCCGGCCGACCGCGAGGACGACACGAAAGCTGCGGGAACTCCCTAATCATCTGTTTGCGTCTTTCTATCCTCACACTCCTTACTTTTCGCATTATTGATTAATTGGATCAATTGAATTAGGTGATCGAAAGTGTTCATCGTAATTCAATTGAATTGAAACTTGAATTGTGATTGTGTAACGTGATAATTGAAACTTGTTGATTTTGTTTGTGTTAGAAATTTGATTACAAAACATAACCTAAATTCAGTTTATCGTTAATTGCTCCAAGGCTTATACTACCTTTCCTTTGATTGAAGGGTGCAAAGTAGACTATCGATCCGGTAGCCTTCCGCGTACTAGAAAGACTCACTTATTCACCCCCCCTCTAGGTGATCGCCATATAGTCTAACAAGAAGGGGGGTTGAATAAGTGGCCTTTTAAACAATGAACGTTTTTCAAAATATGTTCAAAGGTGTGCGTGCGGAAGTCCACCGGATCGGTAGTCTATTGCACCTTTGATCAAAGGAAAGGTAGTATAAGTCGTGAACTATCGATGATAACAAAATTAGGAATGATCGTGTAAACAATTTACCGAATTAGTCAATTGAACACAAATTAAGCAAGTTACACGAATTCAATTGCCAATCCAATTTACAATCAAGATTATAATCAATTGAATTTTAGTGTACACGTACGAATACGAAAATTCAATTGAATCGAAAATTAAAGCAAATACGTAAAGTAAAAGATTAAGAAAGAAAGACACAAACGATTGATTAGGGAGTTCCCAACGGCTTTCACGTCGTCCTCGCTTCGGGCCGGGTACGTCTCCCCCCAAGTAATCAAACGAATTACTTGAGCGTATATAGATTTCAAAACAATTTTAACTAGTGCACAGTTTACAAGACTCGAATAAACCTATATTCAATCTACCGTAAACTATGTGTAACCTCAACGACGAATGAAGCTTCTCCCTCTGATTCCAACGATCCTATCCGTACGTAACCTTGCACCGATCGTCCAGCTGAGTACCTCGCTCGTTTGTCGTTGATTCTTCAAGATATCGCACAACCTTGAATCACCGAGAAAACCCAAAACTTCGTAACAAATCAACGCGGTCACGAACTCTGATTCACCGCGAGTCGTAACGAACGTTATCGACCAAACGTGCAAAACTATCCGAATGATCCCATACTCACTCTTCAACGATTTTGCAATTTGATGGAAGATGATGATCTTGTAACGAATATCTCTTCGATCCAAATTAATCACCAATTTGGCATACAAAGAGTTCTTCAAAAGCTATCTCACTTTTCAACAGGGTTTCTCTCTTTTTACATCAACAAGGCACATTGCTATTTATAGAGAAAATAGGATTGAACAATTTTAGGCAAAACAGAACAGACATGTATCGATACAAATGATGGTTTGTATCGATACAAACCTTTTGACCAGCGTTCAAATTTGAAATATTTGACATATGTATCGATACAAACACGAATATGTATCGATACATACATTAGTTTCTTGAAAACCTGACTGATATGTATCGAAGCTTGCAAGCATGATTCGATACATAATGCATTCTCTGGTTTTCAGAGAGAGTTAGGTGTGTATCGATACATGCAAGCATGATTCGATACACAAGTGACTCTCTACCCCTGAACACCAGTTTATGTATCGATACTGAAATTCCTGGCACGCTATGCAAAGTGTCGAACACGATGTGCTAAACACTTTGGCAGAAGTAACACGCAAATAGCACAAAGTAAATACAGGCAACAAATAAAACAACACAGTGTTTGTTGACCCAGTTCGGCGCACAACAGCCCTAGTCTGGGGGATACCAATCCAGGAAGGAATATCACTATAATAGCCCTAGTTCAAAGTTACCAGCAAATGCCCCGTTTACAACTTATCACCTAGGCACTATCAATGACTCTTCAACCTAGGAACTCCTAGATCAGAGACTCCATCTCACTTCCTTTCAGTTTGAAGACTTCCACGCAAACAACCTCTAGTTCACTGATCTTCTCACTGGCACAACCTTACAGACAACAAGGATTTAATTCACACAGAAACAAACACGTTTTAGGAGACACACTCCTATGAAAACATCACACTCGTACGTACAGGCTTGAGTGTTACAACTAACAATACCTACTCCGTACTTCACAGCTTAGGAGAGGAACACAATCAATACAACACGAGAGTACACGTCCTAAACTTGCACCAATGAGATACAAGAAAGGCTCACAAATAAACACACGCAAAAACCTAGAATGCTTGGACTCTAGAGACTAAAACGGCGTGAACAACTCTCTCAGAATAATTAGGTTTACCACTTCCTTTAAGTAGCTAGTAGACGTTCTTGAGTAGTAAGCAACTTGGGCTTCACATGTTGATCCAACCCTAATTTCTTCATAATAAATGTGAGAGATTCTCTACAGAAATATGCTTCAAGGGGATTCTTGATAAAAATATATTTGTCCATAATCTGAAGCATTAAAGCGCCATGCAGATACATGAGAGAGAAATGGATATTCCATAAATAGAAAACGCGCGCGCCTGCAGACCAGTATGTTGCAAGTGTCAAAGCACTTTGTCCAACATCCTGTCACAATGGTTTATCAACCAAAAATGCAGCCAATACCAAAGACTCAACAAACTCCCCCTTTGGCAAATTTTTGGCTAAAACAACTTAGGACCATCCAGGGATCACATAGATAGATATTCCAGTTAAAATCATATTCTTCAACAAAAGGCATTTTCTCAAGATAAAAACAAACATACGTATAAAGAGCAGATGTAGTCATTCTTCAAACTCAGTAGAAATAGTTGATATAGGTCTTCTACCTTCTACACACATCAGAGAAACATGCAATAGCGGAATAGAGAATAACTACTTCGCCTTAAATCATCAGAAGCATAAACATTGTAAGTATGTCGAATAGAGTGCTTCAACACATTAGTAACACATCCCCCCCTACAGGCATGCATAAGGTGTTGGAACATCATGTCCAACATCTCCCCTTGCATAACATAAATCAGCTCCCCCTAAACACATGCATATATCATAGAGCACACATAGCTACACTACAACATACTCCATCTAAACTACACTATAATCAGATCAGTGCAGATAAACCAGTCTTCAGAGTAGACGGATCAAAATCAGAACATCACCAAATTACTCCCCTTTTTGCCACAAATTTGACAAATTAGTGAATCACAGAGTCAGCATTATCAGGAACTTAGTACAGACCAGAGGAAATAATAGAATCTATGCCCATGAATAAGAATTACAAATCAGAATAGGGCAAGTACACATAATAGCAATAAATCATTAAAAAGAAGTGTTGGAATCAGTCACTTCCACCTCTTCTGTATCACCAGCAGTCTCATCATCCTCAGTTGTATCACCATCAACAGTAACACCAACATCAGCTAACCTTTCTTCCTCTTGTTTAGCCACAAATATTAATCTTCATATGAGAAATTGTGATAGGCATATACCAGAGTAGCATAATCATCCAAAGAACACAAGAAGGGGAAACAAAAAGGAAACATGCTTATGAACCTGTTGTGCAATTTCACATTGCACCATAGAACACTTGAGACAATATCATAGCATCTCCATTTATCAGTATACTCAGATAATCACAACTGCACAATCCAACACAATTCATTCCTACCCCATGTAATATGCTGCACCATCAGCAAGCACATCATACAACTAACATCATAACAAGTAACAACTAACAAGATGATGTAGTAACTACTGCTACTCCCCTTTTTAGATATAAGTATTGCCAAACATAGCATGTCATACAAGAACATCTCAGAAGTAAGAGGCTAGCAGATTCGCATAGCTAAGGACCAGAAAATATCATACCATTGAGAAGAGCATGGACAATGCATAAAGTACAGAGTTATGATTGTACATAGTCAGTGATATGCACCTCTACCTAGAGTGTCAGCCTCCTTTCAGTCTTAGAACTTTGCGTTCTATAATAGTAGAAGAAATTCTTGTTGCTTTTTCCAAGCCAAAGTTTCACCATATAGCACTCTTTCTAGACCAAGTCTTCTAGCATACACATGCTTCCACTAGGCAGCACTGCCAATGAAATGGAATGACACATTGTCTATTAGCACATTAGGAACATTTGGTGAAATAAATCTCCCACCAACTCTTCGTTTAGAAGACATGATGCTTGGAGCATCCTTTTCCACATCTTCATCAGTTACGGCAGCAACAGGAATATTTGGAACAAATTTGAAATAAAAATAACCAACCATTGATAGTGGCGTATTTGTATGGTGGTTAAGTCCATGACTTCCTTGATCAGTGTGCAGTAATTGATAATAAGGGACAATAATAACTGTTGCACACCACACTCCTCTTGACTGTAATTGCTATAATGCCTCATAGAGACAAATTCCTAATTTGCCTCTTAACTTCTCAAATTGTACAGCATCAAGAGCCTTAGTGAAAATATCTGCAACTTGCTCCTTTGTGCCCACACACTCCAGAGTCACAACTTTGTTTTCAACAGTATCTCTAATAAAGTGGTGACGAATGTCAATATGTTTGGTCTTGCTATGCTGAACAGGATTCTTTGAAATATCTATGGCACTCATGTTGTCACAGTAAAGTGTTAAGACATCTTGTTCAACATCATATTCTTTCAGCATTTCCTTCATCCAAATAAGTTGTGAGCAGCTACTCCCAGCAGCTATATACTCTGCTTCAGCTGTAGATAATACCACACAATTCTGCTTTTTACTAAACCAAGAAATTAGATTTTTGCCAAGAAGGAAACATCCACCTTAGGTACTTTTCCTATCATCTGCACTCCCAGCCCAATCAGCATCACAGTATCCATATAGGGTAGAGTCTTCACAGTAAAAATACATTATCCCATAGTCACTAGTCCCATTTACATATTTTAGAATTCTCTTCACTTGGGTCAAATGACTTACCTCAGGATCTGCCTGATATCTAGCACAAACTCCAATAGCATAAGTCATGTCAGGTCTATTAGCAGTCAAGTACAAGAGGCTTCCAATCATACTTCTATAAAGACTTTGATCAACACTTACTCCATTTTCATCCTTGGTGAACTTTAGATAAGTAGGGGTTGGTGTTCTCTTGTGTGTAGCATTTTCCATACCAATACCAGTTTTGCCAACCTTAGAGCCACCAAAAGGTTTTTGAATCATCACATCATCTTCTGAAGACATATCATCAACAATATTTTCTGAAGCATCTTTATCTTTCTCTTCATTAGCAATCACTTGGTCAACATGTGTTTCAGCATTTTCTTCCAAGTTAGTTACAGGCTGATTTGGTGCCAAGGATGTCGCAGCATCCAGCACAACATTCTCTTTAGGAGCAATATTCGCCAAGGAATTTAAAACACTTTCAGCAACCTGGGTGTTCAACACATCTTAATCAGCAACTTCATTAACAGGAGAATTAGGTAGAGTTGCCGACAATTTTTCATTACTGGAATGCTCATTTGGTTCATCTTTTTGTTCAACATCTTCACCAACAGAAGTACCTTGGTCTGGATCATCATTCTTCTTCAAAGGTGAATCGCTTACAACTAGATTTATAGACTTCATCCCAACTTGAGTTATTGAGTTGTAGATTCTGCATGCTCTACTGTTTGTAGAGTATTCAAGAAAGATTCCCTCACTAGAGCAAAAATCATTAAACTTGGAGTTCTCAAACTCTTTTCCATGGTCACTTCTTATTCTCACAAGATTACTTCCTTTCTCTCTTTGAATCTGAATACATAGTTCCTTGAAAACATCAAAAGCATCTGACTTTTCTCTAATAAAATCCGCCCATGTGTATCTAGAATAGTCATCTACAACCACAACAACATACCTTTTGCCTCCCAAACTTTCAACCTGCATGGGTTCCATGAGGTCCATATGAAGTAGTTCAAGAACTTTGGAAGTTGTCTGGTGCTCCAACATTGGATGCGACACTCTGACTTGCTTGCCAATCTAGCACTCACCACATACATTGCCTTCAATAATCTTCAAGTTGGGTAAACCTCTAATAGCTTCAGCTGACATTGCTCTCTTCATCCCTATAAGATTCAGATGACCCAACTTCTGGTGCCACAATTGTACTTCATCTTCTATGGTGATAAGACAGGTTGCTTTATGGGTTTCTTCTTGAGACATCCATAGATAGCAGTTGTCTTTAGATCTAGTTCCTTTCATTAACTGTTGTCCTTCCTCATTATGAACAAGACACTTAGACTTGGTGAAGTTAACTTTCAGACCTTGATCACATAGTTGGCTTATACTGATTAAATTTGCTGCGAGTCCTTTAACCAAAAGCACATTCTCCAGATTAGGTACTCCATGATTGATCAAGTCCTATTATTTGACCTTTAGTACCATCTCCAAAAGTCACAAACCCAGTCTCATGAGGTTTCACATTTGTAAGATATTTCTCTACACCAGTCATGTGTCTAGAGCACCCACTATCAAAGTACCAATCTTCACTGGAGGAAGCTCTAAAGGATGTGTAAGCAATCATTCCAACAGCTTTTGTTTTAGGCCTCCATTCCTTCTTTGTAGTTCCAATGTCATGTACCACATTTTCCTTTAAATGTTGATCAGGATATCCATGCAATCTGTAGCAAAAAGATCTAATGTGTCCTCGTCTTCCACAGTGATGACACACCCACCTACGATATCTCCTCTGATTCTTGAGTCTTTGATGAACTTGAGGTCTTGGATCAAGGACAAATTTTGGAACAGGATAAACTTTAGAGTGTTGAGTATGATGCTTCAACATCATCTTTCCAGTGTAGGGATCAAACTCTTCTTCAGCAGAGATAAACTTGGTTTTAGGATTATGTTGATACTGATTTTGATTTGAGTAGTCATATCCAATAGCCTTTGCCTTGCCACTAGACACATTCTCTAGAATTTCTTCAAGAATGTTTGTTCCTGGATTTAGTTGACTCACACGCTTTCTTAATTCATCCATTTGATTATTGACATGAGTGACTTCATCCTGGCCCTTTGAGATCTTCTCAACTTGTTCATTCACTTCATCCTGGAGCTTGTTAATAGTTTTTTTCTACTTCTCAAGAATTCTACATGTTTCATTGTACCTAGTAAATAATTCTTTGTAAGTGCACACAAGTTCATCATAAGATACATCACCATCTTCATTTGAGTCATATTCTGTTTTACAAATTCCTGTGAAGGCAGTTGCATGTCTGGCTGATTCATTCTCTTCCTCTGAATCTTCCTCTATTAAACCTTTCTTTTGTCTTTTCTGATAGGTTCCACATTCTGACCTTGTGTGTCCATATCCTTCGCACTCATGACATTGAGCGCCCTTGCTTTGACTGTTCTTTTCTTCCAGGTTAGTTTTCTTCAAACTATTTGGTTGCTTGTTGATGTCGAATCTGATGCTTTGCCCATCCTGTCGATTCCTATGATCATCTCTTTTCAGCACTTTGTTGAACTGTCTTTCAAGCATGGCAATAGCATCTACTATGCTTTCTTCACCTTCATCCTCACTTTGATCATTACCATCATCAGTGTGTGAAACAAATGCAATGCTCTTGTTCTTTTTGTCACCTCTTTCATTTAGGACAGTTTCAAAAGTTTGGAGAGATCCAACCAGCTCATCCATTTTCATAGTGGAGATGTCATGCACTTCCTCAATAGCTGTAACCTTCATATTAAACCTCTTGGGAAGAGATCTAAGAAGTTTTCTTGATAGTTTCTCATTAGTAATCTTCTCACCTAGAGCTTCAAACGAGTTTGCAATATCTAAAAGACTTAGGTGGAAGTCTTGAATGCTTTCTTCTTCTTTCATTTTCAGGGACTCAAATTTGGATGTAAGATGTTGAATCTTTGACAGCTTCACTTTAGTAGACCCTTCATAGCAAGTTTTCAAAATTTCCCATGCTTCCTTGGCTGACACACAATTTTTGATAAGCTTGAACACATTAGCATCTACTCCATTGAATAGGGCATAAATGGCCTTGTTATTGTATTGAGCTGCAACTTCCTCTTCAGTAGTCCATTCCAGTTCAGGTTTTAAAACCCCCGTTGAGGTACCTTCCTTATTGGTAAGAGTAGGTTGACTCCATCCAGTCAGTACAGCCTTCCATACCTTGCTATCAATAGATTTCAAAAATGCGGTCATTTTTTATTTCCAAGTATCATAGTTGCTAGCTCCATTGAGCAAAGGTGGTCTGTTCATGTATCCTCCATCCTTATCCATGATGCCAGAGATTTCAGGTCCTGAATCTCACCCTAGAAACAGGCAGGGTGCCTGCTCTGATGCCAATTGAAATTCCTGGCACGCTATGCAAAGTGTCGAACACGATGTGCTAAACACTTTGGCAGAAGTAACACGCAAATAGCACAAAGTAAATACAGGCAACAAATAAAACAACACAGTGTTTGTTGACCCAGTTCGGCGCACAACAACCCTAGTCTGGGGGATACCAATCCAGGAAGGAATATCACTATAATAGCCCTAGTTCAAAGTTACCAGCAAACACCCCGTTTACAACTTATCACCTAGGCACTATCAATGACTCTTCAACCTAGGAACTCCTAGATCAGAGACTCCATCTCACTTCCTCTCAGTTTGAAGACTTCCACGCAAACAACCTCTAGTTCACTGATCTTCTCACTGGCACAACCATACAGACAGTGTTGCGGGATTTTTAAGACATACCCCACTACAGTTTTATTTTTCATTTCCAAAGGAGGGGAAAAATTGAAAACCTTTTAAATTGAGATTCTAAGGTACGGGGGTTAGTTGCACTTGAGGAAGGTATTAGCACCCCAAGCGCCCATGGTACTCCATGGTAACCTCTTATATGTTTTTGTGCTTTTTTATATACATGCTTTAAGAATGGAGGGAGAAGTTGTATAGAAGAAAGAAAAGAAAGTGGACAAAAAATAAGGAAATTTTATATCATAAAGTAAATAAAAGAAAAGAAGTGTAAATATTTTTTGTATGTAAAAAAAAATTTTTGATAGAAGTGTAATTGTTGAGAGAGAGAGAGAGATTGTAAGAAAAGTATAAATATTGTTGTGTAAAAAAGAAAAGAAGTTAAATGTTTGAAAACGAAAGTGTATTCGTTTCTTTTGTGTGTTTGAAAAAAGGTATTGTAAAGAAAAACAAATTGTAAGTAATATCATATTAAAGATGATTGTAAGGTGAGCTTGCATTTGTTTTGTAAAAGGATCGCATGTTTGTTTTGAAAAAGGTTTTTTGTTTCGATAAAAGTCTCGTAATCAATTTAAAATCAATTACGAGTCCTCTCCCTTGAAAATGAATTTTTGGCGTTGTGTGTGATGTGTGAACTAGAAAGCAATAAAAGCGATAAATAAAATCCTACGCTATTACAACCCAATTGAATAATTAATATTTACAACCATTTCGAATTTGAATAAATAATAATAACAATAAGCAATAAATAGATAAAAGGGCGATGCATATAAAATATAAAAATGCAAGTGCGGAAAATAAATAAGATGATGAATATGCACATAGGACGAGAAAAGGAAAACATCGCAAAATAACATCCTAATTAAAAGTGGAGTGTGTGAAAGAAATGTGTCGGAGGCAAAGACATGGTAATACATTTTTGGAGGCCACTCACAACAACAAATAATTCTATATACATTTTTGGAGGCCACTCACAACAACATTTTTGGAGGCAAAGACATGGTAATTCCATATACAAGCAAAAACATTTTATTTAGCAAAAAGAAAAGTTTTTATTTTTATGAAGAGAATGAATTTAGGCCAAAAGGCCCTTAACTATTAATGCTAATGTTAGAGCTCAATGATTTTTATTAATTAAAATATTGTCTCTAACATGCATTTTTAAAATGATGCAATGTCCTAACCTAAATGCAAATGCATGTATGTATGTAAAAATGTGTAGTGAAACATGTGATATGAAATTGTAATGTGATGTAGAAAGTTGTGTAACATGTCATGTAAAATGTGATGTAATGTGTAGTGTGAAGTTTAATGTGAAAAATGTAGCATGTAAATGTAGAATATGATATGATGTAAAACGGATGATCATAAAAATGCATGATGCAAGTGTCCATGAACATAAATATGTATGTATGCAATTATATGACGAACTAATTATAAAACAAGTAGTAACAAACATGTGCAAAAACAAAACGTATCAATGAGAATTTAGAAAATTAAAATTTAAACCTTAAAAGAGATGTTTAAATATTAGTGTAAGATTTAGACTGAATAAGCTTAAATAAGCTATTGTTCCAAATAATCACTTACTGAATAAAAGCTATCACTAACAAAATAAAAAAAAACAACTAATGATAAAAATAAAATTTAAATTTAAATCTCGAAAGAGATCCTTAAATATTAGTGTAAAATTTGGACTCAATAAGCTTAAATAAGCTATTGTCCCAAATAAACACTTATTGAATATGCTAAAAAAAAAAAAAAATTAAGTTGTAGTGGTATAACAGTAAAATGGGGTGTAAACTAGCAAATCAGGAAAGAAATCAAAAAGATTCAGGCCCATAGGCCCAGTCAACACAGCATAAAGAAGTCAAAGTTCTTGCTGATCCAGTGCAGCATAAATAACGTGAGCGCGCCCGCGCAGGTAACATCAACACCGTCAGATTTCATTTAAATGAAATCGGACGGTTCCGTTTTAAAGCTCAAATCAGACGTCCCAGATTCAATCACAGCACAGATCAGACGCGCGTGATTAAATCTGGGAAAACATGTATCTATAGTGACAGCAAGACAAGTTTTAGTGACGAATTTCATAGGATTCATACATATAGTGACAGTGTTCATACTTTTAGTGACGAAATTCATAGATGCATACTTCTAGTGACGGATCTGGGTTTCTTTAGTGACAGTGTTCTTCATTTTCAAAAATCAAAATCATAGAAAAAACTCAAAACTAACTCAAATCTTGTGAAACAAAAACTTAATCTACTTGTTTTTTCGCATAGATCATGAATATGAGCCCAGATTTCACGTTGGAGGGCTCTAAATCAACAAACGAAAATATAAGAACATGAAAGTACAAAAGTGGTTTGAAGCTTCAAAGTTTAAACAACATAAAACTCAAAAGAACACCAAATCAAGCAAACAAATACTCTATTTCATAGTATTTTTCATATAGATCATGAATATGCAATTATTTTTCCTATAGAACAACACATCTCGAAAAAACAAAAGCGTAAAGTATGAGGGTCAAAATGTGAAAATGAGTTTTGATGCAAACTGGACGAAATTAGTTTGAGGAAAAGCTTTAACACATCAATATAAGATCACAGCAACAAGAATCATGCAAAATGATGGTCTATGGAGGTCAAAATGGTTACCTCAAGTTTGCTCAAAAAGTGGTTCAAGTTTCATGCTTTGTGGCTTGATTTCTTTGCGATTCCATGTTGCTCCCTTCTACTGAGATGTACCGGACGCCATTTGAACCAATGAAACCGAGTTTCAACCAAGCATGAGTGAGATGAAAATCTCAAAATATCTCCATGATGTGATTTCGGGTTTGAGTTTTTTGTTGGTGTTTTGATGTGGTTTTGTGGTGACTTATGGTGTAAATCTTGCTCTAAACTTGTTTTAATATTATAGGAATGATTAGAAGTTGATTTGAAGAAATTTTATGAGTTTTCGATGAATTTATGAAGTTGGAAAAAATGAGTTTTGAGGGAGCACGAAAATGATGTTTATGATGGTGTTTGTTGGTGTTTGAATGATTATAGTTGTGTTTGTATTTGAATTTGTGTTGATGATGGTGTTTGATTGATTAGAAATGGTGAAGGATGTATTTGTGAAGTTTATGTTTTATTTTTGGATTGAAGGATGAAGAAAAAATGAAATGAAGGTGAAGATGAGTTTATGAATTTTAGATCCGCCTCCCCCCTTCTCTTGTCTGAATTTTTTTGTTATACGGTTAGAGATTAGGGTTGTGTTGATAAAAGAAGAAAAGGGACATTGAACTTTTTGATGAGAAAACTTGTTGTAAAATTGTATCAAAAAAAGAGAAAGAGACAAGTTTGTTGTTGGGTTAATGTACTATTATGCAGAAAAAAGCTGTGAGATGCCTTGAATCCTTAAGTGGTAAATGATAAAAGGTAGAAAAAAAGGATGAGTCATAGAAAATATTTACTATTTACTTACTATTATATTTTTTTGAATTTTGTATAATAAAATAAAATAAATAAAAAGCAAAATAAATATTTTTGGCATTTTTGAAATAGAATGTAAATAATAATAAGAAATAATAAAATTAAATAGAATGCATTGAAAATAAGATAAAATGTAAATATTTTTTTGATATTTTTTAGAATATGCGATAATAAAATAGAAAATGAACGTAAAATAGAAAAAAAAGGCTATTTTTTGATATTTTTAGACTTTTACGCTAATTTAGTAACTATTTAAAATAAAATAAACTAAAAGAGCAAAATAGTTGAAAACGATGTACATTGTGAAAAAAATAATGAAAATATAAAGATAAAATGCATGAAAAAGAGAAAATTAAAACACATATATTTTTGTATATTTTATATATCTAACAATGCAACATTGGATTTTAGGTCCAAAATTGGGGTGCAACAGCTGCCCCTATTTAAGTTTCTTCAATCGGAGAAATGAAGATTAAAATCTTTATTTAGATAGGATTGAAGAGACTTAAATACAAAACGTGCACCATTTTTTGACCTAAAATCTTTCAACAATGCTTATGATGCAAATATGAATACATGAAATGCAGATGATCAGTTTTTTTTTTGAATTTTTGTATGAACGTTGTAAAAGACAGACAAAGGAACAAAATATAGTTAGGACTCCACAGGGGAAGAATATAACATGGCCGGATTGGGGAAAAACAAGATGTGCCCCAAGTCCATTGGAAGAACGAACTCTACTGGGGAACAGAGTAAAACACTGGGAAAAATATTACTTACTATCATGTATGTATTTATAGAAAAAGAGATTTGTGTGATTTTTTGTTCTAATGTTTATGGAAAGTATTCACTGGGGATAAAACCACCTGAGGAACTGTAAAGTGTGTCTGGTGAAATACAAGCTTCTTGTATGGAAAACTTGTCACTTGTTTGATAAGACTGCCACTTGTAAAATTAGATACAAGCTTCTCGAACGACGAGACTGCCACTTGTGAAATTGGATACAAGCTTCTCGAACGACGAGACTGCCACTTGTGAAATTGGATACAAGCTTCTCGAACGACGAGACTGCCACTAGCAAAATTGGATACAAGCTTCTCGAATGACGAGACTGCCACTTGTAAAATTGGATACAAGCTTCTCGAACGACGAGACTGCCACTTGTAAAATTGGATACAAGCTTCTCGAATGACGAGACTGCCACTTGTTGAATTGGATACAAGCTTCTCGAACGACGAGACTGCCACTTGTAAAATCGGATACAAGCTTCTCGAACGACGAGACTGCCACTTGTGAAATTGCATACAAGCTTCTCGAATGACGAGACTGCCACTTGTGAAATTGGATACAAGCTTCTCGAATGACGAGACTGCCACTTGTGAGATTGGATACAAGCTTCTCGATTGACGAGATTGCCACTTGTAAAATTGGATACAAGCTTCTCGAACGACGAGACTGCCACTTGTGAACATGACCGATGACATACAAGCTTCTCAGATGACGAGATTGCCACTTGTAATAATGACTGATGACATACAAGCTTCTCAGATGACGAGATTGCCACTTGTAATAATGTGTACAAGCTCCTCGAACGACGAGACTGCCACTTGTTGAATTGGATACAAGCTTCTCGAACGACGAGATTGCCACTTGTTGAAAGGGTACAAACTTCTCAGATGACGAGATTGCCACTTGTTGTTTTGAATTGATGTCCAATCCGGGAAAAAACCGGAGGGAAACTATAAAACAAGACTTTATGTCAAATTGAAGAATAAATTCAACTGGAAATTTTCCTTTTGTTGTAGGAAAAACTGAAACAACCATCTTCCACAAGAGAGGAGTCTAGTGGGGATTTTTTGAAACAAGAGGTGTACACTTATCTGCCTAAGCTGACACTCTAATTGGGGAGAACAACATGCCCATCCCGACTCTATTTTTGTAGACACGGACATAACGAAAGAGATAGACATCTGTATATGATGTAGTAATGTATGAATGATGTAAATGTTGATGGCACATATAAATGCTATGTTTGAATATATGAAAGTATGTATGAATGTTTGTATGTTATGAATGTATGTGTATATGTATGTATGTGAAACATTTTTTGATGGACAGACAAAGTGACCAAACCGGAAACACAAGCCAACGTCGCATCACTGCTCAGGATATCTCGACAAAGTGTAGATGTTATTGTAGATAAAACAAGAGAACTCTTCTTGGGAAGGATCAACTTCTCTGGGGAAATGACTGTTTTATCCAAAACGATCTGTATATTAAAACTTGATTGTACTCAAGACAAAAAAATTTCAATCTTCATTGGGAATGTACCCTTTTCTGGGATGACTGTTGACATTCTCCTAGAGAAAACATGTTTGTTGTTGATGAACATCCGAGGAGATGGGACGACTTGCCCCTTGCTCTGGATCCTTGCTTCAGTCTAAAGATCCTTGAAAGAATCGCTCGAAGAGCGTGACTGGTTGACCTTTTACATCATAGTGTACCTTTTCAGGAATATATGATCTTAACACAGTATGCCCCAAGTGCTTGAAACCTTGAAAGGTAGGATGTTCAACTTGTTTGCCCCTGATTGGCAGAATTGATATGTAACTGGCCCCTAGTTAGGAGCGTCTCAAGTAAGCTTTGCCTTTGATCAGACCATGGCTCAAATTTCTTTGATGTCAAGTATTAATTTGCAAATAAAATTATTTCTTTTGAAAAGTATTTTTTGATAAAATGTACATGTAAGTTTTTGAAAATGAATATTTTTGTGGTGAAACACATATGGTGTGTATAAATGATAATTTGTGATTACTCAACAAACAGGATGAGTCAGCTTAACAAAAAAATTGCCGAATATGCTTTCACAATGAACCTAGTTTCAATTAGGTCTTTTGTATGTTATAACGTGGCTGGGCTCACGGTTTTCAAAAAAAGATTGTTAGGCTCAAAATTTTATTTGGTCCCACCCGTTCTTCTTGATGTTCTTCAATCCTAAGTTCAATTAATTCAACTGATGCACTCAGTCAACAAGAGGATCTTTTTAGCAATGATTTTTGAGGTTGACACTTTGGTCGAAGCTTTATTGACATCATTTTTGTTGAACAGACTTTGATGAGATCTCGAAGTGACAGTCACTTTTTGTTTGGAAATTGTTCCTATTTTTGAAATCACTCTTTTTTAAATGGACTAGTTCTATTCGAACTTTGAATTTGTGGTCCATCAGGATGCCCCTCTCTTCTTTTTTTTATGGGCTCTCTCCTTTTTGAACTCTTTTTTTTTATTTCTCTCTTTTTTGTAATCACTCTGTTTTTTGTATAACCTTCGTAAGATGAAGATTGTGACTATCGTATGAATTGTTGCGAGTCTCATCTCTTGACAGCTTCTCTTGTCTGAGGAAAGCATTGTGATTAAACCTCTAATTTGGTATGACCAGATGAATTGATTCTCTTGTATCAGGATGCATCATCAAATTAATTGAAATACTACCCTACCCCTGGTTATGATTAAGGGTTCAGAAAAAAGAAAGAAACACCGACTTCAGACTCAAAGGGGCTGATTACGGATTATCTCCTTATATCTCCACTGTTTGGGAAGAGAAACAATGCCTTACATTGTCAACTAGGTTTTTCACCATTGAAAAGCATATATCAGCAAAAATTAGTTATTTATTTTCATCATCCTCGCTCCAAGTTTGTAAGTAATAAAGCAAGAGAAGAGAGTGAATACGAATGGATGAATTCAAAAAACATGCATGTTTATTATATTAAAAGTACTTGACAAAAGACATAATGTTAAAAGCAAACAAATGCTTGACAAGAAAGAAATAAAAGCCTAGTGATCATGGGGATGAGCTTCCTTGTATCACGGACTTCAACAATATGCCCAATGGTATCAAACCATTTTACGTGCCACAAAGCTAGCAGCTCCTTCAAGATCTTCTTCAACATCCACATCTGCAGTGGGATAGATAAAACTAGCACTCTTGACAACATCCTCGAAAGGCTTGGTGATGACTTTAGACAAGAGCGTCAGACCACTGAGAGGAAGGCACGAAGCTTAGACTCTTTTTTTCTTTTTGAAGACCATGAATGCACAATGATGCATGAGAAAGAAAGTTTTGTTTTGATTTTCAAAGGACTTTAGGATATGAATCATGAATGACCTCAATTTCTTTTGTTTGTAAATGATCAAAGAATTTTCAAAGCAACCTTCTTCTTTTATTTCACTTTTTTCAAGGTCCATGATGATTGTGAAGTCTATAAAAAAAATCCTCTAAGTCCTTTGAAATCAAGGGAAAGAGATTTTTCATGGATGAATGGATGAATGAATGTATGGATGCAACAATCACAAACATAAGCAAACATGGTTGGTTAAGATATCATGATGTTGGAGTCGAAAGGTGAACCCCCCACAAGGTATGAACTATTGGTTTTCTTCTTTTCGTAACACGGGTTATACAAAGTTCACAACGTCATCAACTTTCCTATAGAATACCATGTGCGCATAACTACTCATGGCCCAATGAAATATCCAAAGAAAAGTCTCGTTTGAGCGTAGCATCGCGGAACAACTAAAATCAAAACTACTTATGACTTTAGCCATCGCGCTACATTCTAATGGCCAAGATGGGTTAAATGTAACTAAAAGGTCCCCGAGCTTCTCGGGATCTATAAAAATGGTGTCGCCAACACCACTACTAGTGCCGACTAACCCCACTTGAGCGTGGCCATATCACATGTGTATATGCAGAACTACTCCAAACACAACACTATGATTCCACCACATGTCTATCTTATGTGTTCACTCAAGCAGGTGTATTTTGCTTGTCTCGCCACTCAGGAATCCCCACAAGGGATATATTAAGCATGTAAACAAGTAAAGCACATAAAACCATATAAGTTAGGTTCAACCCTCTTAAGGAGAGGTATCCCCAGTGAAGTCGCCATTTTTCTGTTGCGGGATTTTTGAGACATACCCCACTACAGTTTTATTTTTCATTTCCAAAGGAGGGAAAAAATTGAAAACCTTTTAAATTGAGATTCTAAGGTACGGGGGTTAGTTGCACTTGAGGAAGGTATTAGCACCCCAAGCGCCCATGGTACTCCATGGTAACCTCTTATATGTTTTTGTGCTTTTTTATATACATGCTTTAAGAATGGAGGGAGAAGTTGTATAGAAGAAAGAAAAGAAAGTGGACAAAAAATAAGGAAATTTTATATCATAAAGTAAATAAAAGAAAAGAAGTGTAAATATTTTTTGTATGTAAAAAACGATTTTTGAGAGAAGTGTAATTGTTGAGAGAGAGAGAGAGATTGTAAGAAAAGTATAAATATTGTTGTGTAAAAAAGAAAAGAAGTTAAATGTTTGAAAACGAAAGTGTATTCGTTTCTTTTGTGTGTTTGAAAAAAGGTATTGTAAAGAAAAACAAATTGTAAGTAATATCATATTAAAGATGATTGTAAGGTGAGCTTGCGTTTGTTTTGTAAAAGGATCGCATGTTTGTTTTGAAAAAGGTTTTTTGTTTCGATAAAAGTCTCGTAATCAATTTAAAATCAATTACGAGTCCTCTCCCTTGAAAATGAATTTTTGGCGTTGTGTGTGATGTGTGAACTAGAAAGCAATAAAAGCGATAAATAAAATCCTACGCTATTACAACCCAATTGAATAATTAATATTTACAACCATATCGAATTTGAATAAATAATAATAACAATAAGCAATAAATAGATAAAAGGGCGATGCATATAAAATATAAAAATGCAAGTGCGGAAAATAAATAAGATGATGAATATGCACATAGGAGGAGAAAAGGAAAACATCGCAAAATAACATCCTAATTAAAAGTGGAGTGTGTGAAAGAAATGTGTCGGAGGCAAAGACATGGTAATACATTTTTGGAGGCCACTCACAACAACAAATAATTCTATATACATTTTTGGAGGCCACTCACAACAACATTTTTGGAGGCAAAGACATGGTAATTCCATATACAAGCAAAAACATTTTATTTAGCAAAAAGAAAAGTTTTTATTTTTTTGAAGAGAATGAATTTAGGCCAAAAGGCCCTTAACTATTAATGCTAATGTTAGAGCTCAATGATTTTTATTAATTAAAATATTGTCTCTAACATGCATTTTTAAAATGATGCAATGTCCTAACCTAAATGCAAATGCATGTATGTATGTAAAAATGTGTAGTGAAACATGTGATATGAAATTGTAATGTGATGTAGAAAGTTGTGTAACATGTCATGTAAAATGTGATGTAATGTGTAGTGTGAAGTTTAATGTGAAAAATGTAGCATGTAAATGTAGAATATGATATGATGTAAAACGGATGATCATAAAAATGCATGATGCAAGTGTCCATGAACATAAATATGTATGTATGCAATTATATGACGAACTAATTATAAAACAAGTAGTAACAAACATGTGCAAAAACAAAACGTATCAATGAGAATTTAGAAAATTAAAATTTAAACCTTAAAAGAGATGTTTAAATATTAGTGTAAGATTTAGACTGAATAAGCTTAAATAAGCTATTGTTCCAAATAATCACTTATTGAATAAAAGCTATCACTAACAAAATAAAAAAAAACAACTAATGATAAAAATAAAATTTAAATTTAAATCTCGAAAGAGATCCTTAAATATTAGTGTAAAATTTAGACTCAATAAGCTTAAATAAGCTATTGTCCCAAATAAACACTTATTGAATAAGCTAAAAAAAAAAATTAAGTTGTAGTGGTATAACAGTAAAATGGGGTGTAAACTAGCAAATCAGGAAAGAAATCAAAAAGATTCAGGCCCATAGGCCCAGTCAACACAGCATAAAGAAGTCAAAGTTCTTGCTGATCCAGTGCAGCATAAATAACGTGAGCGCGCCCGCGCAGGTAACATCAACACCGTCAGATTTCATTTAAATGAAATCGGACGGTTCCGTTTTAAAGCTCAAATCAGACGTCCCAGATTCAATCACAGCACAGATCAGACGCGCGTGATTAAATCTGGGAAAACATGTATCTATAGTGACAGCAAGACAAGTTTTAGTGACGAAATTCATAGGATTCATACATATAGTGACAGTGTTCATACTTTTAGTGACGAAATTCATAGATGCATACTTCTAGTGACGGATCTGGGTTTCTTTAGTGACAGTGTTCTTCATTTTCAAAAATCAAAATCATAGAAAAAACTCAAAACTAACTCAAATCTTGTGAAACAAAAACTTAATCTACTTGTTTTTTCGCATAGATCATGAATATGAGCCCAGATTTCACGTTGGAGGGCTCTAAATCAACAAACGAAAATATAAGAACATGAAAGTACAAAAGTGGTTTGAAGCTTCAAAGTTTAAACAACATAAAACTCAAAAGAACACCAAATCAAGCAAACAAATACTCTATTTCATAGTATTTTTCATATAGATCATGAATATGCAATTATTTTTCCTATAGAACAACACATCTCGAAAAAACAAAAGCGTAAAGTATGAGGGTCAAAATGTGAAAATGAGTTTTGATGCAAACTGGACGAAATTAGTTTGAGGAAAAGCTTTAACACATCAATATAAGATCACAGCAACAAGAATCATGCAAAATGATGGTCTATGGAGGTCAAAATGGTTACCTCAAGTTTGCTCAAAAAGTGGTTCAAGTTTCATGCTTTGTGGCTTGATTTCTTTGCGATTCCATGTTGCTCCCTTCTACTGAGATGTACCGGACGCCATTTGAACCAATGAAACCGAGTTTCAACCAAGCATGAGTGAGATGAAAATCTCAAAATATCTCCATGATGTGATTTCGGGTTTGAGTTTTTTGTTGGTGTTTTGATGTGGTTTTGTGGTGACTTATGGTGTAAATCTTGCTCTAAACTTGTTTTAATATTATAGGAATGATTAGAAGTTGATTTGAAGAAATTTTATGAGTTTTCGATGAATTTATGAAGTTGGAAAAAATGAGTTTTGAGGGAGCACGAAAATGATGTTTATGATGGTGTTTGTTGGTGTTTGAATGATTATAGTTGTGTTTGTATTTGAATTTGTGTTGATGATGGTGTTTGATTGATTAGAAATGGTGAAGGATGTATTTGTGAAGTTTATGTTTTATTTTTGGATTGAAGGATGAAGAAAAAATGAAATGAAGGTGAAGATGAGTTTATGAATTTTAGATCCGCCTCCCCCCTTCTCTTGTCTGAATTTTTTTGTTATACGGTTAGAGATTAGGGTTGTGTTGATAAAAGAAGAAAAGGGACATTGAACTTTTTGATGAGAAAACTTGTTGTAAAATTGTATCAAAAAAAGAGAAAGAGACAAGTTTGTTGTTGGGTTAATGTACTATTATGCAGAAAAAAGCTGTGAGATGCCTTGAATCCTTAAGTGGTAAATGATAAAAGGTAGAAAAAAAGGATGAGTCATAGAAAATATTTACTATTTACTTACTATTATATTTTTTTGAATTTTGTATAATAAAATAAAATAAATAAAAAGCAAAATAAATATTTTTGGCATTTTTGAAATAGAATGTAAATAATAATAAGAAATAATAAAATTAAATAGAATGCATTGAAAATAAGATAAAATGTAAATATTTTTTTGATATTTTTTAGAATATGCGATAATAAAATAGAAAATGAACGTAAAATAGAAAAAAAAGGCTATTTTTTGATATTTTTAGACTTTTACGCTAATTTAGTAACTATTTAAAATAAAATAAACTAAAAGAGCAAAATAGTTGAAAACGATGTACATTGTGAAAAAAATAATGAAAATATAAAGATAAAATGCATGAAAAAGAGAAAATTAAAACACATATATTTTTGTATATTTTATATATCTAACAATGCAACATTGGATTTTAGGTCCAAAATTGGGGTGCAACAGCTGCCCCTATTTAAGTTTCTTCAATCGGAGAAATGAAGATTAAAATCTTTATTTAGATAGGATTGAAGAGACTTAAATACAAAACGTGCACCATTTTTTGACCTAAAATCTTTCAACAATGCTTATGATGCAAATATGAATACATGAAATGCAGATGATCAGTTTTTTTTTTGAATTTTTGTATGAACGTTGTAAAAGACAGACAAAGGAACAAAATATAGTTAGGACTCCACAGGGGAAGAATATAACATGGCCGGATTGGGGAAAAACAAGATGTGCCCCAAGTCCATTGGAAGAACGAACTCTACTGGGGAACAGAGTAAAACACTGGGAAAAATATTACTTACTATCATGTATGTATTTATAGAAAAAGAGATTTGTGTGATTTTTTGTTCTAATGTTTATGGAAAGTATTCACTGGGGATAAAACCACCTGAGGAACTGTAAAGTGTGTCTGGTGAAATACAAGCTTCTTGTATGGAAAACTTGTCACTTGTTTGATAAGACTGCCACTTGTAAAATTAGATACAAGCTTCTCGAACGACGAGACTGCCACTTGTGAAATTGGATACAAGCTTCTCGAACGACGAGACTGCCACTTGTGAAATTGGATACAAGCTTCTCGAACGACGAGACTGCCACTAGCAAAATTGGATACAAGCTTCTCGAATGACGAGACTGCCACTTGTAAAATTGGATACAAGCTTCTCGAACGACGAGACTGCCACTTGTAAAATTGGATACAAGCTTCTCGAATGACGAGACTGCCACTTGTTGAATTGGATACAAGCTTCTCGAACGACGAGACTGCCACTTGTAAAATCGGATACAAGCTTCTCGAACGACGAGACTGCCACTTGTGAAATTGCATACAAGCTTCTCGAATGACGAGACTGCCACTTGTGAAATTGGATACAAGCTTCTCGAATGACGAGACTGCCACTTGTGAGATTGGATACAAGCTTCTCGATTGACGAGATTGCCACTTGTAAAATTGGATACAAGCTTCTCGAACGACGAGACTGCCACTTGTGAACATGACCGATGACATACAAGCTTCTCAGATGACGAGATTGCCACTTGTAATAATGACTGATGACATACAAGCTTCTCAGATGACGAGATTGCCACTTGTAATAATGTGTACAAGCTCCTCGAACGACGAGACTGCCACTTGTTGAATTGGATACAAGCTTCTCGAACGACGAGATTGCCACTTGTTGAAAGGGTACAAACTTCTCAGATGACGAGATTGCCACTTGTTGTTTTGAATTGATGTCCAATCCGGGAAAAAACCGGAGGGAAACTATAAAACAAGACTTTATGTCAAATTGAAGAATAAATTCAACTGGAAATTTTCCTTTTGTTGTAGGAAAAACTGAAACAACCATCTTCCACAAGAGAGGAGTCTAGTGGGGATTTTTTGAAACAAGAGGTGTACACTTATCTGCCTAAGCTGACACTCTAATTGGGGAGAACAACATGCCCATCCCGACTCTATTTTTGTAGACACGGACATAACGAAAGAGATAGACATCTGTATATGATGTAGTAATGTATGAATGATGTAAATGTTGATGGCACATATAAATGCTATGTTTGAATATATGAAAGTATGTATGAATGTTTGTATGTTATGAATGTATGTGTATATGTATGTATGTGAAACATTTTTTGATGGACAGACAAAGTGACCAAACCGGAAACACAAGCCAACGTCGCATCACTGCTCAGGATATCTCGACAAAGTGTAGATGTTATTGTAGATAAAACAAGAGAACTCTTCTTGGGAAGGATCAACTTCTCTGGGGAAATGACTGTTTTATCCAAAACGATCTGTATATTAAAACTTGATTGTACTCAAGACAAAAAAATTTCAATCTTCATTGGGAATGTACCCTTTTCTGGGATGACTGTTGACATTCTCCTAGAGAAAACATGTTTGTTGTTGATGAACATCCGAGGAGATGGGACGACTTGCCCCTTGCTCTGGATCCTTGCTTCAGTCTAAAGATCCTTGAAAGAATCGCTCGAAGAGCGTGACTGGTTGACCTTTTACATCATAGTGTACCTTTTCAGGAATATATGATCTTAACACAGTATGCCCCAAGTGCTTGAAACCTTGAAAGGTAGGATGTTCAACTTGTTTGCCCCTGATTGGCAGAATTGATATGTAACTGGCCCCTAGTTAGGAGCGTCTCAAGTAAGCTTTGCCTTTGATCAGACCATGGCTCAAATTTCTTTGATGTCAAGTATTAATTTGCAAATAAAATTATTTCTTTTGAAAAGTATTTTTTGATAAAATGTACATGTAAGTTTTTGAAAATGAATATTTTTGTGGTGAAACACATATGGTGTGTATAAATGATAATTTGTGATTACTCAACAAACAGGATGAGTCAGCTTAACAAAAAAATTGCCGAATATGCTTTCACAATGAACCTAGTTTCAATTAGGTCTTTTGTATGTTATAACGTGGCTGGGCTCACGGTTTTCAAAAAAAGATTGTTAGGCTCAAAATTTTATTTGGTCCCACCCGTTCTTCTTGATGTTCTTCAATCCTAAGTTCAATTAATTCAACTGATGCACTCAGTCAACAAGAGGATCTTTTTAGCAATGATTTTTGAGGTTGACACTTTGGTCGAAGCTTTATTGACATCATTTTTGTTGAACAGACTTTGATGAGATCTCGAAGTGACAGTCACTTTTTGTTTGGAAATTGTTCCTATTTTTGAAATCACTCTTTTTTAAATGGACTAGTTCTATTCGAACTTTGAATTTGTGGTCCATCAGGATGCCCCTCTCTTCTTTTTTTTATGGGCTCTCTCCTTTTTGAACTCTTTTTTTTTATTTCTCTCTTTTTTGTAATCACTCTGTTTTTTGTATAACCTTCGTAAGATGAAGATTGTGACTATCGTATGAATTGTTGCGAGTCTCATCTCTTGACAGCTTCTCTTGTCTGAGGAAAGCATTGTGATTAAACCTCTAATTTGGTATGACCAGATGAATTGATTCTCTTGTATCAGGATGCATCATCAAATTAATTGAAATACTACCCTACCCCTGGTTATGATTAAGGGTTCAGAAAAAAGAAAGAAACACCGACTTCAGACTCAAAGGGGCTGATTACGGATTATCTCCTTATATCTCCACTGTTTGGGAAGAGAAACAATGCCTTACATTGTCAACTAGGTTTTTCACCATTGAAAAGCATATATCAGCAAAAATTAGTTATTTATTTTCATCATCCTCGCTCCAAGTTTGTAAGTAATAAAGCAAGAGAAGAGAGTGAATACGAATGGATGAATTCAAAAAACATGCATGTTTATTATATTAAAAGTACTTGACAAAAGACATAATGTTAAAAGCAAACAAATGCTTGACAAGAAAGAAATAAAAGCCTAGTGATCATGGGGATGAGCTTCCTTGTATCACGGACTTCAACAATATGCCCAATGGTATCAAACCATTTTACGTGCCACAAAGCTAGCAGCTCCTTCAAGATCTTCTTCAACATCCACATCTGCAGTGGGATAGATAAAACTAGCACTCTTGACAACATCCTCGAAAGGCTTGGTGATGACTTTAGACAAGAGCGTCAGACCACTGAGAGGAAGGCACGAAGCTTAGACTCTTTTTTTCTTTTTGAAGACCATGAATGCACAATGATGCATGAGAAAGAAAGTTTTGTTTTGATTTTCAAAGGACTTTAGGATATGAATCATGAATGACCTCAATTTCTTTTGTTTGTAAATGATCAAAGAATTTTCAAAGCAACCTTCTTCTTTTATTTCACTTTTTTCAAGGTCCATGATGATTGTGAAGTCTATAAAAAAAATCCTCTAAGTCCTTTGAAATCAAGGGAAAGAGATTTTTCATGGATGAATGGATGAATGAATGTATGGATGCAACAATCACAAACATAAGCAAACATGGTTGGTTAAGATATCATGATGTTGGAGTCGAAAGGTGAACCCCCCACAAGGTATGAACTATTGGTTTTCTTCTTTTCGTAACACGGGTTATACAAAGTTCACAACGTCATCAACTTTCCTATAGAATACCATGTGCGCATAACTACTCATGGCCCAATGAAATATCCAAAGAAAAGTCTCGTTTGAGCGTAGCATCGCGGAACAACTAAAATCAAAACTACTTATGACTTTAGCCATCGCGCTACATTCTAATGGCCAAGATGGGTTAAATGTAACTAAAAGGTCCCCGAGCTTCTCGGGATCTATAAAAATGGTGTCGCCAACACCACTACTAATGCCGACTAACCCCACTTGAGCGTGGCCATATCACATGTGTATATGCAGAACTACTCCAAACACAACACTATGATTCCACCACATGTCTATCTTATGTGTTCACTCAAGCAGGTGTATTTTGCTTGTCTCGCCACTCAGGAATCCCCACAAGGGATATATTAAGCATGTAAACAAGTAAAGCACATAAAACCATATAAGTTAGGTTCAACCCTCTTAAGGAGAGGTATCCCCAGTGAAGTCGCCATTTTTCTGTTGCGGGATTTTTGAGACATACCCCACTACAGTTTTATTTTTCATTTCCAAGGGAGGGAAAAAATTGAAAACCTTTTAAATTGAGATTCTAAGGTACGGGGGTTAGTTGCACTTGAGGAAGGTATTAGCACCCCAAGCGCCCATGGTACTCCATGGTAACCTCTTATATGTTTTTGTGCTTTTTTATATACATGCTTTAAGAATGGAGGGAGAAGTTGTATAGAAGAAAGAAAAGAAAGTGGACAAAAAATAAGGAAATTTTATATCATAAAGTAAATAAAAGAAAAGAAGTGTAAATATTTTTTGTATGTAAAAAACGATTTTTGAGAGAAGTGTAATTGTTGAGAGAGAGAGAGAGATTGTAAGAAAAGTATAAATATTGTTGTGTAAAAAAGAAAAGAAGTTAAATGTTTGAAAACGAAAGTGTATTCGTTTCTTTTGTGTGTTTGAAAAAAGGTATTGTAAAGAAAAACAAATTGTAAGTAATATCATATTAAAGATGATTGTAAGGTGAGCTTGCGTTTGTTTTGTAAAAGGATCGCATGTTTGTTTTGAAAAAGGTTTTTTGTTTCGATAAAAGTCTCGTAATCAATTTAAAATCAATTACGAGTCCTCTCCCTTGAAAATGAATTTTTGGCGTTGTGTGTGATGTGTGAACTAGAAAGCAATAAAAGCGATAAATAAAATCCTACGCTATTACAACCCAATTGAATAATTAATATTTACAACCATATCGAATTTGAATAAATAATAATAACAATAAGCAATAAATAGATAAAAGGGCGATGCATATAAAATATAAAAATGCAAGTGCGGAAAATAAATAAGATGATGAATATGCACATAGGAGGAGAAAAGGAAAACATCGCAAAATAACATCCTAATTAAAAGTGGAGTGTGTGAAAGAAATGTGTCGGAGGCAAAGACATGGTAATACATTTTTGGAGGCCACTCACAACAACAAATAATTCTATATACATTTTTGGAGGCCACTCACAACAACATTTTTGGAGGCAAAGACATGGTAATTCCATATACAAGCAAAAACATTTTATTTAGCAAAAAGAAAAGTTTTTATTTTTTTGAAGAGAATGAATTTAGGCCAAAAGGCCCTTAACTATTAATGCTAATGTTAGAGCTCAATGATTTTTATTAATTAAAATATTGTCTCTAACATGCATTTTTAAAATGATGCAATGTCCTAACCTAAATGCAAATGCATGTATGTATGTAAAAATGTGTAGTGAAACATGTGATATGAAATTGTAATGTGATGTAGAAAGTTGTGTAACATGTCATGTAAAATGTGATGTAATGTGTAGTGTGAAGTTTAATGTTAAAAATGTAGCATGTAAATGTAGAATATGATATGATGTAAAACGGATGATCATAAAAATGCATGATGCAAGTGTCCATGAACATAAATATGTATGTATGCAATTATATGACGAACTAATTATAAAACAAGTAGTAACAAACATGTGCAAAAACAAAACGTATCAATGAGAATTTAGAAAATTAAAATTTAAACCTTAAAAGAGATGTTTAAATATTAGTGTAAGATTTAGACTGAATAAGCTTAAATAAGCTATTGTTCCAAATAATCACTTATTGAATAAAAGCTATCACTAACAAAATAAAAAAAAACAACTAATGATAAAAATAAAATTTAAATTTAAATCTCGAAAGAGATCCTTAAATATTAGTGTAAAATTTAGACTCAATAAGCTTAAATAAGCTATTGTCCCAAATAAACACTTATTGAATAAGCTAAAAAAAAAAATTAAGTTGTAGTGGTATAACAGTAAAATGGGGTGTAAACTAGCAAATCAGGAAAGAAATCAAAAAGATTCAGGCCCATAGGCCCAGTCAACACAGCATAAAGAAGTCAAAGTTCTTGCTGATCCAGTGCAGCATAAATAACGTGAGCGCGCCCGCGCAGGTAACATCAACACCGTCAGATTTCATTTAAATGAAATCGGACGGTTCCGTTTTAAAGCTCAAATCAGACGTCCCAGATTCAATCACAGCACAGATCAGACGCGCGTGATTAAATCTGGGAAAACATGTATCTATAGTGACAGCAAGACAAGTTTTAGTGATGAAATTCATAGGATTCATACATATAGTGACAATGTTCATACTTTTAGTGACGAAATTCATAGATGCATACTTCTAGTGACGGATCTGGGTTTCTTTAGTGACAGTGTTCTTCATTTTCAAAAATCAAAATCATAGAAAAAACTCAAAACTAACTCAAATCTTGTGAAACAAAAACTTAATCTACTTGTTTTTTCGCATAGATCATGAATATGAGCCCAGATTTCACGTTGGAGGGCTCTAAATCAACAAACGAAAATATAAGAACATGAAAGTACAAAAGTGGTTTGAAGCTTCAAAGTTTAAACAACATAAAACTCAAAAGAACACCAAATCAAGCAAACAAATACTCTATTTCATAGTATTTTTCATATAGATCATGAATATGCAATTATTTTTCCTATAGAACAACACATCTCGAAAAAACAAAAGCGTAAAGTATGAGGGTCAAAATGTGAAAATGAGTTTTGATGCAAACTGGACGAAATTAGTTTGAGGAAAAGCTTTAACACATCAATATAAGATCACAGCAACAAGAATCATGCAAAATGATGGTCTATGGAGGTCAAAATGGTTACCTCAAGTTTGCTCAAAAAGTGGTTCAAGTTTCATGCTTTGTGGCTTGATTTCTTTGCGATTCCATGTTGCTCCCTTCTACTGAGATGTACCGGACGCCATTTGAACCAATGAAACCGAGTTTCAACCAAGCATGAGTGAGATGAAAATCTCAAAATATCTCCATGATGTGATTTCGGGTTTGAGTTTTTTGTTGGTGTTTTGATGTGGTTTTGTGGTGACTTATGGTGTAAATCTTGCTCTAAACTTGTTTTAATATTATAGGAATGATTAGAAGTTGATTTGAAGAAATTTTATGAGTTTTCGATGAATTTATGAAGTTGGAAAAAATGAGTTTTGAGGGAGCACGAAAATGATGTTTATGATGGTGTTTGTTGGTGTTTGAATGATTATAGTTGTGTTTGTATTTGAATTTGTGTTGATGATGGTGTTTGATTGATTAGAAATGGTGAAGGATGTATTTGTGAAGTTTATGTTTTATTTTTGGATTGAAGGATGAAGAAAAAATGAAATGAAGGTGAAGATGAGTTTATGAATTTTAGATCCGCCTCCCCCCTTCTCTTGTCTGAATTTTTTTGTTATACGGTTAGAGATTAGGGTTGTGTTGATAAAAGAAGAAAAGGGACATTGAACTTTTTGATGAGAAAACTTGTTGTAAAATTGTATCAAAAAAAGAGAAAGAGACAAGTTTGTTGTTGGGTTAATGTACTATTATGCAGAAAAAAGCTGTGAGATGCCTTGAATCCTTAAGTGGTAAATGATAAAAGGTAGAAAAAAAGGATGAGTCATAGAAAATATTTACTATTTACTTACTATTATATTTTTTTGAATTTTGTATAATAAAATAAAATAAATAAAAAGCAAAATAAATATTTTTGGCATTTTTGAAATAGAATGTAAATAATAATAAGAAATAATAAAATTAAATAGAATGCATTGAAAATAAGATAAAATGTAAATATTTTTTTGATATTTTTTAGAATATGCGATAATAAAATAGAAAATGAACGTAAAATAGAAAAAAAAGGCTATTTTTTGATATTTTTAGACTTTTACGCTAATTTAGTAACTATTTAAAATAAAATAAACTAAAAGAGCAAAATAGTTGAAAACGATGTACATTGTGAAAAAAATAATGAAAATATAAAGATAAAATGCATGAAAAAGAGAAAATTAAAACACATATATTTTTGTATATTTTATATATCTAACAATGCAACATTGGATTTTAGGTCCAAAATTGGGGTGCAACAGCTGCCCCTATTTAAGTTTCTTCAATCGGAGAAATGAAGATTAAAATCTTTATTTAGATAGGATTGAAGAGACTTAAATACAAAACGTGCACCATTTTTTGACCTAAAATCTTTCAACAATGCTTATGATGCAAATATGAATACATGAAATGCAGATGATCAGTTTTTTTTTTGAATTTTTGTATGAACGTTGTAAAAGACAGACAAAGGAACAAAATATAGTTAGGACTCCACAGGGGAAGAATATAACATGGCCGGATTGGGGAAAAACAAGATGTGCCCCAAGTCCATTGGAAGAACGAACTCTACTGGGGAACAGAGTAAAACACTGGGAAAAATATTACTTACTATCATGTATGTATTTATAGAAAAAGAGATTTGTGTGATTTTTTGTTCTAATGTTTATGGAAAGTATTCACTGGGGATAAAACCACCTGAGGAACTGTAAAGTGTGTCTGGTGAAATACAAGCTTCTTGTATGGAAAACTTGTCACTTGTTTGATAAGACTGCCACTTGTAAAATTAGATACAAGCTTCTCGAACGACGAGACTGCCACTTGTGAAATTGGATACAAGCTTCTCGAACGACGAGACTGCCACTTGTGAAATTGGATACAAGCTTCTCGAACGACGAGACTGCCACTTGCAAAATTGGATACAAGCTTCTCGAATGACGACACTGCCACTTGTAAAATTGGATACATGCTTCTCGAACGACGAGACTGCCACTTGTAAAATTGGATACAAGCTTCTCGAATGACGAGACTGCCACTTGTTGAATTGGATACAAGTTTCTCGAACGACGAGACTGCCACTTGTAAAATCGGATACAAGCTTCTCGAACGACGAGACTACCACTTGTGAAATTGGATATAAGCTTCTCGAATGACGAGACTGCCACTTGTGAGATTGGATACAAGCTTCTCGATTGACGAGATTGCCACTTGTAAAATTGGATACAAGCTTCTCGAACGACGAGACTGCCACTTGTGAACATGACCGATGACATACAAGCTTCTCAGATGACGAGATTGCCACTTGTAATAATTACTGATGACATACAAGCTTCTCAGATGACGAGATTGCCACTTGTAATAATGTGTACAAGCTCCTCGAACGACGAGACTGCCACTTGTTGAATTGGATACAAGCTTCTCGAACGACGAGATTGCCACTTGTTGAAAGGGTACAAGCTTCTCAGATGACGAGATTGCCACTTGTTGTTTTGAATTGATGTCCAATCCGGGAAAAAACCGGAGGGAAACTATAAAACAAGACTTTATGTCAAATTGAAGAATAAATTCAACTGGAAATTTTCCTTTTGTTGTAGGAAAAACTGAAACAACCATCTTCCACAAGAGAGGAGTCTAGTGGGGATTTTTTGAAACAAGAGGTGTACACTTATCTGCCTAAGCTGACACTCTAATTGGGGAGAACAACATGCCCATCCCGACTCTATTTTTGTAGACACGGACAAAACGAAAGAGATAGACATCTGTATATGATGTAGTAATGTATGAATGATGTAAATGTTGATGGCACATATAAATGCTATGTTTGAATATATGAAAGTATGTATGAATGTTTGTATGTTATGAATGTATGTGTATATGTATGTATGTGAAACATCTTTTGATGGACAGACAAAGTGACCAAACCGGAAACACAAGCCAACGTCGCATCACTGCTCAGGATATCTCGACAAAGTGTAGATGTTATTGTAGATAAAACAAGAGAACTCTTCTTGGGAAGGATCAACTTCTCTGGGGAAATGACTGTTTTATCCAAAACGATCTGTATATTAAAACTTGATTGTACTCAAGACAAAAAAAATTCAATCTTCATTGGGAATGTACCCTTTTCTAGGATGACTGTTGACTTTCTCCTAGAGAAAACATGTTTGTTGTTGATGAACATCCGAGGAGATGGGACGACTTGCCCCTTGCTCTGGATCCTTGCTTCAGTCTAAAGATCCTTGAAAGAATCGCTCGAAGAGCGTGACTGGTTGACCTTTTACATCATAGTGTACCTTTTCAGGAATATATGATCTTAACACAGTATGCCCCAAGTGCTTGAAACCTTGAAAGGTAGGATGTTCAACTTGTTTGCCCCTGATTGGCAGAATTGATATGTAACTTGCCCCTAGTTAGGAGCGTCTCAAGTAAGCTTTGCCTTTGATCAGACCATGGCTCAAATTTCTTTGATGTCAAGTATTAATTTGCAAATAAAATTATTTCTTTTGAAAAGTATTTTTTGATAAAATGTACATGTAAGTTTTTGAAAATGAATATTTTTGTGGTGAAACACATATGGTGTGTATAAATGATAATTTGTGATTACTCAACAAACAGGATGAGTCAGCTTAACAAAAAAATTGCCGAATATGCTTTCACAGTGAACCTAGTTTCAATTAGGTCTTTTGTATGTTATAACGTGGCTGGGCTCACGGTTTTCAAAAAAAGATTGTTAGTGTAACACCCTGCTTTACATTTCTGTTTTATGTCTTTTGGAGTCGCTCTGGATACTTGACTTGGGGAATTTCATTTATTGTTTTTGGAATTACAACTTTAAGATCTTTGGAACATCGTTGAATCATTTATGGAAATTTTAGAAAATTGTTATTTCTTTATACTTAATTTCAATTCAGACTTTATTAAAAAAATAGTCTTTATTTATTTATTCATTTAATTTTTTTAATTTGAAATTAATTCCGCTGCATGTTTAAATTACTCTTGTAATTAGATTTAATTTGGAAAAGAATGTGACACCATTGTGTCTCTATTTTACAATATTAATAAAATCAGCTAAAATAATAGTTGGGAAATAAGGGTGTTACAAGTTGGTACAAGAGCAAGTCAGTCCATAGGACAAAAGTTTTGTAGTGTCGTGCCTTTTAGGCGATGTGTGCGAACTCTATCGATGCTTAGGCGCATGTCATGCCATCTGAAGTCGTATATCGGTCGTGTCTATCTTTTAACATGTTTTCTTGTGTGTCAAATTTGATTTTGAAGTTACACTTGCACATTAGTCATTTTTTTATTTTGCAAATATTTGCTAAGTTCCTTGAGTTCTATTTTGCTAATTTGTATTTTTCTTTACTTGAATACTTCCATTCTTTTGTTTTTAGTTTATGGTAGCTTAAGAAATGTGATTTTTTCTTTTGTGAATAGTTAGGAATACTGATGATTTTTGATAAAAAGGAATACTGATGATTTATGATGTGTGATATTATTATCTGACCATACCTTTTTGCATGAGAATGATTTAGGTAAATTTAGTTAATGGACAATAAGTTTGTTTAATATTTTGAGTTAACAAGTTGCCTTTTGGAAACTTTAAACAATTTTCGATGACGAAAATTCTTGAAGGGGGGGAGAGTTGTAACACCCCAATCTTTAGAGTTATTCATTTTAATAGAATCGAGTTAGTTCTTAGAATATTTTGATTATAAATTTCTTATTTTCATTTGTTTGTGTGGTTTTACTATTGTTTTGGCATGTTAATTAATTGATTAATTATTTGAAATTTAGAGTAGAAGGATTGAGATGGTAAGAATATGATTATTTAATTAATGAAAATGTTTTATGAAATAAAAGGAGAGAAAGAAATAAAAGAAAATGCAATATTTTAAAGAAAAGAGAAGAGAGGCGTATTTGAAGTAAAACTTGAAGTGGGGGGTGTGAATTAGAAATCTATCTAATTTTTTTATAAAAACAAAAAAGAAGATAAAACAACTATTGTAGATTTTTTTTTAGGAAATTGGATAAATAGGTTAGTTTTATGATTAAGAAAACCTTGTAATCTTCTATAAATAGGTTAGTTTAAAAATAAATTAGGATTACCACTTTACTTAAAAACCTAAAACAACAAAGAAAAGAGTGAAGCTTGAAAATTTGGGAAGATCGAATCACAAAACTAAAGAGTAAATCGCTGTTAGAAATTAAGGTAAGGGTGCTTTGCACCATCTCTATGATATTTTGAATTACGAATACAAGAATATAGCTTTTGTTATGACTTTCTTATTTTGTTCCTCTTGATGATTGTTGGTGCTTGATCCTACTTTTATTTCATTATTTTTGATTTATAATTATTGTTAAAGTCGTGATCTTAGTTAATTGTTGATGACACGAAATCATATCGTATTTTTTAGCTTAATTTACATGAACTTTTAGTTGCATTTCATGCATTTTTAGTTTATTTATTTCTTTTTATGCCGGTATTTGTTTCTATTTCAGATATTTTAATAAAACAGGTCAGAAAAGAGAATTGAGTAGAAAACGAAGAAAATTGGATCAAAAAGAGATAAAAATAGACGAAAAAGACAATACCACCAAGGGGTGGGCCACCACATGCCACATGTGGGGCCATCATATGACACATGGCACCCACCATTACAATGCAAAAAACCACGTGACATTATAATATGTGTGTATTTATGTGTGAAGCACGTGAAGACACATTATGAAAAATGTATATGGCGCCCGCCATCACATATGTGGCGCCCGCCACATATTGTGAAGTCACCAAAACCACTTTTTCCATTCTTCCAGCAAGCGTACAATGCATATCTAACGGATCCCTATCGTTCTCCTATTTTGGTGGATCGTCAAGCTTATCAGTGAAAAATATTTTCTATAATTAGGGACATAATTCAATCAGTTCTCTGTCTCTCTTTTTTCCCTGCCTTGTACATAGTTTTAGGCAGTTTAAATTTCATTCTTTAATTCAGAATTTTGTACCGGTTTATTCTGCAATTAATTCAAGTCAATTTCATTCAGTAATTTACCAGGTTTTTTATGCGCTTTATTTATTGCTTATTTAAGATGCTTTGTTTAATTTTCTGTTTTAATTTATTTATTTACTTTTCCATGTCCGGCTAAATTCCTTCATATCGGTATGTAATCTAAATTCACCGTAGGGGATTTAGTGATGATTCAGCGCGCCACATATTGAACTATTTTTCTGATTCAAGTTTCTAATTTTAAAACTCCTAAGCTTTTGAACGAAAGTAAAATAAAGCGATTAAGGTTAAAATCAATAGAGCGAGAGTTTGAGGTTTTAACTAGATAGTAGAAACTTGATATTAATTTTTGAACGAGCGAGAGCCACGTTAGAATTAATTAGGACTCATTGGTTTTCAAAATATACTTTCGAAACTAAGGTGGTAGAAAAGTGACAGTAAAACTCCTAGTCTAGAAAGTATGGTCTTTATCAATAAAACGAGAGTGTGAGGTTTAGACTTTTAAATCAAGAAAGTTCTTCTGAAAAATAAATACTTTTCCCGCGCGCCGTTAATTCACCGGATCCCCGAAGGTTAATTAGTTACATACCGATATCCCACTTTTAATTAATTTAAGTCTTTAATTTAATTTCTTTCAATTTCTAAACAATTCTAAAACCATAAAAACATTAGCCTTAGATTTACACCGTAACAACAGAAATACGGTAGTTCAACTGTTGGTCCCTGTGGTTCGATATCTTTTAAAACTCAACGACGAGACTGTGCACTTGCGGTCAATTAAATTTTTGATACACAATTCGTCGATCAATTGTCGAGAACCAGTGCTTTTCTAGAAGTCATTCATGGTGTGGTATGAGTTTTGAAACCTTAGTTTTTTTTGAAATTAGTTGAGTTGCTCAAAGAATGTGTCTTTAAAATTCCTACAGAGCTTTAAACCCAAAGAAAATAATTAGAATCGTTTTGTTCACATTAAACCAGAACCAATTTTTGAGTTTAATTTAAAACCCCGTGAAATATTTTCATTCCCAAAACATGCGATTCGATCGCCGATTTCAAAAACTAATACCAGGAATCCTCCTAGAATCCTACGATATTACAAATAGTATAAGTTTCGTCGTCTCACGTTGCGAATCGAGAGAGAACACATCAGGTCAAAAATCGGGTCGAACGACCCATGTTGCAGAAACCGGGTAGAGGAGAAGGAGAACAGGTGCGCGGCGAAGCCCAGTCGCGCCTGGGAAATGTGGAGGATAGTGGAAGTGTTGAACCAAAGAGGTGTGGCCATGGGGACCTTGGTGGTAACGTTTCAATTGTGGCTGAAGAAGTGCAAGACCTTGAAAGAAACTTCATGGAGGCAATTGAAAGCAACTTTGATTAAACTAGAGAACTTGTTATACTACGGGAGGTAGTTGGAAGCAAGGGGAGTTTGATGTGCCAAAACATGTACCAAAATTCTCAGAAAATTAAATACTATTTTTCCGTAAAAATATTTAAAACAATCGAAAACTCCCTTGAGCTCTTACGCGCCTCCACGCGCCACCAGCACGACTGGGCTTCGCCGCGATTGGTAGTGGGAATGGATTGAACATGCACATTAAATCCAGGGTGCATGGTTCGATTCCCACGGAAGGCAAAAACTCCACTAGTGAGGGGGTGGAGAAGTTCGTGATGTGGCAGCCGAGTCATCAACTAAAAGAATATTGGGGTCCGGGCTGTTACAAAAAAAGACGCCTTTTTTTGTAACGGCTCGAGCCCCACTCATGCAGCTCAATTGGTAGTGGGAATGGATTGAACATGCACTTTAACCTAGGGTGCATGGTTCGATTCCCACGGAAGGCAAAAACTTTACTAGTGAGGGGGGTGGAGAAGATCGTGAGGTGGCAGCCGAGTCATCGACTATATATGAGTGGGGCCGGGGTTGTTACATTTAGTCTTTTGTATAGTCTTTTGTATTGTATTCGTTTGAATTTGTGCACTTTGTAAAGATTCAAAGAGATTTTCTATAAAAAAACTCAGTTTGGTGTTTTTGCCGAATTGGGGGAAGAGTTACCGGCTGAATGCGAGGACGACACGAAAGCCATGGAACTCCCATATCACGCTGTTTGTGTTTCTCTTTCACTTTACTCTTTAATTTCGCTTTAATTGTAAGTTTGAACAACATTGAATTTAGCGCACGCCATGTGTTTGCTTAAATTCAATTGATTTGTTTTGTTTGCGATTTTTGCAATATTGAACCGTTGATTTGTTGTGTAAAGTTTTAAACGGTTTATCTTAAACAATTGATCATAAAACATCACTTAAATTCATTTTAATCATCATTCGCATTAAGGTGTATACTACGTTTTCTTTAATCAAGTAGGTGCTAAGAAGACTACCAATCCAGTGGGCTTCTGCGTGCCGCAATTTTTAAAATCCATAATTTCTAAGTGATAGTTTAGTAGTCTAACAGTTATTACAAAAATTATATTGAATATTGATTTTTTATTTATTTTAAGAAACAACTAAATTTATGAGAAACTCAAACTTATAAGACAAATACATTATTAACAAATATAGCAACATAATTAACGAATTCAACATAATTAATATAGAAAATGATATAGAGCAACAACGAAAACAATCTTAAAGTTGGATCAGATCAAGCCACTTATAGAGCTGTGGCGAAAAGAATCCTTGTGTGAATAAGTAGAAAAACCTAAGTTTCTTAAACAAATGTTCTTATTGGATCAAATCAAACCACTTATTTTTTTAATAAATTTTTATGTAAATGTTAAAATAAAAAGCGAGTTAAACGGGTCGACCCACCACACCTTACCCAACTTTGTTTTTTGGCGAGTCGAACAGGGTAGATCTCATAAAAAAATCGAGTTCAAAACTTTGACTCAGCCCGCAGAATTAATGAGTTAAATGGACCGGCCCGCGGATCAAGTCTATTTTGCCACCCCTTAAATAAGTTTCAACTCCGCCGTTTTCTAAAACCCTAATTAAGCTCTCTCTTCGCTTTCTCATCCAAATCCTTCAGCCGACTCTCTTTCCATTCCAATGGAACCTCCTTCAGAGCCTCCGGTCACCGGCGCCGGCGAAACCATAAGCAAAAAGTTAGTGCTGTAAACTTCATTTCTCATCGCTAAATTCATTTCACTGTTGACTTTCATCATTTCTTTTCTAAATTTTATCGTTCTTTTGTTTACAGTGCACTGAAGCGTGAACTCAGGAACAAGCAGAGAGAAGAGGAAAAGAAGAAAAAGGAGGAAGAGAGAGCCAGAAGGGTAACTCTCATATAATTCTGTGCAATATTGTGTATAATGTAAATGTAAATGTAATTGTAAACAATTGATACCGTAACCCCTTGATTAGTGGTGAAGTTTTTATATATATATATATATTTATTTTCTAAAATTTTGTTCATTTATGTTTTAATAGAATTCTGTGTGATTTAATTCTTTACATATTGATGTTGATTTTAATTTCTGATAACTTATATTTTATGTATAATGCAAATATTTTTCTAGGCTGCTGAATTGCGAAGTGCTAACGAGAACAGATCTGCACCCGTTGATGACGAAGATATGGATCCAACGGTATATTATTTTTCTAGGCAGCATGTTATTTCATCGATTGAATGTTTGATTTTTGATACTTGGGTTGTTAAACTGCAGCAATACTTGGAGAATAGGCTCAAACATCTTGCAACTGAAAAGGAAGAAGGAAAAAACCCATACCCACACAAATTTTCTGTCACTTTGTCTATTGAACAATACATCAAGGAATACGGAAGTTTGAACGATGGGCAACACCTTGACGATGTTTCTGTGTCATTGGCTGGTAGACATCAATATCGTTGCTGATTTTTTCCTTGAATTTAGTGGTTTCCTGGTTTGTTTTGTTGATTCTAATTGTTTTTCTGTATTTCAGGACGAATCATGCACAAACGTGCCTCTGGTGCAAAGCTTGTCTTTTATGACCTGCATGGTGGTGGTTTTAAGGTTCAAGTTATGGCCGATGCAAGGTACCCATTGTTGTTTTCTTCAATTTTAGACATGTAGAAATGATGATGCTTAATACAAAACATTGTATTAAGTTAGCAAAGGGCAATTATTAGACTTTTGTTATGTGTTTGTATTTTTGCAAGATCCCATATTTTAAACTTAAAAAAGTGGATTTACGATTTGAATATTTTGTTGACATATTTTTCACTAATTGTCAGGAAGCTTATGAGAAAATGATCAAAAGTTATTTCACATTATTTTAGATTCTATATTTTCTATGATTTTTTCGTGTATATTCATTAGGACAGAAACAACTAATATATCTGCTATTGTAGTAAATCGGACTTGAACGAGGCTGAGTTTTCCAAATTCCATTCCAATGTGAAGCGTGGTGATATTGTTGGCATCACAGGGTTTCCAGGTCTGTGGTGCTATATACTTCCAGTACTCTAATATTTTATTTATCTTTATCTTACATATAAAGTCTGTAATTCTTTGACTTTGACAATAAATAGTTGGAATAATAACAATAATGTGTTTTATTTTTAAGTTTTAAAAACCGGTTAATTATTTGCAAAATTGGAGTAAATTGAGAGCAAATTCCTATTAGGAGAATTTGCACAGCATTAAATTATTCTATCTTCAGACTGGGAACATGCTTCATCATTCATGAGACAATTGCGAATGACTTTAAGCACACAAATCACTTAAAATGTTGGCTAGATGCAAAATTTGGAGGGCATATTCGTCGCACTTTCATTTATTTAAATCCTACTAATTGGGCCAATATTTTCTATTCGAGGTTACATAGTTAGGATGTATTCTATATAGTATTACATTCTGAATTATAATATTGTTTTAAAGATTTCCCTGGTTTAATTGGCCAGGCAAAAGCAAGAAGGGAGAGCTCAGTATTTTCCCCAAAACTTTTGTTGTGCTGTCTCATTGTCTGCATATGATGCCAAGACAAAAATCTGCGGCTGCTGCTGATAATGCAAATGTGAAGGTCAGCACAATTCTTTTAAGTTTGTTGTTGTCTAATGACCAATGTCCATACAATGACATCATTTCTACTTTAATGATCTACAGAGAAATCCATGGGTACCAGGAAGTACCAGGAATCCCGAAACATACATTTTGAAAGATCAGGTATTATGTCATGAAATGCTGTATGATAGATCCTTTCTCTGTTTTAAGTATGCCGTATACTATATGAGAGGGAATCTCTATGAGATCTATACTATGTTCTTAAATGTTAAAACGCAGTTTACCGTTCTCCTTTTGTGGTTAGAGATTAGATAAGCGAATGAGTTGGGATATATAATAGCTTGTCGTTATTATTCTTTTTTCTAATGTGCAGTGTGCAAGTGCATTGTTTGTATCTTTATATACAGTTGATGTTCTCAACTGCATTATTTTTTTACCTTATGTTCTTTCTAGTCAGTGTGCCTTTGTTATAGATTTTATTTTATTTCTTTTGTTATTGTTGTTTTATGAATTTAGGTACTTGTAACTTGCCAGGTACTTAGTGATAGTTAAATGGATTGATTAAATTAATTTCTATGGAATTTTCTCCTGCATTATTCTGTTAAGAATAATAATATACATGTTTTGATAAATCTTTTTCTGTGGACGATGAACACGAAGTTTTCTTTTGCATTATCTCCTGTTTTCTATCTATCAAAATATGTTTATGTTTTATTTTATTTACTGATAATAATTTGATTTATTCAATTAACCATCTTTTTTTTATAGGAAACAAGATATCGGCTACGCCATTTGGATTTGATGCTTAATCCAGAGGTTCGAGAAATATTCAAGACTCGGTCTAAAATCATTTCTTACATTAGGAAGTTCTTGGACAAGCTTGATTTCTTGGAGGTTCGTTTCGTGCCTTATGTTGGATCCCTTTGATTTGTTCCCTTCCTTAGTTCCATTCACTTACTTTTCTACCATTCTCAGGTTGAAACACCTATGATGAACATGATTGCTGGTGGTGCTGCTGCTCGACCATTTGCAACTCATCATAACGACCTTAACATGAGATTATTCATGAGAATTGCTCCAGAACTCTATCTCAAAGAGTTGGTTGTTGGTGGGCTGGACCGTGTTTATGAAATTGGGAAACAATTTAGGAATGAGGGTATAGATTTGACACACAATCCTGAGTTTACTACCTGTGAGTTCTATATGGCTTATATGGACTACAATGACGTAATGGAGATAACAGAGAACATGTTGAGTGGTGAGCATTTACTTGGGTCTTTAAATGTCACATATTTTTTTTTTTCTCTTTTATATATTTTAATTTCAAGTCATATTAATCTCTTAACCATTGAATAGGTATGGTCCATGAACTTACCAATGGAAGCTATAAAATCAAGTATCATGCGGATGGGACTGATAAGGATCCTATTGAAATAGACTTCACTCCACCTTTCAGGTGTCTGTTGTGCAATTTTTGTCAGCAATGTTCATTAATATTCTATTATTTTTTTGAATGATTGATTGATTTGGTTTTTTTTATTGTTACAGAAGGATTGACATGATTGAAGGATTAGAGGAGATCGCAGGCCTCAATATTCCTAAAGACTTGTCGAGCGATGAAGCTAATCAATATCTTAAGGATGCATGCTTGAAGTATGAAATCAAATGTCCCCCTCCTGAAACAACTGCTCGTTTGTTGGATAAGGTAATCTCATTTCTTTCTCCCCACACCACACTTTTTTTGGGTATAATGTCCCTTATTTATAATGTTTCCTTATAAGCAAAACTTTATTACATTCCTTTTTCTTTGTTGGAATGACAATTTGTGTCATTGTCAATCAGTATTATTTTATGTTATAGTATGATTAAGATTAAGAAAATAAACAGAAAAGACTCGGTGGACAAAACCATTGCCATTTTAGTCTTCGTAAATGAACAGCTAGTTGTACCATATGTAATTTTATTTTCCAGTTAAGAGCTCTGTTGTTTCTAAATTAGTTAATGATATGTAACAATAATTTGTATGAGAATAAAGTGGTTGAAATGTGTTTCCCAACCTTAAATCTAACCCAAAAATCTATCTATCTTTAGTTCTTGAACCACTAATGATTCCCTTTCCCAAGAACCCTAGCCTCGCCCTCCACTAGTCAAATCTATTTATACTGACACAGCGCCGTGTGGCTCGAGCACCAAATCCGCACCTTCTCTATGTTCATCTGTACTTCTTTCCCATATCCGGGTTCCTTCTTTTTATCCTCTCTATGTTCAACTGTAGGATACATGATTACTTTCCTTAAATATTTGCAAAAGCAAGGGTGGGATCAGATAGGGATGCCTTTATAGTTTGTTTTCCCCCCGAATTTCTGATAGTTACATTTTTTTACCTTTATTATGATTGATTTCCCCCCGAATTTCTGATAGTTTTTTATGTTTACTTTTATGAACTAATTGCGTTAGATTTATGATTTAAATATTAGGAAAACCAAAGAAAAATTTAAGATAAATTCAGAGTTTAATGGCCCATCTTTAGATATGATCCATGACAAGACATTCTAGCATTGCTTGATTCATGTATGTAGCCCACCCCAGTGTGTGAAGAAATTGAATTTAATTATTGTTCTTGTTGTATTGCAGCTTGTGGGGCACTTTTTGGAGGAAACATGTGTCAATCCTACATTCATCATCAACCATCCTGAGATAATGAGTCCTTTGGCAAAGTGGCACAGATCAAAACCAGGCCTGACTGAACGTTTTGAATTGTTTGTTAACAAACGTGAGGTAATATCATGTCATTTTAGTGATTATTGTCAAAAAATTATGAATTCACGCATCTGACTTTTGATCACTGTTTTTGTTGCTTTTCAGCTTTGCAACGCATATACTGAATTGAATGACCCTGTGGTACAACGACAAAGATTTGCGGATCAACTCAAGGTAATAAGATACGATACTTCTGCAATATGCCAACTTAATTATGCTCAAACGGTTAGCTGTAGTTTCTTTGAAATAATAATAGTAATCATATTTGTTTTGCATCTCAGGATCGGCAATCAGGTGATGACGAAGCCATGGCCTTAGATGAAACATTTTGTACAGCTTTAGAGTATGGTTTGCCACCAACTGGTGGTTGGGGTCTGGGTATTGATAGGTTGACCATGTTATTGACCGATTCACAAAATATCAAGGTTTGCTCTCTTTCTTCTCTACCTCTGTCTCTTTCTATCTGCATATTCATTTTTTGTAGGCAATATCTTATAGTCTTCTGTCCATTTGGTTACAGGAGGTTCTTCTCTTCCCTGCCATGAAGCCTCAAGATTGAGCTTTCAATCAAAGATGTGTTAAATCTTGTTGCAATTAAATCATTTACAGGTTTGTTCTGCTTCAAGCCATTAAGCATGTTTATAGTCTACCTGACTGCTTGATATATCCTAGGAAAGTGTGGGCACAATTAGAGTTGTGCATGGTTAGGTTTTTAATGAATTATAAGTTTAAATCCAACCCAAACCCATATTGGAACCAGATTTATGAATTGAATTTCAAAGCACATGCAGATTTTTCCTCATCCAGAACTAGTTTGGTTTTTGACGAACTGATTTGGAACCAATTGCAATGCTGGTTTTATTCAGATCCTGATTTATTCAATAACTGGTTCGAAAATTGGATCAAAATAGTCTTTATTTGGCTTTGAAGAACTGGTTTTAAAAAAATCTTCCTAATTAATTTGCATCAATTTAGTAAATAAAATTTGAACCACCTCAATTCAGAAAGGATTACCCCAAAATCATAATGCCCAAAAACCTGAGTTGATTTTGGGGATTTATATCTGATCATTCAATAATAAACCTAGAAGTTAAATATATAGTATGGCTGGAGCATAAAATAAGGTGGCACAATGATGCGTTTGACAGTTTAGTCTCATTTTCGATGTCGAACATGTAAATACGAACAAATTACACTAACATATTCCAACTTATTATTCGCTGTTACTAAAATTATGATGTTATTAATAATATTATATGGTGGTGCTAATTCATTTGAAACATTATTTTGAAGAGTGGTTTGAATATTGTTTGATGAAACATTGAGTAAAACAATGGGCGGGGTGAAGGAGTCTACAAGTGACAACCAATCTAAGTTTTTTTTGGTGCTAACAACCAATCTAAGTTGAATAAGTAGTTTCTTTATTTGTTTCATGTATTCATTTCAGGTAAATGAGAAATGCAAGATTGTCAAGTTCGAAGCTCAGTTTTGATCTGTTTATTTGACCCGTAGTCTTTGTAATGGTTATTCATCTACCCTTGTTAAGGGTTTAGACGAGTGTTTTTCCGTACCTTATGTTTTGGTTCTAATATCTGTTGGTGATAGGATTAGATAAACTTGTGTTTATACCATCTTATTTATTATAATTTTGAGAGATAACAATTGAGGAAGTAGACCTCCATCAACTATGCTCCATGTTTTATCTCTTGTCAGGAATGGATTTTCTCCTTTTAAATTTTCTCTTGTAAAAATCTATACGCTTGAATGTATTTTCTCGTTTTTTCAATACTAGACGGTCTTATAAGCTGGTATGAGTATCCAATAATTATTGCATATGATGATGTATAATAATTAAAAAATAATAATAGAAAATTAAAAAAAGGTACGACAACAAATATAATAATAATAATGAAAATATAGGATCTAAAATATCATTACTTCTCCCGCCGCTTCGAATAAGTATGTCATCTAAGATTTCAAGTGATATGTCAATGTCATTACTTTCCCCAATCACTCCATCACCAATTGCCAACACCAAATCAAAAAACTTTCTTTCTTCTAATTCTAAAGGTAAAATACCATTTAAAAGTCTCATATTTTTAAATTTGTACTTCTTTCTTCGTTGTTGTGATTAACTTCACTTTCAACACGTTTGTACTGGCTATTCCTCCGCCATTAAGCTACAACATTAATGATACATATTTAACATCTTTTTTATAACTGAATAATTTTATTAAAATATTATAGTGCATCATCAACATAGACACACTTTAATCACCTATAAAAGGTTGCAAATGACTTCCACTATCATGTGCAATATACCTGAACTAAAAAAAAAATACAATGTTAAAGTTTTCAACAACCAAAATCAAGTACACTAAGCTAATGATAGCAAGTTCGTCGAAAGAACTTAGCCCCCTGATACAACAAACAAACTAAAACCATCAAATTAAAACAATCAAATACCCCAATTCAAAACAGTTTCAATACAGTGAAAATTCTCCATTAGACTGTTTAAATATCCTGCAAAATTATCTTCAATGCAGTTTGAATAGTGCAAGTGCTGACAAATATCAATCACCAAACCCAACTCCCCCTCCATGTTAGCTCCTTTGTTCATTGAAGTGGGTAATGATAATGTGAAGTGCAAAACTAATGAAAAAAAAATACAAATTAGTAAAGATTGCATCAACACAACTATTAAAGTAAAGCCAATCAATTGAGAAAAACTGAATTTAATAGGACTAAAATACATTAGGAAAATAGGGAAGAGAGAATTAGTTGTCAAAGACCACAAATATTTATAGTAGCAGAAATCTCAAAAAAACACTTACATTTCTTAGATAGTATGATGAAGCACAACAGTTTCAGGTTGTGTCAGTATTTTATCGAGCTCATTACCAAGAAACTTAAAACTTCAAAATGAATACAATGAGACCAAAACTAAACTTCCCAAACCAAAATGACAGAGCAATGTCCAATAACATTCCAAAAGGTAAATAAGAGATCATAAAAAATGTATCAGAAAAAAATTAGTAGTGATTCACAAATGACGCAATATTCATAAATTGTTCACATGAGAAGTCTAATATGCAAAAATAAGAAGTCCAATATGGATAAACTTCCTCAGTAGACAACAACAAAAATAGGAAGTCCAATATGCAAAACAAACAAAAAATGTGAGATGACAACTGTTGGAACAAAGGTAGTTCAAATCTAAGCCTTTGAGTTTTGATGATAACAATGTATTAATGAACAATAGGGTATTTTAATATTAACTCTAAGTGTGCAGATTAAATGATATTGAATGAATACTCTTATGATAAAGAAGCTCTGAAACAAGCATTAGCAATGATATCAGAAGGAACATAAGTGAGAAGCTGCTACAAGTCAGAAGCTACGCTAATCAGAAGCAAGGCATTTCAGAAGTTAATCAATAAGAAACGATCGTGTAAAATATTCAAATTAAACAATCCAATAACACAATCAAATCAAGTTACTAGAATTCAAAGCTAATCCAATCACAATCAAGATATGTGTCAATTGAATTTTAGTGTACACTTACGAACACGAAAATTCAATTGAATCGGAAAAATAAAGCAAATTCGTAAAGTAAAAGATTAAGGAAAAAAGACACAAACGATTGATTAGGGAGTTCCCAACGGCTTTCACGTCGTCCTCGCTTCGGGCCGGGTACCTCTCCCCCCAAATAACCAAACGGGTTATTTGAGCGTTTATTGATTAAAAACGATTTGATACTAGTGCACAATTTACAAAGACTCCAATAACCCTATATCGAATCTAATGTAAACTATGCGCAAAACCTCAACAAGTAATGAAGCTTCTCCCTCTGATTCCAACGATCCTATCCATATGCAAAACCTCGCACCGATCGTCCAGCTGAGTACCTCGCTCCTTCGTTGTTGATCCTTCAAGATATCGCACAATCTTGAATCATCGAGAAAACCTAAAATCTTCGTCACAAATCAACCCGGTCACGAACTCTGATTCACCGTAAGTCGTACTGAAGGTTATCGATCAAATGTACAATCGTTATCCGAATGATCCCATACTCGCTCTTCAATGAATTGCAATTTGATGGAAGATGATGATCTTGTGAAGAATGACCCTTTGATCCAAATTATTCACCAAATTTGATATCCAAAGAGTTTTTCAAAGCTATTTCACTTTTCCACAGGTTTTCTCTCCTTTACATCAACAAAGCACATTGCTATTTATAGAGAAAATAGAATTGAGCAAATTTAGGCAAAACAGAACAGACATGTATCGATACAAATGATGGTTTGTATCGATACAAACACCTTGACCAACGTTCAAATTTGAAATATTTGACCTATGTATCGATACAAGTACGAGTATGTATCGATACATATATCAATTTCTTGAAAAACTAACTGATATGTATCAAAACATGCAAGCATCGATACATCATGCGTTCTCTGGTTTTCAGAGAGAGTTAGGTGTGTATCGATACATGCAAGCATAATTCGATACACAAGTGACTCTTTGTCCCTGAGAGACCAGTTTTGTATCGATACAAAAGATATATGTATCGATACAAATTGCACAAAATCAGTCTGAAGTAGTTTCAGGACATTTGTACTGATACAAGTGATTATGTATGGGTACAAAACACCTCAAAATCAATTTTTCAAAGTTTAAAAATGGTTTTTCGCTGTCAAGTGATTTGTAATGTTACCAAAATATGTTCTACTCTATTTTCATGTGTTTTGACAATTATTAAAACATAAGGGTGAACTGGTGCACTTACATTCTCCCCCTTTTTGATAATTGTCAAAACTTTGCATAAGCTAACTAAGCCTATACCTAATATGCAATAAAATAGCAATATGTATATGTAGTACCTGGCGCAAAAAATATACAGATATGCAGTGATGAAATGCAATGCACAAATGTAAACAATGAAGCCGCCACCATACTTTATTTATCCCGTGAGGGGAAAGGAAAATAATGATAAAACATTAAAAAAGATCAGGTTCGGGAGTTGGTTACATGAGGGGAAGACGTTAACACCCCCTCATATCCGTTGTACTCAACGGGAACCATTTGAGGAATTTGGTTTGCATAAACAGAGATTAACCGCATATAAAGAAAAGATTACCGCATATTGAACAGAAAAGGGAAAAAAGAGTTTTTTTATTATTAGGCTTGACGAGAGAGGCTCTCGCTCCTACGTATCCCCCAAGTACAATGAGGAAGTCAAAGCTCACGTAGTTCTTCCTGAAAAAGGTTTTGTGTGTTGGTTGATTTTAGTGAACGATGCTTAGGTCGCATTCCACTGATACAACAACATGCTTGTATGCTCGCTTCGGAGGCTTAAGCGTTTGTCTGTAGCAGGGGAATGGACAAAGCGTCATCCGTTTAAGAAAACAAGTTAAAAGAGATTTGAAAGTTGAAAAAAGTTAACTACACAAGGGTAGGAAAAGCAGTTGTGTGGGTTGAGTGTCTTTTAAGATTTTAGGATATTGTTTAGTGAACGTGGATAACCTCATTGCCACAAGTCATCCGTCAAGGATGAGGTTATCCTAGCAAAGGCAAGTCATCCGTCAAGCTCCGCCATTTCATTCAATTTATTATCGAATTAATTAAAAAAGTGAGAATAGCCGAAAACGAGTCATCCGTCAAGCTCCTTCTATCTCATTTTTAATTAATAAGTATTTTAGGTTCTAGAATAAAAATAAGCTCAAAGCCGCAAGTCATCCGTCAAGGACTAGCTTATTCTTATTCTACTTCTTGAGAAAAGATTTTCACAAATTCAGTTCAGATAAACAACAGAAAAAGAAAGAGATAGAAGATGATAGAGATGCAGATGAATGCACATGAATGACAGATAATGAATATGTTGAACAGTTATAATGGTACGAAATTAAATCATCGAACAAGTATCAATCAAACAATTAATCAAACAAAAATTTGAACTTCGTTAGCTAAAATAAAATAAGACGGAAGCGAGTCATCCGTCAGGCTCATTCTTATTCTTTTTTCAACTAACAAGTTTTCCTTCAATTTTTAAAAAGTTCTAAATAATGATAAATTAAACCGCAAGTCATCCGTCAAGGGCTTATTTATCATTATTCATTTTTACTAACAATTTTCTTCACTAAAAAAAAGCTCCGGAAAAACGATAAATTAAACCGCAAGTCATCCGTCAAGGGTTTATTTTAACATTATTCATTTTATTTGTGAAAACTTTCAAGTTTAAACTATCATAAAATTAATTACAATTCACAGCAGGGGTGCAGCAGCAGAAAGTAGAGTGCAAACAGAAAATAAAAAAAAACTGAACCAAAAAAACAAAAAAACTGGGGCCAAAAAGTCAGGCCCAAGTCACAAATTACAAAAAAAATAAAACAAAACAACAAAAAACCGAACGGGCCGGATCCGGGCGAACTGGGTCGACCCGGTCCGACCCAGCACCCAGCTGGGGGGCGCGCTAAGAAGAATGGGGGGCGCGCGCGAGAAGGCCCTCTGGCCACTCAGCGCACGCCACGTGTCCAGGGGAAGTCATCTTCTTCCTCTAACCCAAACAAAACAGGAACGACGGAGAGGAAAGGAGGTCGCCGGCCAACCTCGTCGAACTCAGTTCCGGTAACCAAAATTAACGTATTAATATACCATTTTGATCGGAAAAACGCAAGGATTCTAAATCTTCACTTAGATTCAACAAACAATGCATATATAAAAGGAAATGAACGAAAAAGTGAACGAACCAAAAATGTCCAACACGAATGAATCCATGTTCCTTTACCTTCGATTGTACACGAAACGGCCGGATCGGAGTATTTTGTTTTGGTCGGAACTTCAAGTTCACGATTCACTGTTTTCCAGTCGTTTTTTGGCAAAACAGATGGTGGATTCGTGTTCAGAAGGGTCCGAACTATAGAAATCGAGTATTTGATTGTTGATTTTGGATGTTTTTTGGGTGACCGGAAGTTGGCCGGAAAATGGAATTCCGGCGGTGGCGCGCCGGAATTGTTGGTGGAGGAAGGAGGAGTGTGTTTTTGTGATTTTTTATTGTATTGGGATGAGTGATTTTTGATTGGTAATGATTGAGTGATGTGAGGTCTGTATTTATAGAGAGAAATTAGGTTGGATGACATTTGTGTAATAATGGTGTAATTTTGGGTTAAGGAAAAAATTAATAAAAAAAATGGTAATGAAAATGATTATGTGGTGTAAATGATGAGGTGGCATAATGTGATTGGTTCAAGTGGATAGTTTTGTGAAAATGGAGCAAAATTAGAAATAATCAAATAAAATGTATGAAAATACAATTAAATGAAAAATGCACTAAACTTATTTTATTTTTAATTATGGAAAATGCGGAGATAAGATATAAAATCAAATGAAATGTTGATAAACTATTTTTATTTATTTTGCCTATTTTTCTTGTAAAAGGAATAAATCACACAAAATGAAAACTAAAAAGCAAGCACATTATTTTTAAAACTCTTTTTGTTATTTCTTATAAAAATAAGAAATAATTTTCAAAATAAAACATTTATTTACAAAAGTGAAAAATTAGGGTATTACAGCTGCCCCTATTTAATTATCTTATACTCGAATGCGTAAATAACTTGTGTTTTTATGCGTTCGAAGTAAAAGGTAATTAAATACAAATACCCTAATTTTGTGGTGTGAAGGTGATGTAATGATAATAAATGCATGTGGAAGATGAGGGTAGAAACATACCTGGAAAAATTAATAACTGAATACCTGAGAATGAAATGATCGTCTCCCACCCTATGGGTGTATAGACCATAAAAAGAAAAAGTGAAGTCTTCTCCCCTCAGGGTACCTGAACTCCAAAACTGATCGTTACCACTTTACTAGTGTGTCGACCATAAAAGAAAAATGAAGTATTCTCCCCTCAAGGTACCTGAACTCCAAAACTGATCGTTACCACTTCACTGGTGCGTCGAGCTTTAAAACGAGTCTTTTCCCCTCAGGGTGCGTAAACTCAAAACTTGATCGTCTTGAATAATTATCCACTTAGTCTGTAGAAATTGCAATCCAAACTCTACTTCTACTGAAAACATGAGTCTGATTTGAATTTATCCATCATTCTGAAGAAACTGCAATCCAAATACTGCGCCCATTGAAACATTAAGATTGACTTGAATCTATCCTTCATCCTGAAGAAACTGCAATATAAATATTGCGCCCACTGAGATCTATCTGAATCTATCCTCTACCGAGGAAACTGCGATCCAAACTCTGCAGTCACTGAAAACATGAGACTGATTTGAATCTATCCATCATTCTGAAGAAACTGCGATCCAAATACTGCGTCCACTGAGATCTATCTGAATCTATCCTTTACTGAGGAAACTGCGATCCAAACATCTACTTCCATTGAGATCCAAACATCTACTTCCATTGAGATCTGTCTGAATCTATCCTCTACTGAGGAAACTGCGATCCAAACATCTACTTCCGCTGAGATCTACCTGAATCTATCCTCTACTGAAGAAACTGCGATCCAAACATCTACTTCCATTGAGATCTATCTGAATCTATCCTCTATTGAAGAAACTGCGATCCAAACATCTACTTCCACTTAGATCTATCTAAATCTATCCTCTACTGAGAAAGCTACGATCCAAACATCTACTTCCACTTAGATCTATCTGAATCTATCCTCTACTGAGAAAGCTGCGATCCAAACATCTGCAATTATTTAAGTTGAGGTATCTTGAAAAAGAGTACTCGCTGTGAAGAGAAAATTGAATATTCTGCCATTATTCTTGACAACTATCAAGCAACTGTCTTGCTGAGGAACATGATTCATCAATTAATTTATTGGAGATGCAGTGTGCTAACTCCATTGAGGATATGGTTTGGAAACCAACTTGCTGAGGTACGGAGTACCAACATTATTGAGGATTCAGTATGCTGACTGGTTTACTGGGGAAATGACTTATTGATCCATTCATTGGGGATGATGTGCATAAGCCAACTTTACTGGAGAAAACGGCTTAACAACCGACTTGCTGAAGATGCGGTGTACCAACTGACTTACTGGGGATGAAATGTCAAATGACTCACTAGGGAAAGAAATGGTTCATCAACCTTTCTCACTGAGAATATGATGCACTGACTGATCTGCTTGGGGATGACACTTTTGTTGACCAATTCACTGGGGAAAAGATTCATCAACCATTCTTGTTGAGAAATTGCGATTCAATAACCGTCTTGTTGGAGAATTAGGTACATCAACCTTTTTCACTGAATGAGAGATTCAAGTTCGTAACTTGTTAAAACAAAATTTTGAACCTGTGCTTCATGAATGCATGATTATGTATTTCTGATGCCTAAATGCAAAACTAATGCGAATGAGTTATCTGACAATATGCAGGAGTTTGGATGCATGTATGCATGAATGCATGAATTTATGAGTTTCTGTTGAAGAGAGTTTGAATTTCCCGGCATCGAGAATTTGAGTAACTCTGACATTGTTGAGATGAGGACCCTTGCTAGCTTCTGTTGCAAGACGGGTGTTCAAACAGGCTTCCAAAGAGGAACAACAGCTTTCTCTGACTACAACAGCGTGCAGTGAGAGTGGAACCAATTCTTGAAGTGTAACCAATTCTTGAGTTCGTAATCTTGACATAGTATGCCCCATGCACTCGTATCTATGACGGATATGCCCCTGACCAACTGATATTTGAAGTGTAACCAATTCTTGAACCAATTCGACCTTGATAAGCAGGGTATTCAACATGTTTGCCCCTGATTGGCAAAATACATAGATGGCTTGCCCCTAGCTAGGAGCGTCTCAATTTGTCTTTGCCCTTGATCGGACCACCGCTCAAATTTCTTTAATGCCAAATATTAATTTGCAAGTAAAATCATTTCTTTTGAAAAGTGTTTGGCACATGCAAGTTTTTTTTTTTTGAAACACATATGATGTGTAGAAAAGAGAGATAATTATTAATTACTCAACAAACTGGAGGAGTCAGCTTAACAACACATATGCAGAATGTTCTTTCATGGTGAACCTAGCTTCAATTAGGTCTTGCAACCGAAATTCATGTAAATCAAGCCAAAAAAGATATAAATTCATGTTATCTGATTTCCTATACTTGAACCTTTTCTTGTCCTTGAGCACAGAAATGGTAACTCTTTTTAGCACAGGTTTGAAACAAGACACGATAACTCTAATCATACGTGGTTGCCGGTTAGAGAAGAAAATCAAGTAATAAATATCAATACCAAAAGTACTGTAATAACACAAAACAACATAATGTAGTCAAAGACTCTCATCATATGAAGACAAATCTGAAGCATTTTATTGTGACTCTAACTTTTGCTTAAATTTTATTCACCCTTTTCATTCAAGCGCAATCACATTAAGTCCGTTATCTTGTACACGCTCATGGTTGAAAAATCTGTTAGTGATTATGATCATATATCGAGGGGAGCTGGTAAAATCAGTTTGGTAAACCCCTCTTTCTCTTCCAAATGCAGTTGCGGGGGATCGGATAGCAACCCGCCCTACCAAGTTCAGAACTAGACTCCTCTGAACCAACTACTGAATGGGTATATTTACTATGGTTTTTCAACAACTGCTGGGTTAAACAACCGAGTGAGGGTCATCTAACTCAATATGTGCATTCCCACTTTTGAAATCAACCAAAGTATGCAAATTTTCATTTCCGGATCATTCACTTATGTTCATCGATTTCCTACTTAGTTTGTGCCCAAGATGGTGCCGACTGCTAAGATAAACTACTGAGGGTTACTTAAAACTCATGTTCAGGTCTTCGTCAAAATTAGTACTCAAACTAATCTTGCATACTTCTGAGAGTCTAAGATGTTAAGAGAGTACCGATTTTATTGAATCATTATTGAACCTTCATGGCGTAGCCTAAAGTGCAAAACAACATATATACTCTTAAAGTGTCAGGTCAAGAATCAAACCAAAATTGATTGTTTTTTCTTCTAAAAGAAAATATCTCAAGAAACTGGGAGAATCAGATAACAACAAAGCATATGCAAGAATGGCTCAATTCAATAATAATTTTTTTGAAATAATGAAAGAGAGTGAATTTAAACCCTTACATCATCAACTAGGTTTTTTACCATTGAAAACATAAATCAGCAAAGGTCAGTTATTTGTTTTCATCATCCTCGCTCCAAGTTTGTAAGCAATAAAACAAGATAAAAGAGGTGAACACAAATGGATTGATTCCAAAAACATGCATGTTTATTATATGAAAAGTACTTGACAAAATACATAATCTCAAAAGCAAACAAATGCTTGACAAGAAAGAAATAAATAGCCTAGTGATCATAGGGACGAGCTTCCTAATATCACTGACTAAAGAGTAGCAGAAGTAATCATCAACAGCAAACCCAATTTAATCAAGTTGTTCCATCTACCACAAAGCTGACACATTCTTCAAACTTTTCTTCAACTTTCATAAGTTTCAACTTGATTCGCATTGGTTCCTAAATGCATCAAAGACTGTTTATATTTCACAATTGGCTCGCCGTCTTTGAAGTACAAAAACTTCTTGTTGATAAGTTCTTGCACCTTGTACTTAAAAGCCATGCAATTATCAGTGGAGTGACCTTCAGTTCCAGCATGATAATCACAATTAGCATTGACGTCATACCAAGATGGAAACGGCACAGTCATAGGTTTTAGAGCTTTGGGTTTCACTCCTCCACCATGGATAAGATGCGGAAGAAGTTGACTATATGGCTTAGGAACCGAATCAAAGCCCTTCTTCGGCTTTTGCTGAGCTTGTCGTGGTTGTTGAGGCACAGGTACTTGAAAAGGATACCCTGGGTACTGCTGATGCTGCATTGTTGCCACATATGGATATGGGAAATATGGGAACTGGACAGGCATTGTTGGCGGAGCCTCGTCATCCTCAAAAGTGACAACACTAGTCTCTTCCTCTTCTTTTTCGTTGAAACTATTAGCTGGCTTCTTTGTATTGTTCTTAGAACTAGAAATAGATGGAATCCTACCATCTTGATCCCCATCTCAATTCTTTCACCCACTTGGACTAAATCAGCAAAGTCAGAGGAAGTACAACCAATCATTCTTTTAAAGTATTGTTGCGGGTTTTTTGAGACATACCCCACTACAGTTTTATTTTTCATTTCCAAAGGAGGGGAAAAATTGAAAACCTTTAAAAGAAAGAGATTCTAGGTACGGGGGTTAGTTGCACTTGAGGAAGGTATTAGCACCTCAAGCGCCCATGGTACTCCATGGTAACCTCTTATATGTTTTTAGTGCTTTTTTGTACATGCTTAAAGAATGGAGGGAGAAGTTGTATAGAAGAAAGAAAAAGACTAATTTCATTTTAAGTCTAATGAGTGTAAGAAAATTTTCTTTCATAAAGTGAATAAAAGAAAAGAAGTGTAAATATATATGTTTGTAAAAAAAAAAGATTTTTGAGAGAAGTGTAATTGTTGAGAGAAAGAGAGATTGTAAGAAAAGATGTTGTAAAGAAAGAAAAAAAATTGTTGTTTGAAAGAAAATGTATTGTAAAGAAAAAACAAATTGTAAGTAATATCATATTAAAGATGATTGTAAGATGAGCTTGCGTTTGTCTTATAAAAGGATCGCACGTTTGTTTTAAAAGGTTTTTCGTTTCAAAAAAAGAGTCTCGTAATCAATTTAAAATCAATTACGAATCCTCTCCCTTGGAAATGAATTTTGTTTGGCGTTGTGTGTGATGTGTGAGCTAGGAAAGCAATAAAAGCATAAATAAAGTCCTACGCTATTACAACCCAATTGAATGATTAATATTTACAACCATATCAAATTTGAATAAATAATAATAACAATAAGCAATAAATAGATAAAAGGGCGATGCATATAAAATAAAAAATGCAAGCGCGGAAAATAAATATGATGATGAATATGCACATAGGAGGAGAAAAGGAAAACATCGCAAAATAACATCCTAATTAAGTGGAGTGTGTGAAAGAAATGTGTCGGAAGCAAAGACATGATAATAGCATTTTCGAAAGTCACTCACATCAACAAACAATCCTAATTAACATATACAAGCAAAAACATTTTATTTAGCAAAAAAGACAAGTTTTTATTTTATTATGAAAAGAATGAATTTAGGCCAAAAGGTCCTTCACTATTAATGCTAATGTTAGAGCTCAATGATCTAAAACGTAAGATATTGTCTCTAACGTGCATTTTTAAATGATGCAATGTCCTAACCTAAATGCATGTATGCATGTAAAAATGTGAAGTGAATCATGTTATATGAAATTGTAGTGTGATGCAAAAAATTAGTGTCAAATGTCATGTGAAATGCAAAATGTAGATTATGATGCAATGTAATGTAGAAGTGTAAAAAAGAAATGTGTAGTGTAAATGTAATAAAAAAGGTGATATGATGTAGAATTTGTAAAAAAGTTATGTGACATGAAAAATGCATAAATGTGATGTAATGTAAGATTTTAAATGCATGTATGCATGTAGTAATATATTATTTTTAAGGATGGAGCATGTTATGAGTTTTCATGGAATGAAATTAAACAAAGACATGATCATGTTATCAATCATCACAAAAAAAAGAAATCAATCATAGCATATTTAATTTTTTTCTAGTATTTATATTATCATGCATACTAAACAACTAAAGAAAAAAAACATGGCTAACAAACTAACATTTTTTTTTATTTTTTTTTTTGACATCAAAATAATTAGAAAAAAAGTTTTTATTTAAAGAAGAGTTTTTTTTGAACTTAGAAATTTTTTTTAGTATAGACACATAGTTTAATACTTTTATAAAAAACAATAAACTCAAACATACATATTTTCATGGCCAAAAAAAAAAAACATTTAAAACATACAATGTATGCATGTGTGCAAATAGATATTTTAGTAAATAATAAAAGAGAAAATGATAATAAATAAAAAGGATAAAAGTAAAATAAATAAACAAATAGAGAACAATTAAAAAAACACAAAATAACCAAAAAAACAGGGATGGGGCGGATTGGGCTTATAGAAGAAGCCCAAAATCATTTTTTAGTGAACCGGGTCAAACCAGACCCGGCCCCAGACCCAGTTCACAGAACCGGCTGGGGGGCGCGCGAGTAGCCCTGGGGGTGCGGTAAGAAAAACGGATGGAGGCATAAAACATTTTTTCTTTTCCCCTCTTGGTTAATTTTCATCTATTTTTTTCTTTCTCTTCTTTCTCACGCTCTCTCTCCCTCTGTTTTACTGTTTCCTTCAATTTTTGCAAAGAACACCACCAAACTCATGAACCCTAACCCATAAGTTGCTCAAATCAAGAAAATCAAAACATGAACCCTACACTAAATCATCTCCTAAACACGATTTTAAACTCAGAAACTTCAAACAAGCAACGAATCGTCCGGATCGGAACCCACAGATCCGAAACCCAAACCCCCAAATTGAAACCCTAAGCACCAAAATCAAACATAATCATGCAATTAAGGTTCGATTCACCAACAAGCAGCAATAAACAGACATTAAAACATACTGAAAACGAGCATCCTACCTTAGATCTATATGTTCATGCAAGTTGGAATGAAAGAGGATGAAGAACGCGATTTTTTACCAGCCTTTGCAGTGAGTCTTGAAGGTAAGCAGCGTTTCTTCTCTACTATTTTCCTCTCGGTTTCGATCTCCCCTTTCTCCTTTCTTTGTTTCGGCCTCCCTTGAACCTTCTTCTCTAACCCTTTTCCTTTTGATTTCGTGCAAGGTGTATATTGTGAAATGGAGGCTGAGAGGAAATCGATTCTTCACAGTGTGTGAAGAAATCGATTTAGGGTTAGAGTTAGTTTTTTGGTTTTTTTGTTTCTGTGATGTAAAGGGGGTTTGTTTGGTTGTAAGGATTTGTTTTTTGGTTCTGTTAGATTTCGGTTCGTGTGATTTGTGAAGGTTTGGTTTATGTTGATTTTTTTTGGGTTTTTTTTATTATGTTGATGTTCTGAAATTTTTTGTGTTTGTGGTTCTTAGCCGTTTCTGTCCTCCTCTTTTCTCTGTGAATTGTGTTTGTTAAGTAGAAATTTTTTTAGGGTTTGATGTACTGTAAAGGAAAAAATGCAGAGATCCTTTTGTTGATCAGAAATTGGTTTTGAAAGAAGTAATGAAATTGGGAAGGAGACAAAAAATGTCACTGTCTTGTTGGTTGTATTTTGCAGAAAAATGCCTTGGATTCTTTTCTCAAATTTTGTTTTAATGTTCTGAGTTTTTGCTTTTGTGACTGAAAAAGAAAGAACAAAAATAAAAAAGGAATTGAAAACTATTTTTTTTCTGTTTTTGGATAAATAATAATAATTATAATAATAGATAATAATAAAAATAATGACAATAGTAAAAATAATAGTTGAAAATAAAATAGAGGAAATAAAGGGAAAAAAAGGAAGGGGACGGAAAAAGATAAAAGTGAAAAAGAACTATTTTGTTGGATTTTTGACTAATAATTATAATAATAACAATAACAATAATTATTGATAATAATAGGGATGATAAAAATAATAATAGATAGTAATAACAAGAATAATGATAATAATAATAATAATAATAATGATAGTAATAATAATAAAAGATAAAAGAGTGATTTATTGTACATGAGTAGAAATGCGAGTACAACCGCAAAAATGCGACTAAAAACAAACTTAAGCAAAACGACGAAAAAGAACACACGCGATGATATTGTTATTATGCGATGAATATTTTTTGATATTTTATAACAAAAAAAGAGGACAATTGGTTTTAGGTCCAAAATTGGGGTACAACAGCTGCCCCTATTTAAGTTTCTTCACCCGGGGAGACGAAAATTAAAATCTTCGTCTAGACGGGATTGAAGAGACTTAAATATAAAACGTGCACCATTTTTGGACTTAAAATCCTTCAACAATGCTTATGATGCAAATATGAATGCATGAAATGCAGATGATGATGATTTTTTTTATTTTAAATTTTGTATGAATGTCGTAAAAGACAGACAAAGTAAGAAAACATGGTTAGGACTCCACAGGGGAAGAACATGACATGGCCTGACTGGGAAAATAACAAGATGTGCCCCAAGTCCATTGGAAGAACGAACTCCACTGGGGAACAATGTAAAATACTGGGGAAAATATTACTTACTATCATGTATGCATTTATAGAAAAAGAGATTTGTGTGATCTTTTGGTCTAAAGTTTATGGAAAGGATTCACTGGGGATAAAACCACCTGAGGAACTGTAAAGTGTGTATGGTGAACTACAAGCTTCTTGTATGGAAAACTTGTAACTTGTTTGATATGTACAAGCTTCTCGGATGACGAGACTGCCACTTGTGAAATTGGATACAAGCTTCTCGAATGACGAGACTGCCACTTGTGAAATTGGATACAAGCTTCTCGAGGGACGAGACTGCCACTTGTGAAATTGGATACAAGCTTCTCGAACGACGAGACTGCCACTTGTAAAATTAGATACAAGCTTCTCGAACGACGAGACTGCCACTTGTAAAATTGGATACAAGCTTCTCGAATGACGAGACTGCCATTTGTAAAATTAGATACAAGCTTCTCAGATAACGAGATTGCCACTTGTTTGAAAGGATACAAGCTTCTTGAACGATGAGACTGCCACTTTTAAAATTGGATACAAGCTTCTCGAATGACGAGACTGCCATTTGTAAAATTAGATACAAACTTCTCAGATAACGAGATTGCCACTTGTTTGAAAGGATACAAGCTTCTTGAACGACGAGACTGCCACTTTTAAAATTGGATACAAGCTTCTCGAACGACGAGACTGCCACTTGTAAAATTGGATACAAGCTTCTCAAACGACGAGACTGCCACTTGTAAAATTGGATACAAGCTTCTCAGATAACGAGATTGCCACTTGTTTGAAAGGATACAAGCTTCTCAGATAACGAGATTGCCACTTGTTGAAAGGGTACAAGCTTCTCATATGACGAGATTGCCACTTGTTGAAAGGGTACAAGCTTCTCAGATAACGAGATTGCCACTTGTTGACAGGGTACAAGCTTCTCATATGACGAGATTGCCACTTGTTAAAAGGGTACAAGATTCTCATATGACGAGATTGCCACTTGTTGTTTTGAATTGATGTCCAATCCGGGAACAAACCGGAGGGAAATTGTAAAACAAGACTTTATGTCCAATTGAAGAATAAATTCAACTGGAAATTTTCCTTTTGTTGTAGGAAAAACTAAAACAACCATCTTCCACAAGAGAGGAGTCTAGTGGGGATTTTTTGAAACAAGAGGTGTACAATTATCTGCCTAAGCTGACACTCTAATTGGAGAGAACAACGTGCCCCTCCCGACTCTATTTTGTAGACACAGACAAGACAAAAGAGATAGAAATATGTATATGATGCAATAAGGTGTGAATGATGTAAATGTTCACGACACATGTAAATGCTATATTTGAATATATGAAAGTATGTATGAATGTTTGTATGTATGTCATGAATGTATGTATGTATGTATGTATGTATGTATGTATGTATGTATGTATGTATGTATGTATGTATGTATGTATGTGAAACATCTTTTGATGGACCGACAAAGTGACCAAACCGGAAACACAAGCCAACGTCGCATCACTGCTCAGGATATCCCAATAAAGTGTAAATGTTAAGTATATAAAGCAAGAGAACTTCTCTTGGGGAAGGAACAACTTCTCTGGGGAAACAACCGTTTTAACCGAACGATCTGTACATAAACTTGATTGTACTCAAGACAAAAAATTTCAATCTTCATTGGGGATGTACCCTCTTCTTGAGATGACTGCTAACATCCTCTTAGAGAAAACATGTCTGCTGTTGATGAAAAAATATGAGAAGACGGAGACGACTTGCCCCTTGCTTTAGATTCTTTGCTTCAGTCTAAAGATCTTTGAAGAAATTCGCTCGAAGAGCGTGACTAATTGACCTTTTCCATTAGGCATTGTATCTGTTGAATGTATCAGTGTGCTAAGAGTTGAAAATCTTTTATGCTCATGGTAATGGCGACCAGAATCTTGCCATACTTCACAACATGTGACTATTTAGGAAGATATGATTTTGACATAGTATGCCCCAAGTGCTTGAAACCTTGAAGGGTATGCCCCTGACCAACTGACGTTTGTAGTGTAACCAAATCTTGAACTCTTTTCAACCTTGATAAGCAGGATGTTCAACTTGTTTGCCCCTGATTAGCAGAATCCATTAAGTAACTTGCCCCTAGCTAGGAGCGTCTCAAGTAAGCTTTGCCTTTGATCAAACCATAGCTCAAATTTCTTTGATGTCAAGTATTAATTTGCAAGTAAAATTATTTCTTTTGAAAAGTATTTTTGTTAAAATGTACATGTAAGTTTTTTTTTGAGAATGAACACATTTTTTTTGTATTTTTTGAAATTGAATATTTTTGGGATGGAAGCACATATAGTGTGTATAAATGATAATTACTGATTAATCAAACAGGAGGAGTCAGCTTAACAATAAATTTGCCAAATATGCTTTCACAGTGAACCTAGTTTCAATTAGGTCTTTTGTATGTTATAACGTGGCTGGGCTCACGGTTTTCAAAAAAGGATTGTTAGGCTCAAAATTTTATTTGGTCCCACCCAATCTTCTTGATGTCCTTCATTCCTAAATTCAATTAATTCAACTGATGCACTCAGTCGACAAGAGAATAGTTGACAATGATGTTTGAGGTTGACACTTTGGTAGAAGCTTTACAGATGTTCTTTTTGTTGAATAGACGTTGATGAGATTTCTTTAAGTGACAGTCACTTTTTGTTTAGGAAGTTTTCCTATTTTTGAATCACTCTTTATTTGTATGGACTTGTTCTTTTCGAACTTTGAATTTGAGGTCCATCGGGATGCCCCTCTTTTTTTTTTATGGGCTCTTTTTTGAATTTTTTTTTATCACTCTGTTTTTTTTTTAATAACCTTTGTAAGATGAAGATTGTGACTGTCGTATGAATTGTTGTGAGTCTCATCTCTTGACAGCTTCCTTTGTCTGTGGAAAGCATTGTGATTAACCTCTAATTTGGTATGACCAGATGAATTGATTCTCTTGTATCAAGATGCATCATCAAATTAATTGAAAGACTACCCTGCCCCAGGTTATGATTAAGGGTTCAGAAAAAAGAAAGAAACACCGACTTCAGGCTCAAAGGGGATGATTACGGATTATCTCCTTATATCTCCACTGTTTGGGAAGAGAAACAATGCCTTACGTCGTCAACTAGGTTTTTCACCATCGAAAAGCATATATCAACAAAAATTAGTTATTTATATTCATCATCCTCGCTCCAAGTTTGTAAGTAATAAAGCAAGAGAAATGAGTGAATCCGAATGGATGGATTCTAAAAACATGCATGTTTATTATATTAAAAGTACTTGACGAAAGACATAATGATAAAAGCAGACAAATGCTTGACAAGAAAGAAATAAAAGCCTAGCGATCATAGGGATGAACTTCCTTGTATCACCGACTTCAACGAGATGAGTGTAGCAAAAGTAACATCAACAGCAAACCAGATTGCAACAAACCACTTAATGTATCACAAAAACTGGGTCTGCATCCTTGAATGAAAGTTGGTGCCTGTTGGATAGGCTGAGATTAAGTCTGTTGTTGAATATGATGCCTTTGTTGAGATTGTAAAGGCAAAAACCATTGCTCAAGGAGTGAGATGGTGGTTATTTTGTGCCACCATTAATGAAGTGATCAGGACATTTTTCTTTTCCAATTCTGCCCGAAGTGCAATGACTTCTTCACGAAGTTGAGTGTTCTCTTGCACAATTGCTTCCATTCTTTTCTTTTGATTAACACAAATGTTGGCTTTCAAGTTGACTTTGGACAAGAGCGTCAGACCACTGAGAGGAAGACACGAAGCTTAGACTCTTTTTTTTTTGAAGAGGACCATGAATGCACAATGATGCATGAGAAAGAGAGTTTTGTTTTGTTTTTGATTTTCAAAGGACTTTAGGATACGAATCATAAAGGACCTCCTTTTTTGTTAATGATCAAAAGAAATTTTCTTTTCTTTTCAAAGCAACCCTCTTTTTTTTTTAAAGGTCCATGATGATTGTGTAATATATGAAGAAATTCCTCTAAGTCCTTTGAAAACTAAAGGAAAAAGATTTTCATGAATGCATGGATGTATAGATGTGATGATGCAACAAGCACAAACATAAGCAAACATGGTTGGTTGAGATGTCACAATGTTGGAGCCAAAGGTAAGAACCACCCACAAGGTATGAACTATTGGTTCATCTTCTTTTCGTAACACGGGTTCTACAAAGTTCCCAACGTCATCAACTTTCCTATGAATACCACGCGCACATTATTGACTCATGGCTCAATGAAATATCCAAAGGAGAAGTCTCGTTTGAGCGTAGCAACGCGTGACAACTAAAATCAAAATTGACTCGTGATTTTAGCCACCGCGCTACATTCTAAGGGCCAAGATGGGTTAAGGTAATTAAAAGGTCCCCAAGCTTCTCGGGATCTACAAAAATGGTATCGCCAACACAATTGACTCGTGCCAACTACCCCACCTTCATAAACCCTCCACTTGAGCGTGGCCATATCACATGTGTTTATGCAAAGACCTAACATCAAGCACAACACTATGACTTCGCCACAATTCCTATCTTAATTGTTCACTCAAGCAGGTGTATTGTGCTTGTCTCACCACTCAAAGAATCCCACAAGGTATATATTAAGCATGTAAACAAATAAAGCACATAAAAGCATATAAGTTTGGTTCAACCCTCTTAAGGAGAGCATCCCCAGTGAAGTCGCCATTTTTCTGTTGCGGGTTTTTTGAGACATACCCCACTACAGTTTTATTTTTCATTTCCAAAGGAGGGGAAAAATTGAAAACCTTTAAAAGAAAGAGATTCTAGGTACGGGGGTTAGTTGCACTTGAGGAAGGTATTAGCACCTCAAGCGCCCATGGTACTCCATGGTAACCTCTTATATGTTTTTAGTGCTTTTTTGTACATGCTTAAAGAATGGAGGGAGAAGTTGTATAGAAGAAAGAAAAAGACTAATTTCATTTTAAGTCTAATGAGTGTAAGAAAATTTTCTTTCATAAAGTGAATAAAAGAAAAGAAGTGTAAATATTTTTGTTTGTAAAAAAAAAAGATTTTTGAGAGAAGTGTAATTGTTGAGAGAAAGAGAGATTGTAAGAAAAGATGTTGTAAAGAAAATGTTGTAAAGAAAGAAAAAAAATTGTTGTTTGAAAGAAAATGTATTGTAAAGAAAAAACAAATTGTAAGTAATATCATATTAAAGATGATTGTAAGATGAGCTTGCGTTTGTCTTATAAAAGGATCGCACGTTTGTTTTAAAAGGTTTTTCGTTTCAAAAAAAAAGTCTCGTAATCAATTTAAAATCAATTACGAATCCTCTCCCTTGGAAATGAATTTTGTTTGGCGTTGTGTGTGATGTGTGAGCTAGGAAAGCAATAAAAGCATAAATAAAGTCCTACGCTATTACAACCCAATTGAATGATTAATATTTACAACCATATCGAATTTGAATAAATAATAATAACAATAAGCAATAAATAGATAAAAGGGCGATGCATATAAAATAAAAAATGCAAGCGCGGAAAATAAATATGATGATGAATATGCACATAGGAGGAGAAAAGGAAAACATCGCAAAATAACATCCTAATTAAGTGGAGTGTGTGAAAGAAATGTGTCGGAAGCAAAGACATGATAATAGCATTTTCGAAAGTCACTCACATCAACAAACAATCTTAATTAACATATACAAGCAAAAATATTTTATTTAGCAAAAAAGACAAGTTTTTATTTTATTATGAAAAGAATGAATTTAGGCCAAAAGGTCCTTCACTATTAATGCTAATGTTAGAGTTCAATGATCTAAAACGTAAGATATTGTCTCTAACGTGCATTTTTAAATGATGCAATGTCCTAACCTAAATGCATGTATGCATGTAAAAATGTGAAGTGAATCATGTTATATGAAATTGTAGTGTGATGCAAAAAATTAGTGTCAAATGTCATGTGAAATGCAAAATGTAGATTATGATGCAATGTAATGTAGAAGTGTAAAAAAGAAATGTGTAGTGTAAATGTAATAAAAAAGGTGATATGATGTAGAATTTGTAAAAAAGTTATGTGACATGAAAAATGCATAAATGTGATGTAATGTAAGATTTTAAATGCATGTAGTTAATATATTATTTTTAAGGATGGAGCATGTTATGAGTTTTCATGGAATGAATTTAAACAAAGACATGATCATGTTATCAATCATCACAAAAAAAAGAAATCAATCATAGCATATTTAATTTTTTTCTAGTATTTATATTATCATGCATACTAAACAACTAAAGAAAAAAAACATGGCTAACAAACTAACATTTTTTTTTATTTTTTTTTTGGACATCAAAATAATTAGAAAAAAAGTTTTTATTTAAAGAAGAGTTTTTTTTGAACTTAGAATTTTTTTTTAGTATAGACACATAGTTTAATACTTTTATAAAAAACAATAAACTCACACATACATATTTTCATGGCAAAAAAAAAAAAACATTTAAAACGTACAATGTATGCATGTGTGCAAATAGATATTTTAGTAAATAATAAAAGAGAAAATGATAATAAATAAAAAGGATAAAAGTAAAATAAATAAACAAATAGAGAACAATTAAAAAAACACAAAATAACCAAAAAAACAGGGATGGGGCGGATTGGGCTTATAGAAGAAGCCCAAAATCATTTTTTAGTGAACCGGGTCAAACCAGACCCGGCCCCAGACCCAGTTCACAGAACCGGCTGGGGGGCGCGCGAGTAGCCCTGGGGGGTGCGGTAAGAAAAACGGATGGAGGCATAAAACATTTTTTCTTTTCCCCTCTTGGTTAATTTTCATCTATTTTTTTCTTTCTCTTCTTTCTCACGCTCTCTCTCCCTCTGTTTTACTGTTTCCTTCAATTTTTGCAAAGAACACCACCAAACTCATGAACCCTAACCCATAAGTTGCTCAAATCAAGAAAATCAAAACATGAACCCTACACTAAATCATCTCCTAAACACGATTTTAAACTCAGAAACTTCAAACAAGCAACGAATCGTCCGGATCGGAACCCACAGATCCGAAACCCTAACCCCCAAATTGAAACCCTAAGCACCAAAATCAAACATAATCATGCAATTAAGGTTCGATTCACCAACAAGCAGCAATAAACAGACATTAAAACATACTGAAAACGAGCATCCGACCTTAGATCTATATGTTCATGCAAGTTGGAATGAAAGAGGATGAAGAACGCGATTTTTTACCAGCCTTTGCAGTGAGTCTTGAAGGTAAGCAGCGTTTCTTCTCTACTATTTTCCTCTCGGTTTCGATCTCCCCTTTCTCCTTTCTTTGTTTCGGCCTCCCTTGAACCTTCTTCTCTAACCCTTTTCCTTTTGATTTCGTGCAAGGTGTATATTGTGAAATGGAGGCTGAGAGGAAATCGATTCTTCACAGTGTGTGAAGAAATCGATTTAGGGTTAGAGTTAGTTTTTTGGTTTTTTTGTTTCTGTGATGTAAAGGGGGTTTGTTTGGTTGTAAGGATTTGTTTTTTGGTTCTGTTAGATTTCGGTTCGTGTGATTTGTGAAGGTTTGGTTTATGTTGATTTTTTTTGGGTTTTTTTTATTATGTTGATGTTCTGAAATTTTTTGTGTTTGTGGTTCTTAGCCGTTTCTGTCCTCCTCTTTTCTCTGTGAATTGTGTTTGTTAAGTAGAAATTTTTTTAGGGTTTGATGTACTGTAAAGGAAAAAATGCAGAGATCCTTTTGTTGATCAGAAATTGGTTTTGAAAGAAGTAATGAAATTGGGAAGGAGACAAAAAATGTCACTGTCTTGTTGGTTGTATTTTGCAGAAAAATGCCTTGGATTCTTTTCTCAAATTTTGTTTTAATGTTCTGAGTTTTTGCTTTTGTGACTGAAAAAGAAAGAACAAAAATAAAAAAGGAATTGAAAACTATTTTTTTTCTGTTTTTGGATAAATAATAATAATTATAATAATAGATAATAATAAAAATAATGACAATAGTAAAAATAATAGTTGAAAATAAAATAGAGGAAATAAAGGGAAAAAAAGGAAGGGGACGGAAAAAGATAAAAGTGAAAAAGAACTATTTTGTTGGATTTTTGACTAATAATTATAATAATAACAATAACAATAATTATTGATAATAATAGGGATGATAAAAATAATAATAGATAGTAATAACAAGAATAATGATAATAATAATAATAATAATAATGATAGTAATAATAATAAAAGATAAAAGAGTGATTTATTGTACATGAGTAGAAATGCGAGTACAACCGCAAAAATGCGACTAAAAACAAACTTAAGCAAAACGACGAAAAAGAACACACGCGATGATATTGTTATTATGCGATGAATATTTTTTGATATTTTATAACAAAAAAAGAGGACAATTGGTTTTAGGTCCAAAATTGGGGTACAACAGCTGCCCCTATTTAAGTTTCTTCACCCGGGGAGACGAAAATTAAAATCTTCGTCTAGACGGGATTGAAGAGACTTAAATATAAAACGTGCACCATTTTTGGACTTAAAATCCTTCAACAATGCTTATGATGCAAATATGAATGCATGAAATGCAGATGATGATGATTTTTTTTATTTTAAATTTTGTATGAATGTCGTAAAAGACAGACAAAGTAAGAAAACATGGTTAGGACTCCACAGGGGAAGAACATGACATGGCCTGACTGGGAAAATAACAAGATGTGCCCCAAGTCCATTGGAAGAACGAACTCCACTGGGGAACAGTGTAAAATACTGGGGAAAATATTACTTACTATCATGTATGCATTTATAGAAAAAGAGATTTGTGTGATCTTTTGGTCTAAAGTTTATGGAAAGGATTCACTGGGGATAAAACCACCTGAGGAACTGTAAAGTGTGTATGGTGAACTACAAGCTTCTTGTATGGAAAACTTGTAACTTGTTTGATATGTACAAGCTTCTCGGATGACGAGACTGCCACTTGTGAAATTGGATACAAGCTTCTCGAATGACGAGACTGCCACTTGTGAAATTGGATACAAGCTTCTCGAGGGACGAGACTGCCACTTGTGAAATTGGATACAAGCTTCTCGAACGACGAGACTGCCACTTGTAAAATTAGATACAAGCTTCTCGAACGACGAGACTGCCACTTGTAAAATTGGATACAAGCTTCTCGAATGACGAGACTGCCATTTGTAAAATTAGATACAAGCTTCTCAGATAACGAGATTGCCACTTGTTTGAAAGGATACAAGCTTCTTGAACGACGAGACTGCCACTTTTAAAATTGGATACAAGCTTCTCGAATGACGAGACTGCCATTTGTAAAATTAGATACAAACTTCTCAGATAACGAGATTGCCACTTGTTTGAAAGGATACAAGCTTCTTGAACGACGAGACTGCCACTTTTAAAATTGGATACAAGCTTCTCGAACGACGAGACTGCCACTTGTAAAATTGGATACAAGCTTCTCAAACGACGAGACTGCCACTTGTAAAATTGGATACAAGCTTCTCAGATAACGAGATTGCCACTTGTTTGAAAGGATACAAGCTTCTCAGATAACGAGATTGCCACTTGTTGAAAGGGTACAAGCTTCTCATATGACGAGATTGCCACTTGTTGAAAGGGTACAAGCTTCTCAGATAACGAGATTGCCACTTGTTGACAGGGTACAAGCTTCTCATATGACGAGATTGCCACTTGTTAAAAGGGTACAAGATTCTCATATGACGAGATTGCCACTTGTTGTTTTGAATTGATGTCCAATCCGGGAACAAACCGGAGGGAAATTGTAAAACAAGACTTTATGTCCAATTGAAGAATAAATTCAACTGGAAATTTTCCTTTTGTTGTAGGAAAAACTAAAACAACCATCTTCCACAAGAGAGGAGTCTAGTGGGGATTTTTTGAAACAAGAGGTGTACAATTATCTGCCTAAGCTGACACTCTAATTGGAGAGAACAACGTGCCCCTCCCGACTCTATTTTGTAGACACAGACAAGACAAAAGAGATAGAAATATGTATATGATGCAATAAGGTGTGAATGATGTAAATGTTCACGACACATGTAAATGCTATATTTGAATATATGAAAGTATGTATGAATGTTTGTATGTATGTCATGAATGTATGTATGTATGTATGTATGTATGTATGTATGTATGTATGTATGTATGTATGTATGTATGTATGTATGTATGTATGTGAAACATCTTTTGATGGACCGACAAAGTGACCAAACCGGAAACACAAGCCAACGTCGCATCACTGCTCAGGATATCCCAATAAAGTGTAAATGTTAAGTATATAAAGCAAGAGAACTTCTCTTGGGGAAGGAACAACTTCTCTGGGGAAACAACCGTTTTAACCGAACGATCTGTACATAAACTTGATTGTACTCAAGACAAAAAATTTCAATCTTCATTGGGGATGTACCCTCTTCTTGAGATGACTGCTAACATCCTCTTAGAGAAAACATGTCTGCTGTTGATGAAAAAATATGAGAAGACGGAGACGACTTGCCCCTTGCTTTAGATTCTTTGCTTCAGTCTAAAGATCTTTGAAGAAATTCGCTCGAAGAGCGTGACTAATTGACCTTTTCCATTAGGCATTGTATCTGTTGAATGTATCAGTGTGCTAAGAGTTGAAAATCTTTTATGCTCATGGTAATGGCGACCAGAATCTTGCCATACTTCACAACATGTGACTATTTAGGAAGATATGATTTTGACATAGTATGCCCCAAGTGCTTGAAACCTTGAAGGGTATGCCCCTGACCAACTGACGTTTGTAGTGTAACCAAATCTTGAACTCTTTTCAACCTTGATAAGCAGGATGTTCAACTTGTTTGCCCCTGATTAGCAGAATCCATTAAGTAACTTGCCCCTAGCTAGGAGCGTCTCAAGTAAGCTTTGCCTTTGATCAACCATAGCTCAAATTTCTTTGATGTCAAGTATTAATTTGCAAGTAAAATTATTTCTTTTGAAAAGTATTTTTGTTAAAATGTACATGTAAGTTTTTTTTTGAGAATGAACACATTTTTTTTGTATTTTTTGAAATTGAATATTTTTGGGATGGAAGCACATATAGTGTGTATAAATGATAATTACTGATTAATCAAACAGGAGGAGTCAGCTTAACAATAAATTTGCCAAATATGCTTTCACAGTGAACCTAGTTTCAATTAGGTCTTTTGTATGTTATAACGTGGCTGGGCTCACGGTTTTCAAAAAAGGATTGTTAGGCTCAAAATTTTATTTGGTCCCACCCAATCTTCTTGATGTCCTTCATTCCTAAATTCAATTAATTCAACTGATGCACTCAGTCGACAAGAGAATAGTTGACAATGATGTTTGAGGTTGACACTTTGGTAGAAGCTTTACAGATGTTCTTTTTGTTGAATAGACGTTGATGAGATTTCTTTAAGTGACAGTCACTTTTTGTTTAGGAAGTTTTCCTATTTTTGAATCACTCTTTATTTGTATGGACTTGTTCTTTTCGAACTTTGAATTTGAGGTCCATCGGGATGCCCCTCTTTTTTTTTTATGGGCTCTTTTTTGAATTTTTTTTTATCACTCTGTTTTTTTTTTAATAACCTTTGTAAGATGAAGATTGTGACTGTCGTATGAATTGTTGTGAGTCTCATCTCTTGACAGCTTCCTTTGTCTGTGGAAAGCATTGTGATTAACCTCTAATTTGGTATGACCAGATGAATTGATTCTCTTGTATCAAGATGCATCATCAAATTAATTGAAAGACTACCCTGCCCCAGGTTATGATTAAGGGTTCAGAAAAAAGAAAGAAACACCGACTTCAGGCTCAAAGGGGATGATTACGGATTATCTCCTTATATCTCCACTGTTTGGGAAGAGAAACAATGCCTTACGTCGTCAACTAGGTTTTTCACCATCGAAAAGCATATATCAACAAAAATTAGTTATTTATATTCATCATCCTCGCTCCAAGTTTGTAAGTAATAAAGCAAGAGAAATGAGTGAATCCGAATGGATGGATTCTAAAAACATGCATGTTTATTATATTAAAAGTACTTGACGAAAGACATAATGATAAAAGCAGACAAATGCTTGACAAGAAAGAAATAAAAGCCTAGCGATCATAGGGATGAACTTCCTTGTATCACCGACTTCAACGAGATGAGTGTAGCAAAAGTAACATCAACAGCAAACCAGATTGCAACAAACCACTTAATGTATCACAAAAACTGGGTCTGCATCCTTGAATGAAAGTTGGTGCCTGTTGGATAGGCTGAGATTAAGTCTGTTGTTGAATATGATGCCTTTGTTGAGATTGTAAAGGCAAAAACCATTGCTCAAGGAGTGAGATGGTGGTTATTTTGTGCCACCATTAATGAAGTGATCAGGACATTTTTCTTTTCCAATTCTGCCCGAAGTGCAATGACTTCTTCACGAAGTTGAGTGTTCTCTTGCACAATTGCTTCCATTCTTTTCTTTTGATTAACACAAATGTTGGCTTTCAAGTTGACTTTGGACAAGAGCGTCAGACCACTGAGAGGAAGACACGAAGCTTAGACTCTTTTTTTTTTGAAGAGGACCATGAATGCACAATGATGCATGAGAAAGAGAGTTTTGTTTTGTTTTTGATTTTCAAAGGACTTTAGGATACGAATCATAAAGGACCTCCTTTTTTGTTAATGATCAAAAGAAATTTTCTTTTCTTTTCAAAGCAACCCTCTTTTTTTTTTAAAGGTCCATGATGATTGTGTAATATATGAAGAAATTCCTCTAAGTCCTTTGAAAACTAAAGGAAAAAGATTTTCATGAATGCATGGATGTATAGATGTGATGATGCAACAAGCACAAACATAAGCAAACATGGTTGGTTGAGATGTCACAATGTTGGAGCCAAAGGTAAGAACCACCCACAAGGTATGAACTATTGGTTCATCTTCTTTTCGTAACACGGGTTCTACAAAGTTCCCAACGTCATCAACTTTCCTATGAATACCACGCGCACATTATTGACTCATGGCTCAATGAAATATCCAAAGGAGAAGTCTCGTTTGAGCGTAGCAACGCGTGACAACTAAAATCAAAATTGACTCGTGATTTTAGCCACCGCGCTACATTCTAAGGGCCAAGATGGGTTAAGGTAATTAAAAGGTCCCCAAGCTTCTCGGGATCTACAAAAATGGTATCGCCAACACAATTGACTCGTGCCAACTACCCCACCTTCATAAACCCTCCACTTGAGCGTGGCCATATCACATGTGTTTATGCAAAGACCTAACATCAAGCACAACACTATGACTTCGCCACAATTCCTATCTTAATTGTTCACTCAAGCAGGTGTATTGTGCTTGTCTCACCACTCAAAGAATCCCACAAGGTATATATTAAGCATGTAAACAAATAAAGCACATAAAAGCATATAAGTTTGGTTCAACCCTCTTAAGGAGAGCATCCCCAGTGAAGTCGCCATTTTTCTGTTGCGGGTTTTTTGAGACATACCCCACTACAGTTTTATTTTTCATTTCCAAAGGAGGGGAAAAATTGAAAACCTTTAAAAGAAAGAGATTCTAGGTACGGGGGTTAGTTGCACTTGAGGAAGGTATTAGCACCTCAAGCGCCCATGGTACTCCATGGTAACCTCTTATATGTTTTTAGTGCTTTTTTGTACATGCTTAAAGAATGGAGGGAGAAGTTGTATAGAAGAAAGAAAAAGACTAATTTCATTTTAAGTCTAATGAGTGTAAGAAAATTTTCTTTCATAAAGTGAATAAAAGAAAAGAAGTGTAAATATTTTTGTTTGTAAAAAAAAAAGATTTTTGAGAGAAGTGTAATTGTTGAGAGAAAGAGAGATTGTAAGAAAAGATGTTGTAAAGAAAATGTTGTAAAGAAAGAAAAAAAATTGTTGTTTGAAAGAAAATGTATTGTAAAGAAAAAACAAATTGTAAGTAATATCATATTAAAGATGATTGTAAGATGAGCTTGCGTTTGTCTTATAAAAGGATCGCACGTTTGTTTTAAAAGGTTTTTCGTTTCAAAAAAAAAGTCTCGTAATCAATTTAAAATCAATTACGAATCCTCTCCCTTGGAAATGAATTTTGTTTGGCGTTGTGTGTGATGTGTGAGCTAGGAAAGCAATAAAAGCATAAATAAAGTCCTACGCTATTACAACCCAATTGAATGATTAATATTTACAACCATATCGAATTTGAATAAATAATAATAACAATAAGCAATAAATAGATAAAAGGGCGATGCATATAAAATAAAAAATGCAAGCGCGGAAAATAAATATGATGATGAATATGCACATAGGAGGAGAAAAGGAAAACATCGCAAAATAACATCCTAATTAAGTGGAGTGTGTGAAAGAAATGTGTCGGAAGCAAAGACATGATAATAGCATTTTCGAAAGTCACTCACATCAACAAACAATCTTAATTAACATATACAAGCAAAAATATTTTATTTAGCAAAAAAGACAAGTTTTTATTTTATTATGAAAAGAATGAATTTAGGCCAAAAGGTCCTTCACTATTAATGCTAATGTTAGAGTTCAATGATCTAAAACGTAAGATATTGTCTCTAACGTGCATTTTTAAATGATGCAATGTCCTAACCTAAATGCATGTATGCATGTAAAAATGTGAAGTGAATCATGTTATATGAAATTGTAGTGTGATGCAAAAAATTAGTGTCAAATGTCATGTGAAATGCAAAATGTAGATTATGATGCAATGTAATGTAGAAGTGTAAAAAAGAAATGTGTAGTGTAAATGTAATAAAAAAGGTGATATGATGTAGAATTTGTAAAAAAGTTATGTGACATGAAAAATGCATAAATGTGATGTAATGTAAGATTTTAAATGCATGTAGTTAATATATTATTTTTAAGGATGGAGCATGTTATGAGTTTTCATGGAATGAATTTAAACAAAGACATGATCATGTTATCAATCATCACAAAAAAAAGAAATCAATCATAGCATATTTAATTTTTTTCTAGTATTTATATTATCATGCATACTAAACAACTAAAGAAAAAAAACATGGCTAACAAACTAACATTTTTTTTTATTTTTTTTTTGGACATCAAAATAATTAGAAAAAAAGTTTTTATTTAAAGAAGAGTTTTTTTTGAACTTAGAATTTTTTTTTAGTATAGACACATAGTTTAATACTTTTATAAAAAACAATAAACTCACACATACATATTTTCATGGCAAAAAAAAAAAAACATTTAAAACGTACAATGTATGCATGTGTGCAAATAGATATTTTAGTAAATAATAAAAGAGAAAATGATAATAAATAAAAAGGATAAAAGTAAAATAAATAAACAAATAGAGAACAATTAAAAAAACACAAAATAACCAAAAAAACAGGGATGGGGCGGATTGGGCTTATAGAAGAAGCCCAAAATCATTTTTTAGTGAACCGGGTCAAACCAGACCCGGCCCCAGACCCAGTTCACAGAACCGGATGGGGGGCGCGCGAGTAGCCCTGGGGGGTGCGGTAAGAAAAACGGATGGAGGCATAAAACATTTTTTCTTTTCCCCTCTTGGTTAATTTTCATCTATTTTTTTCTTTCTCTTCTTTCTCACGCTCTCTCTCCCTCTGTTTTACTGTTTCCTTCAATTTTTGCAAAGAACACCACCAAACTCATGAACCCTAACCCATAAGTTGCTCAAATCAAGAAAATCAAAACATGAACCCTACACTAAATCATCTCCTAAACACGATTTTAAACTCAGAAACTTCAAACAAGCAACGAATCGTCCGGATCGGAACCCACAGATCCGAAACCCTAACCCCCAAATTGAAACCCTAAGCACCAAAATCAAACATAATCATGCAATTAAGGTTCGATTCACCAACAAGCAGCAATAAACAGACATTAAAACATACTGAAAACGAGCATCCGACCTTAGATCTATATGTTCATGCAAGTTGGAATGAAAGAGGATGAAGAACGCGATTTTTTACCAGCCTTTGCAGTGAGTCTTGAAGGTAAGCAGCGTTTCTTCTCTACTATTTTCCTCTCGGTTTCGATCTCCCCTTTCTCCTTTCTTTGTTTCGGCCTCCCTTGAACCTTCTTCTCTAACCCTTTTCCTTTTGATTTCGTGCAAGGTGTATATTGTGAAATGGAGGCTGAGAGGAAATCGATTCTTCACAGTGTGTGAAGAAATCGATTTAGGGTTAGAGTTAGTTTTTTGGTTTTTTTGTTTCTGTGATGTAAACGGGGTTTGTTTGGTTGTAAGGATTTGTTTTTTGGTTCTGTTAGATTTCGGTTCGTGTGATTTGTGAAGGTTTGGTTTATGTTGAGAAAATTATGTTTGTGATTCGAAAATGAAGAAAAGGGGTGATGATTTTTTTTGGGTTTTTTTTATTATGTTGATGTTCTGAAATTTTTTGTGTTTGTGGTTCTTAGCCGTTTCTGTCCTCCTCTTTTCTCAGTAAATTGTGTTTGTTAAGTAGAAATTTTTGTAGGGTTTGATGTACTGTAAAGGAAAAAATGCAGAGATCCTTTTGTTGATCAGAAATTGGTTTTGAAAGAAGTAATGAAATTGGGAAGGAGACAAAAAATGTCACTGTCTTGTTGGTTGTATTTTGCAGAAAAATGGCTTGGATTCCTTTCTCAAATTTTGTTTTAATGTTCTGAGTTTTTGCTTTTGTGACCGAAAAAGAAAGAACAAAAATAAAAAAGGAATTGAAAACTATTTTTTTTCTGTTTTTGGATAAATAATAATAATTATAATAATAGATAATAATAAAAATAATGACAATAGTAAAAATAATAGTTGAAAATAAAATAGAGGAAATAAAGGGAAAAAAAGGAAGGGGACCGAAAAAGATAAAAGTGAAAAAGAACTATTTTGTTGGATTTTTGACTAATAATTATAATAATAACAATAACAATAATTATTGATAATAATAGGGATGATAAAAATAATAATAATATTAATAATAGATAGTAATAACAAGAATAATGATAATAATAATAATAATGATAGTAATAATAATAAAAGATAAAAGAGTGATTTATTGTACATGAGTAGAAATGCGAGTACAACCGCAAAAATGCGACTAAAAACAAACTTAAGCAAAACGACGAAAAAGAACACACGTGGTGATATTTTTATTATGCGATGAATATTTTTTGATATTTTATAACAAAAAAAGTGGACAATTAGTTTTAGGTCCAAAATTGGGGTACAACAAGTATGCCCCTTGTAGAGTGTTGATGAACATGTCCACAAGTTCATTCTCTAAGAGTGGTGGACGTATTTGGGAAGCCAAGGCCCTCCATCTTTGAGCATAGACCTTAAAGGATTCCCCATCTTTCATAGTGGTGTTCTGAAGCTGAGCGCAGCTCGGAGCCATATCTGTAACACCCTTGTTTCCCAACTACTCATGATTAATATTTATTTCATAAAAGAGTGTCACGTCTTAAGCAAACGACATAATTTACTTAAAAATTAAAGAAAATAGGCAGCGGCAAAATTTCTAATAACAATCAATGCTAGATATCATTGAAATGAAGTGACTGAGTTATTCTGAAATCAAATGAGTCTTTGTAAAAATTAAATTACATCAAAATTCCTTAAAGCATTAATCCATGAAAAATGAGTAACGTTCTGAATAGAAACTAAAACAAAATAAGCATAAGTCTATTTCCCCCAACTGTTACGGTACCAGAGAGACTCCGAAGGTTAAGCGAGGTAGACGCTGAACAAATTTTAAAATTACTCCTCTTCCTGAAAATCTACGATTGCACATCGTAGGGTCAAACCAGAAGAGAATTAGTAATGGTATATATATAAGGTAGTTGAATAATAAAATTACTAATAACCTTGCTAATTTACAATACTAACAACGGTAATAATAAAATATTAATCTCAATAATAATTATAATAATAATAATAATAATAATAATAATAATCAAAAACAATGTCTAAATAATAAATAGTAGTGACATAATAGAATACTCAAACAAACAATGATATCAAAACACAAACACAAACAAATAAATTCAAGGCAATTTTGTATGATATGACAAATTCTAAGACTCTCTAATATGCATGTGGTACCAGGGTCGAAGGTCAGAATTATTTTACTGAACACTTCTCAACGTCGCTGTGCATAAGCACTAAATCACCGTCGCTGTGCATAAGCACTAATCACCGTCGCTGTGCAAAAGCACTAACATGAATGAATGAATGCATGTCAAAGTTATCCAAACAAATGCACAATCCCCAAATATCAAACAAGTTCAACACTAGAACAACTCAACTGCAAAATCTCCAATTTAAAAAGTCTCAAAAATCAAAATTCAAAACAAACAAATTTCTAACTCATTCTGATTAAAAAAAAACAAATCAGAAGTTACAAATTATTCATCTCCAATTTAACTCAAATTGCATATATTACAATATCAATTAAATTTAATATACATCACCAGTTAGATCCTCACCAGTTTAATCGCATCACCGAATAATTTAAATCACCTAAATGTAACACTAAGTGAGTTCAAAATCACTGTTTTTATTTATTAAGCTTGCTACTCAGATCATTATTGTCAAAGCAATTAAAAAGAAATTATGAACTTCTAATCAGAAAGTTAAAACTAGTTTTCCTATTAGTAATTACCATCCATGTACCCAACTCTAAACTAATGATTCATATTACTCTCCAGGAACGGAAATTGAGCATCTGATCAAATAAGCTCAATACTAATTAAAACAACACCAATTAACTCACACACAATCAACTTTAAATACTTATGCAATGACACTAATACTCACTCGCCACCTATGTTTAAACCTCTTTGTTTCACAATTTTAGTTTCAACTTACTATCACTTTTCTTAAAATTTGTCTTGTCTGTTTGTTCTTGTTCTATGAATACATATGGGACACTAACTTTTCAAATTGACTCAAAACAAGAACACATATATTGTATTTCTAAGCATCTTTCTAGTTACATACTACATTCACCAAGGTGCTGATTTAGTACTAGATTCATTATAATATATATCTATATATATATATCATCAATACCATATATATATGTACTATAAAAAGACTACCGAGACATATTTTCTTATCTATGACCAATTGGTGCTTTACCAACTCATGAGTCATGCAATTGAATTACTCACTCGATGTATGGATTAAAAATATACTTTTGAAAGGTTTGCAGCAACATTGAAATTTAGGATCAGCCGTAAAGCTTGACATTCTTTTAAGTACACAAATCACAAAAATATGTCATATAAAAGCACAAACATATTTTCAAATATAAGATAATGACAAAATTTGCCAGAAACAAATATATTACGGAAGAAAAAAACTTCTCAACCATCATCTATAACCTAAGCACACAGAAATCTTGGAGAGAATCAAAGGGAAGAAGATGATTCAACCATAATTTCTATTCAACAACAATACATAATTCCAAGACTAATCTCTCACCTTAGAGTTTCTGAATTTTTTCTTTGGTCCTAGCTGTTGAATTGCTTCTCTTTCTCCTTCCTAGGGGTGGCGGTTACTCACTCTCTCAACTCTCCAAATTTCTGATTTTTTTGTTACTGAATGAAAAGGTATGTTAACCTATTTTTTTTCTTCTTCTTATAACTGACTAAGCCAACAAAAATAAGATTTTCTTTTCTAATGGGCATTATCCACTACCCAAACCCAATTCTATTTATTTTATTTTCTTTATTCAATTACTTTACTCTAATTTTTTTTTGTTGTTTTATTTTTTTTTTTATTTTTTTTTTTACTAAAACTCACATATCCTATTTAACCAAAAATATTTCAAAGCACGCAACATAAAAATATGAATCATAAAATAAATCAAATAGTCCTTATTAATAATAAATGAAAATATGAAAGAAAATTCGGGGCGTTACAAATCTCCCCCACTTAAATAATTTTCGTCCTCGAAAATTTACCTGAAGGAAATAATTCTGGGTATGACTCCTTCATTCGACTTTCGAGTTCCCACGTTGCGTGCTCACCCATGGGTCCTCCCCATATCACCTTCACAGTAGCTATCTCCTTGTTCTTTAGTTGTTTCACTTCCCGGTCCTCAATTCGCAAGGGTAAAGTTTCTACGGTCAAATTCTCTTTCACTTGTACATCGTCAGACTGAACATGGGTCTGAAACATACTTCCTCAGTTGAGACACATGGAACACATTATGTAAGTTCGAGAGAAATGGTGGTAGTGCAATCTCATAAGCCACCTTCCCTACTCTCTTAAGGATCTCATATGGGCCAATAAAACGTGAAGTAAGTTTCTTAGCCTTCAATGCTCGTCCCACACCTGTCACTGGAGTAAGTCTTAAAAATACATGTTCACCCTCCTGAAATTCAAATGCTTTCCTCCTTCGATCATAGTAACTCTTTTGTCTACTCTGTGAAACCTTCATCTTCTCTCTAATCATTTCTACTTTCTCAGTTGTCTGACGGATCATATCGGGTCCCAACACTACCCTTTCACCTGATTCATGCCAACACAATGGTGTCCTACACCTCCTACCATACAAAGCTTCGAACGGTGCCATACCGATACTTGAATGATAACTGTTATTGTAGGTGAACTCGATTAATGGTAGAAAACGATCCCAATTTCCTCCTTGTTCTAATACACATGCACGCAGCAAATCCTCCAAGGATTGATTTGTTCTTTCTGTCTGCCCATCAGTTTGTGGATGATATGCAGAACTCATTCTCAAATTTGTACCTAATGCTGCCTGCACCTCTTTCCAGAAGTCGGAAGTAAATCTCGGATCTCTATCGGATACGATGCTCAAAGGAACACCATGTAACTTCACAACCACTGCAACATAAATCTCTGCTAACTTTGGTAGAGGAAAAGTAATATGAATAGGCATAAAATGAGCTGATTTAGTGAGTCTGTCAACAATCACCCAAATTGAGTCATGACCTGCTGACATTCTTGGTAACCCAGCTACAAAATCCATAGAAATGCTATCCCACTTCCACTCTGGTATGCTCAGCGGTTGAAGGAGTCCAATCGGTTTCTGATGCTCCACTTTCGACTTTTGACACTGTTGGAACAAAAGTGGTTTTGACGATTATTTGCTTAAGTTTTGATGATAACAAAGTATTAATGAACAATAGGGTATTTTAATATTTAATCTAAGTGTGCAGGAACATTAGTGAAAAGTCAACTATGCACTGAAGCTTAGAAGTTATGATGATGATCAGAAGCATTAACACAAGTTCTGATCAGAAGCACCAACGCGAGTTCTGATGATCTATCAGAAGGATGATCATCAGAAGCATAAGTCATTAGAAGTATACAACACCAGAAGCTGTACTGGGAGTACAAACTTCTGAGATCAGTCTTGCGCTGGAAGATTCATGAAAGGAAATCACATGTTTGGCTTAGGGATTAACAACGGTCAAATCTGCAACGTCTCTATCTTGTCATATATATAGAGACCTCGTACTTGAAGTCAAGTGTGGATTACAACTTGCAAAACTGATCATACTCACAAGAAAGCAAACAGCGCTTCTGATAACCAAACAACCTTGCTTTATTCACTTATTGTTCTTTAGAATCCTAAGTGTAGTTCTTGTGTTTAGTGTTGTAATTTGCCTTGAGTATTTGATTTTATCAAGTACTCAAAGGTCATGAAAAACCATATACTTTCTCATCTAGTTTAGGAAATCTCTTGTTAGTATACTTGAGCATTTGGAAGTCTCTTACTATTGTGTTTGAGCAATTGTATCTTAAGTGTTTTTAGTGAACTCCCTTGGAAGTGCAAGGGGACTGGACTACTCTCAACTTGTGAGAGGAACCAGTATAAAATCGCTTGTGTCTCTCTCTACTCTCCTTTACTGTGTTATCCGCTGCCAAATCTGATAAGTTCGAAAGAACTTTGAAGAAGTTTTTAAACTATCTAAAACACAATTCAATTGGTATCAGAGCCCGGTTGTCTTTAAGTCACTTAACAGTGAGACATAAAGATCTTGAAAAACACAAAACTCTAAGTCACTATGTCAGGTGGTGAAACTGAATCCACATCTACTGGTGGTACTGGTCAAATAACTCAGATTCCATATGACTATGACAATGAGAAGTCTGGAAACAATGGCAAGGCACCTAAGTTCAATGGTGATCCTGACAACTTCAGCTGGTGGAAATGGCAAATCTATCCTTACATCATAGCTGAAGATCCTAGTCTATGGGAAATGGTTGAGGAAGGTGTTAGCTTCCATAATTTGCTTGATGAAGATGGCAAAGTGTCAACAGCTGTAATCAAAACATTTACAGCTGATCAGAAGAAAGAATGGAAGAAGCACAGCAGAGCAAAAACCATTATGGCCAGCTGTATCACTCATGATGAATTTCTAAAACTTGGAAACAGGCAGAGTGCTAAAGGCATTTATGACTCTCTTTGTTCTCTATATGAAGGAAACCAACAAGTTAAAGAAGCAAGAGCTAACCTGTTGGTTCAGAAGTATGAATTGTTCAAAATGAAGGACAATGAGAGTATTGAAGAAATGTACTCAAGATTTCAAATCTTAGTTGCTGGTCTTTCTATACTGAAGAAGAGTTATACACCTGCTGATCATGTGAAGAAAATTTTAAGAAGTTTGCCTCCTAAGTGGAGACCTAAGGTCACTGCTATACAGGAAGCAAAGAATTTGAACACATTGACGCTGGAGGAGCTAACCAGCAATCTCATTAGTCATGAGATGGAGTTAGCTTCTGATGACATAAAGAAGAAACCAAAAGCTTCAACAACTGTGTCTACTTCCAAGGCTCTAAAAGTCAAGGTAGTAGAGTCTGATGTTGAAGAATCTGTGGGAGAAGGTCCTGAAGACAACTCTGATGAAGAATTCTTTGCTCTAATGACAAGATTCAGAAAGTGGGACAAATCTGTTGGTAAGGCTGGTGGTAGGAAATTTATTCCAAAAGGTTCTGGAAGCAGAAACTCAAACTACAAGGATAAGAAGGATGATTCTAAGAACACGTGCTTTAACTGCAAGAAACCTGGACATTTCATTGCTGATTGTCCAGATCTGAGCTCCAAAAATAAGGGAAGAAAGAGCAGTGTTAAAAACAATTTGAAGAAGAGTTTAATGGCTACTTTTGAGGATCTGGATAAATTATCAGATGATGAAGCAGATGATGAAGAGGCAAATCTGGCACTGATGGCTACAACTGCTTCTGATAATGATAATGATTCTGAAGATGAATCAGAAACAGATGACATTGATGAGGTAACTTCTAATATTCCTCATGAAAAGCTATTACCTGCTCTTAGAGACACAATGAGACAATACATAAGCAAAGCTAAGAGTGTCAAAAATTTAAAAAATGATGTTAGCTTGCTTGTCAAAAGATTTGATCAACTTCAAGCTCAATATGATAAATCTGTTTTAAAAATACAAGATCTTGAAAGTGGCTGCATCTCTTGTAGCAAATCTCATGATGTGCATGAAGTTGCACTTCATGAGTTTGTCAATCAAAATGTCAATAAGAGTAAGGTGGCTTCCATGATCTATAGTACTACTAAGAATAAATGTGAAGGGCTTGGTTATTCTGCATCTGATGATAAAGGACAATCAAGCTCATCAGTCTGTATTAGCCAAACTCCACCTCATTTGTATTCTACTTTTACACCTACTACCGGTAGAGTTGAGAAGGTTGCACAAACCAAAGCCTTAAATAAAGGCAAGTCTAAAGTCTCAGAAGTGAGAACTTCAGAAGCTAAGACTAGCACTTATTCAAAGCAGAAGCATGCTGAGGTCAGAATTCTGAAGAGACCAGAACCTAGGGCAACCAAGGTTCTGAGATCATCAGAAGCTAGCACTTCTAAAGCTAGGTTTACTTAGCATACTACAAACTCAGGCAAGAAGAAGTATGAACCCAAAAAGACTTTCAAAAAGTCATACTTCAAGAAGGCCTATACTAACCAAAATGGACCCAACAAGCTGTGGGTACCAAAATCTGAGTTTATGTGTCTTTCAGGTTTGCACACTAAGAGACAAGAAGCCAAGTACTTGGTACTTGGACAGTGGATGTTCGCATCACATGACGGGCGAGAGGGATATGTTCCTCACCCTAACTCCCAAAGAGGGAGGGAGTGTAGGATTTGGTGAGAACCAAAAGGGAAAGATAGTTGGTATTGGTACAGTCGGTAACTCCTTTGCCTCTATCTCTGATGTACCTTTTGTAGATGGACTATTTCATAATCTTCTGAGCATAAGCCAATTATGTGACAGTGGATATGAAGTAATGTTTAATAAGAATGCATGTACTGTAAGCAAAGCATCTGACAAATCCATTGTGTTTAGAGGAAAGAGACAAGGCAATATGTATAAAATAAATATATTTGAACTGATGGGTCTGGCACAAGAAACTTGGCCATGCTAATTGGAGATTAATCTCTAAACTTAGCAAGGACAATCTTGTGAGAGGCTTGCCTGAAATCAAATATCATTCAGAGTCTCTTTGTGGGGCATGTCAGAAGGGAAAGATTTTCAAAAGCTCTTTCAAAACCAAAAACTTTGTCTCTACCTTAAAACCACTAGAATTGCTTCATATAGATTTATTTGGGCCTGTCAGCACAGCCTCAATAAATGGCAAGAAGTATGGATTAGTTATTGTTGATGATTACAGTAGATGGGACATATGAAGTGTTTAGTATCTTCTGCCTTCAAATACAAAATGAAAAAGATTTAAAAATTATCAAAGTTAGAAGTGATCATGGTGGTGAATTTGAAAATGAACCCTTTGAAATATTTTGTGAAAAGCATGGAATTCTCCATGAGTTCTCATCTCCTAGAACTCCACAGCAAAATGGAGTTGTAGAGAGAAAGAACAGATCACTACAAGAAATGGCCAGAACCATGATGCATGAAACTAACTTAGCTAAATATTTTTGGGCAGAAGCTGTTAATACTGCATGTTATATTCAAAATAGGATCTATATCAGACCTAAGTTGAATAAAACAGCATATGAATTATTTAAAGGAAGAAAACCAAATCTTTCTTATTTTCATCAATTTGGTTGTACTTGTTACATTCTGAATAATAAGCTCCATCTAAAGAAATTTGACTCTAAAGCATTTAAGGGTATCTTTATTGGATACTCTGAACGCTCCAAGTCATACAGAGTGTATAATTCAGAAACTAAAACAGTTGAAAAATCTATGCATGTTAGATTTGATGACAAAGAGCCTGACAACAAAAAGTCAGAGCCTGTTAAAGAACTTGCAGGTAATGAAGAATCAGATGATGAATTCCTAGAAGTGGTTAGAAGAACAGAAAGAACAGAACAAGAACCTGTTACTATGTCAGAATCTACAATTGCTTCTGATGTAACAACTGCTTCTGAGAACAATGCTTCTGATGTTCATCCAGAAGTGCAGATAGATGGAACTGAGTCTGATTCTGAAGAAATTCCCAAGAGATCCTTCAAATATAAATCATCTCATCCAGAAGAACTAATCCTTGGCAACAAGGATAGTCCAAGGAAAACAAGATCAAGCTTTAGAGATGAAGAATCCATGTTTGGTCTAATATCCCTTATTGAACCGAAAACTATTGATGAAGCCCTAAAGGATGATTCATGGATTCTAGCTATGCAAGAAGAACTGAATCAGTTTCAAAGGAATGATGTCTGGAATCTAGTTCCAAAACCTAAAGGGAAAAACATTATTGGAACAAAGTGGGTCTTCAGAAACAAATTAAATGAACAAGGAGAAGTAACTAGGAACAAAGCTAGACTAGTTGCACAAGGTTATAGTCAGCAAGAAGGAATTGATTACACATAAACTTTTGCTCCAGTTGCAAGACTGGAAGCAATCAGGTTACTTCTTTCCTATGTTGTGAATCACAACATCAAGCTTTATCAAATGGATGTCAAAAGTGCTTTTCTTAATGGTTTTATAACTGAGGAAGTTTTTGTCAAACAACCTCCTGGTTTTGAAAATATACAACATCCTGATCATGTTTTTAGACTAAAGAAATCTTTATATGGTCTCAAACAAGCTCCTAGAGCTTGGTATGATAGACTAAGCACTTTCTTAGTTGAAAATGGATTTGAAAAAGGAAAGGTTAACAACACACTTTTCAAAAAAACCTTAAAGAAAGACATTTTAATCATCCAAATTTATGTTGATGACATAATCTTTGGTTCAACTAATGCCACTTTGTGCAAGAGTTTCTCTAAGCTTATGCAGGATGAATTTGAAATGAGCATGATGGGAGAACTAAAGTTCTTTCTTGGAATTCAAATAAATCAAAAGGAGAATGGTACCTACATTCATCAATCCAAGTACACTAAGGAGCTTCTGAAGAAGTTCAACCTGGAAGAATGCAAACCAATGAACACTCCAATGCATCCTACATCAAGTCTAAGCTTGGATGACTCTGATGGCAAAGTAGACCAGAAACAATATAGAGGTATGATTGGTTCACTTCTCTATCTAACTGCATCTAGACCTGATATTTTGTTCTCAGTATGTTTGTGTGCAAGATTTCAATCAGATCCTAGAGAATCCCATCTCACTGCTGTGAAGAGAATCTTTAGATACTTAAAAGGAACAACTAATCTTGGATTACTGTATCAAAAATCTAATGATTATCAACTGAATGGATTCTGTGATGCTGACTACGCAGGAGACAAATTAGAAAGAAAATCCACAAGTGGCATTTGTCAATTTGTTGGTGAAAACCTTGTCTCCTGGGGTAGTAAAAGACAATCAACTATTGCTTTGTCTACAGCAGAAGCAGAATACATATCAGTTGCAAAATGTTGCACACAACTTCTATGGATGAAATATCAATTAGAAGACTATCAGATAAGCAGTCACAGTATACATTTGTACTGTGATAACACTGCAGCCATACATCTTTCAAAAAATCCTATTTTACATTCAAGAGCCAAACATATTGAAATAAAACATCATTTTATAAGAGACTATGTTCAGAAAGGTATTATAGATATTAAGTTCGTTGAGACTGAAAATCAATGGGCTGACATATTTACAAAACCTTTAACAATAGAAAGATTTGATTTCATAAAGAAAAATCTGAATATGGTCTTTGCTTCTGATTAAGTTTGGTTCTGGAATAATGAAGCTTCTGAAATAGATCAGAAGAGATTGATGTCAGAAGCCTTCTCGTAAAGACTTCTGATAACAAGAGCTTCTGATATAGCTCAGAAGCTAATGTATGGTTCTGACATGGAAGTGGAAAAGTTAGTAACTTCTTTTTTGTTAACTGACACCCACTAACGCGTTAGTTTCTAAAATAGTCTCTAATGCACGTGACTCGATGTGAGTTGATGGGGAAGGCAGTTTATGATGATTAAGTGCGGTTATCAATGCATAAAGTTAATTACCTTTTTCCCTCCCTTTGCGTGTGCCTCGTTTTACGGTTTTCAAAACCTTTTGTTTTCTAAAATCACTTTACACTCGCACACAAACAATTCACAACCTACACACTCTTTCATTCTCTCTCAGACTTCAGAAATCTTCTTTCTCTCTCCAAACGATTAGCTTTACCAAAACCCTAACCTTCAACAATGGATTTTGAAACACAAACTATTCCTCCTCTTGTCAACATCTTCAAGGAAAGTGATCGATTTTTGGAAGATACTGGGAATGTGTTAAGTTTTCCGGAAAAAGATCTAACCCTAACTACTGAGAAGTTGGTTGATTTCGAAAGCTTGGAGATAAATGGGTTTGATGTGAAATCGTTCTTCTCTGCGCAAGGATGGGATAGATACTTTGAGATTCTCAACGGAATCATCTACAAGGATCTATGTACTCTCTTTTGGATGAAGGCCCAGGTGTACGATGATGTAATAGCTCAAGAAGAGGTTGATGCTATGGTAAGAGACAATCCTGACCTAGAAGGAAAAACCAGAGAAGAAATGGGTTTAAGACCCTATGTTGGAAAAGAAATAAGGTCAGTGATACTTGGGACGTATATGGCTATTAGACCTGAACATATAGCAAAGATACTCAACACTGGTATGAAAGGAAAGATTTTCACTCCAAAAGTTGCTGAGAAAGGAACTCAGTTTCCAAAAGAAATGATGGAACTGCTTTTTGATCCTGTTAAATTGAATGAATGGTACGAGAAGAAAGGAAAAGGCACAAAGCCTACTTCCGCTCAACTTCTTCCTTTGTACAACATTATTTAACATGTTCTTATTTGCTCAATCTGGACTAGAGAAGGTGGTGTAGAGTACATGTCCCTTGACAGTGTCTCGTTCTTGTATGCTATTGTTACTGGTCAAAAGGTAGACCTTGCTGGATGTCTTTTTGAGCACTTGTGTGATGCTATCAAGAAGAGCAAAACAAAGAACAGAAAAGCAGTACATCATCCAAGACTTTTGTCTGAGCTTTTTCATCAAAGCAAGTTCTTGGAGATGATTAAACGAGTTGATTCTGAGTATGCACAAATTCTGAGTGCACCCTACACAGTTGAAAAGAAAGTAATCAATGAGTTAACTTTGAGTCACAAGAAACTGGTAGAGAGCACTGCATTAATTCATCCAGCACAGCCTTTGATTCAAAGCAAGAAATCATTTATCTACGATGATGACTTTCCTCTAATCTTTGAGGCTGATGCTGAGCATGTGATCCAAGCTATGATCCTAGATGCTGCTTCAAATGGAGTTTACATTGCCAGAGACGAAATTCCTTCAAAGGAAGTCTTTGAAGAAGCTTGTGCAAAAGCTGGACTTGGTAAGAAGTTACAGGGTAGGAAGAGAGTTGTCAAGAAGGAAAAGCCTGCTACTAAGCCCCAAGAAGGAAGGAAACCTAAGAAACCTGTTGTTGTTGAACCTATTGTAGAAGATAGAACATTGAGATCTGGAAGAACGATTCGTCTTGCTACTGAGGAAGAAAATGCTGCAAAAGCTAGAGAAGTTACAATCAACAAAAGAAAAGCTGATGAGATGCTGACAAAGAAGGATGGAAAGAAGCCTCCCAAGTCTAGGCTAATCCTACAATCAAGCAGTGATGAATCAACTGATGATGAAGAACCTCTTCATCAAAGGAGAAGGTTTGAAGGAAACACCTCAGGTATACCTTCTAATCTCATTTCTGATAAGACTGTTGTTGATCATAATATGTCTGAACAATTAAATCTTAGGGTAGAAACCTTAGTTGATGTACCTGTTGGTTCTGACTATGTTAAGTCAAACCAACAATCTGATAGAATCACTCCTGATACATCACCAGATGACAACTTACCCATTAACACTCTGTTAAGCAATTCACCCATAATTGCCCAACCTCTGAATGTAGCAGATGCATCTATAACTCCTGAACCAGTTGATGAACAACCTGTTGGAACAAAGGATGTTCGGAATCTAACTCTTAGTGTTTTGATGATAACAAAGTATTAATGAACAGTTGGGTATTTTAATATTTATTTTTGAGTGTGCAGATTAAATAAATTATGTTGATTAAATTAAGCTCTGAAACAAAGCATTAGCATGGATATCAGAAGCATAGATATCAGAAGCATGGACATCAGAAGCTAAGATATCAGAAGCAACGCTAATCAGAAGCAAGTCATCTCAGAAGATTAATGTTGAATCAGAAGCAACGTATGGAGAAGACCAACACTTTCAGAAGCATATGTCTGATACATAGGCTCTGAATAACAAGCCAGAAAAGTCAGTATTAACTGATAGTGATTCAATGATTGGAAATCATTTGAATTAAAGGCTGTGATTGATTGATACATCATAGTACTACAACCTTATCATCAAGGATTGTGACGTTAGTACTATTTTACTCCATAAGGGCGAATATTCTCAAGCAAAAGGAATAACAGGATAAGCATTACCAGAATTGGCAAATATCCCATGTTACCTTTGTCCTTTTCACAGCTGGCTTGAAAATGACCTCTGCAACGGTCATTATCTTCAAACGTCTCTATTTTCTCTTCACATATAAATAGAAAATCTCTTTTTGAAGATCAAGGTTACAACACACGCACTTATACAACTTTACTCCTTTACATAAGACTGAAAGCACTGCTTCTGAAACTATTTCTGTTGTGCTTCTGACACTCTATTTTTCTAATTCATTAGGAATTCTGTGTTAGAGTCTTAAGAGTCTTGAGTTGTAATCTTGAGAAAACTCTTGATTTTATAATCAAGTGTTTATCACTTTCTATTTTATTTCTTTTATATTAGGAAGTCTCTTGCTAGTGTGCTTGAGCAAGTAGGAAGTCTCTTACTAGTGTGTTTGAGCATTGTAATAGTCTAGGTGATTATAGTGAAATCCCTTGGAAGTGCAAGGGGACTGGACTACTCTCGGTTTGTGAGAGGAACCAGTATAAAATTGCCTGTCTCGCCTCTCTCTCTATCCTTACTCTTTTGTGTGAGTGTGTTAATTGTGTTTCTTTATCCGCTGGTGCTTCTGAAAGGTTTCAGAACTTGTAAGAAGTTTTTAAAACGCCAAAACACAATTCAACCCCCCCTTCTTGTGTTTTTCACACCTTCAATTGATATCTAGAGCTCCGGTTTGTTACGCATCACTTAACAGTGAGACAAAAAGATCCTGAAAAACACAATGTCTGAAGATTCAAGTCCAAAGAAAGTTGCTATTCCATATGATTACAATTCTGAAAAGTCTGAGAAATCTGGTGGAACTTATAGCAAAGCACCCAAATTCAATGGTGATCAATCAACCTTCAACTGGTGGAAATACAAAATCTATCCTCATATCATAGCTGAAGATGAAGGTTTGTGGGACATCATTGAAGAAGGTGTTAGCTTTCAAGATAAGCTTGATGAAGATGGTAAGACAACAACAGCTGTAAAGAAGACCTTCACAGCTGAACAAAAGAAAGAATGGAAGAGACACAACAGAGCTATTTCTATCCTTGCTAGCTGTATCACTCATGATGAGTTTTTGAAACTTGGAAACAGATCTAGTGCTAAGGGTATTTATGATTCTTTGTGTGCTACTTATGAAGGAAACCAACAAGTGAAAGAAGCAAAGGCTAATCTTCTGGTTCATCAGTATGAAATGTTTAAAATGAAAGACACAGAAAGCATTGAAGAAATGTATGCAAGGTTTAAAATCTTGGTTTCTGGTCTTGGAGTTTTAAAGAAAAGTTATACTACTTCTGATCATGTTAAGAAGATTCTGAGGTGTTTACCACCCAAGTGGAGACCTAAGGTCACTGCTATACAAGAAGCAAAAGATCTCAATACCTTAAGCCTAGAAGAGTTAACTAGTTCTCTCATAAGTCACGAGATGGAACTAGCTTCTGATGAGCCTAAGAAGAAATCAAAGTCATTGGCTTTGCCAGCAACTTTGAAATCTCCTAAAGCTTTAAAGGCTAAAGTTATTGAATCTGATGCTGATGAATCTTCTGTAGATGAACAGGAGGATGGATCAGATGAGGAACTCTTTGCTCTACTTTCAAAGTTCAGGAAATGGAATAAGTACAAAAATAACAAAGCTTCTGGAAGAAGTTCTGGTTCTAAGAGTTATGGGAACAAAAGCTCCAATGTTAAAGTCAAGAAGGACGGTTCTAAAAATAGTTGTTTCAACTGCAAAAAGACTGGTCATTTTATTGCTGATTGTCCTGATTTGAACTCCAATGATAAAGGGAAAAAGGGCAACTTCAAGAACAGAATGAAGAAGAGTCTTATGGCAACTTTTGAGGACCTTGAGAAGTTATCAGATACTGATGAAGATGATGAGGAAGCAAACATAGCACTTATGGCTACAACATCTTCTGATAATGAATCTGATATGGAGAATGAATCTGATACTGATGATATTGATGAGGTAATTTCTAAACTTCCTCATGATAAGCTTCTTATTGCTCTAAAAGACACTATGAAGCAATACATAAACAAGTCAAATGATTTCAAAAGTTTAAAAACTAAAATTGACTTGCTTACAGAGAAATATGACCAACTTCAATCTCAATATAATGAATCTCCTTTGAAAATTAAAGAGCTTGAAGAAGGTTGTGTTGCTTGTAACAAATCACATGATAAGCACGAAGTTGCTCTTCATGAGTTTGTTAAACAAAATGTTAACAAGAGCAAAGTAGCTTCCATGATTTACAGTGTGAGCAAGAACAAAGGATATGGACTTGGTTATTCTGCATCTTCTGATAAAGAAAAATCAAGTCAGTCTGTTTGTTTGAGCAAAACACCTCCTCCTCTCTATTCTACTTTCATATTAGAAACTGGTAACTCTGAGAAAGTTTCACAAACTTCTGTTTTGAATAAGGGAAAATCAAAAGTCTCAGAAGATAACAATTCAGTGATTCTTGATAACTCAAATTCAAAAATGAGATACTCAGAAGTAAAGATTCTGAAGAGACCAGTTCCTAAACCAACTAAGGTTCTGAGAACTTCAGAAGCTAGTACTTCTAGTACAAAGTCTGTGAAACCTATTAGAAGTTTTGACAAGAAGAAGTATGCTCCTCAAACTGGTTTTCAAAAATCATACTACTACAAGGCGTACACTAACCCATCAGGACCCAACAAGTTGTGGGTACCAAAATCTGAAATAGTTTATGTTGCAGGTTTGCACTCAAAAAGAGAAAAACTCAAGTACATGGTACCTGGACAGTGGCTTCTCTCGACACATGACGGGAGAAAAGCATTTATTCCTCACCCTGAATCTGAAAAAGGGAGGATCTGTAGGATTTGGTGGGAACCAAAATGGCACAATAATTGGTACTGGTACAGTAGGTAATTCCTTCTCTACTATTTCTGATGTTCTTCTTGTTGATGGACTTTATCATAACCTTCTTAGCATAAGCCAATTATGTGATAATGGTTATGAAGTCGTTTTTAATAAGAACACATGTACTGTAAACAGATACTCTGATAAGTCTGTAGTTTTCAAAGGAAAAAGGAAAGGCAATGTTTACAAAATCAATCTTTTTGAATTAGTAGAACAACAAGTTGTTTGTCTTTTGACTGTAAGTGAAGAAAAGTGGGTCTGGCACAAAAGATTAGGACATGCTAATTGGAGATTAATCTCTAAGCTCAGTAGTCAGATCTTGTGAGAGACCTACCTGTTCTAAAATATTAGTCAGATACAATTTGTGGTCCTTGTCTAAAAGGGAAGCTTTTCAAAAGCTCTTTCAAAGATAAAAACATTGTCTTTACTACAAGGCCTTTGGAACAGCTTCATATTGATCTATTTGGACTAGTTAGTACTGCTTCAATGAATGGTAAGAAATATGGACTTGTCATTGTAGATGATTTCAGTAGATGGACATGAGTTAAATTCCTTAGATCCAAGGATGATACATATTATGTGTTTAAAACCTTCTGCACTCAAATACAAGTTGAAAAAGACTTGAAAATTGTTAAGGTTAGAAGTGATCATGGTGGTGAGTTTGAAAATGAACCTTTTGAAATCTATTGTGAAAACAATGGAATTCTTCATGAGTTCTCATCTCCTAGAACTCCACAGCAAAACGGGGTTGTAGAGAGAAAGAACAGATCTTTACAAGAAATGGCCAGAACCATGATGCATGAAACTAACCTAGCAAAACATTTTTGGGCAGAAGCAATAAACACTGCTTGTTATATTCAAAATAGGATCTATATCAGACCTTTATTGAATAAAACAGCATATGAATTGTTCAAAGGAAGAAAACCTGATATTTCTTATTTTCATCAATTTGGTTGTACATGTTACATTCTGAATTCTAAAGTTCATTTAAAGAAATTTGACTCTAAAGCTTCTAAGGGTATCTTTATTGGATATTCTGAACGTGATGACACGAAATCATATTGTATTTTTAGCTTAATTTAGGTGAATTTTAGTTGCATTTGCATATGTATTTATTTCATTTATGTCTTTTTATGTTAGTATTTGATATGTTTTTACTTTTGTCGAATAAAATAGGTCGGAGAAGGAAATTGAGCAAAAAGTATCAAAAACGGAGCAAAAAGGGGGTGCAAAGCCCAAATTCGCGCAGCCCACAAAGGAGCCTAGCAAAAATGGGCATTTGCCCAAAATTGCATAGTGGCGAGCGCCACAGGAGGGTGGCGAGCGCCACCCAGCGCAAGCCCAAAGTGGCGAGCGCCACAGAATGGGTGGCGACCGCCACAGAATGCAAGGCCCAGTACAACTGAATTTCGCGTGACGTGGGGAAGAAGCACACCGTCTGATCCGTTTCAGTTCCTAATCGCACGGCTACTGGATGATATCAAATGATCACTATCATTTCCTAAAATCATGGATCGTGGAAGCCAAATCTTTCCTATAAATAGAAGACTCAAATTTCATTCTCCTCACGTCTTATTTTCTTTACTTTTCGGCACAGTTTTAGTTTCTTGTTACAGTAACTGTAACGGTATTTCCACACCGGGAATCCGTTTTCAGTTCTGTTTTCACTTTCCTGTCAAGAATATTATTCCAGTTATTTTAGTCAATTTAATTCAGCATTCATTCCAGGTTTTTTATTTAATGTTTTTATTCGTTTATTTTATTATGCTTTATTTAATTTTCTGTTTTTGTTTATTTAATTTCTTTACTATGTCTAGCTAAAATTCTAGATATCGGTATGTGAATTAATTCTCCAAAGAGAATTTAATAATGATTTAGCGCGTACTTATTAAACTATTTTTCTGATTCAAATTCCTAATTTAATTCAAAGCTTTTGAACGAAAGTAAAAGGAAGCAACTAAGGTTAAAATCAATAGAGCGAGAGTTTGAGGTTTTAACTAGATAGTAGGAATTTGATATTAATCTTTGAACGAGCGAGAGCCACGTTAGGATTAATTAGAACTAATTGATTTTCAAAATATACTTTCGAAGCTAAGGTGGTAGAAAAGTGACAGTAAAACTCCTAGCTTAGAAGGTATGGTTTTTATCAACAAAACGAGAGTGTGAGGTTTAGACCTTTAAATTGAGAAATTTCTTTTGAAAAATAAACCCTTTTCCGCGCGCTATTAATTTATTAAATTCCCGAAGGTCGATTAAGTTACATACCGATATCCCGCTTTTATTAATTTAATTCTTTAATTTAAATCTTCTTTAATTTCTAAACATTCCAAACAACTTCAAAATATTCATAGCCTTAGATTTACAAAGTAACGACAGAATTACGGTAGTTCGACTATTGGTCTCTGTGGTTCGATATCTTTTAAAACTCAACGATGAAACTGTGCACTTGCAGTTATAAAATATTTATTGATACACAAATCGTCGATCAGAACGCTCTAAGTCATACAGAGTGTATAATTCTGAAACTAACACTGTTGAAGAATCTATGCATGTAAGATTTGATGATAAAGAGCCTGATGATGATAAGTCAGAGCTAGTTGAAGTTATTGCAGATAATCCAGATTCAGAAGTTGAAACTGTAGAGGTTAACAAGAGTTCAGAACCTGAGACAACTTCTGATGATCAAGAAACTGCTCCTTCTGAAGATGTTCCAACTCCTCAAATTGATAGTGATTCTGATGCTGAGATTGAAGAAGTAATGAAGAAGAATTCTTTCAAATACAAGTCATCTCATCCAGAAGAATTGATCATTGGAAACAAAGAAAGTCCTGGAAAAACAAGATCAAGTTCACAAAAGGAAGATGCAATGGTCAATTGGGTTTCTCTCAATGAACCAAAGACTATTGATGAAGCTCTAAAAGAAAAAGCTCGGATCTTAGCTATGAAAGATGAACTACATCAGTTTGACAGAAATGAAGTATGGAATTTGGTTCCTAGACCAAAAGACAAGAACATTATTGGAACAAAATGGGTGTTCAGAAACAAGCTCAATGAGAAAGGAGAAGTAACTAGAAACAAAGCAAGATTAGTTGCACAAGGTTACAGTCAACAGGAAGGAATTGATTACACAGAAACTTTTGCTCCAGTTGCAAGATTGGATGCAATCAGGTTATTTCGTTCCTATGCAATTAACCTTGGTATTACTTTATATCAAATGGATGTAAAGAGTGCATTTCTTAAAGGTTTTATTACTGAAGAAGTATATGTCAAACAACCTCCTGGTTTTGAAAATATTCAAAATCCTGATCATGTTTATAAACGGCAAAAGTCACTTTATGGCCTTAAACAAGCTCCTAGAGCATGGTATGATAGACTGAGTAACTTTTTAGTTGATAATGGTTTTGAAAAAGGACAAGTTGACTGTACACTATTTAGAAAAACCTTGAAGAAAGACATTCTGATCGTTCAGATCTATGTTGATGATATTGTTTTTGGTTCAACTAATGCTACTCTATGCAAGAATTTCTCTAAGTTAATGGAAAAAGAATTTGAAATGAGCATGATGGGAGAGATGAAGTTCTTTCTTGGAATTCAAATCAATCAAACAAAGAAAGGAACTTACATTCATCAAACCAAATATACAAAGGATCTTCTGAAGAAGTTCAATCTTGAAGATTGTAAGCCAATGAATACTCCAATGCATCCAACAACAAGCATGAGTCTAGATGAATCTGAAGGCAAAGTTGATCAGAAGTTATATAAAGGTATGATTGGTTCTCTACTCTATCTAACTGCATCTAGACCTGATATTATGTTCTCTGTATGCTTGTGTGCAAGATTTCAATCAGATCCTAGAGAATCTCATCTCACTGCTGTGAAGAGAATCTTTAGATATCTGAAAGCTACTTGTAATTTTGGATTACTTTATAAGAAATCCAAGAAATATGAGTTAAATGGATTCTGTGACGCTGATTATGCTGGAGATAAACTTGAAAGAAAATCAACAAGTGGGAGTTGCCAATTTATGGGTGAAAACCTTATCTCCTGGTGTAGCAAGAGGCATACCACAATTGCTATGTCCACAGCAGAAGCAGAATACATTTCAGCTGCTAAATGTTGTACACAACTTCTTTGGATGAAATATCAATTAGAAGATTATCATATAAGCAGTCACTATATACCTTTATATTGTGATAATACTGCAGCCATTCAGCTTTCCAAAAATCCTATTTTACACTCTAGAGCAAAACATATTGAGATCAAACATCATTTTATAAGAGATTATGTTGAGAAAGGTGTTATAGATATCAAGTTTGTTGATACTGAAAGACAATGGGCTGATATTTGTACAAAACCTTTGGCTGTTGAAAGATTTGATTTCATAAAGAAAAATCTCAACATGGTGTTTGTTCCTGATTGTTAAGTTCTTTTGATTAAAACTGTTTTTAAAATCTGATAAGGATCAGAAGATGTTGAACCTCAGAACCTCAAGGTCAGAAGTTCTGATGTATGACTACTTCTGATAAATATCAGAATCAAAAGAATGGTTCTGATGTGGTAGTGGAACAGTTTATAACCTTTTTAATCTAACTGTTGTCCACTAACGCACCAGTTATTTAAATAATTTTCTAATACACGTGTCATTTTGCAATTAGATGAGTATTGGTTTATGATGAGTTTAGCGCTTAAAATGAATATGACTACTTTGTCCTTTTGTGTGTTGTACTGTTTGTTTGTTTTCTAAAAATATATACCTTTATCACTTGCACACAAACACGATCACAACCCACACTTTTTCATATTCTCTCTAAACCTCCAACTCTTCAGTTTTCTTTCTTCCCTCTCTAGCAAAACCAAAACCCTAACCCTCCACAATGGCATCGTCATCTTCTACTGCTTCTATATCCGTAAAACCCATCGTTGATTTGGAAAATCAAAAGAAGTTCACAATCAGAAAAGACTCTATGACCTTCAAGTTTAAAGAGTTGAAGTGCATGGTAGAGAAACGGGTGGATTTTGAGAGTCTAAAAGCAAATGGTTTTGATTTACAGAAGATGTTCTACTATCAAGGGTTAGAACGCTACTTCATGATTCTGAATGGTCCAATCTTTAAAGAGATGGTAAAAGAGTTTTGGATGAAGGCGTATGTGTATGATAAGCAGTTAGCTTATATTGAAGTTCAAAATCTGGTGAAGAAAAACCCTATGTTGAAAGGGAAATCAAGAAAAGAATTGGGTCTTCCTGAGTTTACCCAAACTGAAATTAGATCCAACATTGCTGGAATGGATATCAAAATTACTGCAGATCATGTTGCAAAGGTTTTGAACCTACCAAATCAAGGAATTCATCTTGCTAGTTACAGGACTAAGCCACAAGATCCAACGGTTCAAGCAACTTTGTTTGAGAATGTCACTTCAAATGGACAAAAAGATTTGAAAACATTCTTCAAAAGTGTTTACAAGGTACTGTATGAATCTATTGCTACAAAAGTGGGTGGAACTGACTGTATTTCTTCTGAACAGAAATACTTCATGTATTATCTTCATAGCTTTGTCAAAATGAATGTGCCTAAATACATTTTTGATCATCTCTGTGAAATGATTAAAAGCAGTATGGAAAAGAATCACACCAACTGTCATCATGTTAGATTGCTATCTCACATATTCTATCTGAGCAACTTTCATGAGATTCTTAAAGAAAACTACCCAAGTTTTGTTAAAGCTACCTATATGGAATCAAGAGTTGTTGATGGAAAGTCTTTAAAGAAGATGTTCTTAGTAAAAGGTAAAGTCGTGGTTCCTAACAACCCTTTGCTAATGAACAAAGGAGAAGAAGTGATTGATTCTTCCTTCCCTGCTGTTGATGTAAAAGAAGGAAAGAAGATTGCTGATGGATGTTTCAATCACTAGAAGGATAAGTATGGATTGGAAACTCCTAGAGATGAAGTGGATATAACCAAACTTGGTTTTGATCAGAAACAAGATTTTGTGATGAAGACCACTATGACAAGAGATAGAGTAAAGCTGAAAACTCCTTCAACTGGTGGTGTCAAAATCTTGACAGAAGAACAGATTGAGAATCAAAGGAAAGAAGAAAGATCAAAGAGGGCTGAGGACAACAATAAGAATAAGAGGAAAATATTTGTTGAGTCTGATGAAGAAGAAGAGGATGATGATGAACCTCTGATGATGAAGAAGAAGAAGATAGCCAGAGAAAGAGCTGCCCACAAACGTCAGAAGCATCAAGGTACACTAGTACAAAAGTAAGAATATAATTAGATATTTTACACTTCTTTAATTAAAAATGGGTGTAATAGAGTTATGTTGTAACATTAGACACCATGTTTAAAGAAAATAGGTGTAATAATGAAAGATTAGTCATCTAAAATTTATAATACACTTGTTATATAAAAAGAGGTGAGAAAAATTATATTTTAGACACTATGTTTAAAGAAAATAGGTGTAATAATGAAAGACTAATCACTTAAAATTTATATTACACTTGTTATATAAAAAATGTGAGAAAAATTAGACTTATTTAATAATAACTTGCTTCAAAAGAAATTTAACAATAAATTGCACATTATTCCTTAAAAATAGAAACAATCTTTTATATTGTACCAAAAAAAAAACTTTTATATATATTTTTTTTGGTAAGTCACTTTTTAAATATTGTGAACATAAACAAACAAATCTTTTTTTTTTTTGACTAACAAATCTTTATAAATAGAAAAAAAGGAAACAAATTTAAAACTTCAAAAACACTTTATCTCTATCAACCCTTTCTATATATCTTACTTAAACCCTTCTCTCCCACCACCGTCACCCTCTACCTCACCAATCACCCCACCGGGGTTGCCGTTTCTCTCCGTCCGCTCTCATCCACTAACGTCACTTCTTATCTCTTCTCTTTTGTTGCTCTAATATATTGGTGAACTTCTTCCTTAATCTTTATTTTTATCTCTTCATCCTTGTATCTACAATAAGAAGGGTTCTTCTACGTTGAACCTTCGGTTTTCTCTTATATATGTTATTTCTCTTATATGTGTTACGCGCTGCTATCTGAGATTAACTACATAGGATTCATGTATTATAAGTTTTTTGATTTTTTTTTGATGGCTTGTGATTTATTAGGTGTAAGTCTCTCCCAATCATCTTCTCCATCTTCCGAAGCACTAGGACAACAACATAATCGGCAACCGCACTGATCGGCAAGAACCCAACATCTTCTCCTTAAGATCTTTCTTGTTTATTTATCTAAATTTTTAGGTCTATGAGCCATGTATAGTTCCATTTAGAGATTAGGAAGATTATACGAAGAATTATTTGGAATTTTGATGTTTCCAATTTGTATGTGATATGATAATAGTTTTTCAAGTTTACATGTAATTGAATAATTTGGCGTACTTTTGTTTATTTTTATAATAGTTTTGTTTGATTATTGTAAAAGATAATATATTTTTTTAATATTTCACACCACTATTTTAGGAAAAACAATTTCGAAGCTCTAAATTTTAGCGTGAAATACTAGTATTTTACACCCATTATTCATATATACAATAAGGTGTAAATTTATTAAAAATAGTCTAAATAACAAATAATTTACACCTAATATAATTAAAAACCAGTGTAAAATAGTTGTAATTAAATGTAAATAATGAAAATTTTACACCCGATATAAATAAAAAATGGTGTAATATATATTTTTTAACACCTTTTTTTTATCAGTGTAAATTCGTCATACATATCTCACCGGTTGAATTTACACCGAATCCAAAACGGTGTAATATCTCCAAAAAAATGGGTGTTAAAACCCTTTTTTGCACTAGTGGTACATCTTCTAATACTATTAATAATGAGCCTGCAGAATCTCAATTTAGAAATGAACCTGCTTCTGAACCTGTTTTTAAAATTCCTTCTCCAATCAAATCATCATCTGACCCAGAATCTGAACCAAATGTTTTAGATATGCTATCTGAACATTTGTCACCTCAAACCATTCATGCAGAAACAAACATCCTACCTGAAACCCCCTCTAAACCTTCTGTTATTGTACCCTCTCCTGCCAAGAAATCAAACCTTGAGAAACTTAAGGAACAATTTGAAAAAGTGTTTAGTGAAGTTAGTTCTGATTCTCATACTAAATCTGATAACACTAATCCCATCCCCACTCCAATTCATGTTGACACTCCTCCACATGTCACTCAACCTTCCATTCCAACCATAGAAATTGTTAATCCTTTAACTCAATCATCTTCACAACCTGAATTCATTGTCAGTATACCTTCATCATCTCAATCCCCAGTCTCACCTCCATCTAACCTTGAACAACATATCAATCAAACTGTATTTGAGCCTGAAATCACTTATCAATCTATCCTAGAAAGCATCCAGACCCAACATTCTAGCCAAACTGTTTCTAGTATTGAGATTCTGGCAAGACTTGTTAGTAATGATGTTAGGAGAATGCACAGGTTAAAATCTGAACGTGGTATCATGCCAGGACAGATAATTGAAAAGTTTGATGAGATTGACAATGCTCAGAGGTTGATCATGGCTGCTTTGAAGAAAAAGTATGTTGATGAGTTAGTTTATGAACATCTGCAATTCACTAACTCTTTTGAAAATGCATTTGGAAGTGCTCTTCAAAAGAAAAGATTGATGTTAACTAACTTATCACATGATGAGATGGAAGCTTTAAAAGCTAAGGAAAGAGAACAGAGAAGTCTGGAACAGAAGTTGATGCTGGAAGAAGATGTTAATGTGCTAACTTTTGACACAAGGATGGTTGAAAGTTCTGATGCTGCTGCAACTAGGATTAAAAAGGTTGAACAGATTCAAAGAGAACAAAGAGATAAACTCTTAGTGCTGGAAGCTGGATTGGAAGAGGTCAAGACTAATCAGATGGATCTGAAAGAAACTATCAACAAGAATGCTGAGAAGTCTGACAAAGCTCTTGAGAAGCTGATGATGTTGCTCACCTCAAGATTTCCTTCTAACCCCTCCTCATCTCAACCCTAGGATTCTATGTTTGCGCACAAAATTGTTTTTAAGTGGTTGTAATATTTGAACAAGTTTACTTTCTGTTAATTGCATGAACATCTTTTGCTTACTTAATTTGTTTTGTTTGCTGATTAACTGTTTGCATTGTTTTTAGTTCAAATATGTTTTTGCAAATTATGTCAAACACAAAGAAATTATAGAAAAAGATTTCAAAACAAAATCATAAATCTTTATTTGATTAAATAGAATATCATTACATAAGATCCTAAATCTATTTAGAATCTAAATCTGACTTCTGTGAGTCACCAGAGCCTGAGGTTTCTGTTGGAGAATGATAATTCTCCAAGTACCTCAGATAATCAGAATCTGGCTTATCAGAACCAGAAGAGGATCCTTCTGAAGAGCTGTTTATCATCAGAAGAGGATCTAATGTTCTGAGATATTCTCTATAATCAGAATCAGTATCATCAAAATCTGATGAGAGATTGATGTATACTGGTGGTTGTGGCTTTGTTTTTGATCTGGTTCTATAACTTCTTCTTAATGGAACTGAAGAAGATGCTTCACCCTTAACCTTCTTTGCTTTTGGTTTTGTTTTCTGTGGTGATTCTTCTTTCTTCACTTCTTGAGAAGCCTTACCCTTATTTACTCTTCTATCCTTATCCATTATTTCTGATAATAATGTGTGGAAGTGTTGAGTGAATTGTAATGGTGTTGCGCTCTTCTTTTATAGACTTCTTATAGAGTCAAAGTCTCTCAGTTCTTGAAAGTTGTGTTTTTGACTGATCTTTTTATGCGCTTTTTAAATGTCTTTACTTCTTTTCATACAAACTGTTTTTGTTGATGTCGAAAGGGGGAGTAAGAGTCATTAATTATTGAGAATAGAAGCGCTAATAACTGAAACCAATTAAAAGAATCCTTTTAATTTTACGTTTTTGTAAATTATTTTATCTGTTTCTTTATTCTGGAGAATAATATTTTATGTTGAACTAAGTTCTTCATATGATGATAAATGGAAAGAGTGCAATTTTTCCATTAATTATCAGACTCAGGGGGAGAGCTTACAAAACTAGTCTCTAAGAGTCAAAATATGAAGAATTTGAGTCAAAATAAAATTATATTCTTAAACTATTTTAATTACTAAATGTTACAACTTAGGGGGAGCGTGCAAAGCTTATGAACCTCTGTTGAACATAGTAAATTAAAATAACAACCATTGTTAATTAATACTAGATTTGTCATCAATCAAAAAGGGGGAGATTGTTGGAACAAAGGATGTTCAGAATCTAACTCTTAGTGTTTTGATGATAACAAAATATTAATGAACAATTGGGTAGTCATCACAGAAGATTAATGTTGAATCAGAAGCAACGTATGGAGAAGACCAACAGTTTCAGAAGCTGAAGACTCAGAAGCATATGTCTGATACATAGGCTCTGAATAACAAGCCGGAAAAGTCAGTGTTAACTGATAGTGATTCAATGATTGGAAATCATTTGAATTAAAGGCTGTGATTGATTGATACATCATAGTACTACAACCTTATCATCAAGGATTGTGACGTTAGTACTATTTTACTCCATAAGGGCGAATATTCTCAAGCAAAAGGAATAACAGGATAAGCATTACCAGAATTGGCAAATATCCCATGTTACCTTGGTCCTTTTCACAGCTGGCTTGAAAATGACCTCTGCAACGGTCATTATCTTCAAACGTCTCTATTTTCTCTTCACATATAAATAGAGAATCTCTTTTTGAAGATCAAGGTTACAACACACGCACTTATACAACTTAACTCCTTTACATAAGACTGAAAGCACTGCTTCTGAAACTATTTCTGTTGTGCTTCTGACACTCTGTTTTTCTAATTCATTAGGAATTCTGTGTTAGAGTCTTAAGAGTCTTGAGTTGTAATCTTGAGAAAACTCTTGATTTTATAATCAAGTGTTTATCACTTTCTATTTTATTTCTTTTATATTAGGAAGTCTCTTGCTAGTGTGCTTGAGCAAGTAGGAAGTCTCTTACTAGTGTGTTTGAGCATTGTAATATTCTAGGTGATTATAGTGAAATCTCTTGGAAGTGCAAGGGGACTGGACTACTCTTGGTTTGTGAGAGGAACCAGTGTAAAATTTCCTGTCTCGCCTCTCTCTCTATCCTTACTCTTTTGTGTGAGTGTGTTAATTGTGTTTCTTTATCCGCTGGTGCTTCTGAAAGGTTTCAGAACTTGTAAGAAGTTTTTAAAACGCCAAAACACAATTCAACCCCCCCTTCTTGTATTTTTCACACCTTCACAACCTAATATCACTTCTGACATCATTATACCAAAAAATCAACCACCTCATTCACCTCCTATTGACTCTGATACTCATCTGGCAAAACCCTTTAATCCCTTTGATGACTCACTTGATCATCAATATGAAACCTGTCCTGATCCTGATCCAATAACAATTCCTTTGCTTACAAATGAACCAGAACAGACCAATCAACCAGAAATACCTGCTGAAGAACCTATGAGTGAACTTGCCTTGAAACATGTTGAAGAACCAGTTGCTAATGAGACCATCCAACCTCCATCTAAGTCTCCTGTCATTCATAATGTGTCCTCTGACTCATCATCATCTATGTCTGACACATCATCATCATCATCATCATCATCACTTTCTCCTGGAATACCTCCACATTTTCCTATGAAAATTCAAATTGATGCTGAAATCCCCCCACCATCTGAACTAGCTCATGATGAAAACCTTGCTCTACAACCTCAGCATAACCGTCCTGAATCCCAAATCAGTTACCTACTCTTCAGCCAAGCCCTACCTTATGAGGCATTTATTGCTAGAATCAATGACTACTCCACTGAACCATCTATACCTTTTTATGATCAATTAACAGAACTTATAAAAAATGATGGTTATAAGGTAGAATTGTTTGCTTCAAAATCTTTACTTGTTGCTGATCAAGTAGCCTGGAAAACGGAGGAACTGTTAGACAGTGTGACTAAGGTTATGCAAGCCATATCAAGGAGAACTATCCGCAAGCTGGTACTAGAAAAGAAAAGAAAACGTGAGGAATTAGAAAGTGCTGATGTCATTTCTACAAGTAAGGTTTTGATGCTGACTGAGAAGTCTCATGAAGAAATTGAAAAGGAAAAGCTTAAGGATGCTATGCGACGTGCTGCTGAACTGGAAGCTAAGCTGGCAGAAGAGGCTAGGCTAGCAGAAGAGGCCAGGTTAGCAGAAGAGGCCAGGTTAGCAGAAGAGGTCAGGTTAGCAGAAGAGGCTAGGATAGCAGAAGCAGCTAAGTTAGCGGAAGTGGTTCCACCAGAAGATGTCACACCAGAAGTAGCTCAACTAGAAGCGGTCATACCAGATGGTCAAGGTGCTTCTGTGGATACCAGAATTGCTGAAATGGAGGCAAGACAGGAACAAAGGTTTGCTGCATTGGAAGCAAAACAGGATGCCCAAGCTGCTGAAATCTCAAATATGAATCAATCCTTGAAGGCTATTTTGGACATCTTGCAGAACAAACCTACCTAACCCTTCTCTCATCTCCTACCAAACCTTAGGATATCTATGCACTTAATTATGTCTTTGGATATTTTGTGTGTTTTGTTAAAACTTGTTATTCGTGTTAAAACTGAATGCTGTTTTGTTTAAATGCATCTTGTTTCATTACTTGGTTGTGTTAAGTTAAATTTTTTTTAAAACATGCATGATAGAGTCAGAAGTATCTATAGTATGAGTCAAAGATAATTTTTTATTGAAAACAGTAGAATTTAGAGTACATAAGAATTCTAAAGCTACTACTTAGAATCTAATTCATACACGGCCGATCCTTCAGATGAAGAGGGTTCTTCTGGAGGAACATAAGTCTCCAAAAATCTTGCATAATCAGGATTTGTGCCTGTTGAGTCTGAAGAGGATGATGAGCCTTCAGCAGCTATGGGATCATATGTCCTCAAAAATTCTGCATAATTAGAATAAATCTCATTTGAATCTGTTGAGGAACAGATAGTGATTGGTTTTGACGGTGTTATCTTTGAACGAACTCTACAGCTCCTTCTGAGTGGCCTAGATGAAGATGCTTCACCCTTTCCTTTACCATTTATTGGTCTTGGACTTGGTGGTTTCTTAGCTTTCTTCTTCTCTGCCAACTTCTTCCCATTGATATCTCTTCTATCCTTATCCATTTTCCTACCTTAATGAAAATATGGAAGTGTTGAGATACATGAGATGGGCAAGCGTTTTATAGAGTTTTGGTGTTTACTGAGTCAGTCGTGGTCACCAATGTTATTTATGACATAGTTGTAACCACTCTTGACTTTATCCTTTTAAAACTCTGTTTCTTGACTGCATTTATTACACTTTATACCAAGTTTTTAACGAAAAGAAAAGCTAGTACATAGGTTAATAATAAAGGCTGAGAATGGATCAATCTTAGTCCAAAAATGTTTATTACAAAAGTACAATTCTGATTTCTACTCAGAATAAAAATTTGATCCTACACTCTCCTCCTTAATTATAAACCTATCTCCCTCTAACACGAGACTAAGCCCATTATCATCTATTGGCTTCTTCTCCTTATCTCTTGAGCGTGCAGTTGATTCCACTGATGTAGTTCTGCCATCTTCACGATTGGCTTCTGTCGAATTTCTATCAGTTGGATTCTTCTTTCTTGCACTTTCAGAAGTAGTATCCAAAAAGATTCTAGTTTCTTTATTCATTGCTCTTCTGAAAATGTTTTCTTGCAATGAATATGTTTTCTTCATGGTCATTTGCCTTTATAGAACCTTGCGTGTTGTTTTTCCATACGTACCGTTTTAAATGACCAATAGTTTGCGTTGACTGTTTTTACTCCTCTCTTCTTTTCACGTAAATGTTTTTGTTGATGACAAAAGGGGGAGAAAGAGAAATTAATTTGGATGAAAAACTTAAATGCACTTTACTGAAACTGTCATTACATTTAAGTTTATGTCTTACGCAAACGTTTCTTATTATTATGGGGAATATATGTTAAACTTGAAAGAATTAAACATATGATAATTCAAGAAAAAGTGCAATTTTTCTGGAAGTATCAGACTTAAGGGGAGAGTGATGGTTGGCAAATGATATACGCAAGTATACGCAGTCAATCATAGCAAGTAATAAGTGAAAAGAGTGTCGAACCCACAGGGAATAGAATAAGGGTTATACATTCCAAGTTCAAATAAAGTGTTTAGCCTACTGGAATGGTAACAAAGCATAAATGATTTTTAACACAATAAATAAAATAGCAGTTATATAAAGTGATGGTTGAAAACAAGAATAAAAGGGTAGCTGAGATTAAGATCCATTTAACACATGAACGAAGCATAGTGAATGATAACTACTGTCGTGCCATCTGTGAGCAAGCTTGCCTTGTGGTGTATGTCTACAACGTTAGATATTAAAATGGGGTATAATAAACTGGCTCTGTCGAGGTTACTATTAATCCCATTAGAGTTCAGAAAAGCTCGTGCTTGATCCCACTAAGGCCCTTAACTTATCCATAAGAAAAGGTAGGGATTACATGTCTGCTCCCACTTAACCTTATTAACTTTATTATTTCCATTAACATGCTAGATGTCTCTACACATGCAACTTGTATTTAAATCTAAGTTGATCAGTCAAAGAAATAAATGTATTTTCTTAAAAGCATAAAGTTAAAGATGACACAAGAACAATCATTCATTCACATAAATACTTCATTCATTATATTAAACTTCACATAATCTCAACTACAAAGAGTTTAGCTCAGAATGAGCATAGAAACAACAACAATAATAACAAGTAAAGTAGTGATACCCATTACAATGTAATAGATACTCCTACAGACACTGTCGTGCCTCTCGTTATCACCGGTCGCCTCCTGCGACGGAATAGCTCTTCAAACGGCGCATCGACTCTTCTTCTTCTCAGATCTATTCTCTAAGTTTCAAGCATACATTTTTAGGTTTAGGAACGTGTATTTATTGGACAATCCTTCTTGGATCGGGTGCAACCTTAATTGTGACTACTAGGCCCAAGGAATAAAGGATATTCCATTTGCAAGGACCACTTAATCATAGTACAATCATTTGTGATGCTGACAGCTGGCAAGCCAGCCAGTCATCCTTATCCTCCAAAGATGCCTTTCACAATGTTCTAGCACATTTCCAGTTTTGTCTTCTAGCAGCGCTTGACTTGTTGACTTGTACGGAACTCATTGTCTTGACAGTCATTATCAGTAGATGCCTTTTGATGACGATCCAGAACCAAATAACATGCCTTGACATAAGTTGCCTCTAAACTAACTCTTCTTCATTAGAATTACATAATTATTCCTAATACATAATTCTAGACTCAAAACTAAATAAACTAATGAAATTGCATTAAAACATGGTTTGATCACCATATTGGCAGGAAATAACTCATGAATAAAGGCCTAAATAACACACAAATAATGTGTCATCACACCCCCAAACTTGAATCATTGCCTATCCTCAGGTAATGCGTAGAAAGCAAAGACTGTGTTCAGTTACTCATAATATTGACATGTAAACAGCACATTTAAGCAATAAGACTCAGACCCTAAGACTGTTTTCAAAAATTGGCACAATTCTCATAAAATCAACCTTCAATGATGACCATGCGTGTGTGTGTGAACTGTTTAGCACTGTCAACCAGATTAATGACTATATCCCACTCTTAAACTACTCATTCTAAAGGCTAAGCTATCCTCTTTTTCCTATAATTTTGAATTTACTTAGAGTTTCAGCAAAGGGGGGACTATTTCTTTTCAAGAGTGACCAAAGCATTTTGATTATAGCCAAGGAGAACTGATTGGTAGCTTTTTCATTATCATTCATTTAGGAATACTCCATCCTTTCACTGACTAGATCCTACTTGTAATAGGTCTAACCTGCTAATAAGAGTAAAGCACCCTTTTAGTTTAGCTTTGGGGATACTCCATCTTTTCACTGACTAGATCCTACTTGTAATAGGTCTAACCTGCTAATAAGAGTAAAGCGCCCTACTAGCTTGTCTCTTAGAGACTTATTAATTAATTTCATTTTTTTTAGCTAACCAACAGCCTCCTATTAGGAATTATAGTAGCAATGATCACCAATTCAATACTCTAGTCATTTCCCCCAAACTTAATTCTAGCCATATTCTCCATTATATTCATTTTTAGAAAACTTAGAGTAGAGAATGTGTATTTAAAAGAGTTATCTAACCACTCTTAAGTTTTACAGTATTCAACAGTGTGCATTAAGGTGCAGAGATCATCAAATCAAGCATCAAACATAAGAATTTCCAAAAATTTCCAAACAAACCTATGGTCATGCATCTTACACTCTAACCTCAGTTATGGCATGTCAATAAAATGCTTATCAGAACACATTAAAAGCAATCTATTTCAAAACATTTTCAAAAGTTTTTATTTGATGTTACCTCTCCCCCAAACTTAAACTAAACAGTGACCTCACTGTTGACACATGGGAAAGGCAACGACTGACTCATCAATTTTTTTTTCAAAAACAGAACAGAAAATAAAAACCTAAGCTAGACTCGATCCTAAAGGCAAAGTGTGTCAAGACATACCATCAGGCCTTGAACCTCTTGCTTCTCCTCAGAGCAGAGTCAGCTTCCTTCTTTGTTCTCTTCTCTTCCTCTCTTGCTTTTTCTTCTTCATCAGTCTCGTCTTCTGATGGTTGATTTGGCTCAGAAACAGCTTCCTCAGGCTTATCAGCAGTTGCCTGTGGTGCATCTTTATTTCTTGTTGTTCTCTTCCTTTTAGCAGTAGGAGTGGTCAAGATCTGATCCAGCTCCTCAGATGCAGCCTTATCCTTCATAGCCAAATGTCCTTGTGGAGGTGCATTATCAGGTTCATGCACTTCCTCCACTCCCAGAGTACCCTCCTGCTCAGGGGTATGCTTTGCAGCATCTGCACCCTTCAAAGGCGTGCCAGTACTTTTCTCTAGGTTTAGGTCTTGTCTGTCTGACCCAATCTCTTCCTCTTCACTCTTCTTTTCTTCAGACCAGTTGATTTCTTTCTCATGGGCGTCAGAATTTGCATCCCCCTTAATGTAGTCACTGTCAGCCCTCTCATAATGTTCATCTTCCTCATCATCCAAAGCTACATCCTGGTTCTCACCAATTTGTGGTGAGGCAGGAGTTTTCTCCATTGGTTCAGCATGGGCTTCCTTTTCTTTTCTTTAGACAAGTCCGGATTGAACTCACCCAAGATCTCCACTGGGAATGCAGGTGCTCTCATATAGTCAAAGTTTGGAAAATGGAGGGACAAGTTGCTGATGTACCAAGCATGGGTATCAGCGCTCCACAACCAAAACCTCTGCATATCCCTTCTCAATTCGGATAGCATGTCTTTTTCTCTAGAAGCACTAGCACTAGGTGTGCTAGGCTTAGCAGCAGGCAACTCCTGACTTGCCTTTCTTCTAGTGTTTCCCTTGATCAGCGTTCTAATAGCCTTGGCGTCAAACCCAGCCACAGGCTTCTTCACTTCATCTCCCATCCTATGGGGAACTACTTGCTTCTTGCACAGAGCAGTAATGAGACAAGGGAAGTATAGCATACCTTCCTTAGTTGAACACTTCTGGATCTCATCAGATATGATCCTCCCAACGTTGATAGGCTGCTTCTCAATGATGCAGTGCAGCAGGATCAGTCTTGATTTACTCACAGTGTCATTGTGAGTTGTTGGGATGATGTTGTGCTTTAAAAATTGGTACCAAACCTTAGGTACAGGCTTCAGGTTCATCCTCTGAAAAGTTTTCTCATTCTCACCTACTCCTAGATTCCATTCAGTTCCAGGAATAGTGAGACTCAACATGATCTCTTCAAGTTGTTCTTCATCGATGGAGTCAAGGATAGCAAAATAGGCATCCTCTGATACGTCAATGCCATAGAACCAGTTAATGTTCGCCTCTGAATAGAGGATTGCTTTTCCTCGCACCATAACTTCTCTTCTCTTCTGGTGAATGTTGGTAAAATTGGAATAGAACTCCTTCACCAGTTGAGTGTTGTAACTTGAAGGGTGTGCAACAAACTTCTGCCACTTGAGAGAGTGAATGATCATCTCAAGGTCTTCACGTATCTCCAAACGCTCAAAATCAGCGTTGAAGATGAATCCACGTTCAGTATGGATTTGCTTGGAGTTGAAAACTTCATAGCGTTCAGCAGCGTCGCTATTCACAAAAACATTATAATCTTCTTCTTCAGCTTCAGACATGGCAGCAGTCATCACTTGCCTCTTTCCAGTTGACATGATTGCGTGATAAGGATTGATGAAACGGTGGGGTGTTTTGAAAGGTAAGGGTTTGTAAAATTTGTTTGCAGAAAGTAGAGAGAGTAGTAGGTTTAGATAGTTTGTTTGTAAAGGGGTTTTATGAGTGATAAGGGTTGGTTTATATAGAAGGTAATGGGTGGTTATATTTTTGGTACGGATATTGATGGAAAAGATATGGAAAAGTTTTATGGACGTTGGGATAATGATGAATGATGGCGGATGATGTGGGTTAAACCGTTGGAAAACCGGTTTACACGCTAAATCAACGCAACGGCTAGTTCAGCACGTGATATCACTTTGTCTGCCAAATGCCACGTGGTAACGTCTGATAACTAATGACTCATCATTCCAACTTCTTGTTGATAACCTCTGGCATGCCTCTTCCTCAGGACCCAGTCAAGTCCTCAAAACTTCAATTCTTCTTCTTTGGTTCATCTGGTTGGCATAGAGCTTAAGAATGGTGCCAGTCACCGTATCTGTCATCACTCAGCCAACTAGACAAAGGCAACTAGAGATAACTAGTGCCTTGCCTCCTAACAGCAATCTATTTTCACACATTACCTGAAATTAACAAAACTAAAAATAACAAAAAATTTAGAATGTTGGGTTGCCTCCCAGCAAGCGCTTGGTTTCAGAAAGTCCTCAGCCTGACTTGTAAAATCATGATTAAGAATCATCAAGGGTGGTGGTGACTCTCTTCCTTGAGTCATCACCCCAATAGCTTTTAACTCTCTGACCATTTACTTTAAATTCTTTACCACTTGTTTCATCAAGAAGGTCAACAGCACCATAAGGATAAATTTTCAAAAGTTTGAATGGTCCTGACCATCTTGATTTTAGTTTACCAGGAAACAACTTAAGCCTAGAGTTGTAGAGCAACACATACTGACCCTTTACCAACTCTCTCTTTTGAATCTTTTTGTCATGCCAGGCTTTAGTTCTTTCCTTGTACATTTCAGCATTTTCATAAGAAAACAACTTATGTTCCTCCAATTCAGACAGTTGCAAAAGTCTTGCCTTACCAGAAGCTTTAAAATCAAAATTCAGTTTCTTAGTAGCCCAAAAGGCTTTGCATTGAAGCTCTATTGGTAAGTGGCAAGCCTTTCCAAAAACTAATCTAAATGGGGACATTCCCAAAGGTGTTTTAAAAGCAGTTCTGTAGGCCCACAGAGCATCATCTAACAGTTTTGACTAATCTTTTCTTGATGGATTAACCATCTTTTCTAAAATTCTTTTAATTTCTCTGTTAGACAACTCTGCCTGCCCACTTGTCTGTGGATGATAAGCAGTGGCAATCCTATGTCTCACACCATATTTGGCCAGCAACTCCTCAAAAATTTTGTTACAAAAATGTGAGCCTTCACCACTGATGATTGCTCTAGGAGTGCCAAATCTAGTGAAGATATTTTTCTTTAAAAATTTAGTCACCACTCTTGCATCATTGGTGGGGCTTGCAATTGCCTCCACCCACTTGGACACATAGTCCACAGCAACTAATATATATAGATTACCAAAAGACTGAGGAAATGGTCCCATGAAATCAATACCCCAAACATCAAATAATTCAATTTCCAAAATGTTTGTAAGAGGCATCTCTTGTCTTTTGGACACATTTCCACTTCTTTGGCATCTATCACAGTGCTTCACAAAATTATATGAATCTTTGAACAAAGATGGCCAATAATAGCCACATTGAAGCACCTTAGCAGCAGTCCTTTCACTTGCATAATGTCCACCATAAGGTGAAGCATGACAATGTGATAAGATCTGTCTTGCCTTTTCCTCTGCCACACATCTTCTCATTATCTGATCAGCACATTTTTTGTATAAAAAGGGTTCATCCCAAAAATAATGTTTCATTTGAGACAAAAATCTTTTCTTTTGTTGAGAATTAAAATTAGGGGATAAGTGCTTTCCAACCAGATAATTTACAATGTCAGCATACCAAGGTGTCTTATCAGTAGTTATCATTAGGAGTTGTTCATCAGGAAATTGCTCTTTAATTACATACCTGTCAGAGCTTTGCACTTCTTCAGGTAGTCTAGACAAATGATCAGCAACCTGATTTTCAACACCCTTCTTGTCTCTAATCTCTAGATCAAATTCTTGCAGCAGCAATACCCATCTGATAAGCCTTGGCTTAGCATCCTTCTTTGTGAGTAGATACTTGATAGCTGAATGATCTGTGTACACCACCACCTTTGTACCAACGAGATATGATCTGAATTTGTCAAAGGCATACACAATTGCCAATAACTCCTTCTCTGTAGTAGTGTAGTTCAGCTGAGTTTCTGTCAATGTTCTGCTGGTGTAGTAGATAGAATGGAAAGCTTTGTCATGCCTCTGACCCAACACAGCTCCAATGGCAAAATCACTAGCATCACACATCAGTTCAAATGGTTTTGTCCAGTCAGGAGCTACAATCACAGGTGTTGTGATCAGAGCAGTCTTCAGTGTTTCAAAAGCCTTTTCTCTTTCTTTTCTAGCACACTTAGCACGTGCTCATGTTCCTTAAGCTTGCCAAATAAAACGGTGAAGCTAAGTTGAGTAAGATCATTCGCTTCTTGTATCGCGGTGACCTTTGGTTGCCAAGACCTAGTTAAACACCTCAAAATTTTATTAGTAGCATGTTGATTTGTGATTGGTCTACCGAGACCTTGTAACTTGTTGATAATTTTCACAAATCGTTGTTGCATACTTTCAATGGTTTCACCATCAATCATATGAAACAATTCAAACTCTTGGTTTAATGTGTTTATCTTAGAAATTTTGACTTCATTGGTACCCTCAAAGTGGGTGACCAATGTGTCCCACATATCATTGGCCGTAGTACAATGCGAAACATGATAGAATTGCTCAATCCCTAAGGATGAGATTAAAATGTTTTGTGCTTTCGCATCGTAATTGACCTTCTTTTTGTCTTCAACCGTCCATTGTGCAATAGGCGTATTAGTGACGACACCATTGTCATCGGTCGTTGTTGGAACAAAGCGACCGTTTTCAATGGCATCCCACACATCACCATCAAAAGAATTGATGTGAATGCGCATACTCCTTTTCCAATAATCGAAATGGTCTCCATTGAATATAGGATCCCTATTGTACGCCCCTTTGGGTGCAAACGCCATGTCTTCTAATAATAGGCACAAATTACTCGATTTAATCGTTTAAAATCAAACCGGGCTCTTGATGCCACTTGTTAGACTATATGGCGATCACTTAGAGGGGGTGAATAAGTGACTCTTTCTATACAACGAGGTTTTAAAAATTATTTCGAATACGCGGAAGGCTACCGGATCGATAGTCTACTTTGCACCCTTCGATCAAAGGAAACATAGTATAAGCCTTAGAACAATTAGCGACAAATTGAATTTAGGTATATGTTTTGTTTTCAAAATTCTAACACAAACAAAATCAACAAGTTTCACAATCACCAAACACAATCACAAATACAAGTTTCAAGTCAATTGAATTGCGGTGAACACTTACGATCACGAATTCAATTGATTCAATTAATCAATAAAACGAAAAGTAAAAGTTTAGGGATAGAGAGACACAACCAGATGATTAGGGAGTTCCCTTGGCTTTCACGTCGTCCTCGCTTCGGGCCAGGTACGTCTCCCCCAAATCGTCAAAAGGACGATTTGAGCAATTTATTAAAAAACGCTTTGATAGTGCACAATTTACAACGACTCGAATAACCCTATTCAATCTAATGTAAATTGAGCCAAGTAATCTCAACAATTCTAGAAGCTTCAACCTCTGATTCCAACGTCCCAATCTTGCGCCGTCTTCGTACCGAAAACCTTCGCACCGAACGTCCAGCTGATTCCTTCGCTTCCAAATTGTTGAACCTTCAAGATATCGCACAATCTTGAAACTCTTGATGAAAACCCAAACCTCCAACACAACTCAACTCGATCGCAATTCTGATTCACCGCGTATTGCACCGAACGTTATCCACCGAATCAACTACGAACCTTCGATTGATCCCATACTCAATCTCAAATTTGAAGTGACTTGATAGAAGATGAAGAACTTGTGTTGAATAAGTCTTTGATCCAAAATTTCTCTTAAACCTTGATCAAATGTGTTTTTCAGATGGATTCTCACAATTGCAACAAACACTCACATTGCTATTTATAGTGAAAATAGAATTGAGCAAATTTAGGCAAAACAGAACAAACTTGTATCGATACATATAGTGTATGTATCGATACAAACACCTTGACCAGCGTTCAAATTTGAAATATTTGACCTATGTATCGATACAAACACGAATATGTATCGATACATATATCAGTTTCTTGAAAACTTGACTGATATGTATCGAAGCATGCAAGCATGATTCGATACACAATGCTTTATCTGGTGTTTTGAGAGAGTTAGGTGTGTATCGATACATGCAAGCATGATTTCGATACACAAGTGACTCTCTGCCTCTGAACACCAGATTATGTATCGATACACATGAAGTATGTATCGATACAAAATGCTCAAAATCAGTCTGAAGTAGTTTCAGGACATTTGTATCGATACAAGTGATTATGTATCGATACAAAGAACCTCAAAATCAATTTTTCAAAGTTTAAAAATAGTTTCAGGACATTTGCTAAAATATGTTTTACACTATTTTCATGGGTTTTGACAATTATTAAAACATGGGAGTGAACTGGTGCACTTACATGTTTATGTTTGGAACCATCGAAATAAAAAATCCACGGCTGTAATTCCACATAACTTAGTGGCATTTCAATCACGGAATGATCAACAAGAAAATCTGCCACTATTTGACCTTTTTTATCTCTTAAAGGTTTATATGTTAGTGAGTATTCAGTTAGAGCTAGAGCCCATTTACCAATTCTACTATGTAAAATAGGTTTCAGAAACATATGTTTAATAACATCAAAATGAGAATAGACATAAACTTCAATAGGCTTTATATAATGCTTAAGTTTGATACAACAGAAATATAAACACAAACATAGTTTTTCTATAGCACTATATCTAGTTTCAGCATCATTTAATACTCTACTTAAATAATATATTGCTTTTTCAACACCATTTTCATCTTCTTGGGCAAGCATGCTACCAATAGTTGAATCAGATGCTGAAATATACAACTTCATTGCTTTGTTTCGAATAGGAGGCATTAGCGTTGGTGGATGAGCCAAATAAGTTTTGATATCTTCAAACGCTTTTTGTTGATCTTGCCCCCAATGAAATTGATCACCTTTTTGTTTTCTAAGTAGTGGAGAGAAAGGATGAGCTTTTCCACTTAGATTTGAAATGAATCTTTTCAAAAAGTTGATCTTTCCCAATAGGGATTGAAGTTGTTTCTTTGTTTTTGGAGGTTGAGTTTCCATAATAGCCTTCGTTTTGTTTTGATTTATCTCTATGCTTTTTTATGCACCACAAAACCAAGGAAATCCCCTGCATGTACACCAAAAGCACATTTTAGTGGATTCATTTTTAATCCACATTTTCTCATTCTTTCGAATGATTTTCTAAGATGATTCAAATGATCATCACTAGATGAGGATTTCACAACAATATCATCAATATATACTTGCATAAAGGCATCAATAAAATCATGAAAAATAAGATTCATTGCTCTTTGATATGTGGCTCCAGCATTTTTTAGACCAAATGGCATAACAAGCCATTCATAAGTCCCTAATGCCCCAGGGCATCGAAACGCTGTTTTAACCACATCCTCTTCAGCAATGAAAATCTGATTATAGCCAGAATAACCATCTAACATACTCAAGTATTTGAACCCTGCTGCTGAATCAATTAACATTTCTACTACTGGCATTGGATATTCATCCTTAGGTGTTGCATTATTTAAGTCTCTAAAATCTATGCATACCCTAAGGCTACCATTTTTCTTAATAACAGGCACAATATTTGCTAACCATTCAACATACCTGGTAGTTCGAATGAATATACTTTTCAGCAATCTTTCAATCTCACTTTTGATCTTTGAGAGGATCTTTGGGTTGAATCTCCTTGGTAATTGTTTGATAGGCTTCTTCCCTGGCTTGAGTGGTAGTCTATGTTCCACCAAATCTCTACTCAATCCTGGCATTTCATTATAGTCCTAGGCAAAACAATCTTTAAATTCTTTGAGTAGATTAACCAGTTTTTGCTTTAACTCAAAATCAATATTGGCACTGATATATGTTGGCCTCTTTATAGAGCCATCTCCAATATCAATTTCTTGCAAAGGATCTTGTGCTTGCATTTTAGGATTTGAACTTAATGGATCTTTTTCAAATCCTAAAGGTTCATCATCATAAATGCAGTCCAACCTTTGCTCATTTGGCAATAACTTGCCATTATTTTTATCCATGGTTTCTTCAACCATATTTTGTTCGAGTGCAGCCTCTAAGGCTGTTTCAATATTTTTCTCGGCCATATATGCCGTAATTTTGGCCCAAGCAGAGGGCTCAGACATTGCTTGATTCTGCATCATCATCCCATCCAGATGGTGGGATTACTCCATCTTCAGGAGGGAATTCTTCAATTACTTCCCTTTCCCAACAGAAACCATGTGTTGGATGGAGTTTCACAGAATGGTACACATTATTACTGGTGGCTCCTCGAAAGCCACTATCCTTATCCCTACAAGGAGAGATTGAGGCTAAGTTTTTATCAAAAGTCTTCTTTGTAATATGATCAACCTCACACATATAGAAACTTTGGTCAGCCTCAATGTTTTCAACTATTTTGTCCTCCCTCCAAAGTATTAACCTTTGGTGAAGGGTGGAGAGCACAACACCCACTCCATGAATCCACTCCCTTCCTAGAAGCAAGTTGAAACTAGCCCTTGATGGCACAACTATGAATAAAGTTGGCCTAATAGTGCTGCCTACAGCAACATCCATTTGAATGGCACCAAGCGATTTGCCACTTTTTCCCTCATAGTTAGAGAGAACAATATTGTGAGAATGCATATCAGTATCATACATTCCCAACTTCCTTAACATGAAGTGGGGCATTAAGTTAACTGCAGCACCCCCATCCACAAGGACTTTATTCACACCAACACCACCAACTTTAGCCTTAATGTATAAAGGCTTTAGGTGATTCTTCATACCTTCATGAGGCCACTCGAATGCAGCCTTCTGTTGTTCAATACACCCATTATTCATAACATAGTAGCATACAGGGGTGTAATCATCTAATTCAGGTTCTTCAAACTCTTCTTCAGGGTCTGAAGTGGACCTCTGATCATATTCACGTGGCAAAAAAGATACCACATTGACCAACACATCGAAGTCTGGTTCAGAGCCAGATTCGAGCAGATCTTCATCTGGAATATCATCCTCCATATTGTCATCTGGGAATGATATTCTTTCTTTGGCAGGCCTCTTCGAAGAGGACACTTCAGCAATTACCAAGGCTTTTTCAGCCTTTTTAGGAACAAACTCTTTCTTGTTCCTTGCATCACTGTGGTTGCCTTCAGGATATGCAACCTTGGTATTGCCCCCAACATGAGCATTTGAATTGGAGCTGCCCCCGGCATGGGCATTCGAATTGGAGTTGCCCCCAGCATGGGCATTCTCCCTCTCCAATTTCTTAAGGCGTTGGTACCTACGCCACAGGGTTCTAGTCATAGGATTCTTCCCCTTATAGTTATTGTTGTAAGAGTACTTCCTATTTTCAGCATTGTTGCTCGAAGCAACTTGACTCGAGCCACCAAGATCCATCCTCCTTTTTTGATAGATCTGGTGTTGGCCAGACGACCATTGGTTGACAAGAATTCTATTAGAAGGCACATATGTTTGCCTCCTTCCAAGCCTGTCATGGATAGTAGGGCCTTGATTTGTGGCCTTACCCTTGTTTGGTCTTTCAGTAGACCACTTGTTCTTGTTATCCACATATGACATAGCATTTTTGAGGCCTGCACTAGCCTCTTTGTCGCATACAGCACTGCAACGAGGACACAACATCACTTCCTTGTTGCTTAGCTTGCATCTATTCAGAAAATCGATGAGTTCCTCTTCAGCTCGAGGATATACCACTTTGATTTTCTCAGCATATTCTCCCTCAGTAACAGCTCGAACTGGGGAGGCTTCCATAGCATCTATCATTAAGCACTCGAATGGCTCCACATAAGAAGTCTCAGCCACTTGGAGGGGGTCAGTATCTACCTTCATGGGCTGTTTAGCCTTTTCATCGAACTTCAATCCCCCCTCATCAAATGCCTTTTGCACTAAGTCCCTGAAAACAACACAATGAGAAGTTTTATGACCCAAAAAGTTATGAAATTTGCAATAATCTCTTTTCTTTCTTTGTTCTAAAGCAGTAACTTTCAATCCCTTTTGAACAATTATTCGGCCATCAGTGACCAATAAATCAAAAATTTCATCACATTTGGTAACATCAAATGTGTAGGTTTTAGCGACATACTTTTCATTTTTGGGTTCACTAGGAGGTCCTGGTTTCAATTCAGCCAAGTCTATTTCATTTTGATCTACCTCATCAGATTCTAACTCATACTCATTATCACTTTCATAGTTCCCAACAAAGGCTATTTTTTCTTTCTTATGGAACTTATTATTTCTGGCTTTTTCATTCCTAAGTCTTTCAACTTGTCTAACCCTATCAGCCAGTTGAGCCATATCCCTGAGATGTTGTGTATCTAATTTCTTTCGAATCGAGTAGTCTAGGCCACCAGCAGCCATTTCTACCAATTCATGTTCAGGAACCTGAGTGAAACATCTAGCTTTAAGAAGCCTAAATCTATTGAGATAGTCATCAATAAACTCTGGTGTTTTACGTCTAACACTTGCTAATTCTTTGAGGCTTATTTTTGTTTGACCCATGTAGAATTGCTCATGAAAAAGCCTTTCGAGTTGGGCCCAAGTAAACACATAATGTGGGGGTAAAGTTGTAAACCAAGTGAAAGCATTTTTGGTCAGAGAATTGGGAAAATATTTCATCCTCAAATTCTCATTATTTGCTATGTCCCCAGCCTCAGTCAAATACCTAGCAATGTGCTCGACTATAGACTCTGTTGTATCACCAGCAAACTTGGTAAATTTTGGGGTCTTCCAACCCCTTGGAATTTCTGTTTGCAAAACAAACTCAGATAGGGGTGATACAAAATTAGGTCTATGCAAACCTACATTTAGACCATTTTGGGCAAGGATGGTTTCCACCAAATTGGCTAAGTTGTTTTGCCCAAGATCATGATGTTGAACGTTTCTCAAAACCTCATCAGCATTTTGGTTTCGATGAACAAGCACAACTTTAGGTTCAACATTTCTTTGTACAGGTTGGTTGACAATCTGTGGTTCTTGTTGCTGCCCTCGAGTCTCTTCGATTCGATTGTCAGCAACTTGTCCAGGCCTTGGTCTAGGGGCCTGTAATGGTTGAAGTGGTTGTTGGATGGGCACTTGTGGTCCACCAAAGAAATCAGCAATTCTACCCATTTAAGTAGCCAGGGTTTGGTAAGTCTGATTGGTGTCTCGAATTAATGGATTGATTATTGTGCCCATTTGTTCAGTGAGTAAATTCACCATGTCGTAATTACTCTCATCCATTTGTTGCCTCATAGATAAAAGTGAATCTGTAGTGAGGGCTGGTTGGTTCACTCGAACTCTAGCATTATTAGAGTTTTGTCCTTGTGGAAAAGGAGACCTCACTGCTACCCTTTCAGAACGTATTGCAGGATGTGAATACACGTTCTGCATCATGGATGTAGGCATTCCATATGGATAGTGTAACGCTCTAAATTTCTACAACGATATTCTAATTAATTATCTCAAGTTTTATAGTAAGAAAATGTTAAACATTTAAATCAATGATATAACATAAAATATGCTTCATATATTTATATAGATATTTTTCAAACTTTGTTACATAGTCATTTCAAGGTTAACGGTGGCACAGCCACGCTGGTTAAAACAAAATAAAAATACATAGGCTAACACACCAAAAAGATGACGACGATAGACTAACCCAAAAAGACGGACACTATACTGGCTGCACAAACAAAATGCTCCATGTCCGTAATAGTCGCCATTCTACCTCCATCCAAACAAGTATCTAAGGATTAGATGGATTATAAGATGAAGTAACAGAACCCTCAGTCGAGGCATTCTGATCCCTATACACCTGTCTCACTCCACGTCCATGACCTCGACCACGGTGAACCTGGCCAAACAGACGACGGTAGTTGCGGACATTTCCAACTACACGTCTTCTGCCCAAGTTTTCCGGAGGAGGCTCATGGAAGCGGCGATGGCTATCCCAAATACGGTGGAAGGGCACCCGCTGTGTGATCTGGACTGGGCCGTGAAAAAGGCGTCATACATCCCAGGACTTCTATATATATAAGTCACTGAGCCGGTAAATATCAGAGTATTAGTAGTGCCGTCAATACTCCAATCATCCTCATCGTCGTCATGATACTGAATCTCAAGAGTGCTCCAAAGACCGTGCCCCTGAGGCACCCTGAGATGAGTTGGGACATGAGCTGCCATCTGTAAGAATATACCACAAATACCAAACATAGAGAAAATAGGGCTAAGATATATGTACAAGTATAAAAAGTGGGGATGGGGTGTAAAACAGAAATATATATGTCAGACACAAGTAGTCAATCAAGCGTAGTATTCTCTCTTATTTATTTCTAATTAGAGTCTATCTAGAGTGATGCATTCCTGAACTATATGTTGACACAGGCCACTAAACGCTGTCAAGGACATCCTCCCATTTACCAAGACAGATGTCACAAGACCACATGCCACCAACGTCCTCCCAATTACCAAGAGCAACGCCACTTGACTTCACATGGAGTCTAAGTGTTATAAGTCGATCGCCCCTAAGAAAAACAGGCCAAGATCTCATATCTTGCCAAGCGCACAGAAATAATCCTCGTCAGGATTTCAGGCAGCTGATCAACCTCGTGCGTCCCATACCGCACGGCAGTGGACTTACACTTTCCTGAATGCAAATCTATATGCACTCTTAAACATTTCCATCCTCTATAGCTTATCATATCAATTATTCCAGCTATATCATATACTGATTATTTAAGCTAAGTGCCATATACTATTAATATCCTGAAAGTATTTTTATCATTCTTTCCTCACACCCTCCTTGCTTCTAAACAGTAAGTTTAGTTCATATAATAAATAGTGTATGGTTGACTTCCCAGGAAAGAGAGGTGACCGTAAGAGACATAGTCCACCAAGTCTTTCCTAGCCAGAACCCAACCGAATACAACTATTCAAAATATTCATTTCCCTCCTGTTATTGGGGATCTTACACTTCGTATCTAACGATATTCTTACTTCTCATCTCAAAGAGAAGTATATTCTCTTCTTATTCTAATAATCACAATCAATCAAATATCAACAAATAAACATTTAGACAAATAATCAAGTAAGGCAAGTACAATACAACCTAAAATTACTATAACTTATTCTTATAATAAATAATTAAGGCCGGCGTAACCTCGTCTAGCGATTTGTTAAAATCACTAAAAGAGAGTAAGCTCTCCTTATTTATTTATTGTTAGTAGTGGCTGTGGACACCACTACACATATATATTAAACTATTTTACGCTAACCGTCCCAACGTGTACAAAATCTTGCCCCACCTTAGCTTTTGTTAAAAGTCTTGAATAACGTCACCTCCGACGATATTCCTGATAACAATGTAATCGCTAATAATTTTCTTTGGATTTCAAAATTAGCACACGTCTACTAACAGTGTGACAATATTTATCATAAAACTATTATAAGTGTTTTAATATAATTGAAGAAAATGAGTTCATGTGGCATAATCTCAACATTCTAATAAAAAGATAATATTTAAAAATAAGAGGAAAATACCTTTGTAATTTTCTTACTCTAAAGCTTTACCAAATTGGAACCAAAGCAACAAGACTTCACCAAATTTTCTCTCACAAGTGAACTCACGGCAACTCAATGAAAGCACTTTGTTTTGGTGTTGAAGAAATGAAAAATGAGTTCACCTATTTATACTATAAATTTTCTTGCTAACCAAGTATATGTTATAATTACTCACCTATGTATAGATATACAACACACCATTTTTTTTTTAGCATAGATTTATGAGTTGGAAAGTATGAACTATGTAGAACTATAAGAGGTGGCCTTGTCTTATGTATGATTTGTACAAATGTGGAAGAAATAATTCTGCTTATACACAGAATATATGTACGGTTTAGCAAAACAAATATATAAAAAAATGATTTTAGAATAATGATTCATATAAGTTACAAGTGTGTTTAATTTTAATTGGTCCAACATAAAAGAATATAGGGTAGTAGACCTATTACTCATACTCTCTATTATTTCTTTACATAATTAATTAATATTTGTGTTCATGTTTTAGTTATACACACATCAATTAAAATGTATCGTACATATATGACTAAGTTATACCAATTCAATATTACATGTATATGCATAGTACCGTATATGTATATATATGAGTTTAAATGTGTCCCGTGAGTTTAGCTCAGGTGGTCGGACATTTATACGAAAAAATATAGGGATTGAGTTTCGAACTCTAGTACACCCACTTATTTACTTTTAAAGGTGAAATTCTAACTATTAGACTATCTACTAGCCGCTAGGCTACCTGACTATAAATACGCAATTTTATATCTTACTATATATATTTGATGACTAACAACAAAAGACTACTAGATATAACTACGTAGCCTTATTATATAGTATTCTAGTTAAAATATTTCTTAAATTTACTTTTTATAAAACAAATAAAATAGTGCAAATATATAAATAATTATTCTTTTTCAAATAAGTTAAAATTTATAAAACGACGAAAATCGGGTTGTTACAGATAGGATCTTTGGGATTGAAACAAACCCCCTGATTGACTTCGAAAGTCAAATGAAGACCCTGAAAATGGAGGTGTAACCCCAACAGAAGTTTGTAAAGGCATGGTCGTTGTATTTTAAGCCATTGTGGTTGCATCATTAGATGTTGATGAGGCATAGAAAAAGACACAGGGATTGCCTATGTTGCCCCCACAGATGTTGCATCTGTGGCTGATGTTGTTAAAGCACTCGAACCGACTACATGCTGTAGTACCCCAATTTTAGACCTACAAATCCGATTTGCATTTTCATGCATAAAAATATACAAAAAATATTTTATTTTTCTTCTTCATGCATTTTTCATTCATTTTCATATTTTTATCATTTTTCTTAAATTTCCTTTTATTTCTAAATATTTCATCTTTTACTTCGTTTATTTTAAATAGTTCCTATTTTAGCGTAAAAGTCCAAAAATATCAAAAATAGTCTTTTTCTTATTTTACGCGCATTTTATATTTTTTATTACCATATATTTCAAAAATACTAAAAATGTTTTCATTTTATCACATTATTTCAACTATTTCATCTTCATTTTTTTTTATATCAATGTTTACCAAAAATAGTAAAAAGAATATACCTTATCTCTTCTTATCCTTTTTCATTTTAAATTTAAATCAAAAATAGCTTTTTACAACTCATCACAACAATATTCCTCCTAGACCAATCATATCTCTCCACCTCATCTCATTCTCATCATAAACCTTTTTTTCATTTTCAAAATAAATCAAAAATCACATCATTTTATCTCATTACTATTTTATCCTACCATTTTATCATTAATCCAAAAATGTCCTTTACCCTAATTTTCTCTTATAAATACAAACCTCACATCACTCAATCATTTTCTACATAATTCCCCAAATAAATCAGAGAGAACAATCACAAAATATCAGAAAAAAGTATTCCGGCGCCGGAATCCACCTCCGGTCGCCGGAAAACCACCACCACCGTCACCCATTTTTCAAAACTTCTCTAAATCGAAATCTAATTACACCGTTAGCTTCCTCATCATTTTATCGATACAAATCCATCATTAGTTTCGTCCAAAACGCCGCCTAACACGCCGGAAACCGCCCCAATCCGAACCACCCTTCGCCGGAAAATTCAAAATCACAAATCTCAACCAAAATCGCAACCAAATACATCAATAAGCTTCTAAACAGCCTCCTGAGCTCAAATCCAACCTCTGATTGGTCAAAAACGCACCGGAAACACGCTTTTCTGACACGTCAAATTCCGGCCGGAAACAACTTCCAATTCAAGCCATTTCGTGCATGAACGGAGGTAAATGATGATCGATCTATGCTCCTTGAACATCAATAAAGCTTTCCCATTCATCAATTTCACCCAGATCTGAAGGAATCGCATGCAACAAGTTTTAACATCCGATCGGTTTTTCGTTCGTGGTCACGTTTTCAAGTCCTTATCGTGAAATCAGATGTTATACTCATGATCAGAAGTAGATTTCGAGTCGATTGATACCAATTTGGTGTGTTTTCATGACCTGTAGCATCGCTGGCGAAAACGCCGCCGCGCCATTGTTGCCGGAGAAGAAGAACGCGTGAACTGATTTTGTTTTGGTGAAGAAGAAGAGGAAAGGCCACGTGTCAGTGTTCCATTAGATGCAGCTATTACTCGCGCGCCCCCCACAATTTCTTTGCGCGCCCCCACTGTTTGGTTTAGTGAACTGGATCCTGGATTGGGTCACCCGACTCGGTCCGGTCCAGTTGGATTGTTTTTATTATTGGGCTGGACTTTGCTTCATTTCCTGGTTTTGTGACTTGCTACATTCTATTTGCACGCGCGCTGTTTCTTCTGCACCCCCTAGGCTGGAGCTTCAACTGGGCCTTGGGCCTTCTTTTTCTGATCTGTATTTCTTCTGCCCCCTCCTATTTCAAGTTTGCATCCCCTATATCCTCTTCACTCATTTACATGCATTTTTTTATCATCTTTATTTCTTAGCTTATTTGAATAAGTGATTATTTGGGACATTAGCTTATTTAAGCTTATTGAGTCTAAATTTCGCACTAATATTTTAGAGAGCTTTATTTTGAGACTTATTTTATTTTAAATTTTTGTTAGTTGCTTATTTTTGGTTATGTGTTAGAACTAGCTTATTTGAATAAGTGATTTTGGGACAATAGCTTATTTAAGCCTATTGAGTCCAAATCTTATAATATTTTTAGGACTTCTTTTGAGATTATATTTCATTTTATTTTCTTTTTAGTTGTTTATTTTTTATTATGTGTTAGTACTAGCTTATTCAATAAGTGTTTGTTTGGGACAATGGCTTATTTTAAGCTTATTGAGCTTAAACTCTTACACTAATATTTTAGCTTATTTCTAAATTCTCATTGATGTGCTTGCATATGTTTGATTATCATTTATTTTCTCTTTCCATGATATGTGTTTCATGTCCGCATTTTATATCATATTACATCACATTCATATGCTATATTTTTCTACATTGCATTGCATCACATTTTGCATATTACATGACATTCAACATTTTTTTTACATCACAATACATGTCTTACTACACATTTTGACATGCATACATGCATTTGCATTTAGATTAGGACAATGCATCATTTTAAAAATGCATGTTAGAGACAATATTTTACTTTATAAAATCATTGAGCTCTAACATTAGCATTAACATTTAAGGACCATTTTTTTGGCCTAAATTCATTTTTGTCATGCTTGTTAATTGTTTCTTTTTTTTCTCGTAGTTAATAAATGTGCGATGATATTTTATGACTTTGTTCTCTTTGCATTTTTTCACTCTTTGTCACATTCACATTATATTTCACATTGCATTTTCACACTTCTCACTTCACATCAATATTTGACATTTTGTTTCCTTTTCATCGTAAATGCATTTCATACTCATGTTTATTTCTCCGCTTGCATTTTTATTGCCTTTTATTATTTTTCATTTGATTCGATATGGTTGTAATAATTATTCGATTTGGTTGTAATAGCGTAGGACTTTATCGCTTTTGACACATCACACACAACGCTAAAAAACCAAGAAAAAACGAACTTTCATTTCCGAAGAGGCGCGTTAGTAATTTCTTTAGAAAAAATAGAAAACAAACAAAAAAACCTTCTCCTCTCTCTAAATAAAAATTCTTTAGTCTAAACCCGAATTAGTCGCACGATTAGTTTAGGATAAAACTTTAAATTTACTTTTATGTCACAACTTTCTCTTCTCAATCCAATCTCCACATGCACACACTTTTCTATTCTATACAATTTCTCCCTCCAATTCTTACAATTTCTCTCTCATTTCTTAAGCACATAAAAGCAAATAAAAAGTAATAAATTAGAGGTTACCATGGAGTACCATGGACGTTTAGGATGCTAATACCTTCCCTAGGCGTAACTAACCCCCGAGCTTAGAATCTCTCTTTCATAGGTTTTCGACACTTTCCCCTCTTTGGAAATGAAAGGTCAAGGTTAGTGGTGGAAATCCCAAAATCCCCGCAACAGAAAAATGGCGACTTCACTGGGGATTCTCTCCTTAAGAGGGTTGAACCTATCTAGTTTATGCTTCTTTATTGCTTTCCTATGTGCTTAAATGTTTACAAGCTTTATATATATTATGGAGGGATTTTTATGAGTGAGATAAGCTTGACCCGAGCTTGAGATAGATTGTGGTAGGATCTTAGTGAGTGGGCGGAAGGCAAAACTCCGCACATATCCACATGTGATGAAACCACGCACAATTGAGGGTCATGTTTGTAGTATTCTTTTCGACGTGATTTTTCGCGTAGATTGTTGCTATGACTTGTATCCAAGGATGTTGTGGATCCTTTTAGTCACCTTTAACCCATTTTGGCCATTTTTAGGGTGTGGTGTGATAACTAAAGCCGAGAGTAAAAGTCTTGGAATAGTTGACTCCGCGATACCATGCTCAATCGAGACTTTCCCTTGGATATTTCATTTGGCCATGAGTTAAGTCGTGGACATTGGTATTCAAGAAGGAAAGTTGATGACGTTGGGAACTTTGTAGAACCCGTGTTACGAAAAGAAGAAAACCAATAGTTCATACATTGTGGGTGGTTTACCTTTTGACTCCAACCTTGTGATATCTCAAACCAACCATGTTTGCTTATGTTTGTGCTTGTTGCATCATCACATCTCATCCATCCATGCATCCATAAAAATCTCTTTCCATTGGTTTTCAAAGGACTTAGAGGAATTTCTTCATAAACTTCACAATCATCATGGACCTTGAAAAAAAAGGGGGTTGCTTTGAAAAAATTCTTTTATCATTTACAAACAAAAAATGAGGTCCTTTATGATTGATATCCTAAAGTCCTTTGAAAATCAAAACAAAACTTTCTTTACATGCATCATTTTACATTCATGGTCCTATTTCCAAAGGTTTGAGTCTCACACCTTGTTCAGTCAGAAATCAAGTTGTCTTGTTTGAGTGGTCCGACGCTCTTGTCAAAAGTCAACTCGCCAGTACAATACTTGTGTTTATCAAAAGAAAATAGTGGAAGTAGTATGCAAGAGAACACTCAGCTGTGTGAACACTTCGGGCAGAATTGGAAAAAGAAAATGCCCTGATAAATTCATTAATGGTGGCACAAAATAACCACCATCTCACTCCTCGAGCAACTGTTTTTGCCTTTCCAATCCCAACAAAGGCATCAGATTCAATAACAGTCTCGATCACAATCTCCATAAAAGTCAACAACTAAGGGTACCTGATCACAGTATTGAATATTGTCTGACTTTGAAGGGCGAAGTCCAAAAGTTGATTGAAGCTAACAAATTTTCTTTTGAGGATATAGACCTACCTCTGTTATGCATGGATATGGTTTGATACCGTTGGGTTGTTGTTGATGTTACCTCTGCTACTCTCTTATTGAGTTGAAGTCAGTGATACAAGGAAGTTCGTCCTTATGATCGCTAGACTGGTATTTCTTTCTTGTCAAGTATTTGTTTGCTTTTAAAAAATTTTCTTTTGTCAAGTACTTTTAATACAATAAACATGCAAGTTTTTTTAATCAATCCATTCATATTCACTCTTTTTCTCTTGCTTTATTACTTACAAACTTAGAGCGAGGATGATGAAAACAAATAACTGATGTTTTTGCTGATATATGCTTTTAAAGATGAAAACCTAGTTGATGATGTAAGGCATTGCTTCACTTCCTTTCACAATTTCATGCACAAAAAAAAAACTTTTTTTTTAATCATGTTAAGTTGAGCCAGTCTTGCATATGTTCTTGTTGTTATCTGATTCTCCCAGTTTCTTGAGATACATCTTTTAAAAAAAACAAACAATTTTGGTTTGACACTTGACATGGCACTTTAAGAGTATATAGGTTGTTTTGCACTTTAAGGTTCCATTTTGAAGGTTTAGTATTGATTCAATAAAATCGGTATTGTCTTAACACCTTAGACTTTTAGAAGTATGCAAGATTTATTTGAGTACTAATTTGTACAAAGTCTTGAATTTAAGTTTTAAAGTAACTCTTAGTAGTTTATCTCAGCAGTCGGCACCATCTTGAGCACAATCTAAGTGGGAAGTCGATGAACATAAGTGAATGATCCAAAAATGAAAGTTTGCATACTTTGGTTGTTTTCATAAATAGTAATGCACTTATTTAGTTAGACGACCCTCACCCGGTTGTTTAATCCAACAGTTGTTGAACATACAAAGAAAAACCATTGTAAGTACACCCATTAGTGGTTGGTTCAAAGGAGTCTGATTCTGAACTTGGTAGGGCGGGTTACGATCCGATCCCCCACAACTGCGTTTGGGAAAGAGAAAAAGGGGTTTACCAAACTTATGTTATCAGCACCCCTCGGTATATGATCATAATCACTAACAGATTTCCTACCATGAGCGTGTGCTAGGTAACGGGCTTAATGTGATTGCACTTGAATGAAAAGGGTGAATAAAACTTAAACAAAAGTTAGAGTCACAATAAAATACTTCAGATTTGTCTTCATATGATAGAAGTCTTCGACTGCAATGTGTGGTTTTGTGTTACTACAGTACTCTTGGTTTTGATATCAATTACTTGATTTTCATATCTAGCCGGCAACCACGTATGATTAGAGTTGTCGTTGTTTTGTTTCAAAATTGTGCCGAAAAGAGTTACTATTTTTATGCTTTAGGACAAGCAATGTTCAAGTATGGGGGAATTTGATAACAAAAACTTATATCACTTTTTGGCTTGATTTACATGAATTTTTGCATGCTATAATATTCAAAAGACCTAATTGGAGCTAGGTTCACTGTGAAGGCATGCTCAGCAAGTTTATTGTTACGCTGACTCCTCCTGTTTGATTAATCAATAATTATCTTTTGTACATATCATATGTGTTTCAATTCAAAAAATACAAAAACATATGTTCAATTACAAAAACAAAAACAAAAAATTTACATGTGCATTTTGTCAAAAAAAATACTTTTCAAAAGAAATAATTTTACTTGCAAATTAATACTTGACATCAAAGAAGTTTGAGCTATAGTCTGATCAAAGCCAAAGCTGACTTGAGACGCTCCAAGCTAGGGGCAAGTTATCTGTGGATTCTGCCAATCAGGGGCATCAAGTTGAATATCCTGCTAATCAAGGTTGAATTAGTTCCAAGTTTGGTTACACTGCAAACATCAGTTGGTCAGGGGCATACCCTTCAAGGTTTCAAACACTTGGGGCATACTATGTCAAGATCATATTTTCCTGAATAGTTACATGTTGTGGAATAATGGCAGAACCTTGGTTGTCAATACCATGGATGATAAAGAGTTTCCCTCTCAGTGCACGTTGTTGTAGTTAACAGATATAATGCCTAAGTATAAAAGGTCAACCAGTCACGCTCTTCGAGCGGTTCCTTCAAAGATTTATCAGACTGATGCAAGAATCTAAAAGCAAGGGGCAAGTCGTCTCCATTCTGTCAAGTTATTCATCAACAACAAACTTGTTTTCTCTAAAAAGGTGTCAACAGTTGGCTCAAGGAAGTTTCCTATACACCAGTGGAATTTCAGGACTAGTATCTCTAGCAGTTCCACCCAGAAATAGACACATCCTCATTGAGGTCCATACAATTATTCTACCTTCAACAGAGTTTTGATTCATGTTATTGACTGATACAGGGTTTTTAGCTCAAGAAGAGGGTACATCCCCGATGACAGTTGATCAAGGTTGTTTTGAATACAATTAAGTTTGAATACAGATCGTTCAGTTAAAATGGTCATTTCCCAGAGAAATTGTTCTTTCTCCAAGAAGAGGTTCTCTTGCTTCATCTACAGCAACATATACACCTTGTTGAGATACTCTGAGTTGTATTGCGACGTTGACTTGTCTCCAATCTCGTTCCTCTTGTCTGTTTTGTCAGCAAATACTCACATACATACATTCATACATATCATTTACATGTGATATAAGCATTTACATCATTCATACATTACTGCATCATATACAGATTTCTGTCTCTTTTGTCTTGTTTGTGTCCACAAAATAGAGTCGGGATGGGCATGTTGTTCTCTCCAATTAGAGTGTCAGCTTAGGTAGATAAGTGTACACCTCTTATTTCAAAAATTTCCCACTAGACTCCTCTCTTGTGGATGATGGTTGCTTCAGTTTTTCCTACAACAAAAGGAAAATTCCAGTTGAATTTATTCCTCAATTGGACGCATAGTCTTGTTTTGCAGTATCCCTCCGGTTTGTTCCCGGATTTAACACCAATTGAAAACAACAAGTGTCAAGCTATCCACACAAGAAGCTTGTGTTTTATCAGATACACTTTAAAATTTCTCAGGTGGTTTGATCCCCAGTGAGCTTTACAAACATAATATAAAAGATCATACAAATATTTTCTCTTTACAAAAGACCATACAAGTCTCATACAATTCAGCTTACCTATGTTACTTTCTGATGTACTTTCTAGAGTTTGTTTACTCCCCAAAAGGTTTGTGTTACTTTTTTCTCACTTTACTGTCAGTCAGTCGATAGTTAATGCTAACATCCCTTCTGTCGGTCGGTCGATGGTCGGTGATTTCTTTAAACATTGTATGTCAGTGTACAATGTTCCATCTGTCGGTCAGTCGATAGTTGATGATCTTTTCAATGTTGTATGTCAGTGTACAACATCCCTGCTTTCGGTCAGTCGAGAGTAGTTGATTCTTAAACATTGTATGTTAGTGTACAATGTTCCAGCTGTCGGTCAGTCGATAGTTGATGATCTTTTCAATGTTGTATGTCAGTGTACAACGTCCCTGCTGTCGGTCAGTCGATAGTAGTTGATTCTTTAAAACATTGTGCGTAAGTGTACAACGTTCCTGCTGTCGGTCAGTCGATAGTAGTTGATTCTTCAACATTGTATGTCAGTGTACAATGTTCCAGCTGTCGGTCAGACGATAGTCATTAATATTACATCATTGTCCTTTAAACTGTCATTTGTATGGCAGTAGATAATGTATCTTCTTTGCACATTGTCCTTTAAGCTACCATTTGTGTGGTAGTAGATGATGTCACCCCCTTTTATATTACCTTCCTTTAAGCTATCATTTATACGGTAGTCGGTAATATTTGATCGTTATCCTTTAAGCTGTCGGTGTTCGATAGTAGATAATGTCATCTTTTCATGTTACCCTTTAAGCTGTCGGTCAAGCGATAGTCGGTAATATCTGTTCATTATCCTTTAAGTTACCATATGTGTGTGGTAGTAGATAATGTATCATCTTTTCACATTATCCTTTAAGCTGTCGGTGTTCGATAGTAGATAATGTCATCTTTTCATGTTACCCTTTAAGCTGTCGGTCAAGCGATAGTCGGTAATATCTGATCATTATCCTTTAAGTTACCATATGTGTGTGGTAGTAGATAATGTATCATCTTTTCACATTATCCTTTAAGCTGTCGGCGTTCGATAGTAGATAATGTCATCTTTTCATGTTACCCTTTAAGCTGTCGGTCAAGCGATAGTCGGTAATATCTGGATATTGTCTTCTTTATACAATCCGTCTCTTTGTAAGGCGGTGGATAATATTCCTTACGTTGTCTTTTTTCTACAACCTGTCTCTGTGTAAGGCGGTGGACAATGTTTTGGGTTTTGTACGGGCTTTGTTTTTTTTCTACAACTCGTCTCTTTGTAAGGCGGTGGACAATGCTTTTGTTTTCTGTGAATGTTGTCTTTTATCTACAATCCGTCTCTCTGTAAGGCGGTGGACAATGTTCTTGTTCCCTGTGAGTATTGTCTTCTTTATACAATCCGTCTCTTTGTAAGGCGGTGGACAATATTCCTTGCGTTGTCTTTTTTCTACAACCCGTCTCTGTGTAAGGCGGTGGACAATGTTTTTGTTTTTGTGCGGGCTTTGTCTTTTTTCTACAATCTGTCTCTTTGTAAGGCAGTGGACAATGTTCCTGTTCTCGTGTAGGCTTTGTCTTCTTTCTACAATCCGTCTCTTTGTAAGGCGGTGGACAATGGTCTTGCGTTTTTTCCCCAGTATTTTACTCTGTTCCCCAGTGGAGTTTGTCCTCCCAATGGATTCAGGATACTTTTTGTTGCTTTCTTTTCTCAGTCGGGCCATGTTTTGTTCTTCCCCTGTGGAGTCTCAACTATGCTTGTCTTTTATATGTCTTTTACAACATTCATACAAAATTCAAAAAAATTCATCATTTGCATTTTTGCATTCATATTTGCATCATAAACATTGTTAGAGGACTTTAGGTCCAAAAATGGTGCACATTTTATATTTAAGTCTCTTCAATCCCGTTTAAACAAAGATTTCAATCTTCATTTCTCTGATTAAAGAAACTTAAATAGGGGCAGCTGTAGTACCCCAATTTTGGACCTACAAATCCGATTTGCATTTGCATGCATAAAAATATACAAAAAATATTTTATTTTTCTTCTTCATGCATTTTTCATTCATTTTCATATTTTTATCATTTTTCTTAAATTTCCTTTTATTTCTAAATATTTCATCTTTTACTTCGTTTATTTTAAATAGTTCGTATTTTAGCGTAAAAGTCCAAAAATATCAAAAATAGTCTTTTTCTTATTTTACGCGCATTTTATATTTTTTATTACCATATATTTCAAAAATACTAAAAATGTTTACATTTTATCACATTATTTCAATTATTTCATCTTCATTTTTTTTTTATCTCAAAGTTTACCAAAAATAGTAAAAAGAATATACCTTATCTCTTCTTATCCTTTTTCATTTTAAATTTAAATCAAAAATAGCTTTTTACAACTCATCACAACAATATTCCTTCTAGACCAATCATATCTCTCCACCTCATCTCATTCTCATCATAAACCTTTTTTTCATTTTCAAAATAAATCAAAAATCACATCATTTTATCTCATTACTATTTTATCCTACCATTTTATCATTAATCCAAAAATGTCCTTTACCCTAATTTTCTCTTATAAATACAAACCTCATATCACTCAATCATTAACAATCATTTTCTACACAATTCCCCAAACAAATCAGAGAGAACAATCACAAAATATCAGAAAAAAGTATTCCGGCGCCGGAATCCACCTCCGGTTGCCGGAAAACCACCACCACCGTCACCCATTTTTCAAAACTTCTCGAAATCGAAATCTAATTACACCGTTAGCTTCCTCATCATTTCCTCGATAGAAATCCATCATTAGTTTCGTCCAAAACGCCGCCTAACACGCCGGAAACCGCCCCAATCCGAACCACCCTTCGCCGGAAATTTCAAAATCACAAATCTCAACCAAAATCACAACCAAATACATCAATAAGCTTCTAAACAGCCTCCTGAGCTCAAATCCAACCTCTGATTGGTCAAAAATGCACCAGAAACACGCTTTTCTAACAACTTCCAATTCCGGCCATTTCGTGCATGAACGGAGGTAAATGATGATCGATCTATGCTCCCTGAACATCAATAAAGCTTTCCCATTCATCAATTTCACCCAGATCTGACGGAATCGCATGCAACAAGTTTTAACATCCGATCGGTTTTTCGTTCGTGGTCACGTTTTCAAGTCCTTATCGTGAAATCAGATGTTATATTCATGATCAGAAGTAGATTTCGAGTCGATTGATACCAATTTGGTGTGTTTTCATGGCCTGTAGCATCGCCGGCGTAAACGTCGCCGCGCCATTGTTGCCGGAGAAGAAGAACGCGTGAACTGATTTTGTTTTGGTGAAGAAGAAGAGGAAAGGCCACGTGTCAGTGTTCCATTTGATGCAGCTATTACTCTCGCGCCCCCCACAATTTCTTTGCGCGCCCCCGTTGCACCCCAATTTTGGACCTAAAATCCAATGTTGCATTTTTAGATATATAAAATTTACAAAATATATGTGTTTTAATTTTCTCTTTTCATGCATTGTTTATCTTTATATTTTCATTATGTTTTTCACAATTTACGTCATTTTCAACTATTTTGCTCTTTTAGTTTATTTTATGTTAAATACTTACTAAATTAGCATAAAAGTCTAAAAATATAAAAAAAAAATAGTCTTTTTTCTATTTTACGTTCATTTTCTATTTTATTATCGCATATTCTAAAAATATCAAAAAATATTTACATTTTATCTTATTTTCAATGCATTCTATTTAATTTTTTTTTTTTTTTACATTCTATTTCAAAAAATGCCAAAAAATATTTATTTTGGTTTTTGTTTATTTTATTTTATTATCCAAAATTCAAAAAATGCAATAGTAAGTAAATAGTAAATATTTTCTATGACTCATCTTTTTTTCTACCTTTTATCATTTACCACTTAATACCATTTGTCTATTATTATTATTATTATTATTATTATTATTATTCAAAAAAATTGAAAAAGATGGATCCAATGCTCACCACATCTTTTCTGCAAAAAACCAGTACACACAACTTTGTCTCTTTTCTCCATTTGATACAATTCTCTTAACCAAAAATTGAGTTAAACAAAGCACAAATTACAGAACAAGGGGAGGCGGATCTGTTAAAAACATAGAGCAAGAAGAAACACATATATCCCCTCATTTCTCCATTTTCATAAAATTCACAAACTCATCAAACATTCATCAAAATTCAAATCCAAGCTTATCACAAATCTCATCCTAATTGTTTCTAATCGATTCCAATAGAACCAATAATCATCAAAAAACACTTGAACAAAACACCAAAAACACAACATTCAAAATCAAAGAACCGAAAGCCATCAAGCACAATTATCAATCATCATTGTCAGTTTCAAACAAAATCAAGCCAAACCTCATCAAACTCAGTTCCAACATCATCAATTCGTCCCTCAGACATCTCAGAACGCAGAATAGCACCAAGTTGCAGGGGAAACAGAATCGGAAACGTGAAGCAACTCTTCACCGGTGACGAGTTCGAGTTGTCATTCCAGCTCGTTTGAAGCTTTCATTGAGGTAGATTTACACTGCTGGACGCACCTGGAACTGTTAAAGAGGCAAGGAGCAACCAGAGACGCGAGCTGGAGCGCCGGAATCAACAACTTCGGAACCGTTTTGGATGCTATTTTGAGGTAACCATTTTGAACTCCATAGACCACTATTTCGTATAATTTTTGCTTCTCTGTATCCGTGGTTGTATGATTGATCTTTCCCTTCAACTAATTTCGTTCGATTTTGCGCGGAATCCGTTTTGAGTTTTTGATATCCCAACTTTCGTGACTGATTTTTTAAAATCTATGCCTCTATTGTGAAAACTAAACTCATTTTCGGATTCTACGCGAAAAATCCTTCGAATTAGTGTACCCATGTGTTTGATTCGGTGAAAAATTGAATAAGATGTGTTTGAATCTAAGCATCATGTTATTTTCATGGCGGTACTGTTTTGTTTCATGAGGAAGATGAATCTCCTCCGCCATGTGTCAGCACACGATTGGCCCATGTTTTTTTGTTGTTTTCCTGGTTTGTGGGTTTGTGATCGGGTCTGGGTTGACCATGGGTCAAACCGACCCGGTCCGGTTTTAGACAAAGGATATGGGCTGGTTCTGCTTTGGGCCTTTTCTGGTTTTTGTGTTTTGTGCTGACTGTTTTTTATTTACACCCCTTTTTCTGACTGCAGTTTTTATTTGATTTTTAAATTTTTTAGGCTTATTTAATAAGTGATAATTTGGGACAATAGCTTATTTAAGTTTATTGAGTCTAAATTTTTTCACTAATATTTAAGAATCTTTTTAAGGTCTAAATTGTTAGGTTTTAGATGTTTGATTATAAGTAGAATTTTTTTAGTATGCATATGTGAACTTTGCTCATCACTTATTTGTTAACTATCATGCATGTTCTCATTACATTACATTTTCATGCCATTTTACATCATATTATATGTTACATTTTTTCTATATCTCTACATTACATTGCATCATAATCTACATTTTTGCATTTTTACATGACATTTGACACGATTTTCTACATCACATTATGCATTTTAGTCACATAACCTTTTTTACAAAAAATTTACACCACATTACATTTTATATCACATGTTCACTACACATTTTTACATGCATACATGCATTTAAAACATTACATTTTTTTACTACGTCACATTATACATTTTTGCATATCACATAACATTTTTTACAAGTTTTTGCATCACACTACAACTTCACATTACAGTTTTACTTTACATTTTTCTACATGCATACATGCATTGCATTTAGGTTAGGACATTGCACCATTTCAAAAATGCACGTTAGAGACAATATTTTATTTTTCATGAAATCATTGAGCTCTAACAATTGACATTAATAGTTAAGGGTCTTTTGGCTTAAATTCATTATCTTCAAAAAAAACTTTTCTTTTGTTAAATAAAATGTTTTTGCTTATGTGTGTTAATTAGGATTGTTTGTTGTTGTGAATGACTTTCAAAAGTGGTATTATCATGTTTTCACCTCCGACACCTTTTTGCACACACTTCACTTTTAATTTGAGTGCTAAATTTTGCTATGCTTGGTTCTTCTCCGCATTTCATTAGCATATTTATTTCTCCGCACTTGCATTTTTATTTTTATGCATTGCTATTTATTTATTTATTTATTGCTTATTATTATCTATTCATTCGATTCGATATGGTTGTAAATTAATTATCCAATTGGGTCGTAATAGCGTAGGATTTTATTTATTGTTTTTATTGCTTTCCTAGTTACACAACACACACACAACGCCAAAATTCATTTCCAAGCGAGAGGACTCATAATTAAATTTCAATTGATTACGAGGTCTCTTGCGACAAAAAACTCCTTTCAACCCAAAACGTGATATTTTATAAAGACAAAAAACCATCGTAGGTCCATTTTAGTCCCAACGTCACTATACTATTTCATTATATTACTTATCTTCATTTAACTTCTTTTCTTTTTTTACGTAACAATATTTATACTTTCTTTCAAACTTTTTTCTTTCAACAACATTTTCCTTACAACACAACAATTATATTTACTCTAAAAAAAAAAACCTTTCTTACAAACAAAAAATATTTACACTTCTTTTCTTTTATTTACTTTGTGAAAGAAAACTTTTCTTATTTTTTACTACTTCACTTTTAAGAGACTTTTATCATTCTCCGTCTCAAATTTTGACGATTCTTATAAACATTGCAAGAATTCAATCATTCCCTTTACAAAAGAGGATGGTTTAGTGTGTTTATATTGAATCTTTAAAAAGTGAGACTTAAAATGACATTAATCTCTTTCCTCTTTTCTTCTATACAACTTCTCCCTCCATTCTTAAAGCATGTACATAAAAAAGCACTAAAAATATATAAGAGGTTACCATGGAGTACCATGGGCGCTTGAGGTGCTAACACCTTCCTTGAGCGCAACTAACCCCCGTACCTTAGAATCTCTTTCTTTTTAGGTTTTCGACTTTTTCCTCTTCATTTGGAAATGAAAGATCAAACTATAGTGGGGTATGTCTCAAAAATCCCGCAACAGCCCCCACTGTTTGGTTTAGTGAACCGGATCCTGGATTGGGTCACCCAACCCGGTGCGGTCCGGTTGGATTGTTTTAATTTTATTATTGGGCTGGGCTTTGCTTCATTTCCTGGTTTTGTGACTTGCTACCTTCTATTTGCACGCGCGCTGTTTCTTCTGCACCCCCTAGGGTGGAGCTTCAACTGGGCCTTGGGTCTTCTTTTTCTAATCTGTATTTCTTCTGCACCCTCCTATTTCAGGTTTGCATCCCCTATATCCTCTTCACTCATTTACATGCATTTTTTTTATCATCTTTATTTCTTAGCTTATTTGAATAAGTGATTATTTGGGACATTAGCTTATTTAAGCTTATTGAGTCCAAATTTCGCACTAATATTTTAGAGAGCTTTATTTTGAGACTTATTTTATTTTAATTTTTGTTAGTTGCTTATTTTTGGTTATGTGTTAGAACAAGCTTATTTGAATAAGTGATTTTGGGACAATAGCTTATTTAAGCCTATTGAGTCCAAATCTTATAATATTTTTAGGACTTCTTTTGAGATTATATTTCATTTTATTTTCTTTTTAGTTGTTTATTTTTTATTATGTGTTAGTACTAACTTATTCAATAAGTGTTTGTTTAGGACAATGACTTATTTTAAGCTTATTGAGCTTAAACTCTTACACTCATATTTTAGCTTTTTTCTAAATTCTCATTGATGTGCTTGCATATGTTTGATTATCATTTATTTGCTCTTTCCATGATATGTGTTTCATGTCTGCATTTTATATCATATTACATCACATTCATATGCTATATTTTTCTACATTGCATTGCGTCACATTTTGCATATTACATGACATTCAACATTTTTTTTACATCACGCTACAATTTCACAATACATGTCTTACTACACATTTTGACATGCATACATGCATTTGCATTTAGATTAGGACAATGCATCATTTTAAAAATGCATGTTAGAGACAATATTTTACTTTATAAAATCATTGAGCTCTAACATTAGCATTAACATTTAAGGACCATTTTTTTGGCCTAAATTCATTTTTATCATGCTTGTTAATTGTTTCTTTTTTTCCTCGTAGTTAATAAATGTGCGATGATATTTTATATGACTTTGTTCTCTTTGCATTTTTTCACTCTTTGTCACATTCACATTATATTTCACATTGCATTTTCACACTTCTCACTTCACATCAATATTTGACATTTTGTTTCCTTTTCATCGTAAGTGCATTTCATACTCATGTTTATTTCACCGCTTGCATTTTTATTGCCTTTTATTATTTTTCATTTGATTCGATATGGTTGTAATAATTATTCGATTTGGTTGTAATAGCGTAGGACTTTATCTCTTTTGACACATCACACACAACGCTAAAAAACCAAGAAAAAACGAACTTTCATTTCCGAAGAGGCGCGTTAGTAATTTCTTTAGAAAAAATAGAAAACAAACAAAAAACCTTCTCCTCTCTCTAAATAAAAATTCTTTAGTCCAAACCTGAATTAGTCGCACGATTAGTTTAGGATAAAACTTTAAATTTACTTTTATGTCACAACTTTCTCTTCTCAATCCAATCTCCACATGCACACACTTTTCTATTCTATACAATTTCTCCCTCCAATTCTTACAATTTCTCTCTCATTTCTTAAGCACATAAAAGCAAATAAAAAGTAATAAATTAGAGGTTACCATGGAGTACTATGGACGTTTAGGATGTTAATACCTTCCCTAGGCGTAATTAACCCCCGAGCTTAGAATCTCTCTTTCATAGGTTTTCAACACTTTCCCTTCTTTGGAAATGAAAGGTCAAGGTTAGTGGTGGAAATCCCAAAATCCCCGCAACACATGCCCCAATAGTGGGTTAACATCATCAGGATCCTGGTTGTTTTGGTTATTGACATTATTGTTGTCATTACTATTGTTGTTGTTGTTGCTATTACTAGCGTTAGTTCCTCTAGGTCTCTCCATCTCTGGTTTTATCCTACCACTTCTCAATTGCATGCACTAAACAATATAGATTCTTTGAAAACAACACACACAACTTTCCAAAACAACAAAGAAGATTTTCAGAATTTTTTTTTTTAAAAATCTTTGAAAATAAGAACGCACAAAACCAGTCCCACTGGGCGTGCCAATTTGTTTACACTGATTTTTGGTAAACAAGCGCTAGTTTGCAATGCTTGAGAGACCAACTAGAAAATCTCGGGACATGTTTGTGCTTTTATTGTTTAAGATTGAAAATAGCCATGTTCATTAATGCAAATGAACAAGTTTGTTTGTTTAAAGTAAAGTAAATGACAAAAAGATAACTTGTTTGACAAGAAAAGTAAAAATTCTCAAGATGAGTACGTATTTGACAAAGAAAAGTAAATGTTTCAATGAGTTAAAATGCAAGCAATGTAAATGAAAGCATGTAAATTGCATAAGAATATAAATTGCATTGAATCAAAAGAAAATGATCACAAGATCATACATTGTTTCCTCTTGTATTCCTTTCACTCGAACGCTTGGGTACTCAGAACTTGTAAGGATTTTTAGTATGTAAATTTGTGATATGATTTACAACAGATGAACTAGTATTTATAGATAAAATCTAGTGCTATCTAATAACGACTAAATAACGACCATCTGACAAGTGTCTTGCCACATAATCTTCATTCCTGAATGCCAATAGTTGCCAATCTTGAATGAAACGTTGCAATGGTTTAAAATTTGAATCTTCAAAAATGCTGAAAATATGCTAAGTCTTTAATCATTCTTCGAATTCGAATAATCTTTGGTAGTTACTCGAATAAGTATTTGCTCGAGTCAAAAACCTTGAGACTTGAACATTTTTGCTCTTTGCAGGGTTAGGAATATTCTTTCATTTGACTTTACGTTTAATTTTGACTTTCATAATTAATTAATCATTGAAAACATAAATTCTCATGATTAAATGTGTATTAAATATATTCAGAAAGAATATTCAACTTTATTCAGATTTAGCCAAAATATTGGCTAACACTAAGTATGAGATTTATATTTGTATCCTTAGCTAATCTAAATAGGACATGTTATATAATGAGAACTAGATGATAAAAGATAAGTACTGCAGGGCAAACCTGGATGAATTATTATATCTAGTGAAAAGGCAAATCCTGAGTACTATATGATGAGTATTGCAGGGCAAACCTGGTAAGTTATTATAACCAGTGAAAAGGCAAATCCTGAATACTATATGATGAGTATTGCAGGGGAAACCTGGTAAGTTATCATAACCAGTGAAAAAGCAAATCCTAAATACTATATGATGAGCATTGCAGGGCAAACCTGGTAAGTTATCATAACCAGTGAAAAGGCAAATCCTGAATACTATATGATGAGCATTGCAGGGCAAACCTGGTAAGTTATCATAACCAGTGAAAAGGCAAATCCTGAATACTAGATGACGAGCATTGCAGGGCAAACCTGGATGAAGTATTATATCCAGTGAAAAGGCAAATCCTGAATACTCTATGATGAATACTGCAGGGCAAACCAGGATGAATTATTATATCCAGTAAAAAGGCAAATCCTGAGTATTATATGATAAGTACTGCAGGGCAAACCTAGATTAATTATTACATCTAGTGAAAAGGCGAATTCTGAGTATTTAAGTATAGTAAATAATTATTGTCAGAATATGGTAATAGGACTTCTTATACAAAGAATCAATATTATGTTAGCTACTTACATATTAGGAGCAAGAGTCGTCTATTTAAGATTTTTATATGAGAGGATTTCTCCATGTCTAGTACACCAGACATGGCTGGGAACATCAAAGTTATTTTATATTCTATGTTAGTGAGTTTTTGTCCTCACTATGTTTGGGATGATGTTTCAAGGTTTAAGTTGACATTAAAAAGTTGAAAAGTATGTCCGGACTACTCGTCAGCAGTTCAATGTATAGAGCTTCTATGTTACCGAATCAAAGTCAGGGTCATGGTTTAAAATAATGTTTTTCTATTGTATGATTTGGTTGTATTTACCTTAATTGTTGTATAATTATCTTTCCTAAATTCATTTTCTTGACATAAATAAAGAGGTGACATATTAAGAGGATAGATTTCATAATTATCCAGAGAAAAACTTGACATAAATAAAAAATGCTAATTATTACTCCGTATTGTTTCATTTTTTATATCAAAAAAGCAAAAAATATATATCAATTTTAACCAAATTATATGATAAATACACATAAAAAACATAGTCATAGAAATAATATCATATTCCCCAATATTTTATTTTTCATAATTTTTCACATCAATAAAAATAAATTAGTTAATAATCCTTACTATTTGTTTTTTATTTTTATTTTTATTTATGCAGGTTGCGAGCTACATATAGCCCATACGAACTAGCCCATATTTCAAATAAATTTTTTATGGCCGGATTAAAAAATCCTAATTAAATTTAAACTAAAATTTTAAGTCTCAAACCTAACTTTTCTAAGACTTAGCGTGCCAACTCTAACGGGCTAGCCCATTTTGTCTATTCTATACATACGTATTTAATCAAATCATAATTATTTTATTTGATGCATATATAATTTTTTTTTACATTAATATTAATATTAATAATAGATACTACAAATTAAATATATAATTCAAATAACACGGAGATCATACTAGTTTAATCTAATCTCATCTCATCTAATCTAATCTTCTTTTTTCTTTTTCTAAATGCATTTTACTCATCTTTGATTCATTGCTATTGCCTTCTTCTTCTTCTTCCGTAGGAATGGCCACAACCGCAATAGGAGCAGCATTTCTCCTGCTGCTATTTCTCCCTTTCTCAATCTCCATATCTCAACCGATCTCCGATTCTCACCGATCCGCAGCTTCCAACCTCTTCAATCAAATCTCTCCGAGGTCATAATTAAACCCTAATTAAACCCTCATTTCTCATCTCAATTGCATTTTCTGATTTCCGATCCATTGCATTGCATTACATTATCTTATCAAATATAATTAATACGACACCCTTGATTCTGATCTATGCACATAACATTAGAAATATTACTATTAGATTACTAGATTTATATTATTGATTGATTTGTTTTGTTTTGTAGTGATTTTATTTAAACGCATAGGTAGGTTGGTTAGTTAGTTAATTGATGTGTTGTTTGTTGCATGTTATCAGTTTAGAAGATTCGTATGAGGCACTGCGAGTTTTTGAGATTCTCTCAATTGAGAAGAATCCTCTTGATACCAAAGACACTTGTAAGAAAGTGTTGGAATCTTTAGGATCATCTTCCCCTATTAAGGATGTGTTCTATGCGTTGAAAGTTAATGGTATTTTAAAATGCAATTTTGATGCCGCGGTTTTCAAGGTACCCACTTTTTGTCTTAATTCCTTGGGCATTATTGTTACTGTTTCGTTGCAGATTCTGTTTGCTGAAAACTGATGCTATTATTTATTTGTAAAGGATATTGCTTCAAGACTTAAAGCCGCTGTCCATGATGCAAGTACTTTGCTTGACATATACTACTCAGTTGGAAGTTTGGTTCTTATAAAGGTACCCCGTATTCACCCGTCTCTATGGTTGATATGGTACCCCTTATTCACTGAATATACAAAAATGTTCTCATGTCATTTTTAGAAATTTCGCACATTGCTTTTTTAAGGGTTGTTTTGGCGAGCTTATTTGGATTTTGGACTTATCTTATGACATAAGTACTTATGCAAGTGTTTGTAAGAGCTTGTGTAAATGGTTTATGATATATTTATAAGCTATTTTCAGGTTATTTTCACTAGGTTTTCTAGATTGGTTATTGTTGTAAGTTGTATATCAGTGTGACTTTTGAATTACTATGTATGATGTTCTGTTAGGGTCCTCATTCCTTACTTTCTTTGTTATGCAGGATCAGGATTCTAATATTGATGTTCTTCTTACTGATGCTAATGGCATTTTTCATTCAATCAAGGTTCGTACTTATTGTGTTTTCTATTAAATAAGATTAAATTAGGGTTGCTTCTTGGTGACTACTCTTTTGGCCACATTAAAGTGCATGATAAGAAATTCAGTATAAGAACTGTACGCAACTTTTATTAGTTTCCCTCATGTTCTACCTCAACCATTCTGCAATTTCACGTACTTCAATGTTGGCAGGCTCTAAGCCAAAGTGATGGAAGATGGCGCTATAGCTCTGATAATCCAGAGTCTAGTACCTATGCTGCTGGTAATATTTTGCATGGAAATTTGTTGATATTCAGAGCTCCTTTGATTTTTATTATTTCTTTACGAAAGAAAATGATTTTTTTGTTGGAGAAATAATCACTTTTGAGGATTTTCAACGTAAAAATGAGAAATATGATATAAGGAAAAGCTACTTCGAGTAGTTTCTGAGAAATAATTAGTTTGGTAGTTGTGACAATTTAAAAAGTGATTTCTAATATAGACGTACAATTTTAAAATTAATTTTTTGATCTTAAATAAACAGACTGTTACTTTTTTTCTCAATACATGTAACACTTGTGTTGCTGAACCGAGCATTGTGTGGTCCATCGAACGATTATAATCTCTATCATTTATCTGTAATGACATTATAATCATATATTGTATTTCACAGGATTAGCTCTTGAAGCGCTTGCTGGAGTGATTTCACTAGCATCTTCTGAAATTGATCAGACTAAGGTAATGTTCTGAATTTTTATTCACAAAAAATGTTATGAATCTTTGTAATGGTTGCTTTACTGTTATAAAGCTCTTATAGTCGAATAATAGTTTCATAAACTTTCCAGAAATTCATGCACTAAATTGTGTGCTATACAAGTACAGTTTGTTATCAACCATATTGTGAATCTGAAGTTAAACTCATTGGTGTTATTGCTGCATCTAGCTGAATATCCATTTTAGACTTTATTACACAACTTTTCTAGCTTTTGATACATCTTGCCAACATACATTTACCGTGGCAGGTCGGTATAGTAAAAAATGGTATTGTGAAGCTTTTTGACAGCATTAAGAAATATGGTATGTTAAGCTTTTTGCTTTTAACTCATTCAAAGTGATTACTGTTCATGTTTATTTATAAATTTAGAATTACCTAGCATTGATTTAGTAGCCACGGTGTCTATTGCATTTGTTCTTTGGCAAATGCTGGATTCAAAATTTCTTCTTGTTCATGGCTTAGTGCATTTTATGTTTCATAACATTTTGTTTTTTCTTTGGAGAGCGGATGTTTAAAAGTTGATTAAGTTGCAATCACCTTTTTAAGATCTATTGTGTGATAGAAACCGACACGGAACATAAACAACTTGAACAATACAAATACGTTATTGATAGTAATTCTGGAGAATGATTATAAACCAGAATATTACATTAACATATTACAATAATTATAGGAAATAGTATAGAATAACAAGACACAAACACACCAAGATTCGAGAGCTTGGTCTCTCCCCTTCCCATATGTTCGAGAGTTGGGTCTCTCCCACTAACCAACCACTTAATAACTTTCTGATAACCCCTATTGTCTGGCCCTTTCCTATTTATTATTATTTACAACCGAAAATACATACAAATAGAAAATAATGGCTCACAATAACTACTCGCAATAACTGCTAATTAATAATTAACTTGCACAAATAACTGCCACTGACACAGAAACTGCCACTGTATGAGATCTAACGTGATTACATGAGACTGGTGTAAGCCTCCTATAGAGGAAACCTATTCTTGTTCATGGCTTAGTGCATTTTATGTTTCATCACATTTGGTTTTTTCTTTGGAGAGAGGGTGTTTAGAAGTTGATTAAGTTGCAATCACCTTTTTAAGATCTAATTTAGGGTATAAACCGACACGGAACATAAACAACTTGAACAATACAAATACTTTATTAATAGTAATTCTGGAGAATGATTATAAACCAGAATATTACATTAACACATTACAATAATTATAGGAAATAGTATAGAATAACAAGACACAAACATACCAAGATTCGAGAGCTTGGTCTCTCCCCTTCCCATATGTTCGAGAGTTGGGTCTCTCCCACTAACCAACTACTTAATAACTTTCTGATAACCCCTATTGTCTGGCCCTTTCCTATTTATTCTTATTTACAACAGAAAATACATACAAATAGAAAATAACTGCTCACAATAACTACTCGCAATAACTGCTAATTAATTAATTTGCACAAATAACTGACACTGACACAGACACTGCCACCGCCACTGTATGAGATCTAATGTGATAGCATGAGACTGTAGGTGTAAGCCTCCTATAGAGGAAACTACTAGAATTGATGGTTTCTGTTGGTTTAACTACTGGTTATTTCAGTGGCATGTAACAAGACCGTTTTATTATTGATAAATAGATAAACTTAGCTCCTGCTTTTATGAACTAAGTATCCTAAGGAGAGTGAGTACACATCTTCAAGTTGCTTGAATCTTAAAGACCTTTAATCATATTCTACTTATCCTGTAGGGTTACGCTTGCAATTTTGCAGTGGTTTTGGTCATGCTGAGTGTCAATTTACAACGAGTGGCATAATTTTCTTGAAGCTCTTGTTCATTAAGAACAATCTTTTCCCTGTTCCACCTAAATAGATTTTCCCCTAAAATTTGTGTATTGCATAAACTATCCTGCCATTCTTTATACCTTATCATATTGGACTAAATTGAACATGTCATATTTCAGATGATGGAGCATTTTATTTTGATGAGAAATATGTTGGAGGATCTGAGCGTCAAGGTTCTCTTTCTACAACCACCTCAGTTGTTCGTGGGGTTAATGCATTTGCTGCAGTAACTTCTGGGAAAATAAATGTCAGTAACAAATGAGGAATTGCTATTGAATTTTTTAATATGTTATAATTTGTTGTTTAATGTTTTGGCCTTGCATTTTCCAGCTTCCAGGGGATATAATATTGGGTTTAGCAAAATTTTTCCTCGGCATTGGAATCCCTGGAGATTCCAAGGATTTCTTCAATCAAGTTGAATCATTATCCTTTTTAGATAGCAACAGGCAAGTGCTTTCCGACGAACAATTATTACTCCCTCCATCCTACAATGAGTGTCACACTTGCTTTTTTAACACAAATTATGGATAGACTAGAAATGTAAGAAAGAGAATAGTGATGTACATAACATTTATTTTGGAACGATTAATTAAATGATACAATTGGAAAAAAGTAATTATTATTACAATCAAAACTGAAAATAACATTTATTTGAGAACGAGTTTTGTGTGCAAATGTGGTAGTCATTGTGGGACAGAGGAAGTATTTATGTTGGAGTTTTATGGAGATATTTCCCTTTTCTTCTGTGCTGATATATTGGCCTCTATGATGTTCAGTAGCAATATTTAACCTGGACTTCTTATTGTGGTGTAGGATTTCCATTCCACTGATATTGTCACTTCCTGAAACAGTATATTCATTGACAAAGGAAGGCCAGCTTAAGGTATAAGTCAGTGGATTTAGAATACTTATTTTGCCAGTATCATAACGGCATTTTTAGAACTTGGAATGTGGTGAGTAGTTGATGGAAAACATTTGGTTTTTGTCCCAATCATGGTTATCAAATGAAAATTTGAATTGCGAATTGGAAAACTTATTTTTTCCAAATCGTGAGTTGAATCTTATTATGATATATAATAAATAAAAAGGAAATTTTTAAGTTTATGTAAAAATGACTAAACGAGTGACCAGTGACAGAGTAAAATAATCCAGAACAACAAGTCGTTAGAAAGCAAGTGGGTGGGGATCAAAGAGATAACACTGTCCTTAAACAAGACAAGGGGACCAAAAACAGAGAAGAAAGAAGGAGAGAGGGTGCAAAACATTGTGTTGACTGGAAGAATAATAAAACACACAGTTGGAGGGATTGGGGTACCGAAAGTGCGTGTTCAAAGATTATTTGGAATATATGTTCTTTACTGATTATGTCCCCTTCTAAATAAATGCAATAGAACTACCCTAACATGCCATTTTGAAACTGGGTCACATGATTCATTTTAGGGTTGCATGAAAATCTTGCAATTCTGGGGGCAAGTTGCGAGTCAGATGATTCACCAGAATGAACTGAGATTCCGGCTGAGATTCTTATCCAAAATAGATGCACAACAATTTATATTGGTGGACTTAGTTTTGTTTCAAATCGAAATAGGACTCGCATGTATTGTGAGATACCGATCCTAATGCTTTACAATGACTTTTGTCCAAAATAGACACACATCAATTTGTATTGGTGGATTTAGTTTTTTTTTCAAATCGAGGTAGGACTCACATGTATTGTGAGTTACCGATCCTAATGCTTTGTCATGACTTAGAATTTGAGCTTTAGGCCAAACTCAACCCCTAAAGCTAGCTCAAGGAGGGAGGATTGCCCCTACTTTTGCTATTGATATGGGATCTCAACGTACCCCTTCACCTCCTCATGGCCAAGACTGGACATCTGGACTCTGGAGCACGGTCAAATGAGGGTGACCCAATAACAACCCTCACACCTAGGACCAGACACATCTAGAGGGACAAATATGGGTGGTTCAATAATAGATTTAGGATAGACTCTTTCATCATCTATGAAATTGAGCTTTATACCTGACTCAACTCCAAAAGCGAAAACATGGGAGGATTGCCCAAGTCTTATAAAAACTATTTTGATTATATTTGACTTTATCTGTAGTCAATGTGGAATTTCAACAATGACATGGCATTCTTGTCCAACAAACGACAAGCAGAATTCAGTATTTCTTTTGTTGTAGTTCATTTTGATTCTCTGCCACAACCTTGCCAGTTCATATTTTCCACCACTCGAAGCTTGTAAAATTTATCAAAGCAATTAAGATTTCTGATTAGGCTTTTATTTCTCTCTACAGGATAGTACATCTAATCTATTTATTTATTTTTTAAAAAATAAAAGTTAATATCTGCAGCTGCATCTGCTTCACTCAGCCAAAGAATTTTAATCTTCTGTTGTAGTCTCTTCACAGAATTAAATTTGCGATTGTGCAGTATTTCTATTACTTTTTACAGTTGAGAATATATAACTGTTACAAATCAATCAGGTCAAGGTCAGTACAGTGCTTGGTTCAGCTGCACCTCCTCTAACTGTTAAACTTGTTCAAGCTTTTAACACTGGTGCAAAAGATTCAGCTATTATCGATAGCAAGGTGAGTGATGTTTCATTGACTTATTTTGAGAATTGAGAATGTTTTCCCTATAATGCAGTTCCTTAGTTTACTGGAAATCCTTCTTATTTTTGGTGCTTTTTATTTGGCATGATCCAGGAGCTTCAGTATAGCCAAGATAGTGGATTTCATTTCTTGGACTCTTTCCCAAAAAATGTTGGTTTGGGGACATATGTTTTTGTTTTGGAGGTATTCTTGTCTGTGTAGTTTAGTTATATATTTTCCATTTCAGTTGCATCAAGGTATATTTGTATTAACCTATCAGTGTATATTTGTATTAACCTATCAGTGAAAATATTTTACTCTGCTTTGCAGATTGTGCTACATGATTCTGAAAGTGAAACAGTTTATGCTACTGGAGGCCAAATTCATGTGCCAATATATGTCACCGGCAATATTAAAATTGGCAATGCCGAAATTGCAGTTCTGGATAGTGATCTTGGAAATGTTGAAAACCATAAGACGTATGTTTCTATTTTGGTTTAGCATTCTATTTGTATGTTTTCTACACTCATATTTAGGACAATTGTGGTTTCTGATTAGAATGTCACGTGATGATTTTCTTCGTTCTATCATGTCATGTGTTTGAAGTCCGAACGTGTTGCATGCGGATTTGTATCGCAATGTTGTATTCCTGATTGTAATTGTTTCACATATGGTTCCAATTTGTTCATTTTCAACTCTCACTCACAGTTTACCTATCCAGGCTAGATTTGGCTGGAAACGATGTTGTTTCACTCTCGGCAAACCACCTTCAAAAGTTGAGACTTTCTTTCCAATTGGAAACTCCTAATGGTCGTGTTTTTAAGCCTTGTCAGGTTTGCAGCTGTTTCTTAAAACCTTATGAATGAATGTCATTTCATTGCTGTTTATTGGGGATTTGTTGTTCTGCAGGCATTTTTAAAGTTGCAACATGAAACTAAGATTGAACACATCTTTTTGGTTGGAAATACCGGAAAGAAGTTTGAGATAATTTTTGTAAGTATCTTTTATTACATTTCCCATTGTCTAGGTTGAACTGTCTCTCCTGAGTCCTAAGTACTTGTTAAATTGTGATAAATCAGTCTGTTTTTGTGCTTGTCTGGGATAACTGCGTATAATGTTGTTTTGTGCCCTTATATATATATATATATATATATATATATAGGGGGGTTGCTAACATTGACCATGTGGGTCAAAGTTAGCAACTATTACCCATGGGAAAAGTGGGGGGCGCGCGGAGAAAATTATGGGGAGTGGGGGGGCGCGTGAGTAATAATGGGGGGGTTTGTAGAAATTCATGTGGGTCATAGTTGCTAACCTTGACCTACATGGGTCAAGGTTAGCAATCCCCATATATATATATATATATATATATATATATAGAGGGCGACTACTATGAGAATGGCTATGTATACGAGAACATGAGAATAAATAGTAACCATTAGATTTTAATGAGGTAGTATGATAAGATCTTACTATGAGTCCTTTTTTTTTTGTTACATTAATTAATTAATAGATTAAGATTGAAATTGACTAGATTCTTTTTTTTTTTATACCTATTTATTTTTTTAATTCAATTTTATCCTTACCCTAAACCAATTTTTTTCTAGAAACCCTAACCCTATACCCTAAACCGTAAACCCTAATCCGAAACCACAAACCCCAAACCATAAACCCTAATCCGAAACCACAAATCCCAAACCCTAATCTGAAACCACAAACCTCTAACCCTAAACCCTAATCCGAAACCACAAATCCCAAACCCTAATCCAAAACCACAAACCCCTAATCCTAAACCCTAAATCTCTAAAACCCTAAACCAATAAACCCTAGCCATAAACTCTAAACCCTAACCCCTAAACCATAAAGTCTCTAAACCCTAAAGTGTTAATCCGAGACCCTACAACCCGATTTAGAGACCTAAACCCGAAACCCTAAAACCCTAAACTCTAAACCCTACCCTAAACCAATTTTTTTTCTCTAAACCCAAAACCATAACCCTAAACCCTATAGCCTAAACCCTAATCCGAAACCCTAAACCAAATACCCTTAACCTGAAACCCTAAAACCCTACCCTAAAACCATTTTTTTAGGGTTAGGGGTTTGTGATTTCGGATTAGGATTTGTGGTTTCGGATTAGGGTTTATGGTTTGGGGTTTGTGGTTTCGGATTAGGGTTTACGGTTTAGGGTATAGGGTTAGTGTTTCGAGAAAAAAATTGGTTTAGGGTAGGGATAAAATTGAATTAAAAAAATAAATAGGTATAAAAAAAAAAAAAATCTAGTCAATTTCAATCTTAATCTATTAATTAATGTAACAAAAAAAAAGGACTCACAGTAAGATCTAATCATACTCCCTCATTAAAATCTAATGGTTAATATTTATTCTCATGTTCTCGTATAAAAAGTCATTCTCATAGTAGTCTCCATCTATATATATATATATATATATATATATAGGGCATATCAAATGAGGGGACTTTTTATAATGAGAGATGAGAGCACACAATATTGACCATTAGATCAAATCAGTGGTGAGGATTAAATTGTTCAATTAAAAAACAAAAGACACATGATTACACACTTCTCTCTCTTCAAAGAGTGTCTCTTCTTCTTCCATCTTTCCCGTTCTCTCTTAAAACTTCCATGGCTGCATTTGATTCAGATCGAAATTGGATTTTACATAAATCTAAACGAACAACATCATTACCTTAAATTAAATATAATTAAAATCTATATTATGTTTTAGTTTCTATTTTTCGAATTAAAAATTAAAACTTTAGCATTTTTCTCCCAAAGTAATTAGGAATAAGTGCAAATATCCAAGAAATTACAGTTTGCAGAAAGAATTTATAGAAAGATACAAGTGAAGCAACTAGCAAGAAAAAGTCAGGAAACAAGAAACAGCTCAATGGAATTTTTTATGGTTGTCATTAAGGTCCAAGAAACAGTCAACAGTTCATAGGAAGCGGTCATTAAGGTCGATTCAACAATAGGAATAACATGTGAGAAAGAGATTGAAACAGCAAGGTAGAAGAGAGGCGACGGTGGCTATACTGGCTATACTGCGTAAAAGAGAGAGACTATGAACATTTCGAGGAGAGAGAGACAGAGAGAGAAGTGTGTAATCATGTGTCTTTTGTTTTTTAATTGAACAATTTAATCCTTTTGATCTAATGGTCAATATTGTGTCCTCTCATCTCTCATTATAAAAAGTCCTCTCATTTGATATGCCCTCTATATATATATACTCCCTCCATCCCATATTATAAGAGAAAAAAATAAAAATCACACTTATTAAGAAAAAGAACTTAATGATTGGAAGTATGTTTTTTTGTATTTTTCTTGAAGTAAGTTGCATGGAAAGATGTAAAAAAATATTTTATTGGTTATGGAAAAGATTAGAGAGAGTAAATTAAATGTTGTATTTAATTTCATGGGAATAAACAAAAACTTTTCTTGAAAAGATAAATGTTTGTTTTTTTTTCTCTTATTTGGGATGGAGGGAGTATATATATATATAGGGGGCGGCTAGAACCCAAGGGATGTGGTTGAACGGTTGGGGCTCATCCTTCCTTAACCAAGGGTCGAGGGTTCGATCCTCACCTTGGGTATGGAGCAGCTTTAAATCCTTGGGCCAGCTATCCCACCCATCAAGGTGCCTCCAATCTAGCGAGTGAATAGTCACTGCGTTCGGCGGTGGATACCCCGGTTTCGCCCAACAAATATAGGGGGCAGCTAGGTTAGGTGGGAGTAAGTTAGCAAGCCTACTCCCACTATATATTGACAAAAAAACCAATTATATCCATCAAAACATCTTTAAAATAAAAGGGTAAATTTGTAAATTACATTTTATTCTAGTTTTTAAACAAAATATTAGAAACATGTTTCCTTAATTTTAACAAATGTCTCCCTCAACTCCAAATTATTAGTTGGTTTGTAATTTGCATTAGTTTAATTTATAATAGTATTGTTTAATCTTTTTTCTCTCACTGAAACTATTTGATTCTTTATAAAATAATGTTTGATTGTTTAATTTAGAAACTAGAATATTTTAAAAATATATTTATTCTTTTCAATGAAAATATTGTCTTTTCACGTTTTTTTTAACACAAATTGTATATTAATATAGTTATTATTGAAGTTTAGAAGTGAGAATAAATATAGAAGTTTGTAGATGGTGACTAACTAGAATTGTTCTTCGTCATGAGTAGAATTGTTCTTCCTTAATTTGATAATCATGAACATGCTTATCTGTCTATCAAGTTACACAGAATGCAGCGTGAGACAAAAAAATTAAGGATCATGATATTTAGTTCTTTGACTATGAGGGCTTTCAAAAAAAAGATGCAACCGTTGTTTCTATTATTTTATTAAAAATAATAATATAAACATAAAATTATCAACTTATCCTATTGTTTAACATATTTTCTATGGATAGAATTGAGGTTTTTGTAAATATATAGTTGGAATAGGCTTGCTAACTTACTCTCTCACATGTTTTGAGTGGGAGTAAGTTAACAGCCTCCATATATATATATATGGGAAGGCTATATGTTACTCTGATTCTCATCTTTCTTCAATTTTCCTATTTTTGCTGACATTGTTATTTTGACTTTAAGGATTTTCTTGGCTTGTTGGAAAAACTTTTTTATCTCTCTGGCAAATATGACATTGAGCTGATTGTTGGTGATGCTATCATGGTATCTTGCACAACTTCGTACTTTAAAGTTACCCTTTCTTCCATAATATTATTTTACAGGAAATCTGAATAAAAATATTATTTCAGGAGAACTCTTTCTCACGACTACTGGGCCACGTCGAATTAGATCTTCCAGAAGCTCCTGAGAAAGCAGCGCGTCCTCCTCTACCACCTGTTGATCCTTACTCTAGATATGGCCCCAAAGCGGAGATTAACCACATATTCAGGGTTCCTGAAAAGCGACCACCCCAGAAACTTTCTCTTGTGTTTTTGGGTTTGATTATTTTGCCATTCATTGGCTTTTTGGTTGGGGTAAGTCTTTTTATAATCCTCACTAGAGAGCAGCACAAATGTACTGTGCGTATTTAAGAGAAGGTGGAGATAAAATTGATAAAATTGGGAAAACGTGGTTTGGTTATTTAGATGTGCTAATTATTTTAATGGTAAGAAATGTTATCTGTGCTAGTTTAGTCAACAGAATCTACAATAAGACAGTAATGTAGTTTTTTGGAATTTTTGGGATTAAACTAAATAATTAGGAATTTAGGATAAAAAACTGTGAATCCGAGTTAGATGATAGAGACCCGAATTGAATAGTCTATCATTCTATCTCTTGTGTTACCTTTTGAAATTTGAACACTCTTCCCAGTCCCCAATGAGATATATTTCTCTATCAGAACTTCAAAGTGCATATGGTTTTTGTAGGGGGAATAAGAAATTGTCTTTTGACTCTTTTCCTTGGAGCACCAAGTATTTCAAGTTTAGAGCAGTGACGTAGAGGATAATATTCTCAAAATTTAATATGTAATATTTTGAAGATGCTGCTTAAAACTTTAAAGTTTTGAGCTTCTTCGGGGCCTGGTCTATTGATGGCTCTTTGTTGTTGGCGTTTAAGTTGTTATATTGTTGCTCAAGGCTGGCCGCTGTATATTTACCTTCTTCCTATGTATAGAAAGGTAGAAGCGAAAAAGTGAAAGGAAAAGCAATGTTTTATTTTTATAAGGAGGAGAAACAATGTTGTTATGCTGCTTTATTTTTCTTTTGATCTGATCTTTACTTTTTGGTATTTACATTATATATTCTCTTATATATCATTTACAGTTGTTACGATTGGGAGTTAACCTGAAGAATTTCCCTAGTTCAACGGTACCCGCCACATTTGCCACCCTTTTCCATCTTGGTCTTGCTGCAGTTCTGTTGCTTTATGTACTTTTCTGGTTGAAGGTATATCCACTTTACAATCATTTCAGATTATTATTATTTGTTGCAATTAAACTTGCTTAAGTCAGGTTCTTCTATTTTGTTGTATACTTGAATTTGTATAATATACTCCATTAGCAGAGTTATTAACACTGATCCATGGTGGTTTTTATTAGAACAGTATTATGTTCTGTTTTATTTCTTCCAATTTTTTTTATCCGAAGTACTTATTCTTGTTATGTTTTTTCTTCTGCAGCTGGACCTATTTACCACACTGAAAACACTTGGTCTTTTGGGAGCTTTTACAATGTTTTTTGGGCACAGGATTCTTTCCAATCTTTCTTTAACATCGTCCAAGTTGAAGTCTGCATGAGTGAAACAAATTACGTCTTTATAGATAAGAGTATTTGAGTTTTTTCTCTAGAGATATGGTACTAATCCAATTTTGTAGGACCTTTGTTGCATTACGTAATGACAAATTTAGTGATCATTATATTGCACTAGGTAAGCTTTAACTTAATCTTGGTTTATTCTGATGAAGCCATCCACACAAACCACCTGTACTTTAGCACATGCTACCTCCCTTCGATGTTAAGTAGTAAGTTAAGCTTTTTCAAGATCTCTTTCATGCTTTTATGGTCGTATCATGTAGTTTCAGCGCACCCTTTGCTATATCATGTAGTTTCGCCCATTTTTAAAATGAAATCTGTGTCCAGCAAAATTTTACCTATGGACTCACAAAATTACTCATGATAGATTAATACAGTAAAAACAATTTCCCCATTGAAAAAATTACTATTGCAGCGCAGTGTTAGAATATTTTGCTGAGTATCAAATGAAGATTTTGCTGAGAAATATCTATTCTCTTGTGCTCTCCCCCCTTCCTCTTACACACACTCCAAATATCTATTTCTCTTGTGCTGAGAAATATATATAGAAAGTTGCTAACTTTGACCATGTGAGTCGAAGTTAACAAGTATGACTCAAATGTAATTACAAGGAGGTGCATGTGGGGGGCTTATGAGTAGTTAGGGGTGCGAGAATACAATAGGGGGTGCATTAAGTAATTACATGTGGGTGCGTGGGTCATACATTGCTTAAATTTGACCTGGGTCAAAGTTAGCAATCCCCATATATATATATATATATATATATATATATATATATATATATATATAGAGAGAGAGAGAGAGAGAGGACTATTTATAGCGAGATGAGAAGATGAAACCGTGGCCACTCGATGATAATAGATTGTTGTAATTTAACTAGCCACTTAGTTTAGTGAGTCTCACATGACATTTACTTTGCAGGCTATCCAAACACATCTCTTTCTACGTCTCTCTATTCCTTCGTTGAAACTATTCTACTTCATCTTTCTCTCTACATTCATTGTTCCAGCTTCTTCACTATTATAAGAGAAGTTGATCGTTGAAATGATAATTGATACAACGAAAGTCAAAGAATAAATTCTTATTCTAGATCGGAATCTTTAAAAGAGGTCTACGGAATTTTATGGATACTTATATCGATTTTGATTCTTGTATTAGGAATCATAATAAGTGTACTAGCACTTGTATGGTTAGAAATAGAAATATCCGCAGGGATACAACAGCGTATTGTATAGACCTGAAAACGTGGGTCCTTTTGGAGTTCTTCAAGCTCTAGCAGACAGAACAAAACTACTATTCAATGAGACATTCAACATAAATTTAACTCGTCTTTAGATTAATATTGATAAAGATTAATCTATATGCATCGACAATGTAAATAATTGAAGCTTCTATATATATATATATATATATATATATATATATATAATATCCATTAACTTCTTGAAATCAATATCAATAGAGATTAATCTATATGCATTGACAATATAAATCTATTGCCGTCTCAAATTCATCTAATTTTCCTTACCACAATAACAAGGAGAAAAGAAAAGGCATGTCCAAAATCAAATAAGTTCAAAAAGATGATTCAGGATGAGCATTCATTGTAACTCATGCCTGTAGTGGAGAGAAGAAGAACAATATAAAAGGGTACACACCCTACAAAACATGAAAACAAATTTTTGCAATGATGTGCTCAATTGTCATTCAGTTGCCGAGGTTTTAAATTTCAAGTGAAACGGCAAAGACTGTGTCTGAGTCCATAGTGTATGTTATTTTTCTGAAACCCGTACGCTCTCGCTTGTTAGCCACATCTTCTTCTGAATTATTAACACAGCATCATCCTCAACTTGCTCAGCATTAGATTTGGTCACTGCATCCCAGTGCAATGCTGGCAAGAACTTCTTTATATACAACACTACTGATCGCTTATCACGGATAATTATGAAACCTTTTGGCCTCAGTATTCTATCCATCTCAATCAACAAATCCTGTACACTGCATTCTTTCTCAATGATGTCAGAAAATATAGTCCAGGCATGGAGTATATCATAAGTACGAGGGTACGTTGAAAATGCTTCACACCTGTTGTTTACATTGATGCACAAAACAAGGTTATAAACTGTTATCAAGTATCAACAACAAGCACTAAAATTACAACATTTTAAGTTTAGTCCCGACATGATTTTTTCCCTTCAATTTTAGTCCCTATTTAGATTTTTTTTTATTTACAAAAAGTACTTTTAGTCATGCATTTCCAAAATCAAAATAGAGACTACAATTGAATGATAATTATGTAGAGACCAAACTTGAAAAATCTTGCATTTTATTTGGATTGAAACATATTTAACCATTTACAGTAAGACTCATAACAGCAGTGGTTTCAAATTGATATTTTGCATTTTATGGAGAGTATAATTTGAAAAATGAAGCAAGAAAATAGACAGGAATAGTTGCTAATATAACCATATGAAGATCATTATAAGAGCCATACCAGTTGTGAACTGTTCCCAACAGCCCTCTGTCATATATGATCTTGAGTGTGTTTGGCCCATTTTCAGGTACCACATTCATAACCCAAACATCTTTGTCCTTCAAAGCAGCTGCGAAAGAACCCAAATTTGCCTTCATGTCCATCACGTTCCGAACTGTGTCAGGCTTTATTTTATTGCCTAGCAGTTTCCAGTAATTACTAACTCTTTGTTGCCAAATATCCTGCACAAATTTAGTCAGGTCATACAGCCCATAATCAGACATGTTGATCGTGAAACTATCATGCCTTTGATTAAATACGGAAAACAGGATATATTTCAAATTACCATGTCCTTTTCATACATTTCGCTAGAATAGTTAAACTCAGTAAGACGAGGAGGTGGGGAAGTTAATCGAGCCGGCCAAGGAGACAGATCGCTTCCTCTTGCTTTATGCACCTCTGTACAGACCAGCAGAATAACGTGCAACATTTATATATGCAAATATGCAGTTGTGTAAATTCTGTAAAGTATAATGCAATCAGAAAGAACATGGACCTATTCGAGAACAAAAAAAGTAATATCGAGATTTAAATATACACTAAATCATTGTATGAAATAAGGAAAATATCACTCACGATCAGAATAACGTGAGATACACGCTTTCATTTTGATTCCCCAAACAGCATCAGGATCATCATTAGAATTGCAGAGTGGAGGCTGTGTATCGGGCTCTCTTTTTAAATAACAATCATTTGTGAGAGGCTTGACCCATATGACAGTCTGGTTCTTCTTAGCAGCTACATTCCAACACATCCGCCCAACAAGAGCACTCATTTCTCTCCATATTCTTCTATCCTCTTCATCCTGAGCATAAGCTTCAGGAGACGAGTAAACAAAGTAGCCTCCTGGCCTGAGTAACCTATCCAGTTCAAGAAGAAGTATGCCGTCTCTTTGAAGCCAGTCAATTCTACAGCGCGAACAATGAGCAAGTTCAAAAGATCTACTTGGGTAAGGTAGTCTTAGCGTCCCTAGGACACCAAGATACGCCGGAATTCCTCTTTCTAAAGCAAACTGGATTTGATTTTCATGAACGTCATTTGGTGCTAATGACATTGCCATTACATCGGAAGAAAGAAGATATCCTCCAAAGCTAGCAACACCACAGCCAACATCAAAAACATTGCGGAGTCTTCCTCCGTTGTTTATATTATTGTTTGGAAAGTTGAGCATCTGTAATACCAATCATGAATATCAAGTCATTTCTTTTTCACTTTTATGATCAGCTCAAATAAGAGTAAGCAACTAGCTTACATTGGCAATTGATGCAATATATTTGTCAGCGCCGCGATGGAAGTGGGTTCCACCACCGGGAAAAACTATCTTTTCACCTTTTACTACCATCCAGTTTTGGTCAGATTTCTCAGTTGCAAGATGTGTATGAGGTATATTTGCTCTCCATACCTGATCTCTGCTTTTTGGCCACTTGATTGGAATCTATTATTATCAAGAACGAGACAAGAAATTAAAAGCTTTAACCATGGAATATTTCATAATATAATGAACTTTCTTAATTCCACAAAAGAAACAGTGTCTAGGAGAAATCCACCTTATACCCTGGAGGAGGGGGGATCAAGCAATTATAACGCCTCTCAGGCATTGGACAGTGTCGCTCATAATGTTCCATCAAATTCAGATCAAGCTTCAATCTTGTTTGGTATATGAGATTTCTGTCTAGACAGGGAATTAGCTCCGAGTGTCGATCATCACAGACCTTGAAAAGTGAAAAATAAAAGAATAAAATAACTTGAATGCTTCATAGTAAACACCCCATTTGAGGTTGATGGTAAGTGTTAAAATCAGTTTGCCAGTTGCCAATCATGGATTGCAAAAAACAAAGGTTTGTTCAAATTCCACTCAGCGATAGCCACTATTTGACAACACTTGATACTAAATCGCATATCGTGGAACAATAGAAGTTTGTTAAAAGTCTGCTATACTATAACGCTATAACCGCTATTTGATAACACTGGTTAAAATGTAAAAGTTGTTAAGTTCAGGTTGAGATAACTCACGGGAATGGTCTTCGGTACATCACTGTCATCTCCTCCAGTATTTAAAGATTTGCTAGTGTACTCAATAGAAGATGATGAGGCACTATTTCGAGAATACAGGTAAATTAAACCACCAACAATGAATAAAACTAACAAGGCTGTGACCAATCGCTTTCTTGGGCTCCCATCTGCTCTTCCTCTAGCCATTCTTGCCACTACACAAGCGTCACATTTTACTAAATGAATTCAACTACCAAAATAAAAAATCGATAATTTACAAAACAAAGAAACTATTCATTCAAATAACCATCCCAAAATTTTCTCACCACACTCACTCGGACACTCACTGATTTAAAGTTCACCCAGGAAGCCCTCGAGTTCCACAGAGCGCCTAGGTGATGAAGTTGAGAACCATAAAGCAAGAACTGCATACAATGTTTAAATTAAAATCAATGAAACAGTAATAGCACTATCATAACTAAAAGCTTATAAAACACAACTGATTTGGCAGAAATTAGTTTTCTGAATTCATTGCTTGACAACAAATTTTACAAACAAATGGATTACCACATAACTGACTCAACATAAAAAAGAGAAAAACTAACTGTCAAAACTAAATGAATACTACTACCAAAGAATATGCAGTATAAAATATAAATCAAGTTGCAGCAATCATAGAATTGTCTAAAAGTTAAAAAAAAAAAAAAAAAAAAAACCCATTATGAAATTGAAAATATTCTAAACACTGAAGATTTTATTTTCCATCAAAAAATATGAAAATATTCTAGATAAATGATAGAACAATGATAGAAAATCAAAATCTTAGCAGCATACTGCACAATGTATAAGAACAACTAACAAGCTAATGAAAATGAAAATCCATAGAAATAGTGCAAAGGGAAAAAGTGCGGTGTGGTGGAAAACGAATCAACGAGAGTGGCAACAACTTTCAATGACCCATTTGATAAAAATAGTTGAGTGATTGAAAAGAAATTCGTAGCAGTGAGAATTTGGGGTTGAAGATGCAGGAAGAGTGAAAAGTCAGCATTTATATAAATGTAAATAGCAATTGAAATCAATAAAAAAGTAACGAAGGAATGTGAAGGGTATAATGAATAAGAGGGTGAAAATGGATCTGAGGAATGGTGGTGATGATGATGAAGCAGTGAGACAGAGTGAGAAAAGCACGTACCTTGAGTTGGATGATAGGTTGGTTGCTAGAAAGAGTGAAAGTCAGGTATATTTGATTTGGAATTGGAGCAGAAAACAAATAATCAAAAATGTTCCAAAAGTGTGAACTATTGAAGGAAGAATCCCATTTTTATTATTTTCATATATATTCATTCATTTTTATCACAGGTATTGTATTCGTTGGGATATGGTGAGATATAATATAACTATTTTTTCTAATGTACTCCATCTGTCCCATCGTTTAATCACAGTTGTGTAAATGAAAGAGATAACATAATTTTTAGAAAATTTTTACCCACACCCGAAAAAAAAATTAGTTACACCTAAATTTCACTAAAAATTTATGATAGTATCAAAATTACCCTTCTTTTTAGATCTGTATATATATTTATGTTTTTAAAACTTATTTTTCTTCTCTCTGTTTCTACACCTCTTTTTTCATGAGTTTTTTTTCTCTCAAATAATATAATCTTTATTAAAGTTTGAAGATTAAATTTGAAGACCTTATTCCTTTATGCAAATTTGAAGATTACATGACATACGCAAATTCAGTTTACATGACCTGCGTAACTGTTTTTTTTTTTTTAATTGTGTTAAGCAAACTGAGTTTACATGACTTACGCAAACAGAGTTTACATGACCTACGCAAATTAAGTTTACATCACCTACGTAACTGAATTTTTTTTATTGTTTTACACAAACTGAGTTTACATGACCTACGCAAACTTAGTTTACATGACCTCCGCAAACTCAATTTACATGACCTACATAATTGATTTTTTTATATTTTAAGGGTAGTTTAGTCATTTTGGGGTGTAACTAAGATTAATTGGGGTGTGGGAAGAAAAAATCTAACTTATATTAAAATAATTTTTTTATTGATAATAGATATTGGAATATTAAAAAGTAGATTTTTTAATATTTTTTTCTCTTTCCTAATAATTGTTTATAGGGAAAAATCAATGTCATAAATAAATGATTAGAATATCATATATGGTTCTTTAGTTATGCCTTTGTCATCGGGAGTTTTGGGGTATAGTTTGGTTCAATTTTGAACATAAAAGACATTTAAAATGTAAGATAAGTAATTCAATTTGGTTTGTTAGTTTTTCTTAAGTCATCACAACTAAACCAACCAAATCAATGTGTTTTGAATTGATTTGGTAGTTGCAATTTATCGCAAGATAAAAAATACAACAATATTATTACCTCTAATATTACCAACTTGTTACAAAAAAAGAAAAAGGAGATTTTTTATTTTTGATAACATATGCATATACATAAATGAATTTTTCTAACCTGTGCAGCATTGCACAGGATAAAGGGGTTAATTAATGCACCATTTTATTGATATCTTCAATTTCTAGTAATGAGTCAAAAAATTTTAACTGTTTTTTTTTCTCTGTCTCTCTCCTTTTCATCTCTCTTTTCACTCCACCAATTTCTCTCTCCACGAAGAAAGAGGAGGGCAAAATTAGAAACCCTTTCATTTACAATTGATTCATCATTTCTGGTTTTTTGTAAAGGCCATAAAGATTATATTAACCAAGGCACAAGATGATGGTGACTCAGATCTTTGATTACAACATGGAATCGATTGAACCGGAAGTTATGACGGTGACTCAAATCTTTGATTAGAACTGATTGATGTTTACTATCACAAACCAAGCGGTGTTTGATTTGTATGAGAGCAGTTCTTATGGAACTTGAACTTGGTACTATATGGACAGTGGTGGTTTTGTTCTTATCTGGTGTTGATTTAATTTTCATTCTTGATGATGGTGGTGATGTGAAGTTGACGACGGTAGGAGGGTAGATACACTAGTTTTCAGATCTCAGATCTGGTGGTGGTGGGTTGTTGTCGACGAGAAATAACCCATAGTTGGGTGACAGAGAGAAGTGAGAAAGAACACTTCGTGTACAGAGAAATTGGTGGAGTGGAAGAGAGATGGAGAGAGAGAGAGAGAGAGAGAAAAAAAACAGTTAAAAAAAATTGACTCATTAATAGAAATTGAAGATATCAATAAAATGGTGCATTAATTAACCCCTTTATCCTGTGCAATGCATATCCTGTGCAGCATTGCACAGTTTAGAAAAATCCTACATAAATTACACAGATCCTGAACTTTTTTTTTTTATCTTGCGTTAAAGGATATATTTTGACAGCCTATTTTTCTATGGACTCGGTTTGGATTGGGCTTACTAAGTTGTGTTAGGTAATGACCGTAAATGCACAAGTTATCTCCATGTTTTAATAATGTCAAAAATACGTTGATAATAATATAGAATGTTTTGGCAAACTCTAGAAACTACTTCGTAGCAAAAATAGTTTGGAAAACTTGATACATCACATTTTTGGTATGTTGAATCAACTCATATATTATTTGAATCGATTCAAAAAGTTCTAGAATGACTTTGATTCAATGCTTTGCATAAACCTTTTCTGAATCGATTCATACATGCTAGATTTTATTTTACCGCTATTGATAAGTTATGAATCAATGCAAACTAATTTTTGGCAAGTTATTTCAATTTATGTTATTTTCCCAATGTAATGTATGAGAAAGGCTTTGAGATCAAATTTGAGAGAAATTTTGAATCTAAAGCTAGGGTTTTCAAACTTCATCATCTTCATCAAGGTTCAACCAAGATCCTATCATTGTCTACTCTTTGATTGGGTTAAAGAAAGGTTCAAGGTTCAACTAGGTGATAACTACCATGGTGGTTGTGAGGTCACAACTATTGGTTTGAAGAGAGGTTAGTTTTTCACCGAGGTTCAAAAGTTTTTTAAGAGGTTTTCTAAGATTCTTGAGGTTTCACGAGTTTGGCAATAGAATCAGCCAACCTATCGTCGAGAGTGGGATCTTCGGACTTTAAAGAACAAGGTACTTGGTGGATATCGTTAAGCGGAGGTTTGCGTTAACGAGTGAAAGTTCGAGCAAGTTGAAGGATCGCTTTCGAGAGTGAAGAGTTTCGTCTTAGTAATCAAATTGGTTGTAATCCCTAAATTTTGTGCATTTGTATAATTAAATTTTTTTTAATAAAGTTCTCAATTCCATTTTGCGAATTGGGAGGGAGAGGCAGAGGCGGACCAACGTTGTGGCACACTGTGGCTATAGCCACACCAAAAATTTCAATTTTTGATAGGTATATATAGATATCTTGTTATTGGGTATTCTATATATATGTTTAAATGTAAAATTTAATAAGAGCTCTCTATTTATTTTTGGTTGGAAATTGTTGTTACATAAAATTCCTACTTGAGATACTTTGTTTGATAGATGAATTCTTATGAATCACTAAGACAGGGGCTGTGTTTTTTGCCTATTGGAAGTGGAAAACATCCATCATGTCTTCTTTCACTATAGGTTCTCGAAACTTATCTAGAATCATATTTTTCGCTGGTTGGGGATAAATGTTATTCTATTCGATACAGTTTGGAAACATTTTATTTTGCTTGGTAATGTTGCAAAAGGTAAAAAAATAAACTTAATTTTCGACATCTTATTTGGTAAGCAACTACTTGAAGCATTTGACCTTTGCAGAATAATATTGTTAGACTATATGGCGATCACTTAGAGGGGGGTGAATAAGTGACTCTTTCTATACAACGAGGTTTTAAAAAATATTTCGAGTACGCGGAAGGCTACCGGATCGATAGTCTACTTTGCACCCTTCGATCAAAGGAAATGTAGTATAAGCCTTAGAACAATTAGCGACAAATTGAATTTAGGTTTATGTTTTGTAATCAAAATTCTAACACAAACAAAATCAACAAGTTTCACAATCACTAAACACAATCACAAATTCAAGTCTCAAATCAATTGAATTGCGGTGAACACTTACGATCACGAATTCAATTGATTCAATTAATCAACAAAACGAAAAGTAAAAGTGTAGGGATAGAGAGACACAACCAGATGATTAGGGAGTTCCCTTGGCTTTTACGTCGTCCTCGCTTCGGGCTAGGTACGTCTCCCCCCAAATCGTCAAAAGGACGATTTGAGCAATTTACTAAAAATGCTTTGATAGTGCACAATTTACAAAGACTCGAATAACCCTATTCAATCTAATGCAAATTGAGCCAAGTAATCTCAACAATTCTAGAAGCTTCAACCTCTGATTCCAATGTCCCAATCTTGCGCCATCTTCGTACCGAAAACCTTCGCACCGAACATCCAGCTGATTCCTTCGCTTCCTAGATGTTGAACCTTCAAGATATCGCACAATCTTGAAACCCTTGATGAAAATCCAAACCTCCAACACAACTCAACTCGATCGCAATTCTGATTCACCGCGAATTGCACCGAACGTTATCCACCGAATCAACTACGAACCTTCGATTGATCCCATACTCAATCTCAAATTTGAAGTGACTTGATAGAAGATGAAGAACTTGTGTTGAATAAGTCTTTGATCCAAAATTTCTCTTAAACCTTGATCAAATGTGTTTTTCAGATGGATTCTCACACTTACAACAAACACTCACATTGCTATTTATAGTGAAAATAGAATTGAGCAAATTTAGGCAAAACAGAACAGACATGTATCGATACATATGATGGTATGTATCGATACAAACACCTTGACCAGCGTTCAAATTTGAAATATTTGACCTATGTATCGATACAAACACGAGTATGTATCAATACATATATCAGTTTCTTAAAAACCTGACTGATATGTATCGAAGCATGCAAGCATGATTCGATACACAATGTTTTCTCTGGTGTTTTGAGAGAGTTAGGTGTGTATCGATACATGCAAGCATGATTCAATACACAAGTGATTCTCTGCCCCTGAACATCAGTTTTTGTATCGATACAAATGAAGTGTGTATCGATACAAAATGCTCAAAATCAGTCTGAAATAATTTCAGGACATTCGTATCGATACAAGTGATTATGTATCGATACAAAATACCTCAAAATCAATTTTTCAAAGTTTAAAAATAGTTTTTCGCTGTCAAGTTGTTTCTAATGTTGCCAAAATATGTTCTACACTATTTTCATGGGTTTTGACAATTATTAAAACATGGGAGTGAACTGGTGCACTTACATTCTCCCCCTTTTTGATAATTGTCAAAACTTTGCATAAGCTAAACTAAGCCTATACCTAATATGCAATAAAATAGCAATATGTATACAGACGCAAACATCAAGGCTAACCATAAGCACGCTCCCCCTGAGTTGATGCCATAATGCGTTTGATATGTTGATAATCAAGAGTTCTTTCCTTAGCTTGTGCAATCTAAATCTCTCCCCCTTTGACAATATCAAAAAGAAGAAGAGAACTTGTTAGAAGTATCAAGTATTAAAACGTTTTTAACATGGTCATATCGTGCACTTACATTTGTTAAAATGCACTTTATGATGAACATCCTAATCAATATAAATACGTACAAGATATGCAAGTATAATCCAATGGCGAAAACCAAATATCATGACAACTTATGGAATGTAGAACAACAAACCAAAACCAAAGCATGAATATTGTAACAATATCGACATTGTAAAGAATTAACATATCAAAATACGGGACGAAATAAACAAAACATGCAACCAATGCATAAACATAACAAATCATCCATACATACTTATAAGTTTGAAAATTAATTTTTATGACTTCCAAATAACATGTATGTATGAAAAGCATATAATCAACAAGGTACATACTTATGTATGTGAGCAAAACCATATCAAAGCATATCATAACATGAGAACACATGTTAAACATAGATGCAAGATAAAACATTCACATTGATGTATCAAAGTACCAAGATTAATTACATGTAGATATATATGTATGTATGCACACAAAGTCACATATAGGAGGACAAATAAACATATACATACATAAACCATCATGCATAAACTATTCATACGTGAAAAATATTCATAATGTCATACAATTTAGATTAATATTAAAGTCATAGATTTACAACAAACAAAAAGATGTAAAAAAAATCTATATGACCTCATACAAATATGAATGTATGAAACACATCTATTCACCAAGGTACAATTATTATGAATGTGACAAAAACTTTATCAAAGCAAAAATTCACATTATTCAATCAATGTACCAAGACAAAACATTTACATATTATGCACAACAATATATTATACTTATAAACAAACATATACAAACAATGATATGAGCTTAATATGTCGTTTGTCATGATTTTTGTCAAATCCCCATTTTTACATATGAGTCTCAACAACTTATCAATATCATTGAGCGAAATTTTTGAAATGAAGGATTAGACAAATATCATACCAAATTTCATATTAAATTTGTAATCTATGTATATGAGCAAAGAACCACACAAAAGAACAACATAAATGCAAAGTAAGGAATAAGGAATAAAGTTGAGATAAGAATCTTCCCTTAAGTATCAAGCATTAGGAGGTGATCAAGCTCCGCAAATTTCATGAGTATTGAGTTAAATCATTTCTCATCCATTTACACCTTTGAATGTCTTGAACGCCATTGTTGTCGGTGTCTTTCGTCAATGGTTCAAGACGTTTTCCTAATACTTTGTTGGACTTAGGTATCCATTGCATTATGCCTTTTGGTATCAAAACTTTTCTTGTTTGACACTTTGCAATAGTGTGTCCCTTAGTACAACAATAATAACATATAACATTGGAATGATCCTTGTGACTCAAAATTTTACTTTTGGGGTTCAATTTCTTTTTAACAAATTTGTCATTTTTAGAAGGCCTAATCTTAGGCTTGTTAAAACTCCTTGGCACATCCACAAAAGTAACTTTTGGTACAAGGGCTTCGTCTAATTTGGCTTGAAGGGTTTTCACCTCTCCTTGCCAAATACAACAAGCATCACAATCATTCCTAGATGACATATGAGTCTTATCTAATTTAGCTTGAAGGTTTTTCACTTCTCCTTGCCAAATATAACAAGAATCACATTCATGCTTTGATGAATTTTCAAAATCATCTTTTGAATTAACCATGGTAAGTTTTAATGCCTCTAATTCATCTTGTAATGTTGTAATTTGTGACTCTAAGTGAGAAATCAATTTCTTCCTTTTAGCCAATTTCTTAAATGCATTAGTGGCTTCACCATATAGATTTTCAAAAGCGTTTTGAAGTTCATCATATGAGGGATTATCATTTGAGATAGAGCTAGGATCACTTACTTGACGTTTGTGATGTTTCTTGTGAAGTGGAAGTATTAGTCACAAGAAAGGGGGGTTTGAATTGTGACCCTTTTAAAATTCAATCCTGCAATCAACTAAATGGATCTCAAGTGTATACTTGGATAAATGTTAGTAAACAATAAAAGAGATTGATAAGAGAATGTTCTCTACTATAGAACAACTTGTTCTAAGAGAACAAGTAGAGATTGTTCAAAGAACGTTCTCTCAATGTTCTCTCAACTATATGGAAATCCAAATGAGATGTATACAATGTGCTTTGTGTGCTGTGTATTTATATCAAATAAATAGTTAAAGGTAAGAGAAATGCACACACAAAATTTATACTGGTTCACCCGAATTCTGGGCTAGTCCAGTCCCCACGCCTGTGAGTTTTCCACTATAATCTTAATTCAAGATTACAATTTTCTTTTGATCTTAAGCCCAAGACCAAAAATTCTGTCAGCTATACAAGCTTATCTTCCACCTTATACCCAAGGTGATCTCTACCTTTCCTGCTCAACCAATAGTTACGTATTCTTGAGCAAGTTCTTTCTTATTACAAAGAGTTGTTTGGATCTAAAGCTTAACAACAAACCACACCAGGTTTATAAAGCTTTCTTAGTAACTATAAAAATCTCTCTAAAATCACTCAATAGAATTGCTGATCCAAGTATGCAATTATGAAGATTTGGAGTGAAAGAGATCAAAGAAGAGTTTGTAAAGAATCTTGTCCACAAAGACAAGTGTAGTAGGATAAATTTTGCTTGCAAACTCTTGCCTTGCTCCTGATGTATTCCATGCTATTTATAGTTGTTGAAGAGCCTTTGGAATCTTGGAGAATGTGTGAGAAAATCAGAGAACAATAAACTAGCCGTTACTCACGTATGAAAAGTGAGCTGGAGAATGTTCTGAGAATGTTCTCCAAGAGGAGCGTCTTGATGAGCTGGCATTGTACTTCCATTAATTGATGAGCAAGTGTGACCGTTGCTTTTGAATTTTGCTGTCATATGAGAACAATGTTTCAGGGAGAATGATAAGAGAACATTCTCGCAGAACTGTGTACATTCTCTTGAAGGATATTCATAGAATAGTGGGAGAATGGTGTGAGGACAGCTTTGCTTCCAAGTAACCAGCTGTGATCTGATCCAAGCTATTTGAAAAGTAATTTTGCAAGTACAAGCTTGATAGATAATAGAGTATAGCCTTTGTTGGAGAAAGGACTATCACTTCTTGGAGAATGAACATTGAATGTGTCTTTGCAAGTACATGACAACTCATAGTGAAAGAGTTGTTGTCTTCTCCTCATTGGTCTATGTTCATTTCCATCATAATAAATTCAAATGATAATTTATTATGTATTGAGATCAAAGAACATTCTTTGGCACATGCTCCATGTGATGACTTAGACTAGAAAGTCCCATAAGTTGCTAATCACTTGTCTTGCCATAAAGGAGTATTTTGCTGTAGAGATCTTGTGAATAAATACTCATGGAATGTGCTCTTTTGTCTTGTTCATTTATCACTTAAAATAAATAAGTGTTTTTCCTTTGAAGAACAAACACGTTGGAGTCCAGAGAATGATGAGAGAATGATGACTGTCTTTCTTGTAACATTCTCAGAGCTGACATCAAAAAGGTTCTTTTGCTTTGAAAGAGATTTAGAGGCATACCAGAGAATATTCTGAGAATGATGGCTGAAGCTTTTCTTTGACATAAGGTGTAGTGCTGGACAGAGAATATTCTCATAATGTTCTACTGAAGTTTTTCTTAAGGGATGAGACATGTAATCTTGTTGCTGCAACACTTCCCATAATTCAATTAATGTTTTGCACACATTCCTTATATGTGAATTGAGTATCTTTGAGATGCTTTAGTGGAGGCGTGAGTATACTCATCATGAGAATTATCAACTTCTAATTTGGAGAATGATTTAAAACATTTATGCCCTTTGCATAAGCTCTTTTGAAAACTCATGAATATCGTTCTCAAATATTCTCATCTTAAGAAATCTTGGTAGGATGATACTTTGAGTAGATTTTGAAGATCCTTAGAATATGCATCATTCCTTTTGATGTTAATTGTGGTAGTAAATCCTCAAAGCATGTAACACAAAACTCATTGTGAATTTTGTCATGCAACATCAAATATATTTTTGTGTAGCTTATGATGCAGGTTTTTCCATCCTCATTCTTGAACTTATGACCCTCATAATCTTCCTTGATTATTCAATACCATTGTAAACCTTGTGGTGTAGAAGAAGACTATTAACCATGACAATCACTTTCTTGCTTGAGCCTTTCAATGAATCATCTTATGATTCAAACAATATCCTTTGAAAATATTCATGAAGCTTGTGATGTTATTGTTATGATGATCTGATGCACTTGTTGATTTGAGTGACCTTTAGCTTGTCCACTTTTATCATTATCTAGCTTTCAACAAAAACTCAAGTGCAAACATTAGTAGATCACCATTCATAAAACTTAACATTTATTCCATAAGGTTTGTTGTCATTAAAACATGTACAAAAGAGATTTTGTCTCAACAATCTCCCCCTTTTTGATGATGACAAACCTTTTGAATAAATTTTATGTTTTATGGATGGATATAATAATAAATCCAAGAATGTTTATAGATATGCAATTAAGCTCCCCCTCAATTCATGCAAGAGTTTAATTCTTATGATTCTAATTAAACTCCCCTAAATACATGCAAGAGGTTAATTCATAACATTCTTCATTAATTAATTCCATCTTAAATTTATCTCTTATCATATATCTCTCCCCCTTTTTACATCTATCAAAAAGTATGGGGGTAATATAAAATATTAAGTGCAATTTTCAAAAATAAGAGTAGGAAAACATTGCACATAAAAAACATGTAAATGAGAGGATTACTCATATATCAAACTATCAAGTTTGCATTTTAACATGAAAGCACATAGAATGTGATAATCATTCTTAATCAATATGGATATCACAACATGAATAATCATTTAATCATATACACACATATGCAAGCATTTGATAAAAATCAGTGCTAACCATTCTGAATTTTTAGAAAAAAATTTTGACGTCATAAACAAAGCAATTTGAGAGGAAACAAATATTTTGAAATCTCCTCCTAAGTCTTATGAGATAGAAATTCCTTTAAAAAAAGATCATTCTCAAAATGATGGACAAGACTATGTTGTGGTCATAATGATCATTTGAAAAGAATCCCAGAACTTTAAAGTTGGAGAGAAAATGGCGCACATGAGGAAGCTGTGAAATCAGAGTATGTTGACATCAAGTCAAAAACAAATTTCTCTCTTTTCCAAAAGTTTTCATGATGAAATATGATTCCCTTTTTTTTTTAAAAAAAGAAGGATCATCCTTTGCAAAAAAATATTTGATCACATTTCTAATTTGACAACATAACACACAAGTTGTAGGAACAACACTTTTATGTTAAGAAAAAGTCAAATCAGAGTTTAAAAAAAAATGTGCAACAAGTACATTCTTATCATATCAATATCAAATATTATGGAGAGTAGACATATAAATTATTCTCATGAAGACCAATAATATAATCTCTTGTGAAAACCTTTAAAGAATAAATCCAACAAAAAATGGATATTCATTTAAAATCTTTGAAAAAGGATCTTTTACATAAGCCATAAAAATCTTAGTTTTTGAAAAGCCATATTAAAAAGTTATACTTAATCATTAAGCAAACTATAGGCTAATCAAGATGTGCAACAAAATTGGATTCAACCAAATTTTTATATTGAGAAAGTTGCAAATTTTAAAAGACTTATAAGTAAATATATTTTTCATGAAAATTGTGCTATAAGTCATGCTTATGTAAGACCAAAATATGACATATAATTGATTGTCAAAATCATGAGTTTTTGTCATTTTTGTTGTTCTAAAAGTTTTGGTTTATCATGAAGAATAATTTAGAGACTAACTCCACAAAAGTTATTCATTATTGATCATCAAAGACAATTTTTCATGAAGCACACAAAACATGTCTTTCACAAAAATATTGATCAACAATGTAATCAATACACCCTGTTTTTGAAAACATTTGTAAAAGGTCCTTTAAAATATGAATTAAGAGAAATATTAATTCATTTGTCCTTTGGCATGTAAAAGAAAAAATGATCATTGTGAAAGAAATTGACTCAAACTTATATAGAAGATTGATCTTAGCAAAACAATCTTTAACCAATATTTCTAAGCAATTAGAGCACACAAAGTTCTTATAAAAAGACAGCTCAGATGAAGTTGTTATAAAAGAGCAAATCTTCCAGAACGTTCTCAGATCGTTCTCGGATCATTTTCCAGAAACTTTTAACATTTTTGCATATGCATAAACAAGTTATGACAAAATATATGTTCCTATTTAAGATTTTAAAGTCATATACTTGCATATAGAAAATTCAGAAAATATTCCAAGATTATCCAATCAATCACATAATGCATAAGAATTTTCAAGCATATCATAATGCAAATGTTATAAGATTTAAGATTAGAATTTGTGTACCTCATATAATGAATTTCTTTACTTGAGGTTCAACGATGAGAGCGTCTTCAATTGTATTAGAATTTCACCGTATGCTTATCATTGTAAATTGAGGACACTTGATCAAGGAGAAATGATTTATCATTTGATGCATTCTCCAATGTTGAGAGAAATCACCATCTTCAAGTATATTAGAAGTAATTTGAGAAGATGTTGGTTCAAGGCCACTGTCAATGCTTGAATCAATAGTCAATGAAGTGTCAAGTTTCAAAATTTTGGATTGAGATTAATTATCCTCATATAGAACATCTTTGCCTTTGCACTTGTTGTCTTGACAAGGAGAACATTCTTAGATTGATCCACTGAAGACAACACCACATCAAATAACTCATCCACATTGCTCCTTTTTTAAAGTACTTTCTTTTCCTTTTGTCCCAAATCAAAGTAGCAATGTTCTCAAGATCAATCATCTCCTTATTCATATGATGAACATATTTAGAAGTCAAAGTTTGACCATATTCTCCTTTTTGAAGTTAACCTTGTAGATGTGAGAGCTCTTGGTGAGAATCATCCCGAAAAAAGGACTTTCCTTGTTCTAATATCTACTGCAATGTTCTTAGATCAAGATGACATATTGGAGATTGAACTTCATTCATTTAGCAAGGTGATACATGCCAAACATGTCATTCTCTAACAAACATTTTCTTTACTTCATGTGACTGATGTTTTTTCCATGAAAGGGCAGACAAGTATTTTCACTCTTAAAGCTTGAGAGATCAACATTAAACTTTTCAATGATCAACATCATTCCATAAGGTAAGACAACTTTCCTAGTTCCAAAATGAAGTGGTGTATCCAATATGAAGGGAGAGTATCACTTGCCACTCCAAGAAAGGTAGAACCATTTTCCTTAGCAGGGAGAACGTTCTCTGGTTGTTCTCCTGCAGCCTCATTCACTTATGGAAGAACATTCTCTTGTTGTTCTCCAGCAACATTCTCTTCTGGTGTTGCTTCTCTTTTTCTCTTAACACCAGTTATGTTCTAAGTCATTTCAACCTTTTGTTTCTTTCTTTAAAGTTGATGAGGGAGAATCACCAATTACATTGACCATCTCAATGTTTAGATCATTTTTGTTCATATTATCAACAACACCATTACCATTTCTTGTAAAGCTCATCAAAAGTAGTATGCATATATTTTCAACTTGAAGATTTTGAGATTGCATTATAGAATGTAGATAAAGTATCCCTTAAAAAATACATTTGAAATATTGAAGCAATTTTCTCAATTTCTTCTTTTCTATGCCAAGAATTGTAGTGACACAAAAAATAAAAGCATGATATATGATTGAGTTTTAATTTTTGAAAAAAAACATGGAACTTTACTCAATATTTTTCTAAAAGAAACATGATGAAGAAAATAGCATGCAATGTCTATGGTTTCCTTTAAAAAAAAAAATTCAACACTTGAAAATATTTCATCCCATGACTTTTTCTTTAGAACAACACTATTTTGTTGGAGACTTCTAAAATAAGAAAAATCAAGTAAAATACCATCAAAGAATGTTTGAAGGAAAGCTCCACTTAATCATTTTTTTTCATAACTTTTAAATTTAGAACCCCTTTTTCAAAGAAGTTAAAAGCCTTAAAACAAAAGATTCTTATCCTTTTTAAGAATCAAATCTAAGATGATTTTTGAATAAATCTCAAGAATTTAGAAAGTCATAAACCTTGTTATATGAAAACAAATAAATCAATATAAAGTAGTTCAAGAGATTTATGGTTAAAAATATATTTAAAAAAGAAGACTCCTCTTCGCACATATCACACATAAGTTTTATACTTTTCAAAACTAAATTTTTCAAAAAAAACTTTCTAGACCATGTTTGGATAAATTTGCAAATGTCTTTATATTTCACAAAGTTTTTTTTTTTATCCTTAAATTTTTTATCCTTTTTAAAAGATATAGAAACATGATTTGGTTTAAAACTCATAAGTCATGAACATGTTTGTTTCATTTAAACATGTAAGTTTTGATAGATAACTACAAACAAATTTTATTGATGTTATAAGTTATAACTTCCACAAAAAAAACTTGAATTTGAAAAATCATTTTTCTTATAGTAAATACATGATTTCAAAAACATAGCATGTATACATATAAAAATACCTTGAATATGAAAAATCATGTTGCAAGATTCAAAAACATAGCATATAATAATTATGGTCTTTTCGAACACTTGATTAAAAATATTTTAACCATTATTTTTTCCTTTTTAAACAACTCTTATTTTGTTTGGAGAGTTCCACAAAAAAAATGTGTAATATAATTTTGATCAAATAATGTTTTGAAAAAGTTTTTTCAAAGTGTTCCATGACTACTATTTTACATAAAATGATTTTGAGCTTTTAAAAATAAGAACCATTTTTCAACGAACTTGAAAGCTTAAAAGAAAATCATTATTATGCTTCGAAAATATATTCAAAGAGGATCTTTGAGTAAATCATAAACAAAGTCATAAGACTTGTAGTTTTGACAAGAGTAAAACAAAATGAAGTAATTAAAAAAAAACAAACTTTTGGTTGAAATTGTATTTTTTGAAAAGAAGATTAATGTTAGCATAATAAATACAAGTTTTACAAACTTTATCCATTTCAAAACCAGTTTTTGAAAAAATATCTTTCTAGATAAAAAATGTCATAGTTTTCATACTTACTTGGCAAACCCCCTTTTTTTTATGCAAAAAAAACTTTTCTTTTTCAACATACATGAAAACATGAATTGATTTAAAGTTTACTAAAAAACCATAATCATGAGGATGAGAGTGAAATAACTTCAATTTCAATTTTCACAAAAAAATGAAGTTATGTGTTAGACTTATAAATCATCCTTAAGTTATGCAAAAACATTTTAAAGATACATGTACCTTTAGTTTGATATTTTTCAATGACTTCAAAGGTTGTAGTTTCCACATTCATCCTTTTTAAATGTGAGAAAATATTGTCTTTCTCAATTTGCCAATCCTCAAAGCTTTTTTCTTGATTGCTTGAAGACATTCCTACAACACAAGTTAGTAATGATTTTGGTACCCATAGTGATTTGGGTCCTTGAGAGTTAGTATACCTTTCTTTGAAAGGTTTTCTTTCATCTTGATATGAATGTATCTTAAAAGATGTTTTATTGTTTAAAACTTGTGTTTGATTATTCTGAGAATAACTCTGTTGAGAATGTCTGGAGAATGTTCTCCTATTCTGTTGATGACTTCCGAGAACATTATGAGAATGTTCTCTCGAGAGAGTTCTTTCATATTTTAGTTTTTTATTCTTTCTAAAACAGAATTTTTCAAGGTGTCCATCTCTATGGCAGAAAGTACATTTGTATTTTAGCACTTTCTGATCCTTTTGTGAAACAAAAAACTTTTCATATAATTTTTGGTTTTGAGTTCTAAATCCTACTCTAGTTTTGTCTAAAGCTCCAACTTGTGATCCCACAATATTTTCAAAGGTTTTTGAAGAGTTTACAAAACATCTTATATCATTTTCTAATTCAAAATTAGTTTGTTTAAAAATGATATTTTCTTCTTGAATTGTAGAACATTCTTGAGACATTATTTTACCTTTAATTTCATCGATTTCTTTTCTATGGTTTTCTTGCATACTAATGATGATTTCTTTTAGTTCACTTATCTCAGTTTTATATTTATCTTTTTCTAAAGTTATCTTAGTAATCTCATTTCTAAGTTGATCATATTTTTGAGTTGTAATTAAAGAGTCATATAAAAGATTATCAAAAAGATGTTCAATTTTTTGACATGATGAACAAGGTTCAAGTATTACCTCTTCAATGTCTGAGTCTTTCACGAGGTACGCATTTTCTTCTTGTTCCTCTTCAAATTTTGAGTCATCAAATTCATCTTTGGATACCATCATAGATTTATCTTTGGAAGCTATATTCCTTTTCACTTTCTTGTTCATAGGACATTTATTTTTAACATGTCCTAACTTTGTGCATTTACGACATCTACTTTGATTTGCAGGTTTTGACATCACTTCCTTCCTGAATCTTTTCCTCTTACACTGTTAAGTGCTCAAACCTTAGAGGCAGAGCTCTGATGCCAATTGAAGTGGAAGTATTAGTCACAAGAAAGGGGGGTTTGAATTGTGACCCTTTTAAAATTCAATCCTGCAATCAACTAAATGGATCTCAAGTGTATACTTGGATAAATGTTAGTAAACAATAAAAGAGATTGATAAGAGAATGTTCTCTACTATAGAACAACTTGTTCTAAGAGAACAAGTAGAGATTGTTCAAAGAACGTTCTCTCAATGTTCTCTCAACTATATGGAAATCCAAATGAGATGTAAACAATGTGCTTTGTGTGCTGTGTATTTATATCAAATAAATAGTTAAAGGTAAGAGAAATGCACACACAAAATTTATACTGGTTCACCCGAATTCTGGGCTAGTCCAGTCCCCACGCCTGTGAGTTTTCCACTATAATCTTAATTCAAGATTACAATTTTCTTTTGATCTTAAGCCCAAGACCAAAAATTCTGTCAAGCTATACAAGCTTATCATCCACCTTATACCCAAGGTGATCTCTACCTTTCCTTCTAAGGTAGTTGCTCAACCAATAGTTACGTATTCTTGAGCAAGTTCTTTCTTATTACAAAGAGTTGTTTGGATCTAAAGCTTAACAACAAACCACACCAGGTTTATAAAGCTTTCTTAGTAACTGTAAAAATCTCTCTAAAATCACTCAATAGAATTGCTGATCCAAGTATGCAATTATGAAGATTTGGAGTGAAAGAGATCAAAGAAGAGTTTGTAAAGAATCTTGTCCACAAAGACAAGTGTAGTAGGATAAATTTTGCTTGCAAACTCTTGCCTTGCTCCTGATGTATTCCATGCTATTTATAGTTGTTGAAGAGCCTTTGGAATCTTGGAGAATGTGTGAGAAAATCAGAGAACAATAAACTAGCCGTTACTCACATATGAAAAGTGAGCTGGAGAATGTTCTGAGAATGTTCTCCAAGAGGAGCGTCTTGATGAGCTGGCATTGTACTTCCATTAATTGATGAGCAAGTGTGACCGTTGCTTTTGAATTTTGCTGTCATATGAGAACAATGTTTCAGGGAGAATGATAAGAGAACATTCTCGCAGAACTGTGTACATTCTCTTGAAGGATATTCATAGAATAGTGGGAGAATGGTGTGAGGACAACTTTGCTTCCAAGTAACCAGATGTGATCTGATCCAAGCTATTTGAAAAGTACTTTTGCAAGTACAAGCTTGATAGATAATAGAGTATAGCCTTTGTTGGAGAAAGGACTATCACTTCTTGGAGAATGAACATTGAATGTGTCTTTGCAAGTACATGACAACTCATAATGAAAGAGTTGTTGTCTTCTCCTCATTGGTCTATGTTCATTTCCATCATAATAAATTCAAATGATAATTTATTATGTATTGAGTTCAAAGAACATTCTTTGGCACATGCTCCATGTGATGACTTAGACTAGAAAGTCCCATAAGTTGCTAATCACTTGTCTTGCCATAAAGGAGTATTTTGCTGTAGAGATCTTGTGAATAAATACTCATGGAATGTGCTCTTTTGTCTTGTTCATTTATCACTTAAAATAAATAAGTGTTTTTCCTTTGAAGAACAAACACGTTGGAGTCCAGAGAATGATGAGAGAATGATGACTGTCTTTCTTGTAACATTCTCAGAGCTGACATCAAAAAGGTTCTTTTGCTTTGAAAGAGATTTAGAGGCATACCAGAGAATATTCTGAGAATGATGGCTGAAGCTTTTCTTTGACATAAGGTGTAGTGCTGGACAGAGAATATTCTCATAATGTTCTACTGAAGCTTTTCTTAAGGGATGAGACATGTAATCTTGTTGCTGCAACACTTCCCATAATTCAATTAATGTTTTGCACACATTCCTTATATGTGAATTGAGTATCTTTGAGATGCTTTAGTGGAGGCGTGAGTATACTCATCATGAGAATTATCAACTTCTAATTTGGAGAATGATTTAAAACATTTATGCCCTTTGCATAAGCTCTTTTGAAAACTCATGAATATCGTTCTCAAATATTCTCATCTTAAGAAATCTTGGTAGGATGATACTTTGAGTAGATTTTGAAGATCCTTAGAATATGCATCATTCCTTTTGATGTTAATTGTGGTAGTAAATCCTCAAAGCATGTAACACAAAACTCATTGTGAATTTTGTCATGCAACATCAAATATATTTTTGTGTAGCTTATGATGCAGGTTTTTCCATCCTCATTCTTGAACTTATGACCCTCATAATCTTCCTTGATTATTCAATACCATTGTAAACCTTGTGGTGTAGAAGAAGACTATTAACCATGACAATCACTTTCTTGCTTGAGCCTTTCAATGAATCATCTTATGATTCAAACAATATCCTTTGAAAATATTCATGAAGCTTGTGATGTTATTGTTATGATGATCTAATGCACTTGTTGATGTGAGTGACCTTTAGCTTGTCCACTTCTATCATTATCTAGCTTTCAACAAAAACTCAAGTGCAAACATTAGTAGATCACCATTCATAAAACTTAACATTTATTCCATAAGGTTTGTTGTCATTAAAACATGTACAAAAGAGATTTTGTCTCAACATCTTGCCTTAACTAGGTGAGCCGGTCATGAGTACGACATGAGCGCGTTCTTCCTCCTCTTCACTTGAGCTATTGGACCTAGATCCTTCTTCACTTGAACTATCCCAAGCAACATAAGCTTTTTTACCCTTGTGATTTTTCTCGGAGGACTTTCCCTTTCTTTTGTTATAGAATGGACATTCCGGTTTTAAATGATCGGATTTGCCACATTCATAACACTTTCTACTAGGCTTTCTCTTCTTATTTTCTATATCATCCCTTGATTGCTTTCGTGACTTGGGACCATTTTCCTTCGAAAACTTTATACCATGTGCCTTTGCATACTTGTAAAATCTTCGAACAAATAACTCCATTTCATGGTCTTCCCACTCTTCATCACTTAAGCTTCTCTCCTCTTGCTCTTTACCTTTGGACTTGGAACTTGAAGTCTTTAGAGCGTTGGACTTCTTTTCCTTCTCTTTTTCTTTATCACCATGTTTATCCTTTTTCCCGCTTTTTTCTTTCTTTTCTAGCACACTTAGCACGTGCTCATGTTCCTTAAGCTTGCCAAATAAAACGGTGAGGCTTAGTTGAGTAAGATCATTCGCTTCTTGTATCGCGGTGACCTTTGGTTGCCAAGACCTAGTTACACACCTCAAAATTTTATTAGTAGCATCTTGATTTGTGATTGGTCTACCGAGACCTTGTAACTTGTTGATAATTTTCACAAATCGTTGTTGCATACTTTCATTGGTTTCACCATCAATCATATGAAACAATTCAAACTCTTGGTTTAATGTGTTTATCTTAGAAATTTTGACTTCATTGGTACCCTCAAAGTGGGTGACCAATGTGTCCCACATATCCTTAGCCGTAGTACAATGCGAAACATGATAGAATTGCTCAATCCCTAAGGATGAGATTAAAATGTTTTGAGCTTTCGCATCGTAATTGACCTTCTTTTTGTCGTCAACCGTCCATTGTGCAATAGGCGTATTAGTGACGACACCATTGGCATCGGTCGTGGTTGGAACAAAGCGACCGTTTTCAATGGCATCCCACACATCACCATCAAAAGAATTGATGTGAATGCGCATACTACTTTTCCAATAATCGAAATGGTCTCCATTGAATATAGGAACCCTATTGTACGCCCCTTTGGGTGCAAACGCCATGTCTTCTAATAATAGGCACAAATTACTCGATTTAATCGTTTAAAATCAAACCGGGCTCTTGATGCCACTTGTTAGACTATATGGCGATCACTTAGAGGGGGGTGAATAAGTGACTCTTTCTATACAACGAGGTTTTAAAAAATATTTCGAGTACGCGGAAGGCTACTGGATCGATAGTCTACTTTGCACCCTTCGATCAAAGGAAATGTAGTATAAGCCTTAGAACAATTAGCGACAAATTGAATTTAGGTTTATGTTTTGTAATCAAAATTCTAACACAAACAAAATCAACAAGTTTCACAATCACGAAACACAATCACAAATTCAAGTTTCAAATCAATTGAATTGCGGTGAACACTTACGATCACGAATTCAATTGATTCAATTAATCAACAAAACAAAAAGTAAAAGTGTAGGGATAGAGAGACATAACCAGATAATTAGGGAGTTCCCTTGGCTTTCACGTCGTCCTCGCTTCGGGCCAGGTACGTCTCCCCCCAAATCGTCAAAAGGACGATTTGAGCAATTTATTAAAAAACGCTTTGATAGTGCACAATTTACAAAGACTCGAATAACCCTATTCAATCTAATGCAAATTGAGCCAAGTAATCTCAACAATTCTAGAAGCTTCAACCTCTGATTCCAACGTCCCAATCTTGCGCCGTCTTCGTACCGAAAACCTTCGCACCGAACATCCAGCTGATTCCTTCGCTTCCTAGATGTTGAACCTTCAAGATATCGCACAATCTTGAAACCCTTGATGAAAATCCAAACCTCTAACACAACTCAACTCGATCGCAATTCTGATTCACCGCGAATTGCACCGAACGTTATCCACCGAATCAACTACGAACCTTCGATTGATCCCATACTCAATCTCAAATTTGAAGTGACTTGATAGAAGATGAAGAACTTGTGTTGAATAAGTCTTTGATCCAAAATTTCTCTTAAACCTTGATCAAATGTGTTTTTCAGATGGATTCTCACACTTACAACAAACACTCACATTGCTATTTATAGTGAAAATAGAATTGAGCAAATTTAGGCAAAATAGAACAGACATGTATCGATACATATGATGGTATGTATCGATACAAACACCTTGACCAGCGTTCAAATTTGAAATATTTGACCTATGTATCGATACAAACACAAGTATGTATCAATACATATATCAGTTTCTTAAAAACCTGACTGATATGTATCGAAGCATGCAAGCATGATTCGATACACAATGTTTTCTCTGGTGTTTTGAGAGAGTTAGGTGTGTATCGATACATGCAAGCATGATTCGATACACAAGTGATTCTCTGCCCCTGAACATCAGTTTTTGTATCCATACAAATGAAGTGTGTATTGATGACACGAAATCATATCGTATTTTTAGCTTAGTTTAGGTGAACTTTAGTTGCATTTGCATATGTTTTTAATTCATTTATGTCTTTTTATGCGGGTATTTGTTTTGTTTTTAGTTTTGTCTAATAAAATAGGTCGGAGAAGAGAATTGAGCAAAAAGGGCCAAAAACGCAGCAAAAAGGGGGTGCAAAGCCCAAATCCGCGCAGCCCACCAAAGGAGCCCAGCAGAAAGGGGCAAATGCCCCCAGAAACCTTGTGGCGGGCGCCACAGAAGTGGTGGCGGGCGCCACCAAGCCCAAACCAATTGAAACAGATTTTTGCGAGACGTGGGGAAGTGGCATTCGTCTGATCCGTTTTCTGTTCCTATCGTATGGCAATTGGATGATATCAAATAAGAGTTTATCCCTTCCTATTTTCATGGATCGTAGAAGTTAAAAATCCTCTATAAATAGAAGCTTGATTCTCAGATCAGACTACGCTTTATTTTCTTTTATTTCAGTCAGTTTAAATTCCCCGCATTGTAAACTGTCTCGGTTCTTCCACATCGGAAGTCCGATTTTAATTCCGTTTTCAATTCCCTGTCAAGAATTTTACCTTCTTTAATTCAAGCAAGTTTATTCAGCAATTCTCTCCAGGTTTTTATTTAATGTTTTTATTTAATTATTTATTTATGTTTAATTTAATTTACTGTTTTTGTTTATTTAATTTCTTAATTATGTCTAGCTAAATCTCCTAGATATCGGTATGTAAACTAATTCTCCGAAGGGAGTTTAATGATGATTTAGCGCGCGCACTTAAACTATTTTTCTTATTCGAATTCCTAATTTTAAAACTCCTATGCTTTGAGTGAGAAAAACAAAGCAACTAAGGTTAAAATCAATAGAGCGAGAGTTTGAGGTTTTAACTAGATAGTAGGAATTTGATATTAATCTTTGAACGAGCGAGAGCCACGTTAGGATTAATTAGAACTAATTGATTTTCAAAATATACTTTCGAAACTGAGGTGGTATAAAAGTGACAGCAAAACCCCTAGTCTAGATTGTATGGTTTTTATCAACAAAACGAGAGTGTGAGGTTTAGACCTTTAAATCGAGAAAGTTCTTCTGAAAAATAAACCCTTTCCACGCGCGCTATTAATTCATTAAATTCCCGATGGTTAATTAAGTTACATACCGATATCCCGCTTTTATTTAATTAATTCAATTCTTAATTTTAATTTGATTTCTAAACATTCTAAACAACCCTAAATATTCAATAGCCTTAGATTTACAAAGTAACGGTAGAAATACGGTAGTTCGATTATTGGTCCCTGTGGATTCGATATCTTTTAAAACTACACGACGAGACTGTTTACTTGCGGTCAATCAAATCTATTGATACACAAATCGTCGATCAAGTTTTTGGCGCCGTTGCCGGGGACCAATTTAGTCGATATTGTAACTCCGTCGTTACAACGTAGAGACTAAGGCAACTTTAATTTTCTGTTAAAAAAATTAAAAAATTGAAAAAATTTAAAAAAAAAAAAAAAAAAAAAATCTAAAAAAAAAAAAAAAAATTTACCCTTTTTTTGGCTTGTCGATTGTATGCCAAAGACCCGCTCTCAAAGCGAAGAATTAGAAACCCCGATCGACAACCCTGAGCGTCTACTAAGTGTAAGACGCCGAATTGAGCAGTTTAGGGAAAGATACATAGTTCCCCAAAATCAAATCATCTTTCCCGAAACAGACGAAGACTCGGAACAATCCGAAGAGGAATTAGAAATGGAAATAGGTCCTCAAAACCGTCCTCTAAGGTACTACGCTACCCCCTCCGATGCTGAACCGCATAACAGCATTGTTGCCCCTGCGATAGAGGCCAACAATTTTGAGCTTAAACCTTCCCTTCTCTCAGCAGTTCAGCAAAGTCAGTTCTCGGGTAGTCCTACAGATGACCCTAATCTCCACCTCTCTGTCTTCCTACAATACGCCGATACAGTGAAAGCTAATGGCGTAAGTCCCGAAGCAATTAGGCTTCGCCTCTTCCCTTTCTCTCTTAGAGATCGAGCCCGTGCTTGGCTCCAGTCTCTACCTTCCAACTCTGTCACTACATGGGAAGAGTTAAAGAAAGTCTTTCTGGCTAGGTATTTCCCACCTAGCAAGACTGCTATGCTAAGAACCCAAATCAATGGATTCAGGCAGAAAGACAATGAATCTCTCTATGAAGCATGGGAGAGGTTCAAGGATATGTTAAGGATCTGTCCACATCACGGTCTGGAGGAGTGGTTGATTATCCACACCTTCTACAATGGTCTCCTGTACAATACAAGGATGACAACAGACGCTGCCGCGGGCGGCGCACTAATGGACAAGCCCTACAATGAAGCCTACCAACTCATCGAGAGTATGGCTCAGAATCACTACCAGTGGGGAGGCGAAAGAACCTCCATAGAAAAACCTCTATCGAGAGGAGGAATGCATGAGATAAGCGGCCTTGACCACGTTAGCGCCAAGGTTGATGCACTCACTCAGAAATTAGACAGCTTACTCAATGCTCCTGCTGCTACCGTAGCAGCAGCAGTCACGAACTGTGAAATATGTGGCGCTCCCGGGCATGCTATAGCTGAATGCCAACTTTTGACCGGAGTTTCTCCCGATCAAGTAAACTACGCCCAAGGAGGCCCATATTCCAACAACTACAACCCAGCTTGGAAGAACAGTCCCTATCTTTCATACAAGAATAACAATGCGTTGTATCCACCTAGACAAGGCCAAACCTCTGGCCCACCAGGTTTTCAAAAAGCTCCTGTGCCAAATCAAGATAACCCTGGGAAGCCTAGCCTTTACGCCATGTTTGAAACCTTCATGGCGTCCCAAGTGCAAGCTAACGAGGGGATCAAGAATCAAAACCTGCATTTCACTAAGCTGTTCGAGCAATTAAATAGTAAAGTTGATATCTTGACCACCCACCATAAGATACTAGAAACACAAGTTGCACAGGTGGCTCAACAACAATCATCCATGGCTGCTCCTGCAGGAACATTTCCTGGCCAACCTCAACCCAATCCTAAAGCCCATGTAAACGCTGTGACACTGCGAAGTGGAACACAGTATGATGAACCAATTGACCCTAGGATTGAGAGGCCTGCCATGCAGCAAAAGCCAGATGAACCAGTTGAGAAAGAGAGTGAACCGAAAGAGAAAGAAGGGAATGGCGTCGAGGCAAAAGAAAAAGAAACACCCTATGTGCCTCCGCCACCTTACAAACCACCCATTCCATATCCTCAAAGGTTCGAAAAGACCAAAAGCATGGGGCAATTCAAGAAATTCATGGAGCTTCTTAAGCAGTTAAATATAACCATTCCATTCACCGAAGCTATTACTCAAATGCCTGCATATGCTAAGTTCCTCAAGGAAATCTTGACTAACAAAAAGAGGATTGAGGATGATGAAACTGTTACACTCACCGCCGAGTGTAGTGCTATCCTTCAAAACAAGATGCCTCCCAAACTCAAAGATCCAGGAAGTTTCTCTATACCCTGTGTCATAGGGAAGTTTGTCATTGATAAGGCCCTATGCGATTTAGGTGCCAGCATTAGTTTGATGCCCGTGACCATATGCGAAAGGCTCAAGCTAGGCGAGATAAGACCCACCAGAATGTCTATACAGTTTGTCGATCGTTCAGTCAAAATGCCTATAGGGGTCTTAGAAAACGTTCCAGTGCGTGTAGGTCAGTTCTTTATCCCAACCGACTTCATAGTCATGGATATTAGGGAGGACTCTAACACGCCTATCATTTTAGGAAGGCCATTCCTTGCTACGGCCGGTGCAATAATTGATGTCAAGAAAGGAAAGCTCACCTTTGAAGTGGGAGATGAAAAAGTTGAATTCATTTTGACTCAATTCCTAAGTGCGCCCGCCATAGATGATACTTGCTATCTGCTTGACGTCATTGACGAATGCAGGAAGGAAATGGAGAATGATCAAACCATTTACACTGAAATTCTCACATCTTCTCCAACTCCTACTCTCGAAGTTCAGGATGACGAGCTCGGTGAATGCTTTGAGATTACACCAAACCCGACGCCGTCTCCCGATCAATCTTCTCTAGAACTAAAACCTCTACCTGAGAGTCTAAGGTATGAATTCCTTGATCAAGAGCTTAAGCGCCCTGTGATTGTGTGCGCCAATTTAGGACAATCAGAAACCGAAAAGCTACTAAAAGTCCTGAGAAAATTCCCAGCTGCTTTAGGATATAGCATATCTGATCTTAAAGGGATAAGTCCTTCTCTTTGCATGCACCGCATCTACCTCGAGGAAGATTGCAAAACCTCTCGAGAACCGCAAAGAAGGATAAATCCCATTCTCACTGAAGTAGTTAAGAAGGAAGTTGAGAAACTTTTGGACGCAGGAATAATATACCCGATCTCCGACAGTAAATGGGTCAGCCCCGTTCATGTCGTGCCTAAGAAAGGTGGAGTGACTGTAGTTACCAATGAGAAAGGAGAGTCTATAGCACAAAGAGTCGTAACGGGTAGTAGAATGTGCATTGACTATAGGAAACTCAACAAAGCCACGCGCAAGGACCATTTCCCTTTGCCCTTCATTGATCAAATGCTTGAGTGTCTGGCTAATCATTCCTACTTCTGCTATCTAGATGGTTACTCGGGATTCTTCCAGATTCCTATTCATCCCGATGACCAAGAGAAAACGACTTTCACTTGTCCTTTTGGCACATTTGCATATAGGCGAATGCCATTTGGATTGTGTAATGCTCCTGCTACTTTCCAAAGATGTATGCAAGCAATCTTCGCCGATTACATCAATGACATTATGGAGGTCTTCATGGATGATTTCTCCGTATGTGGCCAAAGTTTTGAAGGATGCTTGACAAACCTTGAAAAGGTACTTGAAAGATGTGAAAAAGTCAATCTTGTACTTAATTGGGAAAAGTGCCATTTCATGGTTCGTCAAGGTATTGTTCTTGGACATATAGTGTCCAACAAAGGGATTGAGGTAGATAGAGCTAAAATCCAAGTCATAGAGAATCTACCACCTCCCAAATCTGTGAGAGAAGTCCGAAGCTTTTTAGGACACGCCAGTTTCTATCGGCGATTCATTAAGGACTTCTCCAAAATCACAAAGCCGTTAACCGGGCTGCTAATGAAAGATGCCGAGTTCATTTTTGATGAGGAGTGCCTAACGGCATTCAAGCAATTAAAGGCAGCTCTCATTTCCGCCCCCATCATGCAGCCACCCGATTGGAGTCTACCATTTGAGATCATGTGTGACGCTAGTGACTATGCTATAGGCGCGGTTCTAGGTCAAAGAAAAGATAAGAAGCTTCACGCTATCTACTATGCTAGTAGGACCTTAGACCCCGCGCAAATGAACTACGCTACCACAGAAAAAGAACTCATGGCTGTTGTATTTGCGGTTGATAAATTTCGTTCCTACCTAATAGGGGCCAAAATCATTGTCTATACCGACCATGCCGCAATTAGGTACCTTGTGAACAAAAAGGATGCCAAACCAAGGCTCCTAAGATGGATCTTGCTCCTTCAAGAATTTGATTTAGAGATCCAAGATAAGAAAGGGATCGACAACACAGTTGCAGACCTGTAGTACCCGGCGCAAAAAACATACAGATATGCAATAAATGAATGCAATGCATAAATGTAAACAATGAAGCCGCCACCATATTTTATTTATCCCGTGAGGGGAAAGGAAAATAATGATAAAACCTTAAAAGATTGGGTTCGGGAGTTGGTTACATAAGGGGAAGACGTTAACACCCCCTCATATCCGTTGTACTCAACGGGAACCATTTGAGGAATTTTGGTTTGCATAAACAGAGATAACCGTATAAAAAGAAATAAATTACCGCATATTAAACTGAAAAGGAAAAAAAAGAGTTTTTTATTATTTGGCTTGACGAGAGAGGCTCTCGCTCCTACGTATCCCCCAAGTACAATGAGGAAGTCAAAGCTCACGTAGTTCTTCCTGAAAAGAAAGATTTGTGTGTTGGTTGTTTTTAGTGAACGATGCTTAGGTCGCATTCCACTGATACAACAGTATGCTTGTATGCTCGCTTCGGAGGCTTAAGCGTTTGTCTGTAGCAAGGGAATGGATAAAGCACTATCCGTTTAGGAAAACAGTTGAAAAGAGATTTGATTGCGCAAAAGCAGTTTGAAAAGCTAATTGAATGTGTTGAATGTTTTTAGGTTTTTTAAGATTGTTTAGTTGAATGAGAATTGAACACCATCCGGACATACATCACAAACTATTCAATTCGAGCCGAACGGGACATACGTCACATTCCCTCGTTTTCATTCAAATATTTAAAGCTAATTAATTAAAGTGAGAATAGTCCACCATCCGGGACATACGTCACGGACTGTCCTATTCGAATCAAGTGGACATACGTCACACTCTTTCCCTTTCGCTTTAATTAACTAAACTGAGTTTCAATAATTAAAATGAGAATAGTCCACCATCCGGGACATACGTCACAGACTGTACTATTCGAATCAAGCGGACATACGTCACACTCTCTCCTTTTCACTTTAATTACTTAAACTGAGCCTCATTAATTAAAATGAGAGTAGTCCACCATCCGGGACATACGTCACAGACTGTCCTACCCGAGCGGAGCGGACATACGTCACACTCTCCCCTTTTCACTTTAATTAACTGGCTGAGAATCACCAATTAAAATGAGGGTAGTCCACCATCCGGGACATACGTCGCAGACTGTCCTACCCGAGCAGAGTGGACATACGTCACACTCTCCTCTTTTCACTTTAATTGATTCTTCATTACTTTTTGTTTTATTTAAGAAGAGAAGTTTAAAAGAAAACCAAACCAGAGCAAAGGAATAAAAGAATACCAGATGATACGGAGGATGCGCATGAATATGAGATGTATGAGATGCGATGATGAACATAAAGTATGGAATATATTGCACAATAATAAAATAAATGCGAAGCAAACATCGAATTTAAAGTATTTGTGTCATGTTATTATTATTTTTTATTAGCATTAAACTGGATTAAACGATACAAAAACTAACGTATAAAACAAAAACACGAAAACGGTAAAAAAACTAAGCGGGCTCCTTTTAGGAAAAAAGCCCATGGGCTTCGGGTCGAGCCGAAACACGGCCCAAAAAAGGGTATAAAACGACTAACACAAAAATTTGGGCCTAAAGCCCAAATCTGCCAAGCCCAGCAGGGGTGCAGAAATCAACTAGGGGGTGTGTGAAAAGCAAAACAAAACAGAGAAAAAAAAATGGGCTTATGGCCCAATGCATTACCCACCAGGGGGTGCAAATAGCAGAAAGAGGGAGTGTGTTTAACAGAAAAAAAAAACAGAAATCACAACAAAAACAGTATGGGCCAAAAGTGGATCCAGCCCAGAAACCATAACTACCCCTAAACCGGGCCGGGTTGGGTCAGACGGGTTAACCCGGCCCGGATCCAGTTACAACCCAGAAATAAAAAAAAAAAACAAAAAAACAACGGCCAATCGTGGATCAACACGTGGCCTCTGCGTCATCTTCTTCCCTTACCCTTAACCCGGACGAGTCACAACTCAGCGACTCAGTAGCTTCCATGGCTGAGTCGCGGCAACTCGGTTTGAGCTTCAAACAAACTCAAATCAGAACCAAATCGCGCGAGTAGATAGTCCAATCGACACGGTTTTTCGCATAGATCATGAATCTAACATCAGTTTTTTAAAACAACGCCTTAAACGAACACGAACATAAATCAAAGTTTCGGATCCAAAATCTAACCATTCCAAATCGCGACATAACAACACAACTAACTAATCGATTTGACTCGTTTTTGGGCTCTGAATACGAATATGATATCAGTTTTGCGAATGAAAAAGTTTAAAGTCACGAAATCAAACAGTTAAATTTCGGATCAAAAAGCAAGTTGAGTTTTCAGTTCAATTTTCACACAATCATTAACAAGCAAGTTTATATACACAGATGCAAGTACGAATCAAAAGGATTGAAGGAAGGAAATCGTCCAAAAGCACGCGGTCTACACCTTCTTTGTTCTTGTGTTCTTGAGCTTCGGATCTGAAGATCTAGGCGCCGTTTCGAAGCTTCTGGGCGTGATTCAAGTATCAGTACGTAGAGGAGAATGATATGAACATTTTATCTTTTGATAGTTTTGAGTTTTGATCAAGTTTTGATAGTGAAAAAGTGTGAAGAAAAAAATTAGGGTTTTGAGGGTTAGGAAGGAGTGAAACGGCGGTAGAGAAAGAAAAGAGAGAGAGCTGAAATTTTTGTGAATTTTGTTGTGAATGAAAATGATAACAAGTGTCACCAAGTGGCTTATATACTCACTCAATTAGGTTAGGTAAAAAAAGTAATAAAATGTGATTTTTGGGGTTAAAATGGAAAATGGAAATGGGCTAGAAATGTTATTATCCTAAATGATAAGATAGAGATAAGAATGTGAATGAAATGAGGTTGCACTACTTGATTGGTCAAGAAAACTCTAAAGGGGTAAAAAAAACAAAAATTAAGTAAAAATGAATAAAAGGGTAAACAAAAATATAGAAAAAGGATAACAAAGAAATATATACTTAAATAAAGAGATGAAAACAATTTTCAAATATTTTTGCTATTTTTCATATAAAAAGATAAATTGCTATATTTTAAAGAAAAAAAAGAAAAAGGATAAATTGTAAAACAAAATTATCTAAAACCTATTTTTTTGGGTATTTCTTAATGAAAATAAGAAATAATTTTTTAAATAAAATATTTATTTTCAAAAGCGCAAAATTAGGGTATTACAAGACCACTTGTCAAGAATGGAGGGGATGGCGCCTGAAGAAGTGCCCATAAACGATGACTTTCCGTATGAGAGGCTAGTAGCCCTTATGGAAAGTGTCGCCTCCGAGTACCATTTGACTCAAGATGACATCGAGGTCGTCAACTCTGTCTTCAGAAGAGACCCTTTGCCATGGTATGCTGATTTTGTTAACTACTTAGCAGCAAGGGTCCTTCCGCCTGATTTAACTTACCAGCAAAAGAAGAAGTTCTTTAGTGATCTAAAACATTACTATTGGGATGACCCTCTTCTTTTCAAGAGAGGCGCCGATGGAATCTTCCGTCGATGTGTCCCCGAAGATGAGGCGCAAAGCATTATCACTCATTGCCATTCTGCGCCCTATGGAGGACACACAAGTACTTCCAAAACTTGTGCTAAAATCTTACAAGCCGGCCTCTTTTGGCCCACTCTTTGGAGAGATGTCCACAATGCCATAAAAAGTTGTGATCAGTGCCAACGCGCTGGTGGCATCTCTAGGCGCGATGAAATGCCTCAACATGGCATCCTTGAAGTGGAAGTATTTGATGTATGGGGGATAGATTTCATGGGACCATTCCCAACTTCTTTTGGGAACAAATACATACTCGTGGCTGTTGATTACGTGTCCAAATGGATCGAGGCTGTTGCCTCTCCAACTAATGACGCCCAAGTAGTGATTAGATTGTTTAAAAACCAGATCTTCCCTAGGTTCGGTGTGCCGAGACTTGTCATCAGCGATGGTGGCTCCCATTTTATCTCTAGGATCTTTGAAAGGCTTTTATCTAAATATGGGGTCCGACACCGTGTAGCAACTCCCTATCACCCACAAACAAGTGGGCAAGTGGAGGTCTCCAATAGGGAGATCAAGCAAATTCTAGAAAAAACAGTTGCGACCTCTAGGAAGGATTGGTCTTTAAGATTAAATGAGGCACTGTGGGCATATAGGACAGCCTATAAGACCCCAATTGGGACCACTCCCTTCAAGCTTGTTTATGGCAAATCATGCCATCTACCGGTGGAACTAGAACACAAAGCTTATTGGGCTATCAAGGCACTAAATTTTAATTACACCACCGCCGGTAGGAAAAGGATCTTGGATATCCATGAGCTAGAAGAGCTTAGGTTAGATGCTTACGAGAATGCCCGAATCTATAAGGAGAGAACAAAAAAATGGCATGACAAGCGTCTATCTAGGAGAGAGTTTAGGGTAGGAGAGCTAGTACTTCTTTTTAATTCGAGACTTAAACTTTTTCCCAGAAAACTTCGCTCAAAGTGGTCAGGCCCCTTTACAATCTCTAAGACACATCCTCATGGGGCGATTGAGATAAAGAATGACTCCGGTGATACATTCACGGTTAATGGACAGCGGCTGAAACATTACAACCTTAAGGATAGTGACAACACTTTTGCAAATTTTAACCTATCCGCCCTGCCTGATAAAACGTGTATTAAGTTCACCCTCTTTGAAGTCGAGCTTACCGACATTAAACAAAGCGCTTGGTGGGAGGCAACCCGCTGTTTTTGAGTCTAATGTTTTCTTTTTAGTGTGTCTAAATTTTGCAGGTAATAAAGAGATAGCACGCTCACCGACTTTACAGTTGCGGAAGCTTAGCTGTCCAGGTTTTCACTTTCTCTCCTACCTTTAGTCGTTGCATTGAGGACAATGCTCGATTTAAGTGTGGGGGAGGAAGCTTTATCGCTTTCCTTTACTTTTCAGTCATTTATTTTAGCATGCATAATAAAAACCTTAGGATAGTTCACTTAGATTGAGTAGTTTTTGCGTGTTTGTTTTGTTTTGTCCGATTTTCTCATTTCTTCAGCCATACCAAAAAATTTCTTGTGAAAAGCAAAAGTATTGAGTTCTGATGCTTGATGTTGATTGTCTGAAAGTATATAGGTTGTTTGCACTATCTAGGCTATTTTGTGAAAGTTGGGTAACGGTTAGATAAAATCAACACCGTTTTAACACCCGAGATTCCCAGAAATGTGTAAAATTGATTTGAGTACTAGTTTTGATAATACCTTGAACTTGAGTTTTAATGAACCCTCAGTAGTTTATCTAAGCAGTCGGCACCATCTCAAGGCACAAACTAAGTGGGAAACCGAAGAATATAAGTGAATGATTTCGATTATAAATGTTATGAATACTATTGGTTGATTCCTTGAAATAATTAATGAAAATTCAGCAAATGTTGAAACATGAGAAGGAAAAAAATACCATAGTATAGAAACTCATTAGTAGTTGGTTCAGAGGTGTCTGATTCTGAACTTGGTAGGGCGGGTTACGATCCGATCCCCCGCAACTGCGAAGTGGGTAAAGCAAATAGGGGTTACCAAACTTATGTTATCAGCACCCCGCGCTATATGATGATCATAATCACTAACAGGTTTCCTACCATGGGCGTGTACAAGATAACGGGCTTAATGTGATTGCGCTAGAATGAAAAGGGGAAATGAAATTTAGGAGAGAGGTAGAGTCAAAAGGAAATGCTTCAGGTCTGTTTTCATGTAATGGGAGTCTTTTGTGTCATTGCGGTGTTTTTGTTATTTGCACTGTTATTTGATTTTCATAGATTAGCCGGCAACCACGTATGAGTAGGATGATCGTGTCATGTGTTTTTACTTGTGCTATGCAATTCACTATTCTTTCATGCTTGAGGACAAGCAATGGTTCAAGTGTGGGGGAATTTGATGACACGAAATCATATCGTATTTTTAGCTTAGTTTAGGTGAACTTTAGTTGCATTTGCATATGTTTTTAATTCATTTATGTCTTTTTATGCGGGTATTTGTTTTGTTTTTAGTTTTGTCTAATAAAATAGGTCGGAGAAGAGAATTGAGCAAAAAGGGCCAAAAACGCAGCAAAAAGGGGGTGCAAAGCCCAAATCCGCGCAGCCCACCAAAGGAGCCCAGCAGAAAGGGGCAAATGCCCCCAGAAACCTTGTGGCGGGCGCCACAGAAGTGGTGGCGGGCGCCACCAAGCCCAAACCAATTGAAACAGATTTTTGCGAGACGTGGGGAAGTGGCATTCGTCTGATCCGTTTTCTGTTCCTATCGTATGGCAATTGGATGATATCAAATATGAGTTTATCCCTTCCTATTTTCATGGATCGTAGAAGTTAAAAATCCTCTATAAATAGAAGCTTGATTCTCAGATCAGACTACGCTTTATTTTCTTTTATTTCAGTCAGTTTAAATTCCCCGCATTGTAAACTGTCTCGGTTCTTCCACATCGGAAGTCCGATTTTAATTCCGTTTTCAATTCCCTGTCAAGAATTTTACCTTCTTTAATTCAAGCAAGTTTATTCAGCAATTCTCTCCAGGTTTTTATTTAATGTTTTTATTTAATTATTTATTTATGTTTAATTTAATTTACTGTTTTTGTTTATTTAATTTCTTAATTATGTATAGCTAAATCTCCTAGATATCGGTATGTAAACTAATTCTCCGAAAGGAGTTTAATGATGATTTAGCGCGCGCACTTAAACTATTTTTCTTATTCGAATTCCTAATTTTAAAACTCCTATGCTTTGAGTGAGAAAAACAAAGCAACTAAGGTTAAAATCAATAGAGCGAGAGTTTGAGGTTTTAACTAGATAGTAGGAATTTGATATTAATCTTTGAACGAGCGAGAGCCACGTTAGGATTAATTAGAACTAATTGATTTTCAAAATATACTTTCGAAACTGAGGTGGTATAAAAGTGACAGCAAAACCCCTAGTCTAGATTGTATGGTTTTTATCAACAAAATGAGAGTGTGAGGTTTAGACCTTTAAATCGAGAAAGTTCTTCTGAAAAATAAACCCTTTCCACGCGCGCTATTAATTCATTAAATTCCCGATGGTTAATTAAGTTACATACCGATATCCCGCTTTTATTTAATTAATTCAATTCTTAATTTTAATTTGATTTCTAAACATTCTAAACAACCCTAAATATTCAATAGCCTTAGATTTACAAAGTAACGGTAGAAATACGGTAGTTCGATTATTGGTCCCTGTGGATTCGATATCTTTTAAAACTACACGACGAGACTGTTTACTTGCGGTCAATCAAATCTATTGATACACAAATCGTCGATCATGTATCGATACAAAATGCTCAAAATCAGTTTGAAGTAGTTTCACGACATTTGTATCGATACAAGTGATTATGTATCGATACAAAATACCTCAAAATCAATTTTTCAAAGTTTAAAAATAGTTTTTCGCTGTCAAGTTGTTTCTAATGTTGCCAAAATATGTTCTACACTATTTTCATGGATTTTGACAATTATTAAAACATGGGAGTGAACTGGTGCACTTACAAATATCATTTTTAGAGGTGATTCAGCGGATGTGTCTACGATTTCAATTGCATTTTAGGCTCTCCTTAATAATTGTGTCTAACATCCATCAGCGGATGTGTATACTATTAACAATTTGACCTTTGCAGAATAATATCATTTTTAGAGGAATAATATCAATTCATTTTAAAATGGTCCTACCATTTCAATTGAATTTTAGACTCTCCTTAATAATTGTTTAGGCTTTAATGAGTTTTAGTCCATTTATTTTTGTTTTCCGAAATTTTAATCCTCTATTTTAAAAATTAGTTTTTTAGTCCTCATGTTTTAATTTTTTTGGACTTTTGACCCCCACCCTATTTTGAGATCAATTATGATGACATGACCCAATCACTTATGATGTGGCAAATGCCAGATGGACACAACAGATACATGTAGCATTATTATTTATTTTAATTTCAAAAAATCATATTATAAAGTTATATTTATGAATAAATAAATTAAAATATATATATAAGATGATTAATAGTATATTAAATGATTAAAATATATGTCTTCATAGGATAGCTCAAGTGGTAAAAGTTGGGGGACGTATGGGTTGGATAGGAGAAGTCTACGGTTCGATCTCTGGCGGGAGCAATTTATATTTCTGATGTACCAAAAAAAAAAAGATGATTAAAATAAATATTAGATGATGTCCAGAAGTCTTAGCTCAACTGTTAGAAAATACCGAAATTGCTAGGTCAAACGTCCATGACATGAGTCGAACTCCGATCACTCCACTTGTGTGTGTGAGTTTATTGGTGGCTTTGCCATCTCGTCTATGGGAATGGTTGTGGTGCATAAGTTTTTTCCTTATGCACCTTTCATTGTTTAATGCACCTCCCGAATTTCTAGTGCACCCCCAACCAAATTGATTAGTGCACCCCCAAATTTCTAGCGCACCCCCAATTTAGTGGGTGTGTTAGAAATTTGGGGGGTGCACCAAGCAATATAGTTGGGGGTGTACTAGAAATTTGGGGGTGCACTAAGTAATATGGGGTATTTATGCAAGGTCCATAAGTCATTCTTATGTACCATAACTTGTGCCCTCGTTTATGTACCAATATATATATATATATATATATATATAGGGGATTGCTAACCTTGACCCATGTAGGTCAAAGTTAGCAACTATGACTAGGGTTGAGCATTTTAACCGGTTATATGGATTAACCATAACCGTATCCGTATCCGGTTATAAAAAACCAGTTAATTTTATTTGGGTTTTATAACCAAAACCATATTTATTTTATTTGGTTATCTATAACCAATTAATGGATGACCAAAACCAAATATTAAACCCAAATTGATCAAAGCCCAATATTCCAACTCCAATTTACTTTTTTGTCAAAAAAAAAATTAAATCAGAAAAAATCACAATCTCAAATTGGTTTTCACTCTTCACGATCTCAAACTTCGTTCTCCCAAATTCTTCTCAAAACTGGTTATGATTTGAAACCAATATTTTCTCATGAACCCTAATTCCCAAATTCACTTCCAAAATCCCAAAATGTGAACCTAATCACAAAATCATTCCCTCAAAATCCAAATTAAGTTAATTCCGAGCTTCAGTGTTGTGCGAAATTGCATTCCGACTCAATTCCAAATAAGTTACCGAGCTTCAGACTTCAGTACCGAGCTTAAACCAGTCACCGAGCTTCAGACTTCAGTATCGAGCCAATTCCGACTCAATATCGAGTTTAATAATAGTTTCCGACTCAATTCCGACTCGTTTGCGACTCAGTATCGAGCTTCTTAGTTTGCGACTCAGTATCGAGATTCAGTTTGCGACTCAATTCCGACTCGTTTTTCAACAATAAGCTTCTCACTCGATTTCCTTTGTGGGTCTTACCGTCTTAATTGAATTAGTGATATTCAAAGCATTTTCTATATAGATTTCCTTTATGGGTCTTGTTGAAAAAGTGTTGAATTCGTATTGAACTAGTGTTGCTTTGAGCTTACTGATACTATGTGCTTTGAGTTTAGTTGAAAAATGTGCTTTGCGACAGTATAATTTGATGAATCAATGTTGTAATTGGGGTTAGTTGAATTGAATTTTGTTTGATAAATTTGTTTATCTACTTTTTCATGCACTTGTGGGTAAATAGTTTACGGGAAATGATTCATGGGATATCATTTACCAACAATTTTTGTCTTGTTCTTCAGATGCATTTTTGTTTTGAAGTTTAAGCTTCTGTTACATTTTCGTGACTAGTAATATCCGATTTAATTTATATAATTGTTAGTGCAACATAATCTTGAATTTGATATGCCAAATGCATTTGATTTGAATAGTGTTTTCCATCTTATTTTGTTCAAATGTGGATGACCAACTGTTATGCATAGTTTTGATGAATTATGATCTCCATATGAATTTATGATGAAATTGAATTAAATATATCGTATAGCAAAAATGAAATACATTAGAATTTCATTTTTGAACTTAAGTCACTACTATAGTTGTAAACTCTTTTCCCATATAACAAAAAATGTTGGTCTTCAAATCTAAAGAACTAGACAATTGTTGATAAATGCATCTGAAGATTAAAGTTGAAAATTGTTGGTAAATGCATCTGAACAAGATTTAGATTTGAAAATCAACCATGCAAAGAGCTAGAATGACTTGTTACTTTACAACGAACTCCTGTTACTATACTCCCTCCAATTTCTTTTCTTGCAAGTGTCATTCTAGTACAATTGTTTTGTTTTTATTTAAGTGTCATGGATTAAAGTTACAATTTGTTTTGGTAAAAAAATGCTATAATTTGTCAATTATACCATTCTTTTCTCATTAAATCAAATTCATAATTTCTATAAAATTTGTCTTTAATGATATGACTCTCAATTCATCAATGTTGTGACAGTATAAATTTGTGAATCATCAATGTTGTGTAATTGGGGTTAGTGTAATTGTAGTTCATTTTGCTGTCCTTTTAGCTCTGTCTGCCTTGTGTTGTTTCTTCTGTTTTGTAGCTCGTTGGCTTTGTGGCTGCTGGCCCCTAAGTTTGTGTGTTTAGAATTTGGCTTAGTGATATTGTTCTGGTCTTGTTGGAACCTGCTGATTATTTAGGAGGTATAGTTTATGCTTTTAAACTACTTTGAAGTCTTGATTGTTTAACCCTTTCCCTTAAAAATACTATGTGGTTGGCTATATACTTTCCTTCCTACTTCCACCCCTTTAAAGTTATTATTGAAAGTTGCAGTTATGCATGTCTTTTGTACTTATTCCATACAACTTTAGCTATGCATGTAGTTTAACCTATTAAACATGGAGTAATCAGAGAGTGACTGGTGAGCCTTATCATGTGGTTCCAAATAAAAATAAATATAAATAATCAATGTCAATCGATAAGTTTATGTCCAAATGTGCTGATATGCCATGATGTGCATGTTATACTTACAAGCTATGTGAAGTTTTGTTTCTGTGTGGTACATAATGTGATCTGTAAGTTTGATTTCCTTACTTTGAATTATATAATGAGATAAATGATTGACCAGTTGTCATAGAAAGAGATTATTATATGTAGAATATAATTCCATATTTGATTTCTGGGTATGAGCATATTATGACTTGCAAACTAATGATTGACTACTGTGTAAAACTAATGATCCACAGAAAAAAATATTGCTTATTTACTTTCCATTCCCTTTCACTAATTGGTAAAATTAGCTAATGCATTCTTTAATTTAAGCAATACCCTGATGTATGTTTGCTGTGTCAATCATGTTGCTTCTGATTTACGTGTTCAATTCTTCAATTACACTAAGTAGCTATTTTCAATGTTGTAGGAAATGACAACCTTGAATGTTGAGGCAACACAGAATTTGGGAACTACTATTTCACCTATTGTGTCAACTCGAGCACCAACTCATCGTAAAAACAGATCTCATGTATGGGATCACTTCACTCTTGATCCGGTCTTGATTGGGATGGCTATTTGTAACTATTGTCAAGCCGAACTCAAGTGCACTAATGGAACAACTTCCATGGGTACTCATTCGAGTAAGTGCAAGAATAACCCAAATAATGAAGCAAGTAAGAGACTTAAAACAACATCATCGACAATGCTTGCGACTTCCCCTTCAGCAATAGTGTCGCAATAATTTGACCAACAGAAATGTCGGGAGGTAGTGGTGGCCATGGTTGTCGAAATGGAGCTTCCGTTTCGGTTTGTGGACCACAAAGCTTTTCGTCGCTGTATGAATGTCTTTGAGCCAAAATGGGTTCCAATCTCCCGACATACAGTAGCACGTGATGTTTTGTCTTTATGGGATGAAGAAAGGACAAAATTGAAGAGCTTTCTTTCTCAACATTGACGAAGTGTTTGTTTGACCATTGATGGCTGGACAACAATTGGACATTGCACAAGAAGATTCTGAATTTTGTTCATGTCTTAGGCCATACAGGAGAGGTTATGGCAAATACGGTTACAAATTGCTAGGACAGTTGGGGATTGAACAATGTTTTGACTGTGACAGTGGACAATGCATCGTCAAATGATCGTGGGATCGATATTTTGAAAAAGAGGCTGAGAGTGAGGAATAATTTGGTCTTAAATGGTGATTATTTTCATGCACGTTGTTGTGCACATGTGTTGAATTTAATAGTTAAAGATGGTTTACAGGAAATTGATGATTCAGTTGTTAGAATTCGGGAGGCTGTTAGGTATGTTAAGGGGTCTAACCTTCGGGAAGATGCATTTTTGAAATGTGCTAAAACTAGCCAAATTGAATACAAGGGTAGTGTTATAACGGATATTGATACCCGATGGAATTCAACTCATGACATGTTGAAGGATGCTTTAAGACTTGAAAAGGCATTTGATGAACTTGATGTTACTGATTATAAGTTTCGTAAAGAGCTTGAGAAGGGGAAAGGTGTGCCTACCTTATTAGATTGGGAGAAAGCACGTGAGATATCACAATTTTTGGAAATTTTTAAGGCTTCCACTTTGCGCATATTTGGTTCATCTTATGTGACAAAAAATTTGTACTTGGGAGAGGTATTTTCGATCGGAATGGCAATAAGAGATTTATGTGAATCTGATGATCCAAAATTAGTTCATACACAAACTATAGCTTTAAATATGAGGGAGAAGTATAATAAGTATTGGGGAGGTTATGAGAAATTTAACATGTTGCTGCTAATTTCTTTTGTGTTAGACCCTAGGCAGAAATTGGTAAATGCAAATTGGTTCATTGAAAAAAACTTTGTTAAAAATGAGGCTGATGCGTTGAAGGAAAAGTTGGATTTGAATTTGAAAGCCATATTTGAGGAGTATAATAATAGTGTTGGTGGTGGAGTAGGTGGGTCTCAAAGTGATTCTGAACCAACTAAATCTATTGGACAAATTGGCAATCCCAGCTACTATTATGGTATGTTTTTGGAATCAACTATGCAATCAACTAGTGTTGTCAATTCAAGTGGCTTCATATCCGAATTAATCAAGTACTATAATGATGGGTTAGAAGTAGATAGGCCTAACTTCGATATCTTGAACTATTGGAAGGTAAATTCAAGTCGATTTTCAGTTCTAGCTAACATAGCAAGGGATTTGTTAGCTATACCTGTTTCCACAGTGGCATCTGAATCTGCCTTTAGTACTGGAGGACGGGTGCTCGATGAGTATCGCAACTGCCTAAGTGCTAAAACTGTGGAAGCACTTATTTGCACAGAAGATTGGCTTGGTGGATCACCTACACCATTTCCTAACCAAGAGGATATGGAAGAGCTTGATAAAATTGAGCGAGATAAGGTTAAATGAAGCTGAAATACATTTTTGCATAATATACTTTAATTGTTTTGGTTTGAAGGTGAAACGAATAGTATTTATTTAATAGTATTTTTTTTAGATGTGTTTTCGCAAAACTTATCTGGTGGAGGAGCTAATACTTGTGTCAATCTTGATGAAGATTGAAGGCAAATGATCTTTCTATCTTGAGGTATCTTGTTTATACTTGTAGTCTTGAATCATATTTTTTAACTTATCTTGTGGAATTTTTTAGAGATGACTTTAGAATCTAATTGCATAACTTATCTTGTTTATATGGTAGTCTTGACCTTAGTGTAGCGAACAGCAGAAAACAATACCGTCACATTTAAAAAAGCGATTGAAGTTTATCTTAATATAAGCATTGTGTCAAGCTTCTGTAGAGCTGGAAGTTTGATATAAATATCTGCCCATGGTCTACTTGTCATCATCTGAAAGATATCATCAGATAATGATTTAAGCATTGTTTCATGTAGTTGAGTCTAGTATGTTTTTTATTCTCACCAATGTGAACTATATGTTTTGTTAACTTCACTGTTATTATTTTTTATTCTCATCATGCAGATGAGTCTTGACCTTAGAATTTCTATATGGTATTCTTTTTAGCTTATTAATTATACTTTAATAGCCTTTGCTCATATTATGATGCTAATTATGTTCTTTTGCACTTGTGTGATTGGATCATGTAGTTGTTGTTGAAATTGTGTTTAACTTCATCAAGAATAGATATTGATCATATGTCATTTTCATCATTGTTTCAGGCTAAGAGTTGTTTCTTGAAGAGTAAATGGTGTAGATCTATATTGTTGGATGCAAGCTGTTACTACTTTACAATTCAGTGTTGAGGGTGGTAGAGTCACTATAGGAAGTGTCAAAGCACAAAATTGCTACCACATAATGTCTAGTTATATATATATTTAGAGTCAATTTAGAGTCAATATGGATACTTGTTAGGAATGTGATTGTTTTATGAAATAGGAAAAGGATTGATGTGTGATTAGAATCATGGAACATGGATGAAGTGTTGAATTCTTGTTTTGATATGTATCTTTGGAGTAGTGCTATACATAGCGAAAATAATCTCGCGGAACTTCCCGAACCGGCTTTTTTACTACTATATATTTATTTAAATTAAATTAATAAAACTTTTTATTCTTTTGAAATTAAATTAATAAAACTTTTTGAATGACAATAAATCTGTTTAGATCCACTTGCACCTCTACTTTGCTGCCAACCTCACACTAAATATGTTAGTGCAAATTTAATTGATAGGGATATTGTATAAAATATATATTGACTGAGTTTGAACTATAATATATCTGTTTATTTTATTTTTAAAGTAAAATTTTAGCCACTAAGTTATCTGACTGAAATTTTTTTCCAATAAATATACAATTGACGAAAAAAAAAGAGTTAAATAAGTTTTTTTATCTCTATAAATATTTTAAAATTTTATTTTATTCTCTTAAAAAAATAGAAAATTTTGGTTTCTAAATATTTTCCGACACGATTTTTGGGCGATAGTTTTACGTCACAAATTTAGCAAAACAATTATTCAAAAATATATCTAACTCATTTTTCTTTTTTCCTTTTAATAAAATAAGTTATTTTCACATCTATTTCGTTTTTATTTTGTCATTTCACCGTCTTTGTGCGATGTTGATTTGCTCGTCGTCTCTGTGTGTCGTTGTTTGTCTTTCTTACTTCGTCAAGGTATTTGTTCTATTCTAATTGTCAGATCAGCTTCGATCCAATGCAGATTTAATTAATGACTTTGGCGTCGTCTACGTTGCACATCTGGAAACATGTGTATTCTAGAGACTTGAATATAGTCATAACTCATATATGTGTAGGCTTTTGTATTTTGTCATTTTAAACTATCAATAATATGAATGTTGTGAGTTTGTTCGAAAATTCATCCTTTTTATTTTTAACGAAAATATGCATTGTATCATGTATTTTATCAAAATGAATGATTTAATATCATTTATTTTTGTAAAAAAAATACATGTTGATTGAACAATAAAATTTTGTGCATGAATTATCAATATAGTTATGCCTTTTTTTAGAGCATGAATTATCAATATAGTTTTTCCTGTTTCCTTTATGAGTAGGCAATGGGGAGGTGAGTCAAAAGCATCATTCTATCAGGTTTTCCATTGCCGCCTTCATTCGTGAGAATCTCGCGAAATATTTTTCGCTGTAAGTAGCATTCTCCGTATCTTTGCCACTTGTTGAAGGATTAATTAGTTATTTGTTATATAGAAAATATATAAGAACCACTTTTATTTTTTATGACAAGAAAAAAAAATCTGTGTTGAAAATGGATTTTTTACTCAAAATTGGACAATTTTTTAATAAAAAAAACCAATTATTAAGCCAAAAATTAGTTTTTAAAACAAAAAAACCAGTTTTTTTTTTTATAAAAAACCGGTTTTAAAACCACAAACCGGTTTTTAAAACCAAAATCCGGTTATAAAAGTGGGTTTGGACATAACCGGTTTTATAACCAGTTTTGTAATATTAAAACCGGTTTTATTAAGTGGGTATAATATCCGGTTATATCAAGTGGATAAAATATGGTTCGGTTATGGTTATGGTTATTATCCGACCATGCTCAACCCTAACTATAACCCACATGAATTTCTCCAAATCCCCCCCACTATTACTCACCTGCGCCCCCCATTCCCCATAAATTTCTCCACGCGCCCCCCATTGCTCCCCACACCGCCTTGCGCGCGCCCCCACTTTTTCCATGGGTCATAGTTACTAACTTTGACCATATAGTCAATGTTAACAACCCCGAGTCCTTGGACCTTTGATGTTGCTTGGAGGTTTCTGTGTCACCAAGATGCATACTTTCTTGATTGTTTGGATCAGGGCATGCTCTGAGGAGGTTCAGGGCCTGCAGACATCTTGATCACCGCCGTCGAGGCATGTTATTTAATTGAATGTTGATGGGATTTTCAATCCAACGAATGGAGCTACAAGAATTGAAAGTGTCGTTAAGAATGTAGATGAGAGTTGGCTGCGAGATTTTTATAGCCATGCCCAAGGTCAGGGCAATGCGCTTTTTGCCAAAGTTTTTTCTTTAAAGGCCTGGAGCTTCTGTGGTCCATGAATTTTAAGACTGTTATTTGTGGGATGATAACTAACATTTTTTTTTTTTTGACTAAAATCATCCTTCTCTTAAACTTCTCATCTTTTCAAACAAAAATCATTTGGTTTAGGCATGGCAATAAAACCCAAACCCGTGGATACCCGAAGGCCCCGCCCCTATTTGACGGGAAAATCCGAGTTGACTGAGTTTGAGTTTTCCCCGATTTTTTAAGACGCGTATGGGGCAGGTAACGGGAATATTGATACCCACCCCGAATCCGTCCCCGAACCCGCCTCGTTAATATTAAAATTATATTTTATATATTCTAAATTAGAAATCTTTATACAAATTCTTAAATTTCATTCATATATTTATTTTTATATATAACTTTAGTATTAAACGAGTCATTTTATCTATTTTATGTTTTGATTAAAAACTTAGTTTTGCATTGTTGATTTTTTTTAAATTAAAAAAACAAAAAATGCAACACAATTTTACGTAGAGGTGAGATGAAACGGGGATACCTGAAACCCGTTGGGGTTACCCGAACCCCGTTGAGTATGGATTTGAGGTTTCAATTTTTATCCCCGATTGAAATGGGGACGGGTTTGATGATACCCGAACTTTATGGATTTGAGTTTGGGGAAATCAAAATCCGTCCCCGCCCCGCCCTATGCCTAATTTGGTTTTCATTTGATTTATTAAATATTTATTAATAAATAATTTTACATAATTAAATCCTCCAATCGTGTTTGTCTCTACATCTTTTAGATTTTCCTCTGTTTCTCTGAGTTTATAATAGCTACGAAGCTGGAAGCCGCAACCGGCACGCATGGAGAACGTTCCAGAATCTTCATCCAGAGGAACCAAACGCCGTCGAACTGAAATTCCCGATGCCGGAAACACGTCATCATCACTCGGTACGCACGAAATCCTCTCCTATTTCTCTTCATTCATAATTTTTTTTTGATTAATCGCCGCCATTCCAATTCGCAGAGAACGATCTTACATTCTCTGATACGCTTATTGCACTTCGAATCATGCGAGCTCAATTTCCACAAATTCCCAATGTAACAGCACAGCATTAACTATATCCTCTTTTCCTATGCTTGTGAATTTGTTTTTTTTAATGAATAATTAATTATGTATGATTGTGTTTTGATTAATGACGCTTCTTTCTAGGTTTCGGTTGAACCTTTTATTTTGAAGTCTCAATTGTATAGCAGTGTGAATGACAGAACACAAGTCGATAGGGAATTAGAGGTTTGCTAGTTTAGGAATTTTGTAATTTTATTTTTAATTTTCTCATTTGTTAGTACAGATTGCTAGTTTTGTTTCTAATTCAAGCTCTTAAGTTTTGATGGATTAATGTGATAATGTCTATTATTAAGATTAATATATTTTTTGCAGTCCTTACGGAGGGATAAAACACTTCGTCTTTTTAAATTAAATACTGGACAAGATGATCATGCTGTAATGTTTTTGGATGACTACCTAAAACAGGTTGGTTTAATAATTACTCTGTATATAGTAGTAATTTGAAATGAGGTTTATATTTTCGGTCAAGTTTGACCCATAAAAGGAACTCAAATTTAAAAACAGAGGTAGTATATGTATTGTTCTTGATTTAGAATCATTGTTAGACCTTGTTAGTAATATTCTGTGATCAAGACTTGGGTGTTTAGGGTTAATGAAAGACTTGATTTTAGTTGTTGAGTGACTAGTGTATTTTTAGAGGCAGTAAACCATAATCTCAGCTATTATTTGGTGGGGGTCATCCTACTCAGATAACCTCCCACTACTCTATTCTTGTCACTTTCCTATCCATATGGCTTTGGCTGAGTAAAAGGACATGTGCTTGGCATGATCTCTTTGTTATTATTCAGATTATGGGTTATTGTGTCCGGATATTGGGCCTATATGTATGAATATTGTCAGTATGCCTGGCCAATCTATTAAGAGAGATTTAGAGATTTATGATATTATTTGATCTACATACTCAACCTTACCTATTTGAAAAATGTTTGTTTGGTTGTTTGGTGTTGGGATAGAATGCCAGCTGTTCAATGTTCATTATAGTTTGAAACTTTGAGTGCTACCCCAGTGCGCTCGTTTTAGATATTTTATTTTATTTTATTTTATTTCCATTCATTGGTCATATTACTCTGACCGAGTTTGATTCTGAAGGATTTTTGATGAACTGTCGTATTTATTTTTTCTAACTATTTATGCATAGATTGATCGTGTTTTTAAAAGAATGGAAGGAAATACTAGAGTAGAATGTGAAGTTTTTGAGTGGTTCAAAACTCATGTCCTAGATTCAAAGCTTGAAACTGGCATTGAACATCAGGAGCTTGTGAGTAAGATATGCAAACTAGCCTATACATTGTACTGTCAATTCATCAGCAATCTTCATAATTTGGCAAATATCCGACTTTGGGAGAATGCACATGCACACCATGAAAACCTGACATGTTATCACTATTTATGTTACCGATAAGTGCATACTAATATCAAGATAGATATTTTCCAGTTTACCATGCTAAATTTTTACTTTTACTTTATACCATGAAGCTGGTCAATATACGTGTTAACCTAGAAATGAATATTTACTTAATAAGTTCTTATGATGATGGTTATTCATTTTGATGCAGTGCTCACTCTTGTCACTTGGGGGAAAGGTGAAGGACAATCACATCTCCCTTCTAATTAATGCTGGCGTCCTTGTGAGTGAAATGGATTGTAGCATTGCTCATTTTGGTTGTATTCAAACACTGTTTTAAATTGTGACAACTTTGCTTGGAGATTTTCAATCATACACAAGTTTTTCTCAACTCTGCCTCCTGTGGCTGTAAATGGTTACGAAGACTTCATAATTTTTTTGTCAACTTGGTTAACAATACCAACATCCAAAGCATTCACTTTTATGAAAAGTATGAAACCTTATTTTACCGAAAAAATTCCATATCTTTCATTAGGAAAAAATTCCAAAAAAACTTCTAACATGTCAGTTTCCTGTTTATCTTATCTTTACATTCATGAACATTTTTCTACATGAAATTATTGATTTATTTAGACATCATTAAAATTACGTGAAATACTTTATTTTGTGTTTTCCTTCATTAACATTAATTAGCAGCATTGAGAATCTTGGCGTCTCACTTTATTTTGTTTCAAGCTTTAAACTAGTACTGGTGCAACTTTCTTTCCCTTTGATTAAGCATATTATATTTATCCTGCTGCTTTTGTTGATTATATGCATCTTTACCACAACTGCTAGGAGTCTTTATCAACACAAATTTCCCTATTACTTTAACATAGTTATGTAATTCTTCTGTGGTTTTATTTTGTATTGATTATCTTGATATCTTCTTATGTTTAGTTCATCTGAAATACGTGTGCTGTGTGAATATATGTTCTTTTGGTTGAGTATCCATATATAATAACTCTGGTGTATACTTTTCAGACCAGGCAACTTATTGATCCAAACATGTATTGGATAGCAATTCCAAATATTGGCTCACTTCTTAAGGGTCTTGTTCAGGTATGCATATTTAATATTTACCATGTCTTTATGTCTGGAAGCTTGCTATATAGTTTAATCTATATTTATTAGTGGGCAATGGCCATGTATAACATATACACTCTTTTAAGTGGTCTATTTTCAGACACAAAACAACAGCCATTAGATGTTCAGACTATTAAATTAAACTGTCCATATTAAATTAGGGGTAAAAGGGTAATATAGTGTTGAAGTTACGAGTTTTAGATAAAAGGATGAGAAAAATAGTAAGAACTTGAACATTATTGATAATAATAGCTTGATACAAATGACAAAACTCTAAATCCTATGTAGGATACAAGACTTCTAATCCCAAATAACCAAGATACTCTAAGAAACATATCATAATAATAACTAAGTAATATGGAAACTAATCTTTGGAGATAATATAAAATACTCTTAGAATATCACAAAACCCCACCCATCTCTCCCCTCTCCAGGCTCCCCGTCCCCCCTTAATCACACTCTCAATCATTTCGGTTTCCAGCGAGTGATGTGTATGTTTAGGCATTGGGTATAAGAAGAGCCTTCTCAACCAATCTGATTGTGCTTTCTTGCTATCGTTTTTATTTTTATTTTTTGCTTAATGCACAAGTAGAAAATTCAACTAGATCTCGTTTTCTTTGAGTCTGTTGGAAAACAAGGTAGATTTCAAAACACATTTTGAACCAAGTTCTGTGGCATCTTATATGGACCACTTGTAGGTTGCGCATGGTATAAATAACCCTCCTATTATTGATTCATGTAATATATTTGATTTTAATATATGTACTTCAATTGTTTGTTCAGTATATTTGAGCACATGTTGCTATTTTGAGGTTATCGGCTAATGGAATTTAAGGGCATTGTGTTGGGAGGGAGCAAGGGGTGTGGTAGTTGATCATATACATAGACTGATAGACATATTTGTATTACATCTTAACTTTGTTAACTAAACTCACTCATGTCTGAAAGGTGGGTACATTGATAATTGAATATCCACCTCACTTGTTTGGATCAAATTTAGTTTATGAAAAACAATTATTCCTTTTTGTTAGTTTCTCTTTGCGAGGGATTTTTGAAAACAGAGCAACTATTTTTCCAAAATTAAGCTGAAACAGCATTAGACTCCCTGAATTTCAAGCTCACAAGACAGAAAATACTAGGAGTTATCCACTCAGGGGCGGTGCTACATATGGTTGAGAGGGTGCAGCTGCACCCTTGAGTCTTGAAATTTTGCAGCAATAATATTTTGCACCTCACTTGTCACTTTTTTCTGTGTTGTGTGTTGATAAACCTCTAATAGTATTACTCTTATTTTAGGCCATAAAAAAAAATTATTACTCATTTTCTTTTGTTGTTTTTTGTGCTATCATAATATTTATATTATTATTTATATATTAGTGGTTATACGAGAATTAAAATTTTATATCAGAAGAATCAATCTCATGTCATGAAAGTTGCTTGTTAAAACTAATTATTCTACTAGGGTATCAAATTATTGATTTCAAATGTGGAAAATATATTGCATATATGCATAAGTTTAGACTTTAGTTATAAATTTTATAATTTATATGTTGTGTTTGTTTTAAAATTTAAATAATACTCAATTTTTGCTTTGATTTTATTCAAATTTAGTATGAAACAATTACAAAATTTTAAATGACTATTTTTTTTATTAGTTCAATTTTTTTTCTTTCAAAATGTCGAACTAAACCAATTTGTTACACTCTAACTAAAATCTCTTTCAATTATTCATTTTATATATATGATTATAATTATTAATTAAATTTTAGAAAAAATATTATGTGAATACCCATATGAGTGTATACTGCTTGAGAAAGAAAGAGATAAATGATAGACGTGATAAATTAGTGATGATAGGAAAAGAAGTATAGAGATAAAATAATGTGTTGAATAAATATAGAAAAATAAACGATGTTCAAATATCATAGTTATAAATTTTAAATGTCATTATCAATAGAAAACAAAATTTTAAACGTCTGCACCCGTGAACCAGAGTCCTGGCTCTGCCACTATAAGGATTAGATTACATCATAATTGTAATCTCTGTTATGTTGAACTTGAACTGTATTAATTATAGACTACATCATAATTGTAATCTCTGTTATGTTGAGCTTGAACTGTATTAATTATAGACTACATCATAATTGTAATCTCTGTTATGTTGAGCTTGAACTGGTAAGCACCGGTACGCACAAAAATCCATCTATGAACTATATTGTTGGAGATATTTATTCTATGAAGTGGCTGGTGGATAGTTTGTGCGGATTGAGTTATTTCATTCTAGAATGACGGGTCCTTTTGTTTTTTCCTTGTATATTTTGTAACTTTTGTGTATTGTGATCTTACGGTAATATTTTGATTATAATGAAGTTATTTTTACTCTGTTGTTCAGGGAAGGAAGGAAATTATGTCCCTTCTCAGCCGTCGTCAATATAAGGAGATGATGTTGGCTATTTTGGAAAAGAAGCGTCTTCGAATGTCCCCACTCGATATGAGATTTCATCTTCGTGATTTGATTGGTTCCGGTCATCTCAGAAGTGACCAAACTGCAACTGGAATAATTATTAGAGTCTCAAAAGATTAGAGATCCAGAAAGTCAAAAGATTTACTTGGATCCATGAAATGATTTGTCTGCTGTTTTTGCTGTTAATTTTAAGTAGAGGTTTACTTGCTTATGGTTTGGAATATATAATTGTCATTTATTATTTATAAATGGATATATAATTGGTATATCACTTCAAATGGCTGTCATACATGTGAGAGAACTATATAGGTGAAATATCATAATTTATCCTTTGAATTATTCTGGAAACAAGTTTAACTAAAGACATTTGGAAACCACTTTCATCGGCTGTCAACATGGGCCAATTGAAGCTAATGTGAGTTTTTCCTGTCACAAGGTGTAATCATATTAATTCAGGTTCTGTTTTCGGTTTTTCCTTGAATGTAAGCCTTCATAATTTATACCAAAACTCTTGCATTAATTTATTTTTCAAGTTTTAGCAAAATCCTTCAATTCTTATTGTAAGAACAAAATCACTTTTTATGTTTGTTGAGTAACTAATGTATTTGATCTAAAAAACAAAAGAAGCTTCCAACTTGTGCTTGAACAATCGTCTAAATAGAATTTGTGCTATCAAGTATATTTTTATAAAAGTATCCTTCTTACTTGTATTCGTATTTTCTTTACTTGTGGTTCATAATGTAGTTTTTAAAGAAGTATTTAAAAAACGTGTTTAATGTTTATTAGCCATTAAGTGGCATATTTTTTTTTGAACTATAACCAAATTAGTTTTGTAAAAAACTAATTTTTCATTAAAATGGTTATAGTTTGGTGTGGTGCGGTTTTAAAACCATGCACACCCTTATGCATATCCACACAGAATATGAGAATCTTGTGAAGAGAGAAAAAACTTGTAATGGGTATTTAGGACAAGCTAGACAAAAATGATGTCATAGTTAGAAATAAGACACGCCTAGTGACACAAGGTTATAATCAAGAAGAGGGTATCAATTATGAGGATACTTATGCACTGATTGTCCGCCTTGTAGCTATAAGACTCTTGCTTGCATATGCATGTAAGATAAATTTTAAGCTTTATCAAATGGATGTAAAAAGCGTATTTCTAAACGGATATATTAATGAGGAAGTGTATGTGTCTCAACCTCCGGGTTTGAAAATCATGAGCATCCAAAATTTGTTTATAAACTAAAAAGAGCCTTGTATGACCTCAAACAAGCTCCTAGAGCCTGATATGATCGTCTTAGTAAGTTTTTGATTAAAAATGGATACTCAAGACTCAACAGGAAATTTTGACACTACTCTCTATTAAACGTAAGGAAAAGCACGTTTTATTAGTCTAAATCTATGTTGATGACATTATCTTTGGATCAACTAATCCCGCTCTTGTCAAGAATTTCTCTAGTATGATGCGGGGGAGTTTGAAATGAATATGATGGAAGAATTGACATACTTCTTAAGACTTCAAATATAGCGGCATCATGGAAACCACCGGAAAAGTATTTAGCGGCAGTTCAAACCATCGATATCACGTAATAATAATTGCCGCTTTTTACCGGTTCTCTTGTAGTGAACATCAATATATATGTAGTTGTTTATGCATGGATTAATCAACTATTTTATGAATTATTTTGATAATTCAAAGGTGAATATTATTTCATAATTCTCATTGTTGTAACTTTTGTCGGTGTTATCATATTCTACTCTTTACATTTTTTCTTTTTAAATTTGCATATCGTGTGTTCAGATGAATGATATAAGACACTTGAGTTAATAATGAATTTCATAGCGGATAAAAAAAAAAACAAGAAGCCATTTAATTTTTTTTTGGTCGAGACCAGTGTATTTACCGCCGAATGCAGTGATTGTTCCTCTCGCTAGAATGGAGACACCAAAAAGGGTGGGATATATGACCCATAAATTTAAAGTTGCTCTGTATTTAAGGAGATGATCTAACCATCAACCCTTGGTTAAATGAGGATGAACTCCAACCGCTCAACCTGTAACACCCCAATTTTCATGAACAAAAGTGGGTCTTTTTTTTTTTTTTTTTTTTTTTAACAGAGTGCGCTAAATCATGCCATAAGCCCGACGATTGATATTCATTTTAAAATGTACTCGAAAATATAAAATAAAGTGAGAAGGCATTTTAAACTGAATATAAATATGCATCATAGGTACTCCCAAGGGAGCACAATGTAAGTGCCTGAATATAGTACAATCCAACGGTGAAAGCTAAATACCTAGTTTCTGACGTCTCATATAACGACATCACAAACTTAGGATATAATACAACTGAATATAATAAAACTAGTCTCCTAAATAGTAAGTGTGTCAATATAGTACAGTCATTCAGAATAAAATATAAAATACTAAGCCAGGTCATATCTAGGTCATATGGGAGCACGTCAAAAGGTCAGCAGAGGATATGGTGAGTGAATGAAGTGAAATAAAGTCCTTCTAATAAAGCCATGTAACCAAGTTATGCATCTAGTTACAAAATTAAACTTCATTTAGCATCTAGTTTTTATCAGATAATACCACGTGAGTAACTATTCATATGTCTACTCAAGCATCTTCTACACGTAAACTTGGGTTTCAAGACTTGAAACTTTCCGGCGTGTTTCGCTCGCAGACGAGTCGTAAATCATTCACGGTCATGATTTTTGAATGCAAATTTTTTTATCGTAAACCTTTTATTTAAAACTATTCATGAATTCTTAAATAAATTTTATTCCGACTAAATTTTTGTTTCTTAGCTCAGAAAAATATAATGAGATTAAATTATCATTATAGTTGATATATATAAAGTCTCCGTTTAAATTTTTGTGGAAATCAGAATTTTGTAAAATTTTTAACTAGCTAGTATATCTAGTCTGTTTTCAAAAATTAACCAATGTAGATTTTGGAAATTTTAACTATATTAAAACATTTTAATAGATAAATATAGATTAAAGGACTTGGGTTAAGTCTGGGCTCTCATAGGTTTTTAAGAAATAAGCATGATCTCAATAATTTATTTATAGATGATAAAGACTAGTAACACAAATTGAACTTTCAACTACTACTCCAACACTGGAATATATTTTTGTTACAATTAGAATTATGGGTCTTACATTACTCCCCCCCTAAAAAGAAGTTTCGTCCCCGAAACTTAGACATTGTTGAATAATTCGGGGTGTTGTTCCTTCATCCTGCTTTCCAACTCCCAAGTTGCATCCCCGGTGGCTTCGTTCCATATTACTTTGACTAATGGTATCTCCTTGGTCCTAAGACGCTTCATCTTCCTATCTCCAATCTTTACCGGTGGGACTTCAAAGGATAAGTTCTCCTTCAACTCAATGTCATCTGGTGCAATTACATGTGATGGGTCGGAAACATACTTTCTTAACTGTGACACATGGAACACATCATGGATTTGTGACAGTATTGGTGGTAATGCAATTCGGTAAGCTACCTTGCCTATCCTTTCTGAAATCTGATAAGGTCCTATGAATCTCGGAGTCAATTTCCTTGCTCTTATGGCTCTACCAACCCCAGTGGTTGGAGTAACTCGAAGGAAAACGTGTTCTCCTGCCTCAAACTCCAAGGGTCTTCGACGTTTGTCAGCATAACTCTTTTGACGATCCTGAGCAACCTTCATTCTTGCCCTAATCTGTCTCACTTTATCTGTTGTTTGTTGTACCATTTCGGGTCCTACAATCATGCTCTCTCCATCTTGATACCAACACAAAGGAGTTTGACATTTTCTTCCATAAAGAGCTTCATACGGAGCCATCCCAATGCGTGTATGGTAACTGTTGTTGTAAGTAAATTCTATTAGTGGCAAAACATCGTCCCAACTTCCTCTGTCATCTATAGCACATGCTCTTAATAAATCTTCCAAGGATTGATTTGTTCTTTCTGTTTGACCATCTGTTTGGGGATGATATGCTGAACTAAATCTCAGCTGGGTGCCCAAGGTCGAATGCATTGTTTTCCAGAAATGTGATGTAAACTTTGGGTCTCGATCAGATACGATGCTGGATGGTATTCCATGGAGTTTAACTATTTCAGCGACATAAATCTCTGTTAGTTTCTCTGCAGTATAAGTGAGTTTGACAGGTAAGAAATGAGCAGACTTAGTCAATCTGTCTACTATCACCCAGATAGAGTCATTCTTCCTCCTTGTCCTGGGTAGTCCTGAAATAAAATCCATTGATATACTATTCCATTTCCATTCTGGTATATCTAACGGTTGAAGCAATCCTGCAGGTTTTTGATGCTCTACCTTTGCTTTCTGACATGTCAGACATGATGCCACATACTCCGCTACATGTCTCTTCATACCTGGCCACCAAAAATCTTGCTTCAGGTCTTGATACATTTTAGTAGTTCCCCGAATAATCAGATCCCTCTTCTCCATCAGTAACTCATCATCTTGACAGCTCGCAATCTCTTCTAATAATCGACTGGAAATAGTAATCATTCCTAGTCTCAAGGCTCCTGGTACGAACTCCACCTCCAAATGCAAGTCTCTAAACATTTCCAGTAATTCTTGTTGACTTGCCCTCAATGCTGAACATGTCGTTACGCTCCTTCTGCTTAATGCATCAGCTACAACATTAGCTTTACCGGGATGGTATTGTAATGTGAAATCAAAATCCTTGAGCGTTTCCATCCATCTTCTCTGTCGCATGTTCAACTCCTTCTGATCAAACAAGTATTTTAAACTTTTGTGATCGCTAAACACAGTAAACGTACATCCATACAGGTAGTGCCTCCAGATTTTTAAAGCAAAAACTATTGATGCGAGCTCTAAATCATGGGTGGGATAGTTTCTTTCGCGCGTCTTCAACTGTCGTGATGCATAAGCCACTGCTTTCTTGTGTTGCATTAATACGCACCCCAGTCCTTGATGCGAAGCATCACAATAAACCTCATACGGCTCCTCTGGTTGTGGTAAAACTAGTACTGGAGAGGTCGTCAATCTCTGTTTCAACATCTGGAAACTAGCTTCACACTTCTCAGTCCAGGCAAAAGGTTGATCTTTCCTGGTAAGTTGAGTCATTGGTGCCACAATCTTTGCGAAGCCTTCAATGAATCTTCGGTAATATCCTGCCAATCCGACAAAACTCCGGATATCAGTGACTGTTTTTGGTTGTTCCCAAGCAAGTACAGTCTCAATCTTTGCGGGATCTACAGCTATCCCTTCCTCTGATATGACATGTCCCAGAAAATTCACTTTATCCAACCAGAATTCACACTTCGTTGGGTTACCATATAGTTCCTTCTCACGCAAAACCTGCAACACCAAGCGAAGATGTTCTTCATGTTCTTCCTTATTGGTTGAATATATTAGTATATCATCGATGAATACCACCACAAACTTGTCTAAGAACGTATGGAATATTCTGTTCATGTAATCCATGAAGATTGCTGGTGCATTGGTCACTCCAAATGGCATTACTAGATATTCATAGTGTCCATAACGAGTGCGAAATGCCGTTTTTTGAATTTCTTCTTCTCTCACTCTAATCTGGTGATAGCCTGACTTCAAGTCGATCTTTGAGAATACTGAAGCTCCCCTCAACTGGTCCATTAAATCATCGATTCTTGGTAATGGATATCGGTTCTTAATAGTTGCCTTGTTAAGTTTGCGATAATCCACACATAGGCGCGAACGACCGTCTTCTTCTTTACTAAAAGAACTGGCGCACCCCATGGAGATACGCTTGGCCGAATGAATCCTTTCTCTAGCAGGTCTTCAACCTGACTTTTTAGCTCGTTAGTTCGACAGGTGCCATCCGGTAAGGAGGATCTGATATCGGACTTGTTCCTGGATGTAAATCGATAAAGAATTCCACTTCTCGAACGGGCGGAAGTTTTGGGATTTCTGCTGGGAAAACGTCTAAGAATTGTTGAACCACTTGTACTTCCTCTAGTTTAATATCATGGGTTAGCTTGACATTGGCAAGAGATAGTATTTCTGGTTCTCCATTACACAGAGCTACCCTAAGCTTGTTAGTTGATAGGTACGTTATAACTCCTGGTTCGGTGAAAAAGACCAGCTTACGAGCACAGTCTAATATCACATAATGATATGATAGCCAATCCATTCCGAGAATGATTTCGAGTGACTGAAGGGGTAAGCAGATTAAGTTAACTAGAAAGTCTCTATTCTGAATCACCACCAAACAATGCAAACATGCAGTATTTACCACTAAATCTTTTACAGGGGTAGAAACTCTTAAATCAAAAGGCAGTGGCGATATCTTCATATTTAAACGGTTTGCACAATCTAAAGATATGAAAGAATGAGTTGCCCCAGTATCAATTAAAGCAGTTAAAGTGTTACCTGCTATTTGGCAGTTCTCATGTATGGCATTATTGGCATTTTCACTCACTTCTGTACCCATACAGTATTACTCAGACGACTGGGTCCCCCAGCACTGAAATTTCCTTGACGACTTATTCGTTTGTTCCTCATATCCTCAATCTCTTGACACTTCTCAACCAGCACTTGGAAATGTCGGATTCCTAACGGTACCACTGCGTCTTGCAGTTCGTACCTCAAACCATCTTGAAAACGGCGGCACATATAATTCTCATCTATGCCATCCCTGAAGAAACGGAAGAACCTTGACAGAGATTCAAACTTCTTCGCATAAGCCTCAACATTCATGCCTCCCTGACGCAACTTCAGAAATTCTTCTCCATACCTCTCTCTAGCAGTCTCGGGAAAGTACTTGGCCAAAAATCTTCCCTTAAAAGTTCCCCAGTTCAGTTCTTCATGAGTACTCTCCATCATAAGTCGGGTGTTCCTCCACCAGTACTCGGCATCACCCAGAAATTGATAAGTAGCTAGAGTCACTTTTTCACTTTCAGGGCAGTGAATTGCTCCAAAGATTTTTTCCATTGCCTGTAGCCATAAGTCTGCAGCATCAGGACCTCCATCTCCTTTAAACTTAGGCGGATTTTGATGATTAAAATTTGTGAGAACACGAGATCCAGCAGCAAGGACCTCCCTGTCTCTTTTCTCCATGTCTCTTTGTGCCTTAGCATAGGTTTGGGCAGTCACAGCAGCTGCCATATTGTTCATTGCATTAGCCATCTGATTAACTTGATTGTCATTCGTCCCAGGGACCGCAGGTGCCCGTCTTGGAGGCATATTTTCCTGCAATACCAATCACTTAGATTAATATCCTTTTTCTAAATCCATAGAACGTCCTCAATTGCACCTCTAGTTAATAGATGGTTAATTAGTCGTGAATATAATTTATCTGGTTATAGACTATTGACTTTTTGACACACTTTCCCTTTAAAGATCTAAAGCCGGGCTCTGATACCACAATGTAACACCCCAATTTTCATGAACAAAAGTGGGTCTTTTTTTTTTTTTTTTTTAACAAAAGTGGGTCTTTTTTTTTTTTAACATATCTGGTTTTTTTTGCTCTTTCTGATTTTCGGTGGTTTTTCGTGGTTGCCAGAATTTTGTGTGGTGGTGGCCGGAAATTAAATTCCGCCATGAATAGTGCTTGAATTGAGTTTTTTTATTATGTCATCTTTTGGGAATTTGTGTCCAAATCTGATCTGAATATTTTATTGTTTATATAGTATATGATAAAGTCTAGTGGTGATTTGTAATAATTTGAGAGTTGTGAGGGTAAGAGAGTAAATGGAAAAAAGAAGAGTTTAATATTTTTGTTAAATAAAAAAATGGTTTATGATGTGGATGTGGTGATGGGTCATGATATGATTGACCTATGGAGAAGATGATTTTTGGTGTGATAAAAAATATGTTCTTGAGTGGAAAAAGAATATGTTTTGTGATGAAAATGGAATATTTTTTATTTTTTTCTCTATTTTTTTATGAACTTAAATGCGATGAATAAAAATGAACAAATGAAAATGAAATGAAATGAAATATATTTTTATGAATTTATGCAAAATTAGCGAAGGGCGCAAAAATAATATTTTTGAACTATTTTAACTAGTGAAGGGCGCAAAACGATTATTCTTAAAACTATTTTTGGCATTTCATATAAAATAAGAAACAATTTTAAAAATAAAATATTTATTTAAAAACGTGCAACATTAGGGTATTACACATGTTTTATGCAAATTTCCATAACCTTATATATAAGTTCTTCCCATCCATCATTCCTCATTTCTTGTAATTCTTGTTTGGTAGCATTGACAAATGACAAATCATTCAAAAGATCTTGTAACTCCTCATGCTTCTGTAGTGCTACACTCAAATCATTTGTAAATCCTAAAATCTCAACCAACATATATAACATGAAGATAAAATCAAAGGATTGAGGCACATCTAGCAAAAGCACAGTTTCACCATATTTGTCGAACGACGTATCCTTCGCCACTTCTTCAAGTACCCCAACAATGGCACCATATAAAGTCATCACACGCGTGACAGTCCTAAAGTGGGAACCTGTAACACCCCAATTTTTATGAACAAAAGTGGGTCTTTTTTTTTTTATAAAACAAAGTGCGCTAAATCATGCCATAAGCCCGACGATTGATATTCATTTTAAAATGTACTCGAAAATATAAAATAAAGTTAGAAGGCATTTTAAGCTGAATATAAATATGCATCATAGGTACTCCGAAGGGAGCACAATGTAAGTGCCTGAATATAGTACAATCCAACGGTGAAAGCTAAATACCTAGTTCATGATGTCTCATATAACGACATCACAAACTTAGGATATAATACAACTGAATATAATAAAACTAGTCTCCCAAATAGTAAGTGTGTCAATATAGTACAGTCATCCAGAATAAAATATAAAATACTAAGCCAGGTCATATCTAGGTCATATGGGAGCACGTCAAAAGGTCAGCAGTCACTGGTAAGACATCCTAGTAAAGGCACTGACAAGGAAGTCCACCACAAGTACGACAAGAATCCCCCAAAGGTGCCAGAAGTCTGGATCCCGTCTCTCCCAAGTATGTGCCAGACTCTGCATCAAAAGTAAGGTCTAAGAACTCAATGAATCCCTCCCCTGAGTCATCTGCTACATCAGTCACTCCTCCACCAACTCCATGCGGTGCTCCAGTCGGAGGCATCGGCGGCATCCCCAACAAGTCTGCCCATACCTCAGGACATGGCACGGGATATGGAATCCTATAATAGAATGTGCACTGCGTAACTAGTAACTCCCCACGATAAGTAGATATAACCGTCCTCCCCTCATAATAGGCTGTGCTGAGAGCCGGGTCATAACTCCAAGCATCCGCCCTACCACGATCAACAAAGTCCCAAATCATCTGCGTCGGCAGACAGTATGGCGGTATCATGTGGTCTCCCATCCTCTGAGGGTGGGCGTTAGCCCTGACATATAAGTGATAGGAGGGTCACAATCTAAATATAAAATATAAACCAAAAATGCCACAAATACATATTGATTTTAGTTGCTCTTTTTATTTTTTTACATGTCAGTTCCATGTTAACATACATATAAAATAAATTGCACAAATATCCTAATGCAGACTCTATATGAAATGTGACGCCAATCCCTGGATCGTCAATGCATGAATTCCGGAATTTAACCTCTCCTCGGACGCCACTCATTGGTCATCGCACACCTACTAAACCCCATAGGGCAGGTGGAGTCACTCAGACAAGCACTGACTCAATAAAAATCCCGTAGGATTAGGTGAAGCCACTCAGTCTTAACACCCGGTGTATAGTCCTCTTGACTTACACGCAACTATGAAAATGCATGAGCATACGATTTCTCTACATATACTGATGCATCAATTATCATAATAACTCCATATAACATGTACATAAAATATAGCGTGTCTTCAACAAAAGTCATATTTCAAGAATACATGTCATCACAAGCATATATATCAAACATATCAAATTATTGCACAATAAAACACTTATGCATATATGGAAAACAAAGCATTCTTTTTAATATTATATTTAATAGTTAGAGAGTGCCCTTACCTCGGTTAGCTACACTGGTACAGCTACGAGCTTAAGTAATTCCTTACCTTTAATTCATAAGCGATTTTATTAGAATTAAATATCATTTTTATTCTAATTTATTTAATGATCCTCTAATCTATTCATACTGTACCTTATTAACGTGAACCTTAATTAAATTGTTTCAAAAAAATTCAATATCTTAATACCTTCTAAGCTGCACATATATAAAACATGATAATTTCTTGTTCTACCTAAAATGAATATTTTTAAGGTATGGTACAAATTTAAATTTCGACAATAATCCAACGAAACATATTAGTATATATCACTATCTCTGTTAAAAATATAATTCTATACTGTGTATATAAAAAACAAATCATACAAGCACTTCACAAGGAGACTTGCATACTGAATCTACATTTCTTTACGGTGATTTTTAACAACTCATACATGAACTATTTTGACCATACCTTAAATAATAACTAATTTATCATGTTTTTAAAACCACCATTCTATAATCTAAGATTTCAAATATGATCTATGATCTACTAATATAACACGTCATGAGACCCACTATTTTGTCTATGATCCACTAATTTATCAAGTTTCTAGTAACATATACTCATGTACCCATAACCAAGAACTACTTTATACAACCTCTGATACTTTAATTTCCAGAAAAGATAACATGATCTCAGAGTTAGTTTCATCAATAGCTTATTTATTATCATTAAAAATTCCATCCAATAAAACTAAACCTATACTATTTTATCTATAATTTTTCTTTAATCTGAATTTGAAATTACCATCCCTAAATCTCTATGAGATGTGCTATATACAGTGAATAGCAATATATGAAAAGAATTTTACTTCTATTAGAAAATTTTAACAGCACATAACCATAAGTTTTTATTTTTTTATTTTTAAAAGAGATAAAATTTTTAATGGCAATCTTTATAGGATTTTCTCATGGTAAAACCAATTGGTATAAAATAGAACAGAGAAAAAAAAATAACAAGGGTCCAAGGAATTACCTTAGAGATACTAGATCTATAGTTTTGAATGACCAATCTTTGATCCTGATTCTTTTCACCTTGCTTCTTTCTTAGTATCCGTAATAATTTTTTTTTCTTTCTTACTAATGTTTTTGTTCTATGAAATGAATGGGTGTGGTGACTTTATATAGATTAATAGGACACTTTAAGTAATTTGAGAAGTGACTAGAGTGCCATGTAACTAAAACATGTCACCAAGTTATATGAAACTAGTTACATTAAGTATCATTTAGCATAGCATAATAATTACCATGTACTTAATAGTAGAAATGTATGTCTACTCAACCAGTAACAAGTACTACACGTTAACTTGGGCACCAAGAGTCAATTTTTATTAGGCATGTTTTGTTCTTAGACGAGTCGTAAATCACTCACGGTCATGATTTTTGAATCCGAAATTTTTTACCGTAAACCTTTTATTTAAAACTATTCATGAATTTTTGAATAAATTTTATTCCGACTAAATTTTTGTTTCTTAGCTCGGAAAAATATAACGAGATTAAATTCTCATTATAGTCGATATATAAAGTCTCCGTTTAAATTTTTATGGTAATCAGAAATTTGTAAATTTTTTAACTAGCTAGTATATCTAGTCCGTTTTTAAAAAATTAACCAATGTAGATTTTGGAATTTTAACTATATTAAAACATTTTAATAGATAAAAATAGATTAAAGGACTTGGGTTAAGTCTGGGCTAGCATGATCTCAATAATTTATTTATAGATGATAAAGACTAGTAACACAAATTGAACTTTCAACTACTACTCCAACACTAGAATTTATTTTTGTTACAATTAGAATTATGGGTCTTACAGAACCCCAGAGTGTCATCCACTACCAGTCTCTGTCTCGCCCTCTTTAATTAATTTAGCAAATTGGGATACTTGTGCGTCCCGAAGCAATGCTTGTGTCTTGTTAGATGATCGTATGAAATTAACAAGCAAACTTGTGCGTCCCATTAGGGTTGCATATTACTACATTAGATACGGTAGAGCAGCATTTTATCAACTTTAGAACTGGTTTAAAGGTACTTGGAAATATTAATAAGAGGCATATTCACATTATATGGTTGGCAACGATGTGGTGTATATGGCGTTGGCATAATAATATTTTATGGCAAGAAGAACGGGTTAATAATTCTTCTATTGTAGAGCAAACTATATGTATATCGTGGTTTTTGTGTGTTGGTCGTTCGAGGAGCAATACCATTGTAACCTTTGATAGTTGGTGTTTCTAATCTTCTAGTTTGTTTACAAAGTTTTTAGAGGTTATTGTTGTTCAGAATTGTAAGTGTTGAATACTCCTTATAATTCAATTTTTGAATATAAAAAAAAAAATTAGACTTTTGGAGACAACTCTATATCATCTATCAATAATTATATTTCCTTTCTTGCTTCTTTGCATTTCTTATGCTTGGGAGAGAGTTATATTATTATACTTTGTTGTTTTAAAAAAGACAAAAAGGTAATTATATAACTTTACATTTCAATCTATTGATTTGAAAATTAAAAAACAGAGATTATGTTTGTTTTTAAATTGGATATGTTTTGAAAATAAAGCATGATTTGTTCATATTTTTAAGTTATATATTTTTAAGAAAATAAAGCATGTTTTCAACCTAGATATATTTCAAACAATATGAGATTATGTTTTATTTTAAGAATAGATTTGTTCATATTTTTAAGTTATATATTTTTATATAAATAGAGGTTGTTCTATGCATAGAAAAGAATGAGAGGGAGCCATGTGCTCTAAGGTAAACAATTGTGAACAAAGATTTTCCATCACCGCAAAAGGCTAGGATTTTAGAGGATAATAAAGGGGTTGCTCTTGGTATAATTCTAGGGTGTGCAAAAGGTTGTTGGGGTGTCACCTTGGGTAGACTATGGTAAATTGAGTCTCTTGGCCACGAGAAGAGATTCAGAAATTGGGTAGAGTTAGGTTTGAAGATTATCTCTTGTAACCCTTGTAAAAGGAATTTTTTGTAAAGTGACTTATTGATTCTAGTGAAACAGAGGGGCTGCTCTCTCATCCAGAGTAGGTTGTTTTGACCTAATTAGGTAAACAAAAGATTGTGTTCTTCTCTTTTGCTTGTTTACTATAATTTTTGGATTAATTATTTATCATCGTCTCTATCACTTCATATTTGGTTGCCTGATTAATTTGTTCCACACATCAAATTTTCTTATTTGTGTGATTTTTATCAACGAATTCTCAACAGTGATGAAATTAAAACATTGTGGATGGTCTAATTATGTAATAAATATGCAATGAAAAATAAATAGAAAAGAAGAACAATAATATATGTATTGAAAGAGATAAGAAGAAATGGAAGTCTTTGGTAGGGGAACAAAATAAGTTGCATTACTAATATATGTCTGTACGGATTTTCATGCGGGGTAGGGTTTTGGAGTACATGATTTTTTAAGAAAAGGGTTTTGGAGTACATGTTACAACCTTTAAACCATGCTTATGTATAATATAAATAATACCGATTGAGGAATGAATTATGTCAAATGTAATTTATATTTAGGAGAATAAAGTGTGAATTTTTGACATTTTTTTTAGCCTTCTGGTTCCTATAGAAAAGAAAAGGGGTCATATAATAGTTTAGAGTTGAAAACAAGTTTTGATATCAAATGATTTCAATCCCCTCTCAAACGCAGTTGCGGAGGATTGAACCGCGGTCATTCATATCATGTCCAGTTTTCGGGGGGTTATTCAATTAGGATATTGAGGGATTTTAATGAATTTTGAGGGATTTTAATGGATTTTGAGGGATTTTAATGGATTTTAAAAGTCTTGTGTTATTCAATCAAGACTTTTTTTTGTTTTTTTTCAATCCCACAAAATCCGTTGTTATTCAATGAAGATTTTTAATCAAGACTTTTTTTTTTCAATGCCACAAAATCTGTTGTTATTCAATTAAGATTTTTAATCAAAACTTCTTTTATTTTTTTTAATGCCACAAAATATGTTGTTATCCAATCAAGATTTTTAATCAAAACTTTTTTATTTTCCACGCCACAAAATTTGTTGGTATTCAAAAGTATAAATAGGTTACATATCCAAATAATCTCATAAACTTCCAAGAACCTTTTGTGGTGGCTAGAAAAATAAAAGGTTTGTTTTTTCTTTGTTACGTAAGAATTTTGATTGTTTTTGTCAAAAAAAAAATAATCTTGATGGTAAAATATCTTTTAAAAAAAGTCTCTCAAAATCTCACAAAATCAATATAATTCCACGAAGTCTTTTAAAATCTTCAAGACTTTTTTGTCAAAATAATCCCTCGAAATCTCAATCCAATAACCCCCCCTCCCCCCCCCCCCCCCTAATCACCACTGAACCAACTACCTTTAAATGAATTTTTGTCATTTAAATTCATTACATTTAGATGAATAATGTGCGAATTTTTATCATTTAAATTTATCATATAATTCTCTTTTATTAGTGAGATAACACAATTTATTCTTTCAATCTTTCAAGTAAAAATTACATTTAAGAAACTCTATTTCCATGATTGAGATCACATTCACATTAGAAAAGTAGGGTCATTACAATAAGGCATATTAATTTAACCTTTACTAGTATTAGTATGTTAACCCGAGCGTTGCACGGGATTATTTTCTTTTTTAATATTATTTTTTAATTTATTCTAAATTATTATTTGATTATTTCATTTTATTATTCAATAATAATTTGAGATATTATATCTTATGAGTTGTTTAAATATAAATTGTTGGAGTAAATAAATTTTCTGACAGATATTTTTTTAAATCACAAAACGCTCACATTTTTTCGCCAAAAAAAACGTTTATTATAGGTTTATTCAACTTAATTTCATCAAACTAATTTTTTTTAAATACAATGTAAAATAAAATATATATTTTCATCATCTTTTCACCTTGTTTCGTAGTAATCCATATATAAATTTAAACAAATACATAGAAATAGACAACCTTGCATATCACGAAACACCCACATTTTTTCGTCAATTGAATCTCTTCAAACTACATGTTTTTATAAATACAGTGTAAATTAAGATATATTTTCCCATCATTCTCTCACTTTGTTTCAACTTGGTTAGTATTAATCTAGATGTAAATTTTTAGAACAAAAAAAATTCAAATAAATAGACAACCTTGCATATCACAAAATTTTTAGTCCTCATTGAAATTACAAAAAAGATAGGGTCGTGTATTAATATATGGGTATAAATATTGATCATCATGTAAATTAAGTCATATTATAAAAAAATAGGTTTTTCGTATTAATATGTGTATAAATATCTAACTTCTGATTCCGTAAAAACTACAAAAAAAACTCGTACATAAGTATAAATATAACTCCTGTAGAAATTACAAAAAAAAAAAATAGTCCTCTTATTAATATATGGGTAGAAAAATAAATCCTCATAGAAATATATGTTCTCGTAAAATTACAAACAAAAAATTCTAGAGAGTGATCTCCCACGTTCTCGTATTAATATATGGTTTTTATTTTTAAATTACATAGACGTTCATTTTATATTGATTTTATTTAAATATGAAAAATAATACTCTAGAGAGTGATCTCTGACTTTACGTTCTCAACAATATGATATTTGTAGAAATTATTAAAAGAAATATAAACCTTGTATGATATATGAATATAAATATAAGTCACGTGTAAATTAAAAAAAAAAAAATAGACACTTGTATTATTATATTAGTATAAATATTTATCCCGTGTAAATTACATAAAAAAAGTTATATTAATATAAGTGTAAATATTTTTCATAAGCAATAAAATAAAATATCATAAAATTGCTTCAAAAAAAATCATAAAAATATAGCTTTAGTTGTTGGTGGAATCGAACTGTGTATCTCATACTAAATTTTGTTCGTGAGAGAGACATAGATGACACACATAAACTTTGATTCATTAGAGTTTGTTTCGTGAAATTTTGTTCATGAGAGAGACCTCTGTAAATATAAATCATAGATGACACCCAACATTCTTTCATCTTGTTTCAACATATTTCGCAGAAATTCACGTGTAAATTTGAAGAACAACAAAAAAATACAAAGAAATAGAAATTCATGCATATTACAAAACTTCCACATTTTATTGTAAAAAAAAAACTCTCACATTCAATCATCTTCCTTCATTTATGGTAGATTTATTCAACTAAATCTCATCAAACTACATTTTTTAAAAAAAATATAGTGTAAATTAAGATATATTCTCACACTGTTCTTCCATCTTGTTTCATAGTAATTATCATGTAAATTTCAAAAAAAAATACAAATAAACAGAAAACCTTGCATATCACAAAATTCTCACATTTTTTTATTCGAAAAATAACTCTTTCACATTCAATGATTTTCCTACGTTTATTTTAGATTAATTCAAGTTAATCCAATCAAACTATATTTTTTAAATAAAATATAAATTAAGATATTTTTTTGATCGTTATCTCACCTTCTTTTTTCAACTTGTTTCGTAATAATCTACAAATAAATTTCAAAAAAAAAATACAAATAAATAGACAACTTTGTATATCACAAAACTCCCACATTTTTTTGTCAAAAAAAAATTCACATTTAGTTATATTCCTACATTTACTATAGATTTATTCATCTGAATATGATCACACTACTTTTTTTTTGTTAAATTTAAGATATCTCTTTTTCCATCATTCTCTCATCTTGTTTCAACTTGTTTCATAGTAATCCACATATACTCCCTCCGTCCCATTATATAAGCACTTTTACTACAAAAGTCTAGTGCCAAAATATAAGCCCCTTTAATAATGTAATAATGTATCAAAAAACATATATCACATAATTATTCTCACAATTTATCTTTTTAGGGTTAAATATGTTTTTGATCCCTATAAATATTCCAAATTTTGGTTTTAGTCCCTCTAAAAATTTTCTTCGACTTTTTGTCCTTATAAAATTTTTCATCTTCACTTTTGGTCCCTCATTTTAAATAAATGATCGACGATTTGTGTATCAATAAATATTTATAACTGCAAGTGCACAGTTTCGTCGTTGAGTTTTAAAAGATATCGAACCACAGAGACCAATAGTCGAACTACCGTATTTCTGTCGTTACTTTGTAAATCTAAGGCTATGAATATTTTGGAGTTGTTTGGAATGTTTAGAAATTAAAGAAGATTTAAATTAAAGAATTAATTAAAACGGGATATCGGTATGTAACTTAATCAACCTTCGGGAATTTAATAAATTAATAGTGCGCAGGAGAAGGGTTTCTTTTTCAGAAGAACTTCCTCAATTTAAAGGTTTAAACCTCACACTCTCGTTTTGTTGATAAAAACCATACTTTCTAAGCTAGGAGTTTTACTGTCACTTTTCTACCACCTTAGCTTCGAAAGTATATTTTGAAAATTAATTAGTTCTAATTAATCCTAACGTGGCTCTCGCTCGTTCAAAGATTAATATCAAATCCCTACTATCTAGTTAAAACCTCAAACTCTCGCTCTATTGATTTTAACCTTAGTTGCTTTCTTTTACTCTCGTTCAAAAGCTTTAAATTAAATTAGGAATTTGAATCAGAAAAATAGTTTAATAAGTGCGCGCTAAATCATTATTAAATTCCCTTCGGAGAATTAATTTACATACCGATATCTAGGAATTTAGCTAGACATGACAAAGGAAATAATTAAATAAAAACAGAAAATTAAGTAAGGCATAAATAAATAATTAAATAAAGACATTAAAAAGAACCTGAAATAAAATTCTGAATAAACTTGAATTAAACTTGACGGAAATAACCGGTACAGAATTCTTGACAGGAAAGTGAAAACAGAACTGAAAACGGATCCCCGGTGTGGAAATACCGTTACAGTTACTGTAACAAGAAAATAAAACAGTACTGAAAATAAAGAAAATAATGCGTGTTCGGTTCTGAGATTTGAGCTTCTATTTATAGGGGATTTTTGCTGGTTACGATCCTCAAAAATAGGAGATGATAAGCTCCCTTTTGATTTTATCCAATATCCGTCCAATTAGGAACAGAAAACGGATCAGACGAATGCCTCTTCCCCACGTCACGTGAAATTCAGTTTCACTGGGCTTCTCATTTGGTGGCGCTCGCCACCCATTCTGTGGCGCTCGCCACTGTGGGCTTGTGCTGGGTGGCGCTCGCCACTTTGTGTTTTTGGGCATGTGCTCATTTTTGCTGTGCTCCTTTGTGGGCTGCGCGAATTTGGGCTTTTGCACCCCCTTTTTGCTCCGTTTTTGACACATTTTGCTCAATTCTCTTCTCCGACCTATTTTATTCGACAAAAGTAAAAACATATCAAATACTAGCATAAAAAGACATAAATGAAATAAATACATATGCAAATGCAACTAAAATTCACCTAAACTAAGCTAAAAATACGATACGATTTCGTGTCATCAAATTCCCCCACACTTGAACCATGCTTGTCCTCAAGCATAAAAGAATAGTGAATCACAAAGCATAAGTAAAAACACATGACACGATCATCTTACTCGTACGTGGTTGCTGGCTAAACTATGAAAATCAAATAACAGTGCAAATAACAAAAACACCGTAATGACACAAGAGACTCCCGGTTATGTGAAAACAGACCTGAAGCATTTCCTCTTGATTCTACCTCTCACCTAAGTTAAGGAAAATAGTAACGGTAAAGCAGCGGAATTTCAAAATTTTTTCTTTTGTTTGATCCTTACGAATGAGCATGTTATGTGTTTAGGGTTTGTTACCTCTAGTAAAGTAGAACCCTTGAATCCACGAACAAGATTCGATCACGAGCGTTGATGACGAAGAACAACGCCTCTACTCAGTCCACACGAACGGTCACCTTCAAAAGAGTGCTAGCCCTTATTTATGAAGGCTTTCAAGAATATTGAGAGAGGAATTATTTTAGGGTTTCCAACTCTAAAATATTTCTTAATGCTTTTTGGTGTGTTGAGCTTATGCCAAGAGTTCTCTATTTATAGATGTTTCTCATGAAACAAAATAAATCTTTTATCTTGGACAAAAAGCAAACAAACAAATAAAATAAAACAATATCTTCTAAAAGATATCTTTGGGCGCGCGCGCCCCACATGAGTGTGCATGCTCATGTGCGCGCGCTCCCACCGTACACTACGGTGTATCTTATTTGTTTAATTACCGTGATACCCTTATCACTTTGCATACTCACCGTACTTTACGGTGTTCCTTAATTCTCTCAATATTTAGACTGTCCTTATGTGTGTGACCCTGTAGGTTTCCATGACGTTGGCAATTATATTAAATTTCCATTTAATATAATAAACAATGAGAGGTATCTAGCAAGACATCATTGCTACCCAAGTCATGAGAAATTACATGTGATCTAAACATAACCTTTACTATGATACGTGCGTGTATAATTGCCCCTTTGCCCCTTATGTCTATATTGAACACAAAGCATACTTGGTGTCATCTTTGTCCAGTTCAATATTGGGCCCATGACATTTATCCTGTTATGCAGGATTGGCAAATTCCATCTAGGACACCGCTGCCCCACAGCATGCTTTGCGGAGTACCCATTAACTGCCTTTATGGTTATCCTGTTACAGACAACGTTAGAACAGTAACAAAGCACTTAACTCCACATCTTGGGTACAAGGGTGGTTTCAGGTCTAAGGGCGGTTTTACACCATTATCAATAAGAGTAGCTTATGACACTTTGCATAACTTGGCATGTAGTACTCTTATGGCGGGTCAATCCAGTATAAATGTTACTCCTAATATTTTATACTTATGTCAAGACTTGATAACTCCTTATCCTATGATCCATGAGATGCGATCATCAGTCTATCTTCATAATAGTCTTTATGCTTTAAGGTTATCCCGAATTTCACCTTAAAGCTCGACTACGGATACTTTAAGAATAGCGTCCTTATGTTTAATTTAGTCTCATGATTAAGTCATACTTAATATTAAACGGACTGTCTATTCTAGGGATTTCATTACTTTGAACTCTTACAAACACAATGAAAGAAATGCCTTATATTATTAATAAATAAAACTTTATATCATTAATAATTAATTCAATACAAATACTAAAATCGTTGGCCTCTAGGGCTTACACCAACAATCTCCCACTAGCACTAGAGCCAATCAGGCATTCTTCTAATGCCCATAGATCTAGTATGCCCATCATGCTTCAACTGCGCAAGAGGCTTTGTTAGTGGATCAGCTATGTTGTCAAGTGTAGATACTTTGCATATTTTCACGTCCCCTCTATTTATAATATCTCGAATGAGATGAAAACGCCTGAGTATGTGTTTGGACCGTTGGTGAGATCTAGGCTCCTTAGCTTGTGCGATCGCTCCATTGTTATCACAGTATAGTTCAATGGGATCCACAATGCTAGGGATTATGCCAAGTTCAGTTACGAACTTTTTGATCCAAACCGCTTCCTTTGCCGCATCTGATGCAGCAAGATACTCAGCCTCTGTTGTAGAATCAGCTACCGTTTCTTGCTTTGAACTTTTCAAGCTAACAGCACCGCCATTTAGGCAAAATACATAACCAGATTGCGATTTAAAATCATCTTTATCGGTTTGGAAGCTAGCGTCGGTGTAACCTATTACCGTAAGCTCTTCCAATCCGCCATATATCAAGAATGAGTCCTTAGTCCTTCTCAAGTACTTAAGGATATCTTTGACAGCTTTCCAATGAGCTTCACCGGGATCAGATTGGTATCTGCTCGTTGTGCTTAAAGCATACGAGACATCCGGTCGAGTACATAACATGGCATACATGATAGATCCAATGGCTGATGCATATGGAACCTCATTCATGCGTTCCCTTTCTTCTTTAGAAGAAGGGCATTGTGTCTTCGAAAGACTTAAGCCATGATTCATAGGTATGAATCCTTTCTTGGAATTATGCATACTAAAGCGTCTTAACACTTTATCTATGTATGTACTTTGACTTAGGCCAAGCAGTTTCTGTGGTCTATCTCTATAGATCCTTATTCCTAATATATAGGCTGCTTCACCAAGATCTTTCATAGAAAAGCACTTTCCTAACCAAGTCTTTACTTGTTGTAAGGTAGGCACATCGTTTCCAATTAGTAATATGTCATCTACATATAATACTAAGAAAACGATCATGCTCCCACTAACCTTCTTGTAGACACAAGGTTCATCTTCATTTTTAATGAATCCATAACTTGTTACAGTTTCATCAAAGCGAAGATTCCAGCTTCTGGAAGCTTGCTTCAATCCATAGATTGATCGTTGTAATTTGCATATTTTATGAGATTCATTTGGTATGCCAAAACCTTCAGGTTGTGTCATGTACACATCCTCAAGGAGGTTTCCATTTAGGAAAGCTGTTTTGACATCCATTTGCCATATTTCATAATCATAATATGCAGCGATAGCAAGTAAAATCCGAACAGATTTAAGCATTGCAACTGGTGAAAAGGTTTCATCATAGTCAATACCATGAACTTGTTTATATCCTTTAGCAACCAGTCTTGCTTTATAGGTACTTACTTTACCATCCATGTCGGTCTTCTTTTTGAAGACCCACTTGCACCCTATAGGACAAACTCCCACAGGAGGCTCCACCAAGTTCCAAACTTGATTTGTGTACATGGAATCCATTTCAGATTTCATGGCTTCTAGCCACTTCTCAGATTCAGGACCAGTTATGGCCTCTTGGTAGGTTACAGGCTCATCTTGATCCATGAGTAATATGTCACCTTGATCGATTATGAGATACCCATATCTCTCTGGTTCGTGACGTATCCTGTTTGACCTACGCTGGACTTGTTCTACTTGAGCAGGTTGTTCTTCCACAACTTCTTGTGGTTGCTGCTCAAATTCCTCCATATAATGCTCAATATTTTGTGGTTCTTGAATTTTTTCTTGAATTTCTTCAAGTTCTACATTCCTCCCACTGGTTCCTTTGGAGATGAAATCTTTCTCCAAGAAGAATCCAGTTCGAGCGACAAACACTTTGCCCTCAGAAGGATTATAGAAATAATATCCTCTTGTTTCCTTAGGATATCCCACAAATAGGCATTTGTCAGATTTAGGTTCGAGTTTAGTTGAAATTTGTCTTTTAACATAAACCTCACTACCCCAAATCCTCATGTAAGACATATGTGGTTTCTTGCCACTCCATATCTCATATGGTGTCTTATCGACCTTTTTGGATGGAACGCGGTTTAGTGTATAAGCTGCTGTTAATAGGGCATGTCCCCAAAAGGAGTTTGGAAGATCCGCATGACTCATCATTGATCGCACCATGTCTAACAAGGTTCGATTTCTTCTCTCAGATACACCATTCCATTGTGGTGTTCCGGGAGGAGTTAGTTGTGATACGATACCACATTCTTTTAGATGGTCATTGAATTCTTGGCTTAAATATTCACCACCTCGATCTGATCGAAGTGTTTTAATATTCTTGCCTAGTTGGTTTTGTACTTCATTCTTGAATTCTTTGAACTTTTCAAATGATTCGGATTTATGTTTCATTAGATACACATATCCATATCTACTAAAATCATCAGTAAATGTTATGAAGTATGTAAAACCACCTCTAGCGGGTATGTTTAATGGTCCACACACATCGGTATGTATGAGTACCAAAAGATCATTAGCCCTTTCACCTTTTCTTGTGAATGGGGTCTTTGTCATCTTTCCAATTAAACAAGATCTACATGTATCATATGATTCAAAATCAAAGGAGTCCAAAAGTCCATCTTTATGGAGTTTGGAGATGCGTGTCTCATTTATATGGCCTAAACGACAATGCCAAAGGTAACTTGGATTCAACTCATTAGGTTTCATCCTTTTGGTATTAATGTTATAGATTCGCGTTTCAAGATCAAGGACATATAGTCCATTATACATTTGAGCGCTAGCATAGAATATATCATTTAAATAGATAGAGCAACAATTGTTCTTTATTATAAATGAAAAACCAAACTTGTCCAAACAAGAAACGGAAATAATATTCCTGCTAATGGCAGGTACATAATAGCAATTCTCTAATTGAATTATTAAACCACTAGGTAAAGCTAAACTATAAGTTCCTACAGCTAAAGCAGCAACTTTTGCTCCATTGCCAACTCGTAGGTCAACTTCACCCTTTGCCAATTTTCTACTCTCCTTGAGTTCCTGCACATTAGTACAAATGTGAGAACCACATCCAGTATCTAATACCCATGATGTAGAAGTAGATAAATTAATTTCTATAACAAAAATACCTGAAGTAGTAGGAGCTACTCCTTTCTTTTTATCTTCCAGGTACTTTGGGCAATTTCTCTTCCAATGTCCGGTCTTACCGCAATGGAAGCAATTGCCTTCCTTTGATATGCCTCCTTGAGGTTTCAAAGCAGGAGCAGTTGGTTTTGGATTGGCAACTCCTTTGCCTTTCCACTTGCCCCCTTTCTTTGCAGGCTTCTTGTGATGCTTTTTCTCATTACTGACCATCAGTATTGATTTCCCTTTACCCTTCATGTTTTGCTCGGCAGTTCTCAACATGCTTAGCAATTCAGGAAGAGTTTTATCCATATTATTCATATTGAAATTTAGGATAAACTGACTGAAGCTATCCGGCAACGATTGCAAGATAACATCAGTTACAAGTTCCTTATCAAGTGGGAATCCCAATTTCTCTAGGTTTCCCGCATACCCAATCATTTTGAGTACATGAGGACCTACCGGGGATCCCTCGGATAACTTGCATTGAAAAAGGGATTTAGACACTTCAAACCTTTCATGGCGGGCTTGCTCCGCATAAAGAGTTTTCAAGTGTGTGATCATTTCAACGGCACTCATGTTTTCATGTTGTTTTTGCAACTCCGAATTCATGGTTGCCAACATGAGGCAAGCAGCCTCATTAGCATCATCAACACGCTTCTTATAAGCATCTCTTTCAGCCCTAGGAGCATTATGAGCAGGCTCCTCTTCAGGAACAGCTTCCTCTATGGCATACAGCTTATTATCATGCTTGAGGACAATCCTCAGATTACGGTGTCAATCAAGAAAATTTGAACCATTCAATTTCTCTTTGTCAAGGATTGATCGCAAAATGTTGTTTGATGTATTTGATGACATGGTTATCTACATAAAGAAGTGAAAATATAAGTATTGTATTATCATATTTAATTAGGTCTTTAACTAAATATGCTCCCACTATTTTATTCAAAACAAATGACCCTCATCATTTGATTCAGAAAATCCCGTTGAAGATTTTCTAGTGGGTCGAGATCCATATTTCACTTTGCCTTAAGTCCGCGTGGGCGGATAACATAAGACTTAGCTATTTAGGTAGGAACTCCTTCCAATTTCATCTCATGCAATTCTCGAATGTCTCCATTGGGTGAACAACTCTTTATTCTGATTCATCATATGAATTATACCCAACGCTTGCTTCTAAACTTTGTATAATCTTATCATAACTTGTTTAGTTAAGTTTGACCCATGTTATAGAAGTTGGATATTACATTTATCCCATCGCACCTTACTAATGCAAACAACGCACCATCGCGTGGGCGAAAACCACATTGTTTGATACTAGTCTTGATGAGTTCTATAACTTGGAAAGCATTAACTTAATATTCACATATTTTACTCAATAAAGAAAACGTACTTCGCGTGGGCGAAACTTACATCTTCTTCATTAGTTTCTTATGTGTCTCTTGAGGGGTATTTATTTAGTTTCAATCTCACCGCCTTGTTAAACATATAAGACGCTCTTATATGCAACAATAATATACAAGATTGTTAGTTATGGCATTAGTTCTCTCAAGCCAATGAGAGAGTTTATCTTAAAAGGTTTTAGTTCAAAAGAAGCCACAACTAATCATCTTCAACAAACATACTTTATCATTAGTTAAAGTTGTGTTACTTAAAATCAAATTTTAGATCTTGATCATGCCGTTCATAACGGACACAGTCGTATCACAATTTCATAAATCGTGATTTATTTTTGGTTGCACAGCTCGCCAGGGCTCGCCGGAGCTCGCCAGCCGGCAAGCAGCTACTGTTTTGGTCGCCAGGGCTCGCCAGAGCTCGCCAGCTGGCGAGCTGCTACTGTTTTGCTCGCCAACCGTCGCCAGTTGGCTCGCTGGGCGACCGTGTCAGGGCTTCGCGCACATTGTGGCGCGATTTCGTAAATCATGCCACGATTTCGGCGAATTCTGAAAACGTTTTTCAGTATAACACAACCCTTGTGTTGTCATGAACCCTAGTACATCAAATATACCTTTTATCATGAACCCTAGTATATCAAATATACTTTTATTTGCAACACTCTTAATTTGTATCATATACAAATTCTCTTGATCAATTAGAATCTAATTCTTCATTCTCATCTTGTTAGGTATTTTAATCAAATTAAATTATTTATAACAAGATATAACAAACATCATAAACATGGTTTCGTAAGTGGCTCTGATACCACTTAAGGAAAATAGTAACGTAAAGCAGCGGAATTTCAAAATTTTTCCTTTGTTTGATCCTTACGAATGAGCATGTTATGTGTTTAGGGTTTGTTACCTCTAGTAAAGTAGAACCCTTGAATCCACGAACAAGATTCGATCACGAGCGTTGATGACGAAGAACAACGCCTCTACTCAGTCCACACGAACGGTCACCTTCAAAAGAGTGCTAGCCCTTATTTATGAAGGCTTTCAAGAATATTGAGAGAGGAATTATTTTAAAGTATGCTTTGTGTTCAATATAGACATAAGGGGCAAAGGGGCAATTATACACGCACGTATCATAGTAAAGGTTATGTTTAGATCACATGTAATTTCTCATGACTTGGGTAGCAATGATGTCTTGCTAGATACCTCTCATTGTTTATTATATTAAATGGAAATTTAATATAATTGCCAACGTCATGGAAACCTACAGGGTCACACACATAAGGACAGTCTAAATATTGAGAGAATTAAGGAACACCGTAAAGTACGGTGAGTATGCAAAGTGATAAGGGTATCACGGTAATTAAACAAATAAGATACACCGTAGTGTACGGTGGGAGCGCGCGCACATGAGCATGCACACTCATGTGGGGCGCGCGCGCCCAAAGATATCTTTTAGAAGATATTGTTTTATTTTATTTGTTTGTTTGCTTTTTGTCCAAGATAAAAGATTTATTTTGTTTCATGAGAAACATCTATAAATAGAGAACTCTCGGCATAAGCTCAACACACCAAAAAGCATTAAGAAATATTTTAAAGTTGGAAACCCTTGGTGTCATCTTTGTCCAGTTCAATATTGGGCCCATGACATTTATCCTGTTATGCAGGATTGGCAAATTCCATCTAGGACACCGCTGCCCCACAGCATGCTTTGCGGAGTACCCATTAACTGCCTTTATGGTTATCCTGTTACAGACAACGTTAGAACAGTAACAAAGCACTTAACTCCACATCTTGGGTACAAGGGTGGTTTCAGGTCTAAGGGCGGTTTTACACCATTATCAATAAGAGTAGCTTATGACACTTTGCATAACTTGGCATGTAGTACTCTTATGGCGGGTCAATCCAGTATAAATGTTACTCCTAATATTTTATACTTATGTCAAGACTTGATAACTCCTTATCCTATGATCCATGAGATGCGATCATCAGTCTATCTTCATAATAGTCTTTATGCTTTAAGGTTATCCCGAATTTCACCTTAAAGCTCGACTACGGATACTTTAAGAATAGCGTCCTTATGTTTAATTTAGTCTCATGATTAAGTCATACTTAATATTAAACGGACTGTCTATTCTAGGGATTTCATTACTTTGAACTCTTACAAACACAATGAAAGAAATGCCTTATATTATTAATAAATAAAACTTTATATCATTAATAATTAATTCAATACAAATACTAAAATCGTTAGCCTCTAGGGCTTACACCAACACTAAGTTTCATTCACCCTTTTCATTCTAGCGCAATCACATTAAGCCCGTTATCTTGTACACGCCCATGGTAGGAAACCTGTTAGTGATTATGATCATCATATAGCGAGGGGGTGCTGATAACATAAGTTTGGTAACCCCTATTTGCTTTACCCACTTCGCAGTTGCGGGGGATCGGATCGTAACCCGCCCTACCAAGTTCAGAATCAGACACCTCTGAACCAACTACTAATGGGTTTCTATACTATGGTATTTTTTTCCTTCTCATATTTCAACCTTTGCTGAATTTTCATCAATTATTTCAAGGAATCAACCAATAGCATTTATAACATTTATAATCAAAATCATTCACTTATATTCTTCGGTTTCCCACTTAGTTTGTGCCTTGAGATGGTGCCGACTGCTAGATAAACTACTAAGGGTTCATTAAAACTCAAGTTCAAAGCTTTGTCAAAATTAGTACTCAAATCAGTTTTACACACTTCAGGGAATCTAAGGTGTTAAAACGGTATTGATTTTATCTAACCGTTACCCAAATTCCACAAAATAGCCTAGATAGTGCAAACAACCTTTATACTTTCAGACAATCAACATCAAGCATCAGAATTCAACACTTGCTTTTCACAAGAAAATTTTTGGTTATGGCTCAAGAAATGGGAAAATCAGACAATAACAAGACCATCACACAAAATCAACTCAATCTAAGTGAACTATCCTAAGGTTTTATTATGCATGCAAAACTAAATGACTGAAAGTAAAGGAAAGCGATAAAGCTTCCGCCCCCACACTTAAATCGAGCATTGTCCCCAATGCAACGACTAAAGGTGAGTTTGGAAAGGTACAACCTGAGAGAAAGTAACTACTGGCGGTCCGGGCCGCGCCTCCTCGTGCGCTTCTCATGTGGTGGAGGTCCTGCACCTAGCTGCTGGAAATAGCCATCAAAATCATCCATGCGTAAGGACATATCTGCCATGCCATCAATCAAGCCACGCTGGTCGCTCTGAAACTGCTGCATCATGCTCATCATCTCTGTCTAACGAGTCTGGATGTCCTGGATATGCTGGTCCCGCTGGGCATCCAAAGTGTAGTGCTGCCTCATCTCAGCTAAAACGGTATCAAGCGTGGCTGTGCCACTCTCATGGGCCGCTCCAGAAGTAGTACCTGCAAAATAACCAGAAGAAGTGTGTGTGCTGTGTGCATTAGTTTCCGGAGCCTCGTGCTCCTCCTCCTCAGACCCGTCACTTTCTCCCTCATCAGAGTCGGGGAGACAACGGAAGTTGTCTATCGTGCGCACATTGAACCGCACAGGGTCAGGGAGGGTGATATCGGGGCAGGCTTTGTTATCAATCATGAGCATGTATTTTCCATCAGCTCGCAGCTTTACTAGCCTCATGTTTCGCACCATGTCTAAATCAATGGTACGAGAGTCAAGTGGGGTAAGGGTAGAAAGTTGGGCCCCGTGGTCTAGCAAGCGTGCTAAGGTTGTGATCAAACCACCAAAAACAATTGCCCCCTTGGACTTAACCATTGAAAACATGTGATACATCATAAATCGGGCAGTATGGACTTTTTCTTTTGAAACGCTGTAGGTGAACAGCAAAAATAGCTCTTTTTCATTGACCTTGTTAGAACCTAGACGGCCAAAAACAGTGCAAGCTAAAAGTTGGCGAAAGTAGCGTATGGCGGGGTTTTGGATCAATGACGCTCTATTACCCTCAAAACTACTTGTTTCTTTTCCGGTTAAACCCCACCAAAGTGCCTTCGCGGCATCTACCCACCCCACTTGAGTAGGCAACTCATCTTTCACTCCCTCACCGTGTGGTAAGTGTAACAACTCGGCTAGCTTGTCGTAGCTAAAGTTGTAATCAACATTAAACAAACAGAATCTCACACGGTCGGGGGTGGGGTTTAGTCCTGGAGAGCTAAGAAACTCCGCGGTAAGTTGGTCATGAACAGGGTCTTTAAAAGAAAACAAGAAATCAAGCTTAAATGATCGAACCAAATGACGCACACTATCCGATAATCCTAAAGTTTCGAGACAAAAGTCATCGGCATACCTCATTGGTTCGTACTCCTTTCGGCGGAGGAGTCGGTAAAGCTTAGCTTGGACCCCATCTCGGAAGTTGATTGCATACTCCCCTTGTTGTGCCATGAACTTGACTTACCTTAGCTTGAAAGATGTAACACGCTTCCTGTACAAAATTTTGCCAAAATCATGAAGTTTCATTCTGTGGCGAGCGCCACTTTGGTCATGGCGAGCGCCACAAGGCCAATTTTGTAGATTTAGCTTTTTTCCGTACTGTAGCGTGTTGTTGTTCATTTGTACCTATACCTGTCTAAAGGAAATTGTACAGCTTGCACACAGTTGAATTAGGTTCTAACAGGAAAAAAAAATTCACCAATGAACATTTCTAACATAGAGCAATTATTCACAAGAAAAATTCACATGAGCACACAAGAGCATAAAACAAACGGTCTCTCATCAGGAGTTTTTATTAACGAACTAAATGAAAGTAAATATAGTTATTGCTAATTTCTGAAATTCAAATTAAAGTACTAGTAAAGAAAATTTCCTAGGATTTATTATTCTAAAGCAAAGAAAAGTAAATGAAAATCCTAGGAATGCGGTAAAATACGCCGAGACGGTCCTAGCCACTACGACGGTGTTCGACTTCATTCACAACAAAGCCTAACTCATCCCAAATATTTTCCACTTGCGCAGCGGCAGTATCCAAGAAAGCATAAAATTCCGCGCGCAACTTAGTCAGCTCGGCTTCCATTGCATTAGTTTTCGCTTGCAATGCTTCGAACATAGCAACGGTCACGGTCGGCGGCCCAACTGGGGCATCAGCAGCAGGAGTTGGAGTAGAGAAAGCAGGATCAGAATCAGGAGACTCACTTGGATCAGCATCAGAGAGATCTGTGTCAGGGTTTTCATAGGCTTGGGGTGAAGAAGGAGGTGTCAAGGGTGTATACTGAGGTTCCAAATCATAGAGCCAATTCCTTCTATCATGGACACTGGTTTTAGGGCTAGGCAAGGTAAAGTGGGGCACGACTTGGCGATTGATAAGGAGGTCAAATCTGTCGGGTCCTAAGTTCCCTATAATGCCACGGTTAAAGCAAAAGTTTATGTCCATGCATCGGATTCCTCCCAAGGGTTGAAGTTGATTAAGTTGAACTCTCAGGCCTAGGGCATCTGCAATCATTGTAACCAACCCACCAACTAGTATGGGTCCCAAGCAGTCAAGGGCTATATTGTACATGTTGGTCATCATAAAGGTGGCCCCATTGACAGGGCGGGACTGTGAAGCACATAACATGATAAAAAGCTCCTCACGGGACACAGAGGTGTTGTTCTCTTCCTTTCCAAAAAGGGTGTGGGCTAGGATTTTGTGAAAGTAGCGGAAGGCTGGGTTGTGTATGTTTTCAGAATACATGTTTCCAAACTCAGCATGTCCTTCTCCTGAGATTTTACCCCAGAAATAGTCTAGCTCACGGAAAGGGAAAGTGCTCTCCTCAACTGATGTGAAAGTCTGTGGATCACTCGGGAAACCTAGGAGGTTGGCCATTTCTAGGTTGTTGAAGGTGTAGTCAATGCCAAACATCCTAAAGTTTATCAGGCCTCTTCTGAATCCTTTTCCGATCTCAGGGTGATAGGAAAATGAGCTTAGAAACTCGAGGGTTAGGCTTCGGTAAGAGCTAAATCTTCTCCCCACAGCAAAGCCGGACCATCCGACTTCATTAAGCAAGAACATCACGCTTTCGCGGATCCCTAGCTTGTCCATGGTAGCGCTGTCAGGGTAGATGGATAGGTGCATATCTCTCTGAGCTAGAATCTCATAGCCTTTGATCTGTCCTACTCCTCTGAACTTGATATCATGATTCTCATCTCGATTCATCGTGAAAGAAAGAAAGGTATCTAAAAAGAAATAGATTTGAAAATACATACCAAACAAAGTATGTGTGAGAAATAAGATATATAATAATACCGCTTAATTTTAAAAACATAATAATTCAGAAAAACAAGCAACAACTAAAAAAAAATAAAAAAAACTTAAACCTACATGTGGGTTGCCTCCCACCAAGCGCTTTGTTTAAAGTCGGTGAGCTCGACAGTTTTGTGTTTTTTAACTTGCTTGTGATGGCCGGATTGGGAACGATTTCCATGGCCACTTATCACGCACTCTCACATACCCCTCGCTCTTTCTCTTTTTTCTCCTATAGGGCGGTTCAGCTTCCTTGCCCTCTTCTATTATTTTGTGGTTTGGGAGAAAAGGAATTTTATCAATTTCAGGCGGGGGTTTTGGTTCAATTTCAAGTGTCCTTCGTTCTTTGGACTTAGGACTTTCACTCGCCTTTCCAAATGTTACCCTTATCCTCTTTGTACTAACGTCATCCTCAATTTCTCTTTCCCCTAATTTCCTTTTTCTATTTGCGCCCTCATCCCCATGTGTGTTAATTTTTACATTCTTTTTCTTTTCACATGGTTGGGGAGTTGGGTCTACTCTAGCCTCTACTATTCCTTGGGGAGCAAGGATTGGTGGGATATAGGGAGCAGGGAAAACTTGCAGTGTTCCCTTCTCTACCTCTTCGACTACCTCACTAGGGAGGATCATCGGTGATGCTTCTTCGATCTCCACTCTTTCCTCGCTGAAACTCTCATCAACATTATCGTCCTCACTAGCCCTCTCAATCTCGCTTTCATTAACGTTTGCTACGACGTCTACTTGTCTCTTGTAAGAGGGTTCTATGGTTGACTGGGTGAACTGGGAGATTAGTGTCTCCATCGACTCTTGGGGAGTCGTTGTTGAGGCAACCATGGCGTCGAGCATCCTTTGGGTTTCGAGATTGGTTTGTCTAATCCGTTCATTTATGAGGTCTTGTTCCCTCATCATCTCTCTAAATTGTTGCTCTCGACTAGCCTTAGCGGAATTTTCCATAAATTCATTATATACCACTAATAGGCTAGGACTGACGGATTCTTTTGGATTTAAATACTGAGGATAGTAATTGTACTGAGAATTAAGGTATTGTCCCTCAGAGCATGGGGACGGCTGAGGCTGGTAGTTATATGGGAAGTTATGGTTAGGGTAGTTGAAATTTTGAGGATAGTCATTATAAAAGGGATTTGAGTTATACATTTAAGCTCAAAGGACTTATCCTAAAATTGTTTGTTATTTATTATTATATATTTTTTTTTTCGATTTTTTTAAAACGCCTTAGTCTCTACGGTGTAACGACGGAGTTACGATATCGACTAAATTGGTCCCCGGCAACGGCGCCAAAAACTTGATCGATGATTTGTGTATCAATAAATATTTATAACTGCAAGTGCACAGTTTCGTCGTTGAGTTTTAAAAGATATCGAACCACAGAGACCAATAGTCGAACTACCGTATTTCTGTCGTTACTTTGTAAATCTAAGGCTATGAATATTTTGGAGTTGTTTGGAATGTTTAGAAATTAAAGAAGATTTAAATTAAAGAATTAATTAAAACGGGATATCGGTATGTAACTTAATCAACCTTCGGGAATTTAATAAATTAATAGTGCGCAAGAGAAGGGTTTCTTTTTCAGAAGAACTTCCTCAATTTAAAGGTTTAAACCTCACACTCTCGTATTGTTGATAAAAACCATACTTTCTAAGCTAGGAGTTTTACTGTCACTTTTCTACCACCTTAGCTTCGAAAGTATATTTTGAAAATTAATTAGTTCTAATTAATCCTAACGTGGCTCTCGCTCGTTCAAAGATTAATATCAAATCCCTACTATCTAGTTAAAACCTCAAACTCTCGCTCTATTGATTTTAACCTTAGTTGCTTTCTTTTACTCTCGTTCAAACGCTTTAAATTAAATTAGGAATTTGAATCAGAAAAATAGTTTAATAAGTGCGCGCTAAATCATTATTAATTCCCTTCGGAGAATTAATTTACATACCGATATCTAGGAATTTAGCTAGACATGACAAAGGAAATAAATAAATAAAAACAGAAAATTAAGTAAGGCATAAATAAATAATTAAATAAAGACATTAAAAAGAACCTGAAATAAAATTCTGAATAAACTTGAATTAAACTTGACGGAAATAACCGGTACAGAATTCTTGACAGGAAAGTGAAAACAGAACTGAAAACGGATCCCCGGTGTGGAAATACCGTTACAGTTACTGTAACAAGAAAATAAAACAGTACTGAAAATAAAGAAAATAATGCGTGTTCGGTTCTGAGATTTGAGCTTCTATTTATAGGGGATTTTTGCTGGTTACGATCCTCAAAAATAGGAGATGATAAGCTCCCTTTTGATTTTATCCAATATCCGTCCAATTAGGAACAGAAAACGGATCAGACGAATGCCTCTTCCCCACGTCACGTGAAATTCAATTTCACTAGGCTTCTCATTTGGTGGCGCTCGCCATCCATTCTGTGGCGCTCGCCACTGTGGGCTTGTGCTGGGTGGCGCTTGCCACCCTCCTTGTGGCGCTCGCCACTTTGTGTTTTTGGGCATGTGCTCATTTTTGCTGTGCTCCTTTGTGGGCTGCGCGAATTTGGGCTTTTGCACCCCCTTTTTGCTCCGTTTTTGACACTTTTTGCTCAATTCTCTTCTCCGACCTATTTTATTCGACAAAAGTAAAAACATATCAAATACTAGCATAAAAAGACATAAATGAAATAAATACATATGCAAATGCAACTAAAATTCACCTAAACTAAGCTAAAAATACGATACGATTTCGTGTCATCAATAAACTCATAAGTAGAATTCATATTTTTGAATAAAAAGTTTGCAGAAAAGTTTATAAAATTATAATGATCTCCCCACAAAAAAAAATTAAATTTTTTAACAAAATAGGAATTAATTATGAATTTTTAACTTTTTGTTGTTTAAAATTCATATTTAATTTATATTTTGTTAAAAAATTCCAATTATTTTAGGAAGAGATTATCATAATATTTTTCACATTTGTGCACAACTTAATTAAAAATATAAGGACTAAATCCAAAATTTGATATATTTATAGGGACCAAAAATATATTTAACCCAAAAAAATATCTAAAAAATAAAATTTATTTGAGGGACCATAACCTGTTGAAAATTTTTTTAGGGACTAAAAATAAAATTTTGTATATTTATAGGGATTGCAAACGTATTTATTCCCAAAAAAAAATCTAAAAAAAGATTGCAAACGTATTTATTCACAAAAAAAAATCTAAAAAAAAATATGCTAAGAATGCAACTGAATTACGCTACAAAAAATATCTAAAAAAATATAAAAAAAAAATATTAGAGAAGCTCTATTTGAATGACACATAAGAAAATTTTCTTGAGAATGCACGAGAGAGCTCCGTGGAACTATCGTAATGTATATAATATAATAATATAATAATAACTAGTATGTTAACCCGTGCCGTGCACGGGATTATTTTCTTTTTTAATATTATTTTTTAATTTATTCTAAATTATTATTTGATTACTTCATTTTATTATTCAATAATAATTTGAGATGTTATATCTTATGAATTGTTTAAATATAGATTGTTGGAGTAAATAAATTTTTTGATAGATATTTTGTTAAATCACAAAACAATCACATTTTTTTGCAAAAAAAAACTCACATTCAGCGAATTTTAACGTTTATTATAGATTTATTCAACTTAATTTCATCAAACTACATTTTTTTTAATACAATGTAAAATAAAATATATTTTTTCATCATCTTTTCACCATGTTTCTTAGCAATCCATATATAAATATAAAAAGTATATATAGAAATAGACAACCTTGCATATCATGAAACACCCACATTTTTTCGTCAACTGAATCTCATCAAACTACATGTTTTTATAAATATAGTATAAATTAAGATATATTTTCCCATCTTTCTCTCACTTTGTTTCAACTTGGTTAGTAGTAATCTAGATGTAAATTTTTAGAACAAAAAAAATTCAAATAAATAGACAACCTTGCATATCACAAAACTCACACATTTTTTCGTTTCTAGTCCTCATTGAAATTACAAAAAAGATAGGGTCGTGTATTAATATATGGGTATAAATATTGATCATCGTGTAAATTAAGTCATATTATAAAAAAAATAGGTTTTCCGTATTAATATGTGTATAAATATCTAAACTCTTATTAAAAAAAAGTCTTTCGTCTCTTATTAACATTCATAGAAATATTATTCCGTAAAAACTACCAAAAAAACCTGTACATGAGTATAAATATAGCTCCTGTAGAAATTACAAAAAAAAAAGTAGTCCTCTTATTAATATATGGATAGAAATATAAATCCTCATAGAAATATACGTTCTCGTAAAATTACAACAAAAAATCTTTAGAGAGTGATCTCCCACGTTCTCGTATTAATATATGGTTTTTATTTTAAAATTACGTAGATGTTCATTTTCTATTGATTTTATATAAATATGAAAAATAATACTCTAGAGAGTGATCTCTCACTTTACGTTCTCAACAATATGATATAAACCTTGTATGATATATGAATATAAATATAAATCACGTGTAAATTAAAAAAAAAAATAGGCACTTGTATTATTATATTAGTATAAATATATATCCCGTGTAAATTACAAAAAAAAAAAGTTATATTAATACAAGTGTACATATTTTTCATAAGCATTAAAATAAAATATAATAAAATTGCTTCAAAAAAATCATAAAAATATAGTTTTAGTTGTTGGTGGAATTGAACTGTGTATCTCATACCTAAATTTTGTTCGTGAGAGAGACATAGATGACACACATAAACTTTGATTCATCAGAGATTGTTTCGTGAAATTTTGTTCATGAGAGAGACCTCTGTAAATATAAATTATAGATGACACCCAACATTCTTTCATCTTGTTTCAACATATTTCGCAGAAATTCACGTGTAAATTTGAAGAACAAAAAAAATACAAAGAAATAGAAATTCATGCATATTACAAAACTTCCACATTTTATTGTAAAAAAAAACTCTCACATTCAATCATCTTCCTTCATTTATTGTAGATTTATTCAACTAAATCTCATCAAACTACAATTTTTTTTAAAAAATATAGTGTAAATTAAGATATATTCTCACATTGTTCTTCCATCTTGTTTCATAGTAATCCACATGTAAATTTCAAAAAAAATAAATTACAAATAAACAGACAACCTTGCATATCACAACCTTGGGTATGGAGTAGCTTTAAATCCTTGGGCCAGCCATCCCACCCATCGAGGTGCCTCCAATCTAGCGAGGGAATAGTCACTGCCTTCGACGGTGGATACCCCAGTCTCGACCAAAATATCACAAAACTCCCACATTTTTTTCTTCGGAAAATAACTCTTTCACATTCAGTGATCTTCCTACGTTTATTGTAGATTTATTCAAGTTAATCCAATAAAACTATATTTTTTAAATACAATGCAAATTAAGATATTTTTTTCATCGTTATCTCACCTTCTTTTTTAAACTTGTTTCGTAATAATCTACATATAAATTTCAAGAATAAAATACAAATAAATAGACAACTTTGCATATCACAAAACTCCCTCATTTTTGTCAAAAAAAAATTCATCACATTTAATTATCTTCCTACATTGAATATAGATTTATTCATCTGAATACGATCAAACTATTTTTTATGTTAAATTTAAGATATCTCTTTTCCCATCATTCTCTCACCATGTTTCAACGTGTTTAATAGTAATCCACATATATATTTCCAAAACAAAATAAAAAAAATAGACAACCTTGAATAGTACAAAACATTTTTTTTTGTCAAAAAAAAAAATATTCATATTCAGTAATGTTCCTACGTTTATTATAGATTTATTCAACTGAATCTCATAAGACTACATATTTTTATTCAATGATAAATTTGGTGTATCACTTGTGTTTCAATAAACAAATTCGTCACTGTTTTTTTTGGTTAGAATGAAGTGTCAAAAATCGTTCCTTGATATTGTATAACTATTTCATATAATTTTTTTTTTGTGATTTAGAATAATAAAAGTTTTAGAATTGAACTACCTTTATAATAAATTATTTTAAAAAAATATTTATTCTAGATTTATTCAACTGAATCTCATCAACCTATATATTTTTTTATAAATGTTTATTGTAGATTTATTCAACTAAATCTCATCAAACTACATTTTTTTTAAATACAGTATATATTTAAATATATTTCTCCATCGTTCTCTCACCTTCTCAATTCAACCTATTTCGTACTATTCTAAATGTAAATTTGAAATAACAAAAAAAAAATACAATTCCTTGATAACCTTGCATATCACAAAATCCTCACTATTTTTTTTTGTTATAAATTAAGTGTTAAAATTGTCTTTTAATATTTTAGAAATTTTTTATATGAAAAAAATTTGTGATTTAAAATAATTACTTTTTGTTACATAATAAAAAATAAGTGATTTTGACATTAAATAATTTAAAGATTATCTTTTAGAGATTTTACAAAAATGTAGAATCTATTTTGTGTTTGTTTACCTTTATAAAAATTACTTTTGATAAAAAAAAATCTTTAACTTGTTTGAATGCAACCATATAAAAGGAATTTTGTATGACAAAATAACCATAAAGAACTTCAAATATAATATATCATATAAAATAAATATATCCCAACAAATTTCTAAATTTTTTGTATGAAACTTTTTGACACTTATTTTCTCTTTCCTCTAAAAAATCTATACAAAAAGCTAATAATACCACCTTCAGATTTTTAGCAATTTTTAGATTATTTTTAGATCTGATTATTTTTAAAATCTATGGCAAACGTATGTTATTTTATAAAAAGTGATATTTTTTTAAAAATAAGTAATTATTTTTAAAAAAAACTATAACAAACGACCACTATATGTCTCTTAATTCTTACCAAAAAAAATATGTCTCTTAATTGATATTCCCTCCGTTCCTTTTTATTTGTCATTTTAGAAAGAAAGAAAAACGATAAATTAGGAAGGTGTATTTTTGCACCTTATTTTCCTATTATACCCTTCTTTTTAGAATATATATCCTAATTTTAATCCACCAATAAGTTACCTTTTTTTTTTTGCACACACACTTTCACTTTCCTTTTTTTTGGTACATCGGAAGATACACACTTTCTCTTTCAAAAAAACAAAAACCACCAAATAAAAAATTGTAACAAACTTTTTTTTTTTGGTGCAAAATTTATAACAAACTTTATGTAAAAAAAATAAATAATTAGAAACAATTTTTTTTAAAAACGACAAATAAAAGGGAATGGAGAGAATATTAAAGAACATTTAAAAATAATCAAAATGTATCACCGAAAACAATATATATCACCAAATAAATTTATGATTAATTCTATAAATGTGACTAATAATGCATAATAATCAATGAGTGAAAACATAGGTCTATTAAACTAAATGACAAAATTGAATAAAATTGTCAATAAAAAAAGTGCATAATAATGCATTAAAATTAAACAATGAAAATCTGTTGTTTGACGATTATAAATTTGTCTAATCTTTCTGAATTTTTATATTGGTCTTCATATATTTGGTTGTGGATAAATCAGCTTCATTAGGGTAAGCTCTCTTAACTGATATACCTTCAACTTTATGTGACCATAAATCTACGACATCTAAAGTAGTTCTATCTTTGACCTTCTCCTTTACTGTTTCATCAAACTTTGTTATAAGATCTTGTGAATCGCATTGATAAAATATTAGAACATATAAAGTATGAATTGCAAAGATAAAAATTAGAAAAATATAAAGTATGAATTGCAATGATAAAAAATTAGAAAATATAGAGTATGAAATTTATTAGTACACAAAATTATTGATAGTAATAAGTCAAGAAGAAAAAGTTAATCTATAGATTTAATAAGTTAAGATGAAATAGTTAATCTATGAAAATTGGTTTTTTAAATGAAAATTTTAGGTGCTTACCGTGGAACTACTTTTGATGTATGTCTTTGACTCTTTTGCATTAGTACTTTGTGTCATGATCTTCTTATATATTATGTTTTTGATACGACTGATACCACCAAACACCATCATCAATATATTTGATTTCAATCATGATTATAAACATTGATTCATATAATTTATTCACGGTGATATTTGTTAAAGTGTTTTAGTAAAAGAAATAATAATAATAATAACAACAACAACAACAACAACAATAATAATAATAATAATAATAATAATAATAATAATAATAATAATAATTAAATACCCATAAATTGTAAAAGAAAATTGTCTTACTTGTTGACATTCTAGAAGTGTCTCAATATTTTTCATAGGTGTGATTTTAAGTAGATCTTAATGGAAAACTTTGGAGATGAACTGAAACTGAAACTTGTATAAGAGAATCATTCTTTTCATAAGTTCTAAAAAAAATTGAAAGGAAAAATTAATAAACAATTACATATATGCACAACTGAAAAAAATTTAAATGTAATTTATAATTGATATAATAATAGAATCATACATCAATTTTCATATCGCAGCTTCGGGAATATCTGGATTAAACATGAGCCACGAACAGTCCAAACTGATGTTCAAATTCTTTGACCATGAATGTCATGTGTTTCTCACGATGAATGTGTTTTCTATATATAGTTAAATTATATTCAGACTTGTTATGATAGAGTGGAAATAAATTAAGTTGTTGTTATCCGTAAAATATTAGTTTTTGTTGTTATCCATAATATTTTATTTTAATTGCTTAAGTTAATTAAAAAAATCTTTACAAAAAAAATAGTGAACCTTTAATTGAATAACACCTAAGCAAAATTTTCTAATAATGCAACAGAGTTATGCTAAAAAAAATATCTAAAAAAAATATAAAAAAAAAATCTTAGAGAAGCTCTTATTGAATGCCACGTAAGCAAATTTTCCTGAGAATGCGAGAGAGCTCCGTGAACCTATCGTAATGTATATAATAATAGAGATTTATATTTTGTTAAAAAATTCTAATTTTTTTAGGGAGAGATTATCATAATATTTTTCACATTTGTGCACATCTTAATTAAAAATATAAGGACTAAATCCAAAATTTGATATATTTATAGGGACCAAAAATATATTTAACCCAAAAAAATATCTAAAAAATAAAATATATTTGAGGGACCATAACTTGTTGAAAATATTTTTAGGGACTAAAAATAAAATTTTGTATATTTATAGGGACTGCAAACGTATTTATTTCCAAAAAAAATCTAAAAAAAAGATTGCAAACGTATTTATTCACAAAAAAAAAATCTAAAAAAAATATGCTAAGAATGCAACTGAATTACGCTACAAAAAAAAATCTAAAAAAAATCTAAAAAAAAAAATATTAGAGAAGCTCTAATTGAATGACACAGAAGCAAATTTTTTTGAGAATGCACGAGAGAGCTCCGTGAAACTATCGTAATGTATATAAATAAATATAAATAGAGATAAGAACCTCTCCCACAAAAACTAGTATGTTAGCCCGTGCCGTGCACGGGATTATTTTTTTTTTAATATTATTTTTTAATTTATTTTTAATTATTATTTGATTACTTCATTTTATTATTCAATAATAATTTGAGATATTATATCTTATGAGTTGTTTAAAAATAAATTGTTGGTGCAAATATATTTTTTTTACAGATATTTTTTTAAATCACAAAACTCTCACATTTTTTCGCCAAAAAAAAACTCACATTCAGCGAATTTTAATGTTTATTATAGATTTATTCAACTTAATTTCATCAAACTACATTTTTTTTAAATACAATATAAAATAAAATATATTATTTCTGTTGCGGGATTTTTGAGACATACCCCACTACAGTTTTATTTTTCATTTCCAAAGTAAGGGAAAAATTGAAAACCTTTTAAATTGAGATTCTAAGGTACGGGGGTTAGTTGCACTTGAGGAAGGTATTAGCACCTCAAGCGCCCATGGTACTCCATGGTAACCTCTTATAAGTTTTTAATGCTTTTTTATGTACATGCTTTAAGAATGGAGGGAGAAATTGTATAGAATAAAAAAGAAAGTGGAATAGTAAAGATTGAGAAATTTTCTTTCAAAAAAGTAAATAAAAGAAAAGAAGTGTAAATGTTTTTTCTTTGTAAAAAGAAAGTTTTTTGAGAGTAATGTAATTATTGTATTGTAAAGAAAATGTTTAAAAGAAAAGAAATAGTAAGAAAGTATAAGTATTGTTATGTAAAAAAGAAGTTAAATGTTTGAAAACGAAAGTGTATTCGTTTTTTTTGTGTTTGAAAGAAAAGAATGTTGTAAAGAAAATAAATTGTAAGTAACATCATATTAAAGATGATTGTAGGATGAGCTTGAGTTTGTCTTATAAAAGGATCGCACGTTTGTTTTTTTTTTGAAAAAAAGTTTTCCGTTTCAAAAAGTCTCGTAATCAATTTGAAATCAATTACGAGTCCTCTCCCTTGGAAATGAAATTTTTTTGGCGTTGTGTGTGATGTGTGAGCTAGGAAAGCAATAAAAGCGATAAATAAAGTCCTACGCTATTACAACCCAATTGAATAATTAATTTACAACCATATCAAATTTGAATGAATAAATAATAATAAGAGGCAATAAATAAATAAATAGCAATGCATAAAAGTAAAATGCAGGTGCGGAAAATAAATATGATAATGAATATGCATCTAATCAATCAAAAATAACGAACATAGCAAGATATTATATTCTAACTAAAAAGTGGAGTGTGTGAAAGAAATGTGTCGGAGGCAAAGACATGGTAATACATTTTCGAAAGTCACTCACAACAGCAAATAATTCTAACTAACAAATACAAGCAAAAACATAATTTTATTTATCAAAGGAAAGGTTTTTTTATTTATTTATTTTTTATGAGAATGAATTTAGACCAAAAAAGGTCCTTCACTATCAATGCTAATGTTAGAGCTCAATGATTTTATAAATTAAAATATTGTCTCTAACATGCATTTTTAAAATGATGCATTGTCCTAATCTAAATGCAATGCATGTATGCATGTAAAGAAAATGTGAAGTAAAATTGTAATGTGAGATTGTAGTGTGATGCAAATTTTGTGTCAATGTCATGTGAAATGCAAAATGTAGATTTTGATGCAATGTAATGTAGAAATGTAAAAAGAAATGTGTAGTGCAAATGTAATTAAAAATGAGATATGATGTAGAATTTTGTAAAGAAAGTGTTATGTGACAAAAAAATACATAATGCGATGTAATGCAAAAATGTAAGATTTTTAAATGCATGTATGCATGAAAATTTTAATAAAAAGCATGTTATATGTTTCATAAAAAAGAAATTAAATGAAGACATAATCATGTTATCAACTATAAAAAGAAAAAAAGAACAAACATAACATACTTCAATTTTTTTTAGTATTTTCATATTTTTTTTTTAAATTCTAAATAAATAAATAAAAAGTCATAACGAATAAACTAACATTTTTGTTTTCCTTTTTTGTATTTTTATATTTTTGCATTTTTTCTAAATAAATAAATAATAATAATAAAAAAAAAAGTCATAATAAATAACCTAACATTTTTTGTTTTCTTTTTTTATATTAGAAAAACTTAGAAGCTTTCTCCTTTTTTCAAATTTTATATTCTAAAGGACTAATTAAAAAAAAGAAATGAAGTTATAACAAAGAACAAACATTATTATTATCCTTGATATTAGAAGGTTAAAGAGTTTTTTTCTTCTTAGAATTTATTATTTTTGTACTAACATTTTAACTTAGTAAAATTACAAGAAAAAAGCAATAAAACTCATACATATTTTTTTTAAAACCCCTTAAAATATTAGTGTAAAAAAAGAAAAAAAACTCAACAAACTTAAATAAGCTATTGTTCCAAATAATCACTTATTGCAATAAATTATAAAATAAAATAAATAAACAAAGAGGTGTAATATAAATAAAAACACTCATAACATAAAAATAAAAGAAGATCAGCAAGAAAAAAGCCCAACAAATGCAGCCCAAACCATTCTAACCCGGACCGGGTCGGTTTGACCCATGGGTCAACCCAGACCCGGTCACCAACCCACAAAAACCTAAATAAAAATAATAAAAAAAGGGGCCAATCGTGTTATGACACGTGGCAAGGAGGGGATATATCAGATTTTCTTTTCCTGATTTGGTTATATTTTTTTTTCATCTCTTTTTTCTCACGCTCTCTTTCTTTCTTTCCCACCTTCTCTCTGTTTCTTCACCATCTCAGAGCTCTCTTCTTCTTCCTCCATAACCCTAACCCCAACATCATTTAAATCAAAAATCACAAAGTACAACCCCCACCTGAAAACCTATTCTAAACACGATTTTGCAAAGAAAAACAACGAATAAGCCTTGAATCGAACGGATCGGGCTCCTAAATCAAAGCCGAAACCCTAACCCCCAAATCAAACCCTAATCGCTCAGATTTGTTTTAAACATGCGATTTAACGCTCAACACGGCAACAAACAGTAACAAATAACGCAAATTCATGTCAAGAACGAGGAAAAGAAACTTAGATCTAAATGTTCATGTGAATGAATGAGAAGAAAGAACGAAGGGTTTGAAGTTGTTACCTTCCTTGCAGTGAGTCTTGAAGTAAGTCTCCTTCCCTTTTGCCTCTTTGATTTCGTTCCCCCCTTCTTGCTTCGGGTTTCTCCTCTTTTTTGCTTCTGGTTTCTCCTCCTTTTTCTGCTTCTGACCTGGATTTTCTTTTTGTATTTTGCAAGGTGCTGATGAGAAAGGAAAACAGAGGCTAGAACATAACTTAAACCTTCACAGCGTGAAGAATTTAAGTTTGGGTTAGGTTTAGTTTTTTTGATTTTTTGTTTCTGTGATGTAAAGGGGGTTTGTTTGGTTGTAAGGATTTGTTTTTTTTTTTGGTTCTGTTAGATTTCGGTTCGTGTGATTTGTGAAGGTTTGGTTTATGTTGAGAAAATTATGTTTGTGATTCGAAAATGAAGAAAAGGGGTGATCATTTTTTTGGTTTTTTTTATTATGTTAATGTTCTGAAATTTTTTTGTGTTTGTGGTTCTTAGCCGTTTCCCCCCCCCCTGTTGTGTTGTTTCGATTCTGTTTAATAGATGGAAATTTAGGTTTTGAGGATAAAAGAAGGGAAATGCAGAATGGTTTTATTGAATCAGTTCTTTGGGTTTTGAAAATTGTAATTGGAATGGCAAAGAGACAAAACTGTCATTGTTGTTGTTCTGTAATTGTTCAGAAATTGGCATTGGATCCCTTTGTTTCAAGTTTTCCTCTGTATTTTTTTTGTTTCTGTTTTGCTTTCTTTCTTCTTTTTGACCGAGAAAATAAGAATAATAGAATGAAGGGAAAGAAAAAAAATAAAAATAAAATAAACAAGACTATTTTTTAATAATAATAATATAATAATAATAATAATAATAATAGTAATACTAATACTAATAATAATAATAATACTAATATATATGACCGGGAATATAAAAAAATAAAGGGATAAAGTAATAGGCAAACTATTTTTTTGTCATTTTTGGATAATAATAATAAAAATAATAAGAGTAGAAAAGAGGATAAATAAATAAATAAATAAGTAGAGGAGAAAAAACTCTCCTCCCCTTTTTTAGATTTTTGATAATAATGGTAAAAAGTAAGAAACAATGATGATAATATTATAAATAATAATGATAATGAATAAGAGAAAAAGATGATAAATAGGCGGACATAAAAGTACGACGACAAAGAAGTGATAAAAACGAACATAAACAAAACGACGAAAAAAGAATGGACGTGATGACACGTTTATTATGCGATGAATATTTTTGATATTTTATAACGAAAAAAGAGGACAATAGATTTTAGGTCCAAAATTAGGGTACAACAGCTGCCCCTATTTAAGTTTCTTCACCCGAAGAGATGAAGATTAAGATCTTTGTCTAGACGGGATTGAAGAGACTTAAATATAAAACGTGCACCATTTTTGGACCTAAAATCCTCTGACAGTGCTTATGATGCAAATATGAATGCATGAAATGCAGATGATGAATTTTTTTGAATTTTTGTATGAATATTGTAAAAGACAGACAAATGAAGAAGACATAGTTAGGACTTCATAGGGGAAGAACATAACATGGCCCGATTGGGAAAATAACAAGATATACCCTGAGTCTATTGGGAGAACGAACTCCACTGGGGAACAGAGTAAAACACTGGGGAGAATATTACCCACTATCATATGGATGACAGTAATGTGAGAAGAACATTGTCCACCGCCTTACAAAGAGACGGGTTGCAGATAAAAGACAACGTTTTACAGGGCACAAGAGTATTGTCCACCGCCTTACAGAGAGACGGATTGCAGATAAAAGACAAACTTATAGAGAATAAGAGAATTGTCCACCGCCTGACAAGGACGGATTGCAGATAAAAGACAATTTCTACAAGAAAAACAAGAACATTGTCCATCGCCTTGCAAAGTGACGGCTTGCAGATAAAAGACAACGTTTACAGAGAACAAGAGCATCGTCCACCGCCTTACGAAGAGACAGCTTGCAGATAAAAGACGACCTCTATAAAGAACAAGAACATTGTCCACCGTCTTACAAAGAGACAGCTTGCAGATAAAAGACAACGTTTATAGAGAATAAGAGAATTGTCCACCGCCTGACAAGGACGGAATGCAGATAAAAGACAATTTCTACAAGAAAAACAAGAACATTGTCCATCGCCTTGCAAAGTGACGGCTTGCAGATAAAAGACAACGTTTACAGAGAACAAGAGCATCGTCCACCGCCTTACGAAGAGACAGCTTGCAGATAAAAGACGACCTCTATAAAGAACAAGAACATTCTCCACCGTCTTACAAAGAGACAGCTTGCAGATAAAAGACAACGTTTATAGAGAATAAGAGAATTGTCCACCGCCTGACAAGGACGGAATGCAGATAAAAGACAATTTCTACAAGAAAAACAGGAACATTGTCCACCACCTTGCAAAGTGACGGCTTGCAGATAAAAGACAACGTTTACTGAGAACAAGAGCATCGTCCACTGCCTTACGAAGAGACAGCTTGCAGATAAAAGAAGAACTCTATAAAGAACAAGAACATTGTCCACCGCCTTACAAAGATACAGCTTGCAGATAAAAGACAACGTTTACTGAGAACAAGAGCATCGTCCACTGCCTTACGAAGAGACAGCTTGCAGATAAAAGACGACCTCTATAAAGAACAAGAACATTGCCCACCGCCTTACAAAGAGACAGCTTGCAGATAAAAGACAACGTTTACTGAGAACAAGAGCATCGTCCACTGCCTTACGAAGAGACAGCTTGCAGATAAAAGACGACCTCTATAAAGAATAAGAACATTGTCCACCGTCTTACAAAGAGACAACTTGCAGACAAAAGACAACGTTTATAGAGAATAAGAGAATTGTCCACCGCCTGACAAGGACGGATTGCAGATAAAAGACAATTTCTACAAGAAAAACAGAAACATTGTCCACCGCCTTGCAAAGTGACGGCTTGCAGATAAAAGACAACGTTTACTGAGAACAAGATCATCGTCCACCGCCTTACGAAGAGACAGCTTGCAGATAAAAGACGACCTCTATAAAGAACAAGAACATTGTCCACCGCCTTACAAAGAGACAGCTTGCAGATAAAAGACAATGTTTATAGAGAATAAGAGAATTGTCCACCGCCTTGCAAATAGACGGAATGCAGATAAAAGACAATCTCTACATGTCACCCACTAGTAACATGATTCTCTGAAAGAAAAGTAACTTTGACGAGTACTTCAAAAAAATGATTCAATTTGATTGAACTGTATAAGTGTATGTATTTGTAGAGAAAAAGATTTGTATGATATTTTGTGTAATGTACTGATAGGATTCACTGGGGATAAAAATCAAAGGAGGAATTGTGAAATGTATTTGTAAAACACAAGCTTCTTGTATGGAAAACTTGTCACTTGTTGTGTAGAGGATATAACTGATGATGTACAAGCTTCTCAGATGACGAGATTGCCACTTGTAATGTGTACAAGCTTCTCGGATGACGAGATTGCCACTTGTTGAAAGGGTACAAGCTTCTCAGATGACGAGATTGCCACTTGTAAAATGCGTACAAGCTTCTCGAATGACAAGATTGCCACTTGTAAAATGGTGTACAAGCTTCTCGGATGACGAAATTGCCACTTGTTGAAAGGGTACAAGCTTCTCAGATGACGAGATTGCCACTTGTAAAATGTGTACAAGCTTCTCGGATGACGAGATTGCCATTTGTAAAATGGTGTACAAGCTTCTCGGATGACGAAATTGCCACTTGTAAAATGAATACAAGCTTCTCGAACGACGAGACTGCCACTTGTAAACTTGGATATAAGCTTCTCGAACGACGAGACTGCCACTTGTAAAATTGGGTTGACGTCCAATCCGAGAACAAACCGGAGGGAAACTGTAAACAAGACTCTGTGTCCAATTGAAGAATAAATTCAACTGGAATTTTCCTTTTGTTGTAGGAAAAACTGAAACAACCATCTTCCACAAGAGAGGAGTCTAGTGGGGAATTTTTGAAACAAGAGGTGTACACTTATCTGCCTAAGCTGACACTCTAATTGGGGAGAACAACATGCCCATCCCGACTCTATTTTTGTAGACACGGACAAAACGAAAGAGATAGACATCTGTATATGATGTAGTAATGTATGAATGATGTAAATGTTGATGGCACATATAAATGCTATGTTTGAATATATGAAAGTATGTATGAATGTTTGTATGTTATGAATGTATGTGTATGTGTATATGCATGTATGTGAAACATCTTTTGATGGACAGACAAAGTGACCAAACCGGAAACACAAGCCAACGTCGCATCACTGTTCAGGATGTCTCTACAAAGTGTAAATTTCACTGTAGATAAAGCAAGAGAACTCTTCTTGGGGAAGGAACAACTTCTCTGGGGAATTGACCGCTTTAGCCGAAACGATCTGTATATTGAAACTTGACTGCACTCAAAACAAATTTGTCAACTTTCATTGGGGATGTACCCTTTTCTAGGAAGAAGATTGTTTACATTCTCTTAGGGAAAACATGTTTGTTGTTGATGAACATCTGAGAGAACGAAGACGACTTGCCCCTTGCTCTGGATCCTTGCTTAAGTCTAAAGATCTTTGAAAGAATCGCTCGAAGAGCGTGACTGGTTGACCTTTTACATTAGGCATTGTATCTGTTGAATGTAGCAGTGTGCTAAGAGTTGAAAATCTTTTATGCTCATGGTAATGGCGACCAGAATCTTGCCATACTTCACAACATGTGACTATTCAGGAAGATATGATCTTGACATAGTATGCCCTAAGTGCTTGGTACCTTGAAGGATATGCTCCTAACCAACTGATGTTTGTAATAACCAATTCCTGAACCATTTTCAACCTTGATAAGCAGAATATTCAACTTAGTTGCCCCTGATTGGTAGAGTTCATAGATAACTTGCCCCTGGCTAGGAGCGTCTCAAGTCAGATTTGCCTTTGATCAGACCATAGCTTAAATTTCTTTGATGTCAAGCATTAATTTGCAAATAAAACTATTTATTTTGAAAAGTATTTTTGATAAAATGCACATGTAAGTTTTTTGAAATTGAATATTTTTTTTTGTATTTTTGAATGAAAACACATATGATGTGTATAAAAGATAATTTGCAATTACTTAACAAACAGGATGAGTCAGCCTAACAATAAATTTGCCGAATATGCTTTCACAGTGAACCTAGTTTCAATTAGGTCTTTTGTATGTTATAACGTGGCTGGGCTCACGGTTTTCAAAATTTAATTTGGGTCCCATCCATTCTTCTTGATGTTCTTCATTCCTAAGTTCAAATAATTCAACTGATGCACTCAGTCGACAAGAGAATTGTTGACAATGATGTTTGAGGTTGACACTTTGGTAGAAGCTTTATTGATGTTCTTTTTGTTGAATAGACGTAGATGAGATTTCTTGAAGTGACAGTCACTTTTTGTTTAGGAAGTTGTTCCTATTTTTGGATCACTCTTTATTTGTATGGACTTGTTCTTTTCGAACTTTGAATTTGTGGTCCATCACGGTGCCCCTCTTTTTTTTTTTATGGGCTCTCTCTCTCTCTTTTTTTGAATTCTCTTTTTTTTGATTTCTCTCTTTTTTTGTAATCACTCTGTTTTTTTTAATATAACCTTTGTAAGATGAAGATTGTGACTGTCGTATGAATTGTTGTGAGTCTCATCTCTTGACAGCTTCCTTTGTCTGAGGAAAGCATTGTGATTAAATCTCTAATTTGGTATGACCAGAAGAATTGATTCTCTTGTATCAGGATGCATCATCAAATTAATTGAAATACTACCCTGCCCCAGATTATGATTAAGGGTTCAGAAAAATAGAAAGAAACACCGACTTCAGGCTCAAAGGGGCTGATTACGGACTATCTCCTTATATCTCCACTGTTTGGGAAGAGAAACAATGCCTTACATCGTCAACTAAGTTTTTCACCATTGAAAGCATATATCAACAAAAAAAATCAGTTATTTATTTTCATCATCCTCGCTCCAAGTTTGCAAGTAATAAAACAAGAAATGAGTGAATACGAATGAATTTATTCCAAAAACATGCATGTTTATTATATTAAAAAGTACTTGACAAAATACATAATTTTAAATGCAAACAAAATGCTTGACAAGAAAGAAATAAAAGTATAGCGACCATAGGGATAAGCTTCCTAGTATCACCGACTTCAACTAGATGATTGCATCAAAATTATTCATCAACAGCAAACCAGATTGCAACAAACCACTTAATGCAGCACAAAAACTGGGTCCGTACCCCTGAAATAAAGCTTGTTCTCCTCAATCAGCTTCCGGACTTCGGCTTTTAAAGGAAAACAATGTTCAATGTCATGGCCGGGTGCCCCTTGATGGAAAGTACAAAATCGATCAGTCTTATACCACCTTGGTAATATTGCAGGTATCTTAGGAGGTACTTTAGTTTGAACATAATTCTTCTCAAGCAAAATGGGTAGTAAATCTGCATACAACATAGGGATCGGTTCAAACCGAGGTTCCCTTTTTGAAACAGTATCCTGTTTGTTTGACTTTTGTGGAGCCAGTCGTGGAATCTGATGTGAAACCTGTTGTGTAGCCTGTTGGAGAGGCTGTGATTGAGACTGTAGTTGAATCTGATGCCTTTGTTGAGCTTGGAAAGGCAAAAACAGTTGCTCGAGGAGAAGATGGTGGTTATTCTGCGCCACCATTAAGGAAGTGATCAGGGCATTTTTCTTTTCCAATTCTGCCCGAAGTGTGATGACTTCTTCACGAAGCTGAGTGTTCTCTTGTTCAATTGCTTCCATTCTTTTCTTTTGACTAACCAAATGTTGTAATTGCGAGTTGACTTTGGACGAGAGCGTCGGACCAGAATCTGTTAAGAACGTGAGACTCAACACCTTGAAAACTGAATCATGAATGCAAATGATGCATGATATGCCATGTGTATAAAATTTTCTTTGTTATGTGTGTTTTTTTTATTCAAAGGATCTTTAAAAGCAATGAGAGAAATGTAATCATGACAGGGACCTTGATTCATTAATAAATAAAAGGAAATACAACTGTTTGAGCACATAAAACAACAAAGACACGTACAAAAAAAGAAATAAAGAAAAATTACATCGAATTGTTAAAAGCTACAAACAAATTAACATTACAAGCATTAGACAAATACATAGTAAATAAAACACACTAGTCCCTTCCTTGTGCAGTCTTCACTTCTTGTTCTTTCTTTGCCTTTTCATTTCTTGACCTGGATTCCTACCTCCATACAGCCACACATCCAAAGGATCCATCTCTTGGCTCTTTCCTTTCTTTGACTCTTCCATCTTTTTCTTCTCAAGCTCAAGAACACGACATTTCTCATCTAATTCTTTCTTCAATTTTTCTTTCTCAAGTTCTGACACATAAAACTTCTCTTCCCAAGAAATCTCCTCATCATTTGCTTCAGTTGGTTGCTGTTCTGGCGCAACTAGGGCCACAGGAGACAGAGATGTAGAAGATGAAGGTGTAGAGAGAGCATATGGTAACACAAGTTTGGCAGCTCTGGCGATGACCCAATCAGTATACTCTTTCAAAGCTACACAGTGTTGTTTCCCTAATTCACTCTTTGTTTTTCTGTTAATCTTTTCCCAAGCACCCGCAAACCTTGCCCTTGTGATGAGACTGTCTTTCCCATTGATGTAAAAAACTCCGTCCAATAAGAGAGTATTAGGACATTTTCTCATAGTAAAACCAAACTGACGCCTGGCAAGAGTAGGGTTATAAGTGATTCCTCCTTGTGTACCAATGAGGGGTACATTAGGAAAATCCCCACAGTTGTCGATGATAGTTCCATTGAAATAATCAGAGTTATACCAGGTTATGTCTGAATGAGTGATGGCCATGATTCGTTTGGACCAAAGGGTATGGCTTGGATAGTTTCCGAAGTCATTAGACTTAGGTAGGTGTGAGCAATACCACATTTGAAGTAATGGGGCACAACAGTTGATCCGTCCCCCTTTTGAAAACCTGTAGTGAATTGAATGGTAAGTATCAGCAAGCAAGGTTGGGACAGGGTTCCCAATCAAAAAGATCCGGATAGCATCAGCATCCACAAAGTAATCAGTGTTGGGAAATAGCAACAGCCCATAGATAAGCACAACTAGAATGACCTCAAAAGCATCAAAATTTTTCTTCTCAAGAAACTCAAAAGCTTTTTCTATCAAGAAAGTTGAAGCTAAACCCGAACGCCCGTTCTTCAGAGCCATGTTATGTACCACTTCAGGCTCCTTCAAGTGTAAAGCAGACGCTATAGTTGACACTTCAAGCTCTCCATCCAATCCATAAAATGGTACTTTGTCTTTGACTGGTATTCCTATCCAATGAGCATATTCTTCCAAAGTTGGAACAAGTTGATAATCTTTGAAAGTGAAACAGTGGTACACGGGATCATAAAATTGCAGAAGGGTACTGAGTAATCCGGGGTCCACCCTACCATTGAGAACATCCATAAGCTTTCCATAACGACGTTCAAAGTGGACATCATTTGGTACAAAAGTCGCGAGATGCCTCAACTTCCTCAAATCTGGAGTTCTGAAACTGAACTTCTTGGTAAGCTTCCTCTTTGAGTCCATAACTGTGATGTTTACATTTCCATTATTTTTAAATCCTTTGAATATGGAAAAAAAAGGTATCATGTATGCATGGATGTATGGATGATATGATATGAATATGCAACAACCACAAACATAAGCAAACATGGGTGGTTTAGGTGTCATGATGTTGGAGTCAAAAGGTAAAACCCGCCCAAAAGGTATGAACTATTGGTTTACTTTGTACCTGTATCACGGGTGCTACAAGGTTCCCAAAGTTATCAACTCCTCATTGGAGATTATCGTACCCACAATTGACTCGTGGTCCGATAAATATCCAACAAGAAAGTCTCGTCTGAGCGTAGTATCGCGGAACAACTAAAGTCAGGAAAAAGAAATTCCGTCATACTCTAGCCATCGCACTACATCCTAAAAGGGCTAAGATGGGTTAAATGTGACTAAAAGGTCCCCAAGCTTCTCGGGATTTCCGGAAATAGTTATTGCCAATACAATTGACTCGTATCAACAACTCCTATTCTCGTAAACCCTCCACTTGAGCGTAGTCGTATCACATGTGCATCATGAAATGAATTGACTCCAAACATGTCACTATGATTACACCACATTTTCTATCCTATGTGTGCACTCAAGCTCGGGTCAAGCTTGTCTCAACTCAAGAACCCCCCCACAAAGTATATAAAGCATGTAAATAAATAAGCACATATAAACACATAAGTTAGGTTCAACCCTCTTAAGGAGAGAATCCCCAGTGAAGTCGCCATTTTTCTGTTGCGGGATTTTTGAGACATACCCCACTACAGTTTTATTTTTCATTTCCAAAGGAAGGGAAAAATTGAAAACCTTTTAAATTGAGATTCTAAGGTACGGGGGTTAGTTGCACTTGAGGAAGGTATTAGCACCTCAAGCGCCCATGGTACTCCATGGTAACCTCTTATATGTTTTTAATGCTTTTTTATGTACATGCTTTAAGAATGGAGGGAGAAATTGTATAGAATAAAAAAGAAAGTGGAATAGTAAAGATTGAGAAATTTTCTTTCAAAAAAGTAAATAAAAGAAAAGAAGTGTAAATGTTTTTTCTTTGTAAAAAGAAAGTTTTTTGAGAGTAATGTAATTATTGTATTGTAAAGAAAATGTTTAAAAGAAAAGAAATAGTAAGAAAGTATAAGTATTGTTATGTAAAAAAGAAGTTAAATGTTTGAAAACGAAAGTGTATTCGTTTTTTTTGTGTTTGAAAGAAAAGAATGTTGTAAAGAAAATAAATTGTAAGTAACATCATATTAAAGATGATTGTAGGATGAGCTTGAGTTTGTCTTATAAAAGGATCGCACGTTTGTTTTTTTTTTGAAAAAAAGTTTTCCGTTTCAAAAAGTCTCGTAATCAATTTGAAATCAATTACGAGTCCTCTCCCTTGGAAATGAAATTTTTTTGGCGTTGTGTGTGATGTGTGAGCTAGGAAAGCAATAAAAGCGATAAATAAAGTCCTACGCTATTACAACCCAATTGAATAATTAATTTACAACCATATCAAATTTGAATGAATAAATAATAATAAGAGGCAATAAATAAATAAATAGCAATGCATAAAAGTAAAATGCAGGTGCGGAAAATAAATATGATAATGAATATGCATCTAATCAATCAAAAATAACGAACATAGCAAGATATTATATTCTAACTAAAAAGTGGAGTGTGTGAAAGAAATGTGTCGGAGGCAAAGACATGGTAATACATTTTCGAAAGTCACTCACAACAGCAAATAATTCTAACTAACAAATACAAGCAAAAACATAATTTTATTTATCAAAGGAAAGGTTTTTTTATTTATTTATTTTTTATGAGAATGAATTTAGACCAAAAAAGGTCCTTCACTATCAATGCTAATGTTAGAGCTCAATGATTTTATAAATTAAAATATTGTCTCTAACATGCATTTTTAAAATGATGCATTGTCCTAATCTAAATGCAATGCATGTATGCATGTAAAGAAAATGTGAAGTAAAATTGTAATGTGAGATTGTAGTGTGATGCAAAATTTTGTGTCAATGTCATGTGAAATGCAAAATGTAGATTTTGATGCAATGTAATGTAGAAATGTAAAAAGAAATGTGTAGTGCAAATGTAATTAAAAATGAGATATGATGTAGAATTTTGTAAAGAAAGTGTTATGTGACAAAAAAATGCATAATGCGATGTAATGCAAAAATGTAAGATTTTTAAATGCATGTATGCATGAAAATTTTAATAAAAAGCATGTTATATGTTTCATAAAAAAGAAATTAAATGAAGACATAATCATGTTATCAACTATAAAAAGAAAAAAAGAACAAACATAACATACTTCAATTTTTTTTAGTATTTTCATATTTTCTTTTTAAATTCTAAATAAATAAATAAAAAGTCATAACGAATAAACTAACATTTTTGTTTTCCTTTTTTGTATTTTTATATTTTTGCATTTTTTCTAAATAAATAAATAATAATAATTAAAAAAAAAGTCATAATAAATAACCTAACATTTTTTGTTTTCTTTTTTTATATTAGAAAAACTTAGAAGCTTTCTCCTTTTTTCAAATTTTGTATTCTAAAGGACTAATTAAAAAAAAGAAATGAAGTTATAACAAAGAACAAACATTATTATTATCCTTGATATTAGAAGGTTAAAGAGTTTTTTTCTTCTTAGAATTTATTATTTTTGTACTAACATTTTAACTTAGTAAAATTACAAGAAAAAAGCAATAAAACTCATACATATTTTTTTTAAAACCCCTTAAAATATTAGTGTAAAAAAAGAAAAAAAAACTCAACAAACTTAAATAAGCTATTGTTCCAAATAATCACTTATTGCAATAAATTATAAAATAAAATAAATAAACAAAGAGGTGTAATATAAATAAAAACACTCATAACATAAAAATAAAAGAAGATCAGCAAGAAAAAAGCCCAACAAATGCAGCCCAAACCATTCTAACCCGGACCGGGTCGGTTTGACCCATGGGTCAACCCAGACCCGGTCACCAACCCACAAAAACCTAAATAAAAATAATAAAAAAAGGGGCCAATCGTGTTATGACACGTGGCAAGGAGGGGATATATCAGATTTTCTTTTCCTGATTTGGTTATATTTTTTTTTCATCTCTTTTTTCTCACGCTCTCTTTCTTTCTTTCTCACCTTCTCTCTGTTTCTTCACCATCTCAGAGCTCTCTTCTTCTTCCTCCATAACCCTAACCCCAACATCATTTAAATCAAAAATCACAAAGTACAACCCCCACCTGAAAACCTATTCTAAACACGATTTTGCAAAGAAAAACAACGAATAAGCCTTGAATCGAACGGATCGGGCTCCTAAATCAAAGCCGAAACCCTAACCCCCAAATCAAACCCTAATCGCTCAGATTTGTTTTAAACATGCGATTTAACGCTCAACACGGCAACAAACAGTAACAAATAACGCAAATTCATGTCAAGAACGAGGAAAAGAAACTTAGATCTAAATGTTCATGTGAATGAATGAGAAGAAAGAACGAAGGGTTTGAAGTTGTTACCTTCCTTGCAGTGAGTCTTGAAGTAAGTCTCCTTCCCTTTTGCCTCTTTGATTTCGTTCCCCCCTTCTTGCTTCAGGTTTCTCCTCTTTTTTGCTTCTGGTTTCTCCTCCTTTTTCTGCTTCTGACCCGGATTTTCTTTTTGTATTTTGCAAGGTGCTGATGAGAAAGGAAAACAGAGGCTAGAACATAACTTAAACCTTCACAGCGTGAAGAATTTAAGTTTGGGTTAGGTTTAGTTTTTTTGATTTTTTGTTTCTGTGATGTAAAGGGGGTTTGTTTGGTTGTAAGGATTTGTTTTTTTTTTTGGTTCTGTTAGATTTCGGTTCGTGTGATTTGTGAAGGTTTGGTTTATGTTGAGAAAATTATGTTTGTGATTCGAAAATGAAGAAAAGGGGTGATCATTTTTTTGGTTTTTTTTATTATGTTAATGTTCTGAAATTTTTTTGTGTTTGTGGTTCTTAGCCGTTTCCCCCCCCCCCCCTGTTGTGTTGTTTCGATTCTGTTTAATAGATGGAAATTTAGGTTTTGAGGATAAAAGAAGGGAAATGCAGAATGGTTTTATTGAATCAGTTCTTTGGGTTTTGAAAATTGTAATTGGAATGGCAAAGAGACAAAACTGTCATTGTTGTTGTTCTGTAATTGTTCAGAAATTTGCATTGGATCCCTTTGTTTCAAGTTTTCCTCTGTATTTTTTTTGTTTCTGTTTTGCTTTCTTTCTTCTTTTTGACCGAGAAAATAAGAATAATAGAATGAAGGGAAAGAAAAAAAATAAAAATAAAATAAACAAGACTATTTTTTAATAATAATAATATAATAATAATAATAATAGTAATACTAATACTAATAATAATAATAATACTAATATATATGACCGGGAATATAAAAAAATAAAGGGATAAAGTAATAGGAAAACTATTTTTTTGTCATTTTTGGATAATAATAATAAAAATAATAAGAGTAGAAAAGAGGATAAATAAATAAATAAATAAGTAGAGGAGAAAAAACTCTCCTCCCCTTTTTTAGATTTTTGATAATAATGGTAAAAAGTAAGAAACAATGATGATAATATTATAAATAATAATGATAATGAATAAGAGAAAAAGATGATAAATAGGCGGACATAAAAGTACGACGACAAAGAAGTGATAAAAACGAACATAAACAAAACGACGAAAAAAGAATGGACGTGATGACACGTTTATTATGCGATGAATATTTTTGATATTTTATAACGAAAAAAGAGGACAATAGATTTTAGGTCCAAAATTGGGGTACAACAATGAGTATAAATATAGCTTCTGTAGAAATTACAAAAAAAAATCCTCTTATTAATATATGGGTAGAAATATAACTCCTCATAGAAATATACGTTCTCATAAAGTGACAAAAAAAAATCTCTAGAGAGTGATCTCCCACATTCTCGTATTAATATATGGTTTTTATTTTTAAATTATGTAGACGTTCATTTTATATTGATTTTATTTAAATATGAAAAATAATACTCTAGAGAGTGATCTCTCACTTTCAGTTCTCAACAATATGATATTTTCTCTCCCGTCATCGTAGAAATTATTAAAAGAAATATAAATATAAATCACGTGTAAATTAAAAAAAATAGGCACTTGTGTTATTATATTAGTATAAATATTTATCCCGTGTAAATTACAAAAAAAATTATATTAATATAAGTGTAAATATTTTTCATAAGCAATAAAATAAAATATCATAAAATTGCTTCAAAAAAAATCATAAAAATATAGTTTTAGTTGTTGGTGGAATCGAACTGTGTATGTCATACTAAATTTTGTTCGTGAGAGAGACATAGATGACACACGTAAACTTTGATTCATTATAGATTTTTTCGTGAAATTTCGTTCATGAGAGAGACCTCTGTAAAAATAAATCATAGATGACACCCAACATTCTTTCATCTTGTTTCAACATATTTCGCAGAAATTCACATGTAAATTTGAAGAACAACAAAAAAATACAAAGAAATAGAAATTCATGCATATTACAAAACTTGCACATTTTATTGTAAAAAAAAACTCTCACATTCAATCATCTTCCTTCATTTATTGTAGATTTATTCAACTAAATCTCATTAAACTACATTTTTTTTTAAAAAAATATAGTGTAAATTAAGATGCATTCTCACACTATTCTTCCATCTTGTTTCATAGTAATCCACATGTAATACAGACAACCTTACATATCACAAAATTCCCAAATTTTTTTCTTCGGAAAATAACTCCTTCAGATTCAGTGATCTTCCTACGTTTATTGTAGATTTATACCAATTGAGACGGGAAAATGGATTCTAGGGACGAACCGATAAAATCCAAGTCTCAGAGTAGGGATTCTAATGATCTAGAATAGAATCCGGTACAAATGAGATATTATGAAACATAATTTTGAGAGAGTTTGAGAGAAGAAGATATTTGATAAATGTTTGATTGATTCCCAAAGGTGAGGCAAAAGCCTTCTTAAATACATCCAAAAGGGCTAAAATAGTAAAATAGCGTAAAGTAAACTATTATCTAAAAAAATATATTAATCCTAATATTTATTTCCTATAACATAATCCAATCAAACTATATTTTTTTAAATACAATGTAAATTAAGATATTTTTTTCATCGTTATCTCACCTTCTTTTTTCAACTTGTTTTGTAATAATCTACATATAAGAAAAAAATACAAATAAATAGACAACTTTGCATATCACAAAACTCCCACATTTTTTTGTCAAAAAAAAAAAATCACATTTAGTTATCTTCCTACATTTATTATAGATTTATTCATCTGAGTATAATCAAACTACTTTTTTTATTAAATTTAAGATATCTCTTTTCCCATCATTCTCTCACCTTGTTTCAACTTGTTTCATAATAATCCACATATATATTTCCAAAACAAAATAATAAAATAATAAAATAGACAACCTTGAATAGTACAAAACACTTTTTTTTGTTAAAAAAAAACTTTCATATTCAGTAATGTTCATATGTAGTTTGATAAGTTTGGTGTATCACTTGTATTTTAATAAACTAATTCGCCAATGTTTTTTTTTGTTAGAATTAAGTGTCAAAAATCGTTCCTTGATATTGTATAGCTATTTCATATAATCTTTTTTTGTGATTTAGAACAATTTTCTTTAATAGAGCGTTTATGTTAAAGTTTTAGAATCGAACAACCTTTATAATAGATTTTTTAAAAAAACATTTATTCTAGATTTATTCAACTAAATCTCATCAAACTATATATTTTTTTTATAAATTTTATTGTAGATTTATTCAACTAAATCTCATCAAACTACATATTTTTTTTAAATACAGTATATACTTTAATAGATTTCTCCATCGTTCTCTCACCTTTCTCAATTCAACCTTTTCATACTAATCTACATGTAAATTTCAAATAACAAAACAAAAGTACAATTCCTTGATAACATTGCATATCACAAAATCCTCACTATTTTTTTTTTGTTATAAATTAAATGTTATCGTCTCTTAATATTTTAGAAATTTTTGATATGAAAAAAGTATGTGATTTAAAATAATAATTTTTTGTTACAGATTAAAAAATAACTGATTTTGACATTAAATAATTTAAAGATTATCTTTTAAAGATTTTACAAAAATATAGAATCTATTTTGTGTTTGTTTACCTTTATAAAAATTCCTTTCTATATATATAAAAAAAATCTTTAACTTGTTTGAATGCAACCATATAAAGTGATTTTGTATGACAAAATTATCATAAAGAACATCCAAATATAATATATCATATAAAATAAATATATTCCAACAAATTTCTAAATTTTTTGTATGAAATTTTGTAACACTTATTTTCTCTTTTCTCTAAAAAATCTATACAAAAAGCTAATAATACCACCTTCAGATTTTTAGCAATTTTTAATTTTTTTTACATCTGATTAGTTTTTATAGCTATAACAAACATATGTTATTTTTTAAAAAGTTATATTTTTTTTTAAAAAAAGTAAGAATTTTTTTAAAAAAAATATAACAAACGGTCACTATATGTCTCTTAATCCTTACAAAAAAAAAGTCTCTTAATTGATATTCCCTCCGTTCCTTTTTATTTATCATTTTAGAAAAAAAACAAAAAAAGATCAAATTAGGAAGGTGTATTTTTGCACCTTATTTTCCTATTATACCCTTCTTTTTAGAATATATATCATAATTTTAATCCCCCAATAAATTTCTATTTTTTTTTTGCACACACACTTTCTCTTTCCCTTTTTTTAGTACATTGGAAGATACACACTTCTCTTTAAAAAAACTAAAACCACCAAATAAAAAATTGTAACAAACTTTTATTTTTTGGTGCAAAATTTATAACAAACTTTATGTAAAAAAAAAACAAACAAACTTTGTTACAAAAAATTAGAATGAAAGGTATAATAGGTAAAATATAACCTAAATTGTCAAAACGACAAATAATTAGAAACAAATATTTTTTAGAAAACGACAAATAAAAAGGAATGGAGAGAGTATTAAAGCACATTTGAAAATAATCAAAATGTATTACCGAAAACAATATATGTCACCAAACAAATTTATGATTAATTCTATCAATGTGAGTAATAATGCATAATAATCAATGAGTGAAAACATCGGTATATTAAACTAAATGACAAAATTGAATAAAATTGTCAATAAAAAAGTGCATAATAATGCATTAAAATTAAACAATGAAAATCTGTTGTTTGACGATCATAAATTTGTCTAATATTTCTTAATTTTTACATTGGTCTTCATATATTTGGTTATGGATAAATCAGCTTCATCAGGGTAAGCTCTCTTAACTAATATACCATCAACTTGTCTACGACATCTAAAGCAGTTCTATCTTTGACCTTCTCCTCTACTGTTTCATCAAACTTTGTTATAAGATCTTGTGAATCGTACTGATAAAATATTAGAACATATAAAGTATGAATTGCACAGATAAAAATTAGAAAAATATATAGTATGAAACTTATTAGTACACAAAATTATTGATAATATCATAGTAATAAGTCAAGAAGAAAAAGTTAATCTATAGATTTAATAAGTTAAGATGAAATAGTTAATCTATGAAAATTGATTTTTTAAATGAAAATTTTAGGTGCTTACCGTGGAACTACTTTTGATGTATATCTTTGACTCTGCTTGCATTAGTACTCTGTGCCATGATCTTCTTATATATTATGTTTTTGACACGACTGATACCACCAAACATCATCATCAATATATTTAATTTCAACCATGATTATAAACATTGATTCATACAATTTATTCATAGTGATATTTGTCAAAGTGTTTTAGTAAAAGAAATAATAATAATAATAATAACAACAACAACGATAATAATAATAATAATAATAATAATAATAATAATAATAATAATAATAAAATACTCATAAATTGTAAAAGAAAATTTTCTTACTTGTTGACATTCTAGAATTGTCTCAATATTTTTCATAGGTGTGATTTTAAGTAGATCTTAATGGAAAACTTTGGAGATGAACTGAAACTGAAACTTGTATAAGAGAATCATTCTTTTCATAAGTTCTAAAAAAAATTGAAAGAAAAAATTAATAAACAATTACATATATGCATAACTGAATATTTCTTAAATGTAATTTATAATTGATATAATAATAGAATCATACATCAATTTTAACGTCGCAGCTTCCGTAAATCTGGATTAAACATGAGCCGCGAACAGTCTAAACTGATGTTTAAATTCTTTGACCATGAATGTCATGTGTTTCTCACGATGAATGTGTTTTCTATATATAGTTAAATTTTCTATATATAGTTAAATTATATTCGGACTTGTTATGCTAGAGTGGAAACAAATTAAGTTGTTATCCGTAAAATATTATTTTTTGTTGTTATCCATAATTTTTATTTTTATTTTTGGTATGGATCCATAATTTTTATTTTAAGTGTTTAAGTTAATTAAAAAAATCTTTACAAAAAAAACAATAGTGAAACTCTAATTGAATAACACCTAAGCAAATTTTTCTAAGAATGTAACCAAATTATGCTAAAAAAAATCTAAAAAAATATAAAAAAAAATCTTAGAGAAGTTCTAATTGAATGCCACGTAAGCAAATTTTCCTGAGAATGCATGAGAGAGCTCCGTGAACCTATCGTAATGTATATAATAGAGATAATAGAGATAAGAACCTATAATGTACTAAACATGTCAGCGAAAAAAAAAATAAAATTTTGAATGATATACTCGAGTTAAATGAAAAATAAGGACAAAAAATCATGATAGGAAATATTTGAGGGACCATAACCTGCTGAAATTATTTTTAAGGACTAAAAAGAAATTTTGTATATTTATAGGGACTGCAAACATATTTATTCCTAAAAAAAAAAAAAAAAAAAAATATGCTAAGAATGCAACTGAATTACGCTAAAAAAATATCTAAAAATAATATAAAAAAAAATTCTTAGAGAAGCTCTGTTTGAATGACACATAAACAAATTTTCTTGAGAATGCATGAGAGAGCTCCGTGGAACTATCGTAATGTATATAATTGAGATTGAGATAGGAACCTATAATGTACTAAACATGTCAGCAAAAAAAATTTAAAATTTTGAATGATATACTCGAGTTAAATGAAAAATAAGGACGAAAAATCATGATAGGAAATATTTGAGGGACCATACGCTTAAAAAAATATCTAAAAAAAATATAAAAAAAAAATCTTAGAGAAGCTTTAATTGAATGACACATAAGCAAATTTTCTTGAGAATGCATAAGAGAGCTCCGTGGAACTATCGTAATATATATAAATATAATAATAATAGAGATAAGAACCTATAATGTACTAAACATGTCAGCAAAAAAAAATTAAAATTTTGAATGATATACTCGAGTTAAATGAAAAATAAGGACAAAAAATCATGATAGGAAATATTTGAGGGACTATAACCTGCTGAAATTATTCTTAAGGACTAAAAATAAAATTTTGTATATTTATAGGGACTGCAAACTTATTTATTCCCAAAAAAAAATCTAAAAAAAATATGCTAAGAATGCAACTGAATTACGCTAAAAAAAATATCTAAAAAAAATATAAAAAAAATCTTAGAGAAGCTTTAATTGAATGACACATAAGCAAATTTTCTAGAGAATGCATGAGAGAGCTCCGTGGAACTATCGTAATATATATAATAGAGATTTAGAATTTTTTAACCTAAGATGAATTATTTATAAATTTTTAAACGCAAAAAACTAAAAAGTTCATATTAAATTAATATATTGGTAAAAAAAATTCATCTTTTGTAATAGAGATCCCCATAATGTACTAAACATGTCAGCGAAATTTTTTTTAAAATTTTGAATGATATACAGTTAAATGATAAATAAGGACCAAAAATCATGATAGGAAATATTTGAGGGACCATAACCTGTTGAAAAAAATTTTAGGGACTAAAAATAAAATTTTGTATATTTATAGGGACTGCAAATGTATTTATTCCAAAAAAAAAATCTAAAAAAAAGACTGCAAACATATTTATTCCAAAAAAAATCTAAAAAAAAATATGCTAAGAATGCAACTGAATTACGCTACAAAAAATATTTAAAAAAAATATATAAAAAAATCTTAAAGAAGCTCTAATTGAATGACACATAAGCAAATTTTCTTGAGAATGCACGAGAGAGCTCTGTGGAACTATCGTAATGTATATAAACTAGTATGTTAGCTCGTACCGTGCACGGGATTATTTTCTTTTTGAATATTATTTTTTAATTTATTCTAAATTATTATTATTATTATTTGATTACTTCATTTTATTATTCAATAATAATTTGAGATATTATATGTTATGAGTTGTTTAAATATAAATTGTTGGAGTAAATAAATTTTTTGACAGATATTTTTTTAAATCAGAAAACTCTCACATTTTTTCGCCAAAAAAAAAAACTCACATTCAACGAATTTTAACGTTTATTATAGATTTATTCAAATTAATTTCATCAAACTACATTTTTTTTTAAATACAATGTAAAATAAAATATATTTTTTCATCATCTTTTCACCTTGTTTCGTAGTAATCCATATATAAATTTTTTTAAAAAAATATATAGAAATAGACAACCTTGCATATCACGAAACACCCACATTTTTTTCGTAAACTGAATCTCATCAAACTACATATTTTTATAAATAAAGTGTAAATTAAGATATATTTCTCCATCATTCTCTCACTTTGTTTCAACTTGGTTAGTAGTAATCTAGATGTAAATTTTTAGAACAAAAAAAATTCAAATAAATAGACAACTTTGCATATCACAAAACTCACACATTTTTTCGTTTCTAGTCCTCATTGAAATTACAAAAAAGATAAGGTCGTGTATTAATATATGGGTATAAATATTGATCATCGTGTAAATTATAAAATCAAAAGACACTCATATTAATAGGAGTGTTAATATAAGTCATATTATAAAAAATAGGTTTTCCGTATTAATATGTGTATAAATATCTAAGTTCTTTTGTCAAAAAAAATATATCTAAGTTCTTATTAAAAAAAGTCTTTCGTCTCGTATTAATAAATTTCGTATTAAAACATTCGTAGAAATATAATTCCGTAAAAATTACAAAAAAAAACCCATACATGAGTATAAATATAGCTCCTGTAAATATTACAAAAAAAATAGTCCTCTTAATAATATATGGATAGAAATATAAATCCTTATAGAAATATACGTTCTCGTAAAATTACAAAAAAAAAACTTCTAGAGAGTGATCTCCCACTAGCTCGTATTAATATATGGTTTTTATTTTTAAATTATGTAGATGTTTATTTTATATTGATTTTATTTAAATATGAAAAATAATACTCTAGAGAGTGATCTCTCACTTTCCGTTCTCAACAATATGATATTTTCTCTCCCGTCATAGTAAAAATTATTAAAAGAAATATAAACCTTGTATGATATATGAATATAAATATAAATAACGTGTAAATTAAAAAAAAAATAGGCACTTGTATTATTATATTAGTATAACTATTTATCCAGTGTAAATTACAAAAAAAAATTATAATAATATAAGTGTAAATATTTTCATAAGTATTAAAATAAAATATCATAAAATAATTTAAACTTTATTTTATGTTTGTTTACCTTTATAAAAATTACTTTTTATAAAAAAAAAATCTTTAACTTGTTTGAAATTGAATTCAACCATATGTCTGTTGGAACAAAAGTGGTTCTGATGATTATCTGCTGAAGTTTTGATGATAACAAAGTATTAATGAACAATAGGGTATTTTAATATTTAATCTAAGTGTGCAGGAACATTAGTGAAAAGTAAACAATGCACTAAAGCTTAGAAGTTCTGATGATGATCAGAAGCATTAACACAAGTTCTGATCAGAAGCACCAACGCGAGTTCTGAAGATCTATCAGAAGGATGATCATCAGAAGCATAAGTTATCAGAAGTATACAACACCAGAAGCTGTGCTGTGAATACAAGCTTCTGAGATCAGTCTTGCGCAGGAAGATTCATGAAAGGAAATCACATGGTTGGCTTAGGGATTAACAACGGTCAAGTTCAAATTCGTGTGAAGGAAAATCAAAGCACGTTATAATATTATCTTGGGAAGATAATATTTGCATTAGTCATTTTCTCATTACCGCATTTGGACACACACAAAGCCTTAACCTGCAAAGAGAAGTCAACAAGTTTCCTTGTTGAGCTTAATGATCGACAATTTGTGTATCAATAAATATTTTATAACTGCAAGTGCACAGTTTCGTCGTTGAGTTTTAAAAGATATCGAACCACAGAGACCAACAGTCGAACTACCGTATTTCTGTCGTTGCGGTGTAAATCTAAGGCTAATAGATGTTTAGGGTTGATTGGAATTTTAAAAGAAAATTAAAATTAAGATTTAAAATTAATTAAAGCGGGATATCGGTATGTAACTTAATCAACCTTCGGGAATTTAATAAATTAATAGCGCGCGAAAAGGGTTTATTTTTCAGAAGAACTTTCTTAATTCAAAGGTTTAAACCTCACACTCTCGTTTTGTTGATAAAATCCATACTTTCTAAGCTAGGAATTTTACTGTCACTTTTCTACCACCTTAACTTCGAAAGTATATTTTGGAAATCAATTAGTTCTAATTAATCCTAACGTGGCTCCCGCTCGTTCAAAGATTAATATCAAATTCCTACTATCTAGTTAAAACCTCAAACTCTCGCTCTATTGATTTTAACCTTAATCGCTTTATATTACTCTCTTTCAAAAGCTTAGGAGTTTTAAAATTAGGAATTCGAATCAGAAAAATAGTTCAGGAAGTGCGCGCTAAATCATTATTAAATTCCCTTCGGAGAATTAATTCACATACCGATATCTAGGAATTTAGCTAGACATAGTAAAGAAGTTAAATAAACAAAAACAGAAAATTAAATAAAGCATAATTAAATAAACGAATAAAAACATTAAATAAAAAAACCTGGAATAAATGCTGAATTAAATTGACTGAAATAACTGGAATAATATTCTTGACAGGAAAGTGAAAACAGAACTGAAAACGGATTCCCGGTGTGGAAATACCGTTACAGTTACTGTAACAAGAAACTAAAACTGTACTAAAAAGTAAAGAAAATAAGACGTATCCGGTTCTGAGATTTGAGCTTCTATTTATAGGAGATTTTTGCTGGTTACGATCCACAAAAATAGGAGATGATAAGCTCCCTTTTGATTTTATCCAATATCCGTCCGATTAGGAACAGAAACGGATCAGACGGATGCCTCTCCCCCACGTCACGTGAAATTCAGTTTCACTGGGCTTCTCATTTGGTGGCGCTTGCCACTGTGGGCCTGCGCTGGGTGGCGCTCGCCACCCTCCTTGTGGCGCTCGCCACTTTGTGTTTTTGGGCATGTGCTCATTTTTGCTGTGCTCCTTTGTGGGCTGCGCGAATTTGGGCTTTGCACCCCCCTTTTTGCTCTGTTTTTGACACTTTTTGCTTAATTCTCTTCTCCGACCTATTTTATTCGACAAAAGTAAAAACATATAAAATACTAGCATAAAAAGATATAAATGAAATAAATACATATGCAAATGCAACTAAAATTCACCTAAATTAAGCTAAAAATACGATATGATTTCGTGTCATCAAATTCCCCCACACTTGAACCATTGCTTGTCCTCAAGCATAAAAGAATAGTGAATCGCAAAGCATAAGTAAAAACACATGACACAATCATCTTACTCGTACGTGGTTGCTGGCTAAACTTGTGAAAATCAAATAACAGTGCAAATAACAAAAACACCGTAATGACACAAGAGACTCCCGGTCATGTGAAAACAGACCTGAAGCATTTCCTCTTGACTCTACCTCTCACCTAAGTTTCATTCCCCCTTTTCATTCTAGCGCAATAACATTAAGCCTGTTATCTTGTACACGCCCATGGTAGGAAACCTGTTAGTGATTATGATCATCATATAGCTAGGGGTGCTGATAACATAAGTTTGGTAACCCCTATTTGCTTTACCCATTTCGCAGTTGCGGGGGATCGGATCGTAACCCGCCCTACCAAGTTCAGAATCAGACACCTCTGAACCAACTACTAATGGGTTTCTATACTATGGTATTTTTTTCCTTCTCATGTTTCAACATTTGCTGAATTTTAATCAATTATTTCAAGGAATCAACCAATAGCATTTATAACATTTATAATCAAGATCATTCACTTATATTCTTCGGTTTCCCACTTAGTTTGTGCCTTGAGATGGTGCCGACTGCTAGATAAACTACTAAGGGTTCATTAAAACTCAAGTGCAAAGGTTTGTCAAAATTAGTACTCAAATCGATTTTACACACTTCCGGGAATCTAAGGTGTAAAAACGGTATAGATTTTATCTAACCGTTACCCAAATTCACAAAATAGCCTAGATAGTGCAAACAACCTATATACTTTCAAACAACCAACACCAAGCATCAGGACTCAATACTTTTGGTTTTCACAAGAAAATTTTTGGTATGGCTCAAGAAATGGGAAAATCAGACAATTACAAGATCAATCACGCAAAATCAACTCAATCTAAGTGAACTAACCTAAGGTTTTATTATGCATGCAAAACTAAATGACTGAAAGTAAAGGAAAGCGATAAAGCTTCCTCCCCCACACTTAAATCGAGCATTGTCCCCAATGCAACGACTAAAGGTGAGTTTGGAAGAGTACAACCTAAGAGAAAGTAACTACGAGCGGTCCGGGCCGCGCCTCCTCGTGCGCCTCTCATGTGGTGGAGGTCTTGCACCGAGCTGATGGAAATAGCCATCAAAATCATCCATTCGTAAGGACATATCTGCCATGCCATCAATCAAACCACGTTGGTCGCTCTGAAACTGCTGCATCATGCTCATCATCTCTATTTGACGAGTCTGGATGTCCTGGATATGCTGGTCTCGCTGGGCATCTAAAGTGTTGTGCTGCCTCATCTCAGCTAAAACGGTATCAAGCGTGGCTGTGCCACTCTCATGGGCAGCTCCAGAAGTAGTACCTGCAAAATAACCAGAAGAAGTGTGTGTGCTGTGTGCATTAGTCTCCGGAGCCTCGTGCTCCTCCTCCTCAGATGCGTCACTCTCTTCCTCATCAGGGTCGGGGAGACAACGGAAATTGGCTATCGAGCGCACATTGAAGCGCGCGGGGTCAGGGAGGGTGATATCAGGGCAGGCTTTGTTATCTATCATGAGAATGTATTTTCCATCAGCCCGCTGCTTTACTAGCCTCATGTTTCGTGCCACGTCTAAATCAATGGTACGAGGGTCAAGTGGGGTAAGGGTAGAAAGTTGTGCCCCGTGGTTTAGCAAGCGTGCTAAGGTTGTGATAAGCCCACCAAAAACAATTGCCCCTTTGGACTTAACCATTGAAAACATGTGATACATCATAAAGCAGGCAGTATGGACCTTTTCTTTTGAGACGCTGTAAGTGAACAGCAAAAAGAGCTCTTTTTCATTGACCTTGTTAGAACCAAGGCGGCCAAACACAGTGCAAGCCAAAAGATGGCGAAAGTAGCGAATAGCGGGGTTTTGGATTAATGACGCTCTGTTACCCTCAAAACTACTCATATCCTTGCCGGTTAATCCCCACCAAAGTTTCTTTGCGGCATCTGGCCACCCCACTTGAGTAGGCAGCTCATCTTTCACTCCCTCGCCGTGTGGTAAGTGCAACAACTCGGCTAGCTCATCGTAGCTAAAATTGTAATCAACATTAAACAAACGGAATCTCACACGGTCGGGGGTGGGGTTTAGTTCTAGAGAGCTAAGAAATTCTACGGTAAGTTGGACATGAACGGGGTCTTTAAAAGAAAGCAAGAAATCAAGCTTAAATGAACGAACCAAATGGCGTACACTATCCGATAATCCTAGAGTCTCGAGACAAAAGTCATCGGCATACCTTGTTGGTTCGTATTCCTTTCGGCGGAGGAGTCGGTAGAGCTTAGCTTGGTCTCCATCTCGGAAGTTGATTGCATACTCCCCTTGTTGTGCCATGAACTTGACTTACCTTAGCTTGCAATACTAGAAGAAAATGAAGGAAAGAAAGAAAGCCTCTGTGAAAGAGAATTGTGTTGTGAAGTGAATGTGTTATGGTGTGTGTATTTATAATGAAAAAATGAAGATGAATGTAGTTATGTGTAGTTGAAAATTTAATGAAACATAATGATGGTGTCTACATTTCACAGAGAATCAATTCCTTTCCAAAACTCTAAAAACAAAACCATTGAATACAAGCTTACTGTAACACGCTTCCTGTACAAAATTTTGCCAAAATCATGGATTTACATTCTGTGGCGAGCGCCACTGTGCTTATGGCGAGCGCCACCAGGCCAAAATTTTGCATTTTGGCCTTTTTCGTCCTGTAGCGTGTTGTTGTTCATTTGTATCTATACCTGTCTAAAGGAAATTGTACAGCTTGCATAGAGTTGAATTAAGTTCTAACAGGACAAAAATTTCACCAATTTACATTTCTAACATAGAGCAATTATTCATAAGAAAAGGAAACCACATGAGCACACAAGAGCATAAAACAAACGGTCTCTCATCAGGAGTTTTTATTAAAGTACTAGTAAAGAAAATTTTCTAGGATTTATTATTCTAAAGCAAGGAAAAGTAAATGAAAATCCTAGGAATGCGGTAAAATACGCCGGGACGGTCCTAGCCACTACGACGATGTTCGACTTCATTCACAACAAAGCCCAACTCATCCCAAATATTCTCTACTTGTGCGGCGGCGGTATCCAAGAAAGCATAAAATTCCGCGCGCAACTTAGTCAGCTCGGCTTCCATTGCGTTAGTTTTAGCTTGCAATGCTTCAAACATAGCAACAGTCACGGTCGGTGGCCCAACTGGGGCATCAGCAGCAGGAGTAGGAGTAGAGAAAGTGATGACACGAAATCATATCGTATTTTTAGCTTAATTTACATGAATTTTTAGTTGCATTTTATTTGTTTTTATTTTATTTATTTCTTTTTATGCCGGTATTTGTTTCTATTTAAGATATTTTAATAAAGTAGGTCGGAAAATAGAATTGAGCTGAAAACGAAGAAAATTAGATCAAAAAGAGACAAAAATAAATGAAAAAGACAAAAGCACAAAGTGGTGGGCCACCACATGCCACATGGTGGGGCTACCACGTGACACATGGCACCCACCTTGCAAAAGCCCAACAAAAATCACGTGACAACATGATGTAGTACATATATATGATTGAAGATATATATGATATGAAGTTAAGATATGTGTGGCGCTCGCCACATAACTCATGGCGCCATGAGTTTCTAAACTTCCAGATCCGTTTATTTTGGTTCTTTCAGCAGCGTGATGCATATCTAACAGTTCCCTATTATTTCTCTTAAAATCCAGTTAATGATCTTCATCTGTTCCTATTTTGGTGGATCGTACAAGGTGTATCAAAGCAAGATATTTTCTATAAATAGGACAGCAAAATTCAGTCTGAGCTCTCTCTTTTCCCTGCCTTGTACATAGTTTTAGGCAGTTTAAATTTCATTATTTAATTCAGAATTTTGTACCGGTTTATTCAGCAATTAATTCAAGTCAATTTCATTCAGTAATTTACCAGGTTTTTTTTATGCGCTTTATTTATTGCTTATTTAATATGCTTTGTTTAATTTTCTGTTTTAATTTATTTATTTGCTTTTCCATGTCCGGCTAAATTCCTTGATATCGGTATGTGATTTTAATTCACCGTAGGAGATTTAGTAATAATGTGGCGCGCAATTTATTAAATTATTTTTCTGATTCGGGTTTCTAATTTTAAAACTCCTAAGCTTTTGAACAAAAGTAAAATAAAGCGATTAAGGTTAAAATCAATAGAGCGAGAGTTTGAGGTTTTAACTAGATAGTAGAAACTTGATATTAATTTTTGAACGAGCGAGAGCCACGTTAGAATTAATTAGGACTCATTGGTTTTCAAAATATACTTTCGAAACTAAGGTGGTAGAAAAGTGACAGTAAAACTCCTAGTCTAGAAAGTATGGTCTTTATCAATAAAACGAGAGTGTGAGGTTTAGACTTTTAAATCAAGACAGTTCTTTTGAAAAATAAATACTTTTCCCGCGCGCCGTTAATTTACCGGATCCCCGAAGGTTAATTAGTTACATACCGATATCCCGCTTTTAATTAATTTAAATCTTTAATTTAATTTCTAAACAATTCTAAAACCATAAAAACATTTGCCTTAGATTTACACCGTAACAACAGAAATACGGTAGTTCGATTATTGGTCCCTGTGGATTCGATATCTTTTAAAACTCAACGACGAGACTGTGCACTTGCGGTCATTAAAATATTTTTGATACACAAATCGTCGATCAGAAAGCAGGATCAGAATCAGGAGACTCACTTGGATCAGCATCAGAGAGATCTGTGTCAAGGTTTTCATAGGCTTGGGGTGAAGAAGGAGGTGTCAAGGGTGTATACTGAGGTTCCAAATCATAGAGCCAATTTCTTCTGTCATGAACGCTGGTTTTATTGCTAGGCAAGGTAAAGTGGGGCACGACTTGGCGATTGATAAGGAGATCAAATCTGTCGGGTCCTAAATTCCCTATAATGCCACGGTTAAAGCAAAAGTTTATGTCCATGCATCGGATTCCTCCCAAGGGTTGAAGTTGATTAAGTTGAACTCTCAGGCCTTGGGCATCTGCAATCATTGTAACCAACCCACCAACTAGTATGGGTCCCAAGCAGTCAAGGGCTATATTGTACATGTTGGCCATCATAAAGGTGGCCCCATTGACAGGGCGGGACTGCGAAGCACATAACATGATAAAAAGCTCCTCACGGGACACAGAGGTGTTGTTCTCTTCCTTTCCAAAAAGGGTGTGGGCTAGGATTTTGTGAAAGTAGCGGAAGGCTGGGTTGTGTATGTTTTCAGAATACATGTTTCCAAACTCAGCATGTCCTTCTCCTGAGATTTTACCCTAGAAATAGTCTAGCTCACGGAAAGGGAAAGTGCTCTCCTCAACTGATGTGAAAGTATGTGGATCACTCGGGAAACCTAGGAGGTTGGCCATTTCTAGGTTGTTGAAGGTGTAGTCAATGCCGAACATCCTAAAGTTTATCAGGCCTCTTCTGAATCCTTTTCCGATCTCAGGGTGATAGGAAAATGAGCTTAGGAACTCGAGGGTTAGGCTTCGGTAAGAGCTAAATCTTCTCCCCACAGCAAAGCCGGACCATCCGACTTCATTAAGCAAGAACATCACGCTTTCGCGAATCCCTAGCTTGTCCATAGTAGCGCTGTCAGGGTAGATGGATAGGTGCGTATTTCTCTGAGCTAGAATCTCATACCCTTTGATCTGTCCTACTCCTCTGAACTTGATATCATGATTCTCATCTCGACTCATCGTGAAAGAAAGAAAGGTATCTAAAAAAAATAGATTTGAAAATATATACCAAAAATATGAGTGAGAAATAAGATATATAATAATACCGCTTAATTTTAATAACATAATAATTCAGAAAAACAAGCAACAACTAATGACATATGCAAATTTTTTTTTTTTTTTTCATTTTAAGACTAGACTAACAAAATTAAACCTACATGTGGGTTGCCTCCCACCAAGCGCTTTGTTTAAAGTCGGTGAGCTCGACGGTTTTGTGATTTTTATCTTGCTTGTGATGGACGGATTGGGAGTGATTTCCATGGCCACTTATCACGCACTCTCACATACCCTTCGCTCTTTCTCTTTTTTCTCCTATAGGGCGGTTCAGCTTCCTTGCCCTCTTCTATTATTTTGTGATTTGGGAGAAAAGGAATTTTATCGATTTCAGGCGGGGGTTTTGGTTCAATTTCAAGTGTCCTTCTTTCTTTGGACTTAGGACTTTCACTCGCCTTTCCAAACGTCACTCTCATCATCTTTGTATTGACATTCCCTTCAAATTTTCTTTCCCCTATTTTCCTCTTTCTATTTGCGCCCTCATCCCCATGTGTGTTGACTTTTGCATTCTTTTTCTTTTCACATGGTTGGGGAGTTGGGTCTACTCTAGCCTCTACTAACCTTTGAGAAACAAGGATTGGTGGGTTGTAGGGAGCAGGGAAAACATGCAGTGTTCCCTTCTCTACCTCTTCGACTACCTCACTTGGGAGGACTATCGGTGATGCTTCTTCGATCTCCACTCTTTCCTCGCTGAAACTCTCAACATCATTATTGTCCTCACTAGCCCTCTCAATCTCGCTTTCATTAACGTTTGCTACGACGTCTACTTGTCTCTCGTAAGAGGGTTCTACGGTTGACTGGGTGAACTGGGAGATTAGTGTCTCCATCGACTCTTGGGGAGTCACTGTTGAGGCAACCATGGCGTCGAGCATCCTTTGGGTTTCGAGATTGGTTTGTCTAATCCGTTCATTTATAAGGTCTTGTTCCCTCATCATCTCTCTAAATCGTTGCTCTCGACTAGCCTTAGCGGAATTTTCCATAAATTTATTATATACCACTAATAGGCTAGGACTGACGGATTCTTTTGGATTTAAATATGGAGGATAGTAATTGCACTGAGAGTTAAGGTATTGTCCCTCAGAGTATGGGGACGGTTGAGGCTGGTAGTTATATGGGAAATTATGGTTAGGGTAGTTAAAATTTTGAGGATAGTCATTATAAAAGGAGTTTGAGTTATACATTTAAGCTCAAAGGACTTATCCTAAATTTGTTTGTTATTTATTAATATTTTTTTTTTCGATTTTTAAATTTAAAACGCCTTAGTCTCTACGGTGTAACGACGGATTTACGATATCGTCTAAATTGGTCCCCGGCAACGGCGCCAAAAACTTGATCGATGATTTGTGTATCAATAAATATTTTATAACTGCAAGTGCACAGTTTCGTCGTTGAGTTTTAAAAGATATCGAACCACAGAGACCAACAGTCGAACTACCGTATTTCTGTCGTTGCGGTGTAAATCTAAGGCTAATAGATGTTTAGGGTTGATTGGAATTTTAAAAGAAAATTAAAATTAAGATTTAAAATTAATTAAAGCGGGATATCGGTATGTAACTTAATCAACCTTCGGGAATTTAATAAATTAATAGCGCGCGAAAAGGGTTTATTTTTCAGAAGAACTTTCTTAATTCAAAGGTTTAAACCTCACACTCTCGTTTTGTTGATAAAAACCATACTTTCTAAGCTAGGAGTTTTACTGTCACTTTTCTACCACCTTAACTTCGAAAGTATATTTTGAAAATCAATTAGTTCTAATTAATCCTAACGTGGCTCCCTCTCGTTCAAAGATTAATATCAAATTCCTACTATCTAGTTAAAACCTCAAACTCTCGCTCTATTGATTTTAACCTTAATCGCTTTATATTACTCTCGTTCAAAAGCTTAGGAGTTTTAAAATTAGGAATTCGAATCAGAAAAATAGTTCAGGAAGTGCGCGCTAAATCATTATTAAATTCCCTTCGGAGAATTAATTCACATACCGATATCTAGGAATTTAGCTAGACATAGTAAAGAAGTTAAATAAACAAAAACAGAAAATTAAATAAAGCATAATTAAATAAACGAATAAAAACATTAAATAAAAAAACCTGGAATAAATGCTGAATTAAATTGACTGAAATAACTGGAATAATATTCTTGACAGGAAAGTGAAAACAGAACTGAAAACGGATTCCCGGTGTGGAAATACCGTTACAGTTACTGTAACAAGAAACTAAAACTGTACTAAAAAGTAAAGAAAATAAGACGTATCCGGTTCTGAGATTTGAGCTTCTATTTATAGGAGATTTTTGCTGGTTACGATCCACAAAAATAGGAGATGATAAGCTCCCTTTTGATTTTATCCAATATCCGTCCGATTAGGAACAGAAACGGATCAGACGGATGCCTCTCCCCCACGTCACGTGAAATTCAGTTTCACTGGGCTTCTCATTTGGTGGCGCTCGCCACTGTGGGCCTGCGCTGGGTGGCGCTCGCCACCCTCCTTGTGGCGCTCGCCACTTTGTGTTTTTGGGCATGTGCTCATTTTTGCTGTGCTCCTTTGTGGGCTGCGCGAATTTGGGCTTTGCACCCCCCTTTTTGCTCTGTTTTTGACACTTTTTGCTTAATTCTCTTCTCCGACCTATTTTATTCGACAAAAGTAAAAACATATAAAATACTAGCATAAAAAGATATAAATGAAATAAATACATATGCAAATGCAACTAAAATTCACCTAAATTAAGCTAAAAATACGATATGATTTCGTGTCATCACTTAATCACATGTGACCACCTAGAAACTGCTCCAGCGGACAAAATAGCTTGACAACGGTCAAATCTGCAACGTCTCTATCTTGTCATATATATAGAGACCTCGTACTTGAAGTCAAGTGTGGATTACAACTAGCAAAACTGATCATACTCACAAGAAAGCAAATAGCGCTTCTGATAATCAAACAGCCTTGCTTTATTCACTTATTGTTCTTTAGAAACCTAAGTGTAGTTCTTGTGTTTAGTGTTGTAATTTGCCTTGAGTATTTGATTTTATCAAGTACTCAAAGGTCCTGAAAAACATATACTATCTTATCTAGTTTAGGAAGTCTCTTGTTAGTATACTTGAGCATTTGGAAGTCTCTTACTATTGGGTTTGAGCAATTGTAACTTAAGTGTTTTTAGTGAACTCCCTTGGAAGTGCAAGGGGACTGGACTACTCTCAACTTGTGAGAGGAACCAGTATAAAATCGCTTGTGTCTCTCTCTCTCTCTCTACTCTCCCTTTATTGTGTTATCCGCTGCCAAATCTAATAAGTTCGAAAGAACTTTGAAGAAGTTTTTAAACTATCTAAAACACAATTCAACCCCCCCTTCTTGTGTTTTTCGTACCTTCAATTGGTATCAGAGCCTGGTTGTCTTTAAGTCACTTAACAGTGAGACATAAAGATCTTGAAAAACACAAAACTCTAAGTCACTATGTCAGGTGAAACCGAATCTACATCTACTGGTGGTCCTGGTCAAAGAGCTCAGATTCCATATGACTATGACAATGAGAAGTCTGGAAACAATGGCAAGGCACCTAAGTTCAATGGTGATCCTGATAACTTCAGCTGGTGGAAATGGCAAATCTATCCTTATATCATAGCTGAAGATCCTAGTCTATGGGAAATGGTTGAGGAAGGTGTTAGCTTCCATCATTTGCTTGATGAAGATGGCAAAGTGTCAACAGCTGTAATCAAAACATTTACAGCTGATCAGAAGAAAGAATGGAAGAAGCATAGCAGAGCAAAAACTATTATGGCCAGCTGTATCACTCATGATGAATTTCTAAAACTAGGAAACAGGCAAAGTGCTAAAGGCATTTATGACTCTCTTTGTTCTCTATATGAAGGAAACCAACAAGTTAAAGAAGCAAGAGCTAACCTGTTGGTTCAGAAGTATAAGTTGTTTAAAATGAAGGACAATGGGAGTATTGAAGAAATGTACTCAAGATTTCAAATCCTAGTTGCTGGTCTTTCCTTGCTGAAGAAGAGTTATACACCTGCTAATCACGTGAAGAAAATTTTAAGAAGTTTGCCTCCTAAGTGGAGACCTAAGATCACTGCTATACAGGAAGCAAAGAATTTGAACTTCTGGAAGAGCTAACCAGCAATCTCATCAGTCATGAGATGGAGTTAGCTTCTGATGACATAAAGAAGAAACCAAAAGCTTCAACAGCTGTATCTACTTCCAAGGCTCTAAATGCCAAGGTAGTAGAGTCTGATGTTGAAGAATCTGTGGGAGAAGGTCCTGAAGACAACTCCGATGAAGAATTATTTGCTCTAATGACAAGATTCAGAAAGTGGGACAAATCTGTTGGTAAGTCTGGCGGTAGAAAATTTATTCCAAAAGGTTATGGAAGCAGAAACTCAAACTACAAGGATAAGAAGGATGATTCTAAGAACACGTGCTTTAACTGCAAGAAACCTGGACATTTCATTGCTGATTGTCCAGATCTGAGCTCCAAAAATAAAGGAAGAAAGAGCAGTGTTAAAAACAATTTGAAGAAGAGTTTAATGGCTACTTTTGAGGATCTGGATAAATTATCAGATGATGAAGCAGATGATGAAGAGGCAAATCTGACACTGATGGCTACAACTGCTTCTGACAATGATAATGACTCTGGAGATGAATCAGAAACAAATGACATTGATGATGTAACTTTTAATATTCCTCATGAAAAGCTATTACCTGCTCTTAGAGACACAATGAGACAATATATAAGCAAAGCTAAGAGTGTCAAAAGTTTAAAAAATGATGTTAGCTTGCTTGTCAAAAGATTTGATCAACTTCAAGCTCAATATGATAAATCTGTTTTGAAAATACAAGAGCTTGAAAGTGGTTGCGTCTCTTGTAGCAAATCTCATGATGTGCATGAAGTTGCACTTCATGAGTTTGTTAATCAAAATGTCAATAAGAGTAAGGTAGCTTCCATGATCTATAGTACTACCAAGAACAGAGGTGAAGGGCTTGGTTATTCTGCATCTGATGATAAAGGACAATCAAGCTCATCAGTCTGTATTAGCAAAACTCCACCTCATTTGTATTCTACTTTTACACCTGCTGCTGGTAGAGTTGAGAAGGTTGCACAAACTAAAGCCTTGAATAAGGGCAAGTCTAAAGTCTTAGAAGTCAAAACTTCAGAAGCCAAGACTAGCACTTATTCAAAGCAGAAGCATGCTGAGGTCAGAATTCTGAAGAGACCAGAACCTAGGGCAACCAAGGTTCTGAGATCATCAGAAGCTAGCACCTCTAAAGCTAGGTTTGCTCAGCATACTACAAACTCAGGCAAGAAGAAGTATGAACCAAAAAAGACTTTCAAAAAGTCATACTTCAAGAAGGCCTATACTAACCAAACTGGACCCAACAAGCTGTGGGTACCAAAATCTGAGTGTGTGTGTCTTTCAGGTCTGCACACTAAGAGACAAGAAGCCAAGTACTTGGTACTTGGACAGTGGATGTTCGCATCACATGACGGGCGAGAGGGATATGTTCCTCACCCTAACTCCCAAAGAGGGAGGGAGGGTAGGATTTGGTGGGAACCAAAAGGGAAAGATAGTTGGTATTGGTACAGTCGGTAACTCCTTTGCCTCTATCTCTGATGTACTTTTTGTAGATGGACTATTTCATAATCTTCTGAGCATAAGCCAATTATGTGACAGTGGATATGAAGTTATGTTTAATAAGAATGCATGTACTGTAAGCAAAGCATCTAACAAATCCATTGTGTTTAGAGGAAAGAGACAAGGCAATATGTATAAAATAAATATATTTGAACTAATGGAGCAAAACGTTTTATGTCTTCTGACTGTAAGTGGTGAAAAGTGGGTCTGGCACAAGAAACTTGGCCATGCTAATTGGAGATTAATCTCTAAACTTAGCAAGGACAATCTTGTGAGAGGCTTGCCTGAAATTAAATATCACTCTGAGTCTCTTTGTGGGGCATGTCAGAAGGGAAAGATTTTCAAAAGCTCTTTCAAAACCAAAAACTTTGTCTCTACCTCAAAACCACTAGAATTGCTTCATATAGATTTATTTGGGCCTGTAAGCACAGCCTCAATAAATGGCAAGAAGTATGGATTAGTTATTGTTGATGATTACAGCAGATGGACTTGGGTAAAGTTCCTAAGAACAAATGATGAGACATATGAAGTGTTTAGCATCTTCTGCCTTCAAATACAAAACGAAAAAGATTTGAAAATTATCAAAGTTAGAAGTGATCATGGTGGTGAATTTGAAAACGAACCCTTTGAAATATTTTGTGAAAAACATGGAATTCTCCATGAGTTCTCATCTCCTAGAACTCCACAACAAAATGGAGTTGTAGAGAGAAAGAACAGATCACTACAAGAAATGGCCAGAACCATGATGCATGAAACTAACTTAGCTAAATATTTTTGGGCAGAAGCTGTTAATACCGCATGTTATATTCAAAATAGGATCTATATCAGACCTAAGTTGAATAAAACAGCATATGAATTGTTTAAAGGAAGAAAACCAAATCTCTCTTATTTTCATCAATTTGGTTGTACTTGTTACATTCTGAATAATAAGCTCCATCTAAAGAAATTTGACTCTAAAGCATTTAAGGGTATCTTTATTGGATACTCTGAACGCTCCAAGTCATACAGAGTGTATAATTCAGAAACTAAAACAGTTGAAGAATCTATGCATGTTAGATTTAATGACAAAGAGCCTGACAACAAAAAGTCAGAGCCTGTTAAAGAACATGCAGGTAGTGAAGAATCAGATGATGAATTCCCAGAAGTGGTTAGAAGAATAGACAGAACAGAACAAGAACATGTTACTATGTCAGAATCTACAATTGTTTCTGATGTAACAACTGCTTCTGAGAACAATGCTTCTGATATTCACCCAGAAGTGCAGACAGATGAAACTGAGTCTGATTCTAAAGAAGTTCCCAAGAGATCCTTCAAATATAAATCATCTCATCCAGAAGAACTAATCCTTGGCAACACGGATAGTCCAAGGAAAACAAGATCAAGCTTTAGAGATGAAGAATCCCTGTTTGGTCTAATATCTCTTATTGAACCAAAAATTATTGATGAAGCCCTAAAAGATGATTCATGGATTCTAGCCATGCAAGAAGAACTGAATCAGTTTGAAAGGAATGATGTCTGGAATCTGGTTCCGAAGCCTAAAGGGAAAAACATCATTGGAACAAAGTGGGTCTTCAGAAACAAATTAAATGAACAAGGAGAAGTAACTAGGAACAAAGCTAGACTAGTTGCACAAGGTTATAGTCAGCAAGAAGAAATTGATTACACAGAAACTTTTGCTCAAGTTGCAAGACTGGAAGCAATCAGGTTACTTCTTTCCTATGCAGTAAATCACAACATCAAGCTTTATCAAATGGATGTCAAAAGTGCCTTTCTTATTGGTTTTATAACTGAAGAAGTTTTTGTCAAACAACCTCCTGGTTTTGAAAATATACAACATCCTGATCACGTTTTTAGACTAAAGAAATCTCTATATGGTCTCAAACAAGCTCCTAGAGCTTGGTATGATAGACTAAGCACCTTCTTAGTTGAAAATGGATTTGAAAAAGGAAAGGTAGATAACACTCTTTTCAGAAAAACCTTAAAGAAAGACATTTTAATCATCCAAATTTATGTTGATGATATAATCTTTGGTTCAACTAATGTCACTCTCTGCAAGAGTTTCTCTAAGCTTATGCAGGATGAATTTGAAATGAGCATGATGGGAGAACTAAAATTCTTCCTTGGAATTCAAATAAATCAAAAGGAGAATGGTACCTACATTCATCAATCCAAGTACACTAAGGAGCTTCTGAAGAAGTTCAACCTGGAGGAATGCAAACCAATGAACACCCCAATGCATCCTACATCAAGTCTAAGCTTGGAGGACTCTGATGGCAAAGTAGACCAGAAGCAATATAGAGGTATGATTGGGTCACTTCTCTATCTAACTACATCTAGACCTGATATTTTGTACTCAGTATGTTTGTGTGCAAGATTTCAATCAGATCCTAGAGAATCTCATCTCACTGCTGTGAAGAGAATCTTTAGATATCTAAAAGGAACAACTAATCTTGGATTAATGTATCAAAAATCAAATGATTATCAACTTAATGGATTCTGTGATGCTGACTACGCAGGAGACAAATTAGAAAGAAAATCCACAAGTGGCATTTGTCAATTTGTTGGTGAAAACCTTGTCTCCTGGGGTAGTAAAAGACAATCAACCATTGTTTTGTCTACAGCAGAAGCAGAATACATATCAGTTGCAAAATGTTGCACACAACTTCTGTGGATGAAATATCAATTAGAAGACTATCAGATAAGCAGTCACAGTATACCTTTGTATTGTGATAACACTGCAGCCATACATCTTTCAAAAAATCCTATTTTACATTCAAGAGCCAAACATATTGAAATAAAACATCATTTTATAAGAGACTATGTTCAAAAAGGTATTATAGATATTAAGTTCGTTGAGACTGAAAATCAATGGGCTGACATATTTACAAAACCTTTAACGATAGAAAGATTTGATTTCATAAAGAAAAATCTGAACATGGTCTTTGCTTCTGATTAAGTTTGGTTCTGGAATGATGAAGCTTCTGAATTAGATCAGAAGAGATTGATATCAGAAGCGTTCGCGTAAAGACTTCTGATAACAAGAGCTTCTGATATAACTTCAGAAGCTAATGTATGGTTCTGACATGGAATTGGAAAAGTTGGTAACCTCTTTTGTGTTAACTGACACCGACTAACGCGTCAGTTTCTAAAATAGTCTCTAATGCACGTGTCTCGATGTGATTTGATGGGAAGGCAGTTTATGATGATTAAGTGCGGTTATCAATGCATAAAGTTAATTACCTTTTTCCCTCCTTTTTGTGTGTACCTCGTTTTACGGTTTTCAAAACCTTTTGTTTTCCAAAAGCACTTTACACTCGCACACAAACACTTCACAACCTACACGCACTTTCATTCTCTCTCGGACTACAGAAATTTTCTTTCTCTCTCCAAACGATTAGCCTTACCAAAACCCTAACCTTCAACAATGGATTCTGAAACACAATCTATTCCTCCTCTTGTCAACATCTTCAAGGAGAGTGATCGTTTCCTGGAAGATACTAGGAATGTGTTAAGTTTTCCAGAAAAAGATCTAACCCTAACTACTGAAAAGTTGGTTGATTTCGAAAGCCTGGAGATAAATGGGTTTGATGTGAAGTCGTTTTTCTCTGCGCAAGGATGGGATAGATACTTTGAAATTCTCAACGGAATCATCTACAAGGATTTATGTACTCTCTTTTGGATGAAGGCACAAGTGTACGATGATGTAATAGCTCAAGAAGAGGTTGATGCTATGGTAAGAGACAATCCTGACCTAGAAGGAAAAACCAGAGAAGAAATGGGTCTGAGACCTTATGTTGGAAAAGAAATAAGGTCAGTGATACTTGGGACGTATATGGCTATAAGACCTGAACACATAGCTAAGATACTCAACACTGGTATGGAAGGGAAGATTTTCACTCCAAAAGTTGCTGAGAAAGGTACTCAGTTTCCAAAAGAGATGATGGAGTTGCTTTTTGATCCTGTTAAACTGAATGAATGGTACGAGAAGAAAGGGAAAGGCACAAAGCCTACTTCTGCACAACTTCTTTCCTTGTACAACATTGTTTACCATGTTCTTATTTGCTCGATCTGGACTAGAGAAGGTGGTGTAGAGTACATGTCTCTTGACAGTGTCTCGTTTCTATATGCTATTGTAACTGGTCAGAAGGTAGACCTTGCTGGATGTCTGTTTGAGCATTTGTGTGATGCAATCAAGAAGAGCAAAACAAAGAACAGAAAAGCAGTACATCATCCAAGACTGCTGTCTGAACTTTTTCATCAAAGCAAGTTCTTAGAAATGATCAAACGAGTTGATTCTGAGTATGCACAAATTCTGAGTGCACCCTACACAGTTGAAAAGAAAGTAATCAATGAGTTAACCTTAAGTCACAAGAAACTGGTAGAAAGCACTGCATTAATTCATCCAGCTCAGCCCTTGATTCAAAGTAAGAAATCCTTCATCTACAATGATGACTTCCTTATGATCTCTGAGGCTGATGCTGAGCATGTGATCCAAGCTACGATCCTAGATGCTGCTGCAAATGGAGTTTACATTGCTAGAGATGAAATTCCTTCAAAAGAAGTCTTTGAAGAAGCTTGTGAAAAAGCTGGACTGGGTAAGAAGTTACAGGGAAGGAAGAGAGTTGTCAAGAAGGAAAAGCCTGCTACCAAGCCCCAAGAGGGAAGGAAACCAAAGAAACCTGTTGCTGCTGAACCAATTGTGGAAGATAGAACTTTGAGATCTGGAAGAACAATTCGTCTTGCTACTGAGGAAGAAAATGCTGCAAAAGCTAGAGAAGTTACACTTAATAAAACAAAAGCTGATGAGATGCTGACAAAGAAGGATGGAAAGAAGGTTCCCAGGTCTAGGCTGATCCTACCATCAAGCAGTGATGAATCAACTGATGATGAAGAACCTCTTTAGCAAAGGAGAAGATTTGAAGGAAACACCTCGGTATACCTTCTAATCTCATTTCTGATAAGACTGGTGTTGATCATAATATGGCTGAAAAATTGAACCTTAGGGTAGAAACCTTAGTTGATGTACCTGTTGGTTCTGACTATGTTAAGCCAAACCAACCATCTGATCAAATCACTCCTGATACATCACCAGATGACAACCTACCCATCAACACTCTGTTAAGCAACTCACCCATAGTTGCCCAACCTCTGAATGTAGCAGATGCATCTATCACTCCTGAACCAGTTGATGAACAACCTAACCTAACTTCTGATATCATTATACCAGAAAGTCAACCACCTCATTTACCTCCCATTGATTTTAATTCTCAGTTGGAAAAGCCATTTAATCCCTTTGATGACTTACTTGATCATCAATATGAAACCTGTCCTGATCCTGATCCAACAAGAACTCCTTTGCTTACAAATGAACCAGAACAGACCATTCAACCAGAAATACCTGTTGAAGAACCAATGAATGAGCTTGCCTTGGAACATGCTGAAGAACAAATTGGTAATGAAACCATCCAACCTCCATCTTAGCCTCCTGTCATTCATGATGTGTCCTCTGCCTCATCATCATCTATGTCTGACACATCATCATCATCATCTTCTCCTGGAATACCTCCACCACTCCCTCAGAAAATCCACATCAATGCTGAAATCTTCTCATCATCTGAACTAGCTCATAATGAAAGCCTTGCTCTACAACCTCAGCATAACCATCCTGAATCCCAAATCAGAGACCTACTTTTCAGCCAAGCCCTACCTTATGAGGCATTGATTGCTAGAATCAATGACTACTCCACTGAACCATCCATACCATTTTATGATCAATTAACTGAACTTATCAAAAATGATAGTTATAAGGTAGAATTATTTGCTTCAAAATCTTTACTTGTTGCTGATCAAGTAGCTTGGAAAACAGAAGACCTGTTAGACAATGTGACTAGGGTTGTGCAAGCCATATCAAGGAGAACTATCCGCAAGTTAGTGCTAGAAAAGAAAAGAAAACGTGAGGAATTGGAAAGTGCTGATGTCATTTCTTCAAAGTTAGCAGAAGAGGCTAGACTAGCAGAAGAGGCCAGGTTAGCAAAAGAGGAGAGGTTAGCAGAAGAGGCTAGGATAGCAGAAGCAGCTAAGTTAGCGGAAGTGGTTTCCCCAGAAGAGATTACACCAGAAGCAGGTCAACCAGAAGTAGTCATGCCAGATGGTCAAAGTGCTTCTGTGGATACCAGAATTGCTGCAATGGAAGCAAGACAGGAACAAAGGTTCGCTGCTTTGGAAGCAAAACAAGATGCCCAAGCTGCTGAAATCTCAAATATGAATCAATCCTTGAAGGCCATTCTGGACATCTTGTAGAACAAACCTACCTAACCCTTCTTTCATCTCCTACCAAACCTAGGATATCTATGCACTTAATTACGTCTTTGGATATTTTGTGTGTTTTGTTAAAACTTGTTGTTTGTGTTGAAACTGAATGCTGTTTCATTTAGATGCATGTGATTTACTTGCTTGGTGTGTTTAGTTATAACTAGTTTTTAAACATGCATTATAAAGCCAGAAGTATCTATAGTACGAATCAAAGATAACTTTTTATTGCAAACAGTAGAATTTAGAGTACATAAGAATTCTAAAGCTACTACTTAGAATCTAATTCAGACACGGCCGATCCTTCAGATGAAGAGGGTTCTTCTGGAGGTACATAAGTCTCCAGAAACCTTGCATAATCAGGATCTGTGCTTGTTGAGTCTGAAGCGGATGATGAGCCTTTAGCAGCTATAGGATCATATGTCCTTTAAAATTCTGCATAATCAGAATTAATCTCATCTGAATCTGTTGAGGAACAGATAGTGATTGGTTCTGACGGTTTTATCTTTGAACGAACTCTACAGCTTCTTCTGAGTGGCCTAGATGAAGATGCTCCACCCTTTCCTTTACCATTTATTGGTCTTGGACTTGGTGGTTTTTTAGCTTTCTTCTTCTTTACCAACTTCTTTCCATTGATATCTCTTCTATCCTTATCCATTTTCCTACCTTAATGAAAATATGGAAGTGTTGAGATACATGATATGGGAAGCGTTTTTATAGAGTTTTGGTTTTTACTTGAGTTAGTCGTGGTCAACAATGTCATTTATGACATAGTTGTAACCAATTTTTGACCTTATCTTTTTGAAACTCTTTTTGACTGCATTTATTACACTTTATACCAAGTTTTTAACGAAAAGTAAAGCGGGTACATAGGTAAATAATAAAGGTTGAGTATGGATCAATTTTAGTCCAAAAATGTTTATTACAAAAGTACAGTTTTGATTTCTATTCAGAATAGAAATTTGATCCTACACTCTCCTCCTTAATTATAAGCCTATCTCCTTCCAACACGAGACTAAGCCCATTATCATCTTTTGGCTTCTTCTCCTTAGCTTTTGAGCGTGCAGTTGATTCCACTGATGTAGTTTTGCCATCTTCACAATTGGCTTCTGTTGATTTTCTATCAGCTGGATTCTTCCTTCTTGCACTTTCAGATGCTGTATCCAAAAAGATTCTAGTTTCATTATTCATTGCTCTTCTGAAAATGTTTTCTTGCAATGAATATGGTTTCTTCATGGTCATTTGCCTTTATAGAACAATATGTGTTTTTTTTCAATACCAACCGCTTTCAATGACCAATAGTTTGCGTTGACTGTTTTTACTCTTCTCTTCTTTTCACGTAAATGTTTTTGTTGATGACAAAAGGGGGAGAAAGGGGAATTAATTTGGATGAAGAACTTAAATGCACTTTACTGAAACTGTCATTACATTTAAGTTTATGCCTTACGCAAACGTTTTTTATTGTGGGGAATATATGTTAAACTTGAAAGAATTGAACATATGATATTTCAAGAAAAAGTACAATTTTTCTAGAAGTATCAGACTTAGGGGGAGAGCTTGCAAAACTCCTTTCCCAAGAGTCAAATATGTAAAAATTAGTTCAAATTTAAAATATAATCTTAGACTGAATTTAATTAATCAATGTTTAACTCAGGGGGAGTGTGCAAAACTCATAAACCTGTTTTGAAACTTGATAAATTAATTCAACAACCATTGTAAATTAATACTTAGTTTGTCATCATCAAAAAGGAGGAGATTGTTGGAACAAAAGTGGTTCTGATGATTATCTGCTGAAGTTTTGATGATAACAACGTATTAATGAACAATAGGGTATTTTAATATTTAATCTAAGTGTGCAAGAACATTAGTGAAAAGTAAACAATGCACTGAAGCTTAGAAGTTCTGATGATGATCAGAAGCATTAACACAAGTTCTGATCAGAAGTACCAACGCGAGTTCTGATGATCTATCAGAAGGATGATCATCAGAAGCATAAGTTATCAGAAGTATACAACACCAGAAGTTGTGCTGTGAATACAAGCTTCTGAGATCAGTCTTGCGCTGGAAGATTCATGAAAGGAAATCACATGGTTGGCTTAGGGATTAACAACGGTCAAGTTCAAATTCTGTGAAGGAAAATCAAAGCACGTTATAATATTATCTTGGGAAGATAATATTTGCATTAGTCATTTTCTCATTACCGCATTTGGACACACACAAAGCCTTAACCTGCAAAGAGAAGTCAACAAGTTTCTTTGTTGAGCTTAATCACATGTGACCACCTAGAAACTGCTCCAGCGGACAAAATAGCTTGACAACGGTCAAATCTGCAACGTCTCTATCTTGTCATATATATAGAGACCTCGTACTTGAAGTCAAGTGTGGATTACAACTAGCAAAACTGATCATACTCACAAGAAAGCAAATAGTGCTTCTGATAACCAAACAGCCTTGCTTTATTCACTTATTGTTCTTTAGAAACCTAAGTGTAGTTCTTGTGTTTAGTGTTGTAATTTGCCTTGAGTATTTGATTTTATCAAGTACTCAAAGGTCCTGAAAAACATATACTATCTCATCTAGTTTAGGAAGTCTCTTGTTAGTATACTTGAGCATTTGGAAGTCTCTTACTATTGGGTTTGAGCAATTGTAACTTAAGTGTTTTTAGTGAACTCCCTTGGAAGTGCAAGGGGACTGGACTACTCTCAACTTGTGAGAGGAACCAGTATAAAATCGCTTGTGTCTCTCTCTCTCTCTACTCTCCCTTTATTGTGTTATCCGCTGCCAAATCTGATAAGTTCGAAAGAACTTTGAAGAAGTTTTTAAACTATCTAAAACACAATTCAACCCCCCTTCTTGTGTTTTTCTTACCTTCAATGTCCCCGTAGGATAGCTCAAGTAGTAAGAGTTGGGGGACATGGGGTGGGTAGGGGAAGGTCCAGGGTTCGAATCCTGGTGGGAGCATTTATATTTCCGATGTACCAAAAAAAAGAATGCAACCATATAAAAGTGATTTTGTACGACAATATTACCATAAGGAACATTCAAATATAAATATCATATAAAATAAACATATCCCAACATATTTCTAAATTTTTTGTATGAAATTTTTTGACATATTTTCTCTTTCTTCTAAAAAATCTATACAAAAAGCTAATAATACTACATTCAGATTTTTAGCAATTTTTAGATTATTTTTAGATCTGATTATTTTTAAAAGTAATAACAAACATATGTATTTTATAAAAATTGATATTTTTTAAAAAATAAGTAATTTTTTTTTTAAAAAAAAACTATAACAAACGGCCACTATATGTCTCTTAATTCTTACCAAAAAAAAATATGTGTCTTAATTGATATTCCCTCTGTTCCTTTTTATTTGTCATTTCAGAAAAAAAGAAAAAAGATCAAATTTGGAAGATGTATTTTTGCACCTTATTTTCCTACTATACACTTCTTTTTAGAATATATATCTTAATTTTAATCCACTAATAAATTCTTATTTTTTTTTCACACACACTTTCTCTTTACTTTTTTTTTTGATACATCGGAAGATACACACTTTCTCTTTTAAAAAAATAAAACCACCAAATAAAAAATTGTAACAAACTTTTATTTTTTGGTGCAAAATTTATAACAAACTTTTTGTAAAAAAAAACAAATAAACTTTGTTACAAAAAATTAGAAAGAAAGTTATAATAGGTAAAATATAACCTAAATTGTCAAAACGACAAATAAAAAGGAATTGAGAGAGTATTAAAGCACATTTGAAAATAATCAAAATGTATTACCGAAAACAATATATGTCACCAAACAAATTTATGATTAATTCTATCAATGTGAGTAATAATGGATAATAATCAATGAGTGAAAAAATCGGTCTATTAAACTAAATGACAAAATTGAATAAAATTGTCAATAAAAAAAGTGCGTAATAATGCATTAAAATTAAACAATGAAGATCTATTGTTTGATGATTATAAATTTGTCTAATCTTTCTTAATTTTTATATTGGTCTTCATATATTTGGTTGTGGATAAATCAGCAAGCTCTCTTAACTGATATACCATAAACTTTATGTGAGCATAAATCTACTACATCTAAAGCAGTTCTATCTTTGACCTTTTCCTCTAATGTTTCATCAAACTTTGTTATAAGATCTTGTGAATCACATTGATAAAATATTAGAATATATAAAGTATGAATTGCACAGATAAAAATTTGAAAAATATAAAGTATGAATTGCAATGATAATAAATTAGAAAATATAGAGTATGAAACTTATTAGGACCTTCTCCTCTACTGTTTCATCAAACTTTGTTATAAGATCTTGTGAATCGCATTGATAAAATATTAGAACATATAAATTATGAATTGCACAGATAAAAATTAGGAAAATATAAAGTATGAATTGTAAAGATAAAAAATTAGAAAATATAGAGTATGAAAGTTATTAGTACACAAAATTATTGATAGTTATAAGTCAAGAAGAAAAAGTAAATCTATAGATTTAATAAGTTATGATGAAATAGTTAATCTATAAAAATTGGTTTTTTAAATGAAAATTTTAGGTGCTTACGGTGGAACTACTTTTGATGTATGTCTTTGATTCTCTTCCATTAATACTTTGTGCCATGATCTTCTTATATATTATGTTTTTGACATGACAGATACCACCAAACACCATCATCAATATATTTGATTTCAACTATGATTATAAACATTGATTCATACAATTTATTCACAATGATATTTGTCAAAGTGTTTTAGTAAAAGAAATAATAACAACAACAACAACAATAATAATAATAATAATAAATAATAATAATAATAATAATAATAAAATATCCATAAATTGTAAAAGAAAATTATCTTACTTGTTAACATTCTAGAAGTGTCTCAATATTTCTCATAGGTGTAATTTTAAGTAGATCGTGATGGAAAACCTTAGAGATGTACTGAAACTTGTATAAGAGAAACATTCTTTTCATAAGTTCTAAAATAATTGAAAGGAAAAATTAATAAACAATTACATATATGCATAACTGAAAATTTCTTAAATGTAATTTATAATTGATATAATAATAGAATCATACATCAATTTTAACGTTTCAGCTTCAGGAATATCTGGATTAAACATGAGCCACAAACAGTCTAAACTGATGTTTAAATTTTTTGACTATGAATGTCATGTGTTTCTCACTATGAATGTGTTTTCCATATATAGTTAAATTATATTCGGACTTGTTATTGTAAAGTGGAAACAAATTAAGTTGTTGTTATCCGTAAAATATTATTTTTTGTTGTTATCTATAATTTTTATTTTAATTGCTGAAGTTAATTAAAAAAATCTTTACAAAAAAAAAAAAAAAATAGTGAAGCTCTAATTGAATAACACCTAAGCAAATTTTTCTAAAAATGCAACCAAATTATGCTAAAAAAAATATCTAAAAAAATATAAAAAAAAAATCTTTAAGAAGCTCTAATTGAATGCCACATAAGCAAATTTTCTTGAGAATACACGAGAGAGCTCCGTGAACCTATCGTAATGTATATAATAGAGCTTTTCTTGAGAATGCACGAGAGAGCTCCGTGAACCTATCGTAATGTATATAATAGAGATATAATAGAGATAAGAACCTCTCCCACAAAAATTTCGAATTTTTTAACCTAAGATGAATTATTTATAAATTTTTAAACGCAAAAAACTAAAAAAATTCGTATTAAATTAATGTATTGGTAAAAAAAATTCATCTTTTGTAATACAGATCCCCATAATGTACTAAACATGTCAGCGAAATTTTTTTTAAAATTTTGAATGATATACTCGAGTTAAATGATAAATAAGGACCAAAAATCATGATAGGAAATATTTGAGGGACCATAATCTGTTGAAAAAAATTTTAAGGACTAAAAATAACGTATTTATTCCCAAACAAAAAAAGCTAAAAAAAATATGCTAAGAATGCAACTGAATTACGCTACAAAAAATATCTAATAAAAATATAAAAAAAAAATCTTAGAGAAACTCTAACTGAATGACACATAAGCAAATTTTCTTGAGAATGCACGAGAGAGCTCCGTGGAACTATCGTAATGTATATAATATAATAGAGATAGAGATTAACTTTTACATAAAAAAAAAAAAAAAAATTAACATTTATTTTTTGTCCGTGCCCTCTAGTAACATACTCCCTGTTCCGAAATATAAGAAGAAAAAAAACTGATTTAATATGCTAAAAAATGTTAAAAACATAATTTATTTTCCAACTATAACTCTATTACTCACCTAGGGTGTGTTTGATCTGCTAAAAAATAAGGTACTGGACAGGACAACTTCTGTTGTACTGTGTTTGATTTTAAAACTGTTGCTGGGACTGGACAAACTAGGGATCAAGGGACTGGACAAAATCAGATATTCTTGTCCCCCACAGAACCATGGGACAACTTTTTGTCCTCAGCACAACTTGTCTAAATCAGCAAAATAACATTTTCTCCATCAAGTATCATACAAAACAAAATTTGTTCAATACTATAAATTTTTGTCCTGTGCTGTTCTTCCTTGTGCTGTCCTGTACTGTTCTGTCCAGTATTTTCATTTTACAGATCAAACGGACCCCTAGTTTTTATAATTTTTATTATCCCTCCGTTCCATATATCCAATATAGCATGACTATTTTGATTTTTCTGTTACCAACTACTAAGGCAAATGCATATCCTAATTCCAATATATCAATAAACCAATTTCAAGTAAATAAATGCAATTGTTTTATTTGTCTTTGGTTTATAGGAAGAGGTCGATCGATGTTTGTAAATTTTATTGATTGGTGTAACAATCTCTTGGCTTGCCTTTGGGCAATCAAACTTCTCCCCTTTCTCTTAAATTGTAAGGGTTGAAAATTCCTTACACTTCTTATAATTCATTATTTGCTTATAAAAAAAAAACATATATAGATATGGATGAGAATTTATGAGGTTCTTTTTTTCTTCTCGTGAATGGGTGTGGAATCCGGGTGACTGTATGCTTCAGTGAGTTTATAGATTCCGGCGTCTCAGTTCATTGCTTTGTGGGTGGTTTTTTTGTGGACCGATAGCCAGTGGCGGAGCTAGCCAACCCTTAAGGATTGGGCCGAAAAAAAAAATTAATTTGTAAATATAAAATGCAAATTATATAATTCATATTATATATCAAAAAATGTGATCATCAAAATAGTTAAACTACATAATTTAAAATACATCAAAATGCTACATTACGCGTTGAGAGAGCCTTGAATTCATCAATAATAGTATCTGAATTGATAGTTGCAGCAATTTCCCTTTCAATATAAACTGACATGCTATCTGCTAGAAAAATGGATTTCATCTTGTTTCTCAACCTATTCTTGATGATTTTCATTGCTGAAAAAGACCTCTCTGTTGTAGTTGTAGAAACCGGAAGTGTCAAGATAAGACCGAGTAATCTATCAATCAAGAAGTATATTTCCACAAGAAAAAATAAAAAAAATAAGTAATTAAACAAGGAAACAAACAAAAACAAAGGAAGATATTTAACAACAAAAAAGGAACAAACAAACAAATAACAAGTGTTTTTTCACTGATTTTGTTGTGATTTTTCAATGAACTAATTTTTCGTTAAATCAATGGAAAAAATAACAAAACATCTATCCAAACTTTCATTTTGTTCAGTGATTTTTCATTATTAGCATTAGATATTAGCAACAAAACAATTAACAAAACAAACAAATAATAAAACCCTAAAATAGCAACAAAACAAAAAATAGGATAACAACAACAAAATAATGAAGAAAAGGAAGAGTATTTGTGATTTGAACAACAACAAAAAATTAAAACTTGTAAAAAAATAAAGGGTTTTGCAAATAGAGAAATTAGTTTTTAACTAAGAAAGGGAGATTGATACCTTAAGTTGTTAAGGAGATGGAGATGAATTGATGATGATGAATCGGTGGCCGTCGCCGGTGCCGGCGCTGATTAATGATGGTGAATCGCAGAATCGGTGATGGAGGATTTGGTGTAGAATGAAGATGAAGAAAAGTAACGATGTTCTGTACGTACTTGTCGTTCTGGTTTCTTTCTTTCCCTTCTTTTCCTTTCCTAGATCGATCGTGCGTGTGTAACAAGTAAGGGGGAAAACTGATAGGGGTATAAACGTAATTGCGCGCGTCACTTTTCATTAAAAAAAGAGTTAAAATTAAAAAAAACAGTGTGCAGGACTCGAACCCGCGCGCATTCACTCAGAAATTCCATTTGTAGCGTTTCCTAAACCACCGAGCCATGTTTGTTATTTTGTAAATATTATGCAACTAAAAATATATATAGTAATTTCTTTAATTAAAAATATGTATATATACCTATAAAAAATCGAAATTTTGAGCTAAGGGCCGGGCGGCGGCCCGGCACTGTCCTTAAGGAGCTCCGCCCCTGCCGATAGCACTGTTTCTGATCTGCTGCTTCTTGTTAGTTGCTGCGGTTTATTTTTTCCACTGCCTTTTTGTAGTAATCGTTTCTTTCTTACTGGATAGTGTTGGAATAGGCACTTGTGTGTCTTTTGTTCTTGTTGATCTGTAATTATTGCCTTTTGGCCAAATTGTTTGGTACTCCTTGTACTATTCAATTCTCTCTAATAAAACTTTTTTACATTTCAAAAAAAAAATATAGTAATAATGAGTAATTATGTAAGTTTGGTTGTTGGATGGGTGTTTCTTGAGTTGAGATCATAAGAGTTGGTCTTTATTTACATATAATACAATAATTGTGTGGTTATTTATTTCTGCAACAAAGAAACAAGGTGCAGTGGCTAGTCTTTTGGATTGGAGAAACATATTAATCAGAAATTGCAGTCACTAGGCTTAAATCAAGCAGTTATGGGGAACCTAAATTGTTTGCAGCTTTACTGTTCTCTCTTTTGGCTTCAAATTCAATTACCTCATTTGTTCCCACATACTATAGTATAACACTACTACTATTACTACGAGCTAGTATACACTTATATGATCACAGTCACTATCATCTAACTCTATTTACCTGCAAGACTACACAACCAGCTGCCCAATTTATTAATGAAGTAAAAGTGGAATTTAAACATATGACAGGTGGATTTATGTATTATTTGCACTACTTACCTTCAAGTTCAAGTTGACTATTGCGTGAGGGGACGTGTTAGAAATAATATAAACTCATTGATGTGGTTCTATTCTAATAGCATCGTTCACTATAATTTTATGAAACCTCATCTCAAATACAAACTTACACTATATATCACTACCTACTCAATCATCTAATGGGTGTTCATGGTTATGTTTAGAGTAAAAACCGAATTGAACTGAATGAAAACAAACTATTCATTAGATTACAATTAAGATTGAATTGAATTGTATAAAAAATAAATTGAATCGAAGTGTATTAGAAATATAACTGAACCTAATCGAATTATTAAAAAATGTCAAAACCAAAACTAAATCCAATATCAAAACTATTTTTTTTTTGACAAAATATCAAAACTATTTTTAAAATTTTAAAAATTGTTAAAGTGAGTCAAAACAACCAATTAGCTATGTTGCTGGCATTCAATAATTGAAATCGCTTTGATTGAAATGTTCCATCTAAGACTACATTGCGGTTATATGGTATGATTTCTGTTTAAGTATGTTCTCGTACATTTAACATAAATGACCCAAACAAGCCCCACAGCATCTCTCAAACTCAGCTACATATATATCCTCGACAAGTGGTATGAATTTTATAAAATTTATTGTTAGATTAAAAATTTATATTATCTAATTCATCTACGCAAAAAAAAATTACTTAAAAATTATTTAAAATGTTATTGAGACTCATTAAAATTAACGATTTATGAGTTTTTATTAAATATAATTAATCTTTATAACATATCAAATGATTTTCAAATTTTATTAAATTTTAAATAAATAATCTATATGATACAAATTATTAATCCAACAACTTTTTTTAAAATTTTATATTCATTATAATGAAATCAACCCAACTTGTACATTATACACCACTTGCGCAACCTGCGCATGCCCCACTAGAATTAGAATCATTCAAAAAGAAAAGAACGAAGGTTCGCTAATCCCCAGCTAGCTAGCATCTATTGTGTGCCCTATTGTGCACTCCCTTCTAGTTGGTCAAATAGAGTTACAATAGGAGTCTCTTCCTAAAACATTGGGATTTGCAGAAATTAAAATTCTGATTTCTGAACTAAAATTAACATTAATCACAAAACCCAAATTAATAGGAGGAAAGGAGATATTGATTACGCAAATGGTAGTATTAGTTTCTTTTTTTTTTGGTTTGTCCACTCAATAAAATATAATTTTTAAGAAAATTTTCTATATAAGTCTCTCTGCCTCTCAAATATTCTTCTACGTACTTTATGACCTTTTTGTATTTTATTTTGGACAAATAGTATTACTATTACACCAAGAAAACATGGAGCCTAAAGTTCGTGGAACTCTACCAATACTATAGAAATCCGTGGAGATGAGGATGGAGGAAGAAAATCTCCTCGCAAGAATGGGAATGAAGGATAGAATATCTCCGAAGCGTAGAATGGAATAAGGAGTGGTAAAGTATCATCCATCCAATCCCCGCCTCGTTGACATCTCTAATTAAGTATTAGATATTCAGCCGAAGTGAAGAAATTAATTAGGATTGAATTTTATGGGTGTATGTGTTTGAACCTTTATTATTACTATTTTTGGTAGAAAGACCTTTATTTTTTTTTTTGGTACGAAAGAGAAAAAACTTTATCAATTTTAATAAATATAAATAATCTCTATAATCTCTATTTCTATCTCTATCTCTATTTATATATATTACGATAGTTCAATGGAGCTCTCTCGTGCATTCTCAGGAAAATTTGTTTAGGTGACATTCAATTAGAGCTTCTTAAGCTTTTTTTTATATATTTTGTTTAGAGACTTTTTTTTAGCATAATTCAGTTGTTTCTTTATTATTTTTTTAGAGTTTTTTTTACCATAATTCAGTTGCATCTCTAATATTTTTTAATTATGAATAACAACAAAAAGATAATTTTATGGATATAAACTAATTTGTTTCAACTGTACGGATAAAAACTATTTTGTTTCCACTATATATGGAAAACGCATTCATTCCAAATCATCTAGAATACAAATAAAACTATTCTTATTCTTATTCCAAAAAATAATTAACTTTCCTTCAAAAATGAATACACCAGATTATACTATGATCAAAGACATCACAACTAAGTGTGCTAATGTTAATTGTATTGTCTGAGTTGTCCGGAAATAGTTTTTCATTGATCCAAAGAATCCTAAGATTGTCTTCGCAATGGAGTGTGTTCTCCTTGATTCTCAGGTATATACTCTAAGTTTTATTTTTGGTCACTTTTAAAAGTAAAATTTTCACACGTATATTAACCATATTTGATAAGATAATAAACAGATTCGAGTTCGATAAAAGATTAGGTTCTTCATTCTTGATTTGATTTATTGCGAGTGATTGATTTCTGAATTGTGATTGAGGTTGATTGGTTGTGAGGTTTGAATTTAATTTGATTTTATCTGATTTATTTTTACAGTTTTGTTTGATACATATTCTCTATTTAGATTGGATCAACTAAGTGTGCTAATGTTAACTGTGTTGTCTATAGACGCCCATGTAAATTAGTTTGGAAAAAAGGTACAAAGGTTGATAACATGTCTGATTCAAAAGTACCCATTGACATTCTAACTTTCACAGACCTCAGAGATGTGTTTATTAATACATACGATGTCAATTATTTGTGTCGTAAGTTTATATCTTTTTTAATGATCATCAATATATATGGGTATATTCTTCATACACTGATATGCTTTTTAAAATTACTTTTTCTTGGTGTAAATCTTATAGGGGTTCTTTGTAGTATTGACATGGAGCCTTCATTCGGACAGACAGGGAAAAAGGAAAATTTAATCATGTTGAGCTGAATAATAATGGGTAATAAATGTTACTACAAATAGTAACATAAATATTATGACCCATCAACTTTTTTATTAACGTCTTTTTTAGTGATGAATTCTAAACTCTTATAATATTATTTACTGTTGTTGTTTCAAAGTTACGTTATTTGAGTCTGAAGTCGATGAGGAACTCAACTCATTCATTACTTCCTGAAATGTTACAAATGGTGTTGCTGCAATTCTATTTGCAAAAGTCAGATTTTTGAATGGTATACATAAAAACAATCTAATAATTTATGGTGTTATGAATTATATCTAATTTTATTGGACAACTAAACCTACAATATTTAAATTAATTTTAAAGGGTCAAAGGATTTGAACACCAGTTTCGGCTATTCCCGAGTCATATTTAACAAAGGCCTCTCCGACGTTGTAGCATTAAAATTGATGTATGATTCTATTATTATATCAATCATAAATTACTTTTAATTAATTTTCACATATGCATGACCTTAAAGTACTAATTTTGATAAGTGCAACTCATACTTTATATTTTATAATTTTTTATTGGTGCAAATCATATTTTATATGTTCTAATTTTCTATCAGTACAATTCACAGGATCTTATCATAAAGTTTGATGAAACAACAAAGGAGAAGGTCAAAGAAACAATAGAGAAGAAGGTCAAACATGATACTACCTTGGATGTCGTAGAGTTATGCTCACATAAAATTGATTGTGTATCACTTAAGAGAGTTTTCCCCGATGATCTATTTTTTTTCTTTTTTATATTTATATTATTATGAGTTATAAAAATATATACAGACCAATATTAAAATTAGGAAAAACTAAACTATTCCTATTATATGATCGTCGTGATACAATAGTTTTTCATTATTTAATTTTAATGTTTTATTATGCATTTTTTAATTGACAATTTGTTGTTTCAATTTTTTCCTTTAGTTCGATAGACCGGTTAATTGACAGAATTAATAAGTATTTTTTTGGTGACATATATTTTTTTGGGAATGTTGTGATATCCAAGTTATTCTATTTCTTTGTTTTTTTATTTGTTATTTGAACTTTACATGTGTATTACTATGAAACAGGTTGAAACAATGTGAAAGAACAATGAAAAAAATATGTTTACACTGTATTTAAAAAAATGTAGTTTCTTTTTTAATAAATATAAAATGAACATTTTTAAACAAACAATTATCATATCTAAACATAATTTACAATATCAAGGGACGGATTTTGATACTTACAATAATTTCTAACAAAAATATATTGGGAATATTGTGAGCTAGATTTATTTGTTTGTTTTTCTTATTTAAAATTTACATGTGGATTACTACGAAACATATTGAAACAAGACAATTAGAAAATATATTTTAATTTACACTATATTTTTTTTATAAAAAAGAATAGTTTGATGTGATTCGATCAATTGAATAAATCAACAATAAATGTTTATAAGAAAAATCTATTATAAAGGTAGTGCAACTTCTAAATATTAATTGAGCGCTTTTTTAATAAAGGAAATGTTATAAATTACAAATATTTTTCATATCAAAAAAAAGTCGGAGTGTTGTGATATGTAAGGTTGCCTTTTTTTTTTTTTTTGTTTTTTTATTTGAAATTTACATGTGGATTACTACTAAATAAGTTGAAACAAGAAGATGAGAGAATCATGGGAAAAATATTTTAATTTACACTATATTTGTAAAAACAAAAATATAGTTTGATAAAATTCAGTTGAATAGATCTACAATATACATTTATCAACAAAAAATTATAATAAAGGTAATGTAACTTCTAAAACCTTAACGTGAGGACTCTCTTAAAAAAAAGAATTGTTTTAAATCACAAATACTTTTGATATCAAAAGTTTTATTCTCTTCGTCCCATATTATAAGGGAAATATATAAAAACAAATTTTATTGGTTATTGGTTATAAAAAATACTCCATCTGTTCCTTTTTATTTGTCGTTTATAATAAAGATCAAATTAAGAAAAAAAAATTTAAACCTTATCTTCCTATTATAATTTTTTTTTAGAATATATATCCTAATTAAATCCACCAATAAATTCCTATTATTTTGCACACACACTTTGTCTTTCCAAAAGAAATTAAAACCATTAAAAAAGAATTGTAACATACTTTATTTAAAAAATAAAGTAACAAACTTTGTTACAAAAACATTCAGAATGAGGTGTAATAAGCAAAATACAACCTAAATTGCCAAAACAAAAAAAATTAAAGGGAACAAATTTTTTTTCTTTCTAAATACTCCCTCCGTTCTTTTTATTTGTCATTTAAAAAAAAAAACCAACTTATGAGGGGTATTTTTGCACCTTATCATTTCTATTATACAATTTTTTAAGCATATATCCTAATTTTAATCCACCAATAAATTTCTGCTTTTTTGCACACACACTTTCTCTTTCAAAAAAATAAAACCACAAAAAAAATGTAACAAATTTTATTTTAAAAAAAACAAACTTTGTTACAAAAAAATTAGGAATGAGGATATAATAGGTAAAATATAACAAAAATTGCCAAAATGACAAATAAAAAGGAACAAATATTTTTTTAAAACGACAAATAAAAATGAATAGAGGGAGCAAGAGATAAGATTAAACTTTTCTTGGAATTGATAAATGTTTTTTTTCTTATATTTTGGGACAAAAAAAATTTTCTTTTATATTTTGGGATGGCAGGAGTACAATATCAAGGGACAATATTTGACACTTAATTTCTAACAAAAAGTAGTGGGATTGTTAGAATACACAAAATTGTCTATTTCTTTGTATTTTCTTTGTTATTTGCAATTTACACGTTGATTATAATGAAACATGTTGATAAAAGAAGGTGATGAAGGAAAAACAGTGTTCACAACACGCGCAGCGGAAAAAATTCGGATCTATTTTGCGCTTAAATTATATTAAACTGAAAATGCTATAAACGTGTACCTGACAATCAGCTCTTGAATCATAACAATTTTTCTTCAATAATGTGAAGAAACTACAAGTATCCACACCGAGACTAATTTTGCTATCAACCCTTTGAATAGTGGAACCAAAATGTGAGCAAAGTGGATTTGTGTTATTGGATTCACTTTCACATTTTCATAATCATCTATTATGAAGATCAACCTATTGATCGGTGAAACTAAAACTTGAACAAAGTAATTTATACTTTTTCATATATTTGAAAGAGATTATACATTGTCTATTTATAGACACACATATACTCCAATCTCATTGAAGTTAACGATTTATTTTTCATACAGTCTAAAAAAAAAAAAAAAAAAAAAAAAACGATTTATTTTTCATAGAAAATAAATCACCACTATGAAAGATCATAATTTCACCACCATCCACTTAGAATTCAATTTAATCAAGCAAATTTAATTACTTGATATTTGCCTCCCATACATATATACATACACGGTTTTAATTTCTATTTAAAACCATTCAAATACTCAACAAGTATAATATGTATCTTGCTCAATTTATTTATATATTACTTGTATTTTTAGTGCTAGCAAAAATACAATAATATTCCACTAAGAAAATAATCTAAGTTTGATTAATTAAATTCTCTAATTTAATTATCAAATAATAAATTAATTCTATAGCAAAAATTAGAACACTCGTTTGTGTGTGACCATGTAAGTTCAATACTAAGCCGGTAATAAATTAATCACATTAATATTATTAATCAAGGTAGGCGTCTAGCAACACTCCTTAGCGTCCGGATAGTATGAAGTAATATTTACTTTCAAGAACCACTAGAAGAATGATATAATATTTCCTTTCGTCTTTACAGCTCTTGTTGACTCTAGAGCATGGTGAAATTGTCAAACTCTAATAAGTTAACATCTATGACTTAAGAAACTCATTTCTTGTATCAATTAATTTCCTTGGCCAGGGTTTTTATTTTACCGTAGAGCTCAAACTCATTACCGGGAGTTGACGGATTCCATCTTGATTAATCATTAATTATACAAGTATTTAATCGTATCCAATATCCTTTCAACTAGCACCCTAAGGTATTAGGTGTCCAGAATTAAAATACAATAAATATTTTGTTAATTACTATGATAATCTCAGGTCAAAGAAAATCATTATATTTCTTCTTGAGAATTTTTTATTGACAATTTAAGGTAATTTTTAACCATTAGAAAATTCTTAAATGAGTCAGTTCAACGATCATATCGACATATGCATCGTCTATATATGTAATTTAATAAATGAGATTTATTAATCTTTATCCAATAAAGACTATCACATATATATTGATCTATCCGGATTGTTGTTGTCCTAATTACAACAATCCTATGATCAAGAACAATTTAGATTAAAATACTAAAAGACTTGCCTCTCATTATCAAGATCTCTATCATGATGACAAATCTATAATTTTAATCAAGGACACTTTATCAAATTAACTATTTCACTAAATAGTAAATATGATAATAGAATCAATATTTAATCTGAAATTGATTACATGACTAACTGGATCTTGAGCACACTTAATTATTCCCAACAGGTGAGAGAACAATGAGAAATAATATATTTACACAGTATTTTAAAAAATGTAGTTTTTTGTCAAAAAAATGTAGTTTGATAAGATTCAGTTAAATAAATCTATAATAAACGTTTATAAAAATAATAATAAAACATTTTTCATACCAAAAAATTCTACAAGAACGAACTTTGACACTTAATTTCTAACAAAACAATAGTGTTAGTGTTGTGAAATGCAAGGATCATTTATTTGTATTATTTTTTGTTATTTAAAATTTACATGTATATTACTACGAAACATGTTGAAACAAAACAATGAGAAAATATATACTAATTTTTTAATACCTCAAGTGTCTAGGCTTAATGGTTCATGTTAGATTGAGCTTCAAATTCATCATTGTACCAACACTACTGCAACAAGTTAATGGTCATATTATACTAGTTTTTTTGCTAACGTAGGATAACGGGAACGGTAACGTTGCATCAAGTCTACTAACTATATATTAATGATTATTGAATCATTATATTGATGGTCAATATCTACAAAGTAGAGCTATTTTAGCATCAACAATTGAGGTTGTAGATGAAATCAATGATTATATATTGAACCACATTCCATGTATTTCAAATTCATTAGTTGAATAGATTTAATATAATTTATAACATATGCAATTATTTTTTTACAAGGTTATATTGTGTTTATGTTGAATATAAGTGATGAAAAGGAATATCATAGTTCAGACTCCATAGATCGAACTGAAGCAAATGATAATGAAGCATTTGAACAGCTTACACCAGAGTTTTTAAAATGTCTAAAAACATCTGGACTTCCGAACCATTCCATTAAACTAAAAGTTGGCATGCCAATCATGTTGTTGAGAAATCTAGATCAAGCTGAGGGGTTATGTAATGGTACTAGGTTGACCGTTACTAAACTTAGAGATCATGTGATTGAAGCTAAAATAATTACTGGAAAAAACATTGGCAATATAATATATATTCCAAGAATGTCGATGTCACCATCACAATCACCGTGGCCATTCTAGCTTATAAGGAGGCAATTTCCAATTATTGTTTCTTTAGCCATGACAATAAACAAGTCTCAAGGTCAATCTTTAGATTATGTTGGATTATACTTGCCAATAGATGTTTTCAGTCACGGTCAACTCTATGTGGCAATTTCTAGAGTGAAGAGCAAACATGGACTGAAGATATTATAACGCAAGAAAATCATTGAATACTACTACAAATGTTGTGTTCAAAGAGGTTTTCCATAACATCCAATAAGTAATTTAGATTCATCTCCTATTTCTCCATTTCAAATTGGAATTTTATATTGTCATTCATTAGATATAATTTCTATAAATTACTAACTGAGTTGCACATATTCACACACACACATACATATATATTTACACTTTAATGCTTCAACCTAAAATAATTAGAAATAACAATTTTGTTCAATTTTTTCAGGAACTTGCAAAGACTCAAATTGTGCTCACCTTCTTTTATACAAAGTCTTACAAATATAGAACGGAAGTTGATCATTAATAATTCACTTCAAATTAAAGTATCTTATTTATTAAGTTGTATTTTTAGATTCCATGTTGTTTTCAACAAACCTATATGTACTTTGTAATAGTATAAGTTATATATGTATTTATTAATATTAAGATCATATTTTATATTATATGTTTAAGACTTTATTAATGCAATGATAAACATGTTTTCAAATTGTAATGTGTTGCTTCTTTTAAATTTTCTTTTGGTTTCTGTTATTTTTTTTTTTTGTCGGATCTTTGGTTTCAATTGTTATTATTTTTCTAATTAAACAAAAAGAAATTAACAAATTAACCAACATTTTTAAAAACTACATAAGTATTTAGTACAATTAAATATAACATTTAACCATAACCCAGACCCATGCGGATGCACAGATTTATAACTAGTTCTAATAAAAAACTTAAATGATCTTTTGGTTATCTAAAAAACTTAAACAATTTAACCGGTACAAACGCAAAATTTAAAGATCCTCAAAATACATTTGACCTATAAAATACTACTATCAATATATCATTTTTTTTTACACACATACTATCAATATATCATTAATAAACTGATAATACATTTTGTATGAGGTATTAGTTTTGGTATGGGTACCAAAAGTTTGGAAAACCGATCCAAATAAAAATAGTAAAGTGATAAAAAAATAAAAACCACAAATAATCAAATATTTTTGAATATATTTAGATATCATTTTGTGAAAACCATTCGATCAAATCAAATTTTGGATTGATTTTTCAAAATAATCAATCCAAACCGTACTAAACCGCATGCATATGTTTTTATACTTAATTATTATTATCTTATAGTTAGTATACATGATATATTAAATTTAAAAAAAAAACTAAGTATCCACCCCATTTTTAAAGAGTTCAATCTCGCATTCCACTTGCTGAACTCCATTTAAAGGTAAAGTTTTGTTTTATATAGGCTACTGGAATTAACACTAGAGAGAATCATTTAAACATGACCTTGTGAAAATTAAACTAAAGTCTCAAGTTAACAGCATTATTGGGCCAACCCAAATGAGTTATATATGATAAAGTATATTACATATTTACATTAACCTATTATTTGATGGTTTTAATGTTTTTAATACTACTTATAACTTTAATTTATTCTAGTGGGTTATATATGATATATTACATTTTAACATTTACCTTTTTTTTTTGTCAAAAAAAACATTTGCCTTTTTTTACTAAGAAAAAATATATTTTAAATATAATCGATAATTGATACTACTTACTACCTCCGTTTTTTTTTACTTGTCATTTTAGAAAAAAAAAGACCAAAATAGGAGAGTGTTTTTTGCACCTTATTTTCCTATTATGCCCTTTTTAAAAATATATATTTTGTAATATTAATTTTAAACTATTATATGTTATATTTAAATTTTTACATCACTTCTCCTATTTTTTTATCGCCTATTATAATGTTATCTCTTCGTTCATTTTTACTTGTCATTTTAGGAAGAAAAAAAACTAAAATAGAAGAGTGTATTTTTGCACCTTATTTTCCTATTATGTCCTCTTTTAAATATATATCTTTTTTTTTTTGGTATATATATATATATATATATATATATATCTTTTTTTTAATCTACCATTAAATCCCTACTTTTTCACAAAAATTATCTATTTTCAAAAAAACTATAACAAACTTTATTTAAAAACAAACAAAGTTTGTATACAATAAAAAGAATATATTATTTCAAAAAAAATACAAAATTTATTCAATAAAATAAAATAGGAAGGAGGATATAATAGGCAAAATATAACCTAATTGCCAAAACGACAAGTAAAAAAGAATAAATATTTTTTTTAAACGACTAGTAAAAAGGAACAGAGAGAGTAATATTTAATAAAAAATTTATAATTATTTGTAATTTGAATATCCGAAAAAGTAACCAAATTAAACCGAACTAATTTGAATTGAGTTGGTTCAGCATTTTTTAATCAATCATCTAAAATTGAACCAAACAATAAATAATTTTAATTTTACATCGAGTAAATTTTTACCTCAAAATTTATCCAATTCGAACCATACTCCTACGAAAAAACTAGTGCCTCAAGGGCAAGTTAACAAGACATTTTTAATTAAAGAGATTTTAATTTAGTCAATGAAACATTGTAGAGAGAAATGGAGTTAGTATATGACTAATCCAATGGACATTTACTATTAGATAGGGTTGGAATAAGTCAAATCAGCCTATAGGGCTTATAGTTTAACTTACATAAGTTTTGACTTGGCTAGACTATTTTTTAAATAGAACAAAGTGTATTTATTTAGTTAAAAACCTCAGACCTATAGGTCATGAAAAAAATCTTTTAGGTTATTAATTAAGCCGATCTTTTTAAATAAATATAAATAATATTTTTATTAATGTTATTATTAATGTTAAAATTTACACCTTGATTAAATTATAAATATGTTAACATTTTCAGTAGTTTCAGTTTACTAATCTTCATTAATTTTTTTTTCTTGAAAAAAAAAAACTAATAAAGATTAGTGTTTTCATATATATAAATATATTACTATAAACTAAAATTGAAATATTATATATAATCAAATTCTCTAAAATATCATGATATATAAATATCAAAAAGAGAGCATAATTTTATTGGTCTATTAGTTTCTTATTAGAGTCTTTTCCTATCAAATTAAAAACAAGGTAAATCTCATAAGTAATTAACAAGGCACACAGTTCGAGTACCCATGACAATATTTCTATTATGAGACATTTTATTTTACCTTTTAGATATAATAAGACACACTCTTTGATTCCCACTCATCATGACACTATTTCACTCTTTAGAGTATTTTATCCTTTTAAAATCTCTAAATTTGTATTATTTTCATATTTAAATAAAATAAAATATTTGTCTATACTGTTCAAAAAATGAACGTATAAATAATATAAAAAAAAACCATGTACGAATACGAAGATTTTGTTTTTGTAGTTTTACGAGAACATATATTTCTACAAGGACCTATATTTGTACTCATATATTAATACGGAAACCAATTTTTTTGTAATTTCTACAGGACTTATGTTTATATTCATGTATGGGGTTTATATTTGTAATTTTTACGGAATATTTTTTTTATAATATTTAATACGGAGTTTATTAATACGCTACGAAAGTTTTTTTATTGGAACTTAAATATTTATATACATATTACTACGGGAAATCTATTTTTTTTATTATGACTTATATTTACTCTTATATTAACACGAGTGCCTTTTGATTTTATAATTTACACGATGACTAATATTTATTTTCATATATTAATACATGGCCCTATCTTTTTTATAATTTCTACAGAAACGGGAAATGAAACACTATATTGTTCGAAACGGGAAGCATGAAATTACTATTCACCATATTTGATTCTTTTAAAATTCCTAAATATATATTATTTTTAATATTTAAAAATATATATAAAATCAATTTTGCAAGTAATTGGAAAATGAAATTTCCTCTATTAGAAAAATAAAAAATAATTAGACAAAAAAATTAATTACTCAAAAATAAAATTCAAACATTTAAATTAAATTAAAAAATATAATATCTCATCTAATGTAATTTAACTTTAATTATAGATATTAATTTAATTATCAATATTATCCCGTGCATTGCACGGGTTAGTTATACTAGTTAAACATAAATATAATTGCTTATTCAATATGTACATGTGAAATAATCTTTTAAACAAGTTAACAGACAATATCAGATTTTTAAAAGGTCAGGTTTAGATCTAAAAAGTAAGCCTATAACAAATTATACAATTATGGCTATAATTTCATTGGTCAAATTTTTCGACAAGTCAGACTTAAGTTTAGCAAAACTTAACCTATTTCCAGCTCTACAAGTAGGTAGAGTGAGATTTGAAAGGTCACCAATCTGGATGGCATAATTAACCTAACTGAATTGGAAACAAGAATTAATGTTATAGTTATTCCTTGGAAGTCTTGGCAAATAAAGGAGTCGAATTAGTGTATATATACAATGAAAACACAATACTTATAGTATGTACTAGTACTATGTATATTTAGCTATAAAAAAAAAAAACTTTAGTGAGAGGAATTAATTACATTGTCTGCCACTATTTTTTCCTTTATTTCGTCATTTCCCTTCAAGTGAAGTGACAGCACTACTGCAAAACATATGAATGAGGCAGCATAGTATAGTATCATATCATCAATCAAATTGACCAAAGGTAAACGGTCAGCAGTAACTCTTCACTTCACTTGATGGATATATATGTTCCATAAAACAAGAAAAGAAAAGAAAAGAAAAAAAAAGAAACTCTTCTTATCAATTATCATGTCTTCTGATTAATCTTAAAGGGTTCTCTATGACTCTATCTATCATTCTTTAATAAAAAGGACCCTATCATTCTTTCATTTATTTATCCACAAAATACAATTCAAAGAGACAATGCATAGTGTACTACTGTTTTTTCTTTTTTGATAAAGAGTAAAGTACTAGTTAAATTTAGCAACTTACAAGGGAAAATTGAAGCGAAAAATAGTAGCACAAAAAAGATGCAAGCATTAATTTGATTTGACATGAACATGTACGGAATTGGCTATCTATATGACATTGAATTGCTTGTAAAAATGAAGAATTCAGTGTAAAACTTAGCAAATGTAAATAATTTTTTAAGAAAAAGATTAGTTTTATTGATATTAATAGTGAAATGAGTTTGCATATTAAAACGTCTTTATTAATAATATTTAAAGGAATAATTTGATAAATTGAAATAGAGTGAATAAAGATACTTCTTCTATTTTAAAATGAGTGTCGTTTTAGTTCAAAAATTTTGTTAGAAAACGCTTTAAAATCTAAAAGAAATGATAATTAAGACAACAAAAAACTTTAAAAGGGCAAATATTAAAAAACAAAGAGAGTAGTAAGATGAAGACCCAAAAGTCATGACAATAACTAATCTATGAAGTTGATAAGTTACTGTTTAAGGAAAATGAATTAAAAAGTCAAGTTTTTAAAATTTTCTTGAAGCAACTATAATTAATTTTTTGAATCGTTATGATTTGTTACATAGAAAATATATATTGCATAATAATTATAATAATAATAAGTCACAATCACATTTAGAAAGTTCAGTTGAAGAGCTAAGACACATTGAAGGAGTTATAGTTGAAGGAATTATTTCTGAAAATTAACATAACTAATTAATTACTCACATTTAGTAAAAAAAAAACAATTTTTTTATTAACATTATTCTATAAATAAATAAAATCAAAGTTGGTTTAATATAGAATTCTCAAAAATTATCCAAGAGTAGATTCTTATTTCATAGTATTTTTAATAAAAAATGAATTTTTATTAAAAGAAAATGTGTAATATTTTAATAATAATAGAATTATGAGTAGCTTTTGGTTCTTCATTGGGATATGATGTCCTCCATGAGCATTAATTAACTCATAGCACCCCCACTTTTCTGCTACTTCAACTAACAGCTTACTCCAAGTACAGTTAATTAACTGTTGTCATTATAAAACCAGATTCATAATCTTTATCTTTAATTTCTGCTAGTTATACCAAGCAGAATACATACATACATACAATACAACAAATTAGACAACCAGAATAAAACCCTAAATCTACTAGTACATAAAATTAATTAGAAAATTAATATTCATCACTTACCATAATAATAATAATAATAATAATAATAAAGAGAGTTGATGATATTTCCATTTATTGAGTTGCACCTGGAGGTGGAAGTTGATGTTGGTGGTGATGATGAAGATGAAGAGGCAATTGCATTGGTAATTGTTGATGATGTTGTTGTTGTTGCTGCTGCAGAGGACGCTTTCTTTTCTTCTTCTCATAACTAATACCGCGCGCTTTTGATTGAAGATCACGAACCTCGCGAAGGTAAAGTCTAACAGCTCTAGCCCCAAATGGATTTGTATCTGGTTTTCCTCCATTTTCCTCAAAAGCTGCCCTTAAACGACCTATGAGAGCATCGAGGCTACCCCAAGCTTGTCTTAATGGACACGGACATGGTGCTGGTGGGTTTGGGTGTCCGTAGAATGGACAAATTGGTGTGTGGACTTTTGTCTTGCCAAATTGGTCCAAGTACCTACAACACAATATATTAGCAATATTAATTCAACAAAATAAATTAAATAAATAGAAATTGCATGAAAGGAAAAAAAAATTACTAGCAGAGATTGAACCCTGAACCATAAATCTTATGAGTAAAACTCATTCTACTGGACTCGAGTCGACTACTCCTTCGAGAACAAAACAAGTTGCATGAATATATCAAGAGTATATCTACTTATTAGAACATAGAGAATATTTTTCAAAAAATAAAGAAAGCTCACACCCTAGTATATATTTAGGTTTCAGGCTTCGATCTCTGCTGCTAACAAATTTGTCAGCCACTAAAAATATTATTCAATAGTATTACTTTTTTTTTTGTAAAATAAAAAAGAATTAGAGAGGAATTTCTTTTTTTTTTTTAGTATTGATACTTTTGCTACTAATTTTTTGTACCGGAGAAATTCAAGAACATGTGCACCGCTACATCTAGAGAGGGAGAGAGGAGGGCGGTGATTCTTGAGATACTGTCCAAAAGTGTTCCAGTCACGGCGTTTCTGGTTTTCATAGCGGCTGCTTGTGGTGGTAGAACCAGAAGGTGAAGAACAGCTACCAACTAAACAATTGCTGATGGTGTTGTTGCTGCTGTTGTTTGTAGTGATGGTGCTGTTGTTGGTGAGACTGCAACTGTTGTCAGAGTTACATGAATCCATAAAATCTTGAATTGATGAATCCATGGATTGAAAATACTTTTTGTTTCCAGATCCAATGTTGTTTTGAAAAGAAGAAGAAAAAAAACTGTTCTAGGGTTCTTAAAGTGAGTGAGAGTGAGAATAAAGGATGGAGATTATAATTTATAATTGAGAAGATAATAATTTGGGAAACAGCGCATTTATATTCTTCTCTGATGATAAAATGAAATTATTTTTAATATTTTTCATTCTTAGAAAGAAAAAAAAAAACTACAACCTTGAAAGAAAATGAAAAGGAAACAAAGTCTGATTACTTGATTGATATTACAGACTTTTTGTTTTTTTGTGAAAGAGAGAGAGATGTGGTAAATGCCTATATCCTATGGATGGACCTCTCTTCTTCAAGTGGTGAAGCAAAAGAAGATTTTTTTATGTTAATTGAGGATATTTGATGAGATTGATGGGAGGGGTGACTCGACTTTTCCTATCTCACAACTCCTTCCCTTTCAAGATAATATTTCATTTTTTTTAAAATAAATGTCGTTTTAATTAAATAATTATTTTAAAATATGTGTCGTTTTAAATTTTTAATACAATATTTTTTAATAATACCTTATAATTATTACTCTACTCTCAAATATAAACAAAAACTCTTTTAGTTAAAATGTTGTTCAGATACATTAACAACTTAATGAATTTAAAAAATGAATATTTAGTTATATTTGAGTGAGACCGGAAGGAGTATTACCATTTGTATGAATTCCAAAAAAATAAATTAATAAAATAAGATTAATTTAGTAAAATTGTTATTTCATTCAACATAAAACGACAATAAAAAATACTCTTTATTTTTAAAATATATTGAATAAAATAAGGAAATTAATTAATCAAATGATTAAAATATAGAGTTTCCCTATTTTATGTATTAGAAAGAGTTTTTATTGTCCTGTGAACTTAACTCAATTTGTTGGACAGTAGCGCATAATATGCAAGGATCGGAGTTCGAACTCTGATACATCTACTTATTCATTTTTAGAGACGAAATTATATCCACTAGGCTACCTAACCAAAAAAGGAGTTTTATATAAGATTTTTACTATCCTAATATAAGAGAATATTTTTAAAAATTTATTGAATTAGTATTTGATTTATAATATGAACTAAATACATTAATTGATTAAAAATAGTGGTGTAAAATAATAATTAGATGACACAATAGAAAAAAATTGCATTAGAAGTTGACAATGATATTCATTTTATAATAAATTTTTATTCTTAAATTAACTATAGGTGGAGTATTTATTTTTTCTATTATTTAGAATTTAAATTATCTACTGTTATTAACCTCACACATACAAACGATTACAGGATCTATGATTATTTGATTGAAATTGAACGGTTTTAGTATTGATTAAATTCAATAATTATAGATTTTAAAAAAATATTAAAATATATATTATATGGACAATTGAATTTTGATCACAAATTTTTTGACTAGTGATTCTTTGTTGAGCAATACTAGTACAATACTAGAATTATTTTTATAGGATTTAACTTATATTTATTTTTTGCCTGAAAAGGGTGGTGCAAACTCAGACTTTGTTGAGTTATATTAATGGCAATATTAATATTCCATTATTATGTTGGTGAAAAGAAATGGATGGCATTGCTATGGTACTACTACTAGCTTAGGGCTTTATATGAAAATAGAAAATAAGGGATGTACAGTAGTTTGAGATGGCGACAGGAAAAAGTATGAAAGGTAAAAATTGAGGTAAAGAACATGATTCTGTTTTCTTCACACTATAGGTTGAAACTTTGAATGACAGTTCCTTTCTCATTGACCCAGAATACCCCTATTAATTTCACCCTCATTTTTCCCTTCCCTATAGAGAAAAAGAAAACTTTAATTTCTTATGCTCTTTTGTCCCTATCTTTATTTCTTAATATATATAATTAACGGGAATGAAATTACCATATATAATACTACTATGATGAAATATATTTTCTTTTATAGATTAAACATAAAATATTCTTTCTTGAAAAATGGTCGGGTTGCTCTTATGTAGAGTTGTCAAAATGGGTCGAGCCGCCATGTTCGAAAAAACGTCAGGTTTGAGCTGTAAAATTGCGAGTTAAATTAGCATCTGAGCTTTTTAGCCCGTTCCGTATTTACCCGTTGAAAATACGGGCTTACCCGAATGGACTATGGGCCGCCCGAAAGCCCTCATATATGTTTTTTTTTTAAATTTAGACACAACTCAAGTCCAAGTCTTACAAAATAGTTATAAAATTATAATTATGTTTAATTATGTTCATTTATGTTGTTTTCTGTGATATTTTAATTGTAAATTATAATTGTGTTGTTTGACCATGCATGAACTTAGTTTGTTTTCAAAAATTATTTGAATCTATTTTAGGTTTATGGTTGATAGGTAACTTATTTTGAATAATGTAAACTTATTTGTATTATATTTGGAATGTTTAATTTTTTTCTCCAACAAATTGCTTTTGATAGTGACAAAAAAAAAGAAAATAAAATAAGCAATTCGGGCCGGGCTTACCCGAAAGCCCGCAAAGAGCTGGGCTCGGACACTAATTTTTTAACTTATATATTTTATCTTGGACTTTTTAGCCAGTTCGATAAAACCCGCTACCCATCTGAGCCGGGTCGGGCCTCCCGTTTTGACAACTCTACTCATATGTAGTTTAAGATAGTAAAATGGGCCGAGTCTATTAATTTACCCCACAATTTTTTGACAAATTGAGTTAAGGTTTTCAAGCAAGCATCTTAAGTTGGCCTGCTATATTTTGCCCGTTTAAAAAGATGGGGCGGGAAAGCTTTATCCATGGGGTTTTAACTTTTTACTTTAAATATTTTTTTTTATTTAGTATGAAAATTGGATTGTGCATTCCGAGGAGTACTCCACACTAATTCGCTAAATTTTTTTCCTTCCTTTATTAATAAAAAAAAAACAATTTTATCATCTCATATATATATATATATATATATATATATATAAGGAGCTGTTAATTTTGACTATGTGGATCACCGTTAGTAATGTTGACCCACATGTAATTATTGGGGGTGGGAAGCACGCATGTGGGGGCATGTGAATAGCTGTGGGGCGCAGGAAGATAATGGAAGACGCGCTAAATAATTATATATGGGTCAAACATTACTAACTTTGACCCACATGTCGAAGTTAACAAAGGTGGGAGGAAGTTAGCAAGTCTCCTCTCACTTGTTTATTACTTAAAAATCCAACACTTTTTTTTAAACTATTTTATATAAAGGATAATTTTGTAATTTAATTTTTAAACAAAAAAAATCACTAACCGTTTACTTATTTTCACATAGAAATTTTTTGTTTTTGTTATGAAACTATTCTAAACAATAATAAGAATAGAGATAGAGAGAAAATGAGAAGAGAGAAAGAGTAGAGAAAAATGTATTATTCTCTTAGATGTGTGTTTTACATAGTAACATGATTCCTATTTATAGGACAATACATTGGGCTATGGATATGGGCCTATGACTAATGGGCATCCATATAATTATTCACAACACTCCCCTTTGGATGTCCATTAAGGATATGCTTCATTAAAACCTTACTAAAATAAAACTCAATGGAAAAAGGATTCTAGTAAAGGAAAAAAAGTACAACATCCTAAGATTTTACCAGGAAAACCCAATGGGACAAAATCATGGTGAAGGGAAAAAGAATGCATAACACATTTAATTCTCCCCCTCATTATACATCACAAGATGCAACTGAGGACAAGAATTCCCCTTATACTTTTCAAATTCTGGTACTTTGAACTTAGGTGGAAACTTGACATTCGGCACTAGACAAAGCTCATGAACACTCTTTCCAAACAAGTCTTTTCCACGAAGAGCACGAATCTCACGTTGTATCTCATCAAACTGATCTTGGTAATTATCTACGGAATACGCCTCAACATTTCAGCTTGTCCAACATTGTAAATAGGTTCATTCTCATGTGGTGTAGTGTGAACCACAGGAACTGGAACAGTCAAAACTGGTGACGTGACAGGCACAGTCAAAGTAGGAATCCGGATACCAGAAACATTGGGATGAAAACTCTCATTGAAGTTATAAGTCTCCAAAACAGTACTTGTCAAAGCCTGAGGCGGAAGAGGTGCTGGAGGCGGAACTCTTGCAATAGTCAAAGATTCAACCAAAGATGTTAACTGGGCCAAATTAGCCTGTAGAGTAGCAACCTGTTCACGGAGATGAAGATTCTCTTGTTCAATTCCTTCCATTCTTTTCCTTTGATTAACACGAGAATTGACTTGCAAGTTGACTTCGGACAGGAGCGTCGGACCACTGAGAGAAAGACACGAAGCTTAGACTCTTTTGGAGAAGACCATGAATGCAAAAATGATGCATGTAAAGAAAGTTTTATTTTGTTTTTGATTTTCAAAGGTCTTTAGGATATGAATCATAAAGGACCTCATTTTTGTTTGTTTGTAAATGATCAAAATAATTTTCTTTTTTCTTTTCAAAGCAAACACCATTTTTTTCAAGGTCCATGATGATTGTGAAGTTTATAAAGAAATTCCTCTAAGTCCTTTGAAAACCAATGGAAAGAGATTTTCATGAATGCATGGATGAATGAGATGTGATGATGCAATAAGCACAAACATAAGCAAACATGGTTGGTTGAGATGTCATAATGTTGGAGTCAAAAGGTAAGAACCACCCACAAGGTATGAACTATTGATTTTCTTGCATTTGTAACATGGGTTCTAAAAGAGTTCCCAATGTCATCAACTTTTCTATAGAATACCATGTGCGCATAACTACTCATGACCCAATGAAATATTCAAAGAAAAATTCTCGTTTGAGCGTAGCATCGCGGAACAACTAAAATCAAAACTACTTATGACTTTAGCCATCGCGCTACATCCTAAAAGTCAAGATGGGTTAAAGGTAACTAAAGGGTCCCCAAGCTTCTCGGGATCTATAAAAATGGTGTCGCCAACACCACTACTAGTGCTGACTAACCCGACTTTTACAAACCCTCCACTCGAGCGTAGCCATATCACATGTGTATATGCAGAACTACTCCAAACACAACACTATGATTACACCACAATTCCTATTTTATTTGTTCACTCAAGAATGTGTATTGTGCTTGTCTCACCACTTAAATAATCCCATAACATGATAAGTAAATCATTTAAGCACATAGGAAAACAATGAAGAAGCATAAACTAGATAGGTTCAACCCTCTTAAGGAGAGAATCCCTAGTGAAGTCGCCATTTTTCTGTTGCGGGGATTATGGGATTTCCACCACTACATTGACCTTTCATTTCCAAAGAGGGGAAATTGTCGAAAACCGTTTAAAAAGAGAGATTCTAAGCTCGGGGGTTAGTTACGCCTAGGGAAGGTATTAACATCCTAAACGTCCATAGTACTCTATGGTAACCTCTAATTTATTGCTTTTTTATTGCTTTTAATGTGCTTAAGAAAATGAGGGAGAAGTTGTAAGAAATTGGAGGGAGAAAATGTATAGAATAGAAAAGTGTGTGAATGTGGAGATTGGATTGAGAAGAGAAAGTTATGACAAAGAATAATAAATTTAGTTTAAACCTAAACTAATCGTGCGACTAATTTGGATTTGGACTAAAGAATTTTTATTATAGAGAGAAGAAGTTTTTTTATTGTTTTCTATATTTTTTTTCTAGAGATTTTACTAATCGCACCTCTTTGGAAATGAAAGTTCATTTTTAGTTAGTTTTTTAGCGTTATACGAAAAGCGGTAAAAATAAAATGCATGCAATGCAATTCTACATTCTTTTTGGGGTTACATTTTTCCTAATTACATACTAAGGTATAACGGAAAATTAAACATGAATGCAATGCAATTATACTATATGCTATGCAAGTACAATTAATTACATCGGAAGAGAAAAAGCTAAAGAAACTATACTAAACTACTTGTCCGAAGGCTTGATTCTTGGTCCGTCTCCTTATGCTAAGGTTTAATTAAGTCCCATAATTTCACAAAGCAACCACAAGCACACAAAAAGCAAGAATAATATAATAATATGAATAAAAATAAAATGACTAAAAAAATGCAAGAAATGTAAAAAAAATACAAGAGTAAGTAAAATGCATGATGACAATATATGTATATAAATAATGCAAAGGAAATAAATAAATGAAATGCAAAATAAAATAAAATAAAATAAAATGACATAAAAGAAATGCAAATAAATAAATAAATAAACAGAAGGTATAGCAGTAAATGAGGCGGTGCAGAAAGTAAAAGGAAAAAAAATCAGAACAGAAAAAAGAACAAAGCCCAAAGGAAAACCCAGCCCAATACGTCTGAACCGAACTACTGTCTGGACCGGACCAGTTCGTCTGGTTCAACCCCAGGGTTGGACCGAACCAGGTCATAAGATTCCATATGGTTCACGCGCGTGAGCCCATTTCTAAGATGCAATCAGGGACGTTTGATGAAAATTAAAATGAATCAGACGGACATGTTTTAATCTAACAGATCTGAGGGTATATCGTGTTCTCTTCCTGTTCAAACATGAAAAACCAGAACAGGAACCATGAGAGAAGCATCAAGGAAAACGAAAATTCACAAATCGGAACTAAAATTAACAAACAAATAGTCTATCATACACGAAATCTCGCATAGATCATGAATCTGTTATCAGTTTTCACAAAAGAGTTTTAGATTTTAAAATAAAAGCAAACGAAATTTAGACCTTAAAACATGAGATCGATTTGTACGCGATTTTAACGAAAAATGATATATACATCAGATTCGTATCTTATTCGCGAGTTCAATAAGCCAAGAATCGTTGAAAACGGAATTGTAAATTGTGAGAAATCATCACCTCAAGTTTGGTTTGAAAAGTGACTTCGGTTTTGGATTTATGGCTCGATTTGCTTGCGATTTGTGGTTGTGAATCGATGTCTGAGTTTGAAATTGGTTTGATTTTTGTAGTGATTGGTGGAGATATTGGGAAGTTTTGAGAATTGATCCTCGGTGAATTTGTGAACGAGATGGGTATTTATAGGAGAAAATTAGGGTAAATGGTATAATATTATTGAAATCATAAGATATTTTGGTAAAAATGATAAAATGGGTATATTTTGATTTATTTTGAAAATAAAAAATGGTTTATGATGAGAATTAGATGAGGTGGCATAACCTCATTGGTCCATGCTAAAGATTTTTTTGGTGAGGTGGTGACAACTATTTTTGATTTATTTTAAAAGACATAAAGAGATAATATTGATGAGTCATGAGATAGAGCAACTTGTGCTCTACTCTTTCTCTTCTTGGCATATTTTTAAAATAAATGTAAATGAAAATAAATTGAACTAAAATGGATGGAAATAAAATATAAATGTAAATATTTTTGATATTTTTGAAATATGTAGAAATAAAAGATAAAATGTGCGAGAAAAAAAAAAGAAAAAAAAATTATTTTTTTGATATTTTTGGAAATTAACGCTATAATACGAACTATTTAAAATAAACTGAAATAAAATGAAATATTTAGAAATAAACACAAATTTAAGAAAAATTATAAAAATATGAAAAATGAATGAGAAATGCATGAAATAGGAATAAAATACTTTTTTTTGTATATTTTTATGCATGAAATGCAAAATTGGATTTGTAGGTCCAAAATTGGGGTACAATCAAAAGGGAAAAAGGGCAATTTCAAGAACATAATGAAGAAAAGCCTTATGGCAACTTTTGAGGACCTTGAGAAGTTATCATATGAAGATGAAGATGATGAGGAAGCAAATATAGCACTTATGGCTACAACATCTTCTGATAATGAATATGATATGGAGGATGAATCTGACACTGATGATATTGATGAGGTAATTTCTAAACTCCCTCATGATAAGCTTCTTATTGCTCTCAAAGACACTATGAAGCAATACATAAACAAGTCAAATGATTTCAAAAGTTTAAAAACTAAAATTGACTTGCTTACAGAGAAATCAGACCAACTTCAATCTCAATATAATGAATCTCTTTTGAAAATCAAAGAGCTTGAAGAAGGTTGTGTTGCTTGTAACAAATCACATGATAAGCACGAAGTTGCTCTTCATGAGTTTGTTAAACAGAATGTTAACAAGAGCAAAGTTGCTTCCATGATTTACAGTGTGAGCAAGAACAAAGGATATGGACTTGGTTATTCTGCATCTTCTGATAAAGGAAAATCAAGTCAGTCTGTTTGTCTGAGCAAAACACCTCCTCCTCTCTATTCCACTTTCATATCAGAAGCTGATAATTCTAAGAAAGTTTCACAAACTTCTGTTTTGGATAAAGGTAAATCAAAAGTTTCAGAAGATAACACTTTAATGACTTTAGATAACTCAAATTCAAAAATGAGATATTCAGAAGTAAAGATTCTGTAGAGACCAGTTCCTAAAACAACTAAGGTTCTGAGAACTTCAGAAGCTAGTACTTCTAATACAAAGTCTGTGAAACCTATTAGAAGCTTTGGCAAGAAGAAGTATGCTCCTCAAACTATTTTTCAAAAATCATACTTCTACAAGGCCTACACTAACCCATCAGGACCCAACAAGTTGTGGGTACCAAAATCTGAAATAGTCTATGTTACAGGTTTGCAATCAAAAAGAGAAAAACTCAAGCACATGGTACTTGGACAGTGGCTGCTCTCGACACATGACGAGAGAAAAGCATTTATTCCTCATCCTGACTCTGAAAAAGGGAGGAACTGTAGGATTTGGTGGGAACCAAAAAGGTTCAATAATTGGTACTGGTACAGTAGATGATCAAGATTCAGAAGATGAAACTTTAGAAGTTAACAGAAGTTCAGAACCTGAGTCAACTTCTGATGATCAAGAAACTGCTCCTTCTGAAAGTATTCCTACTCCTCAAATTGATAGTGATTCTGATGCTGAGATTGAAGAAGTAATTAAGAAGAATTCTTTCAAATACAAGTCATCTCATCTAGAAGAATTGATCATTGGAAACAAAGATAGTCCTAGAAAAACAAGATCAAGTTCACAAAAGGAAGATGCAATGGTCAGCTTGGTTTCTCTCAATGAACCAAAGACTATTGATGAAGCTCTAAAAGAAAAGGCTTGGATCTTAGCTATGAAGGATGAACTACATCAGTTTGACAAAAATGAAGTTTGGAATCTAGTTCCTAGACCAAAAGACAAAAACATTATTGGAACAAAATGGGTGTTCAGAAACAAGCTCAATGAACAAGGAGAAGTAACTAGAAACAAAGCAAGATTAGTTGCACAAGGCTACAGTCAGCAGGAAGGAATTGATTACACTGAAACTTTTGCTTCAGTTGCTAGATTGGATGCAATCAGGTTATTTCTTTCCTATGCACTTAACCTTGGTATCACTCTATATCAAATGGATGTGAAGAGTGCTTTTCTTAAAGGTTTTATCACTGAAGAAGTATATGTCAAACAACCTCCTGGATTTGAAAACACTCAAAACCCTGATCATGTTTATAAACTGAAAAAGTCACTTTATGGTCTTAAACAAGCTCCTAGAGCTTTGTATGATAGACTAAGTAACTTTTTAGTTGATAATGGTTTTGAAACAGGGCAGGTTGACTGTACACTATTTAGAAAAACCTTAAAGAAAGACATTCTGATCGTTCAAATCTATGTTAATCAGAAGTTATATAGAGGTATGATTGGTTCTCTACTCTATCTAACTGCATCTAGACCTGATATTATGTTCTTTGTATGCTTGTGTGCAAGATTTCAATCAGATCCTAGAGAATCTCATCTCACTGTTGTGAAGAGAATCTTTAGATATCTGAAAGCTACTTGTAATTTTGGATTACTTTATAAGAAATTCAAGAAATATTAGTTAAATGGATTCTGTGACGCTGATTATGCTGGAGATAAACTTGAAAGAAAATCAACAAGTGGTAGTTGCCAATTTATGGGTGAAAACCTTATCTCCTAGTGTAGCAAGAGGCAGACCACCATTGTTATGTCCACAACAGAAGCAGAATACATTTCAGCTGCTAAATGTTGCACACAACTTCTTTGGATGAAATATCAATTAGAAGATTATCATATAAGCAGTCACTATATACCTTTATATTGTGATAATACTGCAGCCATTCAGCTTTCCAAAATTCCTATTTTACACTCTAGAGCAAAACATATTGAGATCAAACATCATTTTATAAGAGATTATGTTGAGAAAGGGATTATAGATATCAAGTTTGTTGAAACTGAAAAATAGTGGGCTGATATCTGTACAAAACCCCTAGCTGTTGAAAGATTTGATTTTATAAAGAAAAATCTCAACATGGTGTTTGTTCCTGATTGTTAAGTTCTATTGAGTAAAAAAAATTTAAAACTGATAAGGATCAGAAGATGTTGGACCTCAGAACCTCAAGGTCAGAAGTTCTGATGTATAACTACTTCTGATAAATATCAGAATCAACAGAATGGTTCTGATGTGGTAGTGGAAGAGTTTATGTCCCTTTTTCATCTAACTGCTGTCCACTAACGCACCAGTTATTTATATAATTTTCTAATACACGTGTCTTGTTGCATTTAGTTGAGTAGTGATTAATGATGAGTTTAGCGTTTAAAATGATTATGACTATTCTGTCCTTTTTGTGTTGTACTGTGTTATTTGTTAATTTGTTTTCTAAAAATATACATTTTTGTTCACTTGCACACAAACACGTTCACAACCCACACTTTTTCATATTCTCTCTAAACCTCCAACTCTTCAGTTTCTTTTCTCCTTCTCTAGCAAAACCAAACCCTAAACTCCAACAAATGGCTTCGTCATCGTCTACTGCTTTTCAATCTATCCCTCCTACAGAGACAGTGGTTAAACCACTAGTTGATTTGAAAAATCAAAAGAAGTTTCGAATCAGAAAAGACACAATGTCGTTCAAGTTTTCTAATTTGAAATGCATGGTTGAAAAGAGAGTGGATTTTGAAAGTTTGAAAGCAAATGGGTATGATTTGAAGAAAATGTTCTATGAACAGGGTCTAGAACGTTACTTCAACATTCTTAATGGACCTATCTATGAAGAGATTGTAAAGGAATTTTGGATGAAAGCTTATGTTTTTGATAAACATTTCGCGTTCTTGGAAGTTCAGAAATTGGTTAAGAAAAACCTGTTGTTGAAAGGAAAATCAAGAAAAGATTTGGGTCTTCCTGAGTTTACCCAAACTGAGATAAGATCAAATATTGCTGGAATGGACATCAAAATTACTGCTGATCATTTTGCAAAGGCTTTAAATCTACCTAATCATGGAATTTATCTTTTGTGCTTACAAGAACAAGCCACAAGATTCAATAGTTCAAGCAGTTCTTTTTGATAATGCTAGTTCTTCTGGGCAAAAAGACTTGAAAGCGTATTTCAAAGTTGTTTACAAAATTCTGTTTGAATCTATCTCTACAAAGATTTGTGGTACTGACTGTATTTCTTCTGAGTAGAAGTACTTCATGTACTATCTTCACAAATTTGTCAAGATGAATCTGCCAAAATACATTTTTGATCATCTCTGTGAAGTTATCAACAATAGCATTGAAAAGGGTCACTCTAATTGTCATCATGTTAGATTGCTGTCTCATATCTTCTATCTGAGCAATTTTCATGAGATTCTTAAAGAGAACTACCCTAATTTTGTTAAAGCTACCTATCTGGTATCAAGGATTGTGGATGAAAAATCTTTGAAGAAGATGTTCTTAGTCAAAGGGAAGGTTGTTGTTCCTAACAACCCTTTGGTGATGAACAAAGAAGAACAAGTGATTGATTCTTCTTTCTCTTGTGTTGATGTGAAACAAGGAAAGAAGATTGCTGATGGATGTTTCAATCATTGGAAGAATGAATATGGTGTTGAGACTCCTGGAAATGAAGTGGATATAACAAAGCTGGGATTTGATAAGAAACAAGATTTTGTCATAAAAACTGCTGTTAAGAGAGACATAGTTAAATTGAAGACACAAACACACCCTGTTGGTGGTGTTAAGATCTTGACAGAATAAGAATTGAAGACAAGGAAAGAGAAATGAGGTCTAAGAAGCTTGAGGACAACAACAAAAACAAGAGAAAGATTGTTGATGTTGTTAATTCTGATGAAGAGACTGAGGATGATGAACCTTTAGTGATGAAGAAGAGAAAGATTGTTAGAGAAAGAAAAGAAGCTGCTCGCAGACGTCGAATGAATCAAGGTACGTCTTCTAGTGCTTTTATTAATGAGCTTGCTGAATCTCAATCTAGGAATGATGAACCTACACCAGAACCTGACACTATTATTCCTTCTCCAACCAAACCTTCATCTGAACCTTTATCAGAACCTTCTGTTTTAGATGTGTTATCGGAACATTTGTCACCTCAAACCATTCATACAGAGACAAATAAATCACCTGAAACACCTTCTAAGCCCTCTGTTGCAAAATCATCTCCTGTCTTAAAATCAAAGCTTGATGAACTTAATGAAAAATATAGAAATACTTTTAGTGAAGTTAGTTCTGATTCTGATTCTGATGATACTACTCCTATCCCCACTCAAATTCATGCTTACACACCTCCACATGTCCCTATGCCATCCATACCAATCATAAAAATTGTTAATCCTTTAACTGAATCATCATCTCAACTTGAGTTTATTGTCAGCACACCTCCATCACCTCAATCCCCTATATCACCTCCATCTAATCTTGAGCAAAACATCTGCCAAACCTTGTCTGAGCCTGAAATCACATATCAATCTATCCTAGAAAGCATTCAAACTCAACATTCTAGCCAAACAATTTCTAGTATTGAGATTTTAGCAAGACTTGTTAATAATGATGTTAGAAGATTGCATAGCTTGAAAACTTATCATGGCATTATGCCAAGTAAGATTGTTGAAAAGTTTGATGAGATAGATAATGCTCAAAGGTTGATCATGGCTGCTCTTAAGAAGAAGTATCTTGATGAGTTAGTTTATGAACATCTACAGTTCACTGATTCCTTTGAAAATGCATTTGGAAGTGCTCTTCAAAAGGAACGTCTGATGTTAACTAACCTATCACATGATGAGATGGAAGCTCTGAAAGCTGAAGAAAAGGAACAAAGGATTCTAGAACAGAAGCTGATGATGGAAGAAGATGTGAATGTTCTAACTCCTGATAATGTTGATACTTTGATGATTGAAAGTTCTGATGCTGCTGCAAATAGGATTCTGAAAGTTGAACAAGTTCAAAGGGAACAAAGAGATAAGCTCTTATTGTTGGAAGCTGGTTTAGAAAAGGTCAAGACAAATTAGAAGGAACTTAAAGAAACTATCAACAAGAATGCTGAGAAGTCTGACAAAACTCTTGAGAAGCTGATGTTGCTGCTTGAATCAAGACTACCTTCTAACCCTTCTTCATCTCAACCCTAGGATTCTATATTTGAGCACAATTTTTTTTAATTGGTTGTAATATTTGAACATGTTTTATTTTCTGTTAATTGCATGAACACCTTATTTGCTTTATTAATTGTTTGTTTGCTTTTAACTGTTTACGTGTTCTGTTTAAATATGTTTTTGAAAAATATGTTTAAGCACAAAGAATTTATAGAAAAAGAATTCAAAACAGAACCATAAATCTTTATTGATTAAATAGAATATCATTACATAAGATCCTATATCTACTTAGAATCTAAATCTGATTTCTGGGAATCACCAGAGCCTGAGGTTTCTGTTGGAGTATTGTAATACCCTAATTTTGCGCTTTTTAAAAATAAATATTTTATTTAAAAAATCATTTCTTATTTTCATGAGAAATACCAAAAAATAGTTTTTTCGATAATTTTGTTTTACAATTTATTCATTTTTCTTTATTTCTTTTAATTTGTCGCAATTTATCTTTTTACGCGAAAAATATCAAAAATAATCAAAAATAGTTTTTATTTCTTTATTTAAGTTTATATTTCATTTTTATATTTTTCTACATTTTTTATTCATTTTTTCTTATTGATTTTAACTTTTTTTTTATCATTTTATAAAAATTCTTTGCTTTTGACCAATCACATTGCGACACCTCATCATCTCCACCTCATAATCATTTTATTACACAAATACCACTCACCTAATCCTACCACTATAAATACAAACCTCACATCACTCAATCATTACCAATCATTCTCTACACAATTCCCAAAAAAAATCAGAAAATTCTTCCTCCTTCCTCCACCAACACTTTTCCGACGACCACCGCCGGAAAATCACCTCCGGTCGCCGGAAAACCACCACCCATTTTTCAAAACTCATCCATATCAAAATCCGAAAACACCATTAGCTTCCTAATCATCTTCTCATCAATAATCCATCATTAATTTCACCAAAAACGCCGCCAAACACGCCGGAAACCGCCGGATCCGAGCCACCCCTCGCCGGAAAATTCAACTACTCTAAAACCACCCAAAATCAACAATCAAATACTCATTTCTTGTAGTTTGGACCCTCCTGAACTCAAATCCAAGCTCTGATTGATCAAAAAACGAACGGAAAGCAGCGCATCGGAGCTCCAAAGTCACGGAAAAACCAAAAACTCCGAATCGGTCATTTCGCTCACAATCGAAGGTATAAAACGATCATTTCATGCTTCTGGAACATCTATAAACTAGTTTCGATTGTTGTTTTTAATTGTTTCCATGTGAAAATCATTTTTGAAATTTTGAGTTCAAACTTGCGTGGCCTTTTCCATCCTGTACGAACACCGATTGTGAAAACTAATGATATATTCGTGATCTACGCGGAAAATACTATCAATTCGACTACTCATTTGCATGATTCGGTGATCGTTTGGATGTTGTGTTGTTAACCGAGATTCTTTCTTGTTTTAATGGCTTCCTTCGTGTGAATGTTGTTGTAAGGAAGAAGGAGACTCACCCTGCCACGTGTCACCATATGATTGGCTCAGTGGTGGGGGTCCTTTTTGTTTATTTGTTTTATTTATCTAAAAAACTCTTTATAAAAATGAGATGAAAATTAAACCAGTCCCTGCTGTACGGCTTGCGTCTGAGAGTTATTTTTTTATCTCAAACGTTGAAAACTCGTTAATTAAAATAAAATGAGAAAGTGTCTGACGTACGGCTTGTCTCCGACTCAATTTTATTTTAATTAATAGAGTTTAATTAAAATCTTTTATCTGATGTTCACTTAATCATCTTGGCTTATCTGTATATGTACGCGCTATTTATTTGTTTATTTGTGCGTTGACATTTATATTATACCAATATCTGTGATATGCTTTTGTGATCTGTCTGAATTTGAATATTGTAAAAAGCTTTGACTGGAATGAGCATAAACGAGTCCCTGCCGTACGACTTGCGTCTGTGAGTTATGCTCGGACCAGTCAAAGGAAAACTTGTTAATTAAAAGGATTAAGGAAGTGTCTGCCGCACGGCTTGTCTCCGACTTAATTCGTTTTAATTAATGAAGTTCATATTTCACTATTATGAGATGTTCATTCTTTCACTTCGCACCCACTTATTTGAATTTGATTATTATCTATGCATATTTTATTTTGTGCATTTAGCTGTTCAATATCATCATTGTTATCTTATCGTTCATGTGCATTCATATATGCATATCTCTCTTCTACCTTTCTTTTTCTTTTCTTTTTGGTTCTGATCTGAAAATGTGAAACTCTTTTCTATTACAAGATGAATGAGAATAAATCCAGTCCCTGACGTACAGCTTGTGTCTGTGAATTATTCTCATCCCGTTTAAACCGGAACTTTGTTAATTAAAGAGAATGAGGAGGTGTCTGCCGGACGGCTTGTCTCTGATTCATCTTACTTTAATTAATAAAGTTTAATTAATTTATTTGAATGAAAAGGGGATGTACGGTGAGTGACCTGCTTCTCTGGATAGTTCAGTCCATGCTGCACTGCTTGTGTCTGTAACTTATCCTCATTCACTAAACAATCTTGGAAACTCCTAAAAAATACTCAACCCACTCAACTGTTTTTCCTGCCTTTGTGCAGTCAACTCTTTTTCAACTTTCGAAACTTTTTTTTTACTTGTTTTCTTAAATGGATGACGCTTTATCCATTCCCCTGCTACAGACAAACGCTTAAGCCTCCGAAGCGAGCATACAAGCATACTGTTGTATCAGTGGAATGCGACCTAAGCATCGTTCACTAAAAACAACCAACACACAAATCTTGCTTTTCAGGAAGAACTACGTGAGCTTTGACTTCCTCATTGTACTTGGGGGATACGTAGGAGCGAGAGCCTCTCTCGTCAAGCCAAATAATAAAAAACTTTTTTTTCCCTTTTCTGTTCAATATGCGGTAATTTATTCCTTTTTATACGGTTATCTCTGTTTATGCAAACCAAAATTCCTCAAATGGTTCCCGTTGAGTACAACGGATATGAGGGGGTGTTAACGTCTTCCCCTCATGTAACCAACTCCCGAACCCGATCTTTAAGGTTTTATCATTATTTTCCTTTCCTCTCATGGGATAAATAAAATATGGTGGCGGCTTCATTGTTTACATTTGTGCATTGCATTTCATCATTGCATATCTGTATATTTTTTTTGCGTCGGGTACTACAAGTATGATAATTCTCCAAGTACCTCAGATAATCAAAATCTGGCTTATCAGAATCAGAAGAGGAATCTAAACCTTCGCATTGATCAGGATCATATGTCTTGAGAAATTCTCTATAATCAGAATCAGTTTCATCAGAATCTGATGAGAGATTGATGTACACTGGTGGTTGTGGTTTCATTTTTGATCTGGTTCTATAACTTCTTCTCAATGGAATTGAAGAAGATGTTTGACCCTTAACCTTCTTTTCTTTTGGTTTGGATTTCTGTGGTGATTCTTCTTTCTTCACTTCTTGAGGCTCTTTACCTTTATTTGCTCTTCTATCCTTATCCATTATTTCTGATAATAATGTGTGGAAGTGTTGAGTAGATTGAAATGGTATAGCATTCTCCTTTTATAGACTTTTCATAGAGTTTAAGTCACACAGTTTTCTCAGATAAGTCATTTAATGGCTTAGTTGCAACTGTTTTCTGACTTAACCCCTTGGAAGTTGTGCTTTGACTGATCTTTTTACGTGCTTATTTAATGTCTTTACTTCTTTTGAATACAAACTGTTTTTGTTATTGACAAAAGGGGGAGTAAGAGTCATTAATTAATTGATCTGTAAGCGCTAATAACTGAAACCAATTAAAAGAACCCGTTACTTTTTATGTTAGTTTATTATGATTATGTTTATTCTGGAGAATAAAATTTTATGTTTAACTAAGTTCTTCATATGATGATGAATGAAAATAGTGCAATTTTTTCATTTATTATCAGACTTAGGGGGAGAGCTTACAAAACTAGCCTCTAAGAGTCAAAATATGAAACATTTGAGTCAAAATAAAATTAAATTCTTAAACTATTTTAATTATTCAATGTTACAACTTAGGGGGAGCATGCAAAGCTTATGAACCTTTGTTGAACATGGTCAATTAAAATAACAACCATTGTTAATTAATACTAAATTTGTCATCAATCAAAAAGTGGGAGATTGTTGGAACAAAGGATGTTCAGATCTAAACCTTGATGTTTTAATGATAACAAAGTATTAATGAACAATAGGTATTTTAATGTTTATTTTAAGTGTGCAGATTAAATGAATAATTTTATATTAAAAGAAGCTCTGAAACAAGCATTAGCAAGGATATCAGAAGCAAGGATATCAGAAGCAACAAGTGAGAAGCTGCCACAAGTCAGAAGCATGTCATCTCAGAGGCTACGCTAATCAGAAGTTGGTCATCTCAGAAGTTATGTTAAATCAGAAGCAAAGTATGGAGAAGACTAACAGTTTCAGAAGCTGAAGACTCAGAAGCATATATCTGATACATAGGCTCTGAATGTCAAGCAAAAAATGTCAGTGTTAACTAATAGTGATTCAATGATTGGAAATCATTTGAATTAAAGGCTGTGATTGATTGATACATCATAGTACTACATCCTTATCATCAAGGATAGTGACGTTAGTACTATTTTACTCCATAAGGGCGAATATTCTCAAGCAAAAGGAATAAAAGGATAAGCATTACCAGAATTGGCAAATATCCCATGTTATCTTTGTCCTTTCACAGCTGACTTGAAAATGACCTCTGCAACGGTCATTATCTTCAAACGTCTCTATTTTCTTTCTACCTATAAATAGAGAACTTCAAATTGAAGATCAAGGTTACATACGCATACAACTTTACTCATTTACATAGACTGAAAGCACTGCTTCTGAATATTATTCTGTTGTGCTTCTGACACTCTGTTTTTCTAATTCATTAGGAATTCTGTATTAGAGTCTTAAGAGTCTTGAGTTGTAATATTAAGAAAACTCTTGATTTCACAATCAAGTGTTTATCACTTTCTATTATTTTATTTGTGTTAGGAAGTCTCTTGCTTTTGTGCTTGAGCAAATAGGAAGTCTCTTACTTGTGTGTTTGAGCATTGTAATATTCTAGGTGATTATAGTGAAATCCCTTGGAAGTGCAAGGGGACTGGACTACTCTCGGTTTGTGAGAGGAACGAGTATAAAATTGCTTGTCTCGTCTCTCTCTCTCTCTCTCTCTCTCTCTCTATCCTTACTCTTGAGCGTGTGTGTGTTAATTGTGTTTCTTTATCCGCTGGTGCATCTGATAAGTTCTCAGAACTTAGCAGAAGTTTTAAAAATACCAAAACACAATTCAACCCCCCCCCCTTCTTGTGTTTTTCACACCTTCAATAGTTCCTGAAGAACTATAGAAAAAAAATCTTAATATTGAAGCATCTTTGAATAATTGTTCAAAGATTGTGCAAAAAATCTTATATATGTTGTTTTAATGATTAAGGATAAAGTTCTTGAAGAACTAATAATATATTATCAAGCATTCTTGTAGCATTGCTACAAGTGATTGAATTCATGAATAACAAAATATTTAGGGCATGATTGAACACTATAAAACTCAAATATATGCTCTAGAAGTAGCAAAATTGAGAAAATACCTTAAGATCAAATATCCCTGAACGATTTAAAATTTGTAATTTTAGTCGCTATCGATTGTGCTTGAGTTCTTGAAGAACTAGACATTTAAACTATGATTGAAGTTTATAAGATCGATCTATTTGATCTTAGTATATTTTGAACTAAATAAAGTTAAGATGAAAATTACTTATGTCTGTTAATTATGCTCCTGGAGTAGCAAAATTGAAAAAAAAAAGTATTTTCGAATATTTTTAAGAAATAAGTCACATACGTGATTAAATAAGAGATATATACCATATACCGAATCTAAAATTTTTCCTTGTGATCTTAGTTTATAAGATATATTTTGTTAACTAATTCTATATGAATTGGTTAAGTAAGTTCGGTTACAAAATCAATTTTATATTACCGTTATTTTTTTTTAATATCTAATATAACCTCTTAAATTTACATAAGTTTAATTTATACCATTCTCTCTCATTTAGATACCTAGTAGTATTATATATTATTTATTAGATGTGTTAGTTTGATAAGTTTCATTTAACACATAAGTATATATTTTTTTTGACATAAGTATATTTTTATTTTTTTTTGAGAAAAGCAAGCTTATAGCATATCATTAATCAAAAGTTGTACAATACAAGAGGGTATGTCAACAATAATTTGGGGACTAGCTCTACATGAGGCTGCCTTAGCTAACTTATGAGCCACCTCATTTGCTTGTCGCCGAATAAACTCAACATTAGAGTTATTATAAAGAGTGGTAAAGAGCCTTTTACAATGTGAAATAGTATCCCCTAGCTCAGTGTCATCACTACTATTAGAGTGAAATTTATCCACCACAATCTCCGAATCAAGCTCAAAATCTACCGCACCCAGATTTAATTCATGCACCCAATCAAGCGCGAAAAGTAGTCCGAGGGCTTCACCTATCCGCACATTGTAAAAGGAAAATATTTGGCTTTGTAAATTTTAGAGATCAGAATATTTGGATTTGACATAATTCGCCATCCTTGCTTCCCTAACATGGCGAGATTGAAAGCGGATAAACTTTTAAATCCCATGCCACCATCATTTTTATGCATTGCAAGTTTATCCCAAGACATCCAACGGATACCTTTACTCTGTGCGCCTGAATGACCCCACCAAGACAGTTAGTAATAAACACCTGTACATCATGTGGGACATTGCGGCTACAAAAAATCTCTGATTTCTCAAAGTTGATAGATTGTCCATGTAGCACCCCAATTTTGGACTTACAAATCCAATTTTGCATTTCTTGCATAAAAATTATACAAATTTTTTTTTTTCCTTTTTCATGCATTTTTCGTTCATTTTCCATATTTTATCATTTTTCTTAAATTTCCTTTTATTTATGAATAGTTCATCTTTTATTTCGTTTATTTTAAATAGTTCGTTTTTTTAGCGTAAAAGTCCGAAAATAATAAAAAATAGTTTTTTGGCGTTTATTTTACTCTTTTTCTGAAAAATACAAAAAAAAAAAATAGAGTTTTATTTTAAATCTTTATTTCATTATCGCATTTTATAAAAAATATCAAAAATAGTTTTTTCTTATTTTACGTACATTTTATATTTTATTATCATATATTTCAAAATATCAAAAAGATTTGCATTTAATTATATTCTACCATTTTATTTCAATTTATTTCATCTTCACAATCTTATCTCATAGTTTACCAAAAATGGCAAAATGAATATACCTTATTTCTTCTTATCCTTTTTCATTTTAAATTTAAATCAAAAATAGCTTTTTACAACTCATCAAAAGAATATTTTAGCATAGACCAATCATATCTCTCCACCTCACCTCATTCTCATCATAAACCTTTTTTTCATTTTCAAAATAAATCAAAAATCACATCATTTTCATCTCATTACTATTTTATTCTTCCCTTTTATCATTAATCCAAAAATGTCCTTAACTCTAATTTTTACCTATATAAAGACCAATGATTGGTGACCTAGGGACTCATTCACACCTAGAACTTTCTCCATTCTCAAAAAAAACCAGAAAACTCTATTCTCAAAAAAAAACTTCTCAAATTGAAAACCATTAAAAAATAGAAAAAAAATAAATAATTAAAAGAAAAAAGAGAAGAACCCTTTTACGTTCTTCCTCCTTCCTGTTATTGTGTTTCCAGAAACCAAAAAATAACACAACATCAAAACCATACAATCCTCCTTCGTCCTTTGATCCTTCAAATCGTTTTGTAACCCAAATCATCATCGAATCCCACAATCAGTTCATCTCAAATCACAGAAACTATCTTCAAATCCTTCTTTGATCTGAAATCACGAAGGACCATTTTCGGCGCCGTCGAATTTCATTTTTTCACTGTTCCCGATCGATTTCGTTAGTTTTCGAAGGTTAATTAAACATCCCTGATATGTTACTTCTGGAACTTGCGACTTAATTTTCGTGTATGTCGATTTTGATTTTCGTTTTTTTACAAAGCTTTTAGATCTAAGAGGTGCGATGACGATCTGTTGTTTCTTTGGATTCCACTGTGAAATTGATTCACGAATTCAGGATCAGTGGAACAACATGATAGAGATCGAGTACCCGTTTGTGTTTTTCGATTCTGAAATGATGATGTTTGAGTATGAAAAATTTCTATGGCTTTGAACTTTTTCCTTTTACTGTTTCTGCGTTTTGATTTCAAAGAATAAGAACAAGATCTATGCAATGATCCTTCCTTTTCTCAGATTTAATCACGGCCGTTAATTCCTTAACTTTGGACTTTCCCATATGATTCAAGGATCTGATCAGGACGGTCTGATCAAGATCCAAGGATGAGGGTTTGTTGGAACACGGTAGACACTCGCACACTAGCACACACAGACACACACTTGAGCAAACCGGTTCGGTCTGGTCCAATCTAAGGGACTTAAACCGAACCGGACCGGTTCATACAGAAAAAAGGCTTAGTCAGTTGGGCCTAACAAACCATTTCATATTCACACCCCCCTCTTTTTCTGATTTAATTATTTACACTATTTTTTTTTCTGTCTGCACCCCCCTCTGTTTATTTTCCAGCGCTACTTTTTATTTTATTTTTATTAGTTCAGTTTTTTTTATTCTTTAATTTGCTTAGTTTATATTTTTACTTAGATTATTATTTCATGCTTAATTAACTCATGTTAGTCTATTTTAATTTTGTTTTTTTATGCTTATATTTACTTGCGATTTAATTTCTAGTCATTTTATTATTGCCAATTGTGTTGTGCTTGGTTTGTGAGCTTTGGACTAAAAATATACCTATGCTAATGGAGACGGACATAAAAGTGATAATAGAACCTTAACCTTTAGGATAGTTAGTTTAGTTTTACTTTCTTTAATTTGTACTCCGTCTATATTTCATTTAACTTGTAAAATTGCATTGCATAGAAATGTTGCATTCATTCATGTTTATTTTTGTCGCAAAAACTCTTAGAATGTATTTAGGAAAAATGTAACCCCAAAGAGGATGTAGAAAACTTGCATTGTATGCATTTTATTTTTATCGCTTTCCGCAAACGCTAAAAAACCAACTAAAAATGAACCTATCTAGTTTGTTCTTCTTTATTGCTTTCATATGTGCTTATTTGTTTACATGTTTTATATATCTTATGGGGGGTATTTTAGTTGAGACAAGCTTGACTCGAGCTTGAGTGCACCATGAGATAGTTGTGGTAAGATCATAGTGGATGGGCGAGATGGTGTTTTGCACTACCCACATGTGATGTAGCCACGCACAATGGAGGGTCATGTTGTAGTATTCATTTCGACGTGAGGTTCGCGTAGATTGTTTCTATGACATGAATTCCGAGGATGTTGTGGACCTTTAGACACCTTTAACCCATCTTGGCCTTTTTAGGTTGTGGTGCGATGGCTAAGCCGAGAGGTTCTTGGATTAGTTGTTCCGCGATACCAAGCTCAAATGAGATTTTTCCTTGGATATTTCATTTGGCCATGAGTTTCGTGGACATTGGTATTCAAGAAGGAAAGTTGATGACGTTGGGAACTCTTTTAGAACCCATGTTACAAATGCAAGTAAACCAATAGTTCATACCTTGTGGGTGGTTTTTACCTTTTGACTCCAACATTGTGACATCTCAACCAACCATGTTTGCTTATGTTTGTGCTTGTTGCATCATCACATTTCATTTATCCAGGCATTCATGAAAATCTCTTTCCATTGGTTTTCAAAGGATTTAGAGGAATTTCTTTATAAACCTCACAATCATCATGGACCTTGAAAAAAAAAACAACAAAACAAACAAGTTTGCTTTAAAAAGAAAAAAGAAAATTCTTTAAAAATGAGGTCCATTATGATTGATATCCTAAAGTCCTTTGAAAATCAAAGTCAAAATAAAACTTTCTTTACATGCATCATTTTCGCATCCATGGTTTTCTCAAAGAGTCTAAGCTCCACATCTCTCTCTCAGATCCTGGCCCGACGTTCTCGTTTCAAGCCAAAACGTACTTACAACACTCGTGCAAACTACAAGAAGAGAATGGAAGGACTCGAGCAAGAGAATCAGCAATTACAAGAACATGTTACCTCTCTTCAGGCTAATGTAGCCCATCTGACTGCTTTGGTTGAATCTTTGACTATGGAGAGGCCCCCGCCTCCTCCATCACAAGTTTGAATGTTTCTATTCCTGATAACATCCTGGTTTCTATTCCACTGTTCTATGTTAGCTAGCCGATGTCCACTGCACGAATGCATTTCCAATGGGGTATACCGGCTAATTTCGGTGAAGGATCTAGCAGATTCGTCTCAATACTCAGTTTCAGGGTGGTGTTATTCCACAGGTTGTAGTTTCTCTTCCGCCCCCTGTGATGACTGTTGCTCCTCCTACAATGAACACTGTGCCATTAATAGGAGACCCTATCTATCATGCTGACCCAGTTGAAAGCGTGGTATCTTTTGGTCATAATGATGAAGTTTAGAACCAGTTTGATGAAATCCAGCGAGAACTTCGTGCGCTACGTGGTAAAGAATTATTTGGAAAGAGTGCTCGTGATATGTGTTTAGTTCCTGATGTTGATATACCTCCTAAATTCAAAGTGCCTGACTTTGAAAAGTACAAGGGAGATTCTTGCCCACAAAGTCATTTGATCATGTATGCTAGAAAGATGGTTGCTCATGCAAGAAAAGATCAGCTGTTGATTCATTGCTTTCATGACTGCCTGACCGGTGCTGCTTTGAAGTGGTATGTGAGTTTGGATCGTGAGAAGATTAAGTCTTTTACTGATGTGTGTGAAGCATTCATGCAACAGTATAAGTACAATGTGGATTTAGCTCCTGACAGGGACCAACTTCGTTCTTTATCCCAAAAAGAACGAGAGAGCTTCAAAGAGTACGCCTAGAGATGGCGTGGACTGGCTGTACAAGTTAACCCACCTTTGGATGAAAAAGAGATGACAAAGACCTTTTTGAAAACAATTGACCCATTCCATTTTGCAAGAATGATTTCCAGCAACCATCGTGATTTCTCCGATGTGGTAGAAACTGGTATACGTATGGAAGAAGCAATCCGAGAAGGGCGTTTGGTGAAAGATGTTTCTGGTTCTGGTAATAACAAAAGGTATGGTGTTGGTTTTGGAAAGAAGAAGGAGCTAGAGGTAAGCATGGTTGCTAATGGTGGTCACAGAAGGTATTATCGCCAACAATAACAGTATGTCGCTGCTATTGCACCACCGGTGAATATAGGTTATCAACAGCAACCACAAAATCAATCACAGAATGGCAATTACAATCGTAATCAGGATCCTCCTCGATACGATCCTCTTCCGATAAAGTATGCCGATTTGCTGCCAGCTTTGCTTGAAAACAAGTCTGTCTAACTTAAGCCACCCCTGCCGGTACCCGAGATATTGCCACCGTGGTACAGAGCCGATCTCACTTGCGCTTATCATTCTGGCTCACCCGGTCACGATATCGAGCATTGCTATGGTTTGAAGAATGTAGTCCAGAGTTTGATGAAGAAAGGTGCCTTGAAATTCAAAGATACAAATCCTAATGTACAGGCAAATCCACTCCCTCTTCATGGGGCTGCTACTATTAACATGGTGCAAGATATCGTTGATGGAACTCAGTTCCAAGGTCTATCCCACGGCTTCAAATATGGATGTTATGGTTGAAGAAAGAGTTTGAAGGAAGTGACAACTTTGTGGCACGTGGAATAGTTTGACTGAATTAGTTTGATGTTGATGTTATTTCTACTCCCTTTTATCAAGTTGAAGTCAGTGATGCTAGGAAGCTCATCACTATAATCACTAGGCTTTTTATTGCTTTCTTATCAAGTATTTGTTTGCTTTTAAAATTATGTATTCTTGTTAAGTACTTTCAATATAATAAACATGCATGTTTTGAAATTAATTCATTCATATTCACTCTTTTCTCTTTATTTATTACTTACAAACTTGGAGCGAGGATGATGAAAACAAATAACTGATTTTTTTGCTGATATATGCTTTCAATGGTGAAAAAACTAGTTGACGATGTAAGGCATTGTTTCAACTCCCAAACAGTGGAGATATAAGGATATAATCCGTAGTCAACCCCTTTGAGCCTGAAGTCGGTGTTTCTTTCAACTTCTTTTCTGAACCCTCGATCTTGAACCTGGGGCAGGGTAGTCTTTCAATTAATTTGATGATGCATTTGGATGCAAGAGAATCAATTCATTTGGTCATACCAAGTAAGAGATTTAAGCACAATACTTTCCACAAACAGAAGAAGCTGTCAAGAGATGAGATTCACAACGATTCATACGGCAGTCACAATATTCATATATCAAAATCTTACAATGGTTGTTCCAAAAAAAAGAGTGAAAATACAAAAAAAAGAGAATACAAAAAAAAAGAATTAAAAAAAAAGAGCCTATAAAAAAGAAAGAGGGGCATCCTAATGGACCACAAATTCAAAGTTCAAAAAGAACTGGTCCGTACAAATAAAGAGTGATTCAAAAAAATAGGAACAACTTCCTAAAACAAAAAGTGACTATTACTTCAAGAAATCTCATCAAAGTCTGTTCAACAAAAAGGATATCAATGAAGCTTCGACCAAAGTGTCAACCTCAAATATCATTGCCAAAAAGATTCTCTTGTCGACTGAGTGCATCAGTTGAGTTAATTGAACTTAGGATCGAAGAACATCAAGAAGAATGGGTGGGACCAAATAAATTTCTGAGCCTAACAATCTTTTTTTGTAAACCGTGAGCCCAACCACGTTATAACATACAAAAGACCTAATTGAAACTAGGTTCACTATGAAAGCATATTCAGCAAGTTTATTGTTACGCTGACTCCTCCTGTTTGATTAATTAGTAATTATCTTTGTACACTCCATATGTGTTTCCACCACAAAAATACTCAATTTCAAAAACTTACATGTTCATTTTATCAAAAATACTTTTCAAAAAGAAATTATTTTACTTGCAAATTAATACTTGACATCCAAGAAATTTGAGCTATAGTCTGATCAAGGGAAAAACTTACCTGAGACGCTCCTAACTAGGGGCAAGTCACATATGGACTCTGCCAATCAGGGGGCAGACAAGTTGAACATCCTACTTATCAAGTTTGAAAATGGTTCATGGTTTGGTTGCACTGCAAACATCAGTTGGTTAACGGCATACCCTTCAAAGGTTTCAAGCACTTGGGGCATACTATGTCAAGATCATTTCTTCCTGAATAGTTACATGATGTGAAAAATAGCAGAATCGTGGTTTTCAAATATCATAGATAGAGAAGAGTTTCCACTCTCAGTATACATTGTTGCAGTCAACAAATACAATGCCTACAAAAAAAAAAGAATATACAAAAAAAGAGTTCGCTAAGTTGAAAACCTGAAAAGGCGGCTTAGGCAAAAAATGAGCGTCCCGATGGATTGAAAACCTGAAAAGGCGGTCCAGGCAAAAATTAGGGACACAAAAAAATATATACAAAAAACAAACAAGAAAAAAAAGGGGGCATAATGACTGCAACAAGATCAATGTAGAAGGGTAACCAGTCACACTCTCCGAGCAATTCTTTCAAAGATCCTCAAACTAATGCAAGAATCTAAAGCAAGGGGCAAGTCGATTCCGTTTTCTCAAGTTTTTCGTCAACAGCAAACATGTTTCTCTGAAAAGATGTCAACAGTTTTCTCAAGGCAGTTTCCTATACATTAGTGAGGATTTAGGTCTGGTATCTCCAACAGAATTTGGATTCTGTTTTGATTGATGATTGGGTTGTTCCACCCAGAGATGGATACATCCTCAGTGAGATCCATACAGTTATTCTACTTTCAACAGAGTTTTGATTCATATTATTGGCTGATATGGGGTTTTCTTCCAAGAAAATGGTACATTGATGACACGAAATCATATCGTATTTTTAGCTTAGTTTAGGTGAACTTTAGTTGCATTTGCATATGTTTTTAATTCATTTATGTCTTTTTATGCGGGTATTTGTTTTGTTTTTAGTTTTGTCTAATAAAATAGGTCGGAGAAGAGAATTGAGCAAAAAGGGCCAAAAACGCAGCAAAAAGGGGGTGCAAAGCACAAGATTCGCGCAGCCCACCAAAGGAGCCCAGCACAAAGGGGCATTTGCCCCCATCAGGCTGGTGGCGCCCGCCACCAACTCTGTGGCGCCCGCCACAGAGTCCAAATCCAATTGGAACAGCTTTTTGCGCAACGTGGGGAGTGTAGTACCCGGCGCAAAAAATATACATATATGCAATGATAAGATGCAATGCACAAATGTAAACAATGAAGCCGCCACCATATTTTATTTATCCCGTGAGGGGAAAGGAAAATAATGATAAAACCTTGAAAAGATCGGGTTCGGGAGTTGGTTACATGAGGGGAAGACGTTAACACCCCCTCATATCCGTTGTACTCAACGGGAACCATTTGAGGAATTTTGGTTTGCATAAACAGAGATAACCGCATAAAAAGAATTAAATTACTGCATATTGAACAGAAAGGAAAAAAAAAGAGTTTTTTATTATTTGGCTTGACGAGAGAGGCTCTCGCTCCTACGTATCCCCCAAGTACAATGAGGAAGTCAAAGCTCACGTAGTTCTTCCTAAAAAGAAAGATTTGTGTGTTGGTTGTTTTTTAGTGAACAATGCTTAGGTCGCATTCCATTGATACAACAGTATGCTTGTATGCTCGCTTCAGAGGCTTAAGCGTTTGTCTGTAGCAGGGGAACGGATAAAGCACCATTCATTTAAGAAAACAGTTTGAAAAGAAATTGGTTGCGCAAAGGTAGTTTGAAAAGCTGATTGAATGTGTTGAATGTTTTTTTAGGAGTTTTCAAGATTTGTTTAGTGAATGAGGATAAGTTACAGACACAAGCAGTGCAGCAGGGACTGAACTATCCAGAGAAGCAGGTCACTCACCGTACATCCCCTTTTCATTCAAATAAATTAGTTAAACTTTATTAATTAAAGTGAGATGAATCAGAGACAAGCCGTTCGGCAGACACTTCTTCATTCTCTTTAATTAACAAAGTTCCGGTTTAAAAGGGATGAAAATAATTCACAGACACAAGTTGTACGTCAGGGACCGGATTTATTCTCATTCCAATTGTAACAAAAAAAGAGTTTCTCATCTTCAGATTAGAACCAAAAAGAAAAGAAAAAGAAAGGGTAGAAGAGAGATATGCATATATGAATGCACATGAATGATATGATAACAATGATGATGCTGAACAGTCAAATGCACGAAATATATACGAGCAGATAATAATCAAGTTCAAAAATATGTGCAAAATAAAAGATCGAACACCACATAACAATTAAATATGAACTTCGTTAATTAAAGCGAATTAAGTCAGAGACAAGCCGTACGGCAGACACTTCCTTAATCCCTTTTTAATTAACAAGTTTCCCTCCGATTGATCCGAGCGTAACCCACGGACACAAGCCGTTCGGCAGGGACCCGTTTATGCTCGCTTCAATCGAAGTTTTTCATAATGTCAAGGTTTAGACAAATTAAATAGCAAGTACAGTCAAATAAGCCATTGAAATTAATTGAATATCAGATGAAATTTTTTTACAACTTTATTAATTAAAATAAAAAAATGAGTCGGAGACAAGCCGTGCGGCAGACACTTTCTCGTATTCTTATTTTAATTAATAAGCTTCTTTTTAGCATTTTTGATATAAAAATAACTCTCGGACGCAAGCTGTACTGCAGGGACCCGTTTATTTTTTTTATCGTTTTTATAGAGAAATTTTCACACTAAATCAAATTAAAGCTTTTAAAATTAATTAAATTCAACAGAGGGGTGCAAAATCAAATTAAAGGGGTGCAATCAGCATATGTCACAAGACTAGCAGAAAAGAACATTTGGGCTTAAGGCCCATTCTACCATATTCAGAAGGAGGGTGTGAACAGCAAACAGAGGGAGTATAACATAGCAGAAACAAAAAAACAACACAAATGGGCCAAAGAAAAAAAATAAGCCCAAACAGAATCCACCCAAACCGAACCGGATCGGGTCAAACGGGTAGGACCCGACCCGGATCCGGTCACCAAACAGTCCAGGAAAAAAAACAAACAAAAATCGCCGGCCAATCGCGGCTTGACACGTGTCCGCGTGTCATCCCCTTCAACCAACCGAGTCAAGCGACTCAGTGACTCACTCACTGCCATTGCTGAGTCACGGTGAACTCAGTTAGAACATCATACAAATCCAAATCAGAACCAAATCAAGCGTATGGATAGTCGATTTAACACGTTTTCTCGCATAGATCACGAATTTGATATTAGTTTTTCAAAACACAGCTTAAAACACGACGAAAATCAAACGCAAAGTTACGGATCTATAAATCTACAACTTGAAATCTGAACAAAAACACGTAAATAAACAATCGATTCGACTCGTTTTTAGGCATAGAACGTGAATCTCAAATCGGTTTTCACACACAAACATTCAAAAGCATGAAATCGCATAAACCAAAATTAAGTCCGAAAATGTGAATGTGTTTTTCGGTCATTTTTCAATGAAACGTTTAGCATAGAAGTTCATATATTAGTACAATCCATCAGAACAGAAACTAAATCAACGAAACGAGGCCGGAATCACGCGAAACCCCACCTTTGTTCTTACACTTTTCGGTTTCGAAATGGTGGGTTTTGGAGCCGTAGTTACTGGAATCGGGCGAGATCGGAGAGGAAATGGAAGGAGAACCACGAGTAGAAGCTTTTTGATTAAGGTTATTTGTTGTTTTGATGTTGATTTTGAGAGATTTGGGGCGGGTTTGATGAATTAGATCTAGGGTTTGTGAGTTTTGAAGAGAAAGAAATGAGAGAAAGTGAGAGAGAGTGAGAGAAAGAAAGAATAGAATGAGAGAGAGAAGAAGTACTGCCGCGGCAGTAGAAGAGAGAAAGAAATGTTTTTGTGATTTTTTTTTCAAAACCAGGGTTTGTAAGAACCCTTCACTATTTATAGCCATTTTTTTTTAGGGTTGGGGTAAAAATGCAATATTTATAAAATAAATGGTAAAGACTATAAAAATGAAATAATAGAAAGATAAATGATATTTTTATTATTTTTGAAGACAAAATGAGTTGTGATTGGTCCTAAAGAAAAAAACTGCATTTTTGATATAAAAACATATAAAAGGTAGAAAAATTGAAATATTTAATAAAAATATAAAGTAAAAATAAAGTGGAATATATGTGAAAATGAAATATAAGCCTAAATAATGAGATAAAATTATTTTCGACTATTTTTGCTATTTTTTTTTTTGTATAAAAAGATAAATTGCTAAATTTTAAAGAAATAAAAGAAAAAGGATAATTTGTAAAACAAAATTATTTAAAATCTATTTTTTGATATTCTTAATGAAAATAAGAATCTATTTTATTATATTTTTTTTTTTAAAATAAAATATTTATTTTCAAAAGCGCAAAAATTAGGGTATTACAGCTGCCCCTATTTAATTGTCTTATACTCGAATGCGTAAATGACTTGCGTCCTTACGTGTTCGGAGTAGAAGGTAATTAAATACAAATGCCCTAATTTTGTAGAGTGAAGGTGATGTAATGATAATGAATGCATATGGAAGATGAAGGTGGAAACATACCTAGACAAACTATTAACTGAATACCTGAGAATAAAATGATCATTACCACTTCACTGGTGTGTCGACCACAAAAGAAAAACAAAGTCTTCTCCCTTCAGGGTACCTGAACTCCAAACTGATCGTTGCCACTTCACTGGTGTGTCGACCACAAAAGAAAAATGAAGTCTTCCCCCCTCAGGGTACCTGAACTCCAAGACTGATCATTACCTCTCCTCCGGGTGTGTTGATCATAAGAGAAAAATGAAGTCTTCCCCCCTCAGGGTACCTGAACTCCAAGACTGATCGTTGCCACTTCACTGGTGTGTCGACCACAAAAGAAAAATGAAGTCTTCCCCCCTCAGGGTACCTGAACTCCAAGACTGATCATTACCTCTCCTCCGGGTGTGTTGATCATAAGAGAAAAATGAAGTCTTCCCCCCTCAGGGTACCTGAACTCCAAGACTGATCGTTACCACTTTACTGGTGTGTCGACCATAAAAGCTAAGTCGCCTCCCCTCAGGGTGCGTTATCTCCAAAACTGATCGTTACCACTTCACTGGTGTGTCGACCATAGAAATTGAGTCGCCTCCCCTCAGGGTGCGTTATCTCAAAAGCCGATCATTACCTCTCCTCCGGGTGTGTTGATCATAAGAGAAAAATGAAGTCTTCTCCCCTCAGGGTACCTGAACTCCAAAACTGATCGTTACCACTTCACTGGTGTGTCGACCATAAAAGCTGAGTCAAAAGACAACTGCTTGAAAACCGTTTTGATGAAGAATTTAATCTATCAATCAACTGGAGATAACCATCTCGAACAAACTACTGGAGAACAGGTCCATTTAACTTTTTTGACTGGGAAAGTTGTACGTAGACCAATCTGCTATACGTAATACTTGTCGAATTATTTACTGGGAAAGGATCATCAACCCTTTTTGGAAAGTATAGAGTGAAAATTCCTTTGATAAGGATGAAACTCTGTTGATCAACTTGTTGAACATCAGTGATAAAGATAAAACCAAATAAGTTCGCTGGGGATGTTTAAAAATTCACCAATCCTTCTTGTCAAAATATCATGGTTCACCAACCATCTTGCTGAAAATGCGGTGTTTCAACCGACTTGCTGGGGATGAACAATTATCAACTGCCTCACTGGGGAAAGAAACGATTCCTCAACCTCTTTCTTTTGTTGAGAGATTAGAGTTCAATAATCATTTTGTTGGAGAATTAGGTCCGCTGACCTTTATTTTTGAACAAGAGATCCAAGTTCGCAACCTGTTAAGACAACATTTTAAACATGTACTTCATGAATGCATGATTGTGCATTTCTATTGCCTAAATGCAGAACTAATGCAGATGAAATATTTGATTATATGCAAAATTTGGTGTGATTCTTTTTATGCATGAACCTATATGCGTGAATGCATGAATATGCATGAATTTCTGAGTTTATCTCGAGGAGAGTTTGAATTTCCCGGCACCGAGAATTTGAATAACTCCGCTGAGATGAAAATCTTGAAATGTTGACTGTGGTTATGGAATAAACATTCGGTCAAGTTTCTAAAAAAGGATAGCAACCTTCTTCATGAAATGAAATCGAGAGATTGCCATGATTTTCTGTAATGGATTGGGACAGTTTACTGTATGCCACTGGTTTCCCTTCAGATGTTTTTTTTTTAAAAATCAAAACAGTTTGTAATCTTTTCAAATACTTTTATTTTTCACAATGTTTAAATGCTTTATTTATTAAAAATGAACAGCACAAACGTATGCAATTAGAACATAAAAGCTAGTAGAGACAATATGATTGAAAGTGGAAATTTTATTCATTGCGCAAAGTGCGGAAAGTTTTTACAACTGAATGCTAATCCCTCAATGAGGTGATTGCAAATTGAAACTAAGATAATGGCAATGAAAAATAAATAAATTCCATGGAATCATAACAAAGCTGTCCTTCTCTATGAGTTCAACACCACAACATCTCGCTTTCAAGAAAAGAAATTGAACCCATCTGTTCCATTTGAAGCTTCGCCTTCATGTTGATCAAGTGACGCAGTCTTATGCCCTCTTTTTCTCTTTTATGTCTCATTTTTTGCATGAACCGCCCTTTCAGGTTTTCGATCCACCGAGACGCCCTCTTTTGACTAAGCCGCCTTTCCAGGTTTTCAGCTTGACGGGCAAATATATATTATTTTTTTTTTATCACTTTTTTTTTTTTTTTTTTTTTTTTAGGCATAGTACTTCTTGACTGCGTCAGAGTTCACTGGATGTGCAAACTCTTCACCGTCCATGGTTGCAAGGATTACTGCTCCACCAGAGAAGGCTTTCTTTACGACAAATGGTCCATCATGGTTAGGAGTCCATTTTCCTCGTAAGTCTTTATGAACGGGCAGTATTTCTTTCAACACTAAGTCACCTTCCTTGAACTGTCTTGGACGGACCTTCTTATCAAATGCTCTCTTGACTCTTTGCTGGTACAACTGACCGTGACACAAAGCTGTCATTCTCTTTTCTTCAATGAGGTTGAGCTGATCAAGCCGATTCTGAACCCATTCCGCTTCGTCGAGTTTGACATCTCTCAAGACTCTTAACGAAGGAATCTCAACTTCTAACGGTAGTACCGCTTCCATACCATATACCAGAGAGAAAGGAGTTGCCCCTGTCGAGGTGCGAACTGTGGTTCTGTACCCATGGAGAGCATAAGGAAGCATGTCATGCCAGTCCTTGTAAGTCTTCACCATTTTCTGAATGATCTTCTTGATGTTCTTATTAGCTGCTTCGACAGCGCCATTCATCTTGGGCCGGTATGGTGATGAATTGTGATGTTCAATCTTGAACTCAGCACACAACTCTCTCATTGTCTGATTATTCAAGTTGCTGGCATTATCAGTGATAATCTTGCTAGGAACTCCATAACGACAGATTATCTTCCTTCTGATGAACTTAGAAACCACCTTTCTGGTGACATTGGCATAGGATGCTGCTTCGACCCATTTGGTGAAATAGTCAATAGCAACCAAGATGAAACGATGACCATTTGCCGCCTTTGGTTCAATCATACCAATCATATCCAGGCCCCACATAGCAAAAGGCCAAGGTGCTGTCATAACATGCAAAGGAGTAGGGGGAACATGAATCTTGTTCGCATAAATTTGGCACTTGTGACACTTTCTAGCATAGCTGATGCAATCTGCTTCCATGGTCAACCAGTAATAGCCCGCACGGAGAATTTTCTTTGCCATAGAGTGCCCATTTGCATGAGTACCAAAAGCTCCTTCATGAATCTCTTCAATAAGCATGCCCGCTTCTCTTTTCTTTACACAACGGAGAAGAACATTATCATAGTTTCTTTTGTACAGCACTTCCCCATCTAGGAAGAAACCAGCTGCTAGCATTCTCAAAGTCTTTTTATCTTGTTCAGAAGCACCGGCAGGATATTCGTTGTTTTTGACCAAGTTCTTGATATCATAATACCAAGGTCTTCCATCCTTCTCTTCCTCAACTGCCAAACAATAAGCGGGTTTTTCTCTGCGCTCAATTGCTACACGAGGCACATGATTTGGGTAACTTACTTTGTACATGCTTGACAAAGTAGCTAAAGCATCAGCTAACTGATTCTCTTCTCTGGGAATATGATGGAAAGTGATAACATCAAAGTACTTCGTCATTTCCATAATATGATCCCGATATGGAATTAAATTAGGATGACGAGTTTCCCACTCACCTCGGATTTGGTAAATAACCAGAGCAGAATCTCCATACACTTCTAGGTTCTTGATCCTCAAATCAATTGCCCCTTCTAAACCCATAATACAAGCCTCATATTCGGCAATATTGTTGGTACAGTCAAACAACAACCTGGCTGTGAATGGCGTGTGAGTATTACGAGGAGAGATTATAACAGCACCTATACCATGCCCCATAGCATTGGACGCACCGTCGAACACAAGCTTCCACAAAGATCCTGGTTCAGGCCCTTCATCATCACCAATGGGAGGTTTTTCACTCAAAGCCATGATATCTTCATCAGGAAAGTCAAAGCGCACAGGCTGATAATCATCTAAAGGCTGGTGAGCTAGATGCTCTGCTAGCACACTTCCTTTGATAGCTTTTTGTGTAACATACTGAATATCATACTCAGACAACAACATTTGCCAACGGGCAATTCTTCCGGTTAAAGCAGGCTTCTCAAAAATGTATTTGATAGGATCCATCTTGGTGATTAACATAGTTGTATGGCACACCATATACTGTCTCAAACGGCGAGCAGCCCAAGTCAAAGCACAGCAAGTCTTTTCAACTAGTGTGTAATTAATTTCACAACTAGTGAATTTCTTGCTCAAGTAATAAATTGCATGCTCTTTCCTACCAGTTTCATCATGTTGTCCAAGTACACACCCCATGGATTCCTCTAACACATGTAGGTATAAAATCAACGGCCTTCCAGGAACAGGAGGTATCAAGACTGGTGGCTCTTGTAAGTATTGTTTAATCTTTTCAAATGCCCTTTGGCAGTCTTCATTCCATTCAACAGCCTGATCTTTTCTCAATAACTTGAAAATTGGCTCACAAGTTGCAGTAAGATGAGAAATAAACCTAGAGATATAGTTCAATCGTCCTAGGAAACCTCTGACTTCTTTCTCCGTCACTGGCGCTGGCATATTCTGAATTGCTTTGACTTTGTCGGGATCAACCTCAATTCCCTTTTCACTGACAATGAAGCCTAGCAATTTGCCGGATCTGACACCAAATGTACACTTGTTGGGATTTAACCGCAACTGATACTTTCTCAACCTTTCGAACAATTTCAGGAGATGTACCAAGTGTTCTTCTTCTGTTTGAGATTTAGCAATCATATCGTCCACATACACTTCTATCTCTTTGTGGATCATGTCATGGAAGAGAGTAACCATGGCACGTTGATATGTTGCCCCAGCATTCTTCAAACCAAAAGGCATCACTTTGTAACAGAAAGTTCCCCACGGGGTGATAAATGTGGTTTTCTCCATATCTTCAGGCGACATTTTGATCTGATTGTAGCCGGAGAAGCCATCCATGAAGGAAAAGATCGGGAAACGAGCTGTGTTATCCACCAATACATCAATGTGAGGTAATGGGAAATCATCTTTCGGGCTAGCTCTATTCAGATCCCGATAGTCCACACACATGCGCACTTTACCATCCTTCTTCGGGACTGGTACTATGTTAGCAATCCATTCAGGGTACTTAGCCACCGCAAGGAAACCCGCGTCAAACTGTTTTCTGACTTCCTCCCTGATCTTGAGAGCCATGTCAGGTCTAGTTCTTCTCAACTTTTGCTTTATCGGAGGACATTCAGGCTTGAGCGGAAGCTTGTGTTCAACTATGTTAGTATCCAAACCGGGCATATCCTGGTACGACCATGCAAACACATCCACATACTCTCGAAGCAGCTTGATCAGACCCTCTTTCACATCTGGCTGTAGGGAGGCACCTATTTTGACCTCTTTTTTATCCTCTTCAGTCCCCAGATTGATCACATCCACTGGTTCCTGATGAGGTTGAATCATTCTTTTCTCTTGATCCAACATTCGAGCTAACTCTTCTGGTAATTCATAGTTTTCCTCTCCATCCTCTTCAGCTTGATTAATTGGGAGATCGAAGTCATGAAGATTTACAGCACTGTCATGATTCATGGATTCATTTCTGCATGATTTAATTTTATTGATTTAGATTTGAATGCAAAAGTGTTTTTATGAAATGCAAGAGATTATTGCCATTTTTATAATTTATCTTTTTAAAACTGTAAAAAGAAGAATAAATAAGACAGAAATTGCACAGGAAGTACTTTTTTCATTAATTGCAAATTAAACATTAAAACAAAGTGGCCCTACAAGCACGACCATTTGTTCTGGGCTGAACAAAGGTGTTTTGAAAGGAAAACAAATTACTTTGAAATAAAAACAACTTCAGGGATTCCAACAGCTGTCCAATTAGTGAGCACAGTCTCTGGAGAACACTGGCGCACCCAGTCCCGGTTCTTTCCAATAGTCTCGTTGTCATCAACCATAGCAATATGACCATCAACACGGTAACCAGCACTACAGAAAGTATCTTCAATCCTTGGAATCTTGTCTTGTACCTTTTTTTGAGTTGCTATCCCTTCAGACAACTGATAACCCAAACCGAAACGATCCTTCTTCTCAGACAAAACCAACATCTGCCCCAGACCAGTAGGAAGTCCTTCTTCCAAGGCTACCTTCAAGCTTCTTAAAGAAGTAACGGATTTCTTTTCTTTCCAACCGTCATTTTCAGGTTTTGCAAGGGTGACACTTGCAACCTCCAAAGCTTGGAAGGGAATTTCTACAGCACCTTCATCATTTTCAACATACTTGAACGAGGTCAAATGGCTCACCAAAGTATCCTCTTCACCAGACACAGTTATCAATTTGTTATTGGACACAAACTTGAGCTTTTGATGGAGAGTAGAAGTTACAGCACCAGCAGCATGAATCCATGGCCGCCCTAACAAACAACTGTAAGATGGATTGATATCCATGACTTGGAAAGTTATATTGAACAGTTGTGGACCAATAAATATTGGCAGCTCTATTTCTCCAATCACCTCCCTTTGAGACCCATCAAAGGCTTTGACAATCAAAGTGCTTGGCCTTAGTGTTGGTCCGAGCAGAGATAATTTCATCAAGGTGGACTTGGGCAGAACATTCAATGAAGAGCCAGTATCAACCAAAACTCGAGCAATATTGTTGTCTTGACACTTCATTGAAATGTGTAAAGCTCTATTATGTGTATACCCCTCAGAAGGTAGCTCAGATTCAACAAAACCCAAACATCTACTAGCTGTGATATTGTTGACCACCCCATCAAACTGATCGACTGTGATGTCCTGATTCACATGGGCCATATTCAGGAGCTTCAACAAAGCTGATCTATGGGCCTCAGAATTCATCAGTAAGGACAAAATGGAGATCTTGGAAGGTGTCTGGTTCAACTGATCCACGACCTTGTAATCACTTTTTCGGATGATTCGGAGAAATTCATCAACCTCCTCTTGCTTATCTTTCTCTTTAGACGATTCAGCACTAGTGTCAACAGCCGGTGAACTCTTAGCTGGTGATGGGGAAGATACAGAACCATTCTTTGCAGATATTTCTGGAGAGTATATCCTACCAGTTCTTGTTATCTTGCCGGGCCCATCAATACTAGTCACTCCCTGTTCAGGAATCACTACAGGCTTCCCTTGCACATAAGCAGATGTACTATAATTCCACGGAACAGCCTTAGTGCTTTCATAAGGGAATGGTGCAGGTATTTGGATGATAAGAGGCTCTTTTTTGCGACAAGGAACCTCTATCTCCAATTTCCTATACAAGATCTCAATCTTTCCCACACTCTTCTCATGCCCCTGCTGATCAACAGTGGCGACCAAATCTTCCTTCTTTGAATGACCAACCTGTACTAGGCCTTGATCCATCAATTGTTGCAAACATTCCTTTAACTCCGAACAATGATTCGGATCATTCTGACATTCTTTACAATCAGGATGCAGGTTCACAAATTCCTCATAATTCAACAACATTTCTCGAACAGAGGACAAAGGAGTTCTTATCAACGAAACATCCCTTATCAGATTTCCGCCACTCTCAACACAACTCACATTGCCTGTTGGGTGCTTAGGCAATGGATCGTTAGTGACATTGGGCCCACTTTCTTTAAAAGACAAATCATTGTCATCAATCAGGTCTTGTACTTTGTGCTTAAAAGCTCTACAATTGTCAGTATTGTGACCCACAGTACCAGCATGATAGTCACACTTTGCGTTAACATCATACCAAGAAGGGAATGGTGGGACCATAGCCCTCAAAGGTTTGGGCGTCACTTTACCACTATGCACCAGATAAGGAAGCAGCTGACTATATGACATAGGGATTGGATCGAAAACCCTACGAACTGGAGGAGGATTCTGTTTCGGTGGTGCCTGTTGCTGGTGTTGAGGCACTGGATTCATTGGATTCTGATATTGATAATTGGGAAACTGTTGGTGCTGAGCGGCAGCTAAGTATGGGATGGGAAAGTAGGGGAACTGAACAGGTGTTGTAGACTGTGCTCGACTGCCCCTTGAAGATATGGCGTTAGCTTCTCCTTCTTTTTTTCTGTTAAAGCTACCACCAGGCTTCCTTACATTGTTACTTTGTGAACCAGCAGCAGATGGAATCTTCCTATTCTTGATCCCCATTTCAACCCTTTCACCAACTCGAACCAGATCGGCAAAGTCAGAGGAGGAAGTACTTACCAATCTTTCAAAGTAGGTTCCTTGCAGAGTATTGGTAAACAAATCCACAAGTTCCGTCTCCAAGAGCGGAGGACGTACTTGGGAAGCTAAGGCTCTCCACCTTTGAGCATAGACCTTGAAAGATTCACCATCCTTCATAGTAGTATTTTGGAGCTGAGTGCGGTTTGGAGCCATGTCCATATTATACTGGTAATGTTTGATAAAAGCATTGGCCAAATCCCTCCACGAAAGGATGCTGCCTTTTTCAAGTTGTATGTACCAGTTGAGAGGCACATCAGCTAGACTGTCTTGGAAACAATGGATCATCAATTTGTCATCATGAGCATAAGAAGCCATCTTTCTGATATACATGACTAGATGATTCTTCGGGCAACTCAAACCCTTATACTTCTCGAAATCCGGCATTTTGAACTTTGGTGGAAGCACAAAATCAGAAACCAAGTTCATCTTCGAGAAATCCAACGGATCATTACCTGTTTCTACCAAATTCAACCTTTCCTCTAGAGCCTGATATTTCTGTTCCAACTGAGGAGCAGAATCAACCTTTTGCTCATTAACCTGGGATGTCATTCCTTGGTATGCAAATCTAGGCCCATGATGGTCAGGACCTTGATAAGCATCCCTAGGATCCTCAAATGCGTCTTGATTTAGGTCAATCACCTGTTGTACTGTGCTGACCCTAGCAGGAGTTTCAACCAGTGGAACAGATGTCGCCGCCACATATCCTTGCGGGACATAACCCTTAGGTAGACCAAAAGTAGGCCAATCACCACCAGCAGAGGCATTTCCTTGAGTAACCACAACTGCAGGTGCAGGGACCTCAACCACCCTTGGTTGCACATTCATATTAGCCAACATCTCCAAGACCTGATCCAGCTTTCCACCCAACTGAGTCATTCTTCCACCCAATTGGGTTACCTGTCCACCCATCTGGGTTACCTCAACCTGGAGCGCATCGTGCTTTTCTTGCCAATTGTCCATAATGTGATGAGCAACTCTTCTTGTAAAATAACGATGCCGGGAAGGTAGCTGTTGGAATGAATGAATGAAAATGAGATTTGATCCATGAAAATGCATGCAAAAATATATATGTTCATTTTATTTTGATTTTTAGGGAACTTTCGGATATGTAATAGTTATAAGCATTTCGGGGTTCGATTGGAGAACGAATTAACACTTTTAGAAACACCGTATAACATACAACAACATTGCAGTTAATCTTAAAGAAAGTACAGGAATCGTTGAAGCCTTGAATAACCTTTTTTCATTAATAAACATAGAAGTCATTACATACTTTGAATAAAATATTACAAGCCTTGTTTAGAGTATAGAATAAATTATTACAAGCCTTGATAATATAAAGATAAAAGAAATTACAAGTATTGCGAGTGCAATAAATTGCTGCAAGCCTTGCATATTATTACATCACCACCACGAAGATATAAGAAGTCAGATGACAATCTTCTGAGCTTGTTCGAGTTCTATCTTGTAACTATCCAATAGCCTTCTGAACTTCCTGACAAACTTGACTACTCTTTTATCAGCCGTCCCCACACAGAGACCAACTTCAGCATCATCCAATTCGTTAGGTAACTTTTCCATGAAATCATTAAAGAGGGTTACCAACCTAACCAAACTGTCTTGAGCTACCCTTGCACGATGACAATTCAAAATGAAATACTTTTTACTTGATTCGCGCAACGCTTCTAGCTGATCACGCAAATCTCCCATATCATGATGGTATTGCTCGTGTAGAGTATCAATGGAGTTTTGAAGTTTCACGACACTGTCATCAAGCTGAGCTGATATTTGTTTTTGTAGTTCTAGTGCTTCCATATACTCAGCCCTCTCTGCTTGCCAAGCTCTCTCAATTTCTCTTTTTTCAGCCTCTTTATCCCTCAAAGCCTCGGCATATTTCTCAGCAGCTTTTTCCATATCAGATTGATATTTCCTTTTTTGATTGTTTTGAATCCGCAAAGCTTTTTGACTAAATGCCATCATCTTTTCATTTGCAGCTTCCACCTTGGCCCTCTCTATCTGGATCTCTTTTTCTTGCAGCTCTTTCCTCTGTTTTTCTCTTATGAGATTCCTCTCACCTAGCCTTTCTTGTTCTTTCTTAAACCAGATCGACTGCTTCTCGTTCTCCTCTCGGTACTTGCTACATTGAGCAGACAAGTCTAAGTTCTTCTCTTGTAATTCCTTATTGGCCGCTTTCATAGTTTCGACTTCATCCCAAGTAGGAGTCACATCGGGTTCCGGCTCTTGTCTTGCAACAGGAACCACATCAGTGTAAGGCATCTTAATCAGCTGAATCCGCTCTCTAATCCATTGAGTATACTGTGTTGTAGCCACACAGTCTGGTTTACCCATAACTTGTCTGTTAACCTTTCCCCAAGCGTCTTTGATTCGGTTCCACAACATTGGATTATCAACTTCTTTCTCTAAGATATACTCTTCTATCTCGGCACTCTTGGGTACTACTTTCATAGCATGTCCCAATTGACGGAGAGCAAGTCTAGGATTGTAATTGATACACCCTCGAGTCCCAATAAGAGGTACATTGGAGAAACTGCCACCTTTGAGGAGAACCTTAGGAAAAGCTACATCACGAGAGTACCACTCAATATCTTTCTCAGTGAGGGCGCTAAACCTTTCAGACCACTTGACATGAGTATTGTTAGCAAAAGGACCACGCTTGGGCATATGGCAATCCAACCATTTCTGGATTAAAGGAACGCAACAAGTAATTTGCCCTCCCCTCTTTGAGCCATATCGATCATGAACAGAGTACAAAAAGTCTGCCTATAGTGCAGGAACAGGATTCCCACTCAAGAAAACACCCACAGCTGAGAGATCGACAAAATTCTCTATCCTAGGAAACAAAACCAGACCATATATCAACAGAGCGAAGATAGCATTGTTAGCCTTCCAATTTCCACTTGACAAAGCCTTTTGAGCTTTGGCTTCTAGCATTTCCTTAGAGAAACCTATATAACCTCCTTTTGTCTCCTTAATAGGCAACTTATCAATGCGTAAAGCTTCTACAATGTCTTGATCATTAAAACTTTTCCTCATGTAGCAATCTTGTTTTTCTATGTCAACACCCAAAATTCTCTCAAATTCCTCCAAGGTCGGAAGAATCTGAAAGTCCTGGAAGGTAAAACAGTGAAACTGCGGATCGTAGAACTGAGTGAAGACCGACAACTGCATTGTATCAACTCTGGTATGCAATAGACCTAGAATATAACCATACTCTGACTGAAAGTCACCCCTCTTTATTGAAGTCAACTTAGCTTCCCAAGCCAAAATACTGTCCACTTTCGGAGCCTTAAAAATACTGGTGAAAGTCCTCCTTCGTTCAACATCCCTATCCCTCATGCTTATATCCTTAACTTCTTTAAGTTCCCTAAAAAAATAAAATGTTATTTCATGAGTAAAAATGTCAAATGTGCATGAATATGATGGATGCGTGAATGTATGAATGCAACATGTGTAGATCCGATGTAACCATCTGTATCATACGGCGAACTTGGTCACAAAATCAAACATTACCATATTCAAAGCAAACCGGTATTTCAAAATGGAATCTCTGAGGCTAAAAGTTCAAGGTTACCTGTAACCCATCCCTCTCACATGTTGTTCTAGGTTGACACGGTTCCCAGAATTCTTGATTACTTTTCTCAAAAGCACCCTCATCTGAGCGAGATTATAACGCCAACTGGATGAGTCGACATTATAACCTCGACACGGGTTCTAAAACAGTGGTCCCTAGACAAAAGTTTCGGATACCTAGACTGGATAAAAAAGGTCCCCAGAGTCGCTGACCCAACAAGAAACACTGATACACACAAGACGTCAGTCAGGGAGTACCAACATTCCAAGTGAATCTACTCTGAGCGGAATTTTCTATACCGGAGCACGCAAGCCGTACATCAGGGAGCCCGATACAAAAAATCCCTCAACTAGTCCTAAGTTTCTCTCGGGTCCGGTGATGGACCAAGCACACAGTAACCAAGAGCCAAGCCATAAAGGCAAAAAGAAAAAGAAAAAAAGAGTAGAAGAGAAGACAAAGCCAGCAAATCCAGACAGTTCAATATTTTACGGTAAAGTAAAAGATAGGACAGATACGGCTAACCTGGTATAAGCAAACCAAAAGCCTCAAACTAGGCTTAACTCTCTACAAAGTGTCCCCAGTGAAGTCGCCAACTGTAGTACCCGGCGCAAAAAATATACATATATGCAATGATAAGATGCAATGCACAAATGTAAACAATGAAGCCGCCACCATATTTTATTTATCCCGTGAGGGGAAAGGAAAATAATGATAAAACCTTGAAAAGATCGGGTTCGGGAGTTGGTTACATGAGGGGAAGACGTTAACACCCCCTCATATCCGTTGTACTCAACGGGAACCATTTGAGGAATTTTGGTTTGCATAAACAGAGATAACCGCATAAAAAGAATTAAATTACTGCATATTGAACAGAAAGGAAAAAAAAAGAGTTTTTTATTATTTGGCTTGACGAGAGAGGCTCTCGCTCCTACGTATCCCCCAAGTACAATGAGGAAGTCAAAGCTCACGTAGTTCTTCCTAAAAAGAAAGATTTGTGTGTTGGTTGTTTTTTAGTGAACAATGCTTAGGTCGCATTCCATTGATACAACAGTATGCTTGTATGCTCGCTTCAGAGGCTTAAGCGTTTGTCTGTAGCAGGGGAACGAATAAAGCACCATTCATTTAAGAAAACAGTTTGAAAAGAAATTGGTTGCGCAAAGGTAGTTTGAAAAGCTGATTGAATGTGTTGAATGTTTTTTTAGGAGTTTTCAAGATTTGTTTAGTGAATGAGGATAAGTTACAGACACAAGCAGTGCAGCAGGGACTGAACTATCCAGAGAAGCAGGTCACTCACCGTACATCCCCTTTTCATTCAAATAAATTAGTTAAACTTTATTAATTAAAGTGAGATGAATCAGAGACAAGCCGTTCGGCAGACACTTCTTCATTCTCTTTAATTAACAAAGTTCCGGTTTAAAAGGGATGAAAATAATTCACAGACACAAGTTGTACGTCAGGGACCGGATTTATTCTCATTCCAATTGTAACAAAAAAAGAGTTTCTCATCTTCAGATTAGAACCAAAAAGAAAAGAAAAAGAAAGGGTAGAAGAGAGATATGCATATATGAATGCACATGAATGATATGATAACAATGATGATGCTGAACAGTCAAATGCACGAAATATATACGAGCAGATAATAATCAAGTTCAAAAATATGTGCAAAATAAAAGATCGAACACCACATAACAATTAAATATGAACTTCGTTAATTAAAGCGAATTAAGTCAGAGACAAGCCGTACGGCAGACACTTCCTTAATCCCTTTTTAATTAACAAGTTTCCCTCCGATTGATCCGAGCGTAACCCACGGACACAAGCCGTTCGGCAGGGACCCGTTTATGCTCGCTTCAATCGAAGTTTTTCATAATGTCAAGGTTTAGACAAATTAAATAGCAAGTACAGTCAAATAAGCCATTGAAATTAATTGAATATCAGATGAAAATTTTTTACAACTTTATTAATTAAAATAAAAAAATGAGTCGGAGACAAGCCGTGCGGCAGACACTTTCTCGTATTCTTATTTTAATTAATAAGCTTCTTTTTAGCATTTTTGATATAAAAATAACTCTCGGACGCAAGCTGTACTGCAGGGACCCGTTTATTTTTTTTATCGTTTTTATAGAGAAATTTTCACACTAAATCAAATTAAAGCTTTTAAAATTAATTAAATTCAACAGAGGGGTGCAAAATCAAATTAAAGGGGTGCAATCAGCATATGTCACAAGACTAGCAGAAAAGAACATTTGGGCTTAAGGCCCATTCTACCATATTCAGAAGGAGGGTGTGAACAGCAAACAGAGGGAGTATAACATAGCAGAAACAAAAAAACAACACAAATGGGCCAAAGAAAAAAAATAAGCCCAAACAGAATCCACCCAAACCGAACCGGATCGGGTCAAACGGGTAGGACCCGACCCGGATCCGGTCACCAAACAGTCCAGGAAAAAAAACAAACAAAAATCGCCGGCCAATCGCGGCTTGACACGTGTCCGCGTGTCATCCCCTTCAACCAACCGAGTCAAGCGACTCAGTGACTCACTCACTGCCATTGCTGAGTCACGGTGAACTCAGTTAGAACATCATACAAATCCAAATCAGAACCAAATCAAGCGTATGGATAGTCGATTTAACACGTTTTCTCGCATAGATCACGAATTTGATATTAGTTTTTCAAAACACAGCTTAAAACACGACGAAAATCAAACGCAAAGTTACGGATCTATAAATCTACAACTTGAAATCTGAACAAAAACACGTAAATAAACAATCGATTCGACTCGTTTTTAGGCATAGAACGTGAATCTCAAATCGGTTTTCACACACAAACATTCAAAAGCATGAAATCGCATAAACCAAAATTAAGTCCGAAAATGTGAATGTGTTTTTCGGTCATTTTTCAATGAAACGTTTAGCATAGAAGTTCATATATTAGTACAATCCATCAGAACAGAAACTAAATCAACGAAACGAGGCCGGAATCACGCGAAACCCCACCTTTGTTCTTACACTTTTCGGTTTCGAAATGGTGGGTTTTGGAGCCGTAGTTACTGGAATCGGGCGAGATCGGAGAGGAAATGGAAGGAGAACCACGAGTAGAAGCTTTTTGATTAAGGTTATTTGTTGTTTTGATGTTGATTTTGAGAGATTTGGGGCGGGTTTGATGAATTAGATCTAGGGTTTGTGAGTTTTGAAGAGAAAGAAATGAGAGAAAGTGAGAGAGAGTGAGAGAAAGAAAGAATAGAATGAGAGAGAGAAGAAGTACTGCCGCGGCAGTAGAAGAGAGAAAGAAATGTTTTTGTGATTTTTTTTTCAAAACCAGGGTTTGTAAGAACCCTTCACTATTTATAGCCATTTTTTTTTAGGGTTGGGGTAAAAATGTAATATTTATAAAATAAATGGTAAAGACTATAAAAATGAAATAATAGAAAGATAAATGATATTTTTATTATTTTTGAAGACAAAATGAGTTGTGATTGGTCCTAAAGAAAAAAACTGCATTTTTGATATAAAAACATATAAAAGGTAGAAAAATTGAAATATTTAATAAAAATATAAAGTAAAAATAAAGTGGAATATATGTGAAAATGAAATATAAGCCTAAATAATGAGATAAAATTATTTTCGACTATTTTTGCTATTTTTTTTTTTTTGTATAAAAAGATAAATTGCTAAATTTTAAAGAAATAAAAGAAAAAGGATAATTTGTAAAACAAAATTATTTAAAATCTATTTTTTGATATTCTTAATGAAAATAAGAATCTATTTTATTATATTTTTTTTTTTTTAAAATAAAATATTTATTTTCAAAAGCGCAAAAATTAGGGTATTACAGGGAGCAAGCACGCGTCTGATCAATTGTTTTCCCCAATCGTACGGCTATTGGATAAAATCAAAAGTGAAGCCTATCTTTCCTATTTTCATGGATCGTAGAAGTTAAAAATCCTCTATAAATAGAAGCTTGATTCTCAGATCAGACTACGCTTTATTTTCTTTTATTTCAGTCAGTTTAAATTTCCCGCATTGTAAACTGTCTCGGTACTTCCACATCGGAAGTCCGATTTTAATTCCGTTTTCAATTCCCTGTCAAGAATTTTACCTTCTTTAATTCAAGCAAGTTTATTCAGCAATTCTCTCCAGGTTTTTATTTAATGTTTTTATTTAATTATTTATTTATGTTTAATTTAATTTACTGTTTTTGTTTATTTAATTTCTTAATTATGTCTAGCTAAATTTCTTAGATATCGGTATGTAAACTAATTCTCCGAAGGGAGTTTAATGATGATTTAGCGCGCGCACTTAAACTATTTTTCTTATTCGAATTCCTAATTTTAAAACTCCTATGCTTTGAGTGAGAAAAACAAAGCAACTAAGGTTAAAATCAATAGAGCGAGAGTTTGAGGTTTTAACTAGATAGTAGGAATTTGATATTAATCTTTGAACGAGCGAGAGCCACGTTAGGATTAATTAGAACTAATTGATTTTCAAAATATACTTTCGAAACTGAGGTGATATAAAAGTGACAGCAAAACCCCTAGTCTAGATTGTATGGTTTTTATCAACAAAACGAGAGTGTGAGGTTTAGACCTTTAAATCGAGAAAGTTCTTCTGAAAAATAAACCCTTTTCACGCGCGCTATTAATTCATTAAATTCCCGATGGTTAATTAAGTTACATACCGATATCCCGCTTTTATTTAATTAATTTAAACTCTTAAATTTAATTTCTTTAATTTCTAAAATTCTAAACAAACCCTAAAATTCATTAGCCTTAGATTTACACCGTAACGGTAGAAATACGGTAGTTCGATTATTGGTCCCTGTGGATTCGATATCTTTTAAAACTACACGACGAGACTGTGCACTTGCGGTCAATCAAATCTATTGATACACAAATCGTCGATCAAGTTTTTGGCGCCGTTGCCGGGGACCAATTTAGTCGATATTGTAACTCCGTCGTTACAACGTAGAGACTAAGGCAACTTTAATTTTCTGTTAAAAAATTTATAAAATCGAAAAAAAAATTTAAAAAAAAGAAAAAAATCTAAAAAAAAAATAAATAATTTTTTTTTACCCTTTTTGGCTTGTCGATTGTATGCCAAAGACCCGCTCTCAAAGCGAAGAATTAGAAACCCCGATCGACAACCCTGAGCGTCTACTAAGTGTAAGACGCCGAATTGAGCAGTTTAGGGAAAGATACATAGTTCCCCAAAATCAAATCATCTTTCCCGAAACAGACGAAGACTCGAAACAATCCGAAGAGGAATTAGAGATGGAAATAGGTCCTCAAAACCGTCCTCTAAGGTACTACGCTACCCCCTCTGATGCTGAACCGCATAACAGCATTGTTGCCCCTGCGATAGAGGCCAACAATTTTGAGCTTAAACCTTCCCTTCTCTCAGCAGTTCAGCAAAGTCAGTTCTCGGGTAGTCCTACAGATGACCCTAATCTCCACCTCTCTGTCTTCCTACAATACGCCGATACAGTGAAAGCTAATGGCGTAAGTCCCGAAGCAATTAGGCTTCGCCTCTTCCCTTTCTCTCTTAGAGATCGAGCCTGTGCTTGGCTCCAGTCTCTACCTTCCAACTCTGTCACTACATGGGAAGAGTTAAAGAAAGTCTTTCTGGCTAGGTATTTCCCACCTAGCAAGACTGCTATGCTAAGAACCCAAATCAATGGATTCAGGCAGAAAGACAATGAATCTCTCTATGAAGCATGGGAGAGATTCAAGGATATGTTAAGGATCTGTCCACATCACGGTCTGGAGGAGTGGTTGATTATCCACACCTTCTACAATGGTCTCCTGTACAATACAAGGATGACAATAGACGCTGCCGCGGGCGGCGCACTAATGGACAAGCCCTACAATGAAGCCTACCAACTCATCGAGAGTATGGCTCAGAATCACTACCAGTGGGGAGGCGAAAGAACCTCCATAGAAAAACCTCTATCGAGAGGAGGAATGCATGAGATAAGCGGCCTTGACCACGTTAGCGCCAAGGTTGATGCACTCACTCAGAAATTAGACAGCTTACTCAATGCTCCTGCTGCTACCGTAGCAGCAGCAGTCACGAACTGTGAAATATGTGGCGCTCCCGGGCATGCTATAGCTGAATGCCAACTTTTGACCGGAGTTTCTCCCGATCAAGTAAACTACGCCCAAGGAGGCCCATATTCCAACAACTACAACCCAACTTGGAAGAACAGTCCCTATCTTTCATACAAGAATAACAATGCGTTGTATCCACCTAGACAAGGCCAAACCTCTGGCCCACCAGGTTTTCAAAAAGCTCCTGTGCCAAATCAAGATAACCCTGGGAAGCCTAGCCTTTACGCCATGTTTGAAACCTTCATGGCGTCCAAAGTGCAAGCTAACGAGGGGATCAAGAATCAAAACCTGCATTTCACTAAGCTGTTCGAGCAATTAAATAGTAAAGTTGATATCTTGACCACCCACCATAAGATACTAGAAACACAAGTTGCACAGGTGGCTCAACAGCAATCATCCATGGCTGCTCCTGCAGGAACATTTCCTGGCCAACCTCAACCCAATCCTAAAGCCCATGTAAACGCTGTGACACTGCGAAGTGGAACACAGTATGATGAACCAATTGACCCTAGGATTGAGAGGCCTGCCATGCAGCAAAAGCCAGATGAACCAGTTGAGAAAGAGAGTGAACCGAAAGAGAAAGAAGGGAATGGCGTCGAGGCAAAAGAAAAAGAAACACCCTATGTGCCTCCGCCACCTTACAAACCACCCATTCCATATCCTCAAAGGTTCGAAAAGACCAAAAGCATGGGGCAATTCAAGAAATTCATGGAGCTTCTTAAGCAGTTAAATATAACCATTCCATTCACCGAAGCTATTACTCAAATGCCCGCATATGCTAAGTTCCTCAAGGAAATCTTGACTAACAAAAAGAGGATTGAGGATGATGAAATTGTTACACTCACCGCCGAGTGTAGTGCTATCCTTCAAAACAAGATGCCTCCCAAACTCAAAGATCCAGGAAGTTTCTCTATACCCTGTGTCATAGGGAAGTTTGTCATTGATAAGGCCCTATGCGATTTAGGTGCCAGCATTAGTTTGATGCCCATGACCATATGCGAAAGGCTCAAGCTAGGCGAGATAAGACCCACCAGAATGTCTATACAGTTTGCCGATCGTTCAGTCAAAATGCCTATAGGGGTCTAAGAAAACGTTCCAGTGCGTGTAGGTCAGTTCTTTATCCCAACCGACTTCATAGTCATGGATATTAGGGAGGACTCTAACACGCCTATCATTTTAGGAAGGCCATTCCTTGCTACGGCCGGTGCAATAATTGATGTCAAGAAAGGAAAGCTCACCTTTGAAGTGGGAGATGAAAAAGTTGAATTCATTTTGACTCAATTCCTAAGTGCGCCCGCCATAGATGATACTTGCTATCTGCTTGGCGTCATTGACGAATGCAGGAAAGAAATGGAGAATGATCAAACCATTTACACTGAAATTCTCACATCTTCTCCAACTCCTACTCTCGAAGTTCAAGATGACGAGCTCGGTGAATGCTTTGAGATTACACCAAACCCGACGCCGTCGCCCGATCAATCTTCTCTCGAACTAAAACCTCTACCTGAGAGTCTAAGGTATGAATTCCTTGATCAAGAGCTTAAGCGCCCTGTGATTGTGTGCGCCAATTTAGGACAATCAGAAACCGAAAAGCTACTAAAAGTCCTGAGAAAATTCCCAGCTGCTTTAGGATATAGCATATCTGATCTTAAAGGGATAAGTCCTTCTTTTTGCATGCACCGCATCTACCTCGAGGAAGATTGCAAAACCTCTCGAGAACCGCAAAGAAGGATAAATCCCATTCTCACTGAAGTAGTTAAGAAGGAAGTTGAGAAACTTCTGGACGCAGGAATAATATACCCGATCTCCGACAGTAAATGGGTTAGCCCCGTTCATGTCGTGTCTAAGAAAGGTGGAGTGACTGTAGTTACCAATGAGAAAGGAGAGTCTGTAGCACAAAGAGTCGTAAAGGGTAGTAGAATGTGCATTGACTATAGGAAACTCAACAAAGCCACGCGCAAGGACCATTTCCCTTTGCCCTTCATTGATCAAATGCTTGAGCGTCTGGCTAATCATTCCTACTTCTGCTATCTAGATGGTTACTCGGGATTCTTCCAGATTCCTATTCATCCCGATGACCAAGAGAAAACGACTTTCACTTGTCCTTTTGGCACATTTGCATATAGGCGAATGCCATTTGGATTGTGTAATGCTCCTGCTACTTTCCAAAGATGTATGCAAGCAATCTTCGCCGATTACATCAATGACATTATGGAGGTCTTCATGGATGATTTCTCCGTATGTGGCCAAAGTTTTGAAGGATGCTTGACAAACCTTGAAAAGGTACTTGTAAGATGTGAAAAAGTCAATCTTGTACTTAATTGGGAAAAGTGCCATTTCATGGTTCGTCAAGGTATTGTTCTTGGACATATAGTGTCCAACAAAGGGATTGAGGTAGATAGAGCTAAAATCCAAGTCATAGAGAATCTACCACCTCCCAAATCTGTGAGAGAAGTCCGAAGCTTTTTAGGACACGCCAGTTTCTATCGGCGATTCATTAAGGACTTCTCCAAAATCACAAAGCCGTTAACCGGGCTGCTAATGAAAGATGCCGAGTTCATTTTTGATGAGGAGTGCCTAACGGCATTCAAGCAATTAAAGGCAGCTCTCATTTCCGCCCCCATCATGCAGCCACCCGATTGGAGTCTACCATTTGAGATCATGTGTGACGCTAGTGACTATGCTATAGGCGCGGTTCTAGGTCAAAGAAAAGATAAGAAGCTTCACGCTATCTACTATGCTAGTAGGACCTTAGACCCCGCGCAAATGAACTACGCTACCACAGAAAAAGAACTCCTGGCTGTTGTATTTGCGGTTGATAAATTTCGTTCCTACCTAATAGGGGCCAAAATCATTGTCTATACCGACCATGCCGCAATTAGGTACCTTGTGAACAAAAAGGATGCCAAACCAAGGCTCCTAAGATGGATCTTGCTCCTTCAAGAATTTGATTTAGAGATCCAAGATAAGAAAGGGATCGACAACACAGTTGCAGACCACTTGTCAAGAGTGGAGGGGATGGCGCCTGAAGAAGTGCCCATAAACGATGACTTTCCGTATGAGAGGCTAGTAGCCCTTATGGAAAGTGTCGCCTCCGAGTACCATTTGACTCAAGATGACATCGAGGTCGTCAACTCTGTCTTCAGAAGAGACCCTTTGCCATGGTATGCTGATTTTGTTAACTACTTAGCAGCAAGGGTCCTTCCGCCTGATTTAACTTACCAGCAAAAGAAGAAGTTCTTTAGTGATCTAAAACATTACTATTGGGATGACCCTCTTCTTTTCAAGAGAGGCGCCGATGGGATCTTCCGTCGATGTGTCCCCGAAGATGAGGCGCAAAGCATTATCACTCATTGCCATTCTGCGCCTTATGGAGGACACGCAAGTACTTCCAAAACTTGTGCTAAAATCTTACAAGCCGGCCTCTTTTGGCCCACTCTTTGGAGAGATGTCCACAATGCCATAAAAAGTTGTGATCAGTGCCAACGCGCTGGTGGCATCTCTAGGCGCGATGAAATGCCTCAACATGGCATCCTTGAAGTGGAAGTATTTGATGTATGGGGGATAGATTTCATGGGACCATTCCCAACTTCTTTTGGGAACAAATACATACTCGTGGCTGTTGATTACGTGTCCAAATGGATCGAGGCTGTTGCCTCTCCAACTAATGATGCCCAAGTAGTGATTAGATTGTTTAAAAACCAGATCTTCCCTAGGTTCGGTGTGCCGAGACTTGTCATCAGCGATGGTGGCTCCCATTTTATCTCTAGGATCTTTGAAAGGCTTTTATCTAAATATGGGGTCCGACACCGTGTAGCAACTCCCTATCACCCACAAACAAGTGGGCAAGTGGAGGTCTCCAATAGGGAGATCAAGCAAATTCTAGAAAAAACAGTTGCAACCTCTAGGAAGGATTGGTCTTTAAAATTAAATGAGGCACTGTGGGCATATAGGACAGCCTATAAGACCCCAATTGGGACCACTCCCTTCAAGCTTGTTTATGGCAAATCATGCCATCTACCGGTGGAACTAGAACACAAAGCTTATTGGGCTATCAAGGCACTAAATTTTAATTACACCACCGCCGGTAGGAAAAGGATCTTGGATATCCATGAGCTAGAAGAGCTTAGGTTAGATGCTTATGAGAATGCCCGAATCTATAAGGAGAGAACAAAAAAATGTTATGACAAGCGTCTATCTAGGAGAGAGTTTAGGGTAGGAGAGCTAGTACTTCTTTTTAATTCGAGACTTAAACTTTTTCCCGGAAAACTTCGCTCAAAGTGGTCAGGCCCCTTTACAATCTCTAAGACAAGATATAAGTGAATGATCTTGATTATAAATGTTATAAATACTATTGGTTGATTCCTTGAAATAATTAATGAAAATTCAGCAAATGTTGAAATATGAGAAGGAAAAAAATACCATAGTATAGAAACTCATTAGTAGTTGGTTCAGAGGTGTCTGATTCTGAACTTGGTAGGGCGGGTTACGATCCGATCCCCCGCAACTGCGAAGTGGGTAAAGCAAATAGGGGTTACCAAACTTATGTTATCAGCACCCCGCGCTATATGATGATCATAATCACTAACAGGTTTCCTACCATGGGCGTGTACAAGATAACGGGCTTAATGTGATTGCGCTAGAATGAAAAGGGGAAATGAAACTTAGGAGAGAGGTAGAGTCAAAAGGAAACGCTTCAGGTCTGTTTTCATGTAATGGGAGTCTTTTGTGTCATTGCGGTGTTTTTGTTATTTGCACTGTTATTTGATTTCCATAGATTAGCCGGCAACCACGTATGAGTAGGATGATCGTGTCATGTGTTTTTACTTGTGCTATGCAATTCACTATTCTTTCATGCTTGAGGACAAGCAATGGTTCAAGTGTGGGGGAATTTGATGACACGAAATCATATCGTATTTTTAGCTTAGTTTAGGTGAACTTTAGTTGCATTTGCATATGTTTTTAATTCATTTATGTCTTTTTATGCGGGTATTTGTTTTGTTTTTAGTTTTGTCTAATAAAATAGGTCGGAGAAGAGAATTGAGCAAAAAGGGCCAAAAACGCAGCAAAAAGGGGGTGCAAAGCACAAGATTCGCGCAGCCCACCAAAGGAGCCCAGCACAAAGGGGCATTTGCCCCCATCAGGCTGGTGGCGCCCGCCACCAACTCTGTGGCGCCCGCCACAGAGTCCAAATCCAATTGGAACAGCTTTTTGCGCAACGTGGGGAGCAAGCACGCGTCTGATCAACTGTTTTCCCCAATCGTACGGCTATTGGATAAAATCAAAAGTGAAGCCTATCTTTCCTATTTTCATGGATCGTAGAAGTTAAAAATCCTCTATAAATAGAAGCTTGATTCTCAGATCAGACTACGCTTTATTTTCTTTTATTTCAGTCAGTTTAAATTTCCCGCATTGTAAACTGTCTCGGTACTTCCACATCGGAAGTCCGATTTTAATTCCGTTTTCAATTCCCTGTCAAGAATTTTACCTTCTTTAATTCAAGCAAGTTTATTCAGCAATTCTCTCCAGGTTTTTATTTAATTATTTATTTATGTTTAATTTAATTTACTGTTTTTGTTTATTTAATTTCTTAATTATGTCTAGCTAAATTTCCTAGATATCGGTATGTAAACTAATTCTCCGAAGGGAGTTTAATGATGATTTAGCGCGCGCACTTAAACTATTTTTCTTATTCGAATTCCTAATTTTAAAACTCCTATGCTTTGAGTGAGAAAAACAAAGCAACTAAGGTTAAAATCAATAGAGCGAGAGTTTGAGGTTTTAACTAGATAGTAGGAATTTGATATTAATCTTTGAACGAGCGAGAGCCACGTTAGGATTAATTAGAACTAATTGATTTTCAAAATATACTTTCGAAACTGAGGTGGTATAAAAGTGACAGCAAAACCCCTAGTCTAGATTGTATGGTTTTTATCAACAAAACGAGAGTGTGAGGTTTAGACCTTTAAATCGAGAAAGTTCTTCTGAAAAATAAACCCTTTTCACGCGCGCTATTAATTCATTAAATTCCCGATGGTTAATTAAGTTACATACCGATATCCCGCTTTTATTTAATTAATTTAAACTCTTAAATTTAATTTCTTTAATTTCTAAAATTCTAAACAAACCCTAAAATTCATTAACCTTAGATTTACACCGTAACGGTAGAAATACGGTAGTTCGATTATTGGTCCCTGTGGATTCGATATCTTTTAAAACTACACGACGAGACTGTGCACTTGCGGTCAATCAAATCTATTGATACACAAATCGTCGATCATACATCCCCAATGAAAGTTGACAATGTTGTTCTGAGTACAATCAAGTTTCTGTACAGATCGTTCGGTTAAAACGGTCATTTCCCAAAGAAGTTGTTCCTTCCCCAAGAGGAGTTCTCTTACTCCATCTACAACAGTATATATACTTTGATGAAATGTCTTGAGTTGTACTGCGACGTTGGCTTGTCTCCAGTCTCGTTCGTTCTGTCTGTTTTGTTAGCGAGTACATACATACATACATGCATACATACATACATACATACATACATACATACATACATACATACATACATACATACATACATACATACATACATACATACATACATACATACATACTTATCATTTACATGTGCCACAAACATTCACATCATTCATACATTGTTACATCATATACAGATTTATGTCTCTTTTGTCTTGTCTGTGTCTACAAAATAGAGTCGGGATGGGCATGTTGTTCTCTCCAATTAGAGTGTCAGCTTAGGCAGATAAGTGTACATCTCTCTTGTTTCAAAAATTCCCCACTAGACTCCTCTCTTGTGGATGATGGTTGTTTCAGTTTTTCCTACAACAAAAGGAAATTTCCTAGTTGAATTTATTCTTCAATTGGATACAGAGTCTTGTTTTCACAGTTTCCCTCTGGTTTGTTCCCGGATTGGACATCAATTTAAAATAACAGATGACAAGCTTTCCATACAAGAAGCTTGTATTTTACAAGATACACTTTACAAATCCTCAGGTGGTTTTATCCCCAATGATATAAAAGATCATACAAATCTTTTCTCTTTACAAAAGACCACACAAGTCTCATACAGTTCAGCCTACCTATGTTACTTTCTGAAGTACTTTGTATAGTTGTTTACTTCCCGAAAGGTTTGTGTTACCTTTTCTCATTTTACTGTCGGTCAGTCGATAGTTAGTGCTACATAAATGTTTTATGTCAGTGTACAACATCCCTTCTGTCGGTCAGTTGATGGTCGGTGATTTCTTTAAACATTGTATGTCAGTGTACAATGTTCCTGCTGTCGGTCAGTCGATAGTAGTTGATTCTTAAACATTGTATGTCAGTGTACAATGTTCCTGCTGTCGGTCAGTCGATAGTAGTTGATTCTTAAACATTGTATGTCAGTGTACAATGTTCCAGTTGTCGGTCAGTCGATAGTTGATGATTTTCAGAGTTGTATGTCAGTATACAACATTCCCAGCTGTCGGTCAGTCGATAGTGGTTGATCTTAAATGTTGTATGTCAGTATACAACATCCCTTCTGTCGGTCAGTCGATGGTCGGTGTTTCTCTTCAATGATTGTATGTCAGTATACAACATTCTTACTGTCAATCAGTCGATAGTTAGTGATACGTTAATGTTGTATGTCAGTATACAACGTTCCTGCTGTCGATCAGTCGATAGTAGTCGATTCTTAAACATTGTATGTTAGTGTACAATGTTCTCGCTGTCAGTTAGTCGATAGTTGATGATTTTTAAGCGTTGTGTGTCAGTGTACAACGTCTTTACTGTCGGTCAGTCGATAGTTGAATATTTGAAAATGATTGTATGTCAATATACAACATTCTTGTTGTCGGTCATGTCGATAGCTGATGATTTTTAAGCGTTGTGTGTCAGTGTACGACGTCTTTACTATCGGTCACTCGATAGTTGATGATTTAAACATGTTGTGTGTCAGGGTACAACATTTTTACTGTCGGTCAGTCGGTAGTTGATAATCTTTAAGATTTATATGCCAGTGTACAACATCGCTTATGTCGGTCAGTCGATAGTCAATGTTTTCTGTAAAAATGATTGTATGTCAGTGTACAATGTCCCAGCTGTCGGTCAGTCGATATTTGATGTCTTTTTAATGTTGTGCGTCATTATACAACTTGCTGTCGGTCAGTCGATAGTGGATAATATTTTCCCCAGTGTTTGGTTATGTTCCCCAGCAGAGTTCGTTTCCCAATGGACTCAGGGTACATCTAGCTATTTTCTCAGTCGGGCCATGTTTTGTCATTCCCCGTGGAGTCTTAACTATGTTTTTCTTCTTTTGTCTGTCTTTTACAACATTCATACAAAATTCACAAAAAAATTCATCATTTGCATTTTGCATTCACATTTGCATGAGCATTGTTAGAGGATTTTAGGTCCAAAAATGGTGCACGTTTTATATTTAAGTCTCTTCAATCCCGTCTAAACAAAGATTTTAATCTTCATTTCTCCGATTGAATAAACTTAAATAGGGGCAGCTGTAGCACCCCAATTTTGGACCTACGAATCCAATTTTGCATTTCTTGCATAAAAATTATACAAAAATATTTTTATTCCTTTTTCATGCATTTTTCGTTCATTTTCCATATTTTATCATTTTTCTTAAATTTCCTTTTATATATGAATAGTTCATCTTTTATTTCGTTTATTTTAAATAGTTCGTTTTTTTAGCGTAAAAGTCCGAAAATAATAAAAAATAGTTTTTTGGCGTTTATTTTACTCTTTTTCTGAAAAAAACAAAAAAAAAATAGAGTTTTATTTTAAATCTTTATTTCATTATCGCATTTTATAAAAAATATCAAAAATAGTTTTTTCTTATTTTACGTACATTTTTATTTTATTATCATATATTTCAAAATATCAAAAAGATTTGCATTTAATTATATTCTACCATTTTATTTCAATTTATTTCATCTTCACAATCTTATCTCAAAGTTTACCAAAAATGGCAAAAAGAATATACCTTATTTCTTCTTATCCTTTTTCATTTTAAATTTAAATCAAAAATAGCTTTTTACAACTCATCAAAAGAATATTTTAGCATAGACCAATCATATCTCTCCACCTCACCTCATTCTCATCATAAACCTTTTTTTCATTTTCAAAATAAATCAAAAATCACATCATTTTCATCTCATTACTATTTTATCCTTCCCTTTTATCATTAATCCAAAAATGTCCTTAACTCTAATTTTTACCTATATAAAGACCAATGATTGGTGACCTAGGGACTCATTCACACCTAGAACTTTCTCCATTCTCAAAAAAAACCAGAAAACTCTATTCTCAAAAAAAAACTTCTCAAATTGAAAACCATTAAAAAATAGAAAAAAAATAAATAATTAAAAGAAAAAAGAGAAGAACCCTTTTACGTTCTTCCTCCTTCCTGTTATTGTGTTTCCAGAAACCAAAAAATAACACAACATCAAAACCATACAATCCTCCTTCGTCCATTGATCCTTTAAATCGTTTCGTAACCCAAATCAACATCGAATCCCACCATCAGTTCATCTCAAATCACAGAAACTATCTTCAAATCCTTCTTTGAACTGAAATCGTGAAGGACCATTTTCGGCGCCGTCGGATTTCGTTTTTTCACTGTTCCCGATCGATTTCATTAGTTTTCGAAGGTAAATTAAACATCCCTGATATGTTACTTCTGGAACTTGCGACTTAATTTTCGTGTATGTCGATTTTGATTTTCGTTTTTTTACAAAGCTTTTAGATCTAAGAGGTGCGATGACGATCTGTTGTTTCTTTGGATTCCACTGTGAAATTGATTCACGAATTCAGGATCAGTGGAACAACATGATAGAGATCGAGTACCCGTTTGTGTTTTTCGATTCTGAAATGATGATGTTTGAGTATGAAAAATTTCTATGGCTTTGAACTTTTTCCTTTTACTGTTTCTGCGTTTTGATTTCAAAGAATAAGAACAAGATCTATGCAATGATCCTTCCTTTTCTCAGATTTAATCACGGCCGTTAATTCCTTAACTTTGGACTTTCCCATATGATTCAAGGATCTGATCAGGACGGTCTGATCAAGATCCAAGGATGAGGGTTTGTTGGAACACGGTAGACACTCGCACACTAGCACACACAGACACACACTTGAGCAAACCGGTTCGGTCTGGTCCAATCTAAGGGACTTAAACCGAACCGGACCGGTTCATACAGAAAAAAGGCTTAGTCAGTTGGGCCTAACAAACCATTTCATATTCACACCCCCCTCTTTTTCTGATTTAATTATTTACACTATTTTTTTTTCTGTCTGCACCCCCCTCTGTTTATTTTCCAGCGCTACTTTTTATTTTATTTTTATTAGTTCAGTTTTTTTTATTCTTTAATTTGCTTAGTTTATATTTTTACTTAGATTATTATTTCATGCTTAATTAACTCATGTTAGTCTATTTTAATTTTGTTTTTTTATGCTTAATTATATTTACTTGCGATTTAATTTCTAGTCATTTTATTATTGCCAATTGTGTTGTGCTTGGTTTGTGAGCTTTGGACTAAAAATATACCTATGCTAATGGAGACGGACATAAAAGTGATAATAGAACCTTAACCTTTAGGATAGTTAGTTTAGTTTTACTTTCTTTAATTTGTACTCCGTCTATATTTCATTTTAACTTATAAAATTGCATTGCATTGAAATGTTGCATTCATTCATGTTTATTTTTGTCGCAAAAACTCTTACAATGTATTTAGGAAAAATGTAACCCCAAAGAGGATGTAGAAAACTTGCATTGCATGCATTTTATTTTTATCGCTTTCCGCAAACGCTAAAAAACCAACTAAAAATGAACTTTCATTTCTAAAGAGGTGTGATTAGTAAATTCTCTAGAAAAAAAGAGAAAACAAACAAAAAACATCTTCTCTCTCTAATAAAAATTCTTTAGTCCAAATCCAAATTAGTCGCACGATTAGTTTAGGTTTAAACTAAATTTTGTTTTTATGTCATTACCTTCTTTTCTCAATCCAATCTCCATATGCACACACAATTCTCTCTATACGAATTCTCCCTCCATTTCTTACAATTTCTGTCTCATTTTCTTAAGCACATTAAAAGCAATGAAAAATAATAAATTAGAGGTTATCATGGAGTACCATGGGCGTTTAGGATGCTAATACCTTCCCTAGGCGTAACTAACCCCCGAGCTTAGAATCTCTCTTTTAAACGGTTTTCGACACTTTCCCCTCTTTGGAAATGAAAGGTCAATGTTAGTGGTGGAAATCCCAAAATCCCCGCAACAGTCCAGTCGCCGCCTCATATGTAGATAAAATGTTCTTCATTATTGCAGCTTCATCAGTGTTTGCTCTACAAAATAAAAAACAGTCATCTGCAAATAAGAGATGAGAAACAATCAAACAATAGGAGCATTTCGACAAACTTTAACGCCATGAATATCGCCACGACCTTCAGCCTGTTTGATAAGAACTGACAGCCCTTCGGCACATATAATAAAGAGATACGGGGACAGTGGATCTCCTTGTCGGAGCCCCCGACTTGGAGTAATAGGACCAGCCACACTATCATTTACAAGAATAGAGTAGTCGGTTGTTTCCACACACATCATAATCCATTTAATCCACTTTGAGCAGAAACCCATCTTTAACATAATACAACGAAGATAATCCCAATGATCGACGATTTGTGTATCAATAGATTTGATTGACCGCAAGTGCACAGTCTCGTCGTGTAGTTTTAAAAGATATCGAATCCACAGGGACCAATAATCGAACTACCGTATTTCTACCGTTACTTTGTAAATCTAAGGCTATTGAATATTTAGGGTTGTTTAGAATGTTTAGAAATCAAATTAAAATTAAGAATTGAATTAATTAAATAAAAGCGGGATATCGGTATGTAACTTAATTAACCATCGGGAATTTAATGAATTAATAGCGCGCGTGGAAAGGGTTTATTTTTCAGAAGAACTTTCTCGATTTAAAGGTCTAAACCTCACACTCTCGTTTTGTTGATAAAAACCATACAATCTAGACTAGGGGTTTTGCTGTCACTTTTATACCACCTCAGTTTCGAAAGTATATTTTGAAAATCAATTAGTTCTAATTAATCCTAACGTGGCTCTCGCTCGTTCAAAGATTAATATCAAATTCCTACTATCTAGTTAAAACCTCAAACTCTCGCTCTATTGATTTTAACCTTAGTTGCTTTGTTTTTCTCACTCAAAGCATAGGAGTTTTAAAATTAGGAATTCGAATAAGAAAAATAGTTTAAGTGCGCGCGCTAAATCATCATTAAACTCCCTTCGGAGAATTAGTTTACATACCGATATCTAGGAAATTTAGCTAGACATAATTAAGAAATTAAATAAACAAAAACAGAAAATTAAATTGAACATAAATAAATAATTAAATAAAAACATTAAATAAAAACCTGGAGAGAATTGCTGAATAAACTTGCTTGAATTAAAGAAGGTAAAATTCTTGACAGGGAATTGAAAATGGAATTAAAATCGGACTTCCGATGTGGAAGAACCGAGACAGTTTACAATGCGGGGAATTTAAACTGACTGAAATAAAAGAAAATAAAGCGTAGTCTGATCTGAGAATCAAGCTTCTATTTATAGAGGATTTTTAACTTCTACGATCCATGAAAATAGGAAGGGATAAGCTCATATTTGATATCATCCAATTGCCACACGATAGGAACAGAAAACGGATCAGACGAATGCCACTTCCCCACGTCTCGCAAAAATCTGTTTCAATTGGTTTGGGCTTGGTGGCGCCCGCCACCACTTCTGTGGCGCCCGCCACAAGGTTTCTGGGGGCATTTGCCCCTTTCTGCTGGGCTCCTTTGGTGGGCTGCGCGGATTTGGGCTTTGCACCCCCCTTTTTGCTGCGTTTTTGGCCCTTTTTGCTCAATTCTCTTCTCCGACCTATTTTATTAGACAAAACTAAAAACAAAACAAATACCCGCATAAAAAGACATAAATGAATTAAAAACATATGCAAATGCAACTAAAGTTCACCTAAACTAAGCTAAAAATACGATATGATTTCGTGTCATCACCCAATCAATTCTATCATAAGCTTTGCTAATGTCAAGCTTCAGTGCTACATCTCCCATTCTGCCTTTTAACTTTGATTTCATGTGATGAACAACCTCTATGGCAACTATTGCATTATCTAAAATAGATCGTCCGGGAACAAAAGCGGACTGATTATCCGAGATACACTTACTTAAGATATTCTTCAATCTATTAGCCAAGACTTTTGCCACCAGTTTGTATATAACATTACAAAGAGCATTCGGCCGCCAATCTTTCATGGTTACTTGAGACTCTCCTTTAGGAATGAGGGCAATGTTTGTAAGTGTTAGAGTAGAGGGGAAAGCACCAGTCTCAAGCCACATACAACATTCTTTAAAAATTTCTTGACCACATAGATGCCAAAAGTGTTGGAAAAATCCCGGACTAAAGCCGTCAGGTCCTGGACACTTGTCCGGGTGCATAGAAAACATAGCCACACGAAACTCTTCCAAAGTGAATTGCTCAGTCAACATATTATTATCTTCTGGTGTAACAGACAAAGTAATAATATCGATCACAGGTGCAGTAACACTATTTTGCTTATTAAAGATATCAACAAAATAAGCACGAGCAACTTCACATAAATCATTCTCCTTTGTGACCAAAGTACCTGAGGGGTCCAACAGTGAGGTAATGCGATTAACTTTCCGTCTAGAGGTTGTTGCAGCATGAAAAAACTTTGTATTCAAATCACCATCTCGCATCCAATGAGTTATAGCGCGTTGACGCCAATAAGTATCCTCCTGGATCAGTAAATGAGCCATATGTTTCCTCAATGCGTCAAAAATCTGTACATTATTAGCTGTAACATGTCCTCGGATACGATCAATTTTCTTCCGACATGTATTAATGTCCCTTTGCAGCCGCTTAAAATTATTCATGTTCCAAGCGGTAAGGTCTGATGCACACATGTCCAATTTCTGCGTAATTCGATTGTCACCATAAGAGAGACAACGTTCATTCACATAGGTACTGAATTCAGGTTCAACAAGCCATGCATTTTCAAACTTAAAACGAGATCGAGTTCTCCTTCTAGTAGTCTCAGGCTCACAAAATAACATAATTGGATAGTGGTCTGATGCTGGTGCAGGCAAGTTTTCTAAATTGCATTAGGAAATTTTTGAAACCAACCATCATTAGCAAGAACCCTGTCAAGTCTCTCCTCAACTGCACGAACAGTTCCGAGGCTTTTAAACCAAGTGAAGGGGTAACCCTCCATATGCACATCTGTCAAACCGGCATCTAAGACAGCGGATCTGAAACCATTAATCAGCCATGGTGCTCTTTCAGTTATGCCTTTCTTTTCTAAAGGCGATAGAATATCATTGAAGTCACCAAGAACACACCACGGACGATTAGATATTTGTGCTAAGTGTCTCAAAAAATTCCACGAGTCTCTCCTTCTACCACTTTGAGGAAAACCATAAAATCCGGTTAACCTCCAATTACCTCTTACATTATCAACCACTTCCACATCAACATGATTAGCTGAGACATTAGTAACAGAACAAGGAAATGAAGAACGCCACATGATGGCTAAACCACCCCCTCTACCTTCACGATTTACAGAAAAGCAGGAATCAAAACCCAACAAATAAAGTAACTCCTCCATTTTATTAGATAAAGATAAAGTTTCACAAAGGAACAGAACATCCGGCTTATACACGCGGACGAGGTACTTAAGACTAGGAACTGTGCGCGGGCTACCTACACCCCGACAGTTCCATCCTATAATACTCATTTTAACTGGCGGGTCTGCATTTCAGAACCCGCCTTTACATTATTTTCAGAATACAGAGGATTAATATTCATCAAAACATTACTATCATTCAGATTAGTGTCTTCACAAGTCTCATCGCATGTCTTCCAATTCCAGTCCATCCGCTTCAGCCATAGTACTAATTCCACCGTCATCATTTGCTTCAAGTCGTAAGCGTTTTTTAGGAACGCTGCCACTTATCATAACATCTGCATTCCTTCCCATGTTAGACATTGCAACTGCCCCGTTACCATTAGTTCTTATGGGTTGAGACACCACCAAAGTGTTGTGTGGAGAATTGTTATTATTAAGTATGACTCCTCTAGTGTCAGCTATACCACCGTGACCGCTGCTTGAACCATTAGTCACCACAGGAAGATTTGAATGAACAGATGGAGGGATATCCCCCACTTGTTTTGCACCAGGTTTCTGTCTCGCTATCATGTCTTTCCTAGTAATAAGAAAAGGAACCCATTCGTCGACATTACCAATAGTTGGGCTCGGTTTTGTCACCAGCTTATGCATCAGAATTCCACGTTTGGTTGGGTCATGAGAGACGCTAACTCTCCCAAACAGAGCATGTTGATTGGTGAGACCAGCATTTGGAATGGCATTATAGCTCCTAGTTGCTCGATCTCCATTCATTCCACCATTAACTCTCTGTTGCGGGGATTTTGGGATTTCCACCACTAACATTGACCTTTCATTTCCAAAGAGGGGAAAGTGTCGAAAACCGTTTAAAAAGAGAGATTCTAAGCTCGAGGGTTAGTTACGCCTAGGGAAGGTATTAGTATCCTAAACGTCCATGGTACTCCATGGTACCCTCTAATTTATTACTTTTTATTGCTTTTAATGTGCTTAAGAAATGAGGGAGAAGTTGTAAGAAGTGGAGGGAGAAATTGTATAGAATAGAAAAGTGTGTACATGTGGAGATTGGATTGAGAAGAGAAAGTGAAAGTTCATTTTTTCTTGGTTTTTTAGCGTTGTGTGTGATGTGTCAAAAACGATAAAGTCCTACGCTATTACAATCAAATCGAATAATTATTACAACCATATCGAATCAAATGAAAAAAATAATAAAAGGCAATAAAATGCAAGCGGAGAAACAAACATGAGTATGAAATGCACTTACGAAAAGAAAAAAAAATGTCAAATATTGATGAAGTGTGTGTGTGAAAATAAAATGTAAAATATAATGTGAATGTGACAAAGAGTGAAAAATGCAAAGAGCACAAAGTTATGTAAAACATCATCACACATATTTTTTAAAACTAGCAAGAAAAAAAAAAGAAACAAATAACAAACATGACAAAAAATGAATTTAGGCCAAAAATGGTCCTTAACTATTAATGCTAGTGCTAGAGCTCAATGATTTTATAAAGTAAAATATTGTCTCTAACATGCATTTAAAAATGGTGCATTGTCCTAATCTAAATGCAAATGCATGTATGCATGTAAAAATGTATAGTGAAACATGTATTGTGAAATTGTAGTGTCAAAGTCATGTGAAAATATGATGTAATTTAATGTAAAAAATGTAGCATGTAGATGTCACGTAAATTGTGATGTAAATTGTTGAATAAAGTGACATGAAAATGTTATGCAAAGTATGATGCAAAAATGTGAATATGAGACATATATCATGAAAAGAGCAAAAAAATAAAAATAATAATCAAACATATGCAAGAACAAAACATATCAATGAAACTTAGAAATTAAAAATGAAATAAGCTATTAGTGTAAGAGTTTAAGCTCAATAAGCTTAAAATAAGCTATTGTCTCAAACAAACACTTATTGAAATAGCTAGTACTAACACATAAGCAAAATAAGCAACTAAAAAGAAAAGAAATTAAAATATAATCTCAAAAGAAATTAAAATAAGCAAAATAAGCATGTCACCGATAGAGTATCGGACTATTCTCAGATATCGCCTCATGATACCATTATTTCCTTCTGACGAGACTTGTCCGATTTGTCGTGAGGCATGCTTGGATACCTTTAGAGAGCACGCACTGCATTGCAAGGAGCTTCCAGGCTTCAAATACAGACATGATTTTGTGAAAGATGTTCTTGTTGATGTTCTTCGACGTGCAGGAATATCAGTGAAGAAAGAGGCACCTGTAAATTTCTTGACTGACCTACATGACAGGAGATCGACACTTAGGCCAGCTGATGTTTTGATATATGGATGGGTAGGAGGAAAACATGCATGCGTTGATTTGACTGGAGTTTCTCCACTTGTTGGATTAGGGACTGCGAGTTTCATTGTTGGACATGCGGCCCTCAAGGCCGCTTCAAGCAAAGTGACAAAACATGAAAAAGCGTGTTCTGACAATCAACATGCTTTTATACCATTTGCTTTTGACACTTTTGGTTTTTTGGCACCAGATGTTGTTAATCTTCTAAATAGAGTCCAAAAAGTCATGCATAACAATGTTGTTTCTCCTAAATCTGTAAATGTGGTCTTTAAACGAATTGGTTTTGCAATTCAAAAAGGAGTAGCGGCGCAGCTTGTTGCCCGTTTACCTTCGACACATATGTAATTATCTTTTATAAAATATAATCAGAGTAGATTCAAAAAAAAAATCTCAAAAGAAGTCCTAAAAATATTAATGTAAAATTTGGACTCAATAAGCTATTGTCCCAAAGAATCACTTATTCAAATAAGCTAAAAACATGATGATAAAAAAAAATGCATGTTAAATGAATTAAGTGAGTAAGGGGGTGCAAACCTAAAGATGGGTACATCACACAAGCAAAACAGATCAGAAAAAAGGAGGCCCAAAGCCCAATCAGCAAGTTCCAGCCTGGGGGTGCAATCAAGAAAACGCAGGTGAAAGTAGTCAACCAGCCCAATTCACAAATCAGCCCAGGAGGGAGGTGTAGCAGTAGAACGCGCGTGTCAAGCAGCAATCCAGCAGTAAGCCCAGTCCACTTGATTCAACCCAGGTCAAAGGTCAACAAAACCGGTCCAACTAAGATTCACATCCATTGACCTGGTTCAAACAAAAAAACCGGTTGGGGGCGCGCATAGAAACTCTGAGGGGAGCGCGAGAGAAAATTATGGCCAACCCTGAGATGACACGTGGCACGGAGGTCATCTTCTTCTTCAAAACATCACAGACGCGACTCCGGCGGTATTTTCCGATCAAATTAACGGCGATGCTTCCGATCGTCAAAGCTTGCAAACAAAGGGTCCGTTCCACTCGGTTTTCAGCGTAGATCTTGAATTTGACCTTAGATCTTTCAAATCAATCATAGATCTGTGCGTTTGAGCGAAAAATCGACGAGATCTCCAAGATCCAACTCGCGATTCCAGCGTGCTTTTGAGAAAATTAATGATTGGAAACGGTTCGATCTTGCGAGTTCAAAAACGTGCAAATTAGTGAAAACGGAGTACACAATCGTTCGAACCGAGCACTTTAAGTTTTCCGGCGAGGAAGCTTTCGGACTCTCGCGTTTTGGGTCGTTTCCACCGCGCTTTTAGTGAAATCGGCGGTGGATTTGTGTTTAGAAGGTGATGAGGAAGCTATTGGTGTAATTTGTTTTGAGTTTTGATGAGTTTTGAAAAAAGGGTGTGGTGGTTGTGGTTTTCCGGCGATCGGAGGTAGATTCCGGCGCCGAAATCTGATTTCTGACCTATGTGATTATTCTCTGATTTTTTTTTTGGGTATTGGAAATTGTGAGAATTGATTGTTAATGATTGAGTGATGTGAGGTTTGTATTTATAGAAGAAAATTAGGTTAAATGGTATTTGTGTAATATTGTGGAAAAGGGTAAATAAAATAAATGGTAAATGAAAATGAAATAAAAATAAAGATGGTGAGGTGGAAGGGTATGATTTTACTATTTTTGGTAAAGTTTGAGATAAAAGGTAAATATGAAATAAGTTGAAATAAAATGAAATAAAATGTAAATCTTTTTGATATTTTGAAATATATGGTAATAAAATATAAAATGCGTGAAAAATAAGAAAAAAACTATTTTTGATATTTTTTTGGACTTTTACGCTAAAATGCAAACTATTTAAAATAAAGTGAAATATTTAGAAATAAAAGGAAATTTAAGCAAAATGATAAAAATATGAAAAATAAAAGAAAAATGCATAAAAAAGAAATAAAATATTTTTTGTATATTTTTATGCATGAAAATGCAAATCGGATTTGTAAGTCCAAAATTGGGGTACTATAGTTGCCCCTATTTAAGTTTGTTCAATCGGAGAAATGAAGATTGTCATATTTGTGTAGACGGGATTGAAAAGACTTAAATATAAAACGTTCACCATTTTTGGACCTAAAATCTTTAAACAATGCTTATGATGCAAAATGCTAATGCAAAAATGCAGATGATTTTTTTTATTTTTGTATGAAATGTTATGGGAGACAAACTAAGAAAAATGATGAAGAAGACCCCATAGGGGAAGAATAGACATGTCCCGACTGGGAGAAGAAAGCAACAAAAAGTATTCTGAGTCCATTGGGAGAACGAACTCCAGTTGGGAACAGAGTAAAACACTGGGGAAAAAATTATCCACTATCATATGGATGAAAGTAATGTGAAAAGAACATTGTCCACCGTCTTACAAAGAGACGGATTGCAGATAAAAGACAACGTCTAAAGAGCACAAGAGCATTGTCCACCGCCCAGAGAGACGGATTGCAGATAAAAGACAATATCTACAAAGAACAGGAACATTGTCCGCCGCCTTACAAAGAGACGGATTGTAGAAAAAAGACAATGATCAGATATTACCGACTATCGTTTGACCGACAGCTTAAAGGGTAACAAGAAAAGATGACATTATCTACTATCAAACACTGACAGCTTAAAGGATAATGTGAAAAGATGATACATTATCTACTACCACACACAAATGGTAACTTAAAGGATAATGATCAGATATTGCCGACTACCATACAAATGATAGCTTAAAGGGCAATATGAAAAGAGATGACGTTATCTACTATCGAACACCGACAGCTTAAAGGACAACGACAAGATGATACATAATCTACTACCACATAACAGGCAACTTAAAGGATAATGATCAAATATTACCGACTACCAAACAAATGATAGCTTAAAGGGCAATATGAAAAGAGATGACGTTATCTACTATCGAACACCGACAGCTTAAAGGACAACGACAAGATGATACATCATCTACTACCTCATAACACGCAGCTTAAAGGACAATGATCAAATATTACCGACTACTAAACAAATGATAGCTTAAAGGGCAATATGAAAAGAGATGACGTTATCTACTATCGAACACCGACAGCTTAAAGGACAACGACAAGATGATACATCATCTACTACCTCATAACGGGCAGCTTAAAGAACAATGAGAAAATATTACTGACTACCAAACAAATGATAGCTTAAAGGGCAATATGAAAAGATGACATTCACTACAACATTTTCGTTCTACAACAACGCCAAAAAACCGTTGCAAAATATGAAAAAACCGTTCTCGTAGACCACCAGAACGGTTTCCAAACTGTTGTATACTGAGGCGTTGTCTTAGCCTTTCAGAACGGTTTTTCACCCAAATGCAACGCCTAACATATAACCGTTGTTTTAGGATCAATAACAGAACGCTTTTTGTTGTTTTCATCCGAAACTGTTTCTATCCGTTTTAATGAAGAACCGTTCTCATTGGTTTATTTATAGAACGTTTGCGATAGCATATAAAACCGTTCTCATTGTTCAATATGAAACCGTTCTTATAGATCCTTTCCCATATTGCCCCTTCAGTGGCTAAGACAACGGTTTTTTAATACAGCAACACTTTACAACAGTTGCAAAAACTGGAAGTTATTTAATGGTTTAAAAAAATTGATAAAATATAGTGTAAATCAAATTTATAAATAAATTATTATTATTATTATTATTATTATACTTAAAGGACAATAATTTCAATATGATCTTAAATTAAAATAAAATGATTATAATTCATTCATATATATCAAAATAACATTGATCAACATAAAGTTGTTGGATCTTTTAATGGATATCCTAATTTCAATAATTCACAATCAAATTAACATCATCAAAATGAAACAGATCTTGCACCGATCTTCAAAATGAAACTAATTATTAACATCTCTAATGCATATCTTAATGTGAATCATTCACAATCAAACTAACTTCTTCAAAATGTATATCCACTCCTATTATAATAACTTAAACATCACATCTCTTTATCTTCAAAATCCTGTATTTCTTTGTAGATATCACCATTATTCATCATCTGCAAAATAAAAGTAATATAATTAAAATTCAACGTAGAAATAAAAAAAGAAACATGGGCAGATCAACCATCTAGTCTAGTTAAAAAGCTCTAACACAATGGTCTATGCAATTAAATTGAGCATCAAAAGTGAAACATACTATGCATGGCTACTAACTAAAACATCCAAATCTCTAACAGACAACTAAGCACAACCAAACAACAAAATTAAGGCAAAACAATTCCATTCAAGTCTAACAAGTCTTTTTCTAAGCTATTTATACCAAATATTTTAAGTGTCCTCAACATCAATACTAAAAAGCAAATAGATTTGAACCTGCATCCTGAAACATATATATAGCACAACAAATTTCTATTGTAACAATTAGCAAAGGACAAGTAATCTCTTTCCCACAGGGTTTTCCTTTGGTGTATGCGTAATCTAGAAAAAAATCAAGACTAGTTCGGTATTCTTCACTCTCTCTAGCCGATTTTGTCCATTCCTTGTCCATCGGGTTTACAAGAAGACTACCATATATGGAAAATAATTTCAAAGGGAAGTTAGTACACATCTTTGATCAAAATATAAAGGCTCCCGTAGCGGCTCATATTTATAAAACCCTCTATAATTTGTTGTACCTATCTATGAAGCTCCGACACTCTTTAGATTTGGCGTGTCCGGTGTCGGACACGTGTCGTGTCTGACACCGACACTTACAATTACATTGAAATTTAACACATTTTCAAAAAAATTATCCGTGTCGGCGTGTCAGTGTCGGTGTCGTGTCCGTGTCCGTGTCCGTGTCTGGGCTTCATAGGTACCTATATATACGTATATAGTATTCCTAATTCTACAATTAGGTTCAGTTTCAGGTTGGGAGGTTAGACACATATTTAATTTCGCTGTTTCTAAAAAAAAGGCACAAATTTAGTTTCAGATAAATATTGGGTGGTTAGGCTGACACATTCAGTTTCAATTTTTCTATAAATGTTAGTATTCAATTTTTCTATAAATGTTAGCAGTGATCAGATCGAGTTTCATATTGGATGGTTAGACTAACAAATGATATGCCAATCATATACTTCAATAAATCAATTATTATTCTAATGTAGTATTTAAAATTTCAATTGCATCTATGCATGTTTATGAATACTGAACAATGGAACATACCTTCTTGAAGAGACTCTCTCTTAAAATCAGAAGAAAGACAGAGTTGGAGTGTGGAATAAAAACAGCAACTGTTAATGCATCAAACATACATGTGTTAAATATAGTTGAGAGACTAATGCTAAATAATAATAACATCTTCTCAATTAAAAACATTGGATTTCACCAAAGAGAAAAAAGATGCATAATTTTGTACAAATGCACCATAAAACATCAGCAAACCTCAGGCAGAACAGTGTCAAAATCAGCAGCCGCAAGGTTAAGATTAGGATCAAACTTAAGTTACGAGATTAAGATCAAACTTTAATCTATTATTAAGATTGTGTAATGAATACAAGATACCAAGGACTATAGGAAATCAAAGTCCAATCTAATCCAACGGACATATTTTGTCTCTAATTAAATTAATAAAATGTTATAAGTAGCTTGTTTGGTCTTGCGGCACCTGGTGAAAACCCCACTTCAACCTCATCACTAACAAATGTTAAAAGAAACCATGACAGCACTTGTTTTCTTGCAAAGGCAAAAAGAAAATATGATTAAAAAAAGACCATAGCATAAGGTATGCCACAATCACACATACATACAAACAAATCTCAGGTAATGAAATACCACACACAACAATCATACAAATGTACACAAGCTAAGAAAAATCCTACATGAATTCTAATACACAACAGAAAACATACCTTTGTCAAATGCAGCAAACATCGTCGACCAAATTCAGCAAACATGGTGACGGTCGGTGATGGTGACGAGAGAATGAGAAACGGTCGTGGGCTTGTGACAGAGAAGATAGAAACAACGACGGGTAGTTAAAAGGACTGAATCCTACCTCTTAGCTCATATACATACATGGACAAAACATCAGTAGGGGTTTTACCAAATCTAAATCAAATCAAACATACAATACAACTGTTCCTATGAAAACTTGTACTTAATTTGAAACTAATTAGTGTCACATTACAAACAGTTTCGACACCAAAATTTAGGAACTTCATTTGCCAATGACAACACAAAGACCATGTAAATAAAAAATGTAGTAAACTCATCCAATATTCAATATATAATAGAGGACAGCATATCAACCATTCAATATTAGTCAGATGCAAGCTTCTACAAAGAAAATTTCATGCACAAATCGTGCACTAAAATAAAAAATTTCCTCCACTGTCAAGTTTCTTTCAATGCACAGTATCATCTATATCATCTTACTACAACCAAAATTTCACAAAAAAGGAAATAGAAATTAGCAACTTAATATGTAAAAAAAGCTTCTAATTCATATTAGCCAACATTACCAACTTATTGCATTCCCAGACAATCTAAAGTAAAAAAAAGATGCACTTCCCTAACCCTAGTTAGCTTAAAAGAGCATTGGGAGTTTCAGAATTGAAATTAGAATCTAACCCTAGATGATAGAAGAAAGAAAACCCCCAATTTATGAAATTGAAACCAACAAAGACCTAGTTCATCTGAGTAGTTGCAACATATAACCCACTTCCCTAAATGCTTTGCCTTCGTATCCTCCTCTGACCAAAAACCCCACCATTCTAGAAACTGATGAGGTTACGATTCACTTATAAAGTCACCGTGGTGTCGTGTAAGTCGACGGTGGGAAACAAGACGGGAATTTGAAACAGTGGGGATATGAGTTTGGTACAGGGATGAGAAAGAGGGTTTAGCCGCATAGGGAAGAAGAGGTGAATCGCAATTTCAGCAAAAAAACGATGAAGGTGAAGGGTTTGGTAAGGCGAAGAATGAGAAAAAGGTGAAGGGTTTGTTTCATGTGGAATGAAATTTTTTAACTTTTTGAATGAATGCAAATTTGCACAAAAATACAGGAATGCTTTTTTATTTATTTTAACTGATGAAAGAGAAATTAATTTTGTAAATATAATTAAAATTTATATCAGAACGGTTTTCAAGCGTCGCCTAAAAGAATAAATAGGAAACCGTACTCGTTCCCTATACGAGAACGGTTTAGAGCAGTTGTATAAAGTTTTAAAAATTTTCACACTCTTCTACAACGAAATACCAAAACTGTTGCCAAAGACACTCTTTCAGAACGATTTTTTTGCCTTTCAAAATTTGGGCGTTGCCGTAGGCCTAAAATGTTGTAGTGATTATCTACTACCACACACAAATGGTAACTTAAAGGATAATGATCAGATATTACCGACTATCATTATTATTAAAATAATTTAAAAAAAAAACTTATATCACAATCAAACAATTTATATTTTGATAAGTATAAACTAACTCGTGCTTTGCACGGGTAACTTATACTAGTTTGTGAACTATTTTATAAGCAAAAATGTACACGTGACATTCTTATATGCATTCTCTTCTCATATTGTTTTTGTATTAAATGCTTGCTTATCATTCATTCTATTCTCTCCTTCATTTCACGTTAATTACTGTTATTTATAATTTATTGCTATTGTTTTTTGGAATTTTCAAACTGTGCAACACTACACATGATAAGGAACAATAAATGCCTTATTTTTTGGGTTTTTCCATATCATATTAATTACTACCTCCGTTCCTTTTTACTTGTCGTGTTAGAAAAAAAAGACCAAAATAGGAGAGTGTATTTTTGCTCCTAAATTTCCTATCATGCCCTTTCAACAAAAAAATATTATACAAAACTTAGTCAATAAAATAAAATAGAAAGGAGGGTATAATAGGCAAAGTATAACCTAAATTGCCAAAACGACAAAAAAAAAGGAACAAATATTTTTTTCTAAAACGACAAGTAAAAGGAACGGAGGTAGTACTATTTTTCTCTTTCATATTTTTTCTCAACAATTTTTTCTCTCCTAATTAATATCTATTCTCTCTCATCTTTTTTGATTTTTTTTACGGTATATCAACTCTCTCTTCTATTCAAAAGCAGAACACCACAAAAGAATCACGTTAAAACAGTAGTAACTAGTAACACCATGAAACAGAACCCCATTAATTTTTCTGAAGCAAAATCACGTTAAAACAAGTCAAAACAAAACACCATGAAACCAAAAATAAAGCAACAAAACAAGATTCAATTTTTGATGTGATTGATCAACAAAACAGGATTCAACTAAACAGTGTACCTAAGAAGACTTTAGATGAAAAACAGGATTCAATTTTTGCTGTGATTGATCTTCATTCTTCCTTTTTCTTGTGATTGTTGGTTGAACACAACTTTCTTTTTCCGGACAAGTTGTAACATAGTGGCCACTTCTCTTGCAAAAAGTACAGCTTCTTGCTCTCTTTGACAATTCCTTTCCACCTTTTGATCGTTTCGTTTTGGGACGACCTTTTGTAATTGACTTTGGCGGATTATTAATTAAGTCTACCGCATTCTCCACATTCTCAATCGGTCCTCCTTCACTAAACATCACATTTACTTCAACCGGTCTTTGAAATTCATCACGACACCACCGTAATGGCAAGTAACTCATTGGAATCTCAAAGCAATCTTTATGAAGGAATATTGTCAATACATGACGACAAAGAATACCCCAAAACTCAAAATGCTTACAACTGCAACCAACCACATCACCATCCCACAAGACCTTATGCATTTGTGAATGTTGCCCCTTGTAATATTTCACAGTAAACTCTACATGATTTTCTTCACAAATCTTGTATTGAGTTGCCCTCTCAAACTGCTCTTGAAACTTCTTGAACGCAAATATTGTGAAAATCTTGTAAACTTGCTCTTCTAAAGGGGATAAAGATCGAAGTGAAGATCCTCTATATGAATCCAACATGATATGATGTAATTGTTGTTGCCCAATGTCCTCAATGGCAAGATCAACCTAAAATTCGGAATTATTTTGTAATTAAATCTACATGTAAAAACATTAACAAGATGACTAAAATAAATTATCATACAAATTCTTACTTGTTTGAAAAGTTGAGTTAAACATGAACGAGATGAAGTAAAGCGTTTTAGAAATCCATTTATGCTCTCTGATCATACAAATTCTTCCAGTTGTTGTCATACCCCCGAAGAAATGTCCACGAATATAAGCCGAAACCCAATACCGCTTAACTTCATATAAGCCTTTTATGTATTTGTTTGCCTCTAGATTGTACTTGGAAACAATTTTAATCCATTCTTCTTCAAAATCATCAATATTGTCAAGCTTGTAAAGCTTATAAAAATCAGCGCACCATGAGAAATATCGATTTCGAAGAATTGAAGTAAACCAACCACTAAATTTAGCAGTAATGTGCCATATACAAAAGGCATGTTTTGTGGATGGCGTTTCAACCGCAATAGCTTAATCATCCATGGATCTTGATCAGTAATGATTGTCTTTGGAGACTTCTTCATGAGAGTAACAAAAGTCTGAGAAAAAAAAGAAACCATATAGAAAATATATTGGGATACTATATATAAAAAGATGAAAATAAAAGTCTACGAAAGTTAACAAAAAAAAAGACAAATGTATATGAACTAACTTTCATTAACCATTGAAATGTAGACATTGTTTCGTTTTGAATGAGCGCACAACCAAACATTATTGTCCTGCCATGATTGTCAACTCCAACAAAAATTCCAAAAGGCATATTATAAGTATTCACCTTGTAAGTAGTATCAAATGCAACAACATCTCCATATTCTTGGTACAATTCAAAACAACGAGGTGGAGACCAAAATATATTTTCTAGTCTTTTTTCTTTATCAACTGTAAATGCAAATTGGAAGCAAGAGTCTTCTTCCTTGGCAAACTTACAAAATTTTAGAAGATCGTTAGCATCTCCACTCATGTTATCTTGATGAATCTTATTAAAGAAATTATGAATATCCTTCCGAAGAAAGGGAAGGTCTACATGCCTTACATTTTTTCTCAAGCTCCATAACACTCATTATTTGCTTAACCGAAAGATCAACTTCTTTTAATGGCAAAATCCTCTTCTCATCTTCCTTTTAGAAATATTGCGGTAAGATGCAAGAAAACACACTTGATTTGGAGGTAGTAAATCATTATTGTGGTCGGATATATATTCAGTAACCTGCCACTCTTCAGGAAAAATCTCAAAGGATTTCTTCAATTTGATTGTCATGCTTGCCTTGCATCCACATTTTGAAGATGGTATATTTTGTTGTTCTTTAGATGGATCATGAATTTTTTTATTTGGAAATCCTTGACGGTGACAAAACAAATATCTCATATGCATTATCCCATTTTTATTAATAAATCTACCTTTCCTAATCGAGAACTCACTCCTTTTGGCATAATTTTCATAAAATTTGAAAGCTTCTTCCTCACTTAAAAAACATTGCCCTGTAAAAGGTTCAAAACATTTTTCAATGTCAATGGCTTCTTTTTCATGGTTACTGAACTCAACTACTTCACATTCTGAATTATCACATAGTTCATTATTTGGAAGATTGTTCAAACCAATCAAATTTGTGATTCTCAACCTACATAAATAAATTGAAAGCAAGAAGGTTTAAAAGGTGGAGAAAGGTTACAAATCAATTAGGTGGATGTATAAGGTTACAAATCAACGTACATAAATAAATTAGCCAAATATACATTTACACAATTATGTAAACTGTTACATGCAAATAATCTACATTGCAAAACAAAAGTCACACGTACAACAACAACAACAACAGGGCAGTAATGGATTAAAAATGCACAAATGGAAAAAAAATGTAAAAGCTAAGGCAGACAAGAAGCTAACGCACAAATGCAAATATAAACCGTTACACACACAAATGGAAAAAACATAGACAAGAATAAAAGCTAAGGCAGAGCAGCAACACAACAACACATGGCAATATCAAACACATCTAAAAGCAAATTAAAGTATTAACTTACTCTGGTATAGCAATCATATGAGTACAAATGAGTGGTTCTTTTTCACTTGTCTTATCTTGAGAAAAAAAATCAAAGTTGAAAGAGAAAGTTACAATAGAATTTTAGTTTTAGTGTGTTTTCATGGTTGAAGGAGAAAGTGGCGGAAAAGAAAATAGAGGGAGAATGTGACTTTTGCCTTTCCTTGTATTTTTCGTTTGTTTTACGTTAAAATTGAGTAGTTAACAGAGGAGAGAGGAAAGAGAAAATACTAGGAAAGAGAAAAATAGTACTACCTCAGTTCCTTTTTACTTGTCGTTTTAGAAAAAAAAGACCAAAATAAGAGAGTATATTTTTGCACCTTATTTTCCTATTATGCCCTCTTTTAAATATATATCATATTTTTAACCTACCAATAAATTCTTACTTTTTCACAAACATTATCTATTTCCAAAAAAATTGTAACAAACTTTATTTAAAAACAAACAAAAATTTTATACAAAAAAAGATTATATTGTTTCAACAAAAAAAATTATACAAAATTTAATCAATAAAATAAAATAGGAAGAAGGGTATAATAGGCAAAATATAACTTAAATTGCCAAAACGACAAATAAAAAGGAACAAATATTTTTTTCTAAAACGACAAGTAAAAAGGAACGGAGGTAGTAATTAATATGATATGGAAAAACCCAAAAAATAAGGCATTTATTGTTTCTTATCCTGTGCAGTGTTGCACAGGTTAAAAAAATCCTTGTTCTTCTTTGTTACATTGCTATCATTCAAAATACAAAATAAAAAATAAGTTTTTGGTGAAAAATATTTATGAAAATAGTGTGACATTATTAAAGGATCTATTTTTTTTCATTTTTTTTACGAAAATACATATTCAAGTTTAATATATTTTTTTTGACTAAATTCAAGTGTAATATTATACAATATTTCATTTTAATTTAATATTAAACTGATTTTTATAAAACAAATGGTCAAGATTATTTTTTAATTTTAATTAAATACTATAAAATTTAAAAAAAAAATGGTCAACCTGTTGATTAACTATAAATAATGAAAATAATATATTTATGTAGTATTTTTGTTTATCTAATATGTATGTTATTATGAGCTATTTATTATTTAAATAATAATTTAATTATTAATTAGTTTTTGTACGTAATTAATTAACGTATTGTCAACTTTTATTTTTGGTCTTGCTTTTGGCAACTATTTAATTAAATTAAAAATAAAAAAGAAAATTATATATAGTGGTACTAGACAACTGTCAATAAGTGCCGATATAATACAAAATTAAAATGGTGAAAATTTATTGCATGCTTGAAGTATGGTTATAGAAATTAATAAATTGAAATGGGTGACATCACATGAATAAAAAATAATACTTCAAAGTTCAAAAAGAAGGGTCATATTGTCTTTTTACAAGTTTAGACCTTCATTCCTTGCTTTCTCTCCAAATGTGGATGGAAAGGATTTTGAGCGTGGGTCCCATGAAAAACAACATTTCATTTCTCTCTAATAGAAAACTAAACAGTGAAAAGATCTTGGTTTTTGAACTTTCTCTCTTTCCACAATCAATCCTCCAATTTTCTCTTAAACCAAACATACCCTTAAAGTTTTTTTTGTCACAACATACCCTTAAAGATAAGGGATATTTTTATTTTTATTTTATAAACTAAAAAAATTAATTGTGTCTATCACAAAATCAAACATACACTCACTCAAAGACCAAAGTGACGTTGGTCCACTACACACTACACAAATGGTTTGTTTGGACGAGAAAAGAAAGCAGAAGAAAAGAAAGTAAGAGGAATGATTATTGAAGGAATGAAAGTGTGAAGAAAGTGAATGGGAAGTAAGATAATTTTGTGATTGTTTGGTTGAAGTGAAAGTGAATAGATTATGAGAGGAAAGAAAGATATATATTTACTGAATAACATATTTACCCTTAAATAAAAATAAAATCTGTTAACAAAAATTGAAACAAAAATAATAATTAAAAGAAAAGTGCCTATAAAATAGTGAAGCTATAGCCATAGAAAAATAATACAATAAAATATCATGTTATAAAAAGTATTTCAAAAGCGAGGGTGGTTTTGACATTTCATAATGTTACTACTCAACTCTCTACTTTCTTCCCACATGAGTGTGTTTGGATGGGGGAATGTTTAGAGGGAAAGTAATGTTTTGAGGGAATTAAAATGATTTGGGTCAAAAAAATTTGTTTGAATAAAAAATGAAGGAATTTTTAAAATGACATCATTTTAGAGGTTATTTTAGAAAGACCAAAATAGAGGAATTTACAATTCCACCTAAAAGGAGAGAATTTCACAATTCTCAAAACCATCGTTCTCTTCATTCTCTCCATGGCTCACCATCATCGTTCTCTCGCGCTCTCTCTCCTTCTCCCTCCTCCATCATCGCACTCCCTCTCTCGATCGAGCTTTCTCCTCTCTCTGCAACTCCGTCGAAGCTTTCTCCTCTCTCTCTCTCTGATCTTAAAGTTCGCTCCATTCTCTCTGGTAAGTTTGCTGAATATGAATATCTATGAATCTATTTTGGGATTTCTGGGCTTAATATATATCAATGAAAATTGATTTTGGGATTTGGGGGTTTTTGGAATTTGGAATTTCTGGGTTTAGAATATATCAATGAATATACTAATTACATATGGGTTTGAGATTTTGTTTGCAGTTTACTATTGATATTGTTGTTAAGGAAAGCATGTTTACTAATGATATTGTTGTTTGCATAATTTCTATAGGGTATAGTATGAATATGTATGTGTATTTCATAGAATATTTGATGGAGTATATGTGAGCTGAATATAAATATGTTGATAAGAATAATGTTTTGTAATACTTTGGATTTCAAGCAAATATGAATATGTGAGCTGATTTTAAGGTGAATATGAATATGTGAGCTGATTTTAAGTCTTTTTTTGTGTGTTTAGATTTCAAGCAAATATGGACACTAGTATGGTTGAGATTACTTCAAGAAAACATAAGAGAAATGAAGAGATGGAAGACACATTTTCCTTAATCGGCTACTATATTCGTTATTTTCCCAATGCCCCTTTTGTTTTCTGTTGTGATTTTCACTTACTTTTTTAAGAATGATGGCATCCTCTATACAATAGACATAAGCTGAAATAGAGTTTAGTATGATATTTGATTAACTTTGTTTCTTATTGTTACTATGCTTATGTTGCCTGGCTTCCTCGTTGTTATTTTGTTATGTTGTTGTCCAAATGTATAGTAACTACATTCATTATTTTTGTATGCACTTGCCTCACTAATATCTGCTATGTTTGTAACACTTGCCTCGACAATCTATCTTCTGTTTGGTGAGTAGTGCATGTAGTTGGATATCTTGCTTATTAGGAAACATTGGTTTTAGCTTAAAAAGGTGGTTTCCCCTGATTTTGTGACATTATTTACCAATACCAGATCGCAATGAATGAAAGAAACAATGCTTTTGTGACATTATTTTTGCGTGACAAGAGCTTACTCTTTCATATACTTATAAAAGAGTGTAGTTTTGGTAATTGAATTGCATATTGGCATTGATTAGGTTTTGAATATTTTAAGTATTCATTATTCATTATTCTTTTGGTTTTTGTTTAATTTTGTTGGAACTGTTTCAGTTAGTTTTCACAATTCAAAATTGATTGCTTGATTGATATGTGTTATAGAGAGATACTTGCTTGTAATATGTTGGAAATTTGTGTTGAATATCTTGGAATCAAAACTGATAATGGATGTTAATTGCAAAATATTTAGTAATTTTACAAATTGTGTACTGTATGATATGATGATGATGATGATGATGAAGGGTATGATTTAGAAGTGGTTGAATACTAGTAATTTATCCAATAATTTCTGCAGTTTTGAATTCTTCAAATTGTGTACTGTATGATCATGATGGTTATTGTTATATTTGGAATGAAGATTTTAGGTCTTTTTTGTGTGTGTTTAGATTTCAAGCAAAAATGGACACTGGTATAGTTGGTATACCATTGTGCTTTTTCTAGTTCAAAAAAGGGTTTTCATCATATGGGGTAAGTGATTATACCATAATCTCTTCTGGGTTTCTTCTACATTGTTGTAAAGTTCCATTCTATGAGTTTGTTTAGTTTCGGATAATTTGTAAAAGTTACAAAATTTGAAGTCTTTAGGTCATGGGAACTATGTGTTTGGTTCTTTTTGATTTGGTTTCTTTTGGGTTTCTTACAAAGTTTAAGAATTATGTAGTTGCAAACAAATGGTGGAAACTGTGTTTGTGTTTTCCAGTTATTTTTCTTTCTTATTTTGTGTGCTTAACTCAACAACCTTTAACTATTTTGATTTTTTCCTTTTCAGGGTTTTGAAGGAACTTGTTAAAGTTGAGATCTTTAGCTGTAATGCAGCTTTGACTTACTGCTTTTGATTATTTGGGTTGGATTATTTTTGCTTAAATTGAGCTGTTTATATTTTTAAGCTTATATAATGATTTTCTGGGAAGAATATGTGAGTGGTGAAGTGATCCCTTTGCACCTATTGTGGTTTATTGGATATATGCTAGATTTTATCACTTGCTTCCGCCTTTAGATAATTATCGGTTGCATTCTACGAAAGACGAGGAAAAGAAGAATTTCGTGACTTTTAAAGCAGTTGTGAAAGGTGTTTTGCTTCACTTCAGCAGCTTATTCAGGCAATTGTGACTTTTAAACCAAGTCTTGTAGTAATATTTGTTCATATTTGCAGTTAATAGAGTTTATAGTTGAAAATCTTATTATGTTTTGTAGTTAAAAACGTTCTATTTTGCTTGATTGCTTTTATGCACTTTTGTAGTAATAAGCATTTGTAAAATGGAACTTTTGTTCCGTCTCTATTTGGTTTGATTTTTCCATGAGTCTTGGTGGTGCTTTATTGTACACTAACACCCAATTGAGAGCTAAGGAGAAATAGAATGAGAGCTAAGAGCAATAGAAAAGAAGTGTTGTTGTGATTGTTCTAATGCAGTGCGACTGCAGAGTAATTTATAGTTCATCAAAGTATTGTGGTTTTAGTCGCTTTCTCATATTCTGATAGACACAATCTTTTGGGTATACTGTTAAAGCTAAATAGATTAATAAATACAGTGTTAAGATTTCGGTTATAGTCATTTCCCACCATGTAATAGTTTGATTTATTTGCTTGTTCCATTGTGATTCTTTTTGTTGGTATGAGCTAGACTTTGGTTTTGATATTTGTGGTCTTATATATATATATATATTTGTTTCTTCTTTGCAGGATTCAATTACTCTTGGTCTCGTTTATGCCACAAAGTTGTGTAAGGATCTAAAAAGCGGAAGATGGTACTCCATTTTGCGGCAGCAGTGATGTACCTCCAAAATATGACAGGGATTTGCTGACACAAATCGATACTCTTTGAGAACCCTTTGAACAGAATAAAATTTATTGGTGTATTGTTTATATTTTAGATGTTAAAAATCATTATAACATTTATCGATACATTGCTTATAGTTTTTGTAAGACATTCAAGAAGTAATGAAAAAATATTGGACATATGGTATATAATTGTGTATAATTACAATTTTTATAATATAAATTCTAGTTTTGCTATATTTCTTTTATTATACAAATTTTTGAGAACTCTTTTTCTCGAAATCGGAAAAAAATCGAGATATTTATTTCTCAAAATCAGATAAATAATTGATCTTTTATTCTCGAAATCGAAAAAAAATCAAGTACATTTTTCTCTAAATTGGAAAAAAATTTGAGATTTTTTTTTCTTGAAATCAAATTTTTTTCGACAAATTTGTTTATCAAAATAAAAAAAAAGAGAATTTTGAGAATGAATTACTTTGTAATTCATTACCTTTATCCAAACAAAGAATTTGGAAATGAAGTGAATTCAAATGTGTTATCCAAACAAAGAATTTTGAAATAAAGGGAATTCAAATGAAAGCATTTGAATTTCATGAAATCTCAAAATCCCTAGAATTTTAAAATGACCCATCCAAACACACCCGTCAAACCCACATGTAATTAGTATATTCATTGATATATACTAAACCCATAAATCCCAAATTCCAAAAACCGCCAAATCGATTTTCATTGATATATATTAAGCCCAGAAATCCCAAAATAGATTCATAGATATTCATATTCAGCGAACTTACCAGAGAGAATGGAGCGAACTTTAAAATCAGAGAGAGAGGAGAAAGCTTCGACGGAGTTGCAGAGAGAGGAGAAAGCTCGATCGAGAGAGGGAGTGCGATGATGGAGGAGGGAGAAGGAGAGAGAGCGCGAGAGAACGATGATGGTGAACCATGGAGAGAATGAAGAGAACGATGGTTCTAAGAATTGTGAAATTCTCTCCTTTTAGGTGGAATTGTAAATTCCGCTATTTTGGTCTTTCTAAAATAACCTCTAAAATGATGTCATTTAAAAATTCCTTCATTTTTTTATCCAATAATTTTTTTTTGACCCAAATCATTTTAATTCCCTCAAAACATTACTTTCCCTCTAAACATTCCCCCATCCAAACACACTCTAAGAGTTTTGGTGGTGTGGACTCCAGTAATAATTACCCCTACTTTTGGTCTTGGAAACCGCTATAAACACGGGAATGTGGAAAAAGCAGAGATATATTTGGAAAAATGACATTAATTGTAATAATTAGAGGTTACTTTTGCTTATATTTAAGACCTTCAATTTTTTTGTTTTGTTGCTTATATATGAGACCGGAGAATACACTTTCTTTCCTCTCTCATAGAATACCAAACAAGAGAAGCCCATTTTTCAATACACTTTCTTTCCTCTATGCTTTCTTTCTTCTAAGTTTCTCTTGAAACAAACATAGTCAAAATATATTGTTTGGGCCTTGCTTATATGAAATGAATGAACACTTGATTGACTCAGAAAAAAAAATCAGTCGTCAGTTAAATTCCAAACTCCAATCATGCTTCCTCCAAGCAACTAGCAAATTCTCCTCAACCTCCCGCCAATTAACCCCTTTCAATTCCCAAACCCTAATCCCTTTCTCCCCAAAATCACTCTACCTAGGGTTAGGGTTTCACTTCAACCATGCCTTCACTACACTCTCCAGGCAAAATCCACAAACTCGAGATCGAAAATTTCAAATCCTACAAGGGTTTCCAACAAATCGGTCCCTTCTATGACTTCACCGCCATCATTGGCCCTAACGGTTCCGGCAAGTCCAACCTTATGGACGCTATCAGCTTCGTTCTCGGTGTCAGAACCGGCCAACTCCGTGGTGCGCAGTTGAAAGATCTCATTTACGCATTTGATGATAGAGATAAAGAACAGAAAGGTCGTAGAGCTTTCGTTCGTTTGATTTATCGACTCGCTAATGATTCTGAGATTAAATTCACAAGAACTATTACTTCTGCTGGTGCAAGCGAGTATCGAATTGATGATAGTGTTGTTACTTGGGATGTGTATAATGCTAAACTTAAATCCCTAGGGATTCTGGTTAAGGCTCGCAATTTCTTGGTTTTTCAGGTTTGTTTTTGAACTTTATTTCTTGTTAGTTGGTTGTTTGTTGAATATGCTGATAATGGTGTAATTGTTGTTTTAGGGCGATGTGGAATCTATTGCGTCGAAGAATCCTAAGGAGCTTACTGGGCTTATTGAGCAGATATCTGGATCTGATGAGCATAAGAGAGACTATGAGCAGTTGGAAGAAGAAAAAGCTACTGCTGAGGAGAAATCAGCACTTGTTTATCAGAAGAAAAAGACAATGATTATGGAGAGAAAGCAGAAGAAAGAACAGAAGGAAGAGGCAGAGAAACATCTAAAGCTGCAAGATAAATTGGTAACTATAATGTGCTTAATAGGAACATTGTTGATGATATGCCCATTATTTATGTGTAGGAGAGGGAATAAAAGAAGGAAAATTCTTTGGTACCCTGAAGTCAAAATCAATTCAAAATTGTAATTTATTTTTAAATAATTAAATATAAAAATATGACATTAAATGATTGGATATTGGGTATGTAGCCAACAAAACTCGAGAAGAATTGCTTATAAAGGGGGAAGTTATGAAAAGGGAGACAAGATGAGTGTGAAGTGGAATTATTATTGGGGCATTTTCCCATCTCAGACGGGGGGGGTAGGGGTCCGTGTTCTCCATCGTTTGTCATTTACTGTTTCCATTCTTAGAGGATTACCCTTCGGGGTTCGTCTGTAATTAGGGGTTCGTCTTAAATTACAGATTAGTCTTATTTCAGTTTAATTTTTTATGTAGGATCTATTAATTTCTTGCTTGACAGCATTTTCCACTTCATATTTTTGTAAAGGAATTAAGACAACATTGCAACTATCATTATTTTATGCATATTTTATTTCCTCTTCAATTACTCTCTTGATCTTTTTCCCACTGCTTTTTGTGGAATTATCAAATACTTTGCTTTTTTCGCTTGCAGAAATCTATGAAGAAGGAACATTTCTTGTGGCAGTTGTTCAATATAGGAAATGATATTGATAAAACAACCAAGGAACATGAAGTTGAAATAAAAAATCGTGAAAAGGCTATTGAAGAACTAGAAATTCTTGAAAATGAAGCCACTAAAAAGAAAAAAGAGCAAGCCAAATATCTGAAACAAGTTATGATATGTGAGAAGAAAATAACTGAGAAAAGCCACAAACTTGACAAGACTGTGAGTGTTTTTCTTTTCTACATTTTCATTTCTAGCCATTGAACTTTTCACAAAGGCTGATCCTTTGCTATGCATTTTAAACATTGTTGATTTTGGTCATATTTAATGTGAATTATGAAAAAACCAGATTAAAAATTTTATTGTCCAAGTTTTCAAAATGTGTTTGTTAATCTAGCTATAGTGTGAGTGGTAGTGTGGTACAATAGGACTACAATTTGAATCCTCTCCTGTGAACTAATAGTGCCCAACTCCTTCAGACACAAATGAAATATAGATCTTGGATTGTGTGGAAATCATGTTGCTAAGCGTTTTAGTTTTGTTCCCTTTATTGATTGTTTTTGTTATGCCCTTGGTAGTTTATGGGATTTTTCTGGTTTTCTGTCCTCTTTGCAGCAACCCGAGCTTCTTAAGTTAAAGGAGGAAATGTCTCGTATTAGTACAAAAATAAAAAAAGGGAAGAAGGAGCTTAGCCAAAAAAGGGAAGAACAAAGGAGGCATGCCGATGACATAGCAGGGTTAGAGACTGGTATTCAGGATCTTACAGCAAAGATGGAAGACCTACAGGAAAAGGGTCAAAATGTTGGCGGTCAACTCGAGTTACATGGCAATGACTTGGAAGAATATTTTAGAATGTGAGTGTTTATGCACTGTAGATGAGCGTCACCATTCTATATTTTGTTCTTTTTTCTCTTAGAACAGGATAATTGCTTAGTACTTGGAGGGAGCTTAAATCTTATGTTTTTACACAATACAAAAATAAATATATAGAAAGGAATACATATTCAAACCCTTATCCAATTAGAACCAGAACACAAAGAAAGACTCACAGATCTGGAACCCAGAAACTGGGAAATCTTATTGAGTTTTGGGTTGCACTAACAATCTTATCTGCCACTTACCCACTATATACTTCTTCCTCTAGTCTTGATTCTACGCAAAAATACCTAAATATATGCTAATTTTGAATTTAGTCAACTGCAATTTTTTCTTCTTAATTTAATAAAATAAGTAATTGTATTTTGCACTTCATGGCTTGTTCCATTAAAATAAAATAGTTATTGGGTATTTTAGAAAACAGTTTTTTGTGCATGCATATGGTATTTCTTTTATTCAGTGGCCGATTTCTTGTCATTTGCTGTTGGCCATGCATTGCCAGTACTTTGTAATTACTTGTCATTTGCCGTTGGGCATGCATTGCCAGTACTTTGTAATTAGCTTCCTTTTCAACTTTTGATTTGTTATTCATTTTTTTCTTCTGTTTTGGAATTTGTGATAATAATGCTGTTATTACAGAAAACAGGAAGCTGGGATGAAAACTGCAAAGCTTAGAGAGAAAAAAGAACTTCTAGATAGGCAGCAACATGCTGATAGTGAAGCTCTAAATAATTTGGAAGAAAATCTTCAACAATTAAAAGACCGGGAGTCTGAGCTGGATTCACAGGAAAAACAGATGCGAGAAAGGCTTGAAAAAATTGAGGATAGTTCTACAAAGAATAAGGAAATCGTTGATAACTTGAATAAAGAACTGCGGAAGATGAAAGAAAAACATAATGATTCCAAGTAAATCAACTTATTATTATTATTATTAATTATTATTATTGTTGTTGTTGTTGTTGTTATTATTATTATTATTATTATTATTATGAATTTTTAAGGCATCCTACTGCATTAGTCTTTGTTGTGGACATTTGTGAAATCATACACACTACTTTTTATCTGCAGGAGAAGATATGATTACTTGAAGATAAGAATTGGCGAAATAGAAAATGATCTCCGTGAATTGAAGGCTGATAGATATGAAAATGAGAGAGATGCTAAATTGTCTCAGGCTGTGGCGACTCTGAAACGCTTGTTTCAAGGAGTCCATGGTCGCATGATTGATCTTGGTAAGAGAACACAGAAGAAGTATAACCTGGCCATTACTGTTGCTATGGGTAAATTAATGGATGCAGTTGTTGTCGAGGATGAAAACACCGCGAAGGAATGCATCAAGGTCAACATAGTTTCCAAATATCCTAGTTTATGCCATTTTATTTTTCAAAACTTTATGACTACAAATAAGTTAGACTATGTTCCTATTTGCTGTTGATGGCTTTTTATTGCCTTTTGTTTTTAATACATTTTTGTTATAGTTGATTATACATTTATACCCAGTGAATAAACACACAAAACAGAAAAGAAGCTAGAGAACTAATAACCAGTATGGTGATGTCAGCGGATTCTAACATGGACAACTTTGATGGTGGTCCTTGGTGTACCACTAGTTCTGGCCATTAGATTTTTCTCATCTTCTCGGTTGCACCCTACACCCTCCAACCCTTTCTGGACACCCATTTGGGTATAATTCTTGGAGGGTCTACCCTATTACTGCGAGGACCATATTAATCATCAACATTGCATGATGATGGTTCACTGTTGTCCATGTTATAATAGGTCTAGTGATATATGTAATGTATATAGGAATACTACTTTTGCTTAGATTAATATCATGGACTTCAAAATAGGGCAGAAAGTCATTTGAAAGGCTGTTGTAGTTGTAAGTTGTAACTGCTGAAAGCTATATCTTTGGTGTAAATATGTGTAATTTTTCCTGTTTGAACTTCGAAGTTCTATATATTGATTTATTTTTTTTGCTTCTCTACAGTATTTAAAAGAGCAGAGGCTTCCTCCCCAGACATTTATTCCTCTACAATCTATTCGTGTGAAGCCAATAATGGAAAGATTACGGTCATTAGGGGGTACATCAAAACTGGTTTTTGATGTCATTCAATATCCTTATTTAGCTAGTGGCTGCTTAGAGGAATCTGGTTGTGAGATTATCGACAAAAGCTTCATAATTTTGTTGTTTGAATTTTTTCTAACAACTCATATATAGATCTACTTTGAAATTACCTTCCAAGCTAGCTTGTCCATCAAGATTTCATTGTTTGATGGATTTAAAAAATAATCAATATTTGATGCCAATCATATTACCTGAATATTTCTCTATCTGAAAAATCACAAAAAGGTGACGGGTGACCATTCATCACTACACTCTCTTCACCTTTTTATTCACTGCAATTGTTTGCTTATATTTTTTTTAATGCAATTGTTTGTCCAGTGGTTTTGTCCCTACAAATTATTTTTTGCTTACATGCTTCCTCTTAAGTTAAGATAGCATTTCAAAACTTTACTGTAATGTGTCAAGATCCGTTAAAAAAACAAAAGCATATAAATGTCTGTTTTTGTTGGAGTTACCTTTTCAGTCACTGATATGTAGAGCTACAATCAATATTCATCTTAGCATTATAAAAATTTTGTCATCTTAATTTGTTTGTTGATCTGTAAACTTTACTATTGTTACATTGTTCTAACTAATCTTGTGTTGTACTGATTTATGTTTTATCTTCTGTTTATCCATGCTGTTTCCCATAGCTCCCTAAAATTAAATCTTCTGCCTAACTAGATGTAGTTTTTCCAGATGTGATATTTTGATCAGGGGTTTCCTTTCATTGAAATGCTGTTGTACGTTTTATCAATTTAATATATTCCTATAAAGATAACCCACTGGTGGATTTTAATTACGTAGTCAGTAAACATTGAACATAACTCCCCCTCCATATAAATACTTCATTGTGAAGTTTAATTTATATTGATGAGTTTTGTTAAAAACTAATTTATGTCTATAATGAACTTAAAAGTGTCATAAGCTTTTAACCTTAACTATTGCAAGTTTGATCCCTCCCATGAGAAGGCAATTCTATTCGCTGTTGGGAATACTCTTGTTTGTGATGACCTCGAGGAAGCCAAAATTTTAAGCTGGAGTGGGGAGAGGTTTAAAGGTAACAATGCCTCCTCGATATTATCTACCTGTTTTGTATTATGTTATACTAACACATGCCACTATTACTTAAATTTTCCTTCTTGATTTCCTTTATGTTTTTCCCTCTGGCTTCTTGTTATGCTTTCTTTTTGTTTAGTCAAGTTCATACCTTCTTGACTTTATGATGTTTACACCTTGGAATTTTTGGGTGTTGTTGCTTTCCTAAGTTCTAACCATCCCTTTTGCTTATTGAGAATCCTACCATGTATACTCTGCATCTGTTCCATGCCTGGTACCTTGAAACTTGGCCATATACAAAATAGTAAACATTTCTATATGAAATTGGATCAGTTGTAACTGTGGATGGAATTTTGCTGACGAAGTCTGGCACAATGACTGGTGGCACTAGTGGTGGAATGGAAGAAAGAGCTAAACAGTGGGAGTGGGATGAGAAGAAATTTGAAGGTTTGTATTAAATTCTTTTATTATATATATTTTAAACTTAGGTAAAAAAATTTGCTCTTGAAATAAGCATTCTGTTTTTCAGCATATGTTAAGCAGAAAGAGCAGCATGAATCAGAGTTGGAACAGCTAGGATCAATAAGAGATATGCACCTTAAAGAGTCTGAAACAGAGGGGAAAAAAAGTGGACTCGAGAAGAAAATTCAATATGCTGAGATTGAAAAGGTAACTCCATGATTTAACCATTCTTTCCTAGTAAAAACTATCTATTGTTCCGACATGCAAGCTGTCAGCCTTTGAAAGTTTTTTGTGATACAATCAAGCATGCAAAGCTTATTTATTCATTTATTGTATTGGTTCATTTATCTTTATCTTTGTTCCAATGTTCCTATATTGAGTTGATGTGCACGTGCTTGCTGCATATGTGTTTCACAATCAGATAGGGATGTGGTTTTGTAGAAATGAAGGAATACTTCTGGCAAAATTGAGGGATCGAAGGAGATGGAAAGGCTGTTTTGAGATCTGGGTTGAGTTTTCATGAAATGTCTGGTTTTTAAAAACGAAAAATCCTGATTACCACTTGTTTGACTTCTGATCTCTTTTGAACTCTCTTGCCTCATTCCATAAGTCCATTTGCCACCTGAATCTCTTCTATGCTCCACCGCCTGTGACTGCACCTCTTCTTTGCACCATTGTTGCGTGTGTCACTCTCCCTCCTTATCACCTGCTCTGTTCCTGAATCTCTGAGAAGAAGTTGGATCACACTTATAATTAAATGAAATTACTATAAAACTCAAAAAAATAAAAAACTGCAGGATATGGGTATCATATAGAGTGCATTGCAGTGGAATACGAGTCTGCTCCATGATTGACAAACATAGAACTAAGTTATAATAGTAACAATATATATTGCTAATAATGTGGGTAGAGTAATTATCCTTCCCCTTTTTATGTTATTTTATTTTACTTCTAACTTAACTTATTAATTGTTATACACAAATGCAATTTTTATTTTAATATTTCTTTTGATTATCTGTTTTTTTCAATTTAAGTTTAGTTTAATGTTGCAGTTAGAGGCTTTTTTGTTTCTTAGCTAAATTACTTTTCACACATATGTACAAATGTATGCATATTTTTTGTAATTTAGGTAGATCTTAGAATCCAGGTTACAATCAGTGAGTAATGATGGTTTTTTCTCCTTGATCTTGCTAGAAATCTTCCCAGATTGGTCATTGAAGTTATCCTTAATTTTCCCATATTTAGATCTTAATACTATACAGCAGAGGGAGTTATTTTTATTCTACATTCGGCTTCCATATCCACTTATCTAGTGTTAAACTCAGAAAAGTCTAATATAAATACTATTTAATTACAAGTTGTGTGGCTGATACTCAGCCCAATAAATCTGCAACTGTCATACATACATTTACATGCAGTATCCTAATTAATAGCACTTACTATTGTCATAGTTAATAAAAAAATAGTTACAAATGCATAACATTTGAATTTGCCACTAAAAGATTAAACCTATTGGCATCTAGGAGAGCTTGTTCTAATGGATAATGACATTAGTGTTGATACTTGATGTTGCGGTACTATTCAATGCTTTGATTTTTATATTTTTGCATCTGTAGTTGAATAAACGCTAGTTTTGGCTGGATATGGTTAGGAAAACCTTTAATACATTGGTGATATTTCTGTCTTCTGTTCCTTGTGGAATATTTGAAATATTTTTGATTTCACCTTTTTACCAGAGAAGCATTGAAGACAAGCTTTCAAATTTTACTCTCGAAAAGGGGACCATCAAAGAAGAAATTAAACGTATTAGTCCAGAACTGAAGAAGGTGACATTGACAATTCCTTTGCTTATTCAATGCAGTATTCTTGTATACTGAACTTGTTACTTATTATTTATGTGCTGCAGTTAAGAGATGCTGTTGAAACGAGGAATATAGAAATACGTAATCTTGAGAAGAGGATAAATGAAATCACTGATCGGTTATACACAGACTTCAGCAAGTCAGTTGGGGTTGCAAACATTCGTGAGTATGAAGAAAATCGACTCAAGGATGCACAAAATGTAGCAGAGGAGAGGCTGAACCTGAGTAGCCAACTTGCAAAATTAAAATATCAGTGTGTTCCTTTTTCCCTTTATTTAATTTTTTTCTCTTCTTTTTCTAATCATATCTCATTTTATTGGTTGCAAGTTGCAACACAACATACGTATTATAAAACCAACTAGTTCAACATTAGAGGAAAGAAGAAAACGAAAACTATTATTAAGTTCTACCAAGTATATATATGATGCTGAGCTGTGAATATTTTACCCTTTTGACACTAATTGCTATATTGTTTTGGGAATAGAAATACTAATTCTTGGATTGTGCACACATATCTAGGGTTGTGTGATTGTAATTTATTCCCATTCCCATTTAAGTGGATGGGTGGTCTGCAATTGTCAATGTAATACCTATTTTATTATTAGGATATATTTGACATTAGTAAATTTCGGATTTATACAATGAGTCAATGACACAAAATTTATGGATTAGTCCAGCTAATTGGTTCATTTGCAATTTTGGTTCTTGTTGGTTTTCGTCAAATTTGCAGAGCTCACCAGTTTTAGAACAAGCAAGTTAAAATAGCAGGATGTGGAAGATGAGGTGTTGTCGCGAGAGACTGTTAGGGTTGGGTTCCTAACAGAGACCAAGTGTGAGAGAGAAGTAAAGTAACTAGAGGATAAAGACAGAAACAATGAAACCTTGGGAAGATACTGGAAGAGTTGAATATAGCTAGTAGTATCAATGTAAAAAAAATATAGCTAGCCGTATTAATTACCGTTTTATTTTTAAGGCTTAGAGAAAGTGGACTGATGGTTGTTTTGGTAAAGAAACAAATTAATTCAATTAAATAGAAAGTCAAATAGACGGTCCCTATCATTTCCTTTTTGTTTCTCTTAATTTTTTTTAATTATAATTCTATATAATGAAATGGAAATGATGCGCAACCATTTCATTTTTCATTAATGATATTTTATAGCATGATATTTACTCCCTCCGGCCTTAATTATAAGCAACTTTGCACTTTTTAGATTCATTGGATAATTAATGTATCCAGCCTTAATTATAGACTAGATACATTAGTTATTCAATGAATCTAAAAAGTGGAAAGTTGCTTATAATTAAGGCCGGAGGGAGTATAGTCTTTTCGTTATATATAAAAAAAATATTAGTAACATACTTATTGATGGTTGCCAACTAGTTAGTTATTCTTGAATTAATTTATGCAATCATTTATTTATATTCCTTATTGAAATTACTCTGCAGGTTGGAGTATGAGCAAAACCGGGACATGAAATCTCGAATTCAAGAATTGGAATCTTCTGTAAGTGCTTTAGAGAATGATTTAAAACGTTTACAGAACAAAGAGGGTGAGTCAAAGTTAGCATCAGAGAAAGCTACTGAGGAGATCAATCAATTGAAGGATGAAGCTAAAGGTATATTATGAAGATAAACAACCCACATGTCATCCATTGTATTTCGTTGTTCTCTCTCTCTCTCTCTCTCTCTCCTGGGGTTGGGGATGCTTTTGTTGAGACGTATTGGTTCTCTGTTCAGTACTTTCCTGTTTACCAATTGAAATAAACGGAGACACAAATTGTTAGAAAACCCACCATCATTTCAATTTGTTTATTCTGCCGTGGGAGTTTTATGGTTTCTATGTTCTTCTGCTATTGCAGAGTGGAAATCAAAGTCAGATGATTGTGAAAAGGAAATCCATGAATGGAAGAAAAAGGCTTCTACAGCCACAACAAACTTATCCAAACTTAATCGTGGGATAAACTTAAAGGTTAGATGGGTGAAATTTCATTGCTGGTGTACTTTCATACATAATACTTTAGATAGCCAACATCTTTAGTGTCATTACAGGAGACACAGATTGAGCAGTTGATGGGGCAAAAGCAGGAAATATTAGAGAAGTGTGAACTAGAACAGATTAGCCTTCCAATCGTATCAGATCCCATGGATACTGATAGCTCAACACCAGGTCCAGTTTTTAACTTTGATAACCTTAGTAGGACGCTAAAAGATAAGGGCTCGGACAGGGATAAAACAGAGGTAAAATATAAGCAAGATATGGAGGCATTGGTATCTGAGATCGAAAGAACAGCACCAAATTTGAAGGCATTGGACCAGTATGAGGCTCTGCTTGAAAAAGAAAGAGCTGCAACTGAAGAGTTCGATGCTGTCAGGAAAGAAGAGAAGGAAATAGCAGATAAATTCAATGCAGTAAAGCAAAAGAGGTATTAATTTTCTTTTTAGAATCTGTCATTATTTGTCTTTTTATAACATTAGCACATAGCCAATAGTTTGGGCTGTATTGTTTTGGTGTTCAACTCTGTAGCTTCCTTGTGCACTCCAGTTGCTATTGTGGCACGAATGGCCACTATGAACTACCACCTTGCCAAGGCTGCACCATGAAATTGTGATGCGGTACATTAAATTTGGAAAACAAGGAACAAAATGAAAATAATATCATTTTTATAATTAACTACTTTTATATGCTGTCGTTTGTCTTCTGTCATTTGGTGAGACCAATGTTTATTTATATGTTGGATGTAGATATGATTTGTTCATGGAGGCTTTCAACCATATAGCCGGTAATATTGATAAAATTTACAAACAACTTACAAAGAGCAACACACATCCTCTGGGTGGAACAGCATACCTAAACTTGGAAAATGAAGATGATCCATTTCTACATGGCATGAAGTACACTGCTATGCCACCAACAAAGCGGTTCCGTGACATGGAACAACTATCTGGTGGTGAAAAGACTGTTGCTGCGCTTGCTTTGCTATTCTCCATTCATAGGTACAGTTATTTGTACTTGCAAAATTAATTTATCTTTCTATATCAACATTGAACATATTTGGTTCAATCAAATATATTGTTTTTTTTACTTTTAATCATAAAACCTCCACATTGTTTTACTTGTTTTCTGTTTTTAAAGATTTGTACATGTAAACATGAAAACAAAACAATGTTATTTTGTTAAACAATGAAGTTACTTTATATGATTCTTATTTAAATTTTAATAAGAGTTCACGCAAGCAATATACTGACACATCTCGCTTAAGGTAATTTCACAGAGATTTAGTGCTCATGTCCGTTAACATGGTCCACTTTCTTATTTTATTTCAGTTTTAGGCCTTCACCATTTTTCATACTGGATGAAGTTGATGCTGCATTGGACAACTTGAATGTTGCCAAGGTTGCTGGCTTTATTCGATCAAAATCTTGTGAAGGAGCTAGGGTTAATCAGGACGCTGATGGTGGATGTGGTTTTCAGAGTATTGTAATATCTCTGAAAGACAGCTTCTATGACAAAGCTGAATCGTTAATTGGGGTTGTAAGGGACTCACAGAGAGGGTAAATTTCTTCACATGATATAATTCTTATTCTTTTCCTTTTCTTTTCAATATGTTGATGGCATAAATCTAATTTATATACCTAGTTTGTTTGTATGATAATACATTGTGCACTGTTTTTTCTTTTTTGCAGCTGTTCGGATACTCTCACATTTGATCTGACTAAATACCGGGCGTCCTAAAATGCATCCATTGACTACATATTATAAATTGCGTTTGCTGTACAGAGTCGCGATTGTTTAATGGCTCCCGAACTTATATATGCGATTGTTTAATGTTATGATGATTAAATTACCCATAGCCACTTTTTAAAGTTATTGTAAATAGATGTTACTCACTCATTAGATGCCTTTTCTTTCACTAGAGATGCTATGTAGCTAGACTAGATGTCTGGATATTCGTTACTAAATGTATTGAATTAACTCAATCCTTTCTCTGCCACAATTTTATATTCATAATAGGATTAAATATTGAGTCAAAAAAAGAAAATAGGCTTAAGTATGTCTTCAGTTCCTGCAGTTATACCAACTTTTGGTATTAGTCTCTGTGCCTTTGGTATTAGTTTGCTTTTGGTACCTCCATTACTCAAATTGTTAAAAAATAGGTAGAAATAAATGGAGTGCCATGTGGCCCAATCAATATAGGCCATGTGGCACAGTAAGACTCACTTTTATGATTTTTTTTTTTTAGAAAAATAATTAAGTGAATATTTAATATTGATATTAATATTTTATTAGTGGGAAATGATATGCATTTTAATTTATTTTATTTTATTGATATACTTCCTCCGTCCAAAATTATAAGGGAAGAAAAACAAAATCACACTTTATTAAAAAAACACAAATATGAGAATTTAAAGTATGATTTTGTGGGATTTTTCTTAAGGGAGTAGCGGCGCTGCTTGTTCCCGTTTACCTTTGATATATATATATGTAATTATCATATATTTATTTATTTGAATACAAAAAGGATGTAAAACAATTTTTATTGGTTGTTTGTTTATTTAGGAAATGAAAGAGAAAGAAAATTAAATATAATTTGAATTTAATTTTATGAAAATAAGAAAAAATACATTCTTAAAAATGATTTTTCCCTTATAATTTAAGATAAAAAAAAATTCTTTATAATTTGGAGGGAAATAATATATATCGCGAATGAATTTCAGTGGCTCTAGCATGTGCATTTTAATTTATTTTATTGATATTCTTCCTCCGTCTTAAATTATAGAAGAAAAAAAATAAAATCACACTTTATTAAGAAAACACAAGTATAGCTCTTTATTAATACAAATAAATAATTAAAAAAAATTGCATAAGAAAGATTAGTTGGTTCAGTGGTAATTCGCTGAACTTGATAGAGATGACTATAATTCGATCCCACAACTGCGATCGGGAGGGGGCTTGAAGCATTAAACCATTTGATATTAAAACTAACCCCCAATCCATATTAAACCGGTGGTGAAAACTAAAAAAGGTTGTCTTCTTCTTCTTCATCATTAGCGGCTATGGTAGATGCAAAATAACCTAGTTGTGTTGTTGTTCATATTCCTTAAACACTAATTTGTGTTCTTCATTTTCATCAACAACAAGGATGTTGTCATTTCTCAAGGGTTTGAAAAAGATTTAATTAAGCTTTTGTGTTGTTTGTTAAGCTCTTATAAGTTATTATATCCACAAACGCAAAGCTAGACATTCTCACCCTTTTTATAAAAATAAAAGTCTTCATTTGAAAAATGAAAAACATAGAAAATTGAAAACTTTTAGATGTAGTGGTGGTGTTCATGGTGGTTGTGTGGTTAATGAAGAAGATGGAATTGGAAGGTGTTGTGAAAAACATAATTTAATTATTTATTTTTCCTTATTTATTTTCAATATTAATATTAATATTAATATTCACTTATTTATTTTTCCTTAAAATAAAAAATAATAAAAGTGAGTTTTTTTACTGTGCCACGCGGCCTATATTGATTGGGCCACACACTCCGTTTATCTCCTTTTTTTTTTTGACGTTTTGAGTAATAGAGGGACCAAAAACAAACTGCTGTCAAACTCCAGTGATCAAAAGCCAAAAACAAATATATAGGAACTAATACAAAAAGTTGATATAACTGTTGGGACTGATTACATATTTAAACCTTCATAATATTAATGCTATATATACATTCCTCATAAAAGTCAAACGGGCATAAGAATTGAAGCACTTTTTATTATGAATAAATTAAATAGAATAAGAGGTGAAAGTTTGTAAAGTAGCAATATCTGAATGTCCAAAGCTTAAAATATAATGTCTTATATTTTAATTCATTTCTTAACAAACCTTTAGTTTGTTAATTACTCAAGTGAAATTATAGTACAATCAAAATTGGTATCATCTCTTTTATCAATAAATAAATAGTATCTACACCATATATAGAACACCGAATAAAATAGTTGATGATGGATAACAAATTTGTTGTCCAAATAACATTTTTCAAAATATATATTAGAATTTCCTTAAATATTTAATAGTATATGAAATTTTATGTTAACTTTGAATGTGCATTTAACACTAACTGAAGAGAGCTTAAGATTAAAGAAACAGACAACAAATTAAAGACGTCATTACATAATTTGATTTTGATGTGATTTTTTTTTTGTGGTGATTTTGATGTGATTTTATATATATATATATATATATATATATATATATATATATATATAATGCATGGTAGACAATTGTTGGCCCCTAGGATATGAATTGCCAATGTGAAACCAATTAAATTAGCCATAAATATTCTATATTTGGCGCCACTCAATTAACGGTTGAGAATTCTCAATTCAACAAAGTGATCCATCATCCCTCAACATTTTTTGGTTGTTACAATCAAAACAAACTTCTTATTCTTCCAAAAGCCACGTTTTCCATCTTCCCACCCTCTTCCATGCTCCTGTTTTCCGGCAAACACTCGTTGCCGGGAAATCAGATCACGGAAGAGGTGTCTTATGACAAATTGGGAGGTTATGGATGACACTAATGATTGCAATGATGAAAATGGAAACCACAACAATGATAATAATTATATCCCTTTAGATTTCATTGAAAATCAACAAAGTCTCAGCAATAGTGATCAAGATGATCATGATGATTGTGATTGTGATAATGAAGGGATTGTGTTTGAAACACATAGTCCTCTTGAGATTAAGCTCAAGATAAAGAGATCATTGCTTGAGTTTCGTTGCAAAGTCGAGGACGCGATTCTTGGCAACTATTTGTTAGATGAAGAAGAAAAAGATAAAAAATTTGCAATGACAAAGGAAAATCTAAGAGAGATTACTTTATGGGGTGTTCCTTTGTTACCAAGCAAAGCACATGAAGGTACTGATATTATTTTGATGAAATTCTTGAAAGCTAAAGATTTCAAAGTCAATGATGCATTTGAAATGTTGCAGAAGACTATGGTTTGGAGAATTGAAAATAACATTGATAAGATTCTTGATGAAGATTTGGGTTCTGAATTTGAAAATGTTAGATTTTTGAATAGTCGAGATAAGCAAGGTCGTCCCGTTTGTTACCATGTTTATGAAGTGTTTAAAGATAAGATTTTGTATAAGAAAACATTTGGAAATCAACAGAAATGTGATTTGTTTTTGAGATGGAGGATTCAGTTGATGGAAACGGCTGTTAAAAGATTGTGTTTTAGAGGTGGGGCTGATGGAATTATTCAGGTTTATGATTTAAAGAATGCACATATTCAAGGAATGAAAGAGCTGAACTCAATAAGCAAAAAGATTCTAATGTTGTTTCAAACCTATTACCCTGAGATCATCTATAAAAATGTTAGTATTGAGTTATTTTAGTTTATTATATAATAAACGTGTTTTTGATGAAACTGTTTGTTGAAATAATTTATAACATGTTCGTAAGCTGTTTTCAATATATTTGCAAACAATTTGGCTTTATTTTGTATTTTGTTATAGAAATAATTTATGCATAAACACTTATATAATAAGTGCTTATGCAATAAGTTCTTAATTTTGACCCTTTTATTTTTCATGCATGCAGATTGTAGTAAATGCACCATTTTGGTTCTACACATCACAAGTGCTATTCTCAAGGTTTATGAGCCAAAGAAATAAGAAAAAGTTCATCTTTGCAAGACCACAAAGGGTCACACCAATTCTACTAAAGTAAGTGTGATTAAACTATAAGATAAACCTAAAATTTTCAATATTATAAATTTTATTTATTCAACTATAGTTATAACATTATATGACATGTCACAGGTTCATAGCCCCAGAACATCTTCCAGCTGAATATGGTGGTCTAAGAAGGAATAATGATCAAGATTTCACTCCTGATGATAAGGTTTCAGAGCATAAAGTCAGAGCAAATTCAATTTCTAGAGTTGAATTTCCTGTCCATGAGGTGCTTGCTTAACATAAAGTTTTGATATTTTATTTGTTTCAAATTGAATGCATTATGTACCATAAAGTTTTATGATTTATTTAGAGTAAACATACATTTTTGTCTTTAAAATCAACATTCTAAAATGATCCCTGAAATTGCAAAACGTTAATCAAGCTTGGCCCTCTATTCAGATCTGCTATCAAATTTATCCCCGATATGTTACAAACTTAATGTCATTCTAGTCCTATGAATTCAACGAAGGGACAAATTTGATAAATTTTTTGCAATTGAAAATATCATTTCGAAACATCGATAATCTTAGAGATTAAATTGACACGGTCCCATTATTTGAAGGACCAATTTAAACATTTACTCTATTTATTTATCTTGTTGAATTTTGTTTCTTTGTTCTAATTTGATTTTATGATGTTTTTAGACTGGAGTGACAATAATGTGGGACATAACTGTTGTTGGATGGGATGTGACTTACAAAGAAGAGTTCATTCCAGATGATGAAGGATCATACACTGTATTACTACAAAACCAAAATATTGTTGGTGAAAGTACTCGAAACTCTTTTTACATCAATGAACCAGGGAGAATATTATTAACAATTGAAAATGGGAATTTAAGGAAGAAGAAAATGTACTATAGATCAAAAACTAAAGTCACTGTTCCCATGTTCATTTTGCTATCATAACAAATGGTTTTTTTTTTTCTTTTCCACTTGATTTGATGATATTGTGTATTCTTATGCACTCAGTAGGCCAGAAACATCCAACTTGAAATTGATGGCAGGAGGATAGATCCATTTTTCTTGCTGCTAATGATTCATAAGGTAGTTCATGATGGCTACAATTGATATATCTACATGTTGTAAATGTTTTTGTTTTTAAACATGTGAACCTCAAAGCCATGAATCAATGGAATGGAAATTTTTATATGTTATAGCTATAGTTGTTTAGTTCAAGTGCAAATTTTAATATTTTGACAAAACACGGCTACTGCGGCCACAACTGCTCTTAAAAGTTGGATTGAGCGTAATTTAATCCTACAAATTCAAATTTTAATATTCTGACAAAACACGGCTACTGCGACCATATCTCATATATTATCACTTTAAAACTTATGTCACATAAGTGAACTCTGTAAAATATAGAACATCTTTACTTTATCGGGCAAAGGTTTTTTTCTTTTAAAGGTAGCGGTATATATTCTGGATTCCCACCAAACCCCGCAAAGAGTTGAAGACATTAACTTCTAGAAGTTGTAATCGAACTTAATTCTGTACAAAGTCTGATGAAATAATCATTTAATCTACCAATAAAAATTGGAGTTAAGCAAAAAGCTCACCTAAGAATTACAAAATCCACAGCTACTAGAACTAGACCAATATCTACATAGAATGATGAATTGCAGAGAACCAGTAGCATACACGGTAAAGGTTTTTCCAGACTCTTATATTCCACAATCTTTAACAGAAAGTTTGCGTCAGCAAGTTCAATCACAATGTCATGACAACTCAAGAGTCAAGATCATCTCCATAATCAAAATCTTGTTCACTCGAAGCCCTTGCTCTCTTCGCATCTCTTGGCGCACCTCTTCCTTTCTTTGGTTTACCCCTATAATAACATGATAACTTTTTAGCATATGCAGCAAACAATACATTCTTTACATATTTGACAAGATTTGTGGAACATATTTCTATAAACAAAGCAATTATTTAATTCAAAAACATTAAGGCAAAAGACACAGTAGTTGAGTGCTTACTGTCCATTTGCATAAATTGTTCCACCTTTCGAACGACCAGGACCAAAATCTGATCTCCCATCTGAGATAAACAGAAATGTATTATATAAATAATAGACGAAAAACAAAGGCATGCAAGTCATTGAAATGTTGCTTATAGGATCTCACCTTCTCGTCCATGATTCTTGCTGAGATAAGATGCCGACACTCGATATATATGGACCATGATTAAACAGAATTGACAAGAAAAGGCTTAAAAAGAGGAATCATTTTATGGGATGTCAGAGGTATTAAGAGGATGAATTGCTCATGCTCAATAAAGAATCTTGTTATATGTTTAACCAACATGAAACTTGGAATGAATACTATAAGCCATTATTATTTCTCAATAATGACTAAGTTTTGATGCCCGAGTTTGAAAATTACAAACATGTACTCTTATTTGGTAATAAATATAACACATGGCAAAATTGAAATAATTACAGGACCTGCATCTCTTGTAAAACATTTAATTGAGCAATAAATAACCAGGTTTCACTTTGAAGTACTTCTTGTATCAAAGATCAAACACAGAACAAGCTATGATATAATTGAGTTTAGGAAGAAATTATAAAAGCCTCTGATATAATCCCTGTTTCAAATGGATTAAAATGGCACCATCAAATCAGGTATTTTTCCATGCTAAACTCTTAACCTGTGACTCCAACTTGTTGTATTCAATTTTATCTTCCCAGAAGATTTAATGTGCTAAACAATTTCAGTCACTGAATAGTACTAGGACCATTTTCACAATAATGATGTGAAAAGCGAATAAGCAATGAACAAGATGAAGTTATAACAATACCTAGTCACTCTTATTACTTGGTGCCAACTAGTGGACATTATTTCATTTTTATCTATTTCTGGTAGGAATCTTATCATTGAATATTAGAAACACACCGCTGGCGAGGTCACTGAAGATAATGAAAAGAGCCTATCTTCAGACTGAAACTTTCTAGACCGCTTCAAGCTGCCAAGTAAAAAAATAGATTCAACAATGTCATATAAACCATGAATAAAAAACAGAATGTCATCTTAATGATAAGAGACATACAATTTAAAAATTACTACTCCCTCGGTCCCAAAATAATTGACCTAGTTTGACTATGTACAATATTCACATAAGTTACTTTGACCCTATTTTTCTACTAATATATAAATGTAAATATTAGCATATAAGAAATTGTTTGATTAGTCTCGATGAATATTTTTAAGATATACAATTTCGATAAATTTTAATAAAAGATAACAAAAGATATTAATAATCAAAGTTGTGCATTGACAAACATGAAATGGTCAATAGGGTCAATTACTTTTACATCAAAGGCAACTATTGATGCAATTTCATTGTGATATAAAATCTTAGTAACTTGGATTATGTCCGATACTTGAGTCAAGAAAGCCACTACGTGGAAAATATTTAGCTTTGAAAAGTTTAGTGACTAATGTATTCGGATTTGTTCAGAATTCCAAGCCTGTTTACCGAGCATAGCATAGTTAAAAGCACCAAGACTTTTAAACCCCATACCGCCAGCATTCTTGTGCACGCTAAGGCGCTCCCAAGACATCCAATTGATTCCTTTAGACTGTGCTCTATTGTGACCCCACCAGAAAGAATTTAACATTTTTTCAATATCATCAATAATAGAAGTGAGGATTAGAAAAATACTCATTATGTACGAAGGAATAGACTGGAGTACAGATTTGATAAGTACTTCTCTGCCCGCTTGTGAAAGACATTTACTGCTCCAAGTATTAATCTTCTTCCATATTCTATCTTTGATAAAGTTGAAAGTTGTTTTTCGACTGCGACCGATCATAGAAGGGAGCCCAAGATATTTACCAGTTCCCAAAACTTGTTGGACTCCCAGAATATTAGTGATGGAATTTTGAAGGGGGGCTTGAACATTTCTGCTGCAAAACAACTCTGATTTCAGTAAATTAATAGATTGACCAGAAGCCACTTCATAGGTGGCAAGAATATTTTTCATGGTCACAACTTCATTTTCTGTTGCTCTGAAAAAAAGGAAACAGTCATCCGCAAAAAATAGGTGTGAAATGATTCGTGCATTCCTACAAATTTTGACACCGTGAATATCTCCTATACTTTCAGCCTGTCTGATTAAAGAGGATAGACCTTCAGCGCAAATAATAAACAGGTAAGGCGACAAAGGGTCTCCTTGTCAAAGCCCTCTGCTTGGAATAATAGGACCAACCACATCATTGTTGAGGAGAACTGAATAATCAACCGTCTCGACGCAGAGCATAATCCAACCGATCCATTTGTGCGAGAAGCCCATTTTAGTCATGATGCTACGCAGATAATCCCACTCAATTCGATCATAGGCCTTGCTAAGAACTGAATAATCAACCGTCCTCTAGTCTTTGATTTCATGTAGTGAACTAGTTCAATGGCCACCATGGCATTATCAAGAATAGACCGATTAGGGACAAAGGCCGATTGATTGTCTGAAATACATTTGTTAAGCACCGCCTTGTGTCTATTAGCAAGAACTTTAGCAACTATTTTGTATAGGACATTGCAAAGTGCAATTGGCCTCCAATCCTTCATTGAAGTTTGAGAGTCACCCTTTGGAATCAAAGAAATTTTTGTAGAATTAAGGTTTGGGGGAAAGGTACCAGACTCTAACCAATAGCATCCGGCGTTAAAAATATCAAGACTACAAAGATCCCAAAAATGTTGATAAAAACCGGGATTAAATCCATCAGGGCCAGGACATTTGTCAACCTTCAACGAAAAGACTGCATCTTTAAACTCTTCTATGTTGAATGGGGCAGTTAGAGCTGCATTATCCTCTAGTGTAATAGAAGTCGGTACAACATGAAGAACCAGATCACAATCACTTGGTTTCCTCTGAAATAGATCAACAAAGTAGTCCTTAGCAATAATTTTCATACCTTCGTGATCTTGGTAAATTATACCATTTGCATCTTCTAATTTATGAATTTGATTTACTTGTTTCCGAGCTGTTGCTGAAGCATGGAAGAAACGGGTATTCAAATCACCATCTCTATACCAAAAGGTCTTAGCTCTTTGTCTCCAAAACAAATCATCTTTCACAAGGAGAGTATCTAGTCTTTTCCGTAGAGTAGTGAAGTAGTTGATAGTTGAGGAACTAACCTGCAGCCTTGCTTGCGCCAACTTTTTCATGCATTTCTCAATTTCTTTTCTGGTTTTTTGACAATTTTCCTTGCTCCAATTTGTAAAGTCAGAAGCACATGTTTCAAGCTTGCTGGTAATGTGCTGGTCCCCATAAGCTTGCCATTGCTGCTCAACAAATTGATCAAACTCTGGTTCAACTAACCAAGCATTCTCAAATTTGAAATGCTTCAAATGTTTATGTTGTGAAGGTTTCGGGTCACACATAAGGTGGAGATGATAATGATCTGATGCTGTAGAGGAGAGACACTCCACTCTAGCATTGTGAAATAAATTGCACCATGCTTCATTAGCCAATGCACGATCCAGTTTCTCCTCAATTGCGCGTTCAGAACCTAAACTCTTGAACCAGGTAAAAGGGTAGCTATCCCAATGAACATCTATTAACCCGGCATCTAACACCGCTTCCCGGAAGCCATTAATTAACCATTGTTGTCTTTCTGATCTCCCTTGTTTTTCATCGGAAGAGAGAATGTCGTTGAATTTATTTTTAGTTGTTTTATTTTTATGCATTAAGTGAGGTTAAATTTACTTTTGGTCCATATTAAATGTAAATGTAAATATTTTACGTTTAGTTCTTATTTAACTTTTATTATATTTTAGTCTTTATAAATTTTTACTTGCACGTAGTTTTTCTCCCTTTTAAAATTAAATTTGCTTAATTATGATTAAATTCTTAAATTTTTGAATAGGCATCTATATATGGTCTAGACTGACCCAACCTATTTTATGTTGGACCACATTTTAGTATGCCCGGCCTTGCATAAGTTCGGTGGGCTTATGGGCTGACCCAGCCCAATAAATTTTATTTTTCTCAGTTTATTAAATCTTTTTTTAAGTGATTTTGATATATTAGCTCTTCATAATTATTAATTTTATTGTGATATAATTGTATGCAAGTGTAAATAATTTTACATCATCAATAAATATGCATTAATATATTATAAAATTATTTTTTATTAAAGTTTTAAGTAAATAAAACCATTTTTATTGAACTTACACATTAAACTATATTTTTTATAATAAATTTTCAATTAAAAGATAATTCTGTATGTATTTATTGATATTATTTATACAAAAATGATATTTTTTTTAATAATGGACCGACCCGAAGCCCGATGGGCAACACGGCCCAACCCAATATTTTGGAGGGTTAATGGGATTGGGAAAAAAGCCCAATTACTTTTGGGCCTCTTTTTTGAGACCTAGTCCGGCTAAACCTATGGGCTAATGTGCCAGCCCATTGAATTATAGTTTGATCATGTATGATCTAGTGATTTGAAGTTTAATTGAAAAATAGCCTGTTGAATTTTGATTTAGGAAAACCCTCTATTGAATTTGATATCTTGGAGTAAGATTAAATTTGGTAATAAACAAAGAAAAATGTTAACTCGTGTCTTTTAGAGCATGTTAATTAAGGAACAATGTGTAAACTATGGTCCGCCCGTTTATTCATTTGATTAATTAAAATTCGAGTCATTAAACTATTTAACAAAATATAAATAATTAATGATGCATGTGTGAATTGTGATTATATGATGTCATGACATCGGCAATAATGTGGCCTAAAATTCTCCAAAAATAATAAAAAAAGAAATATTTAAAGCCCAAATTCCAATCAAATAAGTCAACACAAGTGTTTAAGGTTCAAATTTTTGCATCCATCAATTTTTATGGTCTAAATTTCTGTATACACTAATTCTGGCTTCAAAATTTTGTGGCCTAAATTTCTGCTTATTTCAACTTTTAGTATTTCAAACGATCCTGCATCAAATAATACTTCTGATTCTTACTGTTTACAAGTAGACGAAAGTGAGAGTAAACAAATAATGTTATTTTTTTATTTTGAAAGATTATAAAAGTAAATATAAAATTCAAACTTTTCAACAATAATAGTTTGTGAAATGTTTGAGTCAAAAAAAATAGTTTGTAAAATGTTTTTTAGAGGTAAAATTTATACAATTGCATTCTTTCCCATCTTCTCTCTCTATTGAGTATTGACTACAATACAAGGGAGGAAAACCAACAAAAGGAATGAAAAGGAAAGAAGTATGCTCATTGCTTACAATTTTTGAAGTCATAAAAGAATTAATTAACTTGAATGAACAAAAAGAACTCAACAAACAAAGGAAATTAAAACTAACAAAAGATTTGAGAAGAAGTACTCAAACTAAGAAGTTGGTCTAAATATTCAGAACCTAAATCTTCCAAAACCAACACATTTTCTGAAACAATATTATTTTTCATTTCCCTTTCTACTCTTTTGGTCTTTTTGCAATTACTTGCTTTAGACTTTCTTCTCAAAGTGTGTTTTCTCTTAAGTGCTAAAACAGGAGAAGAACCATCATTTTCACAAGACTTGTTAATCACCATATCTTTCAATGATTCTCTCACAACTTGTTCAGGAAAATTCAACACTGCCATTGAACCTCTTGTTGATAAAGCAGCTTGATCATAAGCTAAAGCAGCTGCTTCAGCTGTATCAAATGTTCCAATCCAAACTCTAACACCATTTCTTGTCGAGTCTCTTATCTCAGCCGCGAATTTCCCCCACGGTCTTCTTCTAACTCCTCTGTATGGCCTCTTAGGTGATGAACATGGTTGTGTTTCTATAACTTGAATTGAAGAATTGGATGAAACTTCTTGTGATTCTGAGCTGATTTGAGAATTTGAAGTGTTGGAATTGGAGGAAACTTCTTGTGTGTTTTGATCAGTGAAGTTCAAAGGAAAAGTGTTGCTATTATTGTTGGTACTTTCATTGAAGAAAAAGAAATCATCCCATGAAAATGATTCTGAAAAAGAGGAGGAATTTGAAAATGAAGTGTTAAGGTTTTGGTATTGGAATTGAAAAAATGTAGAATCAACAAAATCCATGTCTTGTTTGTTTGAACAAAAAAGTAGAGACCAAAGTTAAGTGATTTTTTGTTTTGAAATGATTTAGGGTGTTTGGCTCTATATATACCCATTGAAAAAAGGGAACATAACGACCAAATAGATAAATAAAAAAATTATTAAATTAGTTAAAATAAAGTGATGTTTTTATAGATTTTGGTCAAGGGGGAATGTATTTGGATACACATATTTTTTTTATTTGCATTGAATTACACTATTAAAAGGTGAAAATGTACTATAGTTAGAAGATTAGAAGATGGGCACGTGAGTCAAAGAAACATTATAGAAACGTGGGCAACTCCAACTTAACTGTTAGAAGGTTCTAAAACCAAGCAAAGTTCAGGGTGATATGTGGAATACAGGGCCGGATTTAGACATTAATAATGGTGTTGTCAAATATTAAAGAGTTGTAATATAGCTTAAATTTTCTTATGACGAGTAAAAAGACACAAATTGTTAATTGTAACAAGTTTTAATCTCTATTAATCTCTATTATTATATATATTACAATAGTTCCACATAGCTCTCTCGTGCATTCTCAAGAAAATTTGCTTATGTGTCATTCAATTAGAGCTTCTCTAAGATTTTTTTATATTTTTTTTAGATATTTTTTGTACGTAATTCAGTTGCATTCTTAGCATATTTTTTTAAGATTTATTTTTTGGGAATAAATACGTTTGCAGTTCCTATAAATATACAAAATTTTATTTTTAGTCCCTAAAAAAATTTTCAACAGCTTATGGTCCCTCAAATATTTCCTATCATGATTTTTGGTCCTTATTTATCATTTAACTCGAGTATATCATTCAAAATTTTAAATTTTTTTCTGCTGACATGCTTAGTACATTATGGGGATCTCTATTACAAAAGATGAATTTATTTTACAAATACATTAATTTAATATGAATTTTTTATTTTTTTGAGTTTAAAAATTTATAAATAATTCATCTTAGGTTAAAAAATTCTAATTTTTTGTGGGAGAGGTTCTTATCTCTATTATATATATTAGGATAGTTCCACGGAGCTCTCTCGTGCATTCTCAAGAAAATTTGCTTATGTGTCATTCAATTAGAGCTTCTCTAAGATTTTTTTTGGGTAACATATGTTTTTGGTCCCTATAAATATACCAAATTTTGTTTTTAGTCCCTCTGAAACTTTTCTTCGACTTTTTGTCCCTATAAAATTTTCTATTTTCACTTTTGGCCCCTTCTTCTAAGTAAACTCATATGTATGATTCATATTTTTAAATAAAATTTTGCAGAAAAGTTTATAAAATTATATTAATCTCTCTCAAAAAAAATTAGAATTTTTTAACAAAATATGAATTTAAAATAATTTTTGACGTTTTTTGTGGTTAAAAATTCATAATTAATTTATGTTTTGTTAAAAAATTCCAATTCTTTTATAGTGAGATTTTCATAATATTGTACAGATTTCTGCATAATTTTATTAAAAAAAAATACAAAGTTACACATTAGTTGAATTAAAAATTGGGACTAAATGTGGTGATTGAAAATTTTATAGGGACTAAAAATTGAAGAAAATTTTTTGAGGGACTAAAAAAAAAAATTGATATATTTATAGGGACCTTAAACATATTTAACCCATTTTTTTATATTTTTTTGGGTTAAATATATTTTGGTCCCTATATATATATAATTAAGTTGTGCACAAATGTGAAAAATATTATAATAATCTCTCACTAAAAAAATTGGAATTTTGTGTCAAAAATAAAATGGAATTTTTTTAACAAAATATAAATTAAATATGAATTTTAAACCACAAAAAGTTTAAAAATTCATAATTAATTTCTATTTTGTTAAAAAATTCTAATTTTTTTTTGGAGAGATCATTATAATTTTATAAACTTTTCTGCAAATTTTTTATTCAAAAATATGAATTATACTTATGAGTTTATTTAAAATGAGGGACCAAAAGTGAAGATGAAAAATTTTATAGGGACTAAAACTAAAATTTAGAATATTTATAGGGATCAAAAACATATTTAACCCTAAAAAGATAAATTGTGAGAATAATTATAGGGACCAAAAATATATCACCATGTGGAAGTTTTGTGATATATGTTTTTTTGATAGATCGGAAAGATAAATTGCTCCCGCTAGGAATTGATCCCTGGACCTCTCCAACTCATATGTTCCTCAGCTCATACCACCTGAGTTATGTAACGAGGACAAAGTTTTGTGATACTAAGAATTATATTTTCTTTGTTTATTTTTTTGTTATAAATTTTACACGTGGATTACTATGAAACAAGTTCAAACAAAGTGGAACAACGATGGAAAAAGATATCTTCATTTACACTGTATTTTAAAAAAATGTAGTTTGATGGGATTTAGATGAATAAATATACAATAAACATAGGAACATCACTATATGTGAAGATTTTTTTTTTTTGATGTAAAAATACCGGAGCTTTTGATATGCAAAGTTGTCTATTTTTTTATTTTTTTTTAAATTTGAAAATATATCTTAATATACATTGTGTTTAAAAAATGTAGTTTGATGAGATTAAACTGAATCAATCTACAATAAACTTAGGAAGATCACTAAATGTGAGAGTTTTTTTATGAAAAAATGTGTTAGTTTTGTTATATACAAGACTGTCTATTTATATGTATTAAAGATAAATTATGAGCATAATTATACGGACCAAAAATATATCACAATGTGGGAGTTTTATGATATATGTTTTTTGATACATTATTAAATATATGTATAATTATTTAAACAATTTAACTATATTTTCTAAATATTCATACCATATATCAAACCACAATATATTCACATTACTTATACAAACAAATATTGTATATATTTGATTATAATAATATTTAATGTGCACTTTCAAAAAAAAAAATTAATATGCAAAAACAATGGAAAAGAAGTGATGTTAAGCACAACCACATTGCCAATTTTGGAAACACAATTTATCACAAAATATCATGGATACTATGTCAAAATAGAATTGATTTATCATTTATGTGAGGTATCCACAAAAAATTGTGCTCATACTGTTCATTTCCCGTGTGGTCCGCACCCAACTATCCATTATACCATAAATTTAAATTATCAATTTATACATACTGTTGGTATAAAACTATTTGACACATGTATCAGATAATATATTGATACATAATATATTGTGTGCAAAAACATATTATTTATAAGCAACTATTTTCTACGGTTGTCCCCTTATTTCGATTCAAGAAGTTGTTATTTGGATCTGGTGGGCTGAGCACTTTTGATTCGAGTTCAGAAGTTAGTGTCTTTTGGAAACTCTTTGGGTCGGGTTGAGGGATCTCTGGTGGTATGAAAGCAGAAGAGTAGCTTCTAAGAATGAGATTAGAAGTATATCTCTTTTAGGTATTCTAAGTTTTGGTTTTTTATGGCATTCTGCTTATATACGGGGCGCCATTGTTTTGTAACTTCTATTTTGCCGTTCTATGTTCGTCTTGTGCATAGATATGGTCTTATTAATATAATATTTGCCGTTAAAAAAAAAACCCCTTAAATGGATTCCAGTTATCTCGAGTGGATTTATCTCTGCAGTTGCGTGCGAAAAATACCTCTAATTTATCAAAAAAATATCTCAAATTCACTATTTAATATTAAAATAAATTTAAAATAATAATTTAAAATAAATTAATAAATAATATTAAAAAGAAAATAATCCCGTGCACGGCACAGGTTAACATACTAGTTATATACATTATGATAGGTTCACGGAGCTCTCTCGTGCATTCTCAAGAAAATTTGCTTACGTGGCATTCAATTAGAGCTTCTCTAAATTTTTTTTAATATTTTTTTAGATATTTTTTTTAGCATAATTCTGTTGCATTCTTAGAAAAATTTGCTTAGGTGTTATTCAATTAGAGCTTCACTAATTTTTTTTTCTAATGATTTTTTTAATTAACTTAAGCAATTAAAATAAAAATTATGGATAACAACAAAAAATAATATTTTACGGATAACAACAACTTAATTTGTTTCCACTCTATCATAACAAGTCCGTATATAATTTAACTATATATAGAAAACACATTCATCGTGAGAAACACATGACATTCATGGTCAAAGAATTTGAACATCAGTTTAGACTGTTCGTGGCTCATGTTTAATTCAGATATTCCAGAAGTTGCGACGTTAAATTACATTTAAGAAAGTTTCAGTTATGCATATATGTAATTCTTTATTAATTTTTTCTCTTAATTTTTTTTAGAACTTATGAAAAGAATGTTTAATTTTAAGAAAGATTAGACAAATTTATAATCGTCAAACAACAGATTTTCATTGTTTAATTTTAATGCATTATTATGCACTTTTTTTATTGACAATTTTATTCAATTTTGTCATTTAGTTTAATAAACCGATATTTTCACTCATTGATTATTATGCATTATTACTCACATTGATAGAATTAATCATAAATTTGTTTGGTGACATATATTGTTTTCGTAATACATTTTGATTATTTTCAAATGTGCTTTAATACTCTCTCCATTCCTTTATATTTGTCGTTTTTAAAAAAATATTTGTTTCTAATTATTTGTCATTTTGACAATTTAAGTTATATTTTACCTATTATTACAATTTTTTATTTGGTGGTTTTTGATTTTTTTGAAAGAGAAAGTGTGTATCTTCCGATGTACCAAAAAAAAGAAAGAGAAAGTGTGTGTGCAAAAAAAAAAGGAGTTTATTGGTGGATTAAAATTAGGATATAGATATTCTAAAAAGAAGGGTATAATAGCAAAATAAGGTGCAAAAATACACCTTCCTAATTTGATCTTTTTTCTTTCTTTCTAAAATGACAAATAAAAAGGAACGGAGGGAATATCAATTAAGAGACATTTTTTTTTGGTAAGAATTAAGAGACATATAGTGGCCGTTTGTTATAGTTTTTTTTTTAAAAATAATTACTTATTTTTGAAAAAATATCACTTTTTATAATGTTAATTAAATTACTTTTAAAATGAGTGAAAGGCAAAATACCCATGCATCAAAAAAATTATATTATATTATCATTTATTTATAAAAAAATTTATATTATCATTTTCATTTTTTTAACAGTTATTTGCATATTTTGTTGAATTTAATTTATATACATTATATGTATAAAATTATTATATACATACATTAAATAATATATTAATATTAACATATATTGTATTTTTATTAACAAATATCATATATTATATTAAAACATAAGATTTGACATTTATTAAATGATATAATAATATATTATTAAATACATACTTAAAATAATTTTACACTCACTCAAAGGCCAAAGCACATAAGAATTTCCTTTATAAATTTTGTTCATTTGAGAACAAAAACGAAGACACTATGCCTGCGTCTTTGTCGCTATCAACACGTCACCCGCCAGTTTTGTCGTGGCTTCCAGAGTGAATGACTACACTAATGAATAGTGATAGTGAATGAAAATAGCCACTTATTTGCCAAACAAGCTCAATATCATAATATAATGCTAGTTCAATATAGTACTCCCTCCGTCCCAAAATTTAAGTAAATTTGATTTTTTAGATATATTTGACTATTGATGTATTTAGCTCATATTATGGATCAAATACATCAATAGTCAAATATACCTAAAAAATTAAATTTGCTTACATTTTAGGACGGAGGGAGTATTATTGTGGCTAAGGGTGTTGGATATTCAACACGTAACCATCGAACTTGATTGTAAATAGATGGTGGATGCAAACAAGTAAAAAGAGCCTTACATACTGTCCATCCACCGTATAATAATATACACACCGAACACGATTATAAATTTTATAAAATATACTGTTGAATTGAAAATTGATATTATATTGATTATTTGTGTAAAATTTTAAATAAATTTTAAATTATTTGATATATTATTAAGACATATAAAAATTAAAAAGTTGTGAAAATTTTTAAACGTCGTTAATCTTTATGTGTCTCAATAACATATCTAATGATTTTGAATTTATCTAAATTTTATGCACATGATTTACATGATATAAACTTTCAATCTAATAATATATTTTATAAAACTTTATATCATTTAAAACATTATTAGAAAAGAGAATCAATGTGCAAATTTTTTCGCAAAACTTGGAGTTTCTTCAGATGTCGACTTCTTGACTCATACCTTTCCTCGAGAAAGCCACCATGACCTTCTTAGAAATGACACAATGGAGACATTCTTCTTTTGTAAATAGTTTATCATTTTAGTTTTTTTTTTTTAACTTCCGTACTAAAAAAAAACATTATTAAATAATTGAAGGGGTGAATAACCAAATTTTGAAAGGATATATTAGAAAAAACCCATAAATATTAGATTGATAAAATTGAGATAAATTTTCCCAACAAAACACCCGTTGTAACCTGTTACATCAGCCGCCAGTGTGCCCCGGAGTATGTGATCCCACCAACTTCACAAGGATATGACATAATAACAGATTTGTGCTTACACAAGCAAAAATCACATTACAAAAAAATATAATATAATTTTTTGGAAAATACTAACAAGTGGAATTGACCTTGATATTTTATTGTATAAAAGTATATTTTATAGAAGTGAAACATCTTTCCGTCCTAAAATATAATTGAAAAAAAATAATCTCACTTATTAAGAAAACATAATTATGAAAATTTAAAATATAATTTTGTATAGTTTTTTTGAAATAAGTTACATATGAAGGTGTAAAACCATTTTTTACTGGTTATTGTTAATTGAGAAAAGAAAAGAGAAAGAAAATTAGTGGTTTTAATTTTTCTCTTATATTTTGGGACAGAATGAATATATTTTTAATCCTTACAAAATTACAAAGTTTTATATTTAGTTTTTTATTAAAATTTATTCATTTTAGGCTTTATTTATATTTATAGAGTTTTTTATTTTTTTTTTATTTTTTTTGTTTCGGGTTTTTTATACTTATTAATAGAGATTAGTTTTTTTTCTTTTTTTATTGATAATTATTAATAGAGATTATTAAGATTAAAAAAAAATCTATTTTTAATAAATATTATTTTAAAAATTAAACTTGAATATTATCAATCACTAAAATTACTACTAAATTTTAATAAAAATTAAACGTAAAAAAACTTAATTTTAAAGGTTTAAAAATATATAGCAAAAGCAAATATATACCTTAAGAACACATGGCATCTTATTATTGTAATATTTTTTAATATATATTCTTAGAGCACACATTAACATCCGCAAAACTCAAATAAGATACATATAACTCTATATCTAACCAGTAACCATCATCAAATTATTTCCTTAAATTATATTCCTTACATTATTATTTTATGAATATATTTTGGTACGATTGGTTTGAATGATTAAATTTACGATCAAGTTGCACTAAAAGCATCCTCCACTAGTCCACTTGTTGATATAATATTGAATGTCCTCAACTGCTTAATAAAGGAAGATACATGCATCTCAATTGAGGACAACTTATCCAACCACAAACATATAGATTGACATATTTGCTAGTTTATGTGATAAGTAGAAAAAAGAAATAGTTCACTTTCTAACTTAAGACAAAAATCATCGATCAGGTTGGTCCCTACAAATTGTCTAGATTCAATTTCAAAGTTCAAAGTCAAGGAGAATAACTTATAGGAGCCTTTGTTGAAAGAGTATTTAGTAATTACATTATTTCAGTAATTTAGAGGGGAGAAACAAAAATGACGCCCCAAATGATTTTTTATTTTTTCTTACAACATTTCATTAATTATATTGTATCAAAAAACATTTCATTAATTAGAATTTGTTCAATATAATATAGTATATTAACTAAAATTTAAAGACTAGATGAATATGTGGTCACCTTAGCTAAATTATGAACAACCTCATTTACTTGTCGTCTAACAAACTCAACACGAAAGCTACTATAAAATTAAGAAAATTGACTCTTACAATGCGTGATTATATCACCGAATTCAGTAGCGTCATGTGTACGCGCATGAAACGACTTGTCTACCACTTTCTTTGAATCTAGCTCAAAATCTACTGGTCCCGCGTTTAACTTACGAACCCAAGTAAGAGTAGAAAGTAAGCCAAGAGCTTCTCCATTATGAACCGCACACATAGGTGTAAATTGGTTCTACCTAGTCAAAACAAAGGCTTCAAACTCATCTTTAATGCATATTTAATTCCTATTTATTATATCGAGATGAGAAAGAAACACCTATATTACATTTAAAATGTCCTGTGACAGGCTTGGTCCATGCTATAACTTGCAAAAAATTCCAATTTGAAGAAACAAAGCCACTTGTAGCTTCATGAACTAGTTTCCACTCTTGCAATAAAGAAGTAGCTCTCATATAAACAAAATTTTGAGCATCAACTATATTATTTCACAAATTATTATTTCATTGTTTCCATATACTCCAAATTATGCAAGCAAATGTGGAAGATGCCTCAGCTGTGAGACAATGTAACAATTAGAAATTAAGGCAGTAGCATTTGAGGCATTGTTGATACACTACTAGAAAAATCATAAATATCGACAAAATTTAAAGACGAAATTTATTTTTCCTAATAGAGGCGGAAAAAAGTAGTTAGAGATCAAAATTAAAATATATCAATTAGTCACGGATTTTAGAGACATATATATGTATGTCTCAACAAAGTTTCGTCACTAAATTTGTTTCTACTTTATTATTTTTATAATTATAATTGAAAAACAATAGTTGGAGACAGAAATTTGAGACAAATTTTTATCGTGTCTAATAAATTTTCGTCTCTATATCCCTCTTTAATTAGTCAATTTGATATTGAAATAGTCAAATATTTGTCAAAGACGAAATTTATTCGTGTCTAAATTAATCTGTCTATGAAACCTATTTCTAAATAACATTGAAAATTCATCCCGCCACAATTTCCTGCTAATTTTTTATTGCCGCCCATAATTTAAAATAAAATGATTTTTTTTTTATAAAGTTACAAAACACATTTCTTGAGTCATAACTAGGACTTTCTTCCTTTGTCAAAAAAAACTAAGACTTTCTTTCATATGGGATATATATCTAATACAAATATAATTTGTATTTATAACAAGTTAATATTTAGTTGGACAACTTAATTTGTAATTTGATGTTATCAATAAATTAATAAAGATTAAATATTAAATATTTAAATTTTAAACTAGTGATATTTTAAGGTTTTATTAATGACATGGCATAAAAATAATTTACTTAGAGTATGTGACATGAATTTTTATAGAAACAATAATATAAAATTGAAAATATAAATTTAGAGGATAAAAGTTCAAAGAAAATTTTTAGATGACTAAAAATAAAAGTTGATATATTTAAGAGAAAAAATATCAATATTTTTTAAGCAAGTGAACAAAGTTTTTTTCCTAAAAGAGGATGATAATTAATTTGTGTCAATTAAATATTAAAAATTCACCAAAAATAAAAAATATGAAGGATTATTAGAAAAAGAGGAGCTGTTTAAAAAAAAAAGAGCCACGATCTTCACGTTGAAAAATTTCCTTTTCATTTTCTTGTTTTCCTTTTCTCTACACGATCTTTAAGTTGACTCAAACTCAATCCTAACTCTGCCACTCAAACTCAATTCGCCCGTTGATGACTCACTATTTGTGAGGAATTTAGTGTAAGTGCAGCAGTTCACCCTCACGTTTTAATAATTGTCAAAACACATGAAAATAGAGTAGAACACATTTTGGTAACATTATAATTGACTTGACAGAGAAAAACTATTTAAACTTTGAAAAACTGAATAATAGGTATTTTGTATCGATACACACTCTATTTGTATCGTTACAAATGTCCTGAAACTTCTTCTGGCTGAAATTTGCATTTTGTATCGATACAAGACTTATTTGTATCGATACAAAACTGGTCTCACAAGGACAGAGAAGCTCATGTGTATCGAATACATGCTTGCACGTATCGATACATATCAGTCATGGTTTTCAACTTACCGATGTGTGTATCGATAAAAAATCGTATTTGTATCGATACATAACTGAAAAACTTCAAATTTTGTACGCTGTCAGTGACTTGTATCGATACAAACCAATACTTCTATCGATACAAATCAGTTAAAATGTGCCTAAATTTGCTCTATTCTATTTTCTCTATAAATTGCATCATTGTTAGACTATTTGGCTATCACTTAGAAGGGGGGGGGGGGGGTTGAATAAGTGATCTGTTACACAATTACTGTTTTTATAATTAATGCACGAAAGCCCACCGGATCGGTAGTCTACTTTGCACCCCTTGATTAAAGGAAAGATAGTATTACACCGTTGATACGAATGTCGATAAAATCAAATTTAGGTGATGGTTTTTCAAAATATGTTTAAGGCGAATTGTTCAAAAACCACAACGCAATAAGCAACCAATTTCACAATAACTAATCGCAAGCAAGGAAATCACAATTGAATTTATCAAACACTAAGAGTGTGATAATTTTAATTATGATCAAAGTAAAGTAAAATTGGAATTGAAAGTAAGGGTAGGAGAAACGCAAACACATGATATATATGGGAGTTCCCTGGCTTTCGTGTCGTCCTTGCGTTCGGCCGGTACGTCTCCCCTCAAATTGTCAAACGGACATGTCAAACGGACAATTTGAGACTTTATTAAGAAAATCTTATTGAATTCACTAGAGCAGAAATGACATTTTACATCTGGTAAAACCGACTTTTCACATCGGTTGGCATACCGATGTGAATAAAGGGGTAATAGTAAGTCAGGTGTCTTTCACATCGGGCGGTCACCCGATGTGAAAATACTATATTTCACATCTGTTGCATGAAAGGGCCGATGGGAAAAGGGTTTTTCTTAATTTCATTTTGATTTTTTGTGTTACTTTTCACATCAGTTAATTTAATGGCACCGATGTGAAAAGTGTTGATTTCACATTTGTTGTTTCTTGCACTGATGTGAAAACCTATTTTATTTATAAAAAAAAATCATATTTTGAGACCATATAAGTTCAGTTGTTCAAACACGAAAAGAAACCAGTATGAGTTCCACAATTGATTCTTAACTCAAAGGAATCCTAAACAAAACAAAATGTTCTATAGAAGGGATCCTAAACAAAACAAAGACTTGGTACTACAAACACCAATACCATAGCCAAAGCAACAAATACAAAATCTACACCAATTACAAAGCCAAAACTATAAAACCGAAACCAAATAGCAAGAAGCTAGGCCGCTATTATCATACCCAGGAAACACACCCTTGGCAGCAAAAATCCAACGATGGCATACAAAATCAGAGCAAACCACAAGTAGAAAACGAACCACCAGAAGCTGAAACGGAACAGCCTGTAGCAAACAAACAAGAGCATAACTTAACAGCAAGTGCAACAAAAAGCAAAAAAAAAACTATATAAAAAAAGACCCATATCATGATCTACTAACAATGCCTTCCAAAATTACGTAAAAAGAGAGAATTATAACGGACATATTCTCAATATATAATAGGCAAACTAAGCACAAAATCAAAACCGTTTAACATAGTCATATTCTCAACAATCAATTTCAATACTAATTAATTGTCCCAATCAATTGTATAAAGGAGGTACTCTTGCATGAAACACTAGTGCAGAAAGCACTCACTTCATCAATATTGTAAAGGTTCATAAAGTACCATTCAAATGAACACCTTTCCTGTTTTTCTTCGGAAAAGTCTCATCAAAATTCACATGAACCGACTCCTCTACAACATGTAACCTCTTATTATACACCCTATATGCTTTGCTAGATAATGAATAACCTAAGAAGATACCCTCATCCGATTTTTGATCGAATTTGCCAAGATTCTCTTTCCCATTGTTCAAGATAAAGATTTCCATCCAAAAGAGCGCAAATGACTAAGATTAGGCTTCCTCCCCTTAAGTATTTCATAGGGAGTTTTGTCCAAAATAGGTCGAATAATTGCCTTATTTAGAACATAACTCGCGGTGCTTATCGCATCCGCCCAAAAATACTTAGGTAGAGATGACTCACTTAACATAGTCCTTGCAAGCTCCTCTAGGATCCTATTTTTCCTTTCCACTACCCCATTTTATTGCGGTGTACGTGGAGCGGAAAAGTTGTGATCAATGCCATACTTTGAACAAATTTTTTCAAATTTGTGGTTTTCAAATTCACCTCCATGATCACTTCTAATAGAAATGATCTTAAGGCTAAGTTTGTTTTGAATCATCTTAGCAAACCGTTTAAAAACGGATAGAGTATCGCTTTTGCTAGAAAAGAATAATGTCCAACAAAATCTTGAATAGTCGTCAACGATCACAAGTTCATAGTAATTTCCACCAAGGCTTTTAGTCCTTGATGGACCAAAAAGATTCATATGGATAAGTTCCAAAGGCTTTGAAGTAGAAATAAACTTTTTAGATTTGAAAGAAGCCTTCGTTTGTTTAACCATTACGCATGCATCACACAAGTGATCTTTTGAAAATCTCATTTTAGGTATGCCGACGACAAGATCTTTGGAAACTATTTTATATAGCAAATCGAAATTAAGATGCACTAATCTTCTATGCAATAACCATGATTCATCATTCTTGGTTATGAGACACTTAGCACACCTAGGCTATTATCCTCTAAGTCTAGCATATACAAATTTTCATGCCTAATAGTCTTAAGTACCACATTCTTGTCTTTATCACTTTCGATTGTGCAAAAGGTTGGTTTGAAATTAATTTTGAACCCTTTATCACAAAGTTTAGCGACACTCAACAAGTTGTGTTTAAGGTTAACTACAAGTACAACATTAAATATGGTTATAGTAGAGGGATTACCGATTGTACCTACACCAAGAATAGTGCCCTTATTGTTGTCCCCATAGGTCACATAGTCTTTCTCTTTTGCTTTGAACTCAATGAAAAGTGAGGCATCACCCGTCATCTTCCTTGAACACCCACTATTGAGAAACCATCTCCTTTCTAGATTTCCAAGGCACATTTCCTACAACATTTAGACATAAGAAGGAGGTACCCAATTCTCATTGGGTCCTAAGTGGTGAGGTAAATAAAGTTTGTGGAGTCTTGGTCTTTCTTTATCTTGTGGTCGACTTCAATTGAAAGATTCGTTCCTGTTTTAGGATTGGGGCGGTGTCCGCCCACTAATGTAAAGATTGGGCGGGGGAGAGGTTATTTCTACAAAAGAGAATTTATTTTTGATTGAGTTCCAGGCTTAAGACCCGAATTAGCCATTGGGATTGGTGCTGGCGAAGGGTGGAGTTTTCTTCAACCTCTCGTTCAAGCTTCTCCCGTCACCATGAATGAACTTCCAATCTTGGTTAAACCATACGAAACTCAAACGGACACCGAATATGACAAACGAATAGTCGATTTTATAGTACTTTCCGCGTAGATCTCGAATATATCACTAGTTTTTACCACCGGTGTGCGTACAAGGAGAAAAAGACCACGTAAGTTTGAACTCAAAATTTCAAAAATAATTTTCACATGGAAACAATTAAAAACAACAATCGAAACTAGCTTATAGATGTTCCAGAAGCATGAATTGATCGTCTTCTACCTTCGATTGTGAGCGAAATGACCGATTCAGAGAGTTTGATTTTGGCCAGAACTTCAAGCTCGCGATTCACTTCTTTCCGGTCGTTTTTTGGCGAAACAGAGGCCGGATTTGGATTCAGGAGGGTCTAAAGCTTTGGAAATGAGTGTTTGATTGTTGATTTAGTGTTGATTTTGGGTGGTTGAATTTTCCGGTGAGGGGTGGCTCGGATCCGGTGGTTTTCGGCGTGTTTGGCGGCGTTTTTGGTGAAATTAACGATGGATTAGTGATGAGAAGATGATTAGGAAGCTAATGGTGTTTTCGGATTTTGATTTGGATGAGTTTTGAAAAATGGGTGGCGGTTTTCCGGCGACCGGAGGTGGTTTTCTAGCGGTGGTCGCCGGAAAAGTGTTGGTGGAGGAAGGAGGAAGGATTTTCTGATTTTTTATTGTATTGGGATGTGTGTTGAGAAATTGATTGTTAATGATTGAGTGATGTGAGGTTTGTATTTATAGAGGTGGAATTAGGAGGGATGACATTAGTGTAAATAAAATGATAATTGTGTGGTTAAGAAAAAGGTTAATATGATAATGGTAATGAGAAATGATTATGAGGTCAGGTGTCATCGTTTGATTGGTTCAACAAAGTAGAAAAAACTCACAAAGGATAAAAATGCCAACATATTGAAGAAAAAAGAATAAAAATGTAAATAAAAATATAAAAACTGTGAAAATGAAATATAAACCTAAATAAAGAATTAAAAACTATTTTCAATTATTTTGCTATTTTTTTGTATAAAAAAGATAAATTGCTATATTTAAAAGAAAAAGAATAAATTGTAAACAAAATTATCTAAAATCTATTTTTTGGTATTTTTTAATGAAAATAAGAAATAATTTTCAAATAAAATATTTATTTTTAAAAGCGCAAAATTAGGGTATTACACTCTCCATCCATAGTAGTGATAATCAAGGCTCCACCGGAAAAAGCTTTCTTTACGACGTATGATCCTTCATAGTTAGGCGTCAATTTTCCGCGTGGATCCTTGTGGATGAGTAATATCTTTTTCAGCACTAGATCCCCCTCCTTGAACACTCGAGGACGAACCTTTTTATCGAATGCTTTCTTCAGTCTTCTTTGATAGAGCTGCCCGTGGCATAAAGCTGTTAGTCGTTTTTCTTCTATGAGGTTCAGTTGATCATATCTTGCCCGGACCCATTCTGCCTCTTCTAGCTTGGTCTCCATCAAGACTCTTAGCGAAGGGATTTCAACTTCAATAGGAAGCACTGCGTCAATGCCATATACCAAGGAGAAGGGAGTTGCCCCTGTAGAGGTACGGATTGTCGTTCTGTAGCCATGTATTGCAAAGGGTAGCATCTCATGCCAGTCTTTGTAGGTCTTTACCATTTTCTGAACGATCTTCTTGATATTCTTGTTAGCCGCCTCTACAGCACCGTTCATTTTGGGTCGATAAGGCGAGGAATTGTGATGTTCAATTTTGAATTCCTCACACAACTCCTTCATCATCTTGTTGTTTAGATTTAACCCATTATCTGTGATAATTTTGTTGGGTATACCATATCGGCAGATGATCTCTTTCTTGATGAAGCGGGTAACCACTTGCTTTGTCACATTAGCATAAGATGCAGCTTCGACTCATTTAGTGAAATAGTCGACGGCAACCAGGATAAAACAGTGTCCATTAGATGCCTTTGGCTCGATCATTCCGATTACATCAATTCCCCACATGGAGAATGGCCATGGGGCTGTTAAGACGTTCAAGGGAGTCGGCGGTACGTGCACCTTGTCGGCGTATATTTGGCATTTGTGGCAAGTTTTAACATGGCGGAAACAATCGGCTTCCATAGTCAGCCAGTAGTAGCCTGCCCTTAAGATCTTTCTTGCCATTGTATGCCCATTGGCATGGGTCCCAAAGGATCCCTCATGAATTTCACTGATGATCATGTCGGCCTCCTGTTTGTCTACACACTGGAGTAATACCATATCATGATTCCTTTTGTAAAGGACATTTCCATCTAGAAAGAACTGCGATGCTAACCTTCTCAAGGTTTTTCTGTCTGTAGCTGATGCATTTTCTGGATAAACCTGTTTTTCAAGATATTGTTTGATGTCATGGAACCAAGGTTTATCATCCATTTCCCCTTCGAGTGTACTCACTGTAGGCTCATGTTGGCGATGTACCCTTATTGATGGTGCTTCATTGTGATAGTTCACTTTGTACATGGATGACAGAGTAGCCAAAGCATCAGCTACCTGATTCTCTTCTCTAGGAATATGGTGAAAGGTGATTTCATCGAAGTATTTTGCCAGTTTTAAGATATGATCCCAATATGGGATTAGGTTGGGATGTCGTGTCTCCCATTCCCCTTTCACTTGGTATATGACTAGTGTCGAGTCTCCATATACCTCAAGGATCTTGATCCTTAAATCAATTGCAGCTTCCATACCTAGAATGCATGCTTCATATTCTGCCATGTTATTTGTGCAGTCAAAGCATAACCTGGCTGTGAAAGGTTTGTACCCATCTCTTGGTGATATTAAGACAGCTCCAATCCCGTGCCCCATGGCATTTGATGCGCCATCGAAGGTTAGTTTCCATCGAGCTCCTGGTTCTGGCCCTTCATCATCACCTATGAATTTTTCACTGTCTATAACCACAATGTTTTCATCCGGGAAGTCAAACTGTATAGGTTGGTATTCCTCCAAAGGTTGGTGAGCAAGGTGTTCGGAGAGAACACTCCCTTTTATTGCCTTTTGTGTAACATATTGGATGTCGTATTCAGATAACAACATCTGCCAGCGTGCAATCTTCCCAGTTAGAGCGGGCTTCTCAAAAATGTACTTGATGGGGTCCATTTTTGATATCAACCAAGTAGTATGAGTCAACATATACTGCCTTAGGCGTCGGGCTGCCCATGCTAGGGCGCAGCAAGTTTTCTCGAGCGGTGTGTATCTTGACTCACAATCGGTAAACTTTTTGCTCAAGAAGTAGATGGCGTGCTCTTTTCTTCCTGTTTCATCTTGCTGCCCCAGTACACAACCCATTGATCCTTCAAGTACTGTCAGGTACATAATGAGGGGTCTCCCGGGGTCTCCCATGAACAGGAGGTACCAAGATTGGCGGCTCTTGTAGATATTTTTTGATTTGATCAAAAGCCTCTTGGCAATCCTCATTCCACTGAATAGTTTGATTCTTCCTTAGTAGCTTGAATATAGGTTCACACGTTGCTGTGAGGTGCGATATGAACCTAGCAATGTAGTTCAGCCTTCCCAGAAAACCACGAACTTCTTTCTCGGTTTTAGGTGCAGGCATATTTTGTATGGCCTTTACCTTGTCTGGATCGACTTCAATCCCCTTTTGGCTGACTATAAATCCTAGCAACTTGCCTGATCTGACGCCGAAGGTGCATTTGTTAGGATTCAACCGCAATCTGAATTTCCTCAAGCGATCGAACAACTTTTGCAAATGAATCAGGTGCTCTTCTTCCGTTTGGGATTTAGCAATCATATCATCAACATAGATTTCTATCTCTTTGTGTATCATGTCATGAAATAGAGTCACCATGGCTCTTTGATATGTTGCCCCGGCGTTTTTTAATCCGAAAGGCATGACTTTGTAGCAGAAAGTTCCCCATGGAGTGATGAACGTTGTTTTCTCCATGTCTTCCGGAGACATCTTGATTTGATTATAACCGGAGAATCCGTCCATAAAGGAGAAGATTGAGAACTAGGCTGTGTTATCCACTAGTATGTCAATGTGAGGTAACGGGAAATCGTGTTTTGGACTTGCTCTATTCAGATCCCGGTAATCTACACACATTCGGACCTTGCCATCTTTCTTCGGAAGAGGCACGATGTTGGAGACCCATTCATGATACTTAGCAACTGCTAGGAAGCCGACATCGAATTGTTTTTTAACCTCATCTCTGATTTTGAGAGCCATCTCGGGTTTGGTCCTCCTCAATTTTTGCTTCACAGGCGGGCACTCTGGCTTAAGCGGCAATTTGTGGACAACGATGTCAGTATCTAATCCGGGCATGTCTTGATATGACCAAGCGAACACATTTGCATATTCACGTAACAACTCGATCAACTTTGCTTTCACATCTTCTTTCAAGGAGGCGCCTACTTTGATTTCTTTTTTATCTTCATCCGTCTCCAAGTTGATAACTTCTATTGATTCTTAGTGGGGCTGGATCACCTTCTCCTCTTGCTCTAAGAGGCGCATTAACCCTTCAGGAAGCTCACAATCGTCCTCATCACCTTCTTCGGCTTGGTCAATTGAGAACTCAAGGTCGCAAGGGATTGTAACGGTATTATTTTCAATGAATTTATTTATTGATCTGTATGAGGATGATTTTTATTTAGAATGATGGAGATGATTAAGAATTGAAGACTTTAAGAATGAAGACAATGTTGCCATTTTTTTTTAAAAGACACAAGAAGGAAAAATGAGCTTTTCAATGAACACAAAAGGGGGCCCTATAAATATTATCCTTATGCCTTTGGCAGAGCATAGGATTTTATTTCAAAACAGAAAATTACTTAGAAATAGAAAATATCTCCGGAATCTCTATGGCCTTCCAGTTGTTGAGAGCCTCGTCTGAGTTGCAGTGATAGACCAAATCTTGCATTCCTTCATCAGCATCTTCAATAGCGACCACTTCTTCATCTTGATTGAATCCGCCACTGTTGAATGTCTCATTGATGGTCGGGATTCTCCCTTTGCTCTTCTTCTGAACCCTGGTCTCTGATGGTTGATACCCAAGGCCGAAACGGTCCTTCTTTTCCAGAATGTCTGGCAGCTTGCCCCTGATCGACGATTTGTGTATCAAAATATTTTAATGACCGCAAGTGCACAGTCTCGTCGTGTAGTTTTAAAAGATATCGAATCCACAGGGACCAACAGTCGATCTACCGTACTTCTGTTGTTACGATGTAAATCTAAGGCTATTGGATAAGGGTTTAGAATTTTAGAATTAAAAGAGATTAAACTAAGAATTTAATTAATTAATAAAAGCGGGATATCGGTATGTAACTTAATTAACCATCGGGGATTTAATAAATCAATAGCGCGCGAAAAAGGGTTTATTTTTCAGAAGAACTTTCTCAATTTAAAGGTCTAAACCTCACACTCTCGTTTTGTTGATAAAAACCATACTTTCTAAGCTAGGAGTTTTACTGTCACTTTTCTACCACCTTAGCTTCGAAAGTATATTTTGAAAATCAATGAGTTCTAATTAATCCTAACGTGGCTCTCGCTCGTTCAAAGATTAATATCAAATTCCTACTATCTAGTTAAAACCTCAAACTCTCGCTCTATTGATTTTAACCTTAATCGCTTTATATTACTCTCGTTCAAAAGCTTAGAAGTTTTAAAATTAGAAATTCGAATCAGAAAAATAGTTTAGTGATTGCGCGCTAAATCATTATTAAACTCCCTTCGGAGAATTAATTCACATACCGATATCTAGGAATTTAGCTAGACATAGTAAAGAAATTAAATAAACAAAAACAGAAAGTTAAATAAAGCATAATTGAATAAACGAATAAAAACATTAAATAAAAAACCTGGAATAAATGCTGAATTAAATTGACTGAAATAACTGGAATAATATTCTTGACAGGAAAGTGAAAACAGAACTGAAAACGGATTCCCGGTGTGGAAATACCGTTACAGTTACTGTAACAAGAAACTAAAACTGTACTGAAAAGTAAAGAAAATAAGACGTGGAAGATCTGATGTTTGAACTTCTATTTATAGGGGAATTTTGACTTGCACGATCCTCTTTTTAGGGAGAGGATAAGCTTGTTTTTGGTTTATCCAATTACCGCACGATAGGAACAGAAAACGGATCAGACGAGTGCCACTTCCCCACGTCACGCGAAAAGCTGTTTTGCTGGATTTGGGCTTCTGTGGCGAGCGCCACAGAAGTGGTGGCGAGCGCCACCAGGCCAAAATCTGGGCTTGGCTGATTTTGCTTGATTTGCACCCCTTTTCGCTCCATTTTTGACCCTTTTTGTTCAATTCTCTTCTCCGACCTATTTTATTCGACAAAACTGAAAACAAAACAAATACCAACATAAAAACAAACAAAAGAAATAAAAACATATGAAAATGCAACTAAAATTCACCTAAACTAAGCTAAAAAAAACGATATGATTTCGTGTCATCAGCCCCATCCTTCGGGATTACACTCCTCTAATGCTTCCTTCATAGCTTTCTAAGAAGTCAATGGCAGGCTTGTCTTTTTTACACAAGCGTGCTTTGAACCCATAATCGTGACAGTGGCTATCTCTAGCGCTTGGAAAGAAGTTTCCTCGCCCCCTTCGCCTCCATCTACGTAGCGGAATGATGAGAGGTGGCTTACCATTAAGTCCTCTTGGCCAGAAACAACGATCAATGTATCACCGGCTATGAACTTGAGTTTCTGATGCAGTGTGGAAGTGACAGCACCAGCAGCATGGATCCAAGGTCGTCCAAGAAGACAACTGTATGTTGGGTTGATGTCCATGACTTGGAAAGTGATAGTGAATAGTTTAGGACTGATTAACATAGGTAAGTCGACCTCTCCTAACACCGCCCTTCTGGATCCGTCGAATGCCTTCACCACCAAGGTAGCTGGCCTCATTGATGCATCATCTTTTGTCAATTGCAATAAGGTCCTTTTAGGCATCACATTCAAGGACGAACCCGTATCTATCAGAACTTTGGATAGAGTAGTATCCAAGCATTTCACTGAGATGTGCAAGGCTTTGTTGTGATAATTTCCGCCCGGGGTTAACTCATCATCTGTGAACCCGAGACATCTGCTTGCAGTGATATTACCAACCACCCCATCAAATTGATCAACAGGGATGTCTTTTGCCACATGAGAGTCGTTTAAGACTTTAAAAAATGCTTCTCGGTGAGCTTCGGAGCTGAGAAGTAAAGACCACATAGAAATCTTGGATGGTGTTTGACCCAACTGGTCAACTATCTTGTAGTCACTTTTTCTGAAGATACTCAGGAATTCTTCAGCTTCTTCCTGTGGTACAGTACTTTTCTCTTTAGGAGGGGCGGAGGTGCTTGAATTCCCCTTGGCCAACTCCGGGGCATAGATTCTGCCACTTCTTGTTATGCCTCCTATACCTGTTATATTGATGACATCGGGTTCTACCTTTGACAACGGTTTTCCTCCCATATAAGCAGTGTGCTCATAATTCCATTGTACCTCCTTCGTGTTTTCAAACGGAAATGGTGCAGGCACATGGAATACTATGGGATCTACTGACTTTACAGGCATATGTGTCTCCTTCCTTCGGTAAGAGATTTCAATAGGTGCTAGACTTTGAGATTCCAAAGCGGAAACACGTGTCTCCTTCCTTTGGTAAGAGATCTCAATGGGTGTTGGACTTTGAGATTCCAAAGTAGCAACACAGGTATTGGCCCTTGAGTAACCGATTTGAACCAAACCTTGATCCATCATCTGTTGCAAGCATGCTTTCATCTTCTGACAATGGCTCGGGTTTGTCGTGCAGATATCGCAATAAGAATGCATTTCTTCAAACACATTGTACCCGATCAACTTTTTTCTGATTACTGACATAGGAGTCTTTATTTGAGACACCTCCTTGATTAGATCGTACCCTTGAGATTCTTCTACAGCATTTATTGAAGCGCCGGTATGACCAGGAAGTGGCTTGGTTGTCACATTGAGCTTCTCTTCTTTAAAGAGCAACTATTTTTTTATCCATGAGCAACTATTTTTCAATGCTGTGGCCAGGTGCCCCTTGATGAAAATCATATTTAGTGTTCGCATCATAATTTGGAGGATATGGCGGCATTACTGGTTTGAGGGGCCTGGTCTCTACCCATCCTTGCTGAAGTACATATGGTAAGATCTGACCATATGGTACGGGAACAGGATCAAATTGCACTGGTACTTGTCTATAATTATTCCATGTCCAGACTGACTTCCTTGTGCGTACCCCCTTTTCCGTTGTTGATGATTTTGCTGAGGTGCAGCTGTTGGTGATTGAGAATATGGATAATAAGACAGCGGAGCAGAGGGTGCTTGTTATGACCCTATGGCATTAGTTTCTCCTTCCTTCTTCCTTGGATTAATGCCAAAGAATTTCTTTGCCCCAATTTGAGAGTTAGGGGCACCTTGGATCTTACCATTCTTTATCCCCTCTTCTATTCGTTCACCAATAGTTTCCACATCAGCGAAGCCGGACGATACGCTTCCAACCATCTTCTCATAGTAAGGCCCTTGCAGGGTACTCATGAAGGTGTCGACCAACTCCCTTTCAATGAGTGGGGGTTGCACCCGGGCGGCCAGCTCCCACCACCTTTGAGCGTACTCCTTGAACGACTCATCTTTCTTCTGCGAAGCGGCTTGTAACTGCATTCGATTGGGAGCCATATCCAGATTGTATTTGTATTGTTTCATGAAGGCATCAGTGAGATCCTTCCATGACTGAATTTGTCCTTTTTCCAACTGCATGTACCAATCCAAAGATGCTCCACTCAGACTGTCTTGGAACACATGAATCATCAGCTTCTCATTGGTAGCGTGTGCCGCCATCTTTCTACAGAACATCCTTAAATGGTTTCTGGGGCAGTGTATCCCTTTGTATTTCTCAAAGTCAGGTGCCTTGAATTTTGGTGGAAGCACCACATCTGGGACCAAACACATGTCCAAGGCATTGAAACCATAGGCATTGAACCCTTCCACAACTTTTAGTCTTTCTTCCAGAGCTTGGATCTGTGTGGATTCAGCACTTGGGTGATTATCAACTATCACTTGCTGGTTAGGCATAGCACATTGAATGTTATTGGTAGGGCGAGGTTGGACATACTCTTGTTCGCCGTCAGAGAAATCTTCGACATGCCTTAGTATTTCAACGAATCCTCCGGATGGGGCGTGTCCCGGATTTTTAGGAGGTTTGAAGCTTGGAGGATCCTTAGGATGCCATGGGCTTTTGCCAAGGTCCTCTTCTTCCTTGAGCTTATTCTTGAGCGCTTTGACCTTCTTCTTCTCTTCGGCTCTTGCAGCTTTCTCATTGGCTTGCTTTTGGAGCGTTTCGAAGAGCTTCACCATGCCTTTCTTGAGGGAATCCACATCCTTACTCAAAACTATTTGATTTTCCTCGAGTCGCTCCATAATCTTCTTCAAATTAGCACGTATTCCGTGAGAGTGTGGGAGAATAGGTGCTGATAGCAACCGCTTCTTTGGTTTCCGGATTATTTTTGAAATTCCTGGAGTTTTTGAGAGGAAGGAATGAGCTTTTTCATGAATGAATGCATGTGGATGCATGTATATGAATGAAGAGTTGTTGAAACTTTTATTTTAAAGGGAATTTCAAAGTAAAGTGTTTATCGTAAGCATTTAGAAACATGAGACAAGCAAGATATATTTGAATAAATCTTTAGACTTGGTCCACATGACCTTATTTGGTAAATAAAAACTGGAAATAAAGACTTTGGTCCACATGACCTTATTTTATAATAAAAGACATGGAAATAAATATTAAAGACTCAAAGGTTTGCATTTGCATGCCGGGCCAATCTTAGGCTAATTGGAAACCCCTCCAACATGACTCCACATCTTCTGACAAATTGGAAAACAGCATGGGGCGTGTTGAGATCGTTCATTTCTATTTCAGCTTGTTCATGCAGTCCTGGAATATCTTGCACCAAGTGATTTGCAAACTCAGCCAATCTTGAGAAATTATCCATCCATTGTCCAACATCTCTTTCCAGCATTCCTATAGTCCCTTCATGTTCTCCATTGATATTCTCTAGATGATTAATCTGGCGTAAATAGGCATTGTTCCTATCTACCAAGCTTTCTATTTGATCTTCTAGATGAGTAAATTCGTGCTCATAAGCTTTGTTTTTACTTTCTAAGCCTTCCACTTCATGCTTCAATGTGTCATATTCGTCTTGCAGAGTACAGTAGCTATCATTCTCCATATGCATTTCTTCCATCTCACGTTCATGGGATAAACACATTCTTTCCAGTTTTCCACAATCATGTCTGTATTTCATCTCGCTTTCCTTGTAGCTCCTCAATTCTTCCAACAATGCATCGTACTCATTAGGGGCTCTTTGATATACACCTTTGGTGGCGCTGCGAAGGCGGCTCTCATGAAGGATCATATTCTGAGCTTCTTCCAAAGTTTGTTTAAGTTCCGCGACATATGCTTTGTAATTTCTTTCCATTTCTTCTTTTTCTTCTTCGAGTTCCTCCCATTCTACCTGGGCCTTGAGACAACCATTCTCAGCCTTCTTCACTTGGCAGTCGCGTTCCTTGAGGGCATTCTTTAGTTCTGCATTTTCTTTGAGCAGTGCTTCCCTTGCTCCTTGCCATCCACCACCCCATTCTTGAGTTCTTCTTAGTCTGAATTCACGTGCCTTAGCTTCTTTAGTAGATGCTCTAAATGCCTCATCCACTTGATCGTACTTCTCTTGTTCGGCTTCGTACAACTTCCAAGCTTCTTCAAGCGACCGTTTTTGTTCGCGGGTAAGAGCTTCGAGTTTTCGCTTCTCATGGGAGACTTGATAAAGGTTCCTCTCTACTTCTTCTTTTTTCTTTCAAGGCGGGCGATAGTTTTCCTCATTTCATCAATTTCAGAAATAGAGACAGGGATAAACTTCGGCAAGGTAGGTTGAGCTGATGGGCAGGCAATAAAAGGAAGTTTAGTTTCTTTGGTGCGTTCCTCGACCCACGGAGCGTAGGGTTCATCAGTAATTTTCCTTTTGCTTCTTGATTCATTAGTGTTTCTACGCACTCTTTCCCATGATCGAATTATTTTCATGAGCATAGCGGGATCATTAGCACCCATGTCTCGCAGCACGAACTCTTTCAAATCATGATTATGAGGCTTTCCCCTAATTGGATAGCCAAGCTTCCTTAAGGCCAATACTGGATTGTAGTTAATGCATCCTCTTGAGCCTATCAGGGGTACATTGGTGAAATCGCCAGAGCTGGTGATCACCCCATCTCTGTCGAGCTTTTTGACGTTCCAAAGGATTGATTTTTCTGTAAGAGAAGCAAGCTCTTGAGACCATTCAAGCTGTTCATGACCCTTATCATAGAAACCTCCCTGAATATATGAGAAGTAAACCATTGATACAGGAGAGGGACACAACAGAGCAGCATACCCTTTTTCTTCTCGTGTCGATCATAATGGGTGTAGTAAACACCGGCAAGTAGAGCCGGCATAGGATCTTCATCTCTAACTTTAACGGCCCAAAAAACACTAATAGCAGCCGCATCAATGTAGTCTTTCTGATCGGGGAATAGGACTAGACCGAAGATGAGCAGAGCTAAGATATCTTCGGATAGTTCATATCTTTGGGCGTCCTCAAGATTCTTTGCCAGCCTTTCTAAGAAACGTCTTCCCACACCATGGATGCTTCCATCTGTCTTGAAGTTGAAATGAGGCGCCAACTCGGGTTCTGATAATTTTAGAGCCCTTGCCAACTCCTCAAGTGTGGGGACCCTTCCAATTCCTCGATAGGGACCATTCTTCTTCTTGGGAGAATCCAGAATCTGCCCAAACTCCTCTATAGTTGGGGCCAACTGAAATTTGTGGAATGTGAAGCATCTTAACGGCGGATCATAGAATTGAGCAAGGGCGGTGATGGCTTCCACTTGGACAGGAACCTGTAAGAGATCAAGAATGTTCCCATATTTGTAGGTGAACCTATTTCGGCAAATGATGGACATTTTACTGCTGAGAAACTTCAAGGACTAAACATCACACACTTGAGCCTTTATCTGGAGTGTATATTTCTTATTGGAACTCATTTTCAAATGCTTAACGATGAAACTTTTTTTTTTTTGAAATTCCCTGAAAATATGAATTTATAAAAAAATTGGTATTATGAAAAATGCATGACATGCATGATAAATGCAAGATGGTGTGGAACCTAATAGGTAGGCTCCTTAAGAGGTTCTAAGTTTTCTACCAACCCCTCACAAGGATGGCTCTAAAACATATCACCCAAGGTCCTAGACCCATCTGTGATTTCACAGGGTCTCCCTTAGGTGAATTTATTTGTTTAAGGTAAGGTTCCCTGAGTCCTAGACCTAATTCAAATTTTCATTGAGGGGTAGGGGCTAGCCCATTCTCAATGAACTTTTTGAATAGATCTCATCTGAGCGGAGTTTTCACAAATCACCAAATGGGATGTTCATCCCACCGGTCCATGCTACTAGTCCATATGTGACTTAAGTTTTTCTCAAACTCGGGTGGAGAGTTTCACTTGACATAAAATAACCCACCCCACAATATATATACATGAAAAATAATAAATAAAATACAAATAAAAAATAATAAATAAATACAAATAAAACATGTAAAAAAAAACAAAACACTTAACCCTAAAACTAAAGGATGGGCTTAACTCTCTAAAATCCCCAGCAGAGTCGCCAGCTGTCGCGCCGCGAAAATCGCCCGATCGTTTAGGACACTCGGAATGACACAGAGTCGCCACCAAATTTTATTTTATTAGGAAAATATTGATAAAACCTAAAAAAAACTAAGGAAGGATGGTCATCGCAACCATTTCCAAGTTCGGGAGTTGGTTATGCAAGGGGAAGGTATTAGCACCCCTCACATCTGTTGTATCCAACGGGAACCTCCTAATTAATTCTAGGGTATTAAGTGTTTTTTGGAATTTTATTTACATGTTTTTATTAGATTTTTATTATTTACCAAAGGGGAAAAATTAAGTTTTTTATTATTATGCTTGACAAGATGACTCTTGCTCCTACGTATCCTCCGGTGCAATGAGGAAATCAAAGCTACGTAGTTCTGGGTATGGTGTTGGTTTGTGTCTTTTATGAAAGAATTTTGTTTTACCTCTTAAGGTGTTTTTTTAAGAATTGACCTGAAGGTGAGAAAAGGATTAAACTTGATTGGTTGGTGTTTTTTAATGTTCTTTTTTATGAGTTTAGGCGGAAGATGAATTATTGGTAAACTAAATGTTCATAAAGCCACCAATAATTCGAGAGAAAAACGGAAGTGCATCCGTCCTCTCCTTTTTAATCCACAATATTTAAGAAAATATTTTATTTTTACAATACGAAATTGATACCAGAATTAATTAAAATAATTATATACACAAAATACAATTTACAGAAGGGGGTGCACACAGTGAAAACTGGGTGCAAATAGCAAGCAGAAAAGGAAAACAGCAAAGAAAAAATTGGGCCTAAGTCACATTTGAGAGCCCAAACGCGCGCGCGCCAGGGACTGTTTGATCTTGATCAAATAGAGGGGAGCATGATAGTTACAGTGTGCGCGCGCGCACAGGATTCAGGGGCTATATATACTCTAAAAAATCAGAAATTTCCTCATTTTCTCACATTTTTCTCTCTCTTCTCTCCTTTCACTCACCGGTTTCTCTCTTTTCTCTCATGAATGTTCATGAGTGTTCTTCACAAATGAAGAACTTTCGGTTGAAGTTTAACCGGACCGCCCCCGTTCCCAGATTCCGGCGGTAGCACAATCGTGCGCCGCCGTCCCGCCGCCACGTTTTTCCAGTTTCCAATGAGTTTTCCGGTTGAGCTTCAACCGGAAAACTCATACCTTCATCCATTTTTCCAAATTTTCCAGATTTTGTTCCCAACCCCAAAATTAACCCAAAAATTGTTGTTTACACATTTAAACCCCAATTAAATCGATTCTAAACACCGATTGAATTTCAAAACACCAAAATCACCTAAAAAAACCCAAATCCGAACCCTAATATTTTTTAATTCTGATTTTTGTTCTTTTTCCTCCTTTTTCCTGGTTCTGTTCTTCTTCTTTTAACCCATAGTTTTAAACTTCTAAACAAACAAAAAAAACCGCTCACAAACAGAACCATAAACCCACAAAATTTTCGGATTAAAAAGATTGGACTTTTTTTTTTTTTTTTTACTTTTATGTTCTGTTTTGTTATGTATTGCAGGAGGTATATCTATCACAAACGGACAACATAAACATGACAGTAACAAGCAAGCAAAGCAATGACAGTGACATAGCAAGTAGCGCAAAAAACAGGAAGCAAGAACATGTTCTACATGATTGTAGGGATCGAATAAACCTACCTGGTGTGCTGTGAATTTCACGCGAGTAAATAGTTTCCTTCCCCGTTTCTATTTTTCTGTTTAGATTCCGATCCCGTTCCGATTCGATCCTAATCGCCCTTTTTCTGTTTCCGTCCGTGCAACGTACTGGAAGAAGGCTTATGTGAGTGTTAATTTTTCTACAGTGTGTAGAAAAATTAACTTAGGGTTTTGAGGGTGCTGTGTGAATTTTTTATGCTTCAGGCAGTGTGCTTTCTGAGTTTCTTTCTCTTGTAATTGTGTGTTTTTTAGTGTGAAATTAGTTGTGTATTTATAGGTTCAGAAATAGGGTTTAAAAAAATGTAAAGAATCTGAGACAGATTTGCTTTCTAATGAATCTGAGAAATTTTCTGTGTTTTTAATATTGATTTGTTTCAAAAATATATTCACAGTGTAATTTTTGCTTGCTGGCCAAGGAGAAAAAGATTTGGTTTGAGAATAGTTTTTGTGGGCTTTTCTCTTCTTCTGCACGCGTGATTCCTTAAAATATATTTCCTATTTATTTTGTTTTTTCTGCCACAATATTGGACAAATATAATAAAAAGAAATTTTGAGAAAAATAAGGCAAAATGCCTCCAAGGGGAGTCAAACTCATGACCCTGCCCTCAGGCAAACTTTCACGAGCGCCCCCTTTGCCAACTCGACCATACACCCTTTTTTGATATTTAGAATGGAATAAAAATATATGTACTATAATGGGTGGGTAAAATTTGGGGTATGACACATGTCTCTGTGCCAATCTGGAGGGACAAGTGAGTAGGGTGCTTTAGTCTTACTAACAAGTTAGACCTATTACAAGTAGGATCTCGTCAAATGAAAAGATGGAGTATCCCAAAAGCTATAAAAAATGATAATGAAAATGCTTCCAATTAGTTTTCCTTGTATAAGTTGAAAATGTTGTAGATCTCTTGAAAAGAAATAGTCCCCCCTAAGCTAAAATCCTAGTTAAATTCAAAATTATAGGAAAAAGAGGATAGCATAGCATCTAGAATGAGTAGTTTAAGAGTGGGATATAGACATTAATCTGGTTGACAGTGCTAAACAGTAATCACACACGCGTGATTATCATTGATGGTTGATTATATAAGGATTGTGCTAATTTTTTAAAACAATCTTAGAATTTGAGTCTTATTGCTTAAATGTGTTGTTTACATGTCAATATTATGAGTAGCTGAACACAATTGCTTTCTATCACATTATCTGAGGACATGCAATGATTCAAGTTTGGGGTGTGATGACTACTATTTGTGAGAAATTTCGGCCTGCATGTTACTTGGTCCTAGATCGTCATCAAAGGCATTTACTGATAATGACTGTCAAGACATTGAGCTCCGTACAATTCAAAACGTCAAGCGCCACAAACAGACAAATGAAGGGAACGTAGTACAACTTTGTTGAAGGCATCTTTTGAGGATAAGGATGACTGTTGGCATGCCAGCTGCCAGCATCACAAATGATTGTACTATGATTAAGTGGTCCTTGCAAATGGAATATCCTTTATTCCTTGGGCCTATTAGTCATCATTTAAGGTTGCACCCGATCCAATAAGGATATGCCTATAAATACACGTCCCTAAACCTAAAAAGTGTGCTTGAAAATATAGAAGATGATCTGAGAAGAAGAGCTGCTGCACCGTTTGAGCTATTTTGTCGAAGAAGAGCTGCTGTGGAGTTTGAACTATTCTGCTGCTGGCTTTGTAATGGGTATCACTACTTTGCTTGTTATTATTGTTTTTGTTTCTATGCCCACTTTGAGCTAAATTCTTTGTATTTGAGATTATGTGAAATTTAATATAATGAATGAAGTATTTATGTGAATGAATTATTGTTATTGTGTCATCTTTAACTTTATGCTTTTATGAAAATATATTTATTTCTTTGACTGATCAACTAAGATATAAATACAAGTTGCATGTTATGAGACATCTAGCATGTTAATGGAAATTATAAAATTAATAAGGTTAAGTGAAGTATAGGCATATATTCTCTACCTTTTCCAATGGATAAGTTAAGGGACTTAGTGGGACACCAAACAAGCAAGTGCGTTTCTGAACTCTAATGGGATTAAGTGTAACCTAGACATAAGATTCGCCTCATACCCCATTTTAATATCTAACATTGTAGACATACACCACAAGGCAAGCTTGCTCACAGATGGCACGACAATAGTTATCATTCACCATGCTTCGTTCATGCATTAAATAGATCATGATCTCAGCTACCCTTTTATTCTTGTTTTCAACCATCACTTTACTAACTGTTATTTTATTTATTGTGTTAAAAACCAACTATGTTTTGTTACCATTACAATAGACTAAACACACTTCTGAATGAACTTGAAATGCATAACCCTTAGACTATTCTCTGTGGGTTCGACACACTCTTTACTTATTACTTGCTACTTTGGACTGTGTATACTTGAACATGTTATCATAAGAGACCATCACCCGTCACGATTTTCTACCTCACGTTCTCACCACCACTATCACGATTCTCATCGCCTCCGGTCATAATTCACTACAAAAAAATAGCATTTCCCGATGGCCAAATGCCTTTAAGAAGTATCTATATCCGTCAAGAAACATTAATTTCCGACGAACACCAGACGAACAAATTCCGCTAGGAAATAGCCCTCAGTAAATTTCCAGATGGTCTAAGCATTCATAAAGTTATCAACACGAAATAGACAAATTTCCTGATGGCAAAAACCTTCAAAAACGACTAAACAGATTTGTAAACTTTTCGATGTCTTTAGCCGTCTAGAAATAAAGACAATATTATCGACGACCATGGCAGTCAGGAAAAAAAATCAATAATCAGTGAAAAACAAATTTAAATCACTAATTAGAGAAAAAATAATGACTAAGCAAATGATATCGTCCCCATCTAAAATAATGACTAAGCAAATAATTAGTGACTAAACATTATTCATAAAAGCATGTCGTCATTATCATCATCATCGTCATCTAAATTTTAGGAAGTACAATAGATTGGAAACTAATAAACTAATTTCAAATACCTAATTACTAAATTACTAAACAATAAACTAGTTTCAAATACCTAAGTACCGATTTATGAAACAAAATAATGAAAAAAATTGAAAAATAACTAAATCAAAGTTTGAGAGATTTTGAAAAAGTAATCTAGTTTCAAATATCTGGATTGGAATGCTAATAAATTGAATTGAAGCGTAAGAGATTCTGAAATGAAGCTTTACAAAGAAACGATTCTAAAGTTGAAATGGGTTGAAGTTGAACGAGCGATTCCGAATGAGAGTTAAAGTGAATCGTACGAGATTCTGAAGCTGAAGACAAATTTCAACGAAGGAATTTGAGGTTGAAGTCGATTGAACGAGATTGAGGTTGAAGACGGTTTAACAGTTTGAGGTTGAAGATGGAAGAACGAATTTGTGATGGAAAAAAAAATGATTCAAAGGGTTTGAGAAATCACGAGGAAAAGAAGAGCAAATGGGAAAGAAGTCCTTGTTTTAGGAGTGAACTCTGCAAAAGGGGTGGCGCGGCGTGGTGTGGCCGGATCTGTGTGACGGCGGAAAGGAGAAGAATGAAGCTCGCGACGGTGAAGAAGGTGAATAAATGAAGATGGTTTCAATCCTACGAATATCTAGACGGCCTAAGCCGTCTTCAAAATATAACGGTAAATAAAAAATAATTTCCTGACATTCTATACCATCGTCACCATCCAATGGCTATATTTCGAAAAATGTGAAAATCTTCCTGACAGCTTAAACAGTCGCCCACATTAATTAATTCTGACACATTTTTATGGAAGGAAACTAAATGTTGTCGACGTTCAGGACCATCAAAACTTATAAACATCCCGATTGCTAAGGCCTTCAGGATAATAATTTCATTGGAAGATAGCTTCTAGACGGCTTAAGCCGCTGGTTTGTTATTTTCGTTTATTTTTAAATGCTCTCAAAATTTGTTGACGAATTTCTTCCGATTTCAACGGCTTGAGCCTGTAATACTCCAATTTTGGACCTACAAATCCAATTTTACATTTCTTGCATAAAAATAGACAAAAAATATTTTATTTCTTTTTTATACATTTTTCTTTCATTTTTCATATTTTTATCATTTTTCTTAAATTTCCTTTCATTTCTAAATATTTCATTTTTTATTTCACTTTATTTTAAATAGTTCGCATTTTATCGTAAAAGGTCAAAAATATCAAAAAAATAATCTTTTTCTTATTTTTCGCACTATTTTATATTTTATTATCATATATTTCAAAATATCAAAAAGATTTACATTTTATTACATTTTATCACATTTTATTTCAACTTATTTCTTCTTTACATTTTTACCTCAAAGTTTAGCAAAAATAGTAAAATCTTATCATTCCACATCACCATCTCTATTTCATATTTCATTTATCATTTTTTTTATTTACCCTTTTTCACAATATTACAAAAATACCATTTACCCTAATTTTCTTCTATAAATACAAACCTCACATCACTCAATCATAACAATCATTTCTACACAATTCCCAAGACCAAAAAATTCAGAGAATAGTCACAAACTTGATCAGAAAATCAGATTCCAGCGCCGGAATCTACTTCCGGTCGCCGGAAAATTCAACCACCACAACCCATTTTTCAAAACTGCTCGAAATCAAAATGCGATTACACCAATAGCTTCCTTATCATTTCCCGATCACAAATCCATCATCATTTTCATCAAAAACGCTGTAAAAAGCTACCAGAACCACCGAATCCGAGACCCCCTCGCCGGAAAATTCAAAACCACCAAAACTCTTCCAAACTTAAAACAAATCATACCATTAGCTTCCTCGTATTCTCATGAACACAAATCCTTCTTCAAAAACATGAAAAACCACCCAGAATAGTGCAGATCGGAGTTTCTCTCACCGGCAAACTTAAGGTGTCCGATCGGAGTGTTATAGAGCTCCGTTTTAAATGATTTCAGTTGGGTTATGCTCGCGATCGTGTTCTCATCCTTTTCCACCAACCAATTTCTTCCAAGTCGGCCGGAACTGTAACTGTGAATTTTGAAGCTCGTTTGGGTAAGGTTCCATTTTCATGATTCTAAGCTTCCAATGAAGAAACCGAGTTTGGATTCATGATCAAGGGGAAAAATCGTGTGGAATGGACCCTTTGCTTGTGAATTTTGGTTCCGAATTGGTGATTTGCATTTTCTCCAAAGCTTAAACGGCCATGGCTTCCGACCACTGTCCCGGTCGCGAGTTTGAAGAAGGTGAGAGTCACGTTGCCACGTGTCGCACTCTGACTGGTCCGCAGGTTCTTCCGGGTCATGGGTTGATTCGCGGGTCAAACTGAACCGCTCCGTTTTGAAGTGGACTGGGTATGGTTTATTGGGCCTGCTGGGCTGTTTTTTTTTGTTGTGACTTGCTGATGACTATTTTCTGCACCTGCACGCGCGCTATCCGCACGCCCTCCTGGCTGAGTTTCTAAATGGGCTTTGGGCCTAATTTCTGATTGGATCTTTCTGCTCTTTGCTGCACCCATTTCAGGTTTGCACCCGCCTTTACCCACTTAATTCATTTGCATGCATTTTTTATCATCTTTATTTTCTTTTTCTTTTTTTAGCTTATTTTAAATAAGTGATTATTTGGGACATTAGTTTATTTAAACTTATTGAGTCGAAATTTTGCACTAATATTTTAGGGACTCATTTTGAGATTATATTTTAATGTCTTTTCTTTTTAGTTGCTTATTTTGCCTATGTGTTAGTACTAGCTTATTCAATAAGTGTTTGTTTGAGACAATAGCTTATTTTAAGCCTATTGAGCTTAAACTCTTACACTAATATTTTAAAAATCTCTTTTAGGTTTATTTTTTTTAATTTCTAAATTTCATTGATATGTTTTGTTCTTGCATATGTTTGATTATTATTTCTTTGCTCTTTTCATGATATATGTCATATTCACATTTTTGCATCATACTTTGCATAACATTTTCATGTCACTTTGCACTACATTTTTACATTACACTACATTACATTTTTACATGACATTTGACATTACAATTTTACACTACAATTTCATTCTACACTTTTTGACATGCATACATGCATTTGCATTTAGATTAGGACAATGCACCATTTAAAAATGCATGTTAGAGACAATATTTTGCTTTATAAAATCATTGAGCTCTAACATTAGCATTAACATTTAAGGACCATTTTTTTTGCCTAAATTCATTTTTGTCATGCTTGTTAATTGTTTCTTTTTTCCTCGTAGTTAATAAATGTGCAATGATATTTTATATGACTTTGTTCTCTTTGCATTTTTTCACTCTTTGTCACATTCATATTATATTTCACATTGCATTTTCACACTTCACACTTCATATCAATATTTGACATTTTGTTTTCTTTTCATCGTAAGTGCATTTCATACTCATGTTTATCTCTCCGCTTGCATTTTTATTGCCTTTTATTATTTTTCATTTGATTCGATATGGTTGTAATAATTATTCGATTTGGTTGTAATAGCGTAGGACTTTATCGTTTTTCACACATCACACACAACGCTAAAAAACCAAGAAATAATGAACTTTCATTTCCGAAGAGGCGCGTTAGTAATTTTCTTTAGAAAAAATAGGAAAATAAATAAACAACTTCTTCTCTCTCTAATACAATTTCTTTAGTCCAATACCAATTAGTCGCACGATTAGTTTAGGATAAAACTTTAAATTTACTTTTATGTCACAACCTTCTCCTCTCAATCCAATCTCCACATGCACACACTTTTCTTTCTATACATCTTCTCCCTCCATTTCTTACAACTTTCATTTCTTAAGCACATAAAAAAGTAAATAAAAAGTAATAAATTAGAGGTTACCATGGAGTACCATGGGTGTTTAGGATGCGAATACCTTCCTTAGGCGTAACTAATCCCCGCAACAGAAAAATGGCGACTTCACTGGGGATACTCTCCTTAAGAGGGTTGAACCTATCTAGTTTATACTTCTTTATTGCTTTCCTATGTGCTTAAATGTTTACATGCTTTATATATTATGGAGGGGTTTTTATGAGTGAGATAAGCTTGACCCGAGCTTGAGTTACCTTGAGATAGATTGTGGTAGGATCATAGTGAGTGGGCGGAAGGCAAAACTCCGCACATATCCACATGTGATGAAGCCACACACAATTGAAGGTCATGTTTGTAGTATTCTTTTCGACGTGATTTTTCGCGTTGATTGTTGCTATGACATGTATCCAAGGATGTTGTGGATCCTTTTAGTCACCTTTAACCCATCTTGGCCTTTTTTAGGGTGTGGTGTGATAGCTAAAGCCGAGAGTAAAAGTCTTGGAATAGTTGACTCCGCGATACCACGCTCAATCGAGACTTTCCCTTGGATATTTCATTTGGCCGTGAGTTAAGTCGTGGACATTGGTATTTAAGAAGGAAAGTTGATGACGTTGGGAACTTTGTAGAACCCATGTTACAAAAAGAAGAAAACCAATAGTTCATACCTTGTGGGTGGTTTACCTTTTGACTCCAACATTGTGATATCCCAACCAACCATGTTTGCTTATGTTTGTGGTTATTGCATCCATTTATCCATGCATCCATGAAAATCTTCTTCTCATTGGTTTTCAAAGGACCTAGAGAAATTTCTTTATAAACTTCACAATTATCATGGACCTTGAAAAAAGATTGCTTTGAAAAAAATTCTTTGATCATTTACAAACAAAAATTAGGTCCTTTATGATTCATATCCTAAAGTTTCTTTACATGCATCATTCTACATTCATGGTCCTATTTCAAAAGTTTTGAGTCTCACACCTTGTTCAGTCAGAAATCAAGTTGTCTTGTTCGAATGGTCCGACGCTCTTATCAAAAGTCAACTCGTCAGTACAACACCTGTTTCAACAAAAGAAAAGAATGGAAATAATTATGCAAGAGAACACTCAGCTTTGTGAAGAAATCATTGCACTTCGGACAGAATTGGAAAAGAAAAAGGCCTTGATCACTTCATTAATGGTGGCACAAAATAACCACCATCTCACTCCTTGAGCAACTATTTTTGCCTTTTCAATCTCAACAAACACATCAGATTCAACAACAGTCTCAATCACAATCTCCCTAAAAGTCAACAACAAGGGGCACCTGACCACAGTATTGAATATTGTCTGACTTTGAAGGGCGAAGTCCAAAAGTTGATTAGGGATAACAAGTTTTCTTTCGAGGATGTAGACCCAGCTCTGTTATGCATGGACATGGTTTGATACCATTGGGTTGTTGTTGATGCTACCTCTGCTACTCTCTTATCAAGTTGAAGTCAGTGATACAAGGAAGCTCATCCCTATGGTCGCTAGGCTTTTATTTATTTCTTGTCAAGTATTTGTTTGCTTTTAAAATTCTGTCTTTTGTCAAGTACTTTCAATACAATAAACATGCATGTTTTTTAATCAATTCATTCATATTCACTCTTTTCTCTTGCTTTATTACTTACAAACTTGGAGCGAGGATGATGAAAACAAATAACTGATTTTTGCTGATATATATTTTCAATGGTGAAAAACCTAGTTGATGATGTAAGGCCTTGTTTCACTTCCTTTCACTGCTTCATACAAAAAAAAAAAACAACAAAAAAAGTTCATGCTAAATTGAGCCACTCTTGCATATCTTTTCGTTGTTATTTGATTCTCCCAGTTTCTTGAGATATATTCTTTAAAAAAAAAAACAGCAAAAAAAAAAAACAAAACAATTTTGGTTTGACACTTGACATGACACTTTAAGAGTATATAGGTTGTTTTTGCACTTATAGGCAACATTATGAAGGTTTAGTAATGATTCAATAAAATCAGTACTGTCTTAACACCTTAGATTTTCAGAAGTATGCAAGATTAATTTGAGTACTAATTTTGACAAAGTCTTGAATTTAAGTTTTAAGGTAACCCTTAGTAGTTTATCTTAGCAGTCGGCACCATCTTGGGCACAAACTAAGTGGGAGATCGATGAACATAAGTGAATGATCCAGAAATGAAAGTTTACATACTTTGGTTGATTTTAAAATGAAAATGCACTTATTAAGTTAGACAACCCTCACTCGGTTGTTTAATCCAACAGTTGTTGAGCATACAAAGAAAAACCATTGTAAATAAACCCATTAGTGGTTGGTTCAAAGGAGTCTGATTCTGAACTTGGTAGGGCGGGTTACGGTCCGATCCTCCACAACTGCATTTGGGAAAGAGAAAAAGGGGTTTACCAAACTTATGTTATCAGCATCCCTCGGTATATGATCATAATCACTAACAGATTTCCTACCATGAGTGTGTACAAGATAACGGGCTTAATGTGATTGTACTAGAATGAAAAGGGTGAGTAAAACTTAAACAAAAGTTAAAGTTACAATAAAATACTTCAGATTTATCTTCATATGATAGAAGTCTTTGACTGCAATGTGTGGTTTTGTGTTACTACAGTACCCTTGGTTTTGATATTTATTACTTGATTTTCTTATCTAGCCGGCAACCACGTATGATTAGAGTTGTCGTGTCCTGTTTTCAAACTTGTGCTAAAAAGTGTTACTTTCTTTTTGCTTAAGGACAAGCAATGTACAAGTATGGGGGAATTTGATAACACAAACTTATATCACTTCTTGGCTTGATTTACATGAGTTTTTGCATGCTATAATACTAAAAAGACCTAATTGAAACTAGGTTCACTTTGAAGGCATATTCAGCAGGTTTATTGTTACGCTGACTCCTCCTGTTTGATTAATCAGTAATTATCTTTTGTACATATCATATGTGTTTCAATTCAAAAAATACAAAAAAATATGTTCAATTACAAAAACAAAAACAAAAAAATTTACATGTGCATTTGGTCAAAAAAAAAATAAAAATTCAAAAGAAATAATTTTACTTGCAAATTAATACTTGACATCAAAGAAGTTTGAGCTATAGTCTGATCAAAGCCAAAGCTGACTTGAGACGCTCCAAGCTAGGGGCAAGTTATCTGTGGATTCTGCCAATCAGGGGCAATCAAGTTGTATATCCTGCTAATCAAGGTTGAATTAGTTCCAAGTTTGGTTACTGATGACACATTATTTGTGTGTTATTTAGGCCTTTATTCATGAGTTATTTCCTGTCAATATGGTGATCAAACCATGTTTTAATGCAATTTTATTAGTTTATTTAGTTTTGAGTCTAGAATTATGTATTAGGAATAATTATGTAATTTTGATGAAAAAGAGTTAGTTTAGAGGCAACTTATGTCAAGGCATGTTATTTGGTTCTGGATAGTCATCAAAAGGCATCTACTGATAATGACTGTCAAGACATTGAGTTCCGTACAAGTCAACAAGTCAAGCGCTGCTAGAAGACAAATCTGGGAATGTACTAGAACATTGTGAAAGGCATCTTTGGAGGATAAGGATGAATTGGCTGGCTCGCCAGCTGTCAACATCACAAATGATTGTACTATGATTAGTGGTCCTTGCAAATGGAATATCCTTTATTCCTTGGGCCTAGTAGTCACAATTAAGGTTGCACCCGATCCAAGAAGGATTGTCCTATAAATACACGTCCCTAAACCTAAAAATGCATGCTTGAAACTTAGAGAATAGATCTGAGAAGAAGAAGAGCTGCTGCGCCGTTTGAAGAGCTATTGCAGGAGGCGGCCGGTGATAACGAGAGGCATGACAGTGTCTGTAGGAGTATCTATTGCATTGTAATGGGTATCACTACTTTACTTGTTATTATTGTTGTTGTTTCTATGCTCATTCTGAGCTAAACTCTTTGTAGTTGAGATTATGTGAAGTTTAATATAATGAATGAAGTAATTATGTGAATGAATGATTGTTCTTGTGTCATCTTTAACTTTATGTTTTTATGAAAATACATTTATTTCTTTGACTGATCAACTTAGATTTAAATACAAGTTGCATGTGTAGAGACATCTAGCATGTTAATGGAAATAATAAAGTTAATAAGGTTAAGTGGGAGCAGACATGTAATCCCTACCTTTTCTTATGGATAAGTTAAGGGCCTTAGTGGGATCAAGCACGTTCTTTTCTGAACTCTAATGGGATTAATAGTAACCTCGACAGAGCCAGTTCATTATACCCCATTTTAATATCTAACGTTGTAGACATACACCACAAGGCAAGCTTGCTCACAGATGGCACGACAGTAGTTATCATTCACTATGCTTCGTTCATGTATTAAATGGATCTTAATCTCAGCTACCCTTTTATTCTTGTTTTCAACCATCACTTTATATAACTGTTATTTTATTTATTGTGTTAAAAACCAAATATGTTTTGTTACCATTACAATAGACTAAACACTTTCTTTGAACTAGGAATGCATAACCCTTAGACTATTCCCTGTGGGTTCGACACTCTTTTCACTTATTACTTGCTATGATTGACTGCGTATACTTGCGTATCACATTTGCCAACCATCAAGTTTTTGGCGCCGTTGCCGGGGAATAGCGCGGTTTTAAGTTCCATTTTCATTTATTGTAGTTTTAGTTTATTGTTGTTATTTGATCTTTTCTGTCAAGTGGTTTATCTACAGGTTTGCTCTGACATTGCATGCGTAGATTGCTTACACCTGAGTACAGACCAGATCCTGAGATAGAAAGAACATTCAGAATTCGTAGGAGGAATACAAGAGGTAATCAGAGGCAAGACTCTGGTACTAGTCTGGTTTTTGAAGAAACAAGTGTACAAGCTTCTGGCTCTAGTTCAGAAGAAGAAGTAACCATGGCTGATCCTGGAGAAGATCCACCACCAGGAGGGCAGAACCCTCCTTTTGAACCTCAGAATCCTGACATTATTGGCATTGCCAATGATAGAGGGAGAAGCATAAGGGATTATGCAGTGTTTGACCATAATTCTATGAACACTGGGATAGTTAGAGAGGAGATTACCACTGTTGCGTTCGAGTTCAAGCCTATGATGTTCCAAATGTTGCAGACTATTGGACAGTTTAGTGGAGTTACTACTGATGATCCTCACTTGCACCTGAGACAATTCTTGGAGGTGGCAAGTGACTTTAAAATTCCTGGAATTACTGATGACGCTTTCAAGCTGAGACTCTTTCCTTATTCATTAAGGGATAGAGCAAAGAGTTGGCTTAACTCTCTAGAGCCTAATTCCATTACTACTTGGAATACTCTAGCTGAGAAGTTTTTAGCCAAATACTTTCCTCCTGTCAAGAATGCAAAGATGAGGAATGAAATCACTTCATTCAGACAAGGAGAAGATGAGACTTTGTTTGTTGCATGGGAGAGATTCAAAGAGATGCTGAGACAATGTCCACACCATGGTATTCCTGTGTGTATCCAACTTGAGACATTCTATAATGGGTTGGTACCTGCTTCAAGGAATATGCTAGATGCATCTGCTGGAGGATCCCTATTGTCAAAGTCTTATACTGATGGTTTTGAGCTGATAGAGAGCATAACTGCTAACACTTATCAGTGGCCAACTGTGAGGGCTAACCCTCAACCTACCAAGAAGGCTGCTGGAATGCATGAAGTCAGTGAAACTACTGCACTAGCTGCTCAGATAGCTTTTATGCATAACATGTTGAAGAATCTGCTTACTCCAGAGAAGCCAGCTGCTGAGACTGCTAAGGCATTGACAAGTGCAGCTGAAGTTTCATGTGTGTATTGTGCTAACGCTCATTTGTTTGAGGATTGTCCTGCAAATCCTGCAAGTGTAAACTATGTGGCTAGGAACAACAGCCCATATAGCAACACTTACAATCCCAATTGGAAGAACCATCCAAATTTCTCTTGGTCCAATAATCAACAAAAGGCGACGCCTCCAGTTGCCAACACTAATCAACTGGAAGGTATTCTCAAAGCTTTCATGCAAGAGACCAAGAATTTTGCTGCTGAGACAAAGAATCAGATTACTGCCCAAGGGGTTAGTATCAAGAATTTAGAGACTCAAATGGGGCAGATTGCTACTGCCTTAACTTCAAGAGCTAGTGGTTCACTACCGAGTGCCACTGAGACCCCTGCTTCTACTTCCCAAGATAAAGGAAAAGAACATTGCAAAGCTATTTCATTGAGAAGTGGAACAGAGTATGAAGGCCCCAAGATTCCTGAACTGGCTACAGAAGGCAATACACAAGTTGCCTCTGCACCTGTGAATGACGATATTCAACAGGCAAGCCAGAAGTTACCTCCTGAAGTTACAACCAAACAGAAGACTGAAGTACCACATAAGAAGGCGAGACCTGACAAGACTATGGTTGACATTGATATGACATTACCTCCTGATCCTTGTCCTATTGATGTTCAGAAGTTAATGAATGAGAGACCACCTCCACCATTTCCTCAAAGGCTGAGAAAAGCTAAAGAAGAGCAACAGTACAACAAGTTCATTGAGATGATGAAGCAACTGCATATCAACATACCACTCATAGAGGCAATTCAATAGATGCCTAATTACTCAAAGTTCATGAAGGATGTGCTAACAAAGAGGAAGAGGATTGGTGAGTTCGAAACTGTGGCACTTACACAAGAGTGCAGCCAAATGGTTCAGGGTAAGTTACCACCAAAGTTGAAAGATCCTGGTATCTTTACAATACCCTGCACCATTGGAGATGTACATGTAGGTCAAGCTCTATGTGACCTAGGAGCAAGCATTAACCTAATGCCCTTATCTGTTTTCAACAAGTTGGGTATTGGTGCTGCTAGACCAACAACCATTACTCTTCAACTAGCTGACAGAAGCATATGCTACCCACAAGGAAAGATTGAAGACGTTCTGGTTAGGGTTGACAAATTTGTCTTCCCTGCTGATTTTATAATTATGGACTTCACTGCTGATGAAGACCATTCCTTGCTACTAGAAGAACATTGATTGATGTTGAGAAAGGAGAAGTGACCATGAGAGTTAACAATCAAGAAGTCAAGTTCAACATTCTCAATGCTATGAAGTTTCCTACTGAGAAGTTGGAGGTTGTATCACAACTGCAAAGTTTGGATTCTCTGGTGCACAAGCAATTCATGAAAGATTCTGATCATTTGAAGAAGATTCCCTTTCCTCATTAAGACAAGGAATTGGTAAATGAAGAAGTTACAAAGGAAAAGTCCACTGTCAAATGGGCTGGAAGATATGAAGTATTGGAAATACCACCTGATGCTAATAAGGATAACATTCCTTCAGTTTTGAAGCCACCTGCTTTAGAATTGAAACAGTTACCTTCACATTTGAAGTATGCATTTCTGGAGGCAAGTCAGCAGTTGCCTATTATCATTTCTGCTGATTTGACCGGTAAACAAGAGGAGAGCCTAATATTGTTGCTGAGAAGATACAAGAAAGCCATAGCTTGGCAAATGGCTGATATCAAGGGTATAAGTCCCACTGTTTGTATGCACAGAATCTTGCTTGAAGAAAATTCCAAGAATAGTGTGGAATGTCAAAGAAGGTTGAACCCCATTATGAAAGAGGTAGTGAAGAAGGAGATAATCAAATGGTTAGATGCTGGTATTGTTTATCCTATCTCTGATAATGTGTGGGTTAGTCCTGTACAATGTGTTCCTAAGAAGGGAGGCATGACAGTAGTTGCCAATGAGAAGAATGAGTTAATCCCCACCAGAGCTGTAACAGGGTGGAGGATATGTATGGACTATAGAAAGCTTAACAAGGCCACAAGGAAAGATCATTTTCCTCTGCCATTCATTGATCAAATGTTGGATAGATTGGCAGGCAAGGAATTCTATTGCTTCCTTGATGGATATTCTGGTTATAACCAGATAGCTGTAGCCCCTGAAGATCAAGAGAAGACTACTTTCACATATCCCTATGGTACCTTTGCCTTTAGGAGGATGCCATTTGGATTATGTAATGCCCCTGCTACTTTTCAGAGATGTATGATGGCATTATTCTCTGATTTGATTGAATCTGCTATGGAAGTATTCATGGATGATTTTTCTGTCTTTGGAGAGTCATTTCAAGGATGCTTGAATAACTTGGAATTGGTTTTGACAAGGTGTGAAGAGAGTAATCTGGTGCTGAACTGGGAGAAATGCCACTTCATGGTAAGAGAAGGAATTGTATTGGGTCATAGGATTTCTAAGAAGGGATTAGAAGTGGATAAAGCTAAAGTGGAAGTGATTGAGAAGTTGCCTCCACCAACAAATGTAAAAGGAGTTAGAAGTTTTTTAGGACATGCTGGATTCTATAGAAGGTTTATCAAAGATTTTTCCAAGATCACAAAGCCTTTATGTCAACTGCTACAGCATGATGTGCCATTTCAATTTTCTGAGGAATGTCACAACGCCTTTGAAACATTGAAAACTGCTCTGATCACAACACCTGTGATTGTAGCTCCTGACTGGACAAAACCATTTGAATTGATGTGTGATGCTAGTGACTTTGCCATTGGAGCTGTGTTGGGTCAGAGGCATGACAAAGCTTTCCATTCTATCTACTATGCCAGCAGAACATTGACAGAGACTCAGCTGAACTACACTACTACAGAAAAGGAGTTATTGGCAGTTGTGTATGCCTTTGACAAATTCAGAGCATATCTAGTTGATACAAAAGTGGTGGTGTACACAGATCATTCAGATATCAAATATCTACTTACAAAGAAGGATGCTAAACCAAGACTTATCAGATGGGTTTTGTTGTTGCAAGAATTTGATCTAGAGATTAGAGACAAGAAAGGTGTTGAAAATCAGGTTGCTGATCATTTGTCTAGACTACCTGAAGAAGTGCAAAGCCATGACAGGTATGTAATTAAAGAGCAATTTCCTGATGAACAACTCCTAATGATAACTACTGATAAGACACCTTGGTATGCTGACATTGTAAATTATCTGGTTGGAAAGCACTTATCCCCTGATTTTAATTTTCAACAAAAGAAAAGATTTTTGTCTCAAATGAAACATTATTTTTGGGATGAACCCTTCTTATACAAAAAGTTGACAGATCTTATCACATTGCCATGCTTCACCTTATGGTGGACATTATGCAAGTGAAAGGACTGCTGCCAAGGTGCTTCAATGTGGCTATTATTGGCCATCTTTGTTCAAAGATTCATATAATTTTGTGAAGCACTGTGATAGATGCCAAAGAAGTGGAAATGTGTCCAAAAGACAAGAGATGCCTCTTACAAACATTTTAGAAATTGAATTATTTGATGTTTGGGGTATTGATTTCATGGGACCATTTCCTCAATCTTTTGGTAATCTATATATATTAGTTGCTGTGGACTATGTGTCCAAGTGGGTGGAGGCAATTGCAAGCCCCACTAATGATGCAAGAGTGGTGACTAAATTTTTAAAGAAAAACATCTTCACTAGATTTGGCACTCCAAGAGCAATCATCAGTGATGAAGGCTCACATTTTTGTAACAAATTTTTTGAGGAGTTGCTGGCCAAATATGGTGTGAGACATAGGATTGCCACTGCTTATCATCCACAGTCAAGTGGGCAGGCAGAGTTGTCTAACAGAGAAATTAAAAGGATTTTAGAAAAGATGGTTAATCCATCAAGAAAAGATTGGTCAAAACTGTTAGATGATGCTTTGTGGGCCTACAGAACTGCTTTCAAAACACCTTTGGGAATGTCCCCATTCAGATTAGTTTTTGAAAAGGCTTGCCACTTACCTATAGAGCTTCAATGCAAAGCCTTTTGGGCTACTAAGAAACTTAATTTTGATTTTAAAGCTTCTGGTAAGGCGAGACTTTTGCAACTATCTGAATTGGAGGAACATAGGTTGTTTTCTTATGAGAGTGCTGAATTGTACAAGGAAAGAACTAAAGCATGGCATGACAAAAAGATTCAGAAAAGAGAGTTGGTAGAGGGTCAGTATGTGTTGCTCTACAACTCTAGGCTTAAGTTGTTTCCTGGTAAACTAAAATCAAGATGGTCAGGACCATTCAAGCTTTTGAAAATTTATCCCTATGGTGCTATTGACCTTCTTGATGAAACAAGTGGTAAAGAATTTAAAGTAAATGGTCAAAGAGTGAAAAGCTATTGGGGTGATGACTCAAGGAAGAGAGTCACCACCACCCTTGATGATTCTTAATCATGGTTTTGAAAGTCAGGCTGAGGACTTTTTGAAACCAAGCGCTTGCTGGGAGGCAACCCAGCATTCTAATAAATTTTGTTGTTTTTAGTTGTGTTAATTTTAGGTAATGTGTGAAAATAGATTGCTGTTGGGAGGCAAGGCACTAGTTATCTCTAGTTGCCTTTGTCTAGTTGGCTGAGTGATGACAGATACGGTGACTGGCACCATTCTTAAGTTCTATGCCAACCAGTGAACCAATGAAGGGAGATTGAAGTAAATGTGGACTTAACTAAGTCAAAAGGAAAAGGCATGCCAGAAGTTATCAACAGGAAGCTGGAATGATGAATCAATAGTTATCAGACGTTACCACGTGGCATTTGGCAGACAAAGTGATATCACGCGCTGAACTAGCCGTTGCATTGATTTAGCGTGTAAACCGGTTTTCCAACGGTTAAACCCACATCATCCGCCATCATTCATCATTATCCCAACGTCCATAAAACTTTTCCATATCTTTTCCATCAATATCCGTACCAAAAAATATAACCACCCATTACCTTCTATATAAACCAACCCTTATCACTCATAAAACCCCTTTACAAACAAACTTTCTAAACCTACTACTCTCTCTACTTTCTGCAAACAAATTCTACAAACCCTTACCTTTCAAAACACCCACCGTTTCATCAAGCCTTATCACGCAATCATGTCAACTGGAAAGAGGCAAGTGATCACTGCTGCCATGTCTGAAGAAGAAGAAAATTATGATGTTTTGGTGAATAGCGATGCTGCTGAACGCTATGAAGTTTTCAACTCCAAGCAAATCCATACTGAACAAGGATTCATATTCAATGCTGACTTTGAGCGTTTGGAAATCAGAGAAGACCTTGAGATGATCATCCATTCTCTCAAGTGGCAGAAGTTTGTTGCACACCCCTCAAGTTACAACACCCAACTGGTGAAGGAGTTCTATTCCAACCTTACCAACATTCACCAGAAGAGAAGAGAAGTTATGGTGCGAGGAAAAGCAATCCTCTACTCAGAGGCAAACATTAACTGGTTCTATGGCATTGACGTATCAGAGGATACCTATTCTGCTTTCCTTGACTCCATTGATGAAGAACGACTGGAGGAGATAATGTTGAAACTCACTATTCCTGGAACTGAATGGAATCTAGGAGTAGGTGAGAATGAGAAGAATGTTCAGAGGATGAACCTGAAGCCTGTAACAAAGGTTTGGTACCAATTTTTGAAGCACAACATCATCCCAACAACTCACAATGACACTGTGAGTAAAGCAAGACTAATCCTGCTGCACTGCATCATTGAGAAGCAGCCTATCAACGTTGGGAGGATCATATCTGATGAAATCCATAAGTGTTCAACTAGGGAAGGTATGCTATACTTCCCTTGTCTCATTACTGCTCTGTGCAAGAAGCAAGTAGTTCCCCATAGGATGGGAGATGAAGTGAAGAAGCCTGTGGCTGGGTTTGATGCCAAGGCTATTAGAACGCTGATCAAGGGAAACACTGGAAGAAAGACAAGTCAGGAGTTGCCTGCTGCTAAGCCTAGTGCACCTGGCGCTAGTGCTTCTGGAGAAAAAGACCTGCTATCCGAATTGAGAAGGGATATGCAGAGGTTTTGGTTGTGGAGTGCTGATACCCATGCCTGGTACATCAGCAACTTGTCCCTCCATTTTCCAAACTTTGACTATATGAGAGCACCTGCATTCCCAGTGGAGATCTTGAGTGAGTTCAATCCGGACTTGCCTAAAGAAAAGGAAACCACTGACGTGCCTGAGAGCTCCAGCAAGCAGCAGAAGAAGAAAAAGAAGAAATTGAGGAAGGTAACTATTGAAGAGGTTATTGTGGAAGAAGAAGATGTGGAAGAAGAGAAGGAAGAAGAGAAGAAGAAAGAAAAGAAGAAAAAGAAGAAGAGTCACAAGAAGAAGAAGCTACCAGCTGAGGTGGTAGTGGAAGATAAGGAAGCCCATGCTGAACCAATGGAGAAAACTCCTGCCTCACCACAAATTGGTGAGAACTAGGATGTAGCTTTGGAAGATGAGGAAGATGAGTACTATGAGAGGGCTGACAGTGACTACATTGAGGGGGATAGCAATTCTGATGCCCATGAGAAAGAAATCAACCAGTCAGAGGAGAAGAAGAGTGAAGAGGAAGAGATTGGGTCAGACAGACAAGACCCAAACCCAGAGGAAAGTACTGGCACGCCTTTGAAGGGTGCATATGCTACAAAGCATACCCCTTTGCAGGAGGGTACTCTGGGAGTGGAGACTGTGCATGAGCCTGATAATGCACCTCCACAGGTTAATTTGGCTATGACGGATAAGGCTGCATCTGAGGAGATGGATCAGATCTCGACCACTCCTACTACAAAAAGAAAGAGAACAACAAAGAAGAAAGATGCACCACAGACAACTGTTGATAAGCCTGAGGAAGCTGTTCCTGAGCCAAATCAACCATCAGAAGAGGAGACTGATGAAGAAGAAAGAGCAAGAGAGGAAGAAAAGAGATCAAAGAAAGAAGCTGACTCTGCTCTGAGGAGAAGCAAGAGGTTCAAGGCCTGATGGTATGTCTTGACACACTTTGCCTTTAGGATCGAGTCTAGCTTAGGTTTTTATTTTCTGTTCTGTTTTTGAAAACTTTTTGATAAGTCAGTCGTTGCCCTTCCCATGTGTCAACAGTGAGGTCACTGTTTAGTTTAAGTTTGGGGGAGAGGTAACATCAAATAAAAACTTTTGGAAATGTTTTGAAATAGATTGCTTTTAATGTGTTCTTGTAAGCATTTTATTGACATGCCAAAACAGAGGTTAGAGTTTTAGATGCATGACCATAGGTTTGTTTGGAAATTTTTGGAAATTCTTATGTTTGATGCTTGATTTTGATGATCTCTGCACTTTAATGCACACTGTTGAATACTGTCAAACTTAAGAGTGGCTAGATAACTCTTTTTAATACACATTCTCTACTCTAAGTTTTCTAAAAATGAATATAATGGAGAATATGGTTAGAACTAAGTTTGGGGGAAAGGACTAGAGTATTGAATTGGTGATCATTGCTACTATAATTCCTAATAGGAGGTTGTTGGTTAGCTAAAAAAAAATATGAAATGAATGAATAAATGAATAAGTCTCTGTGAGACAAGTGAGTAGGGTGCTTTACTCTTATTAGCAGGTTAGACCTATTACAAGTAGGATCTAGTCAGTGAAAAGATGGAGTATTCCCAAAGCTAATATATAATTGATAATGAAAAAACTACCAATCAGTTCTCCTTGGCTATAATCAAAATACTTTGGTTACTCTTGAAAAGAAATAGTCCCCCCTTTGCTGAAACTCTAAGTAAGTTCAAAATTATAGGAAAAAGAGGATAGCTTAGCCTTTAGAATGAGTAGTTTAAGAGTGGGATGTAGTCATTAATCTGGTTGACAGTGCTAAACAGTTCACACACACACGCATGGTCATCATTGATAGTGGATTTTATGAGAATTGTGCCAATTTTTGAAAACATTCTTAGGGTCTGAGTCTTATTACTTAAATGTGCTGTTTACATGTCAATATTATGAGTAGTTGAACACAGTTTTTGCTTTCTACGCATTACCAGAGGACAGGCAATGATTCAAGTTTGGGGGTGTGATGACACATTATTTGTGTGTTATTTAGGCCTTTATTCATGAGTTATTTCCTGCCAATATGGTGATCAAACCATGTTTTAATGCAATTTCATTAGTTTATTTAGTTTTGAGTCTAGAATTATGTATTAGGAATAATTATGTAATTTTGATGAAAAAGAGTTAGTTTAGAGGCAACTTATGTCAAGGCATGTTATTTGGTTCTGGATAGTCATCAAAAGGCATCTACTGATAATGACTGTCAAGACATTGAGTTCCGTACAAGTCAACAAGTCAAGCGATGCTAGAAAACAAATCTGGGAATGTACTAGAACATTGTGAAAGGCATCTTTGGAGGATAAGGATGAATTGGCTGGCTCGCCAACTATCAACATCACAAATGATTGTACTATGATTAGTGGTCCTTACAAATGGAATATCCTTTATTCCTTGGGCCTAGTAGTCACAATTAAGGTTGCACCCGATCCAAGAAGGATTGTCCTATAAATACACGTCCCTAAACCTAAAAATGCATGCTTGAAACTTAGAGAATAGATCTGAGAAGAAGGAGCTGCTGCGCCGTTTGAAGAGCTATTGCAGGAGGCGGCCGGTGATAACGAGAGGCACGACAGTGTCTGTAGGAGTATCTATTGCATTGTAATGGGTATCACTACTTTACTTGTTATTATTGTTGTTGTTTCTATGCTCATTCTGAGCTAAACTCTTTGTAGTTGAAATTATGTGAAGTTTAATATAATGAATGAAGTATTTATGTGAATGAATGATTATTCTTGTGTCATCTTTAACTTTATGTTTTTATGAAAATACATTTATTTCTTTGACTGATCAACTTAGATTTAAATACAAGTTGCATGTGTAGAGACATCTAGCATGTTAATGGAAATAATAAAGTTAATAAGGTTAAGTGGGAGCAGACATGTAATCCCTACCTTTTCTTATGGATAAGTTAAGGGCCTTAGTGGGATCAAGCACGTTCTTTTCTGAACTCTAATGGGATTAATAGTAACCTCGACAGAGCCAGTTCATTATACCCCATTTTAGTATCTAACGTTGTAGACATACACCACAAGGCAAGCTTGCTCACAGATGGCACGACAGTAGTTATCATTCACTATGCTTCGTTCATGTATTAAAAGGATCTTAATCTCAGCTACCCTTTTATTCTTGTTTTCAACCATCACTTTATATAACTGTTATTTTATTTATTGTGTTAAAAACCAAATATGTTTTGTTACCATTACAATAGACTAAACACTTTATTTGAACTGGGAATGCATAACCCTTAGATTATTCCCTGTGGGTTTGACACTCTTTTCACTTATTACTTGCTATGATTGACTGCGTATACTTGCGTATCACATTTGCCAACCATCAGTTACACTGCAAACATCAGTTGGTTAGGGGCATACCCTTCAAGGTTTCAAGCACTTGGGGCATACTATGTCAAGATCATATCTTCCTGAAATGTTACATGTTGTGAAATGTGGCAGAACCTTGGTCGTCAATACCATGAACAGGGAAAGGATATCACTCTCATTGCACGTTGTTACAGTCAAAAAATACATTGCCTAAGTGTAAGAAGTCAACCAGTCACGCTCTTCGAGCATTTCCTTTCAAAGATTTATCAGACTGATTCAAGCAAGGGGCAAGTCGTCTCCATTTTCTCAAGTTCTTTATCAACAGCAAACATGTTTTCTCCAAAAAGGTGTCAACAGTTGTCTCAAGAAAGTTTCCTATACACCAGTGGAATCTCATGAATAGTATCTCCAACAGAGTTTGGATTCAGTTTTTTTATTGATATGGGGTTTTCACCCAGAAATGGAGACATCCTCAGTGAGGTCCATACAGTTATTCTACCTTCAACAGAGTTTAGATTCATGTTGTTGACTGATATGGGGTTCTCAGCTCAAGAAGAGGGTACATCCCCGATGACAGTTGATTAAGGTTGTTTTGAATACAATCAAGTTTCTGTACAGATCATTCGGTTAAAATGGTCATTTCCCAGAGAAGTTATTCCTTCCCCAAGAAGAGGTTCTCTTGCTACATCTACAGCAGCATATACACCTTGTTGAGATACCTAGAGTTGTACTGCGACGTTGGCTTGTCTCCAGTCTCTTCGTCATGTTTATTTTGTCAGCAAATACTCACATACATACATTCATACATTCAAACATAGCATTTACATGTGTCATAAACATTTATAACATTCATACATTATTACATCTTATACATATTTCTGTCTCTTTTGTCTTGTCTGTTTCTACAAAATAGAGTCGAGATGGGCATGTTGTTCTCTCCAATTAGAGTGTCAGCTTAGGCAGATAAGTGTACATCTCTTGTTTCAAAATTTCCCCACTAGACTCCTCTCTTGTGGAAGATGGTTGTTTCAGTTTTTCCTACAATAAAAGGAAAATTCCTAGTTGAATTTATTCTTCAATTGGACACAAAGTCTTGTTTTACAGTTTCCCTCTGGTTTGTTCCCGGATTGGACATATATTCAAAACAACAAGTGGCAATCTCGTCGTTCGAGAAGCTTGTATCCAATTTTTACAAGTGGCAGTCTCGTCATCCGAGAAGCTTGTAGGTCATCAGTCAATTCTACAAGTGGCAATCTCGTCATCCGAGAAGCTTGTACACATTTTACAAGTGGCAGTCTCGTCATCCGAGAAACTTGTAGGTCATCAGTTATATCCTCAAAATAACAAAGTGACAAGTTCTCCATACAAGAAACTTGTGTTTTACCAGATACACTGTACTGTTCCTCAGGTGGTTTTATCCCCAATGAACTTTACAAACATAATATAAAAGATCATACAAATCTTTTCTCTTCACAAAAGACCATACAAGTCTCATACAGTTCAGCCTACCTATGTTACTGTCTGAAGTACTTCGTAGAGTTGTTTACACCCCAAAAAGTTTGTGTTACCTTTTCTCACTTTACTGTCGGTCAGTCGATAGTTAGTGATTTTCAATGATGTGCGTCAGTGTACAACGTTCCTGCTGTCGGTCAGTCGATAGTAGTTGATTCTTAAACATTGTATGTCAGTGTACAATGTTCCAGCTGTCGGTCAGTCGATAGGGGTTGATCTTAAATGTCGTATGTCAGTATACAACATCCCTTCTATCGGTCAGTCGATGGTCGGTGTTTCTCTTCAATGATTGTATGTCAGTATACAACATCCCTTACTGTCGGTCAGTCGATAGTAGTTGATTCATAAACATTGTATGTCAGTGTACAATGCTCAAGCTGTCGGTCAGTCGATAGTTGATGGTATTTTCAAAGTTGTATGTCAGTGTACAACATTTCCTGCTGTCGGTCAGTCGATAGTAGTTGATTCTTAAACATTGTATGTCAGTGTACAACGTTCCAACTGTCGGTCAGTCGACAGTTGATGATCTTTTCAATGTTGTATGTCACTGTACAACGTTGTTGCTGTCGGTCAGTCGATAGTTGATAACATCTTTCCTCTTTACAAATACATACACCTATACAGTTTAATCAAACTTGAATCACTCTTCGAAGTGTTCGTCAGAGCTACTTCTCTTTAAGAGAATTATGCTACTAATGGATGACATGTAGAGATTGTCTTTTATCTGCAATCCGTCTCTTTGTAAGGCGAGGGACAATGTTCTTGTTATGTGTGGATGTTGTCTTTTATCTGCAATCCGTCTCTTTGTAAGACGGTGGACAATATTCTTATAGAGGTCATCTTTTTATCTGCAACCCGTCTCTTTGTAAGGCGGTGGACGATGCTCTCGTTATCTGTGGATGTTGTCTTTTATCTGCAACTCGTCTCTTTGTAAGGCGGTGGACAATATTCTTATAGAGATCGTCTTTTTATCTGCAACCCGTCTTTGTAAGGCGGTGGACGATGCTCTTGTTATATGTGGATGTTGTCTTTTATCTGCAACCCGTCTCTTTGTAAGGCGGTGGACAATATTCTCATAGAGGTTGTCTTTTATCTGCAATCCGTCTCTCTGTAAGGCGGTGGACAATTCTCTTGTACTCTGTAGACGTTGTCTTTTATCTCCAACCCGTCTCTTTGTAAGGCGGTGGACAATGTTCTTCTCACATTATTGTCATCCATATGATAGTGGGTAATATTCTCCCCAGTGTTTTACTCTATTCCCCAGTTGAGTTCGTTCTCCCAATAGACTCAGGGTATATCTTGTTATTTTCTCAGTCGGGCCATGTTTTCTTCTTCCTCTGTGGAGTCTTAACTATGTCTGTCTTTTTATCATTTCCACAAAATTCAAAAAAATTCATCATCTGCATTTTTGCATTCATAATTGCATCATAAGCATTGTTCAAGGATTTTAGGTCCAAAAATGGTGCACGTTTTATATTTAAGTCTCTTCAATCTCATCTAAACAAAGATTTCAATCTTCATTTCTCCGATTGAAGAAACTTAAATAGGGGCAGCTGTAATACCCCAATTTTGGACCTACAAATCCAATTTTACATTTCTTGCATAAAAATAGACAAAAAATATTTTATTTCTTTTTCATACATTTTTCTTTCATTTTTCATATTTTTAACATTTTTCTTAAATTTCCTTTCATTTCTAAATATTTCATTTTTTATTTCACTTTATTTTAAATAGTTCGCATTTTATCGTAAAAGGTCAAAAATATCAAAAAAATAATCTTTTTCTTATTTTACGCACTATTTTATATTTTATTACCATATATTTCAAAATATCAAAAAGATTTACATTTTATTACATTTTATCACATTTTATTTCAACTTATTTCTTCTTTATATTTTTACCTCAAAGTTTACCAAAAATAGTAAAATCTTATCATTCCACATCACCATCTTTATTTCATATTTCATTTATCATTTTTTTTATTTACCCTTTTTCACAATATTACAAAAATACCATTTACCCTAATTTTCTTCTATAAATACAAATCTCACATCACTCAATCATAACAATCATTTCTACACAATTCCCAAGACCAAAAAATTCAGAGAATAGTCACAAACTTGATCAGAAAATCAGATTCCAGCGCCGGAATCTACTTTTGGTCGCCGAAAAATTCAACCACCACAACCCATTTTTCAAAACTTCTCGAAATCAAAATCCGATTACACCAATAGCTTCCTTATCATTTCCCGATCACAAATCCATCATCATTTTCATCAAAAACGCTGTAAAAAGCTACCAGAACCACCGAATCCGAGACCCCCTCGCCGGAATCTCGCCGGAAAATTCAAAACCACCAAAACTCTTCCAAACTTAAAACAAATCATACCATTAGCTTCCTCGTAGTCTCATGAACACAAATTCGTCTTCAAAAACATGAAAAACCACCCAGAATAGTGTAGATCGGAGTTTCTCTCACCGGCAAACTTAAGGTGTCCGATCGGAGTGTTATAGAGCTCCGTTTTAAACGATTTCAGTTGGGTTATGCTCGCGATCGTGTTCTCATCCTTTTCCACCAACCAATTTCTTCCAAGTCAGCCGGAACTGTAACTGTGAATTTTGAAGCTCGTTTGGGTAAGGTTCCATTTTCATGATTCTAAGCTTCCAATGAAGAAACCGAGTTTGGATTCATGATCAAGGGGAAAAATCGTGTGGAGTGGACCCTTTGCTTGTGAATTTTGGTTCCGAATTGGTGATTTGCATTTTCTCCAAAGCTTAAACGGCCATGGCTTCAGACCACTGTCCCGGTCGCGAGGTTGAAGAAGGTGAGAGTCACGTTGCCACGTGTCGCACTCTGACTGGTCCGCAGGTTCTTCCGGGTCATGGGTTGATTCGCGGGTCAAACTGAACCGCTCCGTTTTGAAGTGGACTGGTATGGTTTATTGGGCCTGCTGGGCTGTTTTTTTTTTGTTGTGACTTGCTGATGACTATTTTCTGCACCTGCACGCGCGCTATCTGCACCCCCTCCTGGCTGAGTTTCTAAATGGGCTTTGGGCCTAATTTCTGATTGGATCTTTCAGCTCCTTGCTGCACCCATTTCAGGTTTGCACCCGCCTTTACCCACTTAATTCATTTGCATGCATTTTTTATCATCTTTATTTTTTTTCTTTTTTTAGCTTATTTTAAATAAGTGATTATTTGGGACATTAGTTTATTTAAACTTATTGAGTCCAAATTTTGCACTAATATTTTAGGGACTCATTTTGAGATTATATTTTAATTCTTTTCTTTTTAGTTGCTTATTTTGCCTATGTGTTAGTACTAGCTTATTCAATAAGTGTTTGTTTGAGACAATAGCTTATTTTAAGCCTATTGAGCTTAAACTCTTACACTAATATTTTAAAAATCTTTTTTAGGTTTATTTTTTTTAATTTCTAAGTTTCATTGATATGTTTTGTTCTTGCATATGTTTGATTATTATTTCTTTGCTCTTTTCATGATATATGTCATATTCACATTTTTGCATCATACTTTGCATAACATTTTCATGTCACTTTACACTAAATTTTTACATTACACTACATTACATTTTTACATGACATTTGACATTATAATTTTACACTACAATTTCATTCTACACTTTTTGACATGCGTACATGCATTTGCATTTAGATTAGGACAATGCACCATTTAAAAATGCATGTTAGAGACAATATTTTGCTTTATAAAATCATTGAGCTCTAACATTAGCATTAACATTTAAGGACCATTTTTTTGGCCTAAATTCATTTTTGTCATGCTTGTTAATTGTTTCTTTTTTCCTCGTAGTTAATAAATTTGCAATGATATTTTATATGACTTTGTTCTCTTTGCATTTTTTCACTCTTTGTCACATTCATATTATATTTCACATTGCATTTTCACACTCCACACTTCATAGCAATATTTGACATTTTGTTTTCTTTTCATCGTAAGTGCATTTCATACTCATGTTTATTTCTCTGCTTGCATTTTTATTGCCTTTTATTATTTTTCATTTGATTCGATATGGTTGTAATAATTATTCGATTTGGTTGTAATAGCGTAGGACTTTATCGTTTTTGACACATCACACACAACGCTAAAAAACCAAGAAAAAATGAACTTTCATTTCCGAAGAGGCGCGTTAGTAATTTTCTTTAGAAAAAAATAGGAAAATAAATAAACAACTTCTTCTCTCTCTAATACAATTTCTTTAGTCCAATACCAATTAGTCGCACGATTAGTTTAGGATAAAACTTTAAATTTACTTTTATGTCACAACCTTCTCCTCTCAATCCAATCTCCACATGCACACACTTTTCTTTCTATACATCTTCTCCCTCCATTTCTTACAACTTTCATTTCTTAAGTACATAAAAAAGTAAATAAAAAGTAATAAATTAGAGGTTACCATGGAGTACCATGGGCGTTTAGGATGCTAATACCTTCCCTAGGCGTAAGTAACCCCCGAGCTTAGAATCTCTCTTTTTAAACGGTTTTCGACACTTTCCCCTCTTTGGAAATGAAAGATCAATGTAGTGGTGGAAATCCCAAAATCCCTGCAACAGAGCCTTCAAAATTTTTTCTAAAGGCCTAAACTTTCAACCCTTGTTTTTCAATTTTATTGGCATATTAAGGTTTATTCTTGTAGTGATTCAAAGGAATTGATATATATTCTATTAGGTTTATTGATGTTTTCTTTTTCACCCTTCACTTAGATTTTTACAATTTTCTACTATTTTTTCTTTCCCATAGTAGAAAAAACTACTAGAAAACCTTAATTGAAAAACATCTACTTCGCAGGTCAGTTCCAATTGACTCATAAATTCTCTAATGATAATATACTCAATAGTGGGATACTTGATTGCTAGTGCAAATTGTAACACCCTGATTTCTCAACTATTAACTTAGCTAATTTTATTAGTATTATAAAATAGAGACACAAGGGTGTCACATTCTTTTCCAAATTAAATCTAATTATTATAGTAGTTTAAACATGCAGCGCAATTAAACTCAAAATAAAATTTTTTTTCCTATAAAGTCTGAATTAAAATTAAGTATCAAAAAATAACAATTTTCTATCACTTCTATAAAGGATTCAACAAAGTTCCAATGATTTTAAAATTATAGTTCCAAAAGCAATAAATGAAGTTCCCCAAAGTAATATCTAGAGGGACTCCAATGTCAGATAACTGATTATCTCAAAAGCTTAAGCTTTTAGAAAATGGTACATCAATGGTTTCATATTATTTCTAACACGACCCCTCACGCAAGAGCCCATTGGGCTTAAAGCGTGGATAATGCATAGACCCTTCCACCATATGCTTTTAGGAAATGGGACATCAATGGTTTCATATTATTTCTAACACGACCCCTCAGGCAAGAGCCCATTGGGCTTAAAGTGTGGATAATGCATAGACCCATCAACCATATGCTTAAATTCCACTTTTTAATTAAAAAGTGAGGGGAGCAGGGATCAAACTCTAGACCACTTAGTCACAGAGGCTCTGATACCATGTCAGATGACTGATTATCCTAAAAAGTTAAGCTGTTAGGAAAGACCACATCATTGGTTTTATATTATTTCTAATAAGGAAAAGTAACGTCAATGGTTTTATATTATTTCTAACATCCAAAAGACTCAAAACAAAAAGGTAAAGCAACTCCTAATGCCATCTCGAACACCGAAAATAAGCTTCAACTCCTACCTTAAAAATACGGTTGCACACCATAGTGCCAAGCCAGAGTGAAAATGTAAAGTTGAGCACGAAACATCAAATGAAAACCGAAGTACAATAGCAAAAAGAGATAGCAAAACAAAGACAAGAGAAAAGATCACCATAGCGGGTGACCGCGCGTGTACTCACACTTAAACAATATTCAACCACAACAATAAGTCAAATATATCTCACACAATATATAGATTAAAGACTCCCTATCGTAACAAGGGCTAATTCTTTGCTACATTATTTCTACATCATTGCTACATTATTATTACATCATTTCAACATCAATTCATCATCATTTTCGATATCATTAACTCAACGTCATTACGCATATGAATGAATGCGCATACTAAGTCAACATCATTGTTCAAACAAAACAACAATTCAAACAGCAACAATTAATATCAACGAACAACGGCTAAAAACAACATCAATCAACCTTTAAACCAACAGTTTAAACAATCTAAATAAAATTGGCTTATTTCGACATCAATAGCAACAACATAAACAACTTCAAATAAACAACGGCATCATAGTTATCGTGATAATAGTTATTTTAATCATCTCACAACACATCTTTTATAACTCGGCATCATTTTTGGTTCACATCATGTTTTTTATAACTCGACATCGTGGTTACTAAGATAATAATTATTTTAATTATCTCACTCAACACAACACAAAAACAATCGGCAGTAATAAACAACAAATTTATCAGCCAAGCACATAATTTAAATACCCTAATAACAACTCATTGAAAATTCTTTACCCTAAGAATTAAGTGGTTGAATTAATTAATCCAAAATCTCCCTCGGCTACATTCTCTAACACTTCACAACGTCTTAATTAGTTAATACTAACTCCATTTTATTTCAAAACAATTCCTTTCTATTTACTCACTAAATTTATTACGAAAAGACTTACTTAAAACTCATTAACCAAACACGTCAGTTAAACACATCTTCAATGCACATATCATAACTTGAGTTGTGTTTATCCAATTAAGACCCAAAAATATTCGTTAGAAAGCTAAGACAAAATGCTATAAGTTTTATGTTGACCTCATAAGCCAATTGGGAGGGAAAAGGACTCAAATAATTATGTTTTCATTCCAGACATTATAAAAAGATTTTGTCTTGTTCACCGTGTATGCCATAACTTTGGCTGAGGTTATCCATTTGATGCATGCGGGTAGTCGTTGGAAAATTAAGGAAGAGAGCTACAACTTTTATTTTTAACACAAATTCCAGCTCAAGCGTCTTGATGATGAAAAATTTGATTCTCTAAACAACTAAAGATGTTTGCGGGTTTTTTTAAGCTACAAACCTTAAATTTTAACTTATTTAAAACCCCAATTTAATAAACACGACTTATAATCGAGTTTCTAACGTAGAGATGAATACTCGGGTCCCTACTCAATCTCTACAACTCTACAATTAATCTCTATTAACCCATGATATTATCAATTCATCAAAACTAAATTTTTGAGGTTCTTATTGACTAAATTGTACTTACTCAACATCTCTAAAAATAAGAACAAAACAACTTCATTAAAGAATACAAACACAAGATAAAACTTTCACAAACTCCATAATCCCAAAATTCATTAATTCTAAAATTCACAATCTTCAATCACAACAACAAGTACGAATTAGATGATAACAATAACAATAACATGAATTCGAAATTAGAACATAGAAGCTCAAAAAAACACCAAGAGCCAAGTAACAAGAATATGGTAAAAAAATAAAAAGAATGGCAAGCTATATTCTCGTATTCAAACTTTTGAAAATCATAGAGATGGTGCAAAACTCCCTTATCTTAATTCCTAACAGCTATTTACTCTTTAGTTTTGTGATTTGATCTTCCTAAATTTTCAAAGCTCCACTCCTTTCTTTGTTGTTTTAGGTTTTTAAGAAAATTGGTAATCCTAATTTAGTTTTAAACTAACCTATTTATAGAATATTACTAGTTTGTTTTTTTATAAAGCAAAATTTTTATTTAAAAATGAAAGGAAAAACAAAAATTGGGAGGACATAATCCTAACCCAAAAAACAAAAAAGTAAAATAAAAAACAACATTAAGTGATTTTTCTACCGCTTGAGTGGGTGTTATGTAAATGAATTCCCTTTTGCATAGTATTTTCTTTATTTTTTGCCTTAGAGATAACTTATATAAAAGGCTCTTCATTTGTTGTAGAACGATTATGCAAATATTTTATAGTTGCCGATGTTTCTTCTTCATCAGTATATGTCCTATGCTAAATTTCTCTAGCACTTTTATTCTTTAAATTATGTAATATCTTCAAATCAGGAGCAACAATGGGATTTATATTATAATCGTTATTTGTCACTACAACACACTAAGAGCCAACAATACGCATATCAGGATATGTAATACCTAATTGTTCATCTAATTGTTTCCTTGCTTGATTATCCTCCAAATTTGTATCATGTACTTTCATCGGAGCGGGATCAATTGTGATACTTGGTAATGTCACTACCTCATAAACGTTTTCAACTTGTAGATCATTATTAATCGGAAACCTAGACGATTCTTGTTGAGTATTATCACCTGTCACTATATCTGTTGCCTTTGGAATGACCTTCTTAGACATAAATTTAGTACAACTTTCTTTCCGGTATCTTTTCAAACATGTTTTTCTTCACTATGATTCTGTCTACGACAATTGTCCAAAGAATGGCCAATTACTTGACAAAATTTGCAGAACGAAGGTAGTTTCTCATATTCAACATCAACATTAAAACATTAAAGACATCTCCTTCCCTTTCCACCAAAACAATGTTAGGTAAATAATCCAACATATTAAAATCAACCAATATTCAAGCAAAATATCCAAAAAAAATTTCTACTAGTGGCTTCATCTAAGGCAAGAGAAATTCCAATACCCCTTGCAATAGCAAAAAGAATTTTAGGTCTCCAATATTCAAGAGAAAGACCATAAATCCTAATCCAACATTGAACATTAGTGTTTCGTACCGTATCCAGGTCGAAATCTGGCGTCCACAAAAATAAACGAAGTATTCCCGGTGCAAGATTCCAAGACCCATAGCAAGAACACTACGTAAATCCTCAATAGATGAAAAAGTGAAAACAAAAAACTCCTTATCAATTGGTGCGAGAGTCCATTTGCCAAGCACCTTCGAAGTATTGTATAAGTTGTCATTCAATTCATTCAAAGTGGAAGAAATCTTGATCTGCAGATTTCTTCAGCAATTCTTGCTTTTTTTTCTTTCTGCATCAGATGTCTATTGGTTTGTTTCGCTTGATTCCCTTGGGTCGGAATATGATAGTAGCCAATACCTTTGGATCATTCTCAATGTTGGTTATAATAGCGCTTGGTGGATATATAATTTCAAAAGGTCAATATGGAATTGCAATCTCTGCATGTTTCAAAATTCGTTTTAGCAAACTGTTTTTTTGACTTTTAATTTATTTTGAGGCAGACCGTATACCAAGTTGGTGGATATGGGGCTTTTAGGTTTCTTCTTTGATGTACGCACAAAATTCTGCGTCTGTAAATGAGTTCCTAGGACATTCTTGGGATAAGGTTCTCCTAGGAAAGCATTTTAAGCAATGGCAAATGGTTCTCCCATTTCAACTGCTTTCCTTGGATTTCAGCAATATCAATTACTATGTCGAAGTCCCTTTGGTACATAAAGAAATCATTTTTATTGGTAAAATTTTTTAACAGGTAATCAGGTAGACTAAATACTTTTCGGTTCAATTATTGCTTCAGGAGTTGAAACAATAAGGAGTATTAGAAGAGAGACTGCAGCTTCTTGTTAATGTTACTGGAGGTTTTACGCCTGGTGTGTTGACAGTATTGGTTGGAGTAAGTGGTGCTGGTGTGTTAGACTTTTATAAGTGGAAGACCTTCTTCTTTAGTTAGACATGAAACACAGGATTAGGGGGGTTATAGAGTACATTAGTAGATTGATTGATCACTTTAGTATATTTTGAAATACATTGATATCTTTTGAAGGATGCCACTTGTTAGACTACTTGGCGATCACTTAGAGGGGGGGTGAATAAGTGACTCTTTCTAAACAACGAATTTTTCAAAATATTTTCAAGTACACGGAAGGCCACCGGATCGGTAGTCTACTTTGCACCCTTCGATCAAAGGAAAGGTAGTATAAGCTTTGGAGCGTTTAACGATAAATTGAATTAGGTTATGTTTTGCAATGAAATTACTAAAACAAACGAACACAACAAGTTTCAATTATCAAGTTACACACAATCACAGTTCAAGTCAATTCAATTGAATTGTGATGAACACTTACGATCACCAAATTCAATTGATCCAATTAATCAATAATAGGAAAAGTAAAGAGTGTAAGGATAGAAAGACGCAAATAGATGATTAGGGAGTTCCCGCAGCTTTCGTGTCATCCTCGCGGTCAGCCGGGTACGTCTCCCCCCAAATCGTCAAACGGACGATTTGAGCAATTTATTAAAAACGCTTGATAGTGCACAATTTACAAAGACTCGAATAACACTATATTGAATCTAATGCAAATTGAGCTTTGCAACCTCAACACCTCGCGAAGCTTCTACCTCTGATTCCAACGTCCCAATCTTGCGCCATCTTCGAACCGAAAACCTTCGCACCGAACGTCCAGCTGATTACATCGCTTCCTCGATGTTGATCCTTCAAGATATCGCACAATCTTGAATCCCTTGATGAAAATCCAAACCTCCAACACAATTCAACCCGATCGCAATTCTGATTCACCGCGAATTGCACCGAACGTTATCCACCGAATCAACTACGAACCCTTGATTGATCCCATACTCAATCTCAAATTGGAAGTGATTTGATAGAAGATGAAGAACTTGTGTTGAATAAGTCTTTGATCCAAAATTTCTCTCAAACTTTGAACAAATGTGTTTTTCAGATGGATTCTCACACATACAAAAAAAACTCATATTGCTATTTATAAAGAAAATAGAATTGAGCAAATTTAGGCAAAACAGAACAGACTTGTATCGATACATATGATGGTATGTATCGATACAAACACTTTGACCAGCGTTCAAATTTGAAATATTTGACCTATGTATCGATACAAACACGAGTATGTATCGATAGATATATCAGTTTCTTGAAAATTTGACTGATATGTATCGAAGCATGCAAGCATGATTCGATACACCATGCGTTTTCTGGTGTTTTGAGAGAGTTTGATGTGTATCAATACATGCAAGCATGATTCGATACACAAGAGACTCTCTGCCCCTGAGACACCAGTTTTGTATCGATACAAATGAAGTATGTATCGATACAAAATGCACAAAATCAGTCTGAAGTAGTTTCAGGATATTTGTATCGATACAAGTGATTATAAACCGATACAAAGAACCTTAAAATCAATTTTTCAAAGTTTAAAAATAGTTTTTCACTATCAAGTCATTTCTAATGTTGCCAAGATATGTTCCACTCTATTTTCATGTGTTTTGACAATTATTAAAACAAGGGAATGAACTGGTGCACTTACAGTTTTAGATGTGAACAATTTGATATTATAATATTTAACTTTAGGTTGAATTATTTGGTATTTGAACTTATTAGGGAAACATTAATATTTTGAAGCACTTGGGTTATATAAAATTTCTTATTATGTTTACTTTATTGTTTTTTTGACTTATTTTGTTTGAATGTAAAAATAAAATCCAAACAAAAAAATGAAAAAAATTGTTTACCAAAAAAAGATTGTTAATAAATTGTGGGCAATTTGAAAGAAAAAAACTGTGGAAAAAAAAATGAAAAGATTGACAAAAAAAAATTGTGGGAAATCAAAAATAAAAATTGTGGGAAACCAACAAAAACAATAAAGGGAAAAAATTTCAGAAAAAAAAAGTGGGAAACAAAAATAGCGGCGGTTCAAATTGCCGCAAAATATGTAGTTAAAAATTTCAACTCAATGTCAATTAGCTGTAGTTTAAACCGCCGCAAACACTAAAATTTCAAAAACACGGGAAATGATGATAGCGGCCGCAAACCGTCGTTGTATGTTCAAATAAATTTGCGACCAAAAGACATTTTGCGGCGGTTTCAAACTGTCGCAAAAACCCACGCATTTAGCAGCTGTTCAAATCGCCGCTGCATGCTCCCAGAACCACCACCGCTTGTTGAATTCCTTGTAGTGTCAGTTGAATAATTCTACAATAAACATAGAAAAATGTATATTTTTTTTAAAATTTATATATGAATTACTACGAAACAAGTTGAAATATATAAAAGAACGATGAGAAAATATATGTTATATTACATTGTATTTAAAAAAATATGTAGTTTGATGAAACTCAGTTGAATAATCTATAATAAATGTTTGAAGGTTGCTGGACGTGAGAGTTCAGTTTTTGACACAAAAATGAGGGAGTTTTATGGTTCAAAAAAATTAGTAACAAAATGATGAAATGCTTAAAACCATATTTTAAGATAATTTAAACAAAATTTTCATTTGAAACTTTTATAAACAACTTATTTGCTAAAAAAATTTTAACTAAAAAACAATACACTACAAAAATTATTTTAAAAAAAAAATCTAAAACAAACACACTTTTAGTGTATGATCTATAGGATCTAGGCCATATTGAATCAAAACTACTGAAATTTCAAAATATTAATTTATTTATTTTTATTTAATATAAATTAAAATATCACTTTCCAATCTAAAATTTTCTTTTAATAGATTAAATATGTTATTAGTCGTTCTTATTTAATACTCCGTCCGTCCCATTATACAAGCACATTTACTACAAAAGTCTAGTCCCAAAATATAAGCCCCTTTACAATTTACTAGGTACATTTATTACTTTTTTGCTTACACATACCCCTAATTTTTACTACTAAGTTGCATTGGAATACAAAAATTGTAATGAGGATTATATTTTGGGACTAAACTTTTGTAGTAAAAGTGCTTATATAATGGGACGGAGGGAGTATAACTTTTATTTATATTTATTGTTATTTATACGATTCAGAATATATTTACTCTAACAATGTATATTTAAATAACTCAAAAGATATAATATCTCAAATTCACTATTAAATATTTAAATAAATTAAACAAATAATAATTTAAAATAAATTAATAAATAATATTAAAAAAGGAAAATAATCCCGTGAGAGGGTGTTGTTAAGCGGTTATGACTCATCCTCCCTTCTCCAAAGGTCAAGTGGTCGATCCTCGTCTTGGATACGGAGCAACTTTAAATCTCTGACTCAGCTATCCCACCCTTTGAGGTGCCTCCAATTTAGCGAGAAAAATACTCACTGCGTTCGACCGTAGATACTTTGCTCTCGACCAAATAATATAAATAGTTGATATAATAATTTATTGTTTTAATTATTAATTAAGATTAATCCATAAAATCGAACAATACAATGTTTTCTCACATAGGCGCCTACCCGATGTAATTTTAGGTTCTTCCGTCAAAAACAAGTATAATTTTAGGTTCTTCCGTCAAAAAAAAAATTGGGTTCTATATATTCGGGATTTTATAAAATACTGTATATATAATTGTGGTTTTTTGAATAATAGTTTGTTTGGATTTTTCTTTTTTTCTTCAAAAAAAGTTTATTTGGTTTTTGTTTTGAACAAAAATTTTCTAATTTTTTTTTTGTATATATATTATATTAATAGTAATCTCATATATATATTGGTTTTTTTTTTGGTACGGATCTCATATATATATTTTTTGTTAACTAATAAGCAGTATATTAGAAAAAATATTTTTTATTGACTAAAATTTTTTAATCCCACTAATTATTTAGGTCTTGATCCGTCGTCCCTGCTTGTGCATGAAAACATTCCCTCATTACTATTACTAAGTTGTTCTCTTAACAATTTCCTTTCAAAAAAGAAAGTTCTCTTAATAGCTGATTCAAATATGATGAGTGGCATACATGCACATTTTGATGAATCCACGTGCGGTGATAGCAACATAACAAGTGCAAGCAGGAAAGAACCTATACACCCACCTTAGTCAATTCCATCATTCTTTGTGTGGTCAAGTCAACTTCAACATACCAAAACAAATAAAATAATATAGTACTCCTTCTTCTTTCCTCTAATATTATAGTTTATACAACTTATCCAATTTCATATTCAAACCGTCACATATGACTCATTATTTGGTCAAAACACCTACTAGAAGCACACACATAAATAATACTATTCCTTTTCCTTAGTGTATATATCATTTCTCCCACTTCAACAATTTCTACACTAAACTATAGCTACAAAATTTATCAACCTTCATATATACTAGAGCAAACAGAGACATTTAAATTATAATAAAATTATTACTATTTTATAAGTGGAATAATTAATGGAGGGAAATATATCAATTTCAAACTCAAGAAATGGAAATGTTGATCAAATAAAGTATAGAGGAATTCGTAGGAGACCATGGGGAAAATTTGCAGCAGAGATTCGTGATCCAACAAGAAAAGGGACAAGAATATGGCTTGGAACATTTGATACTGCTGAAGAAGCTGCAAGAGCTTACGATGCTGCTGCTTTTCATTTTCGTGGTCATAGAGCTATTCTTAATTTCCCTAATGAATATCAAGCTCCTAATTCATCATCATATTCTTCTTCTTCATTACCTATGCCTCTACTTACTCTTCCTCCTTCTAATCCTAATACTAATCCTCCTCCTTCTTCTTCTACTTCTTACTCTGTTGATGACATTAATTTTGAGTTTGAAGATTTCTTGGATAATAAGTTGCTTCAAGAACTCCTTCAAGATGGAACACACAATAATTAGCAATATAGCAAGATACTATTGAATTTGAAGATCAAGGAATGAAATTTGTTGTTCAATAATTTATTTTTGTTTTTTTTTTTTTTTTTGATATTCAATTTATTTTTGTTTTGTTTATGTATTTTCATTCTTATAAATTATATGAGATTATTGAGGTATATTGGACATTTATAATAATTGTAAGAATTTATTTGAGATCGAGAAATCAATAAGAGATATGGATATATATTAATTTGTCTTTGTTTGGCTAAATGGGCTGGCTTTAATTTGAATGGATTTTGTTGCATATATATTACTCCCCCCTCTGTCCATTATTTTTTAACTGGGGTTTGGTATACGTTTAAATTATTCATATATTCATATATTTTCTTCATCTTTAAATATAAGATCATGTTTGACCAATATTCGTACGTTAATATATAATTTTGATCACAAATATCTTTAATTATCTAAAAGTAAAAATTGTAAAAATTTGATATTTTAAAAGTACTCATCAAAACAAATCAAACAAGATCTTATATGCTACTAATATTTACATTTATGTATTATTAAAATAATATGGTCAAAACATGATAAATGAATAGTGCAATTTTATCAAACAAAGTCTTATAAAAAGGGACGGAGGGAGTACAAAATATTGTTATTAAAATATTTTCTCCATTTGATATTATAAGAGAAAAGACAAAAATCAAACTTATTAAGAAAAAGTAAAATATAATGATTTGAAGTATGATATTTTAAAATAAGTTTATGGAAAGATGTAAAATCAATTTTTATTGGTTATTGATTATAGAAAAAGTAAGAGAGAGAGAGAGTAAATTTTTCTTGAAAAGATAAATATTTGTACTTTTTCTTTTATATTTTAGGACAAAAGCATGAGTTTTTTTTCTCTTATAGTATTATGGAATGGATGGAGTATAATAATAGGGTATATGTTAACATTTCTCTTAAACTTTTGAGAAGTTGACTGCACAATTTTCAAAATTAAATTTCTATATTTGATTCCTTAACCAATACCCCGGAAATACCGGTTAGCATTTCGCATATTTTATTGATTTGTCATTTTTATTACACCGTCAGTCAACTCTAATCTGTCTTTGCTTGACTAAATTGAGTTTAGACCTCTTTTGTAGTAGTTAAGTGCGGATTCGCGGTGCATTGTGTCTTGATTTATGAGAGACAAAGACATGGAATTCTCGGTTGAATAAAACCTCAATATTGAGTCTACTTTTTATTAAATTACATAATTAAAATATTTTTATAATAAAAAATAACAATTATGATAAGTACTCTCTCCGGACACAAATATAAGTAAATTTGACTTTTGGTACATTTGAATATTGATGCATTTGGACCATATATATGGACCAAATACATCAATAGTCAAATGTACTAAAAAAATCAAATTTACTTATATTTGTGTTCGGAGGGAGTATAATTATATTGTTAAATGAAAAATATTTTTATTTTTTTTTAAAATGTACGCCCTCCGTCCCAAAACTATTGTCCTTTTATAGTTATGCACGTGGATTAAGAAACAATAAAGATTGATAAGTTAAGTCTATTTTACCCTTACTTTATTAAGAAAGAGAAAATATATTTAATTAATACTTTAACTTTTGTAAGGGTACAATTGATAAATTAACATCAACTTTACAATGGTTTGCGAAAAGGACAATAGTTTTGGGACAAAACTAAAATGCTAAAAGGACAATAATTTTAGGACGGAGGGAGTAATTATTAAAAATATTTTTTTACGAGATTATTGAAAATATTTGATATTTTTTTGAGCAAAATAATGTTTAAATTTGTTATCTTAAAAATGGGAGAATTTTTAAAAATATGTAAAGTATGTAATATTCGGTTTATTTATGTTTTTTTAAAATTTTATTCTTGAATTAAAGAATATAATATATTCAATTTGGTTAAATTTGTCAGATGTATTGAATATTTGTTACGTTAAAAATAGATTTCATTTTAAATATTTAAAGAATACAATATTTAGTTAATTTAATTTTTTGAGTGTGAAGTTAATAAAAATTAAAAAGATTTGCTTGTCAAAATTATATCTGCGAAGTTATTTATTTATTTGTTTTTATATTTTTTTTAAATGTTTTAATAAAATCTCAAAAAATTTTAAAAATTGGATTTAGATCTCTAAAGTGAGTAAAGTGTAAAGTGAGAAAATCCAATATTGCGATTGTAACAACTCTCATGATTCCCATAATTTTTTTTTATGATGTACATATAATATCCCTACAAGAATACATGCCGAAACCAGAAAATGGTCTTTGTCCCAGTCGACTTTTACATTTGGAAGGAAAAATTTCTCGGAAATGTCTTTGGGAGACGCGAAGTGTCTGTCACAAGTCAGCTTTTACATTTACGAGAAAAATTTCCTCACAAATGCCTTTGAGAGACGCGAAGTGTCTGTCACAAGTCAGCTTTTACATTTACGAGAAAAATTTCCTCACAAATGTCTTTGGGAGATGCAAAGTGTTTATCACCAGTCAGCTTTTACATTTACGAAAAAATTTCATGACACAAATGCATTTCAGTTGCGATGAAACTTGTTTCCTCGAAAATTTTTGTAGAAAATAAGAGAAATTCTTGTTGTGTATCTACCATTAATTTATAAATTAACAGTTAACATTATCCATTATTTACTCTAAAGTGAATTATTCACTTTAAAGGAGTATGTATCTAGCTGTAGTTTTCATTTAAATATTAATTTTTTAATTATATTTAACATATTATCTATATGTAGTTTTCATTTTCAATTTCAATATCTCCAAGCTTCTCTAAATTGATATAACATCAAATACAAAAATTACTTTTCATTTGGATTTCTTATTTTTCTTGTTTGTCCTCTCTCCTTTCTTCTCTCTTCTCCCTTTCTTCTCTAGATTGATATACATGCATGTCGTAGTAAGATTTTATAAAAGATATAAATTCGTTTCATTTCAAGCATGATTATTTGTATGTTAGAATTGAAGTAGCAAAGTTTTTCATAAAAAAGGAGTTTGAATTGTGTTTCTTTAAAATTTAATTTTAAAAATTGTTAGTATCCAATAAAATAAACAAAGTTAAATAAATAAAGTTAAAAAAATGTTTTAAGTGTAAGAGAATGTTCAATAAGCGATCTAAAACATAATGCAAAGAAGTTTTGAGAACGGTATGTCAGAAAGTTTTTAGTGTGCTAGTGTTGTATTTAAATTGCAAGAGTAAAGAGATACATAGAAAAGAGAAACAACACAAGCAATTTATATTGATTCACCCCTAAAATGGGTTATGTCCAATTACCACACCAACTGCGGATTTTCACTATATATGTTCTTTTGAGATGTCACGTTCCCAATTTACAGATAATCTTTTGATCTAAATTACCAAGATAAAAAATCTTCAAGTAGTCATGAGCTTATCTTCCACTTTTTTCACAAAGATTGACTACGAGGTCACAAATAAAAGTACTTGATCAAACGAGGTCACACACCCTTAAGCAAATGTTCTTTTTACAAATAGTTTTTTGGATGTAAAAGCTTATACACAGGGACGGATCCACATGAAGGCACACTGTGGTTATAGCCTCACCGGATTTTTCGATTTTTAGTAGATATATATTTTTGCTAATAATTATTGTATATATATGTATAATTGTCAATCTGAAACATGTTATTGTATTTGGTACATTGGTTAACGTGTTTCAGTTAACGTGGGTGGCATGGGTTCGATTCTTGCCACCATATTTTTGGCTTTTAATTGAAACTTAAACAAAAAAAATGTTATGTTATGTTGTAAGTTGAGTAAAGACTGTTGTGTTCAAATTATTATATTTTAAAAGCAGTGGTCTATATATATACACATATTAGAAAAAGGCTTAAACATAAATTTGGTCCTTGTATGTATACCAATTTTTCGTTTTAGTCCCTGTATCGAAAAATTTGACAAAATAGTCCCTGTATCGCGCTTTTTTTTTTGACGTTGGTCCTTGCCGTCCAATTTCATCCAAGTGGCAAACGTTTTGCCACATGGACCCTGCCACGTGGCCAAAAAATGTTGTTGACTGGATTAATGAATGCTAGAGGGACAAAAATCAAAAAATTAAACTGAATGCAGGGACCAAAACCAAAAAAATGAACTGAATGCTAGATGGACTAAAACCAAAAAATTAAACTAATTGCAAAATGACCCATTTAAACTCTAAATCCTTAAATTGAAATTTGTTTCTCTACTCTTCTCTTCTCATCAACCTTTCAACAGAGAGACTCATTGCTAAAAAAGATTATCCGGATGATTTCCCTTTCAACGATCCCGATCAACAACCGTCCCACCGTGGTGGTTTTCTCGACGCGCTTTCTGATCACGTTGTCAACATTCGCAGTACCTCTCATAATTTCATCAAAAAACTCATTCAAATGGGGCGTAATGATCGACGCAAAGTTGTTTTTGCCATGAAAGCTGGTTTATGAGAAGAGAAGAGAAGAGTGGAGAAACAAATTTCAATTTAGGGATTTAGAGTTTAAATGGGTCATTTTACAATTAGTTTAATTTTTTGGTTTTAGTCCCTCTAGCATTCAATTCAATTTTTTGGTTTTGGTCCCTCCATTCAGTTTAATTTTTTGGTTTTGGTCCCTCTAGCATTCATTAATCCAGTCAGCAACATTTTTTGGCCACGTGGCAGGGTCCAGGTGGCAAAATGTTTGCCACTTGGATGAAATTGGACGGCAGGGTCCAACGTCAAAAAAAAAAGCGCGATACAGGGACTATTTTGTCAAAATTTTCGATACAGGGACTAAAACGAAAAATTGGTATACATACAGGGACCAAATGTATGTTTAAGCCTTAGAAAAATTAAAATTGTACTACCGATTATAATTTAACGAGTATTAAATTTATCATTAATTCTGTTTTTTGCTTTTTTTTTTCGTGTTTTCTATATACAAAAACTACTTCTTTAGCTAATTTGCAAAAGTGAATTTTTTCGATTATAAATTTTGTAAATATTTTTTTTAGCCACACCAAAATATCAGGTCTAGATCCGTCCCTGCTTATACAATAAACTAAACCAAGTGTATAAGGTTTCTAAGTAACTTAAAATGTCCCTGAAAATCACTCGATGTGTTTGTTGATCCAAGTGCACTATATAAAACTTTAAATTGGAGTGAAAGAGAACAAAGAGGAGTTTTGTAGAGAATCTTGTTTACAAAGACAAGTGTTGTATGATTGATGTTAATTTCAAACTATTGCATTGTTTTTTCTGTGGAGCCTTCTATTTATAAGATGAGAGAGTCTCTGATATCTTGGAAAATGTATTCATAAAGTAGAGAATGATGAACTAGCCGTTGCATTCATTTAAAGAAAGTAGATCAGAGAGAATGATGAAAGAATGTTCTCAGGTAGAGCGTGTAAGTTGAGGTGACATTGTCCTTTGCTTGCTTGAGACCAAATCAAGGTTTTTGTACTTTAAAACAAATTTTTGACAACGGTATAAGTAAAGTATCATTCTCAGCAATCATTTTGAGAATGTTCTCCAATCTATTTGTACTTTCCATAAAATGTTCTGAAAGGAATCTTGGAGAATGGTGTCGGCAGTTGTAAAATTCGTACAGTCTAGCAAATTATGTCCATAAATAGTTGTTCATCAAGTACTATCTAGCTTCTTTGTTGGAGAATGTACATTAAATACTTCTTTGTAAGTACATGCCAACTAATAAATATGAGCTTGTTGTCTTCTTCTTATTGGTCTATGATATTTTCCATCATAATAAATTCAAGAGACAAATTTATTATGTCCTTTTGTCAAGAATATTCTCATGCACATGTTTTGCATTTGTTCAGCTTCAAAGGAAAAGTCCCATAATCACTTCAATAAATTCCTTGCCATAAAAGACTTAGTTTTTGTTGAGATCTTGTGATATAATAAAGTCAATAAAAAGTGCATCTTTGTCTTTTCCATTAACCACTTAAAACAAATAAGTGTATTTCTTTTGTAGAGCAGGCCAGAAATGTACCAAAAAAAAAAAACTAAATGTACCAAAAAAAGAGCAGGCCAGAAAACGTTCTGAGAATGATGTTGTAACTTTGTATAACATTCTCAAGGCATATTTCAAATTGGTTAAAAAGCTCAATGGTTCCTATCTTATTAAAAACACTCAAGAGCACTTGTTAGATAACACAATGCCCAAAATTATGTTATACTACTTGGCTACTTACTTAGAAGGGGGGTTGAATAAGTGATCCAAAAACACAACGGCGGTTTTAAAAAACTTAAGCGCACGGAAGAATTAAATTTCACACAATAAAATCGATTGAATTATAAGAACAATAAAGGAGATAAGGAAGAAAGCGACACACAAGACGAGATATGGGAGTTCCTTGACTTTCTTCGTCCTTGCTTTGCCCGGTACGTCTCCCCCCAATTCCGCGGAAATCGGAATTGAGCTCTTTATAGAAAATCTTTGAATTTACAATAATGCACAAGTTTAGGGAATACAGTACTCGAGATATCTAATACTTCTATCTTCTCACTCGATGTAGCTTCAATAGCCCTTGTGCAAAATCTTCAACACAATCCTTGACTCGAACCTCCGATTGCGATAATTCAATCTACACTCGTTCTTTAACACAAAGAACCATTGCAATTGATTATCCGGCTAGTCCTTCGCCAACGTGTTGAAACCTCAAGAATTTGATACCTTCAAACTTCTTAATGAAAATAGATGAGAAACCCTTGCTTCCAATTCAACCCAAAATATCGATCAAACACGGTCCATCATGGATGTTTTCAAACAACCAAGCGAAACCCCTTTTCGAACCCATTGAAAGAGTAGGCGAATTGGAGATTGATGATTGATTTAAGATGAAGAAATTCAAAGCAATGAACCCCTTTGATCCTAAATTCTCTTCAATTTAGATCAAAATATTTTTTTCACTTGCCATGTTGCTATTTATAGGAAAAATAATATGAAGTAAATTTTGGCACTTTATAACATAAGTGTATCGATTCACATTAAGTATGTATCGATACATCTTTAATGACAACATAAATTTTTTGAAAATTTACTGATACATATAAAACTTTCTGTCAAAGAAGGCTTTGATATGTATGGATACATACATATGTGTATCGATACACATAGAGCTCTTTGTTGAAAGATTTGTTATGTATCAATACATACAAATGTGTATCGATACACATGGAGCTCTTTGATATGTATTGATGCATATAAGTGTGTACCGATACATGTTGAGCTTCGGTGGATTTTTTTTTATGGCACATATGTATCAATCCACATATTATGTGTATCGATACAAATTGTTCTAAAACAATATGTATCAATCCAAATACCCTATGTATTGATCCAAATGACCTGAAAACTGATTTTTCAAAGTTTATAAAGCTTTTTCGCTGTCAAGTCATGTTTAGTAATGCCAAAATATATTCTATCATATTTTCTCTCGTTTTGACAATTATTAAAACATGGAGGGGAACTGGTGCATTTACATTCTCCCCCTTTTTTATAATTGTCAAAACCAATTGCATAAGCTACCTAAATGCATAAAAATAGCAAGTATGATACAGACGCAAACATCAAAGCTAATATACCACTATCAAGCTCCCCCTATGTTGATGCCGATAGCGCTTGACGGTTTTCTTTGCTCTTTCGCTTATGCATGACAATATCAAAAAGAAGACAAGAATACACAAAATGAGAAGTATCGAAATTCAAATATTTTCAAAATTTGGTCATATTGTGCACTTACATTTGTCGAAATGCACTTTATGACAAACAACCATATCAATTAAATAATGCAAGATATGCAAAATATATTCTAATGATGAATAACCGAAAAACCATGGCACATATGACATGTAGAGCAACAAGCCAAACAATATAGGCATGAATATCAAAACATCAACATTATTAAAACAAATCATATCAATATACGAGAAATAATTAAACGAACCAATCATGCATAAAAATCTAATCTAAAAATGTAAATAAATAATTATGTGCTTTTATTACTTTTTTCTTCCGTTTTTGCCTTTTTCCATTTTTCTTCTTTCTTCGACAAGGTTCCATTAATCTTAGGGATTCTTTGTATAATCTTGCTATTAAAGAACATAACTATACTAAAATATAATCTAAAAATGTAAAGAAAATAACATATAAATTCCCGTCATCAGGAACCCAAAATCTTGAGGAAGAGATTCTTAGTTTTTCCGTTGAAACAACTCCTATGTAGTAGGTGGAGAATCTAAGAGAGGAAAACCAATGCAACTAACTTCAAGACATTGCTTCTTTTGATGATGTTATGAATCCAAACGCTGCTCATTACCTAGAGTTTTTGCAGCAATACTCGAAGGGTAATAATGTTTCAGACTATGGGCCTAGGATCTATATACCGACGAGGAAGAAAGAATAGCAACTATCAATTTTTTGAAGAATCACGCTGCTTATAGTGAAGTGATCAGTGCATTTTGGTGCACATTGTAATCACTCTATGCTACGGCAATTATAAGACTTCTCCCACTATTTTAGTGTTTTTATCATGTTTTGTGTCTAGAGTCAAGTTTTGCTAATAATTGAGTTTTACTATCTATTTTCGTAATAAACGGTAATTTGACCCCTTCTCATTGCGCAGACCATAACTGGAGCTAGGAGCATCCAAATGAGGCTTGCAAATATGCGTTGGAAAGCTAAGAAACAGAGCTACAACTTTAATGTTAGAGTAAAAAGCTAGTTCAGAGCGCAAGGGAGTCATATTTACTCGTCAATGTTCCAGACTTACAAAGATTTAATTATTTTACAGCATAACTTATATTCCTTAAGAACCTATGATAGAATCAAGAACGAGTTACCTAAAGCCAATGAATTGATCTTTTTATATCAATTGAAATTCGCATCTTTTACTTACTGTTTACAAAACAAAACCCCCATATTTTACCTTTCTAAAATTGTTCTAATATTGTTAAACTGATTGGGAGTCTTTGGGAAACGATCAAGGTTAACTACCTTGTACTACTCTTTACTTAAAATTATTTTGACCACGAAACGACCGTGATCAAATTGGCGTCGTTGCTGGGGACGCAAAATTTTGTTTAACCAGTATTAGAATCGTACTTTTGTGCCCTGTAGGCGTGTGTGGGCGCGCGTGCGCCATAGAAAGAAAAAAACTAGTTAGCAAGTAGAATTGGTCTGTTGTGCTTTCTGACCATTCCATCTCAAGCGAAAAAAATCAGGGTATTTTAATTTTAATTTTTTTTAATTTTAATCAAGGAAAAAAACTAGTTACTATTTTATTTTAATTTTTTAGTGTTTTCATAAATTCAAAAAAATCCAAAAAAATTTGTGTCATCTTTATTTGATTTAATTAGATTTATCGTGGTATTTTTAAATTTTATTACTTTCAGTTTGACCGATTTTCCATTTTCCCCACCTATTTTCGTTGTAGGGACATAGTGGGGATTACTGTAATTGTTGTTTGTCACTTGTTGCATGACCAGGTCTGCTGGAAATTCTCAATTAGTACCTTCTGATTCCGAGATAGAGAGAACATTCCGCGCACGCAATAGGCTCAATAGAGCTGATAGTGTGCAACTCCGTAATATTGATTCAAACTCTGTTTCTTCTGATTCTGAGTCGGACTATTTCCATAACTTATTTGATTCTGACTCTGAACCTGAAAATAACATGGTTGCTGAACAAACACTAAGGCAGCTTGCTGCTCCTGATGTTAATTACAATGGTTTATGTATTGATTATGCTAATGTTGCTGCACCTTTTGAATTGAAATCTGGTTTAATAGACTTGTTGCCAAGGTTTAGTGGTCTTGCAGGTGAGGATCCGCATAAGCATTTAAAGGAGTTTCAGGTTGTATGCTTGATCGACGATTTGTGTAACAATAGATTTGATTGACCGCAAGTGCACAGTCTCGTCGTGTAGTTTTAAAAGATATCGAATCCACAGGGACCAATAGTTGAACTACCGTAATCCGTTGTCACGGTGTAAATCTAAGGCTATCAGATAGGGGTTTGTTTAGAATTTTAGAATTTAAAATTACAGAAATTTAATTAAAGAAATTAATTAATTAATAAAAGCGGATATCGGTATGTAACTTAATTAACCATCGGGGATTTATTAAATAATAGCGCGCGAAAAAGGGTTTATTTTTTAGAAGAACTTTCTCAATTTAAAGGTCTAAACCTCACACTCTCGTTTTGTTGATAAAAACCATACTTTCTAAGCCAGGAGTTTTACTGTCACTTTTCTACCACCTTAGCTTCGAAAGTATATTTTGAAAATCAATGAGTTCTAATTAATCCTAACGTGGCTCTGGCTCGTTCAAAGATTAATATCAAATTCCTACTATCTAGTTAAAACCTCAAACTCTCGCTCTATTGATTTTAACCTTAGTTGCTTTCTTTTACTCTCGTTCAAAAGCTTTGTATTAAATTAGGAATTTGAATCAGAAAAATAGTTTAATAAATGCGCGCGCTAAATCATTACTAAATCCCCTTCGGAGAATTAGTTCACATACCGATATCTAGGAAATTTAGCTAGACATAATTAAGAAATTAAACAAAGAAAAACAGAAAATAAAATTAAACATAAATAAATAATTAAATAAAAACATTAAATAAAAACCTGGAAGAAATTGCTGAATAAACTTGATATAAATAAACGGTACAGAATTCTTGACAGGAAACTGAAAACAGAACAGAAAACGGATTCCCGGTGTGGAGATACCGTTACAGTTACTGTAACAAGAAACTAAAACTGTACTGAAAAGTAAAGAAAATAAGACGTAATCAGATCTGAAAATGAGCTTGCTATTTATAGGGGAGGATTTGCTAGTACGATCCACAAAAGTAGGGAAGATAAGCTTCACTTTGGTCTCATCCAATTGCCATCCGATTAGGAACAGAAAACGGATCAGACGTGCACTTCTTCCCCACGTCACGCAAATTCAGTTGCTACTGGGCTTTCTCACTAGGTGGCGCTCGCCACCCATTCTGTGGCGCTCGCCACTGGGCCTCCAATTGGTGGCGCTCGCCACCCCCACTGTGGCGCTCGCCAATGTGCAAATTTGGGCCAATGCCCATTTTTGCTATGCTCCTTTGTGGGCTGCGCGAATTTGGGCTTTGCACCCCCTTTTTGCTCCGTTTTTGACACTTTTTACTCAATTATCTTCTCCGACCTATTTTATTCGACAAAAGTAAAAACATATCAAATACTAACGTAAAAAGACATAAATGAAATAAATACATATGCAAAAGCAACTAAAATTCACCTAAATTAAGCTAAAAATACGATATGATTTCGTGTCATCAATGCTCCACGCCATTGAGGCCTGAAGGCATCACAGAAGATCATATCAAGCTAAGAGCCTTTCCATTCTCATTACAGGGTGCTGCCAAAGACTGACTCTATTATCTTGAGCCAAATTCTGTTACAACTTGGGCTGATTTGAAGAAGGTTTTTCTTGAAAAATATTTTCCTGCTTCCAGAGCTGCTTCAATCAGAAAAGAAATATGTGGTGTCAGGCAGAACAATGAGACATTAGCTGAGTATTGGGAGAGATTCAAACACCTAGTTTCGAGTTGTCCTCAACATCAAATCAGTGAACAACTTCTCATCTAGTACTTCTATAAAGGCTTGCAACCAATGGATAGAAACATCTTAGATGCTGCCAGTGGTGGAGCACTTGTTGATAAAACTCCAGATAATGCAAGAACTCTGATTGAGAATATGTCACTCAATTCTCAACAATTCTCAATCAGAAACAATGCTGTGAACCAAAAAGGTGTCAATGAAATTCAAGCTTCTCCTTCTTCTATCAAGGCTCTAGAAACCAAATTCGACACCAAAATTGATGAACTTACTTCTTTGATAAAACAGATGACTCTTAATAAACCTCAAACAGCTAAAGTGTGTGGCATTTGTACTTCTCCTGAACATCCAACCGACACGTGCCCTATTCTGCAAGATGAGACATAATTGATTTACCTCAAGCATATGCAGCAGCAGCAGCCCTTTACAATCAAAACAAGTTCAACATAGGCTGCAGCTCCGATATGGGAACCAATCATAGGCTGCAGCTCCTTCTGCCCCACCAGCCCCTTCTGCTTCACTTGAGGACCTTGTCAAGCAACTGGTTGCAAATCAACAACAAACAGCTGTTAACATTCAGAACTTGAACACACAGATGGGACAAATGACAAATGTACTAGGCCAACTGCAAGCTCAAGGCTCCGGTAATCTTCCTGCACACACAGTACCGAATCCAAATGTCAATCCAAATGTCAGTGCAATTACCTTGAGATCCGGAAGAGTATCAGAACCAGCTCCAGATAAAAAGAAAAAGAAAAGCATTGCATCATCACCTGCTCCTGAACCTGAACCTGAACATGTCACTGAGCCTTCTGTTACAACTGAGAATGAAAAAGAAAAAGTTTATGTGCCACCAATCCCTTTTCCTCAAAGGGTGCAGAAAAATAAAAAGAAGACAGTTGAAGAAGACAAAGAGATTCTAGAAACATTCAAAAAATGTGTAGTTAACATCCCTCTTCTTGATGCAATTAAACAAATTCCTAAATATGCAAAATTTTTGAAAGATTTATGTACAAACAAGAGGAAGGTGAAGGAGAACGATAGAGTCAGTTTGGGAAGAAATGTTTCTGCTTTCATTCAGCCCAAAGCCAGTGCCTCAGCTAATGTTTCAGTTCTCAGTCAGACCTTGCCACAAAAGTGCAAGGATCCAGGAATTTTTGCTATTCCATGTTCCATTGGGGACAGAAAGTTTGAAAATTGCATGCTTGATCTGGGAGCAGGTATTAATGTTATGCCTACTTCTGTTTATAATAACCTTGATCTTGGTCCTTTGCAGCCTACAGGTTTGATCGTTCAACTGGCGAACAGGAGCAATGCCCGCCCTGCTGGAGTGCTAGAAGATGTCCTTGTGCAAGTTAATGATTTAATTTTTCCTGCAGACTTCTACATTCTAGATATGGAGGGAGAAACTAACTCCAGCAGGACACCCATCATTCTAGGACGACCATTCATGAGAACATCAAAAACAAAAGTTGATGTTTATGATGGAACTATGTCCATGGAGTTTGGCGATATTGTTGTTAAATTTAATATTTTTGATGCCATGAAACATCCCTCGGAGGAACATTCTGTTTTCTATATGGACTTGATTTCTGAGTTGGTTGAAGAAACTTGTTCTGAATTCCTTTCTTCATATTTTCCTTCATTGTCTGATTTTGATGATACTTACTCATGTGATTCATGTACTAACACTAACATTTGCTCTGTTTGTTCTGAGATTGATCCTGCCTTGCAGAATAATAACTTTCATACAGGTGTAGGTGAAGTTGTCAATGAGGCGGTCTGTACGGTTGAAGTTCTTGATTGTGAACAGGAAGAAAAGCTTCCTGTAATTATTTCCTCTAACCTTGATTGTGAACAGGAAGAAAAGCTTTTACAGGTACTAAAGCAGCATAAGAAAGCAATCGGATGGACCTTGTCTGACATACCGGGCATTCGCCCTACTAGGTGTATGCATCGGATCCTCCTTGAAGAGGGAGCTAAGGTGGTGAGACAGCCCCAAAGGCGACTCAACCCCTTGATTCTTGATGTTGTGAAGAAGGAGGTAACCAAACTGTTACAAGCAGGTATCATTTATCCCATCTCTAACAGTAGTTGGGTAAGTCCAGTGCAAGTTGTACCTAAGAAATCTGGACTCACTGTGGTGAAAAATGAAAAAAAATGAACTTGTACCCATTAGAGTCCAGAACAGTTAGAGAGTTTGTATTGATTATAGGAGGTTGAACCAGGCAACTAGAAAGGATCACTTTCCTTTGTCGTTCATTAATCAGATGCGTGAACGGTTGGCAAGTAAATCACATTATTGCTTTCTTGATGGTTTTTCAGGTTACTTTCAGATTCATATTGAACCTGAACACCAAGAAAAGACCACTTTCACGTGTCCTTTCGGCACATTTGCTTACCGGAGAATGCCTTTTGGTCTTTGCAATGCACCTGGTACATTCCAGCGATGCATGATTAGTATTTTCTCTGATTTTATTGAGAATTGCATGGAAGTGTTTATGGATGATTTCACTGTTTATGGTGCATCTTTTGATGCATGCTTAACTAGTTTGAATTTAGTTTTGACAAGATGCATTGAAACTGACCTTGTTTTGAATTTTTAAAAATGTCATTTTATGGTTGAACAGGGAATTGTTTTGGGTCACATAATTTCTGAAAAAGGAATTTCAGTTGACCCTGCAAAAATTGATGTGATTTCTACACTGCCTTACCCATCTTGCATTCGCGAGATTCGTTCTTTTCTTGGTCATGCAGGTTTTTAAAGACATTTCATCAAGGATTTCAGCAAGATAGCCCTACCGCTGTCAAACTTGTTGAAAAATGATGTAACTTTTAACTTTGATGATGCATGCAAAAAGGCATTTGATTTCTTGAAAAAAGCATTGACTTCTGCTCCCATCATCCAGCCTCCCGACTGGAGCATTCCTTTTGAAATTGTGTGTGATGCATCTAATTATGCAGTGGGAGCAGTTCTTGTACAAAGGGTGGACAAAGTAGCCCATGTTATTTATTATGCTTCTAGAACTTTAGATTCTGCACAGGCTAATTACACCACCACTGAAAAGGAACTTTAGCTATTGTTTTTGCACTTGATAAATTCAGATCATATTTGCTAGGTTCCAAGGTTATTGTTTTTACTGACCATGAAGCTTTAAAGTACTTGCTATAAAAGCCTGAAGCAAAACCTAGGCTGATTAGGTGGATGTTGTTGCTTCAAGAGTTTAATGTGGAAATTAAGGATAAAAGTGGAGCCGAGAATTTAGTGCCTGACCACTTAAGCAGGATTGAGCATGATGGAGATACCTCTCCCATTCAGGATGACTTCCTTGATGAGCAGTTGCTACTTGTACATGGGGTAACTCCTTGGTTTGCTGATATTGTTAATTATCTTGTTGCTGGTGTTTTTCTTGCAGGTGCATCTCAGACACAAATGCATAAATTAAAAAGTGATGCAAAGCATTATTTGTGGGATGATCCACATCTTTCGAAGTTTGGTAATGATCAGGTTATCCGGAGATGTGTCCCCGACTATGAGATTGAATCCATTTTGCATCACTCTCATGCTTCTCAAGTCGGAGGACATTTTGGTCCTCAAAGGACCGCGACAAAAGTACTAGACTCCGGTTTTTATTGGCCAACTATCTTTAAAGATGCTTATGAGACTTACCGCACTTGCAAGGAAAGCCAAATAGCAGGTACAGCTATCACTCGTAAGAGTGAAATGCCTCAGCAGCCTATGCTCTTTTGTGAGGTATTTGATGTATGGGGGATTGACTTCAAGGGCCCCTTTCCTATGTCATTTGGATTTCTTTACATTCTACTTGTTGTTGATTATGTTTCAAAGTGGGTTGAGGCCATCCCCACTAGGACTAATGATTCAAAAGTTGTTGCAGATTTTGTCAGGTCAAATATATTTTGCAGGTTTGGCATACCCCGAGCTATCATCAGTGACCAATGCACTCATTTATGTAACCGCACCATGGAGGCTTTGCTCCGGAAGTATGGGGTTGTGCACAAAGTCTTTACTGCATATCACCACCAAACTAATGGGCAAGCTGAGATCTCAAATAGGGAGATAAAGCAAATTTTAGAGAAAATGGTGCAACCCAATAGAAAGGACTGAAGCCGCCGTCTAGAAGACGCACTTTGGGCTCAAAGAACAGCTTTCAAGACACCCATCGGGATGTCTCCTTATCGACTTGTGTTTGGTAAGGCGTGTCACCTACCTGTAGAGATTGAACACCGTGCTTATTGGGCGGTGAAGGATTGTAATATGGAAATACAAGAAGCAGGTAAAGAAAGAAAACTCCAATTACAGCAACTTGAGGAGCTTAGGCTTGAAGCCTATGAAAGCTCTAGAATTTATAAAGAGAAAACTAAGCACTTTCATGATAAGATGATTTCTAGGAAGGAATTCTCTATGGGCCAGCAGGTTTTACTGTTCAATTCCCGCCTAAAAATCATGGCTGGGAAGCTTCGATCCAAGTGGATTGGCCCTTTTGTTGTTACTAATGTTTTTCCTTTTGGTGCTGTAGAAATAAAAAGTACAGGTACTGGCAAAGTTTTCAAAGTAAATGGACAGCGGCTGAAGCTGCTCCATGATAATTTTGTGCCTGATGAAGCACCAGTTGAAGAGCTCTTCTTGGATGAGCCTTCCTACGCCTTGACTACTACACCTTAGCCCCTCGGGTGTGTTCCTTCCTTTACTCTCACTTTCTGTTTATTATGACATTGCGGACACTGTCTGATTTAAGTGTGGGGAGGGACATTTTACTTTATGCTAAAAAAAAAATTAAAAAAATAGGAAATTGTCATGAGTAGTCACATGTTCTAAGGTTAGAGCAGATAGTTGTAGGGTTGGTGAAATTTTTGGAAATTTTTGTTTTGATACTTGATATGATAGTCTTTTCAACTTTAATGTACAACTGCTTGAGCACTGTCAATCTTAGTAATGTTTAGATAGATCTCTGAATTACACATTCTGTAGACTAAGTTATTTGAATTTGAATATAATGAAGGGTATGATTAGAACTAAGTGTGGGGGTAAGGCTAAATAAAAGATAGACTGATCATTGCTATTAATAAAAGAAAAAGGGAAACTTCTTGAGAGCTAAAAAAAAAAGTACCCTTAGTAGTTTATTTTAGCAGTTGGCACCATCTCAAGGCACAAACTAAGTGGGAAACTGATGAATATAAGTGAATGATCTTGAAACCATAGTAAATAAACTCATTAGTAGTTGGTTCAGAGGTGTCTGATTCTGAACTTGGTATGGCGGGTTACGATCCGTCCCCCGCAACTGCAAAATGGGTAAAGAAAATAGGGGTTTACCAAACTTAATGTTATCAGCACCTGTAATACCCTAATTTTGCGCTTTTTAAAAATAAATATTTTATTTAAAAAATTATTTCTTATTTTTCTTAAGAAATACCAAAAATAGATTTTTAATAATTTTTGCTTACTATTTATCCTTTTTCTTTATTTCTTTTAATTGTCGCAATTTATCTTTTTAGGCGAAAAATAGTAAAAATATTCAAAAAAATAGTTTTTACTTTTGTATTTAAGTTTACTTTTTACTTCTATATTTTTCTATATTTTATTTGCATTTTTCATCTACTTTTTCTATTTTATTTGCATTTTTATCTTTTTATGACATTTTTGAACCAATTACAATTTGCCACCTCATTTCCTTCACACTTTATTCTTTTTTAAATAAATAGGAAATTATCTTTCCATTCAGCTCACATTTTTATCCCCACAAAGATCAGGAATTATAAATTTGCTCCTTTTTTTTAGCTAGTAGTATAAATAGGAAGAGGGTTATGACTAACCCTAATTTTTGGCTACTGTTCACAATCACAAAACTCTTTCTCTCTTCTCTCTCTTCTCCCTTCTGCCGCGCCTCTCTCTTCTTTCTCCTCTCAAAACCCTAAAATTTTCAATCAAAATTCTATCACAAATCATCAAACAAATCAACAATCATCATGAAATAAGTGTAATTAAAAACATTCCGTTCGTTTTCTCCTTCAAATCGCGTGCGAAATCCCCATAAACGGTCTCGAAATCGTTCCAACCGGAACTCAATTTGGGTGAAACGAAGGTAGTAATTTCCGACGCGTTTGAGTGATGTTTTAATTTCTGTTTCTGTTGTATGATGAATGGAATCGAATGTTTGAGCTATTACGGTCTTGATTTGTAAACATTTTGAACCGAAATCGCGATTTTGTTGTTAGATCTAAAATTTCAATCCGGTCGTTTTAGTTTGATTTACGCGTTATCTGTTAATTTTGATGCTTGATTCGTGATCTATGCGTAAAAACGATGCAAATCGATGTTTTAATCGCGTGATTCGGTTCTGTTTTGAATCCGATTGAGTTTCGTCCGAGTTCGCACGTGACTCGTTAATGGCGGTTATTGACTCACCGAGTTGCAACTCGGTCATGAGGAAGAAGAAAGAGTCCAGACACGTGTCAGCCTGCGATTGGCTGGCACGTTTTTTTTTGTTGTTTGTTTTCCTGGGTATGTGACCGGGTCGGGTTATACCCGTTTGACCCGATCCGGTCCGTTTAATTTGGGTTGTGGGCTGGCCCATTTCTTTTTTTGTTGTGATTTTTTTTATTTTTCTATCTGCACCCCTCCTCCATTTGTGAATAAAATTGGGCCTGGGCCCAGATCTGTTACTATGTATACCTCCCTTATTGCTGTACGCACCCCCCTCTGAATCTCCAAAATTGGGCCTTAAGCCCAAGTAGTTTTTTCTGTTTATTTTGTGATTTTTACTGCTTACACCCCTTTAATTTGATTTTGCACTCTTTGTTGAATTTAATTAATTTTAAACGCTTTAATTTGATTTAATGTGAAAATTTCTTTATAAAAACGATATAAAAAATAAACGGGTCCCTGTACGGCTTGTGTCCGAGAGTTATTTTTTGTATCAAAAAACGCTAAACGAAGCTTATTAATTAAAATAAGAATACGAGAAAGTGTCTGCCGCACGGCTCGTCTCCGACTCTATTTTTATTTTAATTAATAAAGTTATAAGAATATTTCATCTGATGTTCAATTAATTATTATGATTTATTTGACTGTATGCGCTATTTAATTTGTCTGAACTGTGATATCATTGAAAAAGCTTCAATTGAAATGAGCATAAACGGGTCCCTGCCGAACGGCTTGCGTCTGTGAGTTATGTTCGTGTCAATCAGAGGGAAACTTGTTAATTGAAAAGGATTAAGGAAGTGTCTGCCGAACGGCTTGTCTCTGACTTAATTCCTCTTAATTAACGAAGTTCATATTTAACTGCTATGTGATGTTCGATCTTTTATTTCGCAGTTATTCTTGAATTTTGTTATTACTTGTGCATACTATATTTTGTGCATTTAACTGTTTAGCATCATCACTGTCATCATATCATTCATGTGCATTAAGATATGCATATCTCTCTTCTACCTTTCTTTTTCTTTTTGGTTCTGATCTGAAAATGTGAAAATCTTTTCTGTTACAAGAGGAATGAGAATAAATCCAGTCCCTGACGTACAACTTGTGTCTGTGAATTATTCTCATCCCGTTTAAACTGGAACTTTGTTAATTAAAGAGAATGAGGAGGTGTCTGCCGGACGGCTTGTCTCTGATTCATCTCACTTTAATTAATAAAGTTTAATTAATTTATTTGAATGAAAAGGGGATGTACGGTGAGTGACCTGCTTCTCTGGATAGTTCAGTCCCTGCTGCACTACTTGTGTCTGTAACTTATCCTCATTCACTAAACAATCTTGAAAATTCCTAAAAGACACTCAACCCACTCAACTGTTTTTTCTGCCCTTGTGCAGTCAACTCTTTTTTTCAACTTTCAAACCTTTTTTTAACTTGTTTTCCTAAATGGATGACGCTTTATCCATTCCCCTGCTACAGACAAACGCTTAAGCCTCCGAAGCGAGCATACAAGCATACTGTTGTATCAGTGGAATGCGTCCTAAGCATCGTTCACTAAAAACAACCAACACACAAATCTTTCTTTTTCAGGAAGAACTACGTGAGCTTTGACTTCCTCATTGTACTTGGGGGATACGTAGGAGCGAGAGCCTCTCTCGTCAAGCCAAATAATAAAAATCTCTTTTTTTTTTTATTTCCCTTTTTGTCTGTTCAATATGCGTTAATTTAATTCTTTTATGCGGTTATCTCTGTTTATGCAAACCAAAATTCCTCAAATGGTTCCCGTTGAGTACAACGGATATGAGGGGGTGTTAACGTCTTCCCCTCATGTAACCAACTCCTGAACCCGATCTTTTCAAGGTTTTATCATTATTTTCCTTTCCCCTCACGGGATAAATAAAATATGGTGGCGGCTTCATTGTTTACATTTGTGCATTGCATCTTATCATTGCATATCTGTATATTTTTTGCGCCGGGTACAATAGCTGGCGACTTCACTGGGGACACTTATGTAGAGAGTTAAGCCTAGTTTGAGGCTTTTGGTTTGCTTATGCCAGGTTAGCCGTATCTGTCCTATCTTTTACTTTACCGCAAAATATTGAACTGTCTGGATTTGCTGGCTTTGTCTTCTCTTCTACTATTTTTTTTTTCTTTTTGCCTTTATGGCTTGGCTCTTGGTTACTGTGTGCTTGGTCCATCACCGGACCCGAGATAAACTTAGGACTAGTTGAGGATTTTTTTGTATCGGGCTCCCTGATGTACGGCTTGCGTGCTCCGGTATAGAAAATTCCGCTCAGAGTAGATTCACTTGGAATGTTGGTACTCCCTGACTGACGTCTTGTGTGTATCAGTGTTCCTTGTTGGGTCAGCGACTCTGGGGACCTTTTTATCCAGTCTAGGTATCCGAAACTTTTGTCTAGGGACCACTGTTTTAGAACCCGTGTCGAGGTTATAATGTCGACTCATCCAGTCGGCGTTATAATTTCACTCAGATGAGGTTGCTTTTGGGAAAAGTAATCAAGAATTCTGGGAACCGTGTCAACCTAGAACAACACGTGAGAGGGATGGGTTACAGGTAACTTTGAACTTTTGGCCTCAGAGATTCCATTTTGAAAAGAACCCAGTTGTTGTGAATATGGAAAATTTGTGATTGAGATCAAGTTCGCCAGATGATACAATGTTACTGTGATCATATCCATGCATTTTGCATTCATGACATCCATGCATTCATGAAAATAATCATGCACATTCATCTCACATACATTTTAAAAAAAAAAATAATAATAATAATATATATGAGAAAAGTTTTTGCATAAAAAATTATCATGCATATCCATTCATTCAAAAAGAAGTCATGCATTTTATCGATTAAAAATCTCATTTTCATTCATTCATTCCAACAGCTACCTTCCCGGCACCGTTATTGGACAAGAAGAGTTGCTCATCACATTATGGACAATTGGCAAGAGAAGCACGATGCGCTCAAGGCTGAGGTAACCCAGATGGGTGGACAAGTAACTCAGTTGGGTGGACAAGTAACCCAGTTGGATGGAAGAATGACCTTGTTGGGTGGGAAGCTAGATCAGATTCTTGAGATGTTGGCTAATAAGAATGTGCAACCAAAGGTGGTTGAGGTTCCTGCACCTGCAGTTATGGTTGCTCAAGAAAATGCCTCTGCCGGCTATGATTGGCCTACTTTTGGTCTGCCTATGATTGGCCTACTTTTGGCCTACCAGGATATGTGCCAGCAACTTCTACTTCAATTGTGGAAGCCCCTGCTAGGGTTACATCTGTGCAACAAGTAATGGATTTGGATCAAGACGCATTTGAGGATCCTAGAGATGTGTACCAGGGTCCCGAATTGCGTGGGCCTACGGTTGTTTACCAAGGACCCGTGCTTCCGGTTAGTGAACCGAAGTTTGATTTTGCTCCTCAGCTGGAAGAAACAAAGCAGAAATATCAGGCTCTAGAGGAGAGGTTAAATCTGGTAGAAACGGGTAATGATCCGTTGGATTTCTCGAAGATGTACTTGGTTTCTGATTTTGCGCTTCCACCAAAGTTCAAAATGCCTGATTTCGAGAAGTATAAGGGTTTGAGTTGCCCGAAGAATCATCTGGTTATGTATGTCAGAAAAATGGCCTCTTATGCTCATGATGACAAATTGATGATCCACTGTTTCCAAGACAGTCTAGCTGATGTACCTCTCAATTGGTACATGCAACTTGAAAAAGGCAGCATCCTTTCGTGGAGGGATTTGGCCAATGCTTTCCTCAAGCAATACCAATATAATATGGATATGGCTCCAAGCCGCACTCAGCTGCAAAATACCACTATGAAGGAGGGTGAATCTTTCAAGGTATATGCACAAAGATGGAGATCCTTAGCTTCTCAAGTACGTCCTCCGCTCTTGGAGACGGAACTTGTGGACATGTTTACCAATACTCTGCAAGGGACTTACTTTAAAAGGTTGGTTAGTACTACTTCCTCTGATTTCGCCGAGTTGGTCCGAGTTGGTGAAAGAGTCGAAATGGGGATCAAGAATGGGAAGATTTCAGCTGCTTCTAGTTCACAAAGCAATAACACAAGGAAGCCTGGTGGTGGTTTTAACAGAAAGAAGGAAGGTGAGACTAATGCTATATCCTCAAGGGGCAGTCAGGCGCAGCCGGCGGCACCTGTTCAGTTTCCCTACTTTCCCTTTCCATACTTGGCTGCTGCTCAGCACCAACAGTTTCCAAATTATCAGTATCAAAACCCAGTGCCTCAACATCATCAACAGGCACCACAAAAACGGAATCCTCCACAACCTCGTAGGGTTTTTGATCCTATCCCCATGTCGTACAGTCAGTTGCTCCCCTACTTGATTCATAGTGGTAAGGTGACGCCTAAGCAAATAAGACCTTTACTTCCACCATTCCCTGATTGGTATGACGCTAACGCTAAATGCGATTACCATGCTGGTATTGTGGGTCATTCTACTGATAACTGCAAAGCTTTTAAGCACAAAGTACAAGACCTCATTGATGAGAACGATTTGACTTTCAAAGAAAGCGGACCCAATGTGACCAATGATCCATTGCCTAAGCATCCAACGGGTAATGTAAGTTGTGTTGAAACTGGCGGAAATTTGATAAGGGATGTTTCTCTGATCAAAACACCTTTGTCATCTGTCCGAGAGATGTTGCTGAGTTATGAAGAGTTTGAGAAATTACATTCTGATTGTGATGATTGTCAAAAGGATCCAAACCACTGTTCAAAGCTGAAGGAATGTTTGCAACAACTGATGGATCAAGGTTTAGTGCAAGTGGGTTTTGTCAAAAGAGAAACTTTGGTTGCCACTGTTAATCAGAATGAACATGCAAAGCTTGAAAGTGACGGTCGGAAAGGAAAGAGATCCGTTACATCTTTGAAAAGTTTGAAAGTAGCCATAGAGGAAGGGCTGTCTACCGGTTTGGGACAGATGTTAGTTGTGCCTTAGAAAAATGATCGCTTTGGTTTGGGTTACCAATCATCCAAAGGGATAACAACTCAAAAAAAGGTTCAAGACAAGATCCCAAGGATTGAGGATGTTTTTAGCAATGCTGGTTACCGTGTTGATGGTTACATTGCTATGATTGATGACAAGGATGTTGATGGAAAGAATCAGGATTAGGTGCGCCAGTGTTCTCCAAAGACTGTGCTCACAAATTGGAAGGCTGTTGGAATTTCAGAAGATGTTTTTATTTCAAAGCAATTTGTTTTCTTTTCAAAACACCTTTGTTCAGCCCTGAATAAATGGTTGTGCTTGTAGGGCCACTTTGTTTTAATGTTTGATTCACAATTAATGAAAAAGTACTTCTTGTGCAATTTCTACCTTATTTATTCTTCTTTTACAGTTTTAAAAAGATAATAAAAAATGGCAATAACTTCTTGCATTCATTAAACACTTTTGCATTCAATCAAATTCAAAAAAAAAGAGAATCATCATTCAGAAGTGAATCTATTGAATCATAATTGTGCCGTAATTCATCATGGTTTCGGGTTGCAAGTTTCGTTGAAGAGTTAATATGATTGTTGGATCAAAAGCATGAAATGATTGAACTTCATCGGTGATTGATCCAGGAACTGACGAAGAAAAAGGTTAAATCGGGTGTCTCCCCATAACAGGATATAAAAGAGAAAGTTGATCAGGCATTTTATCTCTTGACAAGTATTTGTTTGCATTTAAAATTATGTAATGCACATGCATGTTTCGGAATCAATCCATCTGTATTCACTTCTTTTTATTATTACTTGCAAATTTGGAGCGATGATGATGAAAATGAATAACTGATTTTTGCTGATGTATGCTTTCAATTGTGAAAAAACCTAGCTGATGATGAAAGGCATTGTTTCATAAAAAATTTGTGATTGAATCGAGTCATTTTTGCATATGTTTTGTTGTTATCTGATTCTCCCAGTTTCTTGACATATATCTTTCTTTTTAAGAAAATAAGCAATTTTGGTTTGACACTTGACCTGACACTTTAAGAGTATATAGGTTGTTTTGCACTTTAGGCTACATTATGAAAGTTCAGAAATGATTCAATAAAATCGGTACTGTCTTAATATCTTAGACTCTTGGAAGTATGTAAGATCAATATGAGTACTGATTTTGACGAAGACCTGAACATAAGTTTTTAAGTAACTCTTAGTAGTTTATCTTAGCAGTCGGCACCATCTTGTACACAAACTAAGTAGGAAATCGAGGAACATAAGTGAATGATTCAGAAATGAAAATTTTGCATACTTTGTTCAATGCACTTATTGAGTTAGATGACCCTCACTCGGTTGTTTAACCCAACAGTTGTTGAAAAGCCATGGTAAATGTACCCATTTGGTAGTTGGTTCAGAGGAGTCTGGTTCTGAACTTGGTAGGGCAGGTTGCTATCCGATCCCCCACAACTGCATTTGGAAGAAAAAGAGGGGTTTACCAAACTGATTATACCAGCTCCCCTCGATTGATGATCATAATCACTAACAGATTTTTCTACCATGAGCGTGTACAAGATAACAGGCTTAATGTGATTATACCTGAACGAAAAGGGTGAATAAAATTTAAGCAAAAGTTAGCGTCACAATAAAATGTTTCAGATTTGTCTTCATATGATGAGAGTCTTTGACTGCAATGTGTGGTTTTGTGTTATTATAGTACCCTTGGTATTGATGTTTATTACTTGATTTTCTTTTCTAGCCGGCAACCACGTATGATTAGAGTTGTCATGTCTTGTTTCAAACTTGTGTTAAAAAGAGTCATCATTTATGTGCTTAAGGACAAGCAAAGGTTCAAGTATAGGAGATCAGATAACACAATTTATATCTTCTTTTGTCTTGATTTATATGAATCCTAATTGCATGCTATGACCTCTAAAGACCTAATTGAAGCTAGGTTCACTTTGAAAGCATTCGGCAAATGTATTGTTAAGCTGACTCCTCCAGTTTGTTGAGTAACTAATAATTATCTCTCTTTTCTACACATCGTATGTGTTTCAAAAAAAAAAAAAAACTTGCATGTGCAAAATACTTTTTCAAAAGAAATGATTTTACCTGCAAATCAATACTTGACATCAAAGAGATCTGAGTTGTGGTCTGATCAAGGGTAAAGCTGATTTGAGACGCTCCTAGCTAGGGGCAAGCTATCTATGGATTCTGCCAATCAGGGGCAAACAAGTTGAATACCCTGCTTATCAAGAGTGAATTGGTGCAAGAATTGGTTACACTGCAAATACCATTTGGTCAGGGGCATATCCGTCATAGATCCCAGTGCTTGGGGCATACTGTGTCAAGATTATATCCTCCTGAAAAGTCATATGTGGTGGTGATATATGGCAGAACTCTGGTTGTTAACATCATGGATGGTGAAGAGTTTCCATTCTCAATGCACGCTGCTGCGATACTTGACTCTACATGAAGATGAAACTTTCAGACAGAAAGGATTGACTCAGTCTCCTCTCACCAAAGCATGGCCTTGTAAACCCGAGATCGTGAAGAAGGATGGTATCGTTATGATTCAGTGGAATTCATTTATTTTCATTGCCATTATCTTAGTTTCAATTTGCAATTACCTCATTGAGGGATTATCATCCAGTTGTAAAAACTTTCCGCATTTTTGCGCAGTGAATAAAATTCTCATTTTCAATCATATTGTGTCTGCTTGCTTATATGTTCTGATTGCATATGTTTGTGCTATTCATTTTGTTAATAAATAAAGCATTTAAGCATTGTGAAAAATAAAAGCATTTGAAAAGATTACAAACTGTTTTGATTTCTAAAACATCTGAAGGGAAACCAGTGGCATACAGTAAACTGTCCCAATTCATTACAGAAAATCATGGCAATCTCTCGATTCCATCTCATGAAGAAAGTTGCTATCCTTTTTGGAAGCTTGACTGAACGTTCGTCCCGCGACGACAGTCAACATCTCAGGATTTCACCTCAATGGAGTTACCCAAGTTCTCGGTGCCGGGAAATTCAAACTCTCCCCAAAACAAACTTAGAAATTCATGTACTCATGCATACAAATTCATGCATTCACGCATATAGGCTCATGCATAAAAAAGAATCACACAAAATCTTGCACATAATCAGATATTTCATCCGCATTAGTTCTGCATTTAGGCATCAGAGGTGCACAATCATGCATTCATGAAGTACATGTTTAAAAATATTGTCTTAACAGGTTGCAGACTTGGATCTCTTGTTCAGTAACAAAGGTCTGCGGACCTAGTTCTCCAGTAAGACGGTTATTGAATAGTAATTTCTCAACAAGAAGGGTTGACGAATCTTTTCCCCAATGAATTGGTCAACAAAGTGTCATCCTCAAGCGGATCAGTCAGTGCATCATATTCTCAATGAGAAAGGTTGAGGGGTCGTTTCTTTCCCCAGTGAGACAGTTGACATTTGTTCATCCCCAATAAGTCGGTTGGAACGTCGTATTTTCAGAAAAAATGGTTGATGAATCGTAATTTCTTGACAAAGAAGATTGGTGAATCTTGAATCTTCCCAGTGAACTTATTTGGTTCTGATCATTGATATTCAGCAAGTTGGTCAATAGAGTTTCATTCTTATCAGACGAATCTTCACTTTACACCTACCAGAAAGGGTTGACGATCCTTTCCCCAGTGAATAATTCCGTAATGGTTATATACAGCTGATCGGTCTACATACAACTTCCTCAGTCAGAAGAGTTAAATAGATCCTTTCTCCAGTGATTTAGTTGAGATGGTTATCTCCAGTAAGATAGTTGGAATGTTGTATTCCAGCAAATTGTTTGTTAAACAGTTTCTCCAGCAAGTTGGTTTCTGAACCGCATCCCTAATGAAGTTAACACGTTGTGTTTCCAATAAGTTGATTGATGGATTAAGTTCCTCAGCAAAACAGTTGTCAAGCAATTGTCTTGTGAATTTTGTCCAAGATACTGGCAGAATATTCGATCTACACTCATAGGGCGAGTAATGATCAGTTTTTGAGTAATACGCCCATAGGGGGGGCAACGACTCAGTTTTTTTATGATCTACACTCATAGGGCGAGTAATGATCAGTTTTTGAGTAATACGCTCATAGGGAGGGCGACGACTCAGTTTTTTATGGTCTATACACTCATAGGGCGAGTAATGATCAGTTTTTGAGTAATACGCTCATAGGGAGGGCTACGACTTAGTTTTTTATGATCTATACACTCATAGGGCGAGTAATGATCAGTTTTTGAGTAATACGCTCATAGGGAGGGCTACGACTTAGTTTTTTATGATCTATACACTCATAGGGCGAGTAATGATCAGTTTTTGAGTAATACGCTCATAGGGAGGGCTACGACTCAGTTTTTTATGGTCTATACACTCATAGGGCGACTAATGATCAGTTTTTGAGTAACGCACCCTGAGGGGAGGCGACTCAGTTTTTTATGGTCTATACACTCATAGGGCGAGTAATGGTCAGTTTTGAAGATAATGCACCCTGAGGGGAGGCGACTCAGTTTTTATGGTCTATACACTCATAGGGCGAGTAATGATCATTTCATTCTCAGGTATTCAGTTACTAGTTATTCCAGGTATGTTTCCACCTTCATCTTCCATATGCATTCATTATCATTACATCACATTCACACCACAAAATTAGGGCATTTGTATTTAATTATCTTTTACTTCGAACACGTAAAGACGCAATTTATTTACGCATTCGAGTATAAGACAATTAAATAGGGGCAGCTGTAATACCCTAATTTTGCGCTTTTTAAAAATAAATATTTTATTTAAAAAATTATTTCTTATTTTTCTTAAGAAATACCAAAAATAGATTTTTAATAATTTTTGCTTACTATTTATCCTTTTTCTTTATTTCTTTTAATTGTCTCAATTTATCTTTTTAGGCGAAAAATAGTAAAAATATTCAAAAAAATAGTTTTTACTTTTGTATTTAAGTTTACTTTTTACTTCTATATTTTTCTATATTTTATTTGCATTTTTCATCTACTTTTTCTATTTTATTTGCATTTTTATCTTTTTATGACATTTTTGAACCAATTACAATTTGCCACCTCATTTCCTTCACACTTTATTCTTTTTTAAATAAATAGGAAATTATCTTTCCATTCAGCTCACATTTTTATCCCCACAAAGATCAGGAATTATAAATTTGCTCCTTTTTCTTAGCTAGTAGTATAAATAGGAAGAGGGTTATGACTAACCCTAATTTTTGGCTACTGTTCACAATCACAAAACTCTTTCTCTCTTCTCTCTCTTCTCCCTTCTGCCGCGCCTCTCTCTTCTTTCTCCTCTCAAAACCCTAAAATTTTCAATCAAAATTCTATCACAAATCATCAAACAAATCAACAATCATCATGAAATAAGTGTAATTAAAAACATTCCGTTCGTTTTCTCCTTCAAATCGCGTGCGAAATCCCCATAAACGGTCTCGAAATCGTTCCAACCGGAACTCAATTTGGGTGAAACGAAGGTAGTAATTTCCGACGCGTTTGAGTGATGTTTTAATTTCTGTTTCTGTTGTATGATGAATGGAATCGAATGTTTGAGCTATTACGGTCTTGATTTGTAAACATTTTGAACCGAAATCGCGATTTTGTTGTTAGATCTAAAATTTCAATCCGGTCGTTTTAGTTTGATTTACGCGTTATCTGTTAATTTTGATGCTTGATTCGTGATCTATGCGTAAAAACGATGCAAATCGATGTTTTAATCGCGTGATTCGGTTCTGTTTTGAATCCGATTGAGTTTCGTCCGAGTTCGCACGTGACTCGTTAATGGCGGTTATTGACTCACCGAGTTGCAACTCGGTCATGAGGAAGAAGAAAGAGTCCAGACACGTGTCAGCCTGCGATTGGCTGGCACGTTTTTTTTTGTTGTTTGTTTTCCTGGGTATGTGACCGGGTCGGGTTATACCCGTTTGACCCGATCCGGTCCGTTTACTTTGGGTTGTGGGCTGGCCCATTTCTTTTTTTGTTGTGATTTTTTTTATTTTGCTATCTGCACCCCTCCTCCATTTGTGAATAAAATTGGGCCTGGGCCCAGATCTGTTACTATGTATACCTCCCTTATTGCTGTACGCACCCCCCTCTGAATCTCCAAAATTGGGCCTTAAGCCCAAGTAGTTTTTTCTGTTTATTTTGTGATTTTTACTGCTTACACCCCTTTAATTTGATTTTGCACTCTTTGTTGAATTTAATTAATTTTAAACGCTTTAATTTGATTTAATGTGAAAATTTCTTTATAAAAACGATATAAAAAATAAACGGGTCCCTGTACGGCTTGTGTCCGAGAGTTATTTTTTGTATCAAAAAACGCTAAACGAAGCTTATTAATTAAAATAAGAATACGAGAAAGTGTCTGCCGCACGGCTCGTCTCCGACTCTATTTTTATTTTAATTAATAAAGTTATAAGAATATTTCATCTGATGTTCAATTAATTATTATGATTTATTTGACTGTATGCGCTATTTAATTTGTCTGAACTGTGATATCATTGAAAAAGCTTCAATTGAAATGAGCATAAACGGGTCCCTGCCGAACGGCTTGCGTCTGTGAGTTATGTTCGTGTCAATCAGAGGGAAACTTGTTAATTGAAAAGGATTAAGGAAGTGTCTGCCGAACGGCTTGTCTCTGACTTAATTCCTCTTAATTAACGAAGTTCATATTTAACTGCTATGTGATGTTCGATCTTTTATTTCGCAGTTATTCTTGAATTTTGTTATTACTTGTGCATACTATATTTTGTGCATTTAACTGTTTAGCATCATCACTGTCATCATATCATTCATGTGCATTAAGATATGCATATCTCTCTTCTACCTTTCTTTTTCTTTTTGGTTCTGATCTGAAAATGTGAAAATCTTTTCTGTTACAAGAGGAATGAGAATAAATCCAGTCCCTGACGTACAACTTGTGTCTGTGAATTATTCTCATCCCGTTTAAACTGGAACTTTGTTAATTAAAGAGAATGAGGAGGTGTCTGCCGGACGGCTTGTCTCTGATTCATCTCACTTTAATTAATAAAGTTTAATTAATTTATTTGAATGAAAAGGGGATGTACGGTGAGTGACCTGCTTCTCTGGATAGTTCAGTCCCTGCTGCACTACTTGTGTCTGTAACTTATCCTCATTCACTAAACAATCTTGAAAATTCCTAAAAGACACTCAACCCACTCAACTGTTTTTTCTGCCCTTGTGCAGTCAACTCTTTTTTTCAACTTTCAAACCTTTTTTTAACTTGTTTTCCTAAATGGATGACGCTTTATCCATTCCCCTGCTACAGACAAACGCTTAAGCCTCCGAAGCGAGCATACAAGCATACTGTTGTATCAGTGGAATGCGTCCTAAGCATCGTTCACTAAAAACAACCAACACACAAATCTTTCTTTTTCAGGAAGAACTACGTGAGCTTTGACTTCCTCATTGTACTTGGGGGATACGTAGGAGCGAGAGCCTCTCTCGTCAAGCCAAATAATAAAAATCTCATTTTTTTTTTATTTCCCTTTTTGTCTGTTCAATATGCGTTAATTTAATTCTTTTATGCGGTTATCTCTGTTTATGCAAACCAAAATTCCTCAAATGGTTCCCGTTGAGTACAACGGATATGAGGGGGTGTTAACGTCTTCCCCTCATGTAACCAACTCCTGAACCCGATCTTTTCAAGGTTTTATCATTATTTTCCTTTCCCCTCACGGGATAAATAAAATATGGTGGCGGCTTCATTGTTTACATTTGTGCATTGCATCTTATCATTGCATATCTGTATATTTTTGCGCCGGGTACAACAGCACCCCTCGCTAAATGATCATAATCACTAACATGTTTCTCATCATTGGCGTGTACAAGATAACAGGCTTAATGTGATTGCACTAGAATGAAAAGGGGTAGAGTAACACCTAAAGCTATAATAATAATAATAATAATAATAATAATAATAATAATAATAATAATAATAATAATAATAAAGCTTGAAAGAAGTTGCCCCTGTACTGAAATTGAAAAGCTCTGGATCTCTTGAAATTAAATAGCCCCCCTGATCGACGATTTGTGTATCAATAGATTTGATTGACCGCAAGTGCACAGTCTCGTCGTGTAGTTTTAAAAGATATCGAATCCACAGGGACCAATAGTTGAACTACCGTAGTCCGTTGTCACGGTGTAAATCTAAGGCTATCAGATAGTGGTTTGTTTAGAATTTTAGAATTTAAAATTAAAGAAATTTAAGTAAAGAAATTAATTAATTAATGAAAGCGGATATCGGTATGTAACTTAATTAACCATCGGGGATTTATTAAATCAATAGCGCGCGAAAAAGGGTTTATTTTTCAGAAGAACTTTCTCAATTTAAAGGTCTAAATCTCACACTCTCGTTTTGTTGGTAAAAACCATACTTTCTAAGCCAGGAGTTTTACTGTCACTTTTCTACCACCTTGGCTTCGAAAGTATATTTTGAAAATCAATGAGTTCTAATTAATCCTAACGTGGCTCTCGCTCGTTCAAAGATTAATATCAAATTCCTACTATCTAGTTAAAACCTCAAACTCTCGCTCTATTGATTTTAACCTTAGTTGCTTTCTTTTACTCTCGTTCAAAAGCTTTGTATTAAATTAGGAATTTGAATCAGAAAAATAGTTTAATAAATGCGCGCGCTAAATCATTATTAAATCCCCTTCGGAGAATTAGTTTACATACCGATATCTAGGAAATTTAGCTAGACATGATTAAGAAATTAAACAAAGAAGAATAGAAAATTAAATTAAACATAAATAAATAATTAAATAAAAACATTAAATAAAAACCTGGAATAAAAGGCTGAATAAACTTGATATAAATAAGCGGTACAGGATTCTTGACAGGAAATTGAAAACGGATCTGAAATCGGATTCCCGGTGTGGAAATACCGACACAGTTTACAAAGCGGGAAATATAAACTGACTAAAAGAAAAGGAAGTAAAGCGTAGAAAAATCTGAGAAATGAGCTTGCTATTTATAGGAGGGGATTGGCTAGTACGATCCACAAAAGGAGGGAGGATAAGCTTCATTTTGATCTCATCTGATTGCCATCCGATTAGGAACAGAAAACGGATCAGACGTGCACTTCTTCCCCACGTCACGCAAATTCAGTTGCTACTGGGCTTTCTCACTGGGTGGCGCTCGCCACCCATTCTGTGGCGCTCGCCACTGGGCCTTCAATTGGTGGCGCTCGCCACCCCCACTGTGGCGCTCGCCACTGTGCAAAAATGGGCCAATGCCCGTTTTTGCTATGCTCCTTCGTGGGCTGCGCGAATTTGGGCTTTGCACCCCCTTTTTGCTCCGTTTTTTGACACTTTTTGCTCAATTCTCTTCTCCGGCCTATTTTATTTAACAAAAGTAAAAACAAATCAAATAACAACATAAAAACACATAAAAGAAATAAATACGTATGAAAATGCACCTAAAGTTCACCTAAACTAAGCTAAAAATACGATATGATTTCGTGTCATCAAATTCCCCCACACTTGAACCATTGCTTGTCCTCAAGCATAAAAGAATAGTGAATCGCAAAGCATAAGTAAAAACACATGACACGATCATCCTACTCGTACGTGGTTGCCGGCTAAGCCATGAAAATTAGGTAACAGTGCAAATAACAAGAACACCGTGATGACACAAGAGATTCCCATTATATGAAAACAGACCTGAAGCATTTCCTCTTGACTCTACCTCTCACCTAAGTTTCATTCCCCCTTTTCATTCTAGCGCAATCACATTAAGCCCGTTATCTTGTACACGCCCATGGTAGAAAACCTGTTAGTGATTATGATCATCATAAAGCGAGGGGTGCTGATAACATAAGTTTGGTAACCCCTATTTGCTTTACCCATTTCGCAGTTGCGGGGGATCGGATCGCAACCCGCCCTACCAAGTTCAGAATCAGACACCTCTGAACCAACTACTAATGGGTTTCTATACTATGGTATTTTTTTCTTTCCTCATGTTTCAACATTTGCTGAATTTTCATCAATTATTTCAAGGAATCAACCAATAGTATTTATAACATTTATAATCAAGATCATTCACTTATATTCTTCGGTTTCCCACTTAGTTTGTGCCTTGAGATGGTGCCGACTGCTAGATAAACTACTAAGGGTTCATTAAAACTCAAGTTCAAAGCTTTGTCAAAATTAGTACTCAAATCAGTTTTACACACTTCAGGGAATCTAAGGTGTTAAAACGGTATTGATTTTATCTAACCGTTACCTAAATTCCACAACATAGCCTAGATAGTGCAAACAACCTATATACTTTCAAACAATCAATATCAAGCATCAGAACTCAATACTTTTGCTTTTCACAAGAAAATTTTGGTATGGCTGAAGAAATGGGAAAATCAGACAATAACAAGACCAACACGCAAAATCAACTCAATCTAAGTGAACTAACCTAAGGTTTTATTATGCATGCAAAGCTAAATGACTGAAAAATATAGGAAAGCGATAAAGCTTCCTCCCCCACACTTAAATCGAGCATTGTCCCCAATGCAACGACTAAAGGTGAGATTGGAAGGGTACAACCTGAGTAGCTAAGCTTTCACAACTGTAAAGTCGTCGAGCGTGCTATCTCTTTTATTACCTGCAAAATAAAATGAACTAAAAAGAAAACATTAGATTCAAAATCAGCGGGTTGCCTCCCACCAAGCGCTTTGTTTAAAGTCGGTGAGCTCGACTTCAAAGACGGTGACTTAGTTCACGTGACAGTGGACAGGGCGGATAGGTTAAAATTTGCAAGATTAGTGTCACTAACCCTAAGGTTGTAATGTTTCAACCGCTGCCCATTAACTGTGAATTTATCACCAGAGTCACTCTTTATCTCAATCGCCCCATGAGGATATGTCTTAGAAATTGTAAAGGGGCCAGACCACTTTGATCGCAGTTTTCCAGGAAAAAGTTTAAGTCTTGAATTAAAAAGCAGTACTAATTGTCCTACCTTAAACTCTCTCCTAGATAGACGCTTATCATGCCATTTCTTTGTTCTTTCTTTATAGATTCTGGCATTCTCATAGGCGTCCAACCTAAGCTCTTCTAACTCATGGATATCCAAGGTCCTTTTCCTACCGGCGGTGGTGTAATCAAAATTGAGGGTTTTGATAGCCCAATAAGCTTTGTGTTCCAGTTCCACCGGCAGATGGCATGATTTGCCATAAACGAGCTTGAAGGGTGTGGTCCCAATTGGGGTTTTATAGGCTGTCCTATATGCCCACAGTGCCTCATTCAGTTTTAAGGACCAATCCTTCCTAGAAGTTGCAACTGATTTTTCGAGGATGTGCTTGATCTCCCTATTGGAAACTTCCACTTGTCCGCTTGTTTGCGGGTGGTAGGGAGTTGCTATACGGTGTCGGACCCCATATTTTGATAACAGTCTTTCGAAAATCCTAGAGATAAAATGGGAGCCACCATCGCTGATGACAAGTCTCGGCACACCGAACCTAGGGAAGATCTGGTTTTTGAACAATCGAATTACTACTTTGGCGTCATTAGTTGGAGAGGCGACAGCCTCGATCCATTTGGACACGTAATCGACAGCCACAAGTATGTATTTGTTCCCAAAAGAAGTTGGGAATGGTCCCATGAAATCTATCCCCCAAACATCAAATACTTCCACTTCAAGGATGCCATGTTGAGGCATCTCATCGCTCCTAGAGATGCCACCAGCGCGTTGGCACTGATCACAACTCCTTATGGCAGCGTGAACATCTTTCCAAAGAGTAGGCCAAAAGAGGTCGGCTTGTAAGATCTTAGCACAGGTTTTGGAAGTACTTGCATGTCCTCCATAGGGCGCAGAATGACAATGAGTGATAATGTTTTGCGCCTCATCTTCGGGGACACATCGACGGAAAATTCCATCGGCCCCTCTCTTGAAAAGAAGAGGGTCATCCCAATAGTAATGTTTTAGGTCACTGAAGAACTTCTTCTTTTGCTGGTAAGTTAAGTCAGGAGGAAGGACTCTTGCTGCTAAGTAGTTAACAATATCAGCATACCATGGCAAAGAGTCTCTTGTGAAGACAGAGTTGACGACTTCGATGTCGTCTTGAAGCAAAGGGCACTCGGAGGCGGCGCTCTCCATAAGGGCTACGAGCCTCTCATACGGGAAGTCATCATTTATGGGTACCGTTTCGGACACCACTCCCTCCATTCTTGACAAGTGGTCAGCGACTGTGTTGTCGATTCCTTTCTTGTCTTGGATCTCTAAATCGAATTCTTGAAGGAGCAAGATCCATCTTAGGATCCTTGGTTTGGCGTCCTTTTTGTTCACTAGGTACCTAATTGCGGCATGATCTGTATAGACAATGATTTTGGCCCCTATTAGGTAGGAACGAAATTTGTCAACCGCGAACACAACAGCCAGGAGTTCTTTTTCTGTGGTGGCGTAGTTCATTTGCCCAGGGTCTAAGGTCCTACTAGCATAGTAGATGGCATGAAGCTTCTTATCCTTCCTTTGACCTAGAACTGCGCCTATAGCATAGTCACTAGCGTCACACATGATCTCAAATGGTAGACTCCAATCAGGCGGCTGCATGATGGGGGCAGAAATGAGAGCTGCCTTCAATTGCTTGAATGCCGTTAGGCACTCCTCATCAAAAATGAACTCGGCATCTTTCATTAGCAGCCCGGTTAACGGCTTTGTGATTTTGGAGAAGTCTTTAATGAATCGCCGATAGAAACCGGCGTGTCCTAAAAAGCTTCGGACTTCTCTCACCGATTTGGGAGGCGGTAGATTCTCTATAACTTGAATTTTTGCTCTATCTACCTCAATCCCTTTGTTGGACACTATATGTCCAAGAACAATTCCTTGACGAACCATGAAATGGCACTTTTCCCAATTAAGCACAAGATTGACTTTTTCACATCTTTCTAGTACCTTCTCAAGGTTTGTCAAGCATCCTTCAAAACTTTGCCCGCATACGGAGAAATCATCCATGAAGACCTCCATAATGTCATTGATGTAATCGGCCAAGATTGCTTCCATACATCTTTGGAAAGTAGCGGGGGCATTACACAATCCAAATGGCATTCGCCTATATGCAAATGTACCAAAAGGACAAGTGAAGGTCGTTTTCTCTTGGTCATCGGGATGAATGGGAATCTGGAAGAATCCCGAATAACCATCTAGATAGCAGAAGTAGGAATGATTAGCCAGACGCTCAAGCATTTGATCAATGAAGGGCAAAGGGAAATGATCCTTGCGTGTGGCTTTGTTGAGTTTCCTATAGTCAATGCACATTCTACTACCCGTTACGACTCTTTGTGCTACAGACTCTCCTTTCTCATTGGTAACTACAGTCACTCCACCTTTCTTAGGCACGACATGAACGGGACTGACCCATTTACTATCGGAGATCGGGTATATTATTCCTGCATCCAGAAGTTTTTCAACTTCCTTTTTAACTACTTCAGTGAGAATGGGGTTTATCCTTCTTTGCGGTTCTCGAGAGGTTTTGCAATCTGCCTCGAGGTAGATGCGGTGCATGCAAAGAGAAGGACATATCCCTTTAAGATCAGATATGCTATATCCTAAAGCAGCTGGGAATTTTCTTAGGACTTTCAGCAATTCTTTGGTTTCTGATTGTCCTAAATCGGCGCACACAATCACTGGGCGCTTAAGCTCTTGATCAAGGAATTCATACCTTAGACTCTCAGGTAGAGGTTTTAGTTCGAGAGAAGATTGATCAGGAGACGGTGTCGGGTTTGGTGTAATCTCAAAGCATTCGTCGAGCTCGTCATCCTGAACTTCGAGAGTATGAGTTGGAGAAGATGTGAGAATTTCAGTGTAAATGGTTTGATCATTCTCCATTTCCTTTCTGCATTCGTCAATGACGTCAAGCAGATAGCAAGTATCATCTATAGCAGGCGCGCTTAGGAATTGAGTCAAAATGAATTCAACTTTTTCATCTCCCACTTCAAAGGTGAGCTTTCCCTTTTTGACATCAATTATCGCACCGGCTGTAGCGAGGAATGGCCTTCCTAAAATGATAGGTGTGTTAGAGTCTTCCTTAATATCCATGACTATAAAGTCGGTTGGAATAAAGAACTGACCTACACGCACTGGCACATTTTCTAAGACTCCTATAGGCATCTTGACCGAACGGTCGGCAAACTGAATGGACATTCTGGTGGGTCTTAGCTCGCCTAGCTTGAGTCTCTCACATATGGTCATGGGCATCAAACTAATGCTAGCACCTAAATCACATAGGGCTTTGTCAATAACAAACTTCCCAATGACGCAGGGGATGGAGAAACTTCCTAGATCCTTGAGTTTAGGGAGCATATTGTTTTGAAGGATAGCACTACACTCGGCGGTGAGTGTAACAGTTTCGTTATCCTCAATCCTCTTTTTGTTGGTCAGGATCTCCTTGAGAAACTTAGCATATGCGGGCATTTGTGTGATAGCTTCAGTGAATGGGATGGTGATATTCAATTGCTTGAGAAGCTCCACAAATTTCTTGAATTGCCCCATGCTTTTGGTCTTTTCCAACCTTTGAGGATAAGGAATGGGTGGTTTGTAGGGTGGCGGAGGCACATAGGGTGTTTCCTTTTCTTTTGCCTCGACGCCATTTCCTTCTCTCTCTTTGGGTTCACTTTCTTTCTCAGCTGGTTCATCTGGCTTTTGCTGCATGGCAGGCCTCTCAATCCTAGGGTCAACTGGTTCATCATACTGTGTTCCACTTCGCAGTGTTACAGCGTTTACATGGGCTTTAGGATTGGGCTGAGGTTGGCCAGGAAATGTTCCTGCAGGAGCGGACATGGATGATTGCTGTTGAGCCACCTGTGCAACTTGAGTTTCTAGTATCTTATGATGGGTGGTCAAAACATCAACTTTACTGTTCAATTGCTCGAACATCTTGGCGAAATGCAGGTTTTGATTCTTCATCCCCTCGTTAGTTTGCATTTGGGACGCCATGAAGGTTTCAAACATGGCGTCAAGGCTAGACTTCCCAGAGTTTTCTTGATTTAGCACTGGAGCTTTCTGAAAACCTGGTGGACCAGAGGATTGGCCTTGTCTAGGTGGGTACAACGCATTGTTGTTCTTGTATGAGAGATAGGGGCTGTTTTTCCAAGCTGAGTTGTAGTTGTTGGAATATGGGCCTCCTTGGGCGTAGTTTACTTGATCGGAAGGAGTTCCGGCCAAGAGTTGGCATTCAGCTGCAGCATGCCCTGGGGCGCCACATATTTCACAACTAGAGACGGTTGCTGCTACGGTAGCAGTAGGAGCATTGAGTAAGCTGTCTAATTTCAGAGTGAGTGCATCAACCTTGGCACTGACGTGGTCAAGGCTGCTTATCTCATGCATTCCTCCTCTTGATAGAGGTTTTTCTGAGGAGGTTCTTTCGCCTCCCCATTGGTAGTGATTCTGAGCCATGCTCTCGATGAGCTGATAGGCATCAGTGTAGGGCTTGTCCATGAGGGCGCCACCCGCGGCAGCGTCTATGGTCATCCTTGTATTGTACAGGAGACCGTTATAAAAGGTGTGGATAATTAGCCACTCCTCCAAACCATGATGTGGACAGAGCCTCAACATGTCCTTAAATCTCTCCCATGCTTCATAAAGAGATTCGTTGTCTTTCTGCTTAAATCCATTGATTTGTGCTCTTAGCATAGCAGTCTTGCTAGGCGGGAAATACCTAGCCAGAAAGACTTTCTTCAATCCTTCCCATGTAGTGACGGAGTTGGAAGGTAGGGACTGGAGCCAAGCACGGGCTCGATCTCTTAGAGAGAAGGGGAAGAGACGAAGCCTTATCGCTTCGGGACTTACGCCATTAGCCTTCACTGTATCGGCGTATTGTAAGAAGACAGAGAGGTGGAGATTAGGGTCTTCTGAGGGACCACCCGAGAACTGACTTTGCTGAACTGCTGAGAGTAGGGAAGGTTTAAGCTCAAAACTGTTGGCCTCTATCGCAGGGGCAACAATGCTGTTATGTGGTTCAGCATCTGTAGGGGTAGCATAGTACTTCAGAGGGCGGTTTTGAGGACCTATTTCCATTTCTAATTCCTCTTCGGATTGTTCCGAGTCTTCGTCTGTTTCGGGAAAGATGATTTGACTTTGGGGCACTATGTATCTTTCCCGGAACTGTTCAATTCGGCGTCTTACACTTAGTAGACGCTCTGGGTTGTCGACTGGAGTTTCTAATTCTTTGCTATTAGAGCGGGTACTTGGCATACTATCGACAAGCCAAAAGGGTAATTTATTTTTAGATTTTTTTTTTTTTTTTTTTTTTTTTGAATTTTTGACAGAAAAATAAAGGTTGCCTTAGTCTCTACGTTGTAACGACGGAGTTACAATATCGACTAAATTGGTCCCCGGCAACGGCGCCAAAAACTTGATCGACGATTTGTGTATCAATAGATTTGATTGACCGCAAGTGCACAGTCTCGTCGTGTAGTTTTAAAAGATATCGAATCCACAGGGACCAATAGTTGAACTACCGTAGTCCGTTGTCACGGTGTAAATCTAAGGCTATCAGATAGTGGTTTGTTTAGAATTTTAGAATTTAAAATTAAAGAAATTTAAGTAAAGAAATTAATTAATTACTGAAAGCGGATATCGGTATGTAACTTAATTAACCATCGGGGATTTATTAAATCAATAGCGCGCGAAAAAGGGTTTATTTTTCAGAAGAACTTTCTCAATTTAAAGGTCTAAATCTCACACTCTCGTTTTGTTGGTAAAAACCATACTTTCTAAGCCAGGAGTTTTACTGTCACTTTTCTACCACCTTGGCTTCGAAAGTATATTTTGAAAATCAATGAGTTCTAATTAATCCTAACGTGGCTCTCGCTCGTTCAAAGATTAATATCAAATTCCTACTATCTAGTTAAAACCTCAAACTCTCGCTCTATTGATTTTAACCTTAGTTGCTTTCTTTTACTCTCGTTCAAAAGCTTTGTATTAAATTAGGAATTTGAATCAGAAAAATAGTTTAATAAATGCGCGCGCTAAATCATTATTAAATCCCCTTCGGAGAATTAGTTTACATACCGATATCTAGGAAATTTAGCTAGACATGATTAAGAAATTAAACAAAGAAGAACAGAAAATTAAATTAAACATAAATAAATAATTAAATAAAAACATTAAATAAAAACCTGGAATAAAAGGCTGAATAAACTTGATATAAATAAGCGGTACAGGATTCTTGACAGGAAATTGAAAACGGATCTGAAATCGGATTCCCGGTGTGGAAATACCGACACAGTTTACAAAGCGGGAAATATAAACTGACTGAAAGAAAAGGAAGTAAGGCGTAGAAAAATCTGAGAAATGAGCTTGCTATTTATAGGAGGGGATTGGCTAGTACGATCCACAAAAGGAGGGAGGATAAGCTTCATTTTGATCTCATCCGATTGCCATCCGATTAGGAACAGAAAACGGATCAGACGTGCACTTCTTCCCCACGTCACGCAAATTCAGTTGCTACTGGGCTTTCTCACTGGGTGGCGCTCGCCACCCATTCTGTGGCGCTCGCCACTGGGCCTTCAATTGGTGGCGCTCGCCACCCCCACTGTGGCGCTCGCCACTGTGCAAAAATGGGCCAATGCCCGTTTTTGCTATGCTCCTTCGTGGGCTGCGCGAATTTGGGCTTTGCACCCCCTTTTTGCTCCGTTTTTTGACACTTTTTGCTCAATTCTCTTCTCCGGCCTATTTTATTTAACAAAAGTAAAAACAAATCAAATAACAACATAAAAACACATAAAAGAAATAAATACGTATGAAAATGCACCTAAAGTTCACCTAAACTAAGCTAAAAATACGATATGATTTCGTGTCATCACCCCCTAGACTGAAATCCTGGTTATACCCAAAGTTATAGGAAAAGAATGACAGCTTAGTATTTAGAATGAGTAGTTCAGAGAGGGATCTTAACATTACTTCGGTTGACAGTAAGAGACAGTACACACACACACGCAAGATTGTCATTGAAGGTTGATTGATAAGAATTGTGCCAATTTTTTAATTTTAACCCAAGGTTTGAAACTTGAAGCCTATAATATGTTGACTGCTTGTGTCTAAAAAAATAATAATAATAGTTTTTCATTTTGAGTTTTGCACGGAGAGCAAAAGCTTAAGTGTGGGGGAATTTGATCAGTGCATTTTGGTGCACTTTGTAATCACTCTATGCTATGGCAATTATAAGACTTCTCCCACTATTTTAGTGTTTTTATCATGTTTTGTGTCTAGAGTCAAGTTTTGCTAATAATTGAGTTTTACTATCTATTTTCGTAATAAACGGTAATTTGACCCCTTCTCATTGCGCATACCATAATTGGAGCTAGGAGCATCCAAATGAGGCTTGCAAATACGCGTTGGAAAGCTAAGAAACAGAGCTACAACTTTAATGTTGGAGTAAAAACCTAGTTCAGAGCGCAAGGGAGTCATATTTACTCGTCAATATTTCAGACTTACAAAGATTTAATTATTTTACAGCATAACTTATATTTTTCGGCCCAATTGTTTTAAGGCCCGTTTTCTTGCTGTATTAAACCGAAATCCTGACCTAGGTCAGAGGTTACACTTCATTCACGAAAATATCAAACCCTAGAGCAGCCACCACTTGAATGGAGAACTAAATTCCTTTTTCAATTCGTTGGTACAAGAAACTCGTTTTAGAATCTTGAGGTCTGTTTTTAATAGCAAGTTTCGTTTTATATTCATGTTTTGTTATGTCAATTCGTGTTCTTTATTTCAGTATGATATCGAATCATAATGATGTTTAATCAATCTAATTCGATTCGACACCGTGTTATTCAATTTGGTTCATCGCTTGTATAGATTAAATTGAATAGGAATTGACATAAACTTTGAGCGCTTAGCAAAAGGGGTTGATTGAATTCAGTAAGGATATTAATCTGTCATTAGTAACGCTTGTTTACTATTGCGTACGATTAGTTGAACGCATTTGATGCTTGTTGAATGGAATTCGTATAAAACTGTCAACGCTTGTTTAATTCGGTTTTATAAATCAACCAGAACATAAGCATATAACGAATTTATTCCTTAAGAACCTATGATAGAATCAAGAACGAGTTACCTAAAGCCAATGAATTGATCGTTTTATATCAATTGAAATTCGCATATTTTACTTACTGTTTACAAAACAAAACCCCCGTATTTTACCTTTCTAAAATTGTTCTAATATTGTTAAACTGATTGGGAGTCTTTGGGAAACGACCAAGGTTAACTACCTTGTACTACTCTTTACTTAAAATTATTTTGACCACGAAACGACCGTGATCATGAAGAGCCTTTCATTGAGGTAGTGTCTAATGCTCGGATGAAACAAAAGGGTTTTTAGATTCACAATACCCGTTCCAAGGATAGGGTATACCAAATTGACGTCTTGCTCTCCTTTTCTTTTCTTTTTGGGTTGTTTTGTTGTGTTTTTTAATTTTTGTGGTTTTCTTTTTCTTTTTTGAGAAGGTTTTGGTATTTGTCTCCCTTCTCCTTGCTTCTTATATATATATATATATATATATAGAGGATGTTTCAAGTGAGAGTGCTTTTAAAATGAGAGGGTGAGAGGGTGAAATCTCAGCCATTAGATTAAATGAATGGGTTAGATTAACTATTAATTTTAAGTGAATCACATGACTATTTTTCTTCCCATTCACTTGTTATTATCCATCGGCAATTCTCCGATCCACTCAAACCCAATGATTTCTTCAATGAATCTCTAACTCATATTGTTTCTCCACCGAAGACCACAATTCTTCGACTTATCTTGATTAATCTATCTTACCTTCAAATCTTGTTATGGTTCTTATTCAATAACTTAATTTGATACATCAATTCCTAGATCCTATATCAACATGATATAACTTGTAAATTAGATTTGATTCGATACCTAAATTGTATCTAACACCTTAATTTGATTTTGGTTTGTCAATTTATAAATTAACTATTTCAGTGTTTATTTAACATAATGATTTCATGGATGAGCAAGACTAAGAGGCAAGTAGTTCAACTTATCGATTCAATACTCCGTCGCCGTCGAAGAATCGGAAGAGACATGATGGTTGCGTTCGTTCATATGGCGGTGAGAAGAGAGGAGATGATGTGGGAATGTGTAGAACCGAGATTAAAGGCAAGCAAATTGGAAGAAATGAAAGAGAGAACATGCACTTGCTGCAGAGAGAAAAGAGACTGCAGGCGAAGAAGAAGAAGAAAAGTTGAGCAAGTGAATGAGAAGGAAAGTAGTCACGTGATTCACTTAAAATTAAGATTTAATCTAATCCATTCATTTGATTTAATGGCTGAGATTTTACCCTCTCACCCTCTCATTTTAAAAGTCCTCTCACTTGAAACATTCTCTATATATAGGGCGTGGCAGTTTCCATCTGCACTCCATTTGCTTAAAAAAAAACAAAATAAGAGTGACACTAACACTTTCTCTCAATATTCTATCTAAAAAATTACTCTCTCCGTTCCAAAATGTAAGCAAATTTGACTTTTTAGGTACATTTGACTATTGATGTATCTAGCTCATATTATGGAATAAATACATCAATAGTCAAATGTACCTAAAAAGTCAAATTTGCTTACATTTTAGGACGGAGGGAGTAAATACATATATAAAATAAATGTATATAGACAAATAGAACATATTAATTAAACTCTTTATTTTAAGAAAAACTCCATTTTAATGTTAACATTTGAAAACACATTAAAAAAAAAGATGAACAGTTTATATAAATAACATTATAGTAATGATAGATTTTAAAATAGATCATAATTAAAATAATTTAATAGTAATATACTTCCTTCGTCTTAAAACTTTGATCTTTCAACATTTTAATTTTGTCACAAAATTTTAGTCATTTTCAAAAATTAAGACAAAATTAATGAAAATTTGCCATTTATACTCCTACAAAAAATAATGAGATTAATTTAAAACTTTTTACATAGGCAATCATTCACAATTCATTCTTTGTAAGACTTTTACTACTCTGTACAAAATATAAGTCAAAATATAAGTCGTTTTGATCATATCACACAAATTAAGAAATATAATCATTGTTGTATGGAAAAGAGAAATTATAAGTTAGTTTACAAAATTGTCCTTCATTAATGGTATGAAAAGATAAATTATAGAAGTAAAAGAAGAGAGAGTAATAAATAGTTAAGGGTATAATAAGAAAATTAGCATTAAATGTTGCATTGATATTGTAAAACGACTTATGTTTTGGTACAATTTTTTTTTCCGAAACGACTTATATTGTGGTACGGAAGGAGTAAGTTATAATTGATTATAGTCAAACAATTTTCATGATCCAACGATTATAATTTATCGACAATGTAAAAAATCTTTACACTATCGGTACATATCAATTAAGTTCAAAAATAATTATACCAAAAATTCAAGCAGAGCCAATATTCAACCGATGCTTGCTTCCCTTACGCCAGTTAAGAGTTTGCTCTTTAACCAAGAAGAACATGGTTCAAGACTTGATATCCAAAGTGTGAAGAGGCTAGAAATATTCAACTGATTTTTAAATTAATTAGATTTCTTTAAAAGTTAAAACAACACGTGTACAATGAACGTGTCCAAAAACCAAAATAGATCACGAATCAGTTGAACCAGGTGCTGAGCATTATGTCATTGTCACAATTTTTTTGATTTTGTCGTTTTGTTATTAGTTTTGAAAATGATAATTAAATACAGCATGAGAATCTAGTGAAACCTCTTCTAGGTGGTCCAATATTGCATTCCTATGAATCCTTAAATTACTATTAATATTTTTGACATAATTAATTTATTAATACTCCCTCCGTTCTAAATTATAAGCATATTTTTTAAAAAAGTTTAGTCCGTAAATATATGCTCATTTACAAATTACTATGTATATTCATTACTTTTTTCTTACACATATCTCTAACTATTACATTAACTTGTATTGAAGTACGAAAAATCAAATTAATTAAATACATATACAAATAAATGACAATTTAGTAAAATTCACACACAAATTAGAAACAACAATTACACTACTAACATTTCTTAATAAGCATGATATTAATCAAAAGTGCTTATATAATAAAACAGAGAGAGTATTATATAGACAATTAGACATTTAGTAATTATATTAATTGTCAATATAATGAAGATCCAACCGTATATCCATGCTTTCGTAAAAAAAAAACTGTATATCTATGTTTAGTAAAAAAAAAAACGTATATTAATGAATCTGGCAAAATAAACTATAATTTATTTAACTATAGTATTATTTTAGAAGTCCTAACTCAAATAGCGAATATCAAAATTATTAGATCGGACATCGTGACCCGAATTTAAATTCGGAACTTTGCAGTTGTTTAATTTAAGTTGATTACCAAAAAAAATCATAGAAGGAAAGTACTACACGTGTAGTAATAAATAATAATATTAAGCATGTTATATGTTACTTCAATTCATGTGATATGTTAACCCTTAAATGGATCTTAGTTATTTCGAAGGGATTAGTCTCTGCAGTTGCAGGCGGAGGATATTTTTAGTTTACAAAAAAAAAATTCATGTGATATGTTAAAGAATTATAAAACTTATGTATTTTAAAAATATTTATCGAAATAAATTAAACAAAATTTTATATGTTAATATTTGTATTTAAATATTAGTTAAAAATATAATTAGAGTAAATTATTTAGTCAAAAAAGTAAAATATTATTAAAGTAAATTATATAAATAATGTAAAATGGTCTAATGTATCAATTATTTTGAAAAGAGGGAGTAAATAAATAAATGTACCACTTGTTTAGGGAGGTCTAGCTATTTGGGTCTATTAATATTGGCATTTCATTAATCCTACTTTCCCATCTGCTTGCGTATTTTGAATTAAGCCATCATCATATAGTTTTATTGGATACATACGCCGGTCATTAGATACATGAATATCAAAGAAACGAACCAGATTCATACGTTAATTAATTAACTTACCGTGGAGATTGATTAAGCTTTTTTTATTTTAATTTTTTATGTATTGTTTTCAGTTTGGATTTCTTGAAGTAATTTTTTTTTTTACTTAAAACAAAGATATTCATTCATTTAAATTTGTAAATTATATAAATCGATATCATAACATATTCAAATTCACTAAAAATTAAAAAAGATGAATCAGCAAACAATCACCGCATCCGAGTTAATAGCATAAATCGACTAAATGATAAAGCCTACAATTGATTTGACAAAATATAAATATTCGGAGAAATCATGCTTCCGAATCTGCAACGTTTAAGACGCTGAAGTCATTGAATCTGCTCTGAGGTTGGATTGAAGCAAATCTGCAAATCTGAAATAAAACAAACATTGTACCAAGACGGGAATACAACACCGTACAAATTAAAGATGGGAAACAAACACCGTACAAAGACGGGAAATCAAGCAACTAACACTACGGGAGTAAAACAACACCGTAAGAAGAAATCACGGGGAAGAAAACTCAAATAAAACTTAAAAATATGTGAAAAACACTTATTTAAATGAAAAGAAATAAAATAAAAACGATCAAAAGGGGTGATTTTTGATCAAAATTGACCCTAAAATAAATCACCCCTCTCTAGAGGATGAACAAGAAAAAAGACAAAATAAAAATCAGGGTTTATGAAGGGAGGAGCGGCTGTGAGACAATGTGGCTATGCCGTTCCTTGTACTAGTAATTATTTTTTTTAAAACTCAATATTCGGTTAAAAGACCGACTAATTTAAATGGACTAATTTTACCGTGCACTTGTAACCCACCGAAATTGACACAAGAATAAATTGAGCGTAAGACTAGGAGCACACTTTAACGATCGAAGCCAACACTAATAGATCAATCCAAGTGGATTATTTCTTGAAGTATTTATTGTAATAATAACTTTGGATGAAATTTTATTAATTTATCAATACTCTGTCTCATATACAATATACATGACCAGGTTCTGGCAAGTGTATCAGTTCTTTGTCAGATTATAGTATAAAAGTTATCGTCTCCACAAGGATCATGGCAAGTCAACAACTTTTACTTAGAAATATTATATATTATCTACCTATATTGCTGAAATTAAATGATAGAAAATAAAAGACAACAAATAATAGGGGTTTCTTAGCTTGGATGAAACGGTTGGATTGATGTCACTTCAATCAAAACAGTTGGTAAAGTCGCGGTTAGGCTTTTGGTCACTCCTCCAACATTATTTTGTAATTGACAATATAATAAGAGAGCTCTGGATTGTTATATCCAGGTTAATTCTTTAATAGTAAAATGTGATTTCTCATACTTTAAGTTACCTTTTTTACATCATTTTAGTAGGACAATCACCACTATGTGTGTGTAAGAATTAATTTGGGAACATTAACCTTTGATTGGCCTTTTTTTTTTATATAAATTAAGAGCATCTAAATATCAAGGTAGGGGGACATAGACCTAACCAAGTGAGTCCACACAAAAGCGTGTAGGATAAAAAGATAAACCAACTTATAGTTTCTCCTAACAGAAAAAATAGAAGTTCTAGAAAATCAATGCGAATAAAACGACCGTCAACACGGAAATAATCTACATACCCACTACTCCCTACAACAAGCAGCAAGTGATGATGTTTTTTCAAGCAATACAGTCTGAAATCAATGATTACATATATTAATATATCAAATCTGACGAAACAAATCTTGTTGGACGAAAGCTAGATCAAGGGATGGTCGATGAACGAAATTGAGCACCACAAATTCGAGACTCACAAAAATAACCATTAAACCCCTTAATGCGAACAACGTACCAACACACCTAGTCCTTTCAAACATTTAAAGCCCCTTAGTGCAACATGCGACAATAACGCCAACACGGTGTACCAACGCACCTAGCCCTTTTGAACTATAACAAGCAAAGGAAGGTCTTTGATGAATCTGAATCGTGGGTATTTTCAACTATATAGACAGTACACAAAGATGATCTACCCAAACTAAATTTAAATTTAATTACAAGAGTGGAGAAGAATCCACAAATCCTCAAACAAAGTTACTAACTTTTCCTTTTCAAATGACACAAAGTATGTGCATTCATTTTTGGTCCTTGCAACAACAATTGAACCCAACACACAACATATATGCACCTGGGATGAATCAAACCAAAAATAGAATCAGAAATCGCTCACCTAGAATTGCAAAATCCAAAAACTAGATAATGCTTAAAGTAGACTGAAATATCATATCGTGTGAACTCCGAGCGTGAAACGATCCAACGGTGGCGGACAAACCGTCGGCGTCTATTGGTGCGTCGCGAGTCCAAAAAGAAAACGATTGCACCACCTCAAGGCGTGGCTACATCTCGACCGATTTGGTGGGAGGAAGTGCAACCGGTTGGCGAGACTGTTGTTTGCAAGGATGAACGGCCGCGGAGGAGGTTGGAGAGACCTTTGGTTGGCCTTAAATACTCAAGATATTTAGTTTTTGCTATTAGGACTATTGGATTATTAGATAACCCCAAGTCAGGGTGATGACTCTGTTAGGATATTCATCTTCCCTCATATATAATTTATTAAAAATGTCTTCTTAACAAACTATTATAAAACAAGTTAGTAAATCGCAGGTATATAACAATGATGCAATAATTATATTCTTTTTCAAACCAAGATTACATGTTTCAAATAATATTAAAGGACTTTAGCTACTCATACGTAGTCTATTTAAGACAAGAAGACTTAACATAAATAACTTAGTACCTTAGTCGAAGAGGGAACCCTTTTGAGGACTCCTTCCTCTTGGAGCGTCGTTAACTCCCCTTGACTCCTGGGAATGTTTCTCATTAGAGTTGTTGCAAGTTCTTTAGAATTCTCTGATTATTGGATGATTTGAATTGAGGAGCAAATTGGGGTATTTATAATACTTTAGCTAGGAAAAAATGCGGGCCATCATGGCATGATGAAGTGTATCGGGCCATCATTCTTTTTCTGAGTCCTCGTCTAGGAGGCAAGGGGAGAATGGAGTGTTAGGCAGGGAAGTTGTTAGGCAGGAAGAATCTCAGGGGCAAAGGGATGACAAGTCTGATGGTGTTCAAAACGAACAACAGGTTGGATGCTCGAGCCGACATCGGTATAAGTCATGCCCGCCTTCTGCAAATAGATCTTTGATATCAGGACCGTGGAGCCTGGAGTGGCTTTGCAATCACAATCCCGATGAGGGAATTGCTTTCTCACCTGATACTAGAGGGGGAGTAGAGGAACCATGTCAGCCAATGGGGGTGAGGGGATCCGATGATGTGGTGGTTCAGCCGGCTATTAGGCTTAAGAATATTGCCCGGTTACCGAGTCAGGACTGTCGAGATGTTCTCGATGTTCTTCAGAAGAACGACCCGAAGGAGGGATGTCCGAAAGGGGGGGTCAGGAGGAATGTAACTATACACTCTGTGTCGGCAACTAAGGTCTCTTGGTCAGTCTCGGTCAATAATGATTGGCAGAATTGGGTGTCGATGCAAGGGAACGAGTAGACAACAGTGAAAGATGTGATGGGGTTTGGACAGGCTCTAGGGATCGATGTTAAGGGTTCTAATAGAAATATGTTTACTGTTCTGTCTCGGACCGGCCGTGGTAAGGTTAATAATGATGGTCAGGGTAACGGGGCAGTCTGTAGTGCGAGAGAGGGTGGTAAATGAAGATTATCTCTTGGAATATTAGGGGTTTGGGTGGGGTGGAAAAGAGAAGAGAAGTGCGTAGGTTAATAGGGGAGAAGAGACCGGTTATTGTTTGCATACAAGAGACTAAAATGCAAGTTTGCGATGCAGCGTTAGTGTCTAGTTTATGGGGTTCATCTCCACATGATTTTTCTTTCCGTCCCTTGGTAGAGGCATCTGGGGGCATTTTGACTATTTGGGATACAGATGAGGTTGAGATTTGGTCCTCTTTTAGCCAACCACATGTCTTGTGGAGTCATGGAAAGGTTAAGAGGCTGGGGGAGGTTTTTAGTGTGGCGAATTTTTATGCTCCGTGTGACTCAGGGATGAGACAAGAGATGTGGGTTTTGATTGCGGCACGTTTGCAACAGGGTGGTGGTCAACCGGTGTGTGTTTGTGGTGATTTCAACGCTGTTAGGGGTCCTGATGAACGTAGGACGGTGCGATCTGGTACAATGTCTATGGATCACACATCTTTTAATGCTTTCATTGAGGACAACTTTCTGGTTGATCTTCCTTTGAGTGGTCGGAAGTTTACATGGTATAGAGGGGACAGGATGTCGATGAGTCAGGTTGATAGATTTTTGCTCTCCGAGGAATGGTGTTTGATTTGGCCTAATTGTACACAATCTGCTCAGTTGGGAGGCATGTCGGATCATTGCCCTATTATATTGACAACTACTGAGGAGGATTGGGGGCCGCGTCCATCTCGGATGCTGAAATGCTGGGCAGATACTCCTGGTTATCGCGAGTTTGTGAGAGAGCGCTGGGGAGCTTTTCAAGTGGATGGATGGGGTGGCTATGTGCTTTTCAAGTCTAAATTCAAGCTCATCAAAGCGGCTCTAAAAGAATGGCACTTAGCACATAGTCATAATTTACCCAGTAGGATAGAGTCTCTGCAATCTCGTATGGCGGAGCTGCATTGTAAGGGGGAAGAGATTACCCTGTCTGAAGTAGAGGTGGAGGATTACATCAGACATACATTCCTTATCTAGGTTGAGTGCTAGTATCTCTTGGCAACAGTCTCGAGCCTTGTGGCTCAAGTAAAGGGACACTAATTCGAAGTATTTTCATTCGATCTTGGCCCAGCGCCGGCGGGGTAATGCAATCAAGACTATTCTAGTGGAGGGGGAACAATTGGACACTATGGCTCCTATAAAGCAGGCTATGTTTAATCATTTTGCTTCCCATTTTAAAGCAGGTAATGTGGAGAGACCGGGGGTGGAGTCTCTTCAGTTTAGATGTCTGAGTTGGGTTGAGGGTAATAGTTTGACTAAACCTTTCTCGATTAAGGAGGTTAAAGCAGCAATTTGGGACTGTGATAGTTTCAAGATTCCAGGTCCTGATGGGGTTAATTTCGGTTTCATTAAGGACTTCTAGGGGGAATTGCAAGGCGATATAATGCGGTTTGTATCAGAGTTTCACCGTAATGGAAGGTTGATCAAAGGTTTGAACGCTACTTTTATCGCCCTGATTCCGAAAGTGGATAGCCATGTCTAAATGAGTTCAGGCCTATAGCTCTTGTGGGAAGTCTGTATAAAATTTTGGCCATAGTGTTGGCCAATCGGTTGAGACTAGTGATAGGGAGCGTCGTTTCTGAGTCTCAATCCGCTTTTGTTTGAGATCGGCAAATTCTTGATGGGATTCTTAATGAGATTGTGGATGAGGCTCGGAAACATAAAAAAAAGTTGATGTTGTTCAAGGTGGATTTCGAGAAGGCTTATGACTCGGTGGACTGGGTTATTTGGATGCTGTGATGGGTCGCATGGCTTTCCCGACGTTGTGGAGGAAGTGGATAAAGGAGTGTGTTTGCACGGCGACTGCGTCTGTATTTGTCAATGGTAGTCCGACCGAGGAGTTCGTTCTTGAGAGGGGGTTAAGGCAAGGGGACCCTTTGTCCCCGTTTCTCTTTTTACTGGCAGCAGAGGGGCCGAATGTCTTAATAAAATCGATGGAGGAGCGTCAGCTGTTTACAGGGTACCAAGTGGGGGGGGCAGGGTGCTGTTTCGGTGACTCATCTTCAGTTTGCTGACGATACTCTCCTGTTAGGAGCCAAGAGTTGGGCCAATGTGTGAGCGATGAGGGCTGTCCTTATGTTGTTTGAGATGATGTCAGGGTTGAAGGTGAATTTTCGAAAGAGTATGCTGGTTGGGGTCAATATTTCGGATTACTGGTTAGTCGAGGCAGCGAGTGCTCTGAGATGTAAAGTAGGTAAGATTCCTTTTGTGTATCTGGGTCTTTCGATTGGGGGTGATCCGCAACGCCTAGGTTTTTAGGATTCAGTGTTGGTTCGCGTCAAACAGCGATTGTCGAGCTAGAAGAGTCGTTTTTTGTCTTTTAGCGGTCGTTTGGTATTGCTCAAATCTGTTTTGACTTCTCTTCCTGTCTATGCACTTTCTTTCTTCAGAGCTCCCACATGTATCACTTCTGCCCTTGATTCTATTTTACTTAAAATTTTTTGGGGACGGGGCGAGGATTCTAGAGGGGTTTCTTCGGTTAGCTGGCAGTCTATTTGTATGAGTAGGGAGGTTGGAGGTTTGAGGGTCAGGAGGTTGCGGGAGTTCAACACTGCTCTTCTCGGAAAGTAGTGTTGGAGGATGCTGGTGGATCGGAGAGGCTTGTGGTTTAGATTGTTGGAGGCTAGGTATGGTGTGGAGGGTGGTCGGTTGTGCGAGGGGGGGAGGAGAGGGTCAGCTTGGTGGAGGGAGGTAGCGAAGATTAGGGACGGGGTTGACGGTATTGAGGGAGGTTGGTTTGCAGTGGGTGTTGTGAGGCGGGTTGGGCATGGGAGGGACACTTCCTTTTGGTCGGATCCGTGGTTGGGGGGTGTGTTGTTGCGTGTGAGGTTTGTCCGTCTATTTGACTTGACATTGACTAAGCAGCATACTGTGGCAGAGATGTTTGAGCTAGGGTGGGAGGCAGGAGTTCGGGCGTGGGAGTGGCAGAGACAGTTATGGGTGTGGGAGGAGGAGATGCTGGGGGAGTGTCAGGCTTTACTTCACGATTTTCAGTTGCAGGAGCAGGAGGCAGATGTTTGGCGGTGGCGTTTTGATCCAGAGACTGGGTACACAGTTAGTGGAGCCTATCAGCTTTTGACTCCATCTGCTCATCTCATCCAGTTCACATTTGCAGTGGGTGGCAGTCGGGCGCGGAGATCTTTCATGCAGCTCATTTGGCTGGTGTGTGTCTGAGTTATTTGGACAGAGCACAATCAACGCCTGTTCAAAAATTCGGCGCAATCAATTTCTCATCTTTTGGACTTGATTAAGCGGCATTCTTTTTGGTGGTTGAGGACGCAGTATCCTGGGATTGAGGTTAACTTACACATATGGTAGGTGAACCCTTTGTTATGTTTGGGTATCTGATTGATGTAGTTTTGTTTTACTTGATGTATTGATTACTATGTCGTCCTGTTTCTAGCACATCTTGTGTTGGGGGTTGACCTTTTCATTTATCTATAATATCTCATTTTGCCTTGTTAAAAAAATTATCTATATTTTTGGTACACTGATTTTTATAAATGAATAATTTCTTAAGATAAAAGTTCAAAAGCTGTAAAATCTAAATTATTTAATTGAGTCTTTTACTTGCCTGTTAGTTGATATATAATTTATAGGAAAAAAAATTTAGGCTGCATATATAAAGCATCGCCATTACCAAAGAAGGAAACATATAAAATACAAAATGTCTACTTTCCGCCAAAAGAGCACCATAAAGAGTCATAGGTATCCATATTAATTAATTAATTCTTGTTTAGTATTGTGTTAAGAAAGAGGATGAATCCTAGTACAACTATTGCATGATCATTTCAAATACATAAAAAAAAAACTATTTTTTTTAGTATTGTGCAAGGGTTAATGTATTTTTTTTGAACATAAGGCTTATTAATTAAACTTTCAAGCTCCAATACATTAACCACGCGAGGCAAATACACATATATTTTTAACATACGCACAGCGCAGCCTCTCATTATTTTAAATTTTCATGAATATGGATTTGCCAATTACAAGCTTGTTCCCATTTTGGCTACAAACTAATGGGTCTTATTAACAAGTGTTTCCAATGTAGTCTTTAAGTATTTTATTTGAAGAAATATTTTATTTAAAAATTAACATTATACTCCTTTTGTCCTAAAATAAGTGTCATAGTTAATCATTTTGCACTATTCACATAATTTATTTTGATTGTATTTATATAATAATATATAAATGTAAATATTAACATTTAAGATGTACAATTTTTATAATTTTTAAAGATAGATATTAATGATAAAGTTGTGCGTTACCAAACGTAAATTGATCAATTATGACATTTATTTTAGGACGGAAGAAATAATTTCTAATACGTTGGCTTTATTTAGTAAAAAGAAATACGTTGACTATACAAATTCTAATAAAAATTTAAAAAGAAATTATTATATTTTTTTTTGACAAAAAAAGAAATTATTATTTAAAAGTCTTAAAAATTACTCCTAAACCTAATGCATTCGTTAGCATCTGCCCAGACTAATTAAGCAATAACTAATAAATAAGTGAGATAATATGATAACTTTGAATTTATTCTTTTCTCTAAATACGTTCCCACTCGCTTTTTGACTTTGGAATAAGATTTTGACAAGAGAACAAAAGTTCATGGACAATAAAATACTGTAAAAGAAAAATACATGGACAATGGTATGTGTGTAATGTCTATATAATCTCACATCGCAACGTTTCGTCGCCTCGGCTTTCATTAGTATTAATTCATAATTTGCACTTTGCTTGCTTAATTATGTCAAGAACACAAGGAATTGCAACACTTTTGAAGCACATAATGGCTATACATACATGTAAGTTGTACTTAATTACCTGTAGTTCAATTTATTTAATTTATTTCTTTTTGTCCCCTCCACATAATGGCTATACAGATACAGTGCTAGTTCAATAGTAAAAATTTATTATTTTTATTTTTGACAAAAAGTAAAAATTTATTATTGTAATTTTAAAATGCTGAGTTTAAATCGCATAAACGATAGTTACGTTGTAATATGACTATTAGTACTAATGATTACTTTTGACTCGATTAGCTCTTAACTTCCAATGTTTTGGTTAAGAATAATATTCATTTATTTCTCTTAGATGGATTCTCTATTTTCAATTGTTTTTTTTCTCATATATGGAAGCTATAATGGATCAAACTCTAAACCACCTACCTGGACTTATTCCTTTCAGGTGGGTTCTTCATTATTGTTACATACTTTATTATGATTTTTGTCACATGTATTTTAAGAGAATAATAATAACCATGCTAATTTATTTTTAAATCAGTTCATTTTTATTTCCTTTAATACCATATTAATTTACTTTCCTTATCTGTATATATACTATTTTTACAAAAAAAAACGATATACTAATATCATTGGCACACAATAAAAAAATGATATACTAATATCATTGAAAATGAAGCAATGAGAACCTTTCCCTCGTGAATAAATTTTCATTTTAGTTTTTTCTTTTTCTTTTTTAGCTTACTTACCAAAAATAAATATAATTGGCACACATTAATGGGCACATTAATTTTTTTATATTCTTTTTTTATTCTTTTCATTCATTGTAATATTATTTTAGGCAAATTTTTAATTTTTTTCAACGCATTTTTTTTTTGGTCAGGTAGCTTTTTTCTTGGTCAGGTAGCAGCCTAATGGCTAGAAATTCACTCTTAATAAATGTGAAACAAGTGGGTGTACCCGGGTTTGAATCCGAATCTCTGCAATTTCGTGTAATATGTCCAACCAATTGAGCTAAGCTCATGAGACTTTCATAATATTATTTTAGGCAAGTTTTTTTTTTGAACATATTTACTCTTTCTTGTGGGTGAGAGAAAGAGTGAGGGAACAAAAAATTTAATTTTTATAACATTCGCATCTTAAGTAGCAGTTCGCTATGTAGACAGCGAATTATTTTTTTCAATTTTTTCTGTTTAACACACCCGCTGCCTACACAATGAGGGGGGTAAATTTTGAAATGTAGGAGACGCAGTATTTTATCGGAGAGTGCGAAAAGAAGTTTTCGATTTAGACAATTGTCCTTACCTTAAACAGATTATTAGGCCCAACTTAAAAGGCCCACAAATGAATGTTTGATGTAACATTAATAAGACTTACAGCAGTACGAGGTTTTGTAAAAATGTTCATTTTTTTTATCAATTATTGATGTATAGTATATACAACTTAGATTCTTCTAATAAATATACTGAATATCATTTTTTTTGTCAATATTCTAGTGGCTACACTTCACTTTTAAAGATGAATAAGTAACATTATTATAGTTCGAAGATCTATTTCTGTATGTAATATATTCCTATTAACTGAGCTAAGCTCAATTGAACATTGAATATGATATATTATAAATATAAAAAAAAGTATTTAGAAATAAAAACTGCTTAAATTTAATATTATATTAGGACAAAAGTCTGTCTCATTTTGGGGGATTGGACACAAGCTAGCCGGCCCTGAGCGCCACTATATTTAATTTTGACCTATCTATAAATTTTACACTTTCAATCACTCAAGCACTTATTTTCATTAACCCCTTTCATATTTCTGGACAGCAAAATAACTTAATTTCATGGTAAGATCGATGGTTGAGGAAGAGGACCGTGCAATTAGATCATATGAGAGGTATCTATGCTATTTCTTCATTTAATCTAATTTTTATAATTTGATAAAAAAAATTCATTTATTAGATCTTAGACATGTTTTTGGAATTAAAAAAATGAATACTTGTGTTATTTATTGCTACTGGGTGTGTAGATAAATTCAACATGAAATTTAAAGGTATTTTGATAAATTTCTTTTCTAATTTGAGGATATGTTTCCCAATTAATTCATATTTTTTATTGTAATTTCTTCCTTTTATATATATATATATATATATATATATATGTTTTATTTTGTCAAAAAAAAAATCATATATATGCTTTATTCTTTTTTTGACTCAATCTTATATATATGTTTTATTCTTGTAGTCTATTTTTAGTTTCATTTTGCAAATTATAATTGAAGTGTTGGGTCAATAGTTATTCTTTTCGTGATTTCCTTAAAAAATAATTATTCTTTTCTTTTTATGGGAAAGAATTATTATTTTTATTTTTTTCATTTTGAAACAAATTCATTGTTTGTGCCTTGCTTATATAGTTTTATAATAAAAGACGTACTGATAATTAATATAGAGATAGAATGAGGTTCAAGCTAAACAATTATATATGATATCCTTTTATGATATTAACTAAATATATATGTATATATATCCTATTGAATTATATGTCAATAATTTTTTTTGGAGAAGCTAAACTAACCAATCTAAATTGACATCGGATATAATCGAACTTGAGATTTTGGACACCTCGTTGTTCTTGGTTGGCTTAGTCACGACGGTCGGTTTGTCATGCACTTGCTTAGGCAAAGCATGTCAGAAAATGTTCTAACGTCCCTTTTCGGCGGAGAAGCATACTACCAAGTCTCAAGCCAATAGCACCAGACCACCCCAAGTGAGTTTTTGATGACAGAAATTTACATGATGTATAATGTATTTTATTAGTTTTTACATGACGACAAATTGGTACACTTGTCAAATCATCATCATCAGTTTTATATGTCAATAATTATAGTTTGATTCACATCTTTGTTTAGGTAAATTATTTTGGTTAATGACTTATAATTCAAAAGGTAGGATATGCAATGTTAAAGTTTTTATTGGAGCTAATTAATACATATGGTAAATAACAATAAGATTTCATTTTCAATACATGAATTGTAAATTTCTTTCATATGTAGAAAAATTCAAGTATTACTATATATGCATTTTTTCTTTTGTACTAGTGTTTTTTATGCATCACGTACGTATAACATATAGAAATATTGAATTTTTGTTTTGGAAGAAATATGTCTTACCTTGAAACCTATATGTCTTTGGTTTGAGTTGAGTGACTATAAGAATTCATATAGAAATCTAGGTATAGATGATCATGGGTCGTTGTATCAAAAGTATTTTTTAAGACAGAGTTAGAAAAATATTCTATTGGTGAATAACTCGGTAAAAATTAAATATAGTGATATGAGAGACTTATATATGTTTATAATCATTGTACGTAGTTTAAGAGATGTGACTCAAATATTAAATATGTCATAAGAGTTTTGGTAGAGAAGAGAAGTAGTACCAGGTCATTACTAGGTTGTCATTGTTGTACTCCCACATATTTTGAAACACTTACCTTAATTTAACCTAGTTGTCTCAACATCCCATATGACCCTATATATCCATGAATTAGCTAGGATATGGAGAAGCTAGGTGAGATTTAAGTAAAACAATTCTCAGAAAAACTAACATACTCCTCCGTCCCAAAACTGATGTATAAGAGAAAATTGATCAAAGAAAATTGATGTATTTAGTTAAAATTTTTGTCTAAATAATATATCAACTTTGTTTAACCAATTTAGTAGTAAGAAAGTATATCAGTCCACCCAAAGATTTGTTTAGTTGGACACAAATTTTACCTACATCCGCATTCCACAAGAACATGTATGTATGTATCACAATAAAATACTCCACTCCACATTGACATGGATTGATAATATACTGATCGCACCTCATCTCTTACTGAGAGATGATTGAGTTGAGGATGACTAGACTCTCTACATGATCTCCCAAAACTGGGAATGCATCAACTTTCTATGTGGATAACCTATAAAGATGTTCCACTTCTTGAAAAAAAATTCTATTTATATAGGACTAAAAGGTCTTTCATTTCATTCATGTTATCTACACTTCAATTTTACAAGAATCTAGATACATCTCATGAAATGTATGTATTTCTTAAATTTTCACTATTTGCATAATATTTGAAAATCGTACCTTATTTTCCAAACACATATATCTATATATCTTAATTTGATTCCATAATTATAATCATACATGCATCATTGAGAGGTTTACACAAGATATATTTGCCTTATGTGTATCACCTCTATGAGTTCCTGCCAAAAGAAAAAATTCATTATGTTAAGGTAACAGGTTGAGCAGATGATACTGAACTGCTAATTAAGGTGAGAATAAATTGAATTTAGATCTGAGAACAATTTATTTCTAGTGAATCAAAGAGAGCGCCCTAGCTCAATATTTTAGGTTGTAAAAAGTGCAAAAACAAGAACAAAATATTTATAAAAAAAAATAAAAAAAATTACTGAAGTTAACAAGTTGATTTGAAGTAGCTAGCTAGCTGTTGCTTTCTGTAATTTGATATTGAATCATTGATTAAATATTAATGATTATTATCAGACATGGCAAGAAGTTGCTCAAGATATTCAGCTCCCAAATCTTCTAACACCAAAACACTTGAAGAACTTGATGATCCCTCTTCTGATTCTTGTAATAACTTACCTGCTTTACTATTCTTTTTAGCTTTGGATGACAACATTCTCTGTTCATAGTGTCTTTCTTTGAGCGCAAGTGCAGGTGAAGACCCTTTTTTACAATCATATTGAATCTCTTGCAAAGATTCTTTGACTCTTTGAACAGGAAAATTGATAACAGCATTATTACCTCTCATTGAGAATGCAGCTTGATCATAAGCTAAAGCAGCATCCTCAGCACTATCAAATGTTCCCAGCCATACCCTTCTTCCTCCTCTTGTTGTATCTCTGATTTCTGCTGCAAATTTTCCCCAAGGTCTTTTTCTCACACCTATGTATGAAGACTTTTGATCCATCTTATTATTTTGTTGATCTTGTTTTGGTTTGCTTTTTGTAGTTGGTGGTGGTTGTGAATTACAAGATGAGAAATCTACCATATCAAATGAAAGACAATCTTGAACTGATTGGAAGGAAATTTCTGAAGGGTTTTGCAACATTTCCATATCTGAGTTGTTGAAAAAAGAGAGATTATTCATCATGGTCTTTTTAGGCAAATAAGGGCTTTTCTATTGTTTCTTGCTGTCTTCCCTCTTTTGGCTGTAAATGGTCAAACCCTACTTACAGCTTGTTATTCAATTATGATGATTATGATATGATTTGATTATTATTGTTTATTAGTTAAGAGAATCTAGTGTTTATTAAAAAATATATAATAAGTTTTTGTTAAAGAATAATAGTAAGTTAAGAAATCAAATCTAGATCTAATGAAAAAGTTTATTTTATTACTATTGTGTATATGTTTGACCTGACTTATTTTGACCTTAACATAAGGGTGATTGTTGCGTATGTAAAAACATTTATTTTAAATTGATTTATTAATCAGGTTTTACAAAAATGATTTTGAACTATCAACATCAAAAAACTTTACACAATATATATATATATATATATATATATATATATATATATATATATATATATATTTAAGAATCAGAAACATTAAAAGAAATTTTTACCAATACTCTCCTCTTAGGATTTCAACATTAATGAGTGTCACATATCATTCTTTCACATGAATATATATATATATATATATATATATATATATATATATATATATATATATTTAAGAATCGGAAACATTAAAAGAAATTTTTACCAATACTCTCCTCTTAGGATTTCAACATTAATGAGTGTCACATATCATTCTTTCACATGAATAATTAATATTGATTCAAAAAATATTTTATCAAAATTGTTAAATCCTTATTTTTTTACAGTAAAGTAAAGGTGTCATTTTTGTTGTTATTTACCATAATTTTAAATTTGTGAATAACTTTTAAATTATTTAACGAAATTTATTTTATATTTATGGGATAAAATGACACATTTAATGTAATATTATATTGATAATAAAATTTTCACTTAAAATAAAAATAACAAATTAAACTAATAATAATAAAGTTAAATAATTATATTATATGAAAAAAAATTAAAAGAAAACATACGGGATACACAAACATTCAAGGTACCATTTAGAAGAGTATAGAGACAATAAAGATAATAATCCAACACAATAAAGCAAGAGAGAATAGAGAAAACAGTAATAGACACAATCAATTTGTTTACCAAGTTCAGTCAAACCGACCTAGTTTGGGGAGAAAGCAGCCCCTCTATTCCACTATAGCTAAAGAATCACCATTATAATGAAACTTCCAAAATTAGGGTTACAAGAATCAGGCGTCAACCTAATCATACCCTAATCCCAAGTTTCTTCCCGCAACCTAAAAACTTAAAATGGTGTTTTCAAGATGAAGAATAAACACTTTAGAAAGTAATTGTTTCTTTCTATCTTCACCTTATTTTTCAATGAAGAAACAACCTCTATATATATCTAATTTGTTTGAAATATATCTAATTGAAAACAAAACAAAATATTCCTTTGTTTTCAAACATATCTAGTATAAAATCAAACATAATCTTTGTCCTTGATTTTCAAGTCAGTCTTCACAATTATCCTCCTTGACTTCAAATAAGTGGTGGTGCCAATTTTCACCAACCACCGTGTTGTTCTCTCCATCTTGAAATTCTATTATTCAAAATCACATGTCAAGTCCAAGTCACACTTGATCCTTGAGCTAGGCAATTGCTTCCACTTGCTTTCCGCAAGCATAACCTCTTTTCCTTCATCCCTTAGAATGTATTCCTTCATGAAGTTCTTGTCTTCCACTACCATAGGGTGTTTAGATAGCCCAACAAGACACACAACTTCATTTTCAGCCCTCGGAGTAGCTAAGTATGTCCTCTGAAAATTTTGCTTGCTCCTAACAATCACCAAAATTTTAGATAACTCAACAAGCCCAACCACCCTCTGATCCCTGTGAATACCTTCCGTCATCCGAAGTATAACTTGGCACCAAACCAACCTTGAAATTTTAGGTTGAACTACCTCAAACTGCAACATCAAACTCCCCTTACTTCCAACTACCTCCTGAAGTTTAACAAGTTATCTAGTTTGATCAAGGTTGCTTTCAATTGTCTCCTTGATGTTCCTCTCAAGGTCTTGCACTTCTTCAACCACAATTGAAACATTACCACCAAGGTCCCCATGGCCACACCCATTTGGTTCAACACTTCCACTCTCCTTCCTTTTTCCAAGATCTAATGTTGTTTATCTCCCACTAGTGGAAGACTCCACCTCAAGATAAGATTCCATTAAAGTAATTCCACCATGTACTTCACCCTGTAATTGGCAAGACCTCTCCAATTCCTCTGAAACTTCCAACCCAAAATCCCCCAAGTCTTCACCTCCATGAGAATCACCAGAGTTCAGAGACTCACTATCCTTCGGTTTCCAACTATACACCACTAACGGTTGACGATAAATCGATACTAATTAAAAGCGGTGTGATCAATCAACACAAGATTAAAAAGTTTTATGTTTTAAAAACTTTACACAAAAAAAATATGGCCAAGTTATAGTGTATCGCAAGCAAAACTTAGTATTGGAATTTGATCAAACACTTGGTGTGCGATGAGTTTGATCAAATTCCAATCAATAAAATCAATTGAATAATAAAGAACAGTTAAGAGATAAAGGAAGAAAGCGACACATAAGACGTGATATGGGAGTTCCCTGACTTTCGTCGTCCTCGGTGCGGCCAATACGTCTCCCCCCAATTCCGCGGAAATCGAAATTGATCACTTTTATAGAAAATCTTTGAATTACAATAATGGACAAGTTTAGGCAATACAATACTCGAGATATCTAAAGACTCTATCTTTCTCATTCGATGTAGCTTCAATAGCCCTTGTGCGAAACCTTCAACACGATCTTTGACTCGAATTCCAATTGCGATAATCCAATCTACACCCGTTCTTCAAACAAGAACCCTGGCCATTGATTATCTGGCTGATCCTCCACCAACGTGTTGAACCTCAAAAAATCGATAACTTCAATCTTCTTGATGAAAACCTATGACAAACCCTTGCGATCAATTCCATCCAAAAGACCGATCAAACATGGTCTACCATGGACGTTATCAATCAATCAAGTAAAACCGCTTTCCGAACCGATTGAAAGAGTATGCAAGAACTTCTTGATCAAAAACTTTTTGATGATTGATTGAAAATGAAGAACTTGATTGCAATGAACATTTTGATCCTAAATTCTCTCCAATTTAGATCAAAAAATGATTTTCACTCTTTTCTCACACTTTACAATTGGAACCCATGTTGCTATTTATAGGGAAAATAGTATGGATGAAATTTTGGCACTTTCTAACAGAAGTTTATCGATACATAGCAATATGTATCGATAGATCTTTAATGACAACATACTTTTTTTGAAAATTAACTGATATGTATTGATGCAAATTAAGTGTGTATGGATACATATAAAACTCTCTCGTTAAGGAGGGCTTGATATGTATCGATACATACAAAAGTGTATCGATACACATTGAGCTTTATGCTGAAATCATACTTGATATGTATCGATACACATAAAGCCTTCTGCTCAAAAATGGTTTGATATGTATCGGCACATGCTAACTTGTATGGATACATATAAAGCTTCAATCAGGAAACTTCTTTGTGGCACATATGTATCGATTCAAATGACCTGAAAATTGATTTTTTAGAGTTTTTAAAGCTTTAACGCTGTCAAATCATGGTTAGTTAACACCAAAAGGTATTCTATAATATCTTCCCGCGTTTTGACAATTATTACAACATGAAGGGGAATTGGTGCATTTGCATTCTACCCCTTTTTGATAATTGTCAAAACCTATTGCATAAGCTACCTAAATGCATAAAAATAGCAAGCATGATATAGACGCAAACATCAAAGCTAATATACCACTAGCAAACTCCCCTTAAGTTGATGTCGATTGCGCTTGACGGTTTTCTTTGCTCTTTAGCTTAAGCATGCATTCTTTTCTCTCCCTTTGACAATATCAAAAAGAAGACAAGAATACACAAAATGAGAAGTATTGAAATTCAAATATTTTCAAATTTCATCATATTGTGCACTTACATTTGTCGAAATGCACTTTATGACGAACGACAACCATATCAATTAAATAATGCAAGAAATGCAAAATGTATTCTAATGACGAATAACAATAAAAATAGAGAAAAAAGCATAAAAAGAATATTCCATTTCCATCACAAAGAATATCCCTTTTCACACCAAAGAGCATATTTCTTTTTGATTTCTTCCTACAAAAAGTATCCTTTTCATAGACCAATCACATCTTGACACATCACCATTTTTACATCATAATCCATTTTCCATTTAAAAATAAATAAAAATTCCTCCAATTTGTTAGATTACTCAATTACCGTCACAAGTCTCAAATTATTACAAATAATACCACTTAACCTAGTTCGAGATATAAAAGAATATTTTAATCATTTCACACTCACCAATGATCATTCAATCACAAGAAAAATTCAGAGAGCAAAAAACTCTGAATCACCACCAAATTCCATAGCCACTGCGCCAGAATTCCTTTTTCTGGCGAGGAGCCTCCGTCTCCGGCCACCCAAAAAATCCACCAAAACCAAACATCAAATACACTTTCTTATATCTTTGGACCTCTCTGAACACGAATAAGCCTCTGTTTCGTCCAAAACTCACTACAAAGGTCCAAAAAATGTGAGCAACATGACGAAAAAAGGAAGTTCCGATCTGAGCGTTTTCGTGCCAAAGGTGGATAAGAATCGTTTTGTAATTTTTGGATCTAAACTTGCGTGGCCTTTTCTCCTTACACAAACACCGATTGTTAAAACTAAGTGTATATTTATTAAAGTTGTTAATGTAAATAATAGTTTATTTTGTTTTCTTCTAGTTAGTGGGATACAACTGTACAACTTATTGCATTAGTTAGACTTACCTAGACTTTATTTGTAAACTCTATTTACTTCACTTCTGTCGCGCCGCGAAAATCGCCCGAGCGTTTAGGACACTCGGTATGACACAGAGTCGCCACCAAATTTTATTTTATTAGGGAAATATTGATAAAACCTAAAAACAATGGAAAGATGGTCATCGCAACCATTTCCAGGTTCGGGAGTTGGTTATGCAAGGGGAAGGTATTAGCACCCCTCACATCCGTTGTACTCAACGGGAACCTCCTAATTAATTCTAGGGTATTAAAATATTTTTTGAGAGTTTTATTTACATGTTTCTTATTTATTACATTTTTATTTACTATTAAATATATTTACAAAAAAAGAAAAGGGGAAAATTACATTTTTTATTATTATGCTTGACAAGATGACTCTTGCTCCTACGTATCCTCCGGTGCGATGAGGAAATCAAAGCTACGTAGTTCTGGGTACATTGTTGGTTGGTGTTTTTTTATGAAAAAACGAATTTTGTATTTACCTCTTAAAATGACTTTTAAGAATTGGCCCGCAGGCGAAAAATTAACTTGGATTGGTTGGTGTTTTTTAATGTTGTTTTTTATGGGTTTGAGTGGAAGACGACTTAAAGTCGGACAAAGTGTGCACTAAGCCCCCAATTAGTCGAGAAACGAACGGATGTGCATCCGCCTCCTCTTTTTTAATCCACATTATTTTTAATATAATTCTTAGTCACAATGACATATTACATTCAAATTAATTTAAATAAATCAGAATTAAAATAAATTAGATGAATTAACATAATTATATACATTAAAGAAATAATTGCAGAATGGCGCAAACAGTAAAACAGTGGGTGCCAATACCATTCTGGATGGTAGGAAAACAGAAACAAAGCTGGGCCTAAACCAAATGCCAAGCCCAACACGCGAGGGGAGAATGGGGTCGTGTGATTTCTGATTAACAATGGGGAACACAGCAATTATTGTGTGCGTGCGCGCGCCAGATCCAGGGGAGCTATATATTCATTTTTTCAGATTTTTTCCTCATTTCTCACTTGTTTTTCTCTCTCTTCTTTCTCTCACTCAACCAAATTCTCTCCCCTCTCTCTTGTTCTTCACATGTTCTTAGTGTTCTTCAAGAATGAAGAACTCCGGTTGAGCTTCAACCGTAGCCATCGTCCCGAACCCAGTTCCCGGCGGCCTCGCCGCCGTGCAGCTGCAGGCGCCGCCGCTAAATCTCCAGATTTTTCCCAACACCAAAATCGAACCAGAACCTCTTTTTTAACACTTTTTAAAGCTTTTAAATCACAAATTAAACCCGGATCAGCCATTAAAAGCACCAAATCAAAATCAAAATTCCCAAATCAAAACCTAATTTTTTTTACTTCTATTTTTTTAGTTCTTTTTTCTCTCGGTTCTGTTCTTGTTTATTTTAACCCCTAAATCTAATTTCTAACACAAAACAAACCTCAAAAACAAAATCAAAGACCCCCCAAAATTATTGGTCCGAAACCTTAGATCTATAATCTATTTTTTAAGGATTTTTCATTCTGTTTTTTTTTATCATTGTACACTAGTGTATTTGTTTCAAATCAACACCACGAACATGATAACAACATTGAAGCAAAAGCAACACAATGTTTACAGCAAGTACTATGCAGGCATGAAGCAAACAACGTTCTACATGACAAATGGGATCGAGTAGACCTACCTGGTGTGCCGTGAACTCCCCACTGTGTAAGTGATTTTCGCCCTTTTGAGTTTTTGTTTCCGTTTCTTTTGATTCCGTTCCGGTTTGATTCTGCTGCCGCTTCTGATTTTTGTTTTCTGTTCTTGCGAGGTGCTGCCGGACCAGTGGATGAAGGCTAATTTGGTGTTAATTTTCTACGGAATGTAGAAAAGTTACATGGAGTTTTAGGGGGCTGTGTGCACGAGTGTTTGTTTTTTTTCAGATGGTGTTTTTGTACTGTAATTTTTTTGTCTCCCCTGAATTGTAAAAATAAGCTCTCTATTTATAGAGTTGGTTTTAGGGTTGTAAAATTGTTGAGAATCATTGTAAGATTTGTTATTGAAATTAGTTTCAGAAATTTTCTCAATTTTTATGTTTGATTTGCTAGGAAAATAAATTTACAGTGTTAATTCCCAAACTTGGTGACCAAGGCCAAAGATTTGTTCACATTTTATGTTTGCTGGGCTTTTTTCTATTTCTCACGCGCCTGATTCTGTTCCAGAAATATATTTTGTCTTTTTTTTTATTTAAGTCTCAATATTGGACAAAAACAGCAGCAAAAAAACAAATATATAAAAAGGAATAAAAATCAGGAACATAAAACCAAAAACGCCACCTAAGGGGATTTGAACCCTTGACCTTAAACTTAAACAGCACTCCGCGCGCGCCCTCTTGCCAACTCAACCACTTCACTTTTTCTGATTTTATGATGGAATAAAAAATATATGTACTAGTAAGGGAGGGTAAAATTTGGGGTATGACAGCTGCCCCTATTTAAATATCTTTAAACGCCTTTGAAAGATAGTTAAATATAAAGAATACCTATAATTTTGCCTTAGGAAAGTGAAAGATCGATTATCGCCCTGGCGATGTTTAGATCTTAAGGATAATACTTGCCTCGAAGGGTCCTTGAACCAAAAATAGGCGCCGTCCCGTAGGGTGCCTAAATCTTTTGAAAGATAACCATTTCCCGTAGGTAATTCAACCAAGAAGTCATCGCCCCGCAGGGTACTTCAAAAAGGATAACCGTTGCCCCGCAGGATTCTTAAGTTAAAAGGTAGTTGTCACCTCACAAGGTGCTAAATTGAAAGGAAATCGTCGCTCCGCAGAGCGTTTCCGCTAAAAGATAGTTGTCGCCCCTCAGGGTGTTTAAAGGAAATAGTCACTCCGCAGAGTGTTTCCGTCAAAGGATAGTCGTCACCCCTCAGGGTGTTTAAAGGAAATCGTCACTCCGCAGAGTGTTTCCGTCAAAGGATAGTCGTCACCCCTCAGGGTGTTTAAAGGAAATCGTCACTCCGCAGAGTGTTTCCGTTAAAGGATAGTCGTCACCCCTCAGGGTGTTTAAAGGAAATCGTCACTCCGCAGAGTGTTTCCGCTAAAGGATAGTCGTCACCCCTCAGGGTGTTTAAAGGAAATCGTCACTCCGCAGAGTGTTTCCGTTAAAGGATAGTCGTCACCCCTCAGGGTGTTCAAACTAAAAGGAAATCGTCACTTCGCAGAGTGTTTCCGCTAAAGGATAGTCGTCATCCCTCAGGGTGCCAACTGCGTTAGGTCATCTCCCCTCAGGGTGCTTAGATCCTAAAGATAAATGGTTGCTGCCCCGCAGGGTGCTAACGTAATTAGATCTTCTCCCCTCAGGGTGCTTATATCCTAAAGATAACTGGTTATTGCCCCACAGGGTGCTAACATAATCAGACCATCTCCCCTCAGGGTGCTTATATCGTAAAGATAACTGGTTATTGCCCCGCAGGGTGCTAGCATAACTAGACCATCTCCCCTCAGGGTGCTTTGATCCTAAAGAATAAGTGTGAGTGGTTGCTATCAGCCCGCGGCCGGGCTAATCTGATTTGCTGGAGATATGAAGTACCCGCCTAACATTCCATGCTGAGGAAACTCTAGATTTATTTCTGGTTATGTTGCCCATGGTTTTGTGCATGATGATGTTAATCGTGAATGATGCATGATGCAAAATTGGGGGAGGCTGAGCTTGATTTGAATTTGTCAATGGCGATTAGACTTTTGTTTGACCGCATAAGATCGGACTCTAGAATTTGCCGCGTAAGATCGGACTTTGGAGTTCTTGCCGCATAAGATCGGACTTTTAGATTGGAGAATATTAATTATGCTATGAATGCATTGTGATGCAGATGCATTTGTGATCACGTGTAGTGTATGCTATGCATGAAATGAAATGTATTATTGATGTATGTATTGAATGCGTGTCCATGATAATTGGGCTTCAAGATGAGTATTAAGTGGCTCTCGGTTTTCTTTTGATGGGAAAGGCCAAGAAGAATCAATGTTTTTTTGGATAACCGATTGAGGTTGAATCAGGATTGATTTTAGGGGTTGCCACTGCCAACATATATTGAATTTTGAATTTGATGAATGAATTATAGTTTTCTAATGCAATGCATGTTTTGATGCTAAATGAATGCGAACATGAGTGATGCATGAATATGATTTGAAAGTGTATGAAAAGGAATGGTTTAAGGCATGAAAATGCGTTTTGCAGCAAAGTTTCTTTGTCCAAAAGCCCATGAGTTTTGCCAGCATGATCTCCCGACACCCATTCTGAACTCAACAGTAGCTGATGCCTGACATGATTCACTTGAACGACTTCAAAGTATGGAGAGGGATTGTCCCTGCAGCAGCTCGTATTGCCTTTTCTTTTTATTGTTTGAAATCCCTAACTTTTGCCTGGACCGCTCTTTTGAGTTTTCAGTCCACCGGGAATATATATTTTTTTAGGTGTCCCTAATTTTTGCGTGGACCGCCTTTTCAGGTTTTCAATCCAGCGGGACGCTCTCTATTGCTTAAGCCGCCCTGTCGGGTTTTCGACTCAGCGAGCTTTTATATATATATTTTTTTAGGCATGATATTTTTGACTTCATCGGAGCCCTATGAGCAGAGGTTCCTTTCCTTCCCTGGTGTGGGATAACCATTCAAGAGGAGTGCTACATTCAATGTTGAATACTATAGCAAAGGTGGTTGCTTGAGACTAAGTTTGATATGACGTCGTTGCGGACTGCCCCATTTTTTGAATTCTTGAGAGGTATGCCCCCTAATTAATTGGCGTTTTAGCCCCTAGGCTGGCCAATCCTTGAACACTTTTAACTTTGAAGAGCAGGAGTTTAGAGGACCTCTAGCTGATTAGAGGAATTTGCCACTGATTGGTAGGCTCCTTAGATGCCTTGCCCCTTTTTTAGGAACATCTTGACTTAGTTCTTCCTTGATTGAATCGTTTGCTGAATTAACCAGATGCTGAGTATCGACTTGCAAATAAAACTATTTCTTTTGACAAGTATTTCTAATACAATGCACATGCAAGTTTGAAATCAGAAAGATGAAGAAGTGATAGAACAAAAATTGATTTAGAGGAGTCAGTTTAACAATATATTTGTTGAATATGCTTTCATAGTGAACCTAGTTTCAATTAGGTCTTTTATGGGTTATAACGTGGCTGGGCTCACGGTTTTTTGAATAAAAGGATATAAGGCTCAAAATTTTATTTTGTCCCACCCCATTCTCCTTGATGTCCTTCATTCCTAAATTCAATTAATTCAATAGATGTTTTCAGTCGACAAGAGAATTTTTATAGTTATGATGATGTTTGAAGTCCACACTTGATCGAGCTCCATTGATTATTCTTTTTTTGATTAGACTTTATCTTGTTAGATGATCTTTGATGAGATTTCTTTTGAGTGGCAGTCGCCTTTTTTTTTTTTTTTTATCCCTTTTCCTTTTTTATGGACTAGTTCTTTTGAACTTTGAATTTGGGGTCCATGGGAATGTACCTTTCTTTTCTTTGGAACAACCCTTGTAATTTGCATGTAAGGTTGTGACTGCCACATGAATTTTGTCGTAAGTCTCATCTCTTGACATCTCCTTTTGTTTGAGGAAAGCATTGTCCTTAAACACCTTATTTGGTATGATTCTCCTATATCAGAATGCATTATTGAATTAACTGAAATATTACCCTGCCCCAAGTTCAAATTAAGGGTTCAAAAAAGTAGAAAAAACACCAACTTCAAGCTCAAAGGGGTTAACTACGGATTATCTCCTTATTTCTCCAGTGTTTAGGAAGTGAAACAATGCCTTACATCGTCAACCAAGTCTTACTATGAAAGCATATGTCAGTAAATTTAATTATTTTATTTACATCATCCTCCCCCAAATTCGTTAATATGAACAAAGAAATGGAAAGAGACTGAGATGAAAGAGTAAAATATGAAAAGATGAATTCCAGAAACATGCATATTGATTTTATTAAAAATACTGGTCAAAAGTTACAACTTCAAAAGCAAATAAATACTTAGCAAGAATGAAATTAAAACAGGAGATTCGAAGCTTCATGATCCTTGAAAGGGAGCTTTCTTGATGATTGGCCAACTCCAAAAGATGATTCTTGGTATATCTGCTTTTAGGGATTACCCACCGTATGCGGGCTATCTTTATCAAAAGTTAGTTGCCTGTTGTCAATCAGATCTTGCACCATTTCTTTGAAGGTATTGCAGTCTTCAATTGAGTGCCCCATTACTCCATCATGAAATTCACATTGGGCACTCGGGTTGTACCAAGGAGGAAACGGAGGCTTCATGGGTCTAGTCTTTCTAGGAGTTATTGAAGAAGTTTGAACCAGATGAGACCATAATTGACTATATGTTGTTGGGATCGAATCGAACTGACGAGCCTCTCTTTCTTGATTATTTCTGGCTCCAGATTGATTTCTCTGTGGATGCCCATTCTGTTGTCGTTGGAAATATGACCCCTGATTTTAGGATGTCATCACAGCATTAGTTTCTTCCTCTTTATTTTTTGAATTGTTGTGGAAGAACTTCTTCGACCCAACTTGATTGTTGGAAGTGGCTTGGATTTTACCGCTTCTCAAACCTTCTTCTACTCGTTTGCCAACCATGACCATGTCAGCAAAACCAGATGATATACTCCCGACCATTTTCTCATAGTAAGGTCCTTGAAGAGTGCTCATGAATGTGTCAACCAATTCCCTTTCTAAGAGTGGGGGTTGGATGCGAGCAGCCAATTCTCTCCATCTCTGAGCATACTCCTTGAAAGATTCATCCTTCTTTTGTGTAGTAGCTTGCAACTGCATTCGATTGGGAGCCATGTTTAAATTGTACTTGTACTGCTTCATGAAAGCATCAGTGAGATCTTTCCATGACTGGATTTGGTCTTTTTCCAAATGCATGTACCAATCTAAGGATGCCCCACTCAGACTTTCTTGGAACACATGGATCATCAGTTTCTCATTAGTGGCGTGTGTAGTACCCGGCACAAAAAATATACAAATATGCAATGATGAAATGCAATGCACAAATGTAAACAATGAAGCCGCCACCATATTTTATTTATCCCATGAGGGGAAAGGAAAATAATGATAAAACCTTAAAGATCGGGTTCGGGAGTTGGTTACATGAGGGGAAGACGTTAACACCGCCCCATATCCGTTGTACTCAACGGGAACCATTTGAGGAATTTTGGTTTGCATAAACAGAGATAACCGTACAAAAAGAAATAAATTACCGCATATTGAACAAAAAAGGGAAAAAAAAAGAGTTTTTTATTATTTGGCTTGACGAGAGAGGCTCTCGCTCCTACGTATCCCCCAAGTACAATGAGGAACTCAAAGCTCACGTAGTTCTTCCTGAAAAGAAAGATTGTGCGTTGGTTGTTTTTAGTGAACGATGCTTAGGTCACATTCCACTGATACAACAGTATGCTTGTGTGCTCGCTTCGGAGGCTTAAGCGTTTGTCTGTAGCAGGGGAATGGATAAAGCGCCATCCATTTAGAAAAAACAGATAAAAAGAGTTTGAAAGTTGAAAAAAAGATTTGACTGCACAAGAGCAGTTGAAAAAGAGCTGACTGCGCAAGGGCAGGAAAACAGTTGAATGGGTTGAGTGTCTTTTATGATTTTAGGAAATTGTTTTGTGAATGAGAATGATCCTCAATCACGAGTCGTTAGTTAGGGACCGGATCATCCGAGCAGAAACGAGTCGTACGACAGGCTCCCTCTTTTCATTCAGTTTATTAAATGATCATTCTTAATTAAAGTGAAACGAGCCGAAGGCGAGTCGTAAGTCAGGCTCCTTCCCATTTCATTTAATTAAAGAGTGTTCCGTTTTAAATGGCATGCGAATAATTCGAAGCCAGAGTCGTACGACAGAGACTGATTTATTCACATTCCATATTCAAAGATAAGTTCACAACAGATTTTCAGATCAGAAGAGAAAAGAAAAAAGGGTAGAAGATGCGAAGAATGCAAATGCATGATATATGATAATGACAGTGTAATAATGCAACAATTAAATGATACTCGAAATAAATATGCGGACACATAAATAAATGAGTAATCAGATAATCAGGCATAAATGAAATTGACAGACAAAGAGGCAAATTAACGAGCATTTTAGCAAGCAAGCGTAAGATAAGCTCAAGACGAGTCGTACGTCAGGCTCTCGCTTATCTCACGTTTCAAACATCAGATCGCATTTTGAACGAATTAAAAATAAATTCAAAGCGGGAGTCGTAAGACAGAGCCCAATTTATCTTTATTTCACTCAAAATTAAATGTAAGGAACAATTGAGATATTATTTAATTATGACATTATAAGTGATCAAGCGAAGTAACGGGAAAGAAAAGCGATTTAAGCAAAGTTAATTAAAATAGGATAAACAGAGACAAGTCGTAAGTCAAGCCCTTTTATCTCTACATTAATTAAATTGTTTAAAATATTCGAAAAAAAAATAATTCGAGGACACGAGACGTACGTCAGAGTCCGATTTATTTTTATTTCGGATATGAATTTTCAAATATAAAATCAAGTAGCATTTTTTTTATATTCATTAACGTCATAATTAATTAATATACACAGTGGGTGCAAAAGTAGAACAGGGAGGTATAAATAGTAAAAAGCTCAAAGCAAGCAGAAAATCTGGCAGATGGGCTTAAGGCCCAATTAAGAAATCAGAGGGGTGGTGCGAACAGCAAAACTGAGGGTTCAGGCAGCAAAACTCTCAAACAAATAGAAATCACAAAAAATGGGCCTAAGAGAAATGGCCCAGTACCAGATCTGATCCAAACCATCATAAACCGTACCGGGTCAAACGGGTATGACCCGATCCGGATCCGAGTCCAACACCCAGAAATCACAAAAAAAACAACAAATGTGTCAGCCACTCGCGGGCTGACACGTGTCCTGTCTCCTTCTTCTTCATCAAAACCGAGTCAACTCGGCGAGTCACAGGCAGCCATTAACAAAAGCTTGTGTGACTCGGTTAGAACAACAACTAACGCAAATCAAAACCAAACGAGACGAATCAATAGTCGATTTCGCACGTTTTCGAACGTAGAACACGATTTTAACATTGGTTTTTCGAAACGAAGCTTTAATATAGACGAAAATCAAACTCAAAGTTTCGGATCTAAAAGTTTAAACTATTTTTTCGTTCGAAAACGCAGTAAAGCGATTATACAGAAATGCGTTTTCATAAATATAGGCTTATGCTTTGCAAATGTAAACAATCAAATGTTCGAAATCACACGCGAATCATAGCAAACAGGACAGATCTATATTTTCCAGAAATCGAAAAAAGTAAAAACAAACAACAACGCCTTTAGCAGTTCATGTACAGATGCATATTAAGAATCAATGAAACAGAAATGAAATAGAAGTAAACCGTCCGAAATCGTTTGAATCGGACCTTTTGCGACTTGGATCTTCTTGGCTTCGGATCTAGAACCTTCAAACTTGACTTGGCCGTGATTGTGACAAGAGCAGCGACGGAAAAGAGAAAGAGAACAGCTGGATCGTTCTACTTCATGATGATTTGTGATTATGATTGAGATTTGGGGTTAGGTTTTGGTGGTTTGTGAGGTTAGGGTTGGAGAGTGTGAAGAAAATGAGAGAAGAGAATGAGAGAATAAAAAGACTCTGCCGCGGCAGAGAGAGGAGAGAAAGAAGTATTTGTGTTTTTTTTCCAAAAACTAGGGTTTGTAAGAACCCTTCACTATTTATAGCCAAATTTTTAGGGTTGGGGTTATTGTGTAATAATCACAAAATAAAGGGTAAAAAATTGTAATAAAAGGAAAAAGGAAATCTGATTTATTTTAATGGGAAAGAAGAAAAGAATAAAAAATGAAAGGGATGAGGTGGCATCATACAATTGGCCAAGAAAAATTCTAAAGGAATAAAAATGCAAAAATATGAATTAAAAATGAATAAAAATGTAAATAAAAAATATAGAAAAAATATAAAAATAAAATATACACTTAAATAAAGAGATGAAAACAATTTTCAAATATTTTTGCCATTTTTTGTATAAAAAGGTAAATTGCTATATTTTAAAGAAATAAAAGAAAAGGATAAATTGTAAAACAAAATTATCAAAAACCTATTTTTTGGTATTTCTTATGGAAAATAAGAAATAATTTTTAAATAAAATATTTATTTTGAAAAGCTCAAAATTAGGGTATTACAACTGCCCCTATTTAATTGTCTTATACTCGAATGCATAAATGACTTGCGCCTTTATGCGTTCGAAGTAAAAGATGATTAAATACAAATGCCCTAATTTTGTGGTGTGAATGTGATGTAATGATAATGAATGCATATGGAAGATGAAGGTGGGAACATACCTGGAAAAACTAGTAACTGAATACCTGAGAATAAAATGATCATTACCACTTCACTGGTGTGTCGACCACAAAAGAAAAACGAAGTCTTCTCCCCTCAGGGTACCTGAACTCCAAAATTGATCCTTACCACTTCACTGGTGTCGACCACAAAAGAAAAATGAAGTCTTCTCCCCTCAGGGTACCTGAACTCCAAGACTGATCATTACCTCTCCTCCGGGTGTGTTGATCATAAGAGAAAAATGAAGTCTTCCCCCCTCAGGGTACCTGAACTCCAAGATTGATCGTTACCACTTCACTGGTGTGTCGACCATGAAAGCTAAGTCGCCTCCCCTCAGGGTGCGTTATCTCCAAAACTGATCGTTACCACTTCACTGGTGTGTCGACCATAGAAACTGAGTCGCCTCCCCTCAGGGTGCGTTATCTCAAAATCTGATCGTTACCACTTCACTGGTGTGTCGACCATAGAAACTGAGTCGCCTCCCCTCAGGGTGCGTTATCTCAAAAACTGATCATTACCTCTCCTCCGGGTGTGTTGATCATAAGAGAAAAATGAAGTCTTCTCCCCTCAGGGTACCTGAACTCCAAAACTGATCGTTACCACTTCACTGGTGTGTCGACCATAAAAGCTGAGTCAAAAAACAACTGCTTGAAAACCGTTTTGATGAAGAATTTAATCTATCAATCGACTGGAGATAACCATCTCGAACGAACCATTGGAGAACAGGTCTATTTAACTTTTTTGACTGGGAAAGTTGTATGTAGACCAATCTGCTGTAGGTAATACTTGTCGAATTATTTACTGGGAAAGGATCATCAACCCTTTTTGGAAAGTATAGAGTGGAAATCCCTTTGATAAGGATGAAACTCTGTTGATCAACTTGTGATAGGGATAAAACCAAATAAATCCACTGGGGATGTTTAAAGATTCACCAATCCTTCTTGTCAAAATATCATGGTTCACCAGCCATCTTGCTGAAAATGCGGTGTTCCAACCGACTTGCTGGGGATGAACAATTATCAATTGGCTCACTGGGGAAAGAAACGATTCCTCAACCTTTCTCATTGAAAAATGATGCACTGACTGATCTGCTTGGGGATGACGCTTTATTGACCAATTCATTGGGGAAAAGATTCGTCAACCTCTTTCTTTTGTTGAGAGATTATAGTTCAATAATCATTTTGTTGGAGAATTAGGTCCGCAGACCTTTATTACTGAACAAGAGATCCAAGTCTGCAACCTGTTAAGACAACATTTTAAACATGTATTTCATGAATGCATGATTGTGCACCTCTGATGCCTAAATGCAGAACTAATGCAGATGAAATATCTGATTATGTGCAGGATTTGGTGTGATTCTTTTTATGCATGAACCTATATGCGTGAATGCATGAATATGCATGAATGCATGAATTTTCGGGTTTATTTCGAGGAGAGTTTGAATTTCCCGGCACCGAGAATTTGAGTAACTCCGCTGAGATGAAAATCTTGAAATGTTGACTGTGGTTATGGAATAAACATTCGGTCAAGTTTCCAAAAAAGGATAGCAACATTCTTCATGAAATGAAATCGAGGGATTGCCATGATTTTTTTTTTTTTTTTTTTTTTTTTTTTTTGTGTTGGATTGGGGCAGATTAAAATATGCCATTGGTTTCCCTTTAGATGTTTAAAAATCAAAACAATTTGTAATCTTCTCAAATGCTTTTGTTTTTTCACAATGTTTAAATGCTTTATTTGTTAAAAATGAATAGCACAAACGTATGCAATTAGAACATAAAAGCTAGCAGAGACAATATGATTGAAAGTGGAAATTTTATTCATTGCGCAAAAATGCGGAAAGTTTTTACAACTGGATGCTAATCCCTCGATGAGGTGATTGCAAATTGAAACTAAGATAATGGCAATGAAAAAAAATAAATAAATTCCATGGAATCATAACAAAGCTATCCTTCTCCATGAGCTCAACACCACAATATCTTGCTTTCGAGAAAGGAAATTGAACCAATCTTTTCCATCTGAAGCTTCGCCTTCATGTTGATCAAGTGACGCAGTCTTATGCCTTCTTTTTTTTTTTTTTTTTATGTCTCATTTTTTTTGTATGAACTGCCCTTTCAGGTTTTCGATCCACCGAGACACCCTCTTTTTTGACTAAGCCGCCTTTTCAGGTTTTCAGCTTGACGGGCAAATATTTTTTTTTATCACTTTTTTTTTTTAGGCATAGTACTTCTTGACTGCGTCAGAGTTCACTGGATGTGCAAACTCTTCACCGTCCATAGTGGCAAGGATTACTGCTCCACCAGAGAAGGCTTTCTTTACGACAAATGGTCCATCATAGTTAGGAGTCCATTTTCCTCGTAAGTCTTTATGAACGGGCAGTATTTCTTTCAACACTAAGTCACCTTCCTTGAACTGTCTTGGACGGACCTTCTTATCAAATGCTCTCTTGACTCTTTGCTGGTACAACTGACCGTGACACAAAGCTGTCATTCTCTTTTCTTCAATGAGGTTGAGCTGATCAAGCCGATTCTGAACCCATTCCGCTTCGTCGAGTTTGACATCTCTCAAGACTCTTAACGAAGGAATCTCAACTTCTAACGGTAGTACCGCTTCCATACCATATACCAGAGAGAAAGGAGTTGCCCCTGTCGAGGTGCGAACTGTGGTTCTGTACCCATGGAGAGCATAAGGAAGCATGTCATGCCAGTCCCTGTAAGTCTTCACCATTTTCTGAATGATCTTCTTGATGTTCTTATTAGCTACCTCGACATCGCCATTCATCTTGGGCCGGTATGGTGATGAATTGTGATGTTCAATCTTGAACTCAGCACACAACTCTCTCATTGTCTGATTATTCAAATTGCTGGCATTATCAGTGATAATCTTGTTAGGAACTCCGTAACGACAGATTATCTTCCTTCTGATGAACTTAGAAACCACTTTTCTGGTGACATTGGCGACCAAGATGCTAGAAAATTAGGATGCTGCTTCGACCCATTTTGTGAAATAGTCAATAGCGACCAAGATGAAGCGATGACCATTTTCCGCCTTTGGTTCAATCATACCAATCATATCCAGGCCCCACATAGCAAAAGGCCAAGGTGCTGTCATAACATGCAAAGGAGTAGGGGGAACATGAATCTTGTTCGCATAAATTTGGCACTTGTGACATTTTCTAGCATAGCTGATGCAATCTACTTCCATGGTCAACCAATAATAGCCCGCACGGAGGATTTTCTTTGCCATAGAGTGCCCATTTGCATGAGTACCAAAAGCTCCTTCATGAATCTCTTCAATAAGCATGTCCGCTTCTCTCTTCTTTACACAACGGAGAAGGACATTATCATAGTTTCTTTTGTACAGCACTTCCCCATCTAGGAAGAAACCAGCTGCTAGCATTCTCAAAGTCTTCTTATCTTGTTCGGAAGCACCGGCAGGATATTCTTTGTGTTTGATCAAGTTCTTGATATCATAATACCAAGGTCTTCCATCCTTCTCTTCCTCAACTGCCAAACAATAAGCGGGTTTTTCTCTGCGCTCAATTGCTACACGAGGCACATGATTTGGATAACTTACTTTGTACATGCTTGACAAAGTAGCTAAAGCATCAGCTAACTGATTCTCTTCTCTGGGAATATGATGGAAAGTGATAACATCAAAGTACTTCGTCATTTCCTTAATATGATCCCGATATGGAATTAAATTAGGATGACGAGTTTCCCACTCACCTCGGATTTGGTAGATAACCAGAGCAGAATCTCCATACACTTCTAGGTTCTTGATTCTCAAATCAATTGCCCCTTCTAAACCCATAATACAAGCCTCATATTCGGCAATATTGTTGGTACAGTCAAACAACAACCTGGCTGTGAATGGCGTGTGAGTATTACGAGGAGAGATTATAACAGCACCTATACCATGCCCCATAGCATTGGACGCACCGTCGAACACAAGCTTCCACAAAGATCCTGGTTCAGGCCCTTCATCATCACCAATGGGAGGTTTTTCACTCAAAGCCATGATATCTTCATCAGGAAAGTCAAAGCGCACAGGCTGATAATCATCTAAAGGCTGGTGAGCTAGATGCTCTGCTAGCACACTTCCTTTGATAGCTTTTTGTGTAACATACTGAATATCATACTCAGACAACAACATCTGCCAACGGGCAATTCTTCCAGTTAAAGCAGGCTTCTCAAAAATGTATTTGATAGGATCCATCTTGGTGATTAACATAGTTGTATGACACACCATATACTGTCTCAAACGGCGAGCAGCCCAAGTCAAAGCACAGCAAGTCTTTTCAACTAGTGTGTAATTAATTTCACAACTAGTGAATTTCTTGCTCAAGTAATAAATTGCATGCTCTTTCCTACCAGTTTCATCATGTTGCCCAAGTACACACCCCATGGATTCCTCTAACACATGTAGGTATAAAATCAACGGCCTTCCAGGAACAGGTGGTATCAAGACTGGTGGCTCTTGTAAGTATTGTTTAATCTTTTCAAATGCCCTTTGGCAGTCTTCATTCCATTCAACAGCCTGATCTTTTCTCAATAACTTGAAAATTGGTTCACAAGTTGCAGTAAGATGAGAGATAAACCTAGAGATATAGTTCAATCGTCCTAGGAAACCTCTGACTTCTTTCTCAGTCACTGGTGCTGGCATATTCTGAATTGCTTTGACTTTGTCGGGATCAACCTCAATTCCCTTTTCACTGACAATGAAGCCTAGCAATTTGCCGGATCTGACACCAAATGTACACTTGTTGGGATTTAACCGCAACTGATACTTTCTCAACCTTTTGAACAATTTCAGGAGATGTATAACCAAGTGTTCTTCTTCTGTTTGAGATTTAGCAATCATATCGTCCACATACACTTCTATCTCTTTGTGGATCATGTCATGGAAGAGAGTAACCATGGCACGTTGATATGTTGCCCCAGCATCCTTCAAACCAAAAGGCATCACTTTGTAACAGAAAGTTCCCCACGGGGTGATAAATGTGGTTTTCTCCATATCTTCAGGCGACATTTTGATCTGATTGTAGCCGGAGAAACCATCCATGAAGGAAAAGATCGGGAAACGAGCTGTGTTATCCACCAATACATCAATGTGAGGTAATGGGAAATCATCTTTCGGGCTCGCTCTATTCAGATCCCGATAGTCCACACACATGCGCACTTTACCATCCTTCTTCGGGACTGGTACTATGTTAGCAATCCATTCAGGGTACTTGGCCACCGCAAGGAAACCCGCGTCAAACTGTTTTCTGACTTCCTCCCTGATCTTGAGAGCCATGTCAGGTCTAGTTCTTCTCAACTTTTGCTTTACCGGAGGACATTCGGGCTTGAGCGGAAGCTTGTGTTCAACTATGTTGGTATCCAAATCGGGCATATCCTGGTACGACCATGCAAACACATCCACATACTCTCGAAGCAACTTGATCAGACCCTCTTTCACATCTAGCTGTAGGGAGGCACCTATTTTGACCTCTTTTTTATCCTCTTCAGTCCCCAGATTGATCACATCCACTGATTCCTGATGAGGTTGAATCATTCTTTTCTCTTGATCCAACATTCGAGCTAACTCTTCTAGTAATTCATAGTTTTCCTCTCCATCCTCTTCAGCTTGATTAATTGGGAGATCGAAGTCATGAAGATTTACAGCACTGTTATGATTCATGGATTCATTTCTGCATGATTTAATTTTATTAATTTAGAATTGAATGCAAAGGTGTTATTATGAAATGAAAGAGATTATTGCCATTTTTATAATTTATCTTTTTTAAAACTGTAAAAAGAAGAATAAATAAGACAGAAATTGCACAAGAAGTACTTTTTTCATTAATTGCAAATTAAACATTAAAACAAAGTGGCCCTACAAGCACGACCATTTGTTCTGGGCTGAACAAAGGTGTTTTGAAAGGAAAACAAATTACTTTGAAATAAAAACAACTTCAGGGATTCCAACAGCTGTCCAATTAGTGAGCACAGTCTCTAGAGAACACTGGCGCACCCAATCCTGGTTCTTTCCAACAGCCTCATTGTCATCAACCATAGCAATATGACCATCAACACGGTAACCAGCACTACAGAAAGTATCTTCAATCCTTGGAATCTTGTCTTGTACCTTTTTCTGGGTTGCTATCCCTTCAGACGACTGATAACCCAAACCGAAGCGATCCTTCTTCTCAGACAAAACCAACATCTGCCCCAGACCAGTAGGAAATCCTTCTTCCAAGGCTACCTTCAAGCTTCTTAAAGAGGTAACGGATTTCTTTTCTTTCCAACCGTCACTTTCAGGTTTTGCAAGGGTGACACTTGCAACCTCCAAAGCTTGGAAGGGAATTTCTACAGGAGCTTCATCATTTTCAACATACTTGAACGAGGTCAAATGGCTCACCAAAGTATCCTCTTCACCAGACACAGTTATCAATTTGTTATTGGACACAAACTTGAGCTTTTGATGGAGAGTAGAAGTTACAGCACCGACAGCATGAATCCATGGCGGCCCCAACAAACAACTGTAAGATGGATTGATATCCATGACTTGGAAAGTTATATTGAACAGTTGTGGACCAATAAATATTGGCAGCTCTATTTCTCCAATCACCTCCCTTTGAGACCCATCGAAGGCTTTGACAATCAAATTGCTTGGCCTTAGTGTTGGTCCGAGCAGAGATAATTTCATCAAGGTGGTCTTGGGCAGAACATTCAATGAAGAGCCAGTATCAACCAAAACTCGAGCAATATTGTTGTCTTGACACCTTATTGAAATGTGTAAAGCTTATTATGTGTATACCCCTCAGAAGGTAGCTCAGATTCAACAAAACCCAAACATCTACTAGCTGTGATATTGTTGACCACCCCATCAAACTGATCGACTGTGATGTCTTGATTCACATGGGCCATATTCAGGAGCTTCAACAAAGCTGATCTATGGGCCTCAGAATTCATCAATAAGGACAAAATGGAGATCTTGGAAGGTGTCTGGTTCAACTGATCCACAACCTTGTAATCACTTTTTCGGATGATTCGGAGAAATTCATCAACCTCCTCTTGCTTATCTTTCTCTTTAGACGACTCAGCACTAGCGTCAACAGCCGGTGAACTCTTAGCTGGTGATGGAGAAGATGCAGTACAATTCTTTGCAGATATTTCCGGAGAGTATATCCTACCAGTTCTTGTTATCTTACCGGGCCCATCAATACTAGTCACTCCCTGTTTAGGAATCACTACAGGCTTCCCTTGTACATAAGCAGATGTACTATAATTCCACGAAACAGCCTTAGTGCTTTCATAAGGGAACGGTGCAGGTATTTGGATGATAAGAGGCTCTTTTTTGCGACAAGGAACCTCTATCTCCAATTTCCTATACAAGATCTCAATCTTTCCCACACTATTCTCATGCCCCTGCTGATCAACAGTGGCGACCAAATCTTCCTTCTTTGAATAACCAACCTGTACTAGGCCTTGATCCATCAATTGTTGCAAACATTCCTTTAACTCCGAACAATGATTCAGATCATTCTGACATTCTTTACAATCAGGATGCAGGTTCACAAATTCCTCATAATTCAACAACATTTCTCGGACAGAGGACAAAGGAGTTCTTATCAACGAAACATCCCTTATCAGATTTCCGCCACTCTCAACACAACTCACATTGCCTGTTGGGTGCTTAGGCAATGGATCGTTAGTCACATTGGGCCCACTTTCTTTAAAAGACAAATCATTGTCATCAATCAGGTCTTGTACTTTGTGCTTAAAAGCTCTACGATTGTCAGTATTGTGACCCACAGTACCAGCATGATAGTCACATTTTGCATTAACATCATACCAAGAAGGGAATGGTGGGACCATAGCCCTCAAAGGTTTGGGCGTCACTTTACCACTATGCACCAGATAAGGAAGCAGCTGACTATATGACATAGGGATTGGATCGAAAACCCTACGAACTGGTGGAGGATTCTGTTTCGGTGGTGCCTGTTGCTGGTGTTGAGGCACTGGATTCATTGGATTCTGATACTGATAATTGGGAAACTGTTGGTGCTGAGCGGCAGCTAAGTATGGGATGGGAAAGTAGGGGAACTGAACAGGTGTTGTAGACTGTGCTCGACTGCCCCTTGAAGATATGGCATTAGCTTCACCTTCTTTTTTTCTGTTAAAGCTACCACCAGGCTTCCTTGCATTGTTACTTTGTGAATCAGCAGCAGATGGAATCTTCCCATTCTTGATCCCCATTTCGACCCTTTCGCCAACTCGAACCAGATCGGCAAAGTCAGAGGAGGAAGTACTTACCAACCTTTCAAAGTAGGTTCCTTGCAGAGTATTGGTAAACAAGTCCACAAGTTCCGTCTCCAAGAGCGGAGGACGTACTTGGGAATCTAAGGCTCTCCACCTTTGAGCATAGACCTTGAAAGATTCACCATCCTTCATAGTAGTATTTTGGAGCTGAGTGCGGTTTGGAGCCATATCCATATTATATTGGTAATGTTTGATAAAAGCATTGGCCAAATCCCTCCACGAAAGGATGCTGCCTTTTTCGAGTTGCATGTACCAGTTGAGAGGCACATCAGCCAGACTGTCTTGGAAACAGTGGATCATCAATTTGTCATCATGAGCATAAGAGGCCATCTTTCTGATATACATGACTAGATGATTCTTCGGGCAACTCAAACCCTTATACTTCTCGAAATCCGGCATTTTGAACTTTGGTGGAAGCACAAAATCGGAAACCAAGTACATCTTTGAGAAATCCAACGGATCATTACCCGTTTCTACCAAATTCAACCTCTCCTCTAGAGCCTGATATTTCTGTTCCAACTGAGGAGCAGAATCAACCTTTTGCTCATTAACCTGGGGTACCATTCCTTGGTATGCAAATCTAGGCCCATGATGGTCAGGACCTTGATAAGCATCCCTAGGATCCTCAAATGCGTCTTGATTTAGGTCAATCACCTGTTGTACCGTGCTGACCCTAGCAGGAGTTTCAACCAGTGGAGCAGATGTCGCCGCCACATATCCTTGCGGGACATAACCCTTAGGTAGACCAAAAGTAGGCCAATCATAACCAGCAGAGGCATTTCCTTGAGTAACCACAACTGCAGGTGCAGGGACCTCAACCACCCTTGGTTGCATATTCATATTAGCCAACATCTCCAAGACCCGATCTAGCTTTCCACCCAATTGGGTCACTTGTCCACCCATCTGGGTAACCTCAGCCTGGAGCGCATCGTGTTTGTCTTGCCAATTGTCCATAATGTGATGAGCAACTCTTCTTGTAAAATAACGGTGCCGGGAAGGTAGCTGTTGGAATGGATGAATGAAAATGAGATTTATGATCATTAAATGAATGTATGCAAATATATATGTGTATAAATGTATGCTTTTCTATTATATATATATTTTATATATTTTATTTTTTTTATTTTAGGGGACTTTTGATATGTAATGGTCATAAGCACTTCGGAACATAAGCCAAATGCGAATTAGCACTTTTAGAAACACCGTATAACTCTCAAAAGAACTTGCATGAATAACTTAGAAGTCGGTACAATCATCAGGATATCAAACAGTCACTTTAATCATTGATAATAGAAGATAATCATTACAAGAGTTATTACATTCTTTGAATAAAGGATAAATATTACAAGCCCTAATAATATAAAGATAAAAAACAAAAAATTACAAGTATTGCGAGTGCAAATAAATTGCTGCAAGCCTTGCATATTATTAAATCACCATCACGAAGATACAAGAAGTCAAATGACGATCTTCTGAGCTTGTTCGAGTTCTAGCTTGTAACTATCCAGTAGCCTTCTGAACTTCTTGACGAACTTGATTACTCTTTTATCGGCCGTCCCCACACAAAGACCAACTTCAGCATCATCCAATTCATTAGGTAACTTTTCCATGAAATCATTAAAGAGGGTTACCAACCTAACCAAACTGTTCTGAGCTACCCTTGCACGATGACAATTCAAGAGGAAATACTTTTTACTTGACTCGCGCAATGCTTCTAGCTGATCACGCAACTCTCCCACATCAAAATTATATCGCTCGCCTTGTTGATCTATGGATCTTTGAAGTATCTCGAGGCTTCTTTCCATTTGAACAATCACATTTCCTTGCTCTTCAAGAGATTTCTCGAGCTTTTCCCTTTTAGTCCTCTCGATCAGTAAAGCCTCCTCGTATTCTATCTTGTCTGCTTGGAAAGCCTCTTCCAATCCTCTTCTTTCAGCCTTTTCTTTCTTTAATGCCCTCATAGCATTATCTAACTGAACTTGATATTTTCTTTTCACATCGTTTTGGGAACTCAAGGCTTTTTGGCCGGACTCTCTCAACTCTTCATTAACTTTTTCGACTTCAGCTTTCTTTATCTGGAACTCTTCTTCAAGTATTTCTCTCATCCTCTTTTCTTTCTTTTTAGCAACTTTATCTGACCTTTCTTGGTGATCCTTAAACCAAGCTGTTTGTTTATCTATTTCTTCTTGATATTTCTCACACTGCCTTTGGTATCTGCTACTTTCTTCCTTGTACTTGTTGCATTCAGCGGACAAACAAGCATTCTCCTTTAGCAGACTTTCATTTGCTGCTTTGACAACTTCAACATCTTCCATAGGAATAACCACATCAGGCACTGGCTCAGGAATCTCAAGAGGAGCAACAACGGAGTAAGGCATCAAAATCTCTTGAACTCTTCTTTTTATCCAAAGAGTAAAATCTGGCGAAGTAATACAGTCATTTCTTCCCATGGTTTTTCTGATAAGCTGTCCCCAAGCCTGCTTGATCCTGTTCCACAGTTCCAGGTCATCAGATTCATTCTTTAGGATATACTCTTCTATTTCAGGGCCTTTAGGCACGGTCTTCAAAGCATAACCCAACTGTCGGAGAGCCAAAGCAGGATTGTAATTAATGCATCCTTTGGTCCCGATGAGAGGCACATTCTTGAAGCTTCCACATTTAAGGAGAACTCTTGGAAACTCTAGGTCACGGGTATACCAGCGGATATCCTTTTCAGTCAAAACACTGAATTTCTCAGACCATTTCTTATCTTTGTTATCCACAAAAGGACCACGATTAGGCATATGTAAATCCAACCATGCTTGAATCAAAGGAGTACAACAAACAATTTGACCTCCTTTTCCCGTCCCACGCCTATCATGCATTGAGTACAGAAAATCAGCTAGAAGTGCCGGGATAGGATTCCCACTCAAGAAGACCTTTACACCTGCCATATCAACAAAATTCTCTTGGCTCGGAAACATGATCAAACCATACACCAGTAAAGCATGAATAGCATTGTCAACTTTCCAGTTGCCCTTATCATAAGATTGTTGAGCTTTAGTTTCCAAAACATGTTTAGGAAAACCCCATACATCACCTTTCTTCACTTGAACAAGTACAGTATCTAAATGCAAAGCTCTTGCAATGTCTTGTGGATCGGGGGTCTCCCTTATGAGTTGAGCACTTGGTTTTGCTTCAATTCCCAAAAATACCTCGAATTCCTCTATAGTCAGGAGAAGCTGGAAATCTTGGAAAGTAAAACAACGCAACTGCGGATCATAGAACTGAACAAACACAGATAATTGTACCGGATCCATCCTTACATCAAGTAGATTCAAAATCCTCCCATAATGAAGACGGAAATTATCCCTCCTCATTTTTGTCAACTCTCTTTCCCAATTCAACAGATCATCCATTCTTGGAACTCTGAAACTATAGGTGAAAGTCCTCCTTCGCGTAAGTGCTGAATCCTTCATGCTTACAACCTTACTTTTCAGTTCCCTAAAACAAAATAAAATATGACTGTCATTATACATTTTTTTTTTATGCGTATGCTACCATGTATGCATGAACATGCGAATGATGTAATGATGCATGATACAAAGTCAAATCCGTCACATTATAACATCATCCGACGAACTGGGTCTCGAAGTAACATGTTCTTTCACATTCTCAACAACGGGGTTCTTTTCAAAATGAAATCTCTGAGGCCAAAAGTTCAAAGTTACCTGTAACCCACCCTCTCACATGTTGTTCTAGGTTGATAAGGTTACCCAAAATCTTGATTACTTTTCCCAAAAGCAACCTCATTTGGGCGAGATCATAGCACCAATTGGATGAGTCGACATTATAACCTCGACACATGTTCTAAACGGTGGTCCCTAGACAAAAGTTTCGGACATCTAATAAAGGCCACCAGAGTTTCGGACCCAACAAGGAAACATGAAGCCCGCAAGGCGTAAGCCAAGGAGTCCAATTATTCCAAGTGAATCTATTCTGGTCGAGACCATCACATCCAAGCCCAAGGACGTTCGTCAGGGAGCCCAACATGACAATCTCTCAACTAATCCTGAGTATCACTCTAGCTCGGGTACGGAGCATAATCACACTGTAACCAAGAACCCAGCCATAAAGGCAAAAAGAAAAAAAAGGAGTAGAAGAGAAGACAAATCCAGCAAATCCAGACAGTTCAATATTTGGCAGTAAAATAAAAGATAGGACAGATACGACTAACCTGGAATAAGCAAACCAAAAGCCCCAAATTAGGCTTAACTCACTAACAAGTGTTCCCCAGTGAAGTCGCCAGCTGTAGTACCCGGCGCAAAAAATATACAAATATGCAATGATGAAATGCAATGCACAAATGTAAACAATGAAGCCGCCACCATATTTTATTTATCCCATGAGGGGAAAGGAAAATAATGATAAAACCTTAAAGATCGGGTTCGGGAGTTGGTTACATGAGGGGAAGACGTTAACAGCCCCCCATATCCGTTGTACTCAACGGGAACCATTTGAGGAATTTTGGTTTGCATAAACAGAGATAACCGTACAAAAAGAAATAAATTACCGCATATTGAACAAAAAAGGGAAAAAAAAAAGAGTTTTTTATTATTTGGCTTGACGAGAGAGGCTCTCGCTCCTACGTATCCCCCAAGTACAATGAGGAACTCAAAGCTCACGTAGTTCTTCCTGAAAAGAAAGATTGTGCGTTGGTTGTTTTTAGTGAACGATGCTTAGGTCACATTCCACTGATACAACAGTATGCTTGTGTGCTCGCTTCGGAGGCTTAAGCGTTTGTCTGTAGCAGGGGAATGGATAAAGCGCCATCCATTTAGAAAAAACAGATAAAAAGAGTTTGAAAGTTGAAAAAAAGATTTGACTGCACAAGAGCAGTTGAAAAAGAGCTGACTGCGCAAGGGCAGGAAAACAGTTGAATGGGTTGAGTGTCTTTTATGATTTTAGGAAAATGTTTTGTGAATGAGAATGATCCTCAATCACGAGTCGTTAGTCAGGGACCGGATCATCCGAGCAGAAACGAGTCGTACGACAGGCTCCCTCTTTTCATTCAGTTTATTAAATGATCATTCTTAATTAAAGTGAAACGAGCCGAAGGCGAGTCGTAAGTCAGGCTCCTTCCCATTTCATTTAATTAAAGAGTGTTCCGTTTTAAATGGCATGCGAATAATTCGAAGCCAGAGTCGTACGACAGAGACTGATTTATTCACATTCCATATTCAAAGATAAGTTCACAACAGATTTTCAGATCAGAAGAGAAAAGAAAAAAGGGTAGAAGATGCGTAGAATGCAAATGCATGATATATGATAATGACAGTGTAATAATGCAACAATTAAATGATACTCGAAATAAATATGCAGACACATAAATAAATGAGTAATCAGATAATCAGGCATAAATGAAATTGACAGACAAAGAGGCAAATTAACGAGCATTTTAGCAAGCAAGCGTAAGATAAGCTCAAGACGAGTCGTACGTCAGGCTCTCGCTTATCTCACGTTTCAAACATCAGATCGCATTTTGAACGAATTAAAAATAAATTCAAAGCGCGAGTCGTAAGACAGAGCCCAATTTATCTTTATTTCACTCAAAATTAAATGTAAGGAACAATTGAGATATTATTTAATTATGACATTATAAGTGATCAAGCGAAGTAACGGGAAAGAAAAGCGATTTAAGCAAAGTTAATTAAAATAGGATAAACAGAGACAAGTTGTAAGTCAAGCCCTTTTATCTCTACATTAATTAAATTGTTTAAAATATTCGGAAAAAAAAATAATTCGAGGACACGAGACGTACGTCAGAGTCCGATTTATTTTTATTTCGGATATGAATTTTCAAATATAAAATCAAGTAGCATTTTTTTTATATTCATTAACGTCATAATTAATTAATATACACAGTGGGTGCAAAAGTAGAACAGGGAGGTATAAATAGTAAAAAGCTCAAAGCAAGCAGAAAATCTGGCAGATGGGCTTAAGGCCCAATTAAGAAATCAGAGGGGTGGTGCGAACAGCAAAACTGAGGGTTCAGGCAGCAAAACTCTCAAACAAATAGAAATCACAAAAAATGGGCCTAAGAGGAATGGCCCAGTACCAGATCTGATCCAAACCATCATAAAACGGACCGGGTCAAACGGGTATGACCCGATCCGGATCCGAGTTCAACACCCAGAAATCACAAAAAAAACAACAAATGTGTCAGCCACTCGCGGGCTGACACGTGTCCTGTCTCCTTCTTCTTCATCAAAACCGAGTCAACTCGGCGAGTCACAGGCAGCCATTAACAAAAGCTTGTGTGACTCGGTTAGAACAACAACTAACGCAAATCAAAACCAAACGAGACGAATCAATAGTCGATTTCGCACGTTTTCGAACGTAGAACACGATTTTAACATTGGTTTTTCGAAACGAAGCTTTAATATAGACGAAAATCAAACTCAAAGTTTCGGATCTAAAAGTTTAAACTATTTTTTCGTTCGAAAACGCAGTAAAGCGATTATACAGAAACGCGTTTTCATAAATATAGGCTTATGCTTTGCAAATGTAAACAATCAAATGTTCGAAATCACACGCGAATCATAGCAAACAGGACAAATTTATATTTTCCAGAAATCGAAAAAAGTAAAAACAAACAACAACGCCTTTAGCAGTTCATGTACAGATGCATATTAAGAATCAATGAAACAGAAATGAAATAGAAGTAAACCGTCCGAAATCGTTTGAATCGGACCTTTTGCGACTTGGATCTTCTTGGCTTCGGATCTAGAACCTTCAAACTTGACTTGGCCGTGATTGTGACAAGAGCAGCGACGGAAAAGAGAAAGAGAACAGCTGGATCGTTCTACTTCATGATGATTTGTGATTATGATTGAGATTTGGGGTTAGGTTTTGGTGGTTTGTGAGGTTAGGGTTGGAGAGTGTGAAGAAAATGAGAGAAGAGAATGAGAGAAAAAAAAGACTCTGCCGCGGCAGAGAGAGGAGAGAAAGAAGTATTTGTGTTTTTTTTCCAAAAACTAGGGTTTGTAAGAACCCTTCACTATTTATAGCCAAATTTTTAGGGTTGGGGTTATTGTGTAATAATCACAAAATAAAGGGTAAAAAATTGTAATAAAAGGAAAAAGGAAATCTGATTTATTTTAATGGGAAAGAAGAAAAGAATAAAAAATGAAAGGGATGAGGTGGCATCATACAATTGGCCAAGAAAAATTCTAAAGGAATAAAAATGCAAAAATATGAATTAAAAATGAATAAAATTGTAAATAAAAAATATAGAAAAAATATAAAAATAAAATATACACTTAAATAAAGAGATGAAAACAATTTTCAAATATTTTTGCCATTTTTTGTATAAAAAGGTAAATTGCTATATTTTAAAGAAATAAAAGAAAAGGATAAATTGTAAAACAAAATTATCAAAAACCTATTTTTTGGTATTTCTAATGGAAAATAAGAAATAATTTTTAAATAAAATATTTATTTTGAAAAGCTCAAAATTAGGGTATTACAGCGTGTGCTGCCATTTTTCTACAGAACATTCTCAAATGGTTCCTTGGACAATGAATCCCTTTGTATTTCTCAAAGTCAGGTGCCTTGAATTTTGGTGGAAGCACCACATCTGGGACCAAACACATGTCCAAGGCATTGAAACCATAGGCATTGAACCCTTCCACAGCTTTTAGTCTTTCTTCCAGAGCTTGGATCTGTGTGGATTCAACACTTGGATGATTATCAGCTATCACTTGCTGGTTAGGCATAGCACATTGAGTGTTATTGGTAGGGTGAGGTCGGACATACTCTTGTTCACCGTCAGAGAAATCCTCGACATGCCTTAGTATTTCAACGAATTCTCCAGAAGAGGCTTGTCCCAGATTTTTAAGAGGTTTGAAGCTTGGAGGATCCTTAGGATGCCATGGGCTTTTGTCAAGGTCCTCTTCTTCCTTGTGCTTATTCTTGAGTGCTTTGACCTTCTTTTTCTCTTCGGCTGTTGCAGCTTTCTCATTGGCTTGCTTCTGGAGTGTTTCGAAGAGCTTCTCCATGCTTTTCTTGAGAAAGTCCACATCCTTACTCAAAGCTATTTGATTTTCCTCGAGTCGCTCCATAGTCCTCTTCAAATTAGCACGTGTCCCGTGAGAGTGTGGGAGAGCAGGCGCTGATGGCAACTGTTTCCTTGGTTTCCGGATTATTTTTGAAATTCCTAAAGCGTAGAGGGTGAGGAGATGAGATTTTCAACGAATGAGAATGCATGAAGATGCATGGGTATGCAAGAGATTATTTATATTTTTTTTCATGAATGAATGCATGAGAATGCATGGAGATGCGATGCAAGATGGTGAAGGTTGAATGACCTAATAGGTAGGCTCCTTAAGATAGGAGGTTTTAAGCTTTTCTACCCAAACCCCTCACAAGGGTGGCTCTAAAACATATAACCTAAGGTTTCGGACCCATATGTGATTTCACAGGGTCTCCCTTAGGTGAATTTATTGGTTTAAGGTAAGGTTCCCAGAGTCCTAGACCTAATTCAAATTTTCATTGAGGGGTAGGGGCTAGCCCATTCTCAATGAACATTTTGAATAGATCTCATCTGAGCGGAGTTTTCACAAATCACCAAATAGGATGTGCATCCTACCGGTCCATGCTACTAATCCATAGGTAACTTAAGTTTTTTTCTCAAACTCGGGTGTAGAGCTTCACTTGACAGAAAATAACCCACCCCACAATATATATACATGAAAAATAATAAATAAAAATTGCGGAGAAATAAAATACAAATAAAATAAAACATGTAAATAAAACACTTAACCCTAAAACTAAAAGGATAGGCTTAACTCTCTAAGTCCCCAGCAGAGTCGCCAGCTGTCGCGCCGCGAAAATCGCCCGAGCGTTTAGGACACTCGGTATGACACAGAGTCGCCACCAAATTTTATTTTATTAGGGAAATATTGATAAAACCTAAAAACAATGGAAAGATGGTCATCGCAACCATTTCCAGGTTCGGGAGTTGGTTATGCAAGGGGAAGGTATTAGCACCCCTCACATCCGTTGTACTCAACAGGAACCTCCTAATTAATTCTAGGGTATTAAAATATTTTTTGAGAGTTTTATTTACATGTTTCTTATTTATTAAATTTTTATTTACTATTAAATATATTTACAAAAAAAGAAAAGGTGCGATGAGGAAATCAAAGCTACGTAGTTCTGGGTACATTGTTGGTTGGTGTTTTTTATGAAAAAACGAATTTTGTATTTACCTCTTAAAATGACTTTTAAGAATTGGCCCGCAGGCGAAAAATTAACTTGGATTGGTGTAGTACCCGGCGCAAAAAAATATACAGATATGCAATGATGAAATGCAATGCACAAATGTAAACAATGAAGCCGCCACCATATTTTATTTATCCCGTGAGGGGAAATAAAAATAATGATAAAACCTTGAAAAGATCGGGTTCGGGAGTTGGTTACATGAGGGGAAGACGTTAACACCCCCTCATATCCGTTGTACTCAACGGGCACCATTTGAGGAATTTTGGTTTGCATAAACAGAGATAACCGTATAAAAGAAAATACAATACCGCAAATTGAACAGAAAAGGGAAAAAAGGGTTTTTTATTATTTGGCTTGACGAGAGAGGCTCTCGCTCCTACGTATCCCTCAAGTACAATGAGGAAGTCAAAGCTCACGTAGTTCTACCTGAAAAGAAAGATTGTGTGTTGGTTGTTTTTAGTGAACGATGCTTAGGTCGCATTCCACTGATACAACAGTATGCTTGTATGCTCGCTTCGGAGGCTTAAGCGTTTGTCTGTAGCAGGGGAATGGATAAAACACTATCCGTTTAGGAAAACAATTGAAAAGAGATTTGACTGCGCAAGAGCAGTGGAAAAGAGTTGATTGCACGGAGGCAGGAAAAAGAATTGAAGTGAATTGAGTATCTTTTAGGATTTTTTTGAGATTGTTCAGTTGAATGAGAATTGAACACCATCCGGTCATACGTCACAGACTGTTCAATTCGAGCCAAACGGGACATACGTCGCATTCCCTCCTTTTCATTCAAATATTTAAAGTTAATTAATTAAAGTGAGAATAGTCCACCATCCGGGACATACGTCACAGACTGTCCTGTTCGAATCAAGCGGACATACGTCACACTCTCTCCTTTTCGCTTTAATTAACTAAACTGAGCTTCATTAATTAAAATGAGAATAATCCACCATCCGAGACATACGTCACAGACTGTCCTACTCGAGCAGAGCGGACATACGTCACACTCCCCTCTTTTCACTTTAATTGATTCATCATTCCTTTTTATTTTATTTAAGAAGAACCAAAGTTCAAAAATCAAGTTACGACACATCACAGTTCAACCTTCAGGCAGTTAAAGAATTGAGAAATGGTAAAATAACATTGTACAAGTGATAAATAAATTTATCGAAGGATAAATAGATTTATCGAATGATGAATAAATTTATCGAGAAATAAATAAATTTATCGAAGGATAAACAATTTATCGAAAGATAAACAATTTATCGAAGGATAAATAAATTTATTGAATGATAAATAAATTCATCGTTGATAAATAAATTTATTGTTGAATAGGTGGTGCAAACCTGAAATTGGTGTAGCAAAAATAAAACAGATTTGTCAGCAATTAGGCCCAAGGCCCAAATTTAATTCAGCCAGAGGGGGTGTAGATAGCAGAAACGCGTGTGCAGAAAGAAAACATGCTAGGCCCAGTCCAGTAAAAAACAAACAAAAAAAAGTCACAAAAAACAAACCGGCCGGTTCAGAAACAGACCGGTTCGACTCAATGAACCGGATGGGGGGCGCGTTGAGTAATGTGGGGGGCGCGCGTAGAAAACGGATCAGCCACTCAGGTAGTGACACGTGGCCTGGACCTTCTTCATCATCTTCTTCCGTTCGCACAGACGCGATTCCGGCGAGCTTGAAACGGCCGGCGCGGTGGTTGATGACGGAGCAAGCTATCAATCACGAAAACACACAAATCTTATACCGTTTGACTCGTTTTGATCCACTGAATCCAAATCCAAGCTTAGTTTTCGCGATTGAGGCTCAGAAACAACGAAATAGAGCGCGCGACTGAACGGTGTTTCAAACACCAAAGTCTCTTTTCAGCTCAAATCTCATGAAATTAACGACAGGGAAAGGTTTTTCAATGTTCCAGGAACAAAAACCAACATGAATCGTCCTTTATTTGTCCCTAAAACGAACGGAATGGAAGCTTGAAGTTCACCACCACTTTTGGTTTCGGTGACGGCGGTTTTGAACCATTTCCGGCGCTATTTTGGTGTTTTTATTGACGGATCTGTGTTGAGGAAACTATGAGGAAGCTAATGGTATAATTTGTTTTGAGTTTCGAAGAGTTTCGAAATTTGGGTTGGTGGTTTTCCGGCGACCGGAGGTGGTTTTCCGGTGCCGGAATATTTTCTGATCTATTTTTTGTGACTATGCTCTGATTTTTTCTCTTGGGAATTGTGAAATTTTATTGTTAGTGATTGAGTGATGTGAGGTTTCTATTTATAGTGGAATATTAGGTTAGATGGCATTTTTGTAATAATGGTGTAATTTTGGGTTAAGGGGAGATTAATACAAAAAGGGTAATAAAAATGATTAAGTGGTTGATATGATGATGTGGCATAATCTGATTGGCTATTGGGAAAAAATATTTGTGGTTGAAAAGGATAAAATGTTGTTATTGATAAAAATAAAATATTTTTGATGCTTTTGAAATTATGATGCAATGAAAATAAAAATGAACGAATGAAAACGAAATGAAACATATTTTTTGTGATTTTATGCAAAATTAATGAAAGACGCGAAAAGACTATTTTTGAAACTATTTTTGGGCATTTCTTACAAAAATAAGAAACAATTTTCAAAATAGAATATTTATTTACAAAAAGCGGAAAATTAGGGTATTACAGTTGCCCCTATTTAATTATCTTATACTAGAGCGCATAAATGACTTGCGCTTTTGTGCACTCGAAGTAAAAGGTAATTAAATAAATACCCTAATTTTGTAGTGTGAAGGTGATGTAATGATAATGAATGCATATGGAAGATGAAGGCGGAAATATACCTGGAATAACTAGTAACTGAATACCTGAGAATGAAATGATCATTACCCGCCCTATAGGTGTATGGACCATGAAAACTGAGTTGTCTCCCTCCCTACGGGCGCATTAACTCAAAAACTAATCATTACCACTTCATTGGTGTGTTGACCATAAGAAAAATGAAGTCTTCTCCCCTCAGGGTGTCTGAACTCCCAAAATTGATCGTTACCACTTCACTGGTGTGTCGACCATAAAAGAAAAACGAAGCCTTCTCCCCTCAGGGTGTCTGAACTCCAAAACTGATCGTTACCATTTCACTGGTGTGTCGACCATAAAAAGCTGAGTCGCCTCCCCTCAAGGTGCGTTATCTCAAAAACTGATCATTACCCGCCCTATGGGTGTGTTGATCATAAAATAAAATTGAAGTCTTCCCCCCTCAGGGTACCTGAACTCCAAAACTGATCGTTACCACTTCACTGGTGTGTCGACCATAGAAATCAAGAGTTAACACAGCTTACCAACCAATCTGGAAAACCATGATATAAAATGGTTTATCGACCAATCCGAAAAACCTTGAAAAAGACAACTTTCCGACCAATCCGGAAAAGCAAGAGATAACACAGCTTACCAACCAATCTGGAAAACCATGATATGAAATGGTTTATCGACCAATCCGAAAAACCTTGAAAAAGACAACTTTCCGACCAATCCGGAAAATCAAGAGATAAGACAGCTTACCAACCAATCTGGAAAACCATGATATGAAATGGTTTATCGACCAATCCGAAAAACCTTGAAAAAGATCACCTTCCGACCAATCCGGAAAAATGTGAGATAACTTTTCGACCAATCCGAAAAATCACCTTGAGATTAGAGAATTTCCCGCCCTATCCGGAAAATTGTGAGAAGAGATATTGACTTGAATCATTCACCATCCAATCTGGAGACAATCTGAATCGTAGTTCACCGAAAATTTGCTGGAATAATTTGCTGAGGTTTGAGGTATCTTGAAAAAGAGTACTCGCTGGGGAAAGAAAGTTGAACATTCTGCCATTATTCTTGGCAATTGTCAGACACCTGTCTTGTTGAGAAACATGGTTCATCAATCAACTTGTTGTAGATGCGGAAACTCCATTGAGGATATGGTTTGGGAAACCAACTTGCTGAGGTACGGAGTACCAACTTTACTCAGGATGCTGTATGCTGATCAGCTTACTGGGGATAATGACGTATTGATCCATTCGCTGGGGATGTTGTGCATAAGTCAACTTTACTGGGGAAAACGGTTTAACAACCGACTTGCTGAAAATGCGGTGTTCCAACCGACTTACTGGAGATGAACAATTATCAACTGCCTCATTGGGGAAAGAAATGATTCCTCAACCTTTCTCATGGAGAATATGATGCACTGACTAATCTGCTTGGGGATGACACTTTGTTGACCAATTCACTAGGGAAAGAATCATCAACCCTTTTCTAGTAGGTGTAGAGTGAGGATCCGTCTGATAAGGATGAAACTCTGTTGACCAGTTTGCTGAAGACCAGTGGTAATGATAAAATCAAGTAAGTTCACTTGGGAGATTAAAGATTCACCAATCTTTCTTGTCAAACAAATCTTTCTTGTTGGAGAATTAGGTCCTCTAACCTTCTTCACCGAATGAGAGATCGAAGTTCACAACCTGTTAAACAACATTTTGAACATGTACTTCATGAATGCATGATTGTGTACATCTGATGCCTAAATGCAAAACTAATGCAGATGAATTGTCTGATCATATGCAAAGATTTTGTGTGATCTTTTTTCGGTTTGTATGAATGCATGAATTTATATGCATGAATGCATGACTTTCTGAGCTTCTGTTGATGAGAGTTTGAATTTCCCGGCACCGAGAATTTGAGTAGCTCTGAAATTGTTGAGATGAGGACCCTTGCAAGCTTCTGTTGCGGGACATGTGTTGAAAAAGGCTCCCAAAGAGGAACAACAACTTTCTTCATCTGATGGAATCAAAGGATTGCCATGCTTTTGTGTATTTAGGACCGGAGCACCTTACAGTATGCCATGGGTTTCCCTTCAGACACTTCAAGTTTTCAAAACAGTTTACTATTTTCAAATGCTTTTTCTTATTCGCAATGTTTAAATGCTTTATTTGTCATAAATAAGTAACACTAATGCACACAATTGGAATGTAAAAGCAAGTTAACAAACAGATGAATGAGAATTTTTATTAATTGCGCAAAGGTGCAGAATTTTCAACTGGATGCAAAATCCCTTGAAGAGGTAATTGCAAATTGAAGCTAAGATAATGGCAATGGAAATAAATGAATTCCACTGAATCATAACGATGCCATCCTTCTTCATGATCTCGAGTTTACAAGACCTTGCTTTGGAGAAAGGAGACTGAGTCAATCTTTTCTGTCTAAAGTACCACTTCCGTACAGAGTCAAGTATCGCAGTCCTGTGCCTTTTCATTTTCTGATTTGTTTGTACCCTTTTTTTGCTTAAGCCATCTTTCGAGTTTTGACTTAACGGGTTTCATTTTCCTTTTTTGATGCCCCTAATTTTTGCCTGGACCGCCCTTTTAGGTTTTCAGCCCACCGGGACGCTCTCTATTGCCTAAGCCGCCCTTTCAGGTTTTCGACTTAGCGAGCTTTTTCTTTTCTTCTTTTCTTCAGGCACAATATTTCTTGACTGCGGCTGAGTTCATTGAGAGTGGAAACTCTTCATTGTCCATAGTAGCAAGGATTAAGGCTTCACCAGAGAAGGCCTTTTTTCACGACAAATGGTCCATCATGGTTATGAGTCCGTTTTCCTCGAATATCTTTGTGAACAGGCGGTATGATTTCCTTGAACTATCTTGGACAAACTTTCTTGTTGAATGCCCTCTTGACTCTTTGTTGGTACAACTGACCATGACACAAGGTTGTCATTCTTTTTCTTCAATGAGGTTGAGCTGATCAAGCTTGATATGAACCTACTTTGCTTCTTCAAACTTGGTTTTCTATCAAGACTCTTAATGAAGGAATCTCAATTTTCACTGGGAACACAACTTCTATGTCATGAACTAGTAGCAAAAGGGTTGCCCCTGCTGAGGTGCGAACTGTGATCATGTATCTGTGAAGTGCGAAGGAGACATCTTGTGACTGTCCTTGTATGTTTTCATCATTGCTGGTTCTTGAGTAGCGTGCCGAAGTGATCATGTTCACTTGACACTTTGCCATAGGCTTGCTAGAATTCTAAGCGACTAATCAAAGTTCAAACTCATGCACATTTTCGAGGTCTTTGAGGGTTATAACTTGGCTTAGGTAAAGGTGGGATATTTTTGGAGAAAGTAGGCTTGTTTTGGAGTTAGGCATCCAGTACTCTTCCTTTTTGTATCATGCAACTTTTTACCTATGGTACTTTTGATGACCTTGTACAAGATAAGTTTTCACTGTTGTGAAGAAACCTAATATGGATGTATTGGTTTCTTGCTTTCAAATATCTTGCTCTTTTGTTTTGTTTCTCCCTTTTTTTTTTATATATAGAGACATGTTTCCTTTTGAAATTTTTGATGAATTTTGTCTCTCTTTTTCGTACTTTTCTTCTCTTCTATGTGATAGCTTTCTTTGTGTATCACTTAAAACTTTGATTGTTGCTAGTTCCATGAGCAACCTTGATCTTGATTGCCGCTTAAAGACAAGAGCATCACAGTTTCTACCTAACTTCAAGGAGGGTGAACAAATAATCTTTTGGTCTATAGGCTTGTAATGTGGTTTGTCACCGAAACAAAAGAATATTTCTTTTTCTGGCTCAAAGTGGGTTAAGCAAAGGATAATAACATTTGTAAGGGTGGCTTGAAAGGCTCTTGGTACCAAGAAAAGTGCCTCAATGCGCATAAGTCTGAACCAATTAATCAACAGAGAATTAGTGCAAGTTCTAGAAAATGTCAAATGCCCCTTGACATTGACAGTCTGGTCTTTTGATTTTCAACAACTTGAAGACAAACACGATGATCACGGCACACTGACATATTGCCCCATCATTTTGAATTGAAGGATATGACCTTGTATCAGAAAGTGCCCCGTGAATAACGACTGTGTTTTCTTTCATGCCCTTAGGATATGATTTGACTCTTTTCCGTTTCTCATCAATTGCCAGATCGATCACATCCACTAGTTCTTGACGAAGTTGAGTCACTTGGTGAACTTGAAGCAGCTTGACCAACTTTCTCTTTCATATCATGTTGTGGGGAGGCGCCCAATTTGACCTCTTTATTCTTCAGTTACCAGATCGATCACATCCACTGGTTACCGATGAAGTTTAAACATCTTTGTTCTTGATCCAACAGTCAGACTAACTCCTCGACAAAGTTTGCGACCCGAAACCATGAGGAATTACGGCACTGTTATGATTCACTGGATTCACTTCTGAATGATAATTTTTTTTTGGATTTTGATCGAATGCAAAAGTGTTTTATGATATGCAAGAAATTATTGTCATTTTATTGTTATCTTTTTTTTAAAACTTTAAAAAGAAGAATAAATAAGACAGAAATTGTGCACAAAAGTATTTTTTATTCATTGACAATTAAAGCATTCAAACAAAGCATTTATCACAAGCATGTTTTGAAAACAACAAATTATTTTGAAAATAAAGTTATTTCAGAAATTCCAACAGTCTTCCAGTCTGCAGGAATTGTATCTGAAGAACACTGGTGCAACCCATCATGACTTCACTTAGTTCCTTTGTCTCTTGTGACGGGAATCTGGTCATCATTAAAATTCAACAGTAGAGAAAGTCCTTAAAATGCTCGAGATTTTCCTTTGACTTTTTCCTTGAACTGCTATTCCTTTGGACAACTGATAGTCGACACATGCCCCTAACCTCAGGGAAGCTCTTTGTTCATGGCCATGTTCAAGCACTCATGCTGCTCTGTTGTCATCAGGGTCTTTTTATGAGAGTACCCAATTTGTATCAACTCTTGATCCATTAAGTGTTATAGACACTTCTTCATCTAGGTACACAGGTTATGATCCTTTTCACAAACTTTGCAATCAGGATGCCACTCTAAAAACTGGTCATAATTGAACAACCTATCTGTGAGAGATAACTCAGGAGTCTTGATTATGGAGACATCTCTTGTCAATTCTTCAGAGATTTCAACTTGATTCACATCAACCGCTGAATGCCCCAATATTTTTTGTTTTTCACAATTGGCTCACCTTCCTTGAAGGATAACAATTTCTGATCAATAAGCTCTTGCACTTTGTACTTAAAGGCTTGGCAGTCATTGGTGGAATGACCTTCATTCTCATCATAACAATCACACTTAGCGTTGGCATTGTACCGGGCTAGCAATGGTGCAACTTTGAATTTCATAGCTCAAGCAATTTCCATTCCACTATGTACCGGATGAGGAAGAAGCTGACCATATGTCATAGGAATTGAATCAAAGACCTTTCTAGCCTGATGTTGAGTCCTTTGTGATCTTGGCTGACTCATACGGATATCAGAGTTATTGTTTCTTAGCCCTTGAACAAATTGAGCATTACCCGACTGGTGAACCAAAACACGGCCATGCCCCAATTGATGTTGAGGGCTCTCTTCAGATTTTCAAAACCACGGGAACTGCCCCTTCATTCATAACTAACTGTGTTGGTAGGTTCAGACTAGCCAACATCTTAAGTATTTGATCCATTTTTGGCTAACTGAGCTACCTCGCCTTTCCGGATGTCAAACAGTTCTTGCAAATTGTCCATGATGAGGTGAAAAACCCTTCTTGTCCTTATATCGGTGCTGAGAAAATAACTGTTGGAATGACTGAATGAAACTGAGATTTCTAATCTATAAAAATGCATGATATTTTTTTATGAATGAAAATGCATATTTTTTATGCAAAAACTTTTCTCATATATATTTTTTTTTAAATGTATGCGAGATGAATATGCATGATTATTTTTCATGAATGCATGGATGTCATGAATGCAAAATGCATGGATATGATCACGGTAACATTGTATCATCTGGCGAACTTGATCTCAAAGTCACAAATCTTCAATATTCATAACAACAGGGTTCTTTTCAAAATGGAATCTCTGAGGCCAAAAGTTCAAAGTTACCTGTAACCCATCCCTCTCACATGTTGTTCTAGGTTGACACGAATTCCCAAAATCCTCGATTACTTTTTCCAAAAGCAACCTCATCTGAGCGAGATTATAATACCAACTGGATGAGTCGACATTATAACCTCGACACGGGTTCTAAACGGTGGTCCCTAGACGAAAGTTTCGGATACCTAGACCGGATAAAAAGGCCCCCAGAGTCATTGACCCCACAAGGACCCGCTAGCGCTCGACGTGATCATACGTCACGGAACCCAATGGACCCAAGGGAATCCACTCTGAGCGAAATTCTCATGCCAGCGCTAACGAGACATACGTCACGCAACCCGACACAAGAACCCCTCAACTAATCCTAAGCTTTTCTGCAGAACTCGGGTATAGAGCTCCACACAGTAACCAAGAACCAAGCCATAAAGGCAAAAAGAAAAACAAGAGTAGAAGAGAAGACAAAGCCAGCAAATCCAGACAGTTCAATATTTTGCGGTAAAATAAAAGATAGGACAGATACGGCTAACCTGGAATAAGCAAACCAAAAGCCCCAAATTAGGCTTAACTCACTATACATGAGTGTCCCAAGTGAAGTCGCCAGCTGTAGTACCCGGCGCAAAAAAATATACAGATATGCAATGATGAAATGCAATGCACAAATGTAAACAATGAAGCCGCCACCATATTTTATTTATCCCGTGAGGGGAAAGGAAAATAATGATAAAACCTTGAAAAGATCGGGTTCGGGAATTGGTTACATGAGGGGAAGACGTTAACACCCCCTCAAATCCGTTGTACTCAACGGGAACCATTTGAGGAATTTTGGTTTGCATAAACAGAGATAACCGTATAAAAGAAAATACAATACCGCAAATTGAACAGAAAAGGGAAAAAAGAGTTTTTTATTATTTGGCTTGACGAGAGAGGCTCTTGCTCCTACGTATCCCCCAAGTACAGTGAGGAAGTCAAAGCTCACGTAGTTCTTCCTGAAAAGAAAGATTGTGTGTTGGTTGTTTTTAGTGAACGATGCTTAGGTCGCATTCCACTGATACAACAGTATGCTTGTATGCTCGCTTCGGAGGCTTAAGCGTTTGTCTGTAGCAGGGGAATGGATAAAGCACTATCCGTTTAAGAAAACAATTGAAAAGAGATTTGACTGCGCAAGAGCAGTGGAAAAGAGTTGACTGCATGGAGGCAGGAAAAAGAATTGAAGTGAATTGAGTATCTTTTAGGATTTTTTTGAGATTGTTCAGTTGAATGAGAATTGAACACCATCCGTTCATACGTCACAGACTGTTCTATTCGAGCCAAACGGGACATAAGTCGCATTCCCTCCTTTTCATTCAAATATTTAAAGTTAATTAATTAAAGTGAGAATAGTCCACCATCCGAGACATACGTCACAGACTGTCCTGTTCGAATCAAGCGGACATACGTCACACTCTCTCCTTTTCGCTTTAATTAACTAAACTGAGCTTCATTAATTAAAATGAGAATAGTCCACCACCCGAGACATACGTCACAGACTGTCCTACTCGAGCAGAGCGGACATACGTCACACTCCCCTCTTTTCACTTTAATTAACTAGCTAAGAATCACCAATTAAAATGAGGGTAGTCCACCATCCGGGACATACGTCACAGACTGTCCTACCCGAGCAGAGCGGACATACGTCACACTCCCCTTTTTTCACTTTAATTGATTCATCATTCCTTTTTGTTTTATTTAAGAAGAAACAAAGTTCAAAAATCAAGTTCAGACAGATCACAGTTCAACCTTCAGGCAGTTAAAGAATTGAGAAATGGTAAAATAACATTGTACAAGTGATAAATAAATTTATCGAAGGATAAATGTTGAAATATATATTCCTTATTTTATTATTATTTATTTTATTATTTAATAGTCATTATTTTACTCCTAAAAATAAAAAGGGGTTGACCTTGTATTTGCTCTCCTATAAAAGGAGCCTTTTTTCTTCATAATAAATCATTCAGTTATCACTCTACTCTTTTCTACATGGTATCGAGAGTTCTGTTAGGGCTAGGGTGATACTGTAAAAAAAAAAAAAAAAAATTCCCGATCCAAATCATGGTTGACCCTAACCAAACCCCACCTCCTCCCGGAGGCCGTGGAGGCGGCGGCAACAATAATACCGGCGGCAACAATAATACCAGCGGCGGCAACAACAACAATTCCGGCGGCGGCAACAACAATTTCGGCAGAAGTGGATTTTACATGCCTGAAATGCCAAGTTTCATGACAAACAACAACCTTAACGGTGGATTTGGTTATGGCAGAGGAGATTCCAACAACAACCTTTTTGGGTCCGGTTATGGCTACCCGTTTGATGGTGGTTACAGTAACTCAGGAGGTGGAGGTCAAAGTAACTCTCTTCAGATTAATATTCAGAAACTCGATGGTTCTAACTATCCTGAATGGTCCCAAACTGTTCGACTCATTCTAGAGGGCAAAGGGAAGTTTGGTTTTCTGACAGGTGATGTTCCGATGCCTGCAACAACACATCCTACTTACAGGTTCTGGAAATCTGAAAACTCTACTATTATTGCCTGGCTTATTAATAACATGGAAGTAGGTATGAAAAAAACATATATGTATCTGCCTACATCAAAAGATGTTTGGGACGCTGTAAAATTGTCTTACTCTGATATTAAAAGTTTCTCTCAAATTTATGATCTAAAATCAAAATTATGGAATTTAAAGTAGAATGACATGGATGTCACCACCTACTATAATGAATTGATGGCTCTATGGCAAGAATTGGATCAATGCTATGACTATAATTGGAGGTGTACTGAAGACAGTGTTCAGTTTATAAAGACACAGGAGAACGACCGTGTCTTTATTTTTCTTGCTGGTCTCAACAAGGAACTTGATGAAGTAAGAGGTAGAATTCTTGGACTTAATCCGCTGCCAACTATCCGAGAAACTTATTCAGATGTCAGAAGGGAGGAGGCTAGACAAAGAGTAATGATGGTAAAGTCAAACTCAACTTCTGATGGTTCTGCCCTTGTCACAAACAATGTCAATAAAGACCACAAGAAAGATGGTAAAAGCTGGTGTGATCACTGTAAAATTTGGTGTTATCATACTCGTGATGTTTGTTGGAAAATTCATGGAAAACCTCCTAATTGGAAAAAGAAGGGTGAAGGTCGTGTACTTCAAGCAACTTCTAATCAAGAGCAAAAATCCTCCCCAAATGCATTTCCATTCACTAAGGAACAACTAGACCAAATGTACAAACTCCTCGAGTCTCAAACACCATCTTGCTCCATAGCCCAGAAAGGTAACTTCCCAATGTCAGCTCATCTTAGTGTCATTCCTAATCGTACATGGATCGTTGACTCTGGAGCCACCGATCATATGACCGGTGAATCCAGTTTATTTTCTTCATATAAACCATGTGTAGGAAATTTCAAAATTAAAATAGCTGATGGCTCTCTTTCAGCCGTGGCAGGAAAAGGTTCTATTGTTTTGTCTCCCTCATTAACTATCCAAGATGTGTTACATGTTCCAAATTTGTCTTGCAACTTATTATCTGTCAGTAAGCTAACCACAAATAAAAATTGTCATGCTCACTTCTTTGATACTTATTGTGTTTTTCAGGATTTGATCTCGGTTCAGATTCTGAGCTAAGTTGAGGAATAGGATCTTCTACTACTTGAAAAATGAACAAAAAACCAGATATAAATCTGAACCAATAAGTTTTTCTTCTGTTAAATCTTTTTTTGTTTCAAATAATAAGGATGACATTATGTTGTGGCATTTAAGATTAGGTCACCCTAGTTTTAAGTATTTAAGTTTATTGTTTCCTAAACTTTTTGTTGAACAAGACATTTCCTCACTTCAATGTTAGGTTTGTGAGTTTGCTAAACATCATCGAAGTTCTTTTCCAATTCAATCTTATAAACCCTCTAAACCTTTTTCAATGATTCATAGTGATGTATGGGGGCCTAATCGAACAAGTACTTTATCCAACAAAAAATGGTTTATCACATTCACAGATGATCATACTAGACTTTGTTGGGTATACTTGTTGAAAGAAAAATCTGAGGTAGGTCAAATAATTAAAAATTTCTGTAAGTTGGTGCAGACACAGTTTAACACTCAAATCCAAGTGTTTAGAACTGACAATGGTACTGAATTTTTTAATAAAATTGTTGGAAATTTTTTTCTTGAAAATGGAATTGTGCATCAAAGTTCATGTGTTAACTCACCCCAACAAAATGGGATTGCAGAGAGGAAAAACCGGCATCTTCTTGAAGTTGCACGAGCTCTACTCTTCTCTACCAATGTCCCTCAATATTTATGGGGTGAAGCTGTTTTAACAGCTGCACATTTAATAAACCGTATGCCATCCCGTGTTTTGAAATTTCAAACTCCTTTGCAAAGTTTCTTGAAATATTTTCCTATTGCTACTGTTCTATCTGATTTACCGCTTAAAATATTTGGATGCACAACCTTTGTTCACGAACACAAGCATCTTGGTAAACTAGAACCCCGTGCAATCAAATGTGTGTTTATTGGATATTCATCCACTCAAAAGGGTTATAAATGTTTTGATCCTCGTACAAAAAAAGTATTTGTAACAATGGATGTTACCTTTTTTGAAAACAAACCTTTTTTTGGTAATGATCATCTTCAGGGGGGGAAAACAAATGAAGATGTTTTTGAATTTTTTGAAAATTTAATTATCTCAGAAGATGTGTATATATCACATAATTCTGTTCCATGTACCTCTGCACCTAAAGAAAATGCCTTGGAGAAATTAGATGAATCTACTCCGTCCATGAGTAAGAATCAATCAGAATCCGAGGAAACAAATCAAAACAAAGATCAAACAAATATTTTTTCTGAAATTAATCAGAATGCACCATATAAAGATTCATATAATGAAATAACAAAAAGATTTGAGGAAGGAAATCCTATTTGGAAAGGCAAAATTTATGCCAGAAGAAACAATGATCAAGTAGTAGAAGATCCTATTCCTCAACTTAGCCAAGAATCTGAACCGAGTGAAAGTCAACTGATCAGTGCATTTTAGTGCACTTTTTAATCACTCTATGCTATGGCAATTATATGACTTCTCCCACTATTTTAGTGTTTTTATCATGTTTTGTGTCTTGAGTCAAGTTTTGCCAATAAGTGAGTTTTACTATCTATTTTCGTAATAAACAGTAATTTGACACCTTCTCATTGCGCAGACCATAACTGGAGCTAGGAGAATCCAAATGAGGCTTGCAAATATGCGTTGGAAAGCTAAGAAACAGAGCTACAACTTTCATGTTGAAGTAGGAAGCTAATTCATAGCGCAAAGGGGTCATATTTACTCGTCAATGTTCCAGACTTACATAGACTTAATTATTTTACAGCAAAACTTATATTTTTCGGCCCAATTGTTTTATGGCCCGTTTTCTTGCTCTATAAAACCGAATTCCTGACCTAGGTCAGGGTTTACACTTCATTCACGAATTTAAAACCCTAGAGCAGCCGTTGCTATGTTGAACTAATCTCTACTTCGATTCGTTGGTGTAGGAACTCGATTATTGATTCTTGAGGTCTGTTCTTAATAGTAATTTTGATTATGTTTATGCTTTCTATCATCAATTTCGTTCTTGTACTGTAAGAATTCGTGTTAGATAATTGCTTAATTGTTTTATTCGAATTTATACAGTAGTAGATTTATTCGCTTTAATTCATCGCTTGTTTAGATTAAACCGGATAGAAATTGATATAGTTTTGCGCTTTGCAATAGGTTGATTGAATATGTTAGGATATTGACTATGTTATGTGACGCTTGTTCACCTTGCATAGTTGGTTGAACGCATGAGATGCTTAATCGAATGATTCGTGCGTAAAACTGATTGTCGCTTGTATAATTAGTTTTATAACCAACCGGAGCATAAATAACTTAATTGAATAATCTGTGTACCTGGGATAGAATCAAGGTCGAGTTGTCCGAAACCAATGAATTGATCGTTTTATATCAATTGAAATTCAAACACTTTTACTTTCTGTCTAACAAAACAAAACCCCCATATTTTATCTTTCTAAATTTGTTCTAATATTGTTAACTGGTTGAGAGTCTTTGGGAAACGACCAAGGTTAACTACCTTGTACTACTTTCAAATTTAATATTATTTTGATCGCGAGACGACCGTGATCAAATTGGCGCCGTTGCCGGGGACTCAAAACTTTGTTTAACTAGTATTAGAATCGTACTTTTGTGCCCTGTGGGCGTGCGTCGGCGCGCCTGCACCATACCAGAAAAAAACCTAGTTAGCGAGTAGAACTAGTCTGTTGTGCTTTCTGACCAGGCCATTCTAAGGAAAAAAAATCAAGGATCAAAAGTCCCTTATTTTGGAACAAAATTACGGGATTTGCCATCTCAGCCCCAAATTCCTTGTTTTACTATTTTATTTTAATTTTTTACTGTTTTCATATTTTCAAAAAAATCCAAAAAAATTTGTGTCATCTTTATTTGATTTAATTAGATTTATCGTGGTATTTTCAGATTTTATTACTTTCAGTTTAACCAATTTTCCATTTTCCCCACCTATTTGCGTGTAGGGACATAGTGGGGATTACTGTAATTGTTTGTTTGTCACTTGTTGCATGACCAGGTCTGCTGGAAATTCTCAATTAGTACCTCCTGATTCCGAGATAGAGAGAACATTCCGTGCACGCAAGAGGCTCAACAGAGCTAATAGTGTGCATCTCGGTAACATTGATTCTAACTCTATTTCTTCTGATTCTGAGTCAGACTATTTCCATAACTTATTTGATTCTGATTCTGAACTTGAAAATAACATGGCTGAACAAACACTAAGGCAGCTTGCTGCTCCTGATGTTAATTACAATGGTTTATGTATTGATTATGCTAATGTTGCTGCACCTTTTGAATTGAAATCTGGTTTAATACACTTGTTGCCAAGGTTTAGTGGTCTTGCAGGTGAGGATCCGCATAAGCATTTAAAGGAGTTTCAGGTTGTATGCTCCACACCATTGAGGCCTGAAGGCATCACAGAAGATCACATCAAGCTGAGAGCCTTTCCATTCTCATTACAGGGTGCTGCCAAAGACTGGCTCTATTATCTTGAGCCAAATTCTGTTACAACTTGGGCTGATTTGAAGAGGGTTTTTCTTGAAAAATATTTCCCTGCTTCCAGAGTTGCTTCAATCAGAAAAGAAATATGTGGCATCAGGCAGAGCAATGAGACATTGGCTGAGTATTGGGAGAGATTCAAACATCTAGTTTCCAGTTGCCCTCAACATCAAATCAGTGAACAACTTTTAATTCAATATTTCTATGAAGGCTTGCAACCAATGGATAGAAACATCTTAGATGCTGCTAGTGGTGGAGCACTTGTTGATAAAACTCCAGCTACCGCAAGAATTCTGATTGAGAATATGTCACTCAATTCTCAACAATTCTCAATTAGAAACAATGTTGTGAACCAAAAAAGTGTCAATGAAATTCAAGCTTCTCCTTCTTCCATCAAGGCACTAGAAACCAAATTCGACACCAAAATTGATGAACTTACTTCTTTGATAAAACAGATGGCTCAGAATAAACCTCAAACAGCTAAAGTGTGTGGCATTTGTACTTCTCCTGAACATCCAACCGACACATGTCCTATTTTGCAAGATGAGACAATAACTGAGTTGCCTCAAGCATTTGCAGCACCAGCAGCCCTTTACAGTCAAAACAAGTTCAACAATCCTGATATCTCCACCAACAAGTACCATCCCAGTTGGAGGAATCATCAAAACCTCCGATATGGGAACCAATCACAGTCTGCAGCTCCTTCAGCTCCACCAGCTCCTTCTACTTCACTCGAGGACATTGTCAAGCAACTGGTCGCAAGTCAACAACAAACAAATGTTAGCATTCAGAACTTGAACACACAGATGGGACAAATGTCAATTACACTAGGCCAACTGAAAGCTCAGGGCTCTGGTAACCTTCCTGCACAAACAGTACCGAATCCAAATGTCAATTCAAATGTCAGTGCAATTACCTTGAGATCCGGAAGAGTATCAGAACCAGTTCCAGATAAAAAGAAAAAGAAAAGCATTGCATCATCACCTGCTCCAGAACCTGAACATGTCATTGAGCCTTCTGAGCCTCCTGAGACCGAGAAAGAAAAAGTTTATGTGCCACCAATCCCTTTTCCTCAAAGAGTGCACAAAAATAAAAAGAAGACAGTTGAGGAAGACAAAGAGATTCTAGAAACATTCAGAAAATGTGCAGTTAACATTCCTCTTCTTGATGCAATTAAATAGATTCCTAAATATGCAAAATTCTTGAAAGATTTGTGTACAAACAAGAGGAAGGTGAAGGAAAATGACAGAATCAGCTTGGGAAGAAATGTCTCTGCTTTCATTCAACCCAAACCCAGTGCCTCAGCTAATGTCTCAGTTCTCAGTCAGACCCTGCCACAAAAGTGCAAGGATCCAGGAGGTTTTGCTATTCCATGTTCCATTGGAGACAGAAAGTTTGAAAATTGCATGCTTGATCTGGGAGCAGGTATTAATGTTATGCCTACTTCTGTTTATAATAACCTTGATCTTGGTCCTTTGCAGCCTACAGGTTTGATCGTTCAACTGGCAAACAGGAGCAATGCCCGCCCTGCTGGAGTGCTAGAAGATGTCCTTGTGCAAGTTAATGATTTAATTTTTCCTGCAGACTTCTACATTCTAGATATGGAGGGAGAAACTAACTCCAGCAGGGCGCCCATCATTCTAGGGCGACCATTCATGAGAACATCTAAAACAAAAGTTGATGTTTATGATGGGACTATGTCCATGGAGTTCGGCGATATTGTTGTTAAATTTAATATTTTTGATGCCATGAAACATCCATCGGAGGAACATTCTGTTTTCTATATGGACTTGATTTCTGAGTTGGTTGATGAAACTTGTCCTGAATTCCTTTCTTCAGATTTCCCTTCATTGTCAGATTTTGATGATACTTACTCATGTGACTCATGTACTAACACTAACCCTTGCTCTGTTTGTGCTAAGATTGATTATGCCGTGCAGGATGATAATTTTCATACAGGTGAAGGTGAAGTTGTCAATGAGGCGGTCTGTGCGGTTGAAGTTCTTGACATTCCGGCTGTTCCAAAACCATCCATAGAACAGCCACCTGTCTTAGAGCTTAAACCACTTCCTGAAAATTTGAAATATGCTTACTTAGAGCAAAATGAAAAGCTCCCTGTGATTATTTCCTCTAACCTTGATTGTGAACAGGAAGAAAAGCTTTTGCAGGTACTGAAGCAGCATAAGAAGGCAATCGGATGGACCTTCGCTGACATACCAGGCATTAGCCCCACTAGGTGCATGCATCGGATACTCCTTGAAGAGGGAGCAAAGGTGGTAAGACAGCCTCAAAGGCGACTCAACCCCTTGATTCTTGATGTTGTGAAGAAGGAGGTAACTAAATTGTTACAAGCATGTATCATTTATCCCATCTCTGATAGTAGTTGGGTAAGTCTAGTGCAAGTTGTACCTAAGAAATCTGGACTCACTGTGGTGAAAAATGAAAAAAATGAACTTGTACCCACTAGAGTCCAGAACAGTTGGAGAGTTTGTATTGATTATAGGAGGTTGAACCAGGCAACTAGAAAGGATCACTTTCCTTTACCGTTCATTGATCAAATGCTTGAACGGTTGGCAGGTAAATCACATTACTGCTTTCTTGATGGTTTTTCAGGTTACTTTCAGATTCACATTGCACCAGAAGACCAAGAAAAGACCACTTTCACGTGTCCTTTCGGCACATTTGCTTACAGGAGAATGCCTTTTGGTCTTTGCAATGCACCTGGCACATTCCAGCGATGCATGCTTAGTATTTTCTCTGATTTCATTGAAAATTGCATGGAAGTGTTTATGGATGATTTCACTGTCTATGGCACCTCTTTTGATGCATGTTTAACTAGTCTGAATTTAGTTTTGGCAAGATGCATTGAAACTGACCTTGTTTTGAATTTTGAAAAATGTCATTTTATGGTTCAACAGGGAATTGTCTTGGGTCACATAATTTCTGAAAAAGGAATTTCAGTTGACCCTGCAAAAATTGATGTGATTTCTACACTGCCTTACCCGTCTTGCGTTCGCGAGATTCGTTCTTTTCTTGGTCATGCAGGTTTTTACAGGCGTTTCATCAAGGATTTCAGCAAGATAGCCCTCCCGCTGTCAAACTTGCTGAAATCAGATGTAACTTTTAACTTTGATGATGCATGCAAAAAGGCATTTGATTTCTTGAAAAAAGCATTGACTTCTGCTCCCATCATCCAGCCTCCCGACTGGAGCATTCCTTTTGAACTTATGTGTGATGCATCTAATTATGCAGTGGGAGCAGTACTTGCACAGAGGGTGGAAAAAGTAGCCCATGTTATTTATTATGCTTCTAGAACTTTAGATTCTGCACAGGCTAATTACACCACCACTGAAAAGGAACTTTTAGCCATTGTTTTTGCACTTGATAAATTCAGATCATATTTGCTAGGTTCCAAGGTTATTGTTTTTACTGACCATGCAGCTTTAAAGTACTTGCTAAAAAAGCCTGAAGCAAAACCTAGGCTGATTAGGTGGATGTTGTTGCTTCAGGAGTTTAATGTAGAAATTAAGGATAAAAGTGGAGCCGAGAATTTAGTGGCTGACCACTTAAGCAGGATTGAACATGATGGAGATACCTCTCCCATTCAGGATGACTTCCCTGATGAGCAGTTGCTACTTGTACACGGGGTAACTCCTTGGTTTGCTGATATTGTTAATTATCTTGTTGTTGGTGTTTTTCCTGCAGGTGCATCTCAGACACAAATGCATAAATTGAAAAGTGATGCAAAGCATTATGTGTGGGATGATCCATATCTTTGGAAGTTTGGTACTGATCAGGTTATCCGGAGATGTGTCCCCGACTATGAGATTGAATCTATTTTGTATCACTCTCATGCTTCTCAAGTCGGAGGGCACTTTGGTCCTCAAAGGACCGCGAGAAAAATACTAGACTCCGGTTTTTTTTGGCCGACTATCTTTAAAGATGCTTATGAGACTTACCGCACTTGCAAGGAGTGCCAAATAGCAGGTACAACTATCACTCGTAAGAGTGAAATGCCTCAGCAGCCTATGCTCTTTTGTGAGGTATTTGATGTATGGGGAATTGACTTCATGGGTCCCTTTCCCATGTCATTTGGTTTTCTTTATATTCTACTTGCTGTTGATTATGTTTCAAAGTGGGTTGAGGCCATCCCCACTAGGAATAATGATTCAAAAGTTGTTGCAGATTTTGTCAGGTCAAATATCTTTTGCAGGTTTGGCATACCCAGAGCTATCATCAGTGACCAAGGCACTCATTTCTGTAACCGCACCATGGAGGCTTTGCTCCGGAAGTATGGGGTTGTGCACAAAGTCTCTACTGCATATCACCCCCAAACTAATGGGCAAGCTGAGATCTCAAATAGGGAGATAAAGCAAATTCTAGAGAAAATGGTGCAACCAAACAGAAAGGACTGGAGCCGCCGTCTAGAAGACGCACTTTAGGCTCAAAGAACAGCTTTCAAGACACCCATCGGGATGTCTCCTTATCGCCTTGTATTCGGTAAGGCGTGTCACCTACCTGTAGAGATTGAACACCGTGCTTATTGGGCGGTGAAGGGTTGTAATATGGAAATACAAGAAGCAGGTAAAGAAAGAAAACTCCAATTACAGCAACTTGAGGAGCTTAGGCTTGAAGCCTATGAGAGCTCTAGAATTTATAAAGAGAAAACTAAGCACTTTCATGATAAGATGATTTCTAGGAAAGAATTCTCTGTGGGCCAGCAGGTTTTACTGTTCAATTCCCGCCTAAAAATCATGGCTGGGAAGCTTCGATCCAAGTGGATTGGCCCTTTTGTTGTTACTAATGTTTTCCCTTTTGGTGCTGTAGAAATAAAAAGTACAGGTACTGGCAAAGTTTTCAAAGTAAACGGACAGCGGCTGAAGCTCTTCCATGATAATTCTGTGCCTGATGAAGCACCGGTTGAAGAGCTCTCCTTGGATGAGCCTCCCTACGCCTCGACTGCTACACCTTAGCCCCTCGGGTGTGTTCCTTCCTTTACTCTCACTTTCTGTTTATTATGACATTGCGGACACTATCTGATTTAAGTGTGGGGGAGGGACATTTTACTTTATGTTTAAAAAAAAAAATTAAAAAAAAATAGAAAATTGTCATGAGTAGTCACATGTTCTAAGGTAATAGTAGATAGTTGTAGGGTTGGTGAAATCTTTGGAAATTTTTGTTTTGATACTTGATATGATAGTCTTTGCAACTTTAATGTACAACTGCTTGAACACTGTCAATCTTAGTAATGTCTAGATAAATCTCTGAATTACACATTCTTTAGATTAAGTTGTTTGAATTTGAATATAATGAAGGGGATGATTAGAACTAAGTGTGGGGGTAAGGCTAAATAAAAGATAGACTGATCATTGCTATTAATTAAAGAAAAAGGGAAACTTCTTGAGAGCTAAAAAAAAAAAAAAAAAAAAAAAACAATTACCCTTAGTAGTTTATTTTAGCAGTCAGCACCATCTCAAGGCACAAACTAAGTGGGAAACTGATGAATATAAGTGAATGATCTTGTTTATATGGTTACTATTAGTTGAAACTCATTAGTAGTTGGTTCAGAGGTGTCTGATTCTGAACTTGGTAGGGCAGGTTACGATCTGATCCCCCGCAACTGCAAAATGGGTAAAGAAAATAGGGGTTTACCAACTTAATGTTATCAGCACCCCTCGCTAATTGATCATAATCACTAACAGGTTTCCCATCATGGGCGTGTACGAGATAACGGGCTTAATGTGATTGCGCCAGAATGAAAAGGCTAGTTTAAAATAATAATAACAATAAGTAATAAAGCTTGAAAGAAGTTGCCCCTGTACTGAAATTGAAAAGCTCTGGATCTCTTGAAAATAAATAGCCCCCCTAGACTAAATTTCTGGTTAAATCCAAAGTTATAGGAAAAGAATGACAGCTTAGCATTTAGAATGGGTAGTTCAGAGAGGGATCTTGACATTACTTTGGTTGACAGTAGGAGACAGTGCACACACACACGCAAGATTGTCATTGAAGGTTGATAGATGAGAATTGTGCCAATTTTTGAACTTTAACCCAAGGTTTGAAACTTGAGGCCTTGAATATGTTGATTGCTCGTGACCAAAAAAAATAATAATAGTTTTTCATTTTGAGTTTTGCACGAAGAGCAAAAGCTTAAGTGTGGGGGAATTTGATCAGTGCATTTTAGTGCACTTTTTAATCACTCTATGCTATGGCAATTATATGACTTCTCCCACTATTTTAGTGTTTTTATCATGTTTTGTGTCTTGAGTCAAGTTTTGCCAATAAGTGAGTTTTACTATCTATTTTCGTAATAAACAGTAATTTGACACCTTCTCATTGCGCAGACCATAACTGGAGCTAGGAGAATCCAAATGAGGCTTGCGAATATGCGTTGGAAAGCTAAGAAACAGAGCTACAACTTTCATGTTGAAGTCGGAAGCTAATTCATAGCGCAAAGGGGTCATATTTACTCGTCAATGTTCCAGACTTACATAGACTTAATTATTTTACAGCATAACTTATATTTTTCGGCCCAATTGTTTTATGGCCCGTTTTCTTGCTCTATAAAACCGAATTCCTGACCTAGGTCAGGGTTTACACTTCATTCACGAATTTAAAACCCTAGAGCAGCCATTGCTATGTTGAACTAATCTCTACTTCGATTCGTTGGTGTAGGAACTCGATTATTGATTCTTGAGGTCTGTTCTTAATAGTAATTTCGATTATGTTTATGCTTTCTATCATCAATTTCGTTCTTGTACTGTAAGAATTCGTGTTAGATAATTGCTTAATTGTTTTATTCGAATTTATACAGTAGTAGATTTATTCGCTTTAATTCATCGCTTGTTTAGATTAAACCGGATAGAAATTGATATAGTTTTGCGCTTTGCAATAGGTTGATCGAATATGTTAGGATATTGACTATGTTATGTGACGCTTGTTCACCTTGCATAGTTGGTTGAACGCATGAGATGCTTAATCGAATGATTCGTGCGTAAAACTGGTTGTCGCTTGTATAATTAGTTTTATAACCAACCGGAGCATAAATAACTTAATTGAATAATCTGTGTACCTGGGATAGAATCAAGGTCGAGTTGTCCGAAACCAATGAATTGATCGTTTTATATCAATTGAAATTCAAACACTTTTACTTTCTGTCTAACAAAACAAAACCCCCATATTTTATCTTTCTAAATTTGTTCTAATATTGTTAACTGGTTGAGAGTCTTTGGGAAACGACCAAGGTTAACTACCTTGTACTACTTTCAAATTTAATATTATTTTGATCGCGAAACGACCGTGATCATCAACCGACACAAACAGGTAAAAATATTCTTGATCCTAATTCTCTATATACCGACCTTGATGTCCCTATAGAACTTAGGAAACAGTATACTGATCTTGATGTTCCCATAGCCTTTAGGAAGCCAGGTAGGTCATGTACTAGGCACCCATTGTCTAACTATGTGTCATATTCAAACTTGTCTCCCTCTTTTGCTGCATTTACTTCTAATTTATCTAGTGTCAAAATTCCTAAGAATGTACAGGAGGCTCTAGAAATTCCAAAGTGGAAGGAAGCTGTTTTTGAAGAGATGAAAGCTCTTGAAAAGAATGAAACTTGGAGTGCAACAACTCTGCCGCCAGGTAAAAGAACTGTGGGATGTAAGTGGGTGTTCACAATAAAGTTCAATTCTGATGGATCAATTGGAAGGTACAAAGCTCGATTGGTTGCAAAAGGATTCACTCAGACATATGGGATAGATTACTCAGAAACCTTTGCTCCTGTTGCAAAACTTAACACAATCAGAATACTCTTATCTCTTGCTGCTAACTTAGACTGGCCTCTCCATCAGCTAGATGTCAAAAATGTCTTTCTCAATGGTGATTTAGAAGAAGAAGTATATATGTATTGTCCTCCAGGTTTTGAAGAAACCTTTGGACCACAGGTGTGTAAATTAAAGAAGTCCTTGTACGGGCTAAAACAATCTCCGAGAGCTTGGTTTGAAAAGTTTACTCAGTCTGTGAAGAAACAAGAATATATTCAAGGGCAATCTGATCATACCTTATTCTCAAAGTCAAGTCTAAATGGAAAGATAACTGTTTTGATAGTCTATGTTGATGATATTATTCTTACAGGTAATGATGAGATAGAAATGGAGAGATTAAAAAGAAACTTAGCAGCAGATTTTGAAATCAAAGACTTGGGTCCTCTCAAGTATTTCCTTGGCATGGAGATAGCAAGGTCAAAGAATGGAATTGTGTTTTCTCAGAGAAAATATGTTCTTGATCTCCTCTCAGAAACAGGTATGAGTGGTTGTAAGCCTGCTGACACACCAATGGACCAAAGTGCTAAACTTTGGGAGAAAGGAGACACACCAGTTGACACTGGAAGATATCAGAAGTTGGTTGGAAAATTAATATATTTGGCTCATACTCGTCCTGACATTGCCTTCTCGGTTACTGCTGACATATTGACCAAAAGCTTGGGAAGAACAACATTTGAATATTTGATCACCAAGTTGGGCATGAGGGACATCTATGCACCAACTTGAGGGGGGGTGTTGAAATATATATTCCTTATTTTATTATTATTTATTTTATTATTTAATAGTCATTATTTTACTCCTAAAAATAAAAAGGGGTTGACCTTGTATTTGCTCTCCTATAAAAGGAGCCTTTTTTCTTCATAATAAATCATTCAGTTATCACTCTACTCTTTTCTACAATAAATAAATTTATCGAAGGATAAATAGATTTATCGAATGATGAATAAATTTATCGAGAAATAAATAAATTTATCGAGAAATAAATAAATTTATCGAAAGATAAACAATTTATCGAAGGATAAATAAATTTATTGAATGATAAATAAATTCATCGTTGATAAATAAATTTATTGTTGAATAGGTGGTGCAAACCTGAAATAGGTGTAGCAAAAATAAAACAGATTTGTCAGCAATTAGGCCCAAGGCCCAAATTTAATTCAGCCAGAGGGGGTGTAGATAGCAGAAACGCGTGTGCAGAAAGGAAAACATGCTAGGCCCAGTCCAGTAAAAAACAAACAAAAAAAAGTCACAAAAAACAAACCGGCCGGTTCAGAAACAGACCGGTTCGACTCAATGAACCGGATGGGGGGCGCGTTGAGTAATGTGGGGGGCGCGCGTAGAAAACGGATCAGCCACTCAGGTAGTGACACGTGGTCTGGACCTTCTTCATCATCTTCTTCCGTTCGCACAGACGCGATTGCGGCGAGCTTGAAACGGCCGACACGGTGGTTGATGACGGAGCAAGCTATCAATCACGAAAACACACAAATCTTATACCGTTTGACTCGTTTTGATCCACTGAATCCAAATCCAAGCTTAGTTTTCACGATTGAGGCTCAGAAACAACGAAATCGAGCGCGCGACTGAACGGTGTTTCAAACACCAAAGTCTCTTTTCAGCTCAAATCTCATGAAATTAACGACAGGGAAAGGTTTTTCAATGTTCCAGGAACAAAAACCAACATGAATCGTCCTTTATTTGTCCCTAAAACGAACGGAATGGAAGCTTGAAGTTCACCACCACTTTTGGTTTCGGTGACGGCGGTTTTGAACCATTTCCGGCGCTATTTTGGTGTTTTTATTGACGGATCTGTGTTGAGGAAACTATGAGGATGATAATGGTATAATTTGTTTTGAGTTTCGAAGAGTTTCGAAATTTGGGTTGGTGGTGGTGGTTTTCCGGCGACCGGAGGTGGTTTTCCGGTGCCGGAATATTTTCTGATCTATTTTTTGTGACTATGCTCTGATTTTTTCTCTTGGGAATTGTGAAATTTTATTGTTAGTGATTGAGTGATGTGAGGTTTGTATTTATAGTGGAATATTAGGTTAGATGGCATTTTTGTAATAATGGTGTAATTTTGGGTTAAGGGGAGATTAATACAAAAAGGGTAATAAAAATGATTAAGTGGTTGATATGATGATGTGGCATAATCTGATTGGCTATTGGGAAAAAATATTTGTGGTTGAAAAGGATAAAATGTTGTTATTGATAAAAATAAAATATTTTTGATGCTTTTGAAATTATGATGCGATGAAAATAAAAATGAACGAATGAAAACGAAATGAAACATATTTTTTTTGATTTTATGCAAAATTAATGAAAGACGCGAAAAGACTATTTTTGAAACTATTTTTGGGCATTTCTTACAAAAATAAGAAACAATTTTCAAAATAGAATATTTATTTACAAAAAGCGGAAAATTAGGGTATTACAATTGGTTGGTGTTTTTTAATGTTGTTTTTTATGGGTTTGAGTGGAAGACGACTTAAAGTCGGACAAAGTGTGCACTAAACCCCCAATTAGTCGAGAAATGAACGGATGTGCATCCGCCTTCTCTTTTTTAATCCACATTATTTTTAATATAATTCTTAGTCACAATGACATATTACATTCAAATTAATTTAAATAAATCAGAATTAAAATAAATTAGATGAATTAACATAATTATATACATTAAAGAAATAATTGCAGAATGGTGCAAACAATAAAACAGTGGGTGCCAATACCATTCTGGATGGTAGGAAAACAGAAACAAAGCTGGGCCTAAACCAAATGCCAAGCCCAACACGCGCGGGGAGACTGGGGTCATGTGATTTCTGATTAACAATGGGGAACACAACAATTATTGTGTGCGTGCGCGCGCCAGATCCAGGGGAGCTATATATTCATTTTTTTAGATTTTTTCCTCATTTCTCACTTGTTTTTCTCTCTCTTCTTTCTCTCACTCAACTGAATTCTCTCCCCTCTCTCTTGTTCTTCACATGTTCTTAGTGTTCTTCAAGAATGAAGAACTCCGGTTGAGCTTCAACCGGAGCCACCGTCCCGAACCCAGTTCCCGGCGGCCTCGCCGCCGTGCAGCCGCCGGCGCCGCCGCTAAATCTCCAGATTTTTCCCAACACCAAAATCGAACCAGAACCTCTTTTTTAACACTTTTTAAAGCTTTTAAATCACAAATTAAACCCGGATCGGCCATCAAAAGCACCAAATCAAAATCAAAATTCCCAAATCAAAACCTAATTTTTTTTACTTCTATTTTTTTAGTTCTTTTTTCTCTCGGTTCTGTTCTTGTTTATTTTAACCCCTAAATCTAATTTCTAACACAAAACAAACCTCAAAAACAAAATCAAAGACCCCCCAAAATTATTGGTCCGAAACCTTAGATCTATAATCTAATTTTTAAGGATTTTTCATTCTGTTTTTTTTTATCATTGTACACTAGTGTATTTGTTTCAAATCAACACCACGAACATGATAACAACATTGAAGCAAAAGCAACACAATGTTTACAGCAAGTACTATGCAGGCATGAAGCAAACAATGTTCTACATGACAAATGGGATCGAGTAGACCTACCTGGTGTGCCGTGAACTCCCCACTGTGTAAGTGATTTTCGCCCTTTTGAGTTTTTGTTTCCGTTTCTTTCGATTCCGTTCCGGTTTGATTCTGCTGCCGCTTCTAATTTTTGTTTTCTGTTCTTGCGAGGTGCTGCCGGACCAGTGGATGAAGGCTAATTTGGTGTTAATTTTCTACGGAATGTAGAAAAGTTACATGGAGTTTTAGGGGGCTGTGTGCACGAGTGTTTGTTTTTTTTCAGATGGTGTTTTTGTACTGTAATTTTTTTATCTCCCCTGAATTGTAAAAATAAGCTCTCTATTTATAGAGTTGGTTTTAGGGTTGTAAAATTGTTGAGAATCATTGTAAGATTTGTTATTGAAATTAGTTTAAGAACTTTTCTCAATTTTTATGTTTGATTTGCTAGGAAAATAAATTTACAGTGTTAATTCCCAAACTTGGTGACCAAGGCCAAAGATTTGTTCACATTTTATGTTTGCTGGGCTTTTTTCTATTTCTCACGCGCCTGATTCTGTTCCAGAAATATATTTTGTCTTTTTTTTTATTTAAGTCTCAATATTGGACAAAAACAGCAGCAAAAAAACAAATATATAAAAAGGAATAAAAATCAGGAACATAAAACCAAAAACGCCACCTAAGGGGATTTGAACCCTTGATCTTAAACTTAAACAGCACTCCGCGCGCGCCCTCTTGCCAACTCAACCACTTCACTTTTTCTGATTTTATGATGGAATAAAAAATATATGTACTAGTAAGGGAGGGTAAAATTTGGGGTATGACAACTTCCATTACAAATCTGTACAACATTGATACACCGAAAAAACTACTATTTATTTAGTCATTTTAATATATGTTTTCACCATTTATTTCTACATTTTTCGTTGTATCACGTTGGTATTTCTATGTTTTTCAATCAGTTGTCCCGGAAGCAGGTATAAAGTACAGATTGAGCACAACGAAGAAAATTGAATCGAAAAGACAAAAGAGCACACGAAAATACAGCCGGGACCACACACGCGCCTGCACGCGCACAGCATGGCCCAACCACGTCTCCCTGCACCCTGCCAAGCACTTCATGTGCGTGCTTGTCTTACCAGCGGCTGCGGGTTCCCTCCATGCGCCCTACGTGAAGAGCATGCTGGTCCTTCCAGTGGACGCGTACCCTCCGCCTGCACAAAGTCCCACATCGGAAAAATTTGAGTATTTTGTAGTGTTGGAGTAGTATAAATATGTACCTTTTCTTCATTTTAAAACACTCCACAATTATCGCTCCTTTGAGTGATTGAAAGATAAACTTAGGACTTTTGTTGTTTGTTTTGTATAATCTCAATTTTGTAATTGTTTTAGTTGTTGTTCCGTTGTCTGTATTAGAAGTCTTCTTTTTATTTATTCAGGTTCTTGTTATTTTTATTTCTTGCTTTATTTATTTTTCTGCTTTATTTATTTTATTGCTTTTATTTATTTTTGTCTTAGTTCATTAGGTTATTATGCTTAGTTTAAATTCTGCCTATTTATTTATTATGTCTTTAGTTTCAGTTATGTCTAGTTTATTTAATATTGCTAGGACGTAGGATTATGAGCCAATAGGGTTTGGTAGTTAGTTTGTGCGATCGCTTTTAATGAGTTTTCCTTAATCAGTTTTTAGTTATACGTTTCCATAATTCGTCACGAGAGTGAGAGTTATTTAAGGTGTAGGCCAAATTAGCGAGAGTTGTGGTTTATACTGGATAGTAAAAACTGATGCACTAATTTAAAACACCGCGAGAGCTATTTAGGATTAGTGAGATTATATTGTTTTCCAAAAAACATTTATATAAGTAAGTGGAGTGAGCGAGAGCCGAAATTTATTTATAGGAGTGTAATACTAGTCAAATTAGCGAGAGCTGCGATTAGTGTTTTTAAAATAATATATTCCTTTTGAAAACTATACTTTTATCTAGCACAAATTAATTACTTAGCCCTGTTAAGAAACTAATATTACATCCTAGTAATTCCTTTTATCAATGAATTAAATCTTAATTTTAATATCTATTTTAATTTTAAAACTTAACAACGGAATACGGTACTCACATTGGTCCATTGGGTTCGATATCTTTTAAAACTACTCGACATGATTGTGCACTTGCAGTCAATTGATTTTTTATATACGCACCTTTGCCAATCAAATTTTTGGCGCCGTTGCCGGGTACCAATTTAATCGATATCGTAACTCTAGTGTTGCACCGTAAAGAATAAGGCAAATTTTTTTAAAAATTACAAAAAAAATTTAAAAATCTAAAAAATCAAAAAAATATTTTATATACCCTTTAGTTTGTCCATTGTATGCCAAATACCCGCTCTCAAGGCGAGCAAATTGAGCAACCAATTGACAATCTTGGAAGTCTCCTAAGATGCCGAATCCAAAATACACTAGAAATAGAAAATCAATTAGAAAATCTAAATCAATTAGAAACTCTTCTTGAAAATTTAACTCTCGAAACAGTTGAAGAAAAAATAGTAGAACAAAATATAGAACCAGAAATGAGAGACCTTCCACAAGATCGACCCCTTAAATTCTATGTTATTCCTTCAGAAGCCGAACCACAAACTAGCATCACTCCCCTTAATATTGAAGCGAGTAATTTTGAGCTAAAGCCTTCATTGTTGCAAGTTGTGCAAGAAAACCAATTCTCAGGAAATCCCACGGACGACCCTAATCTACATTTATCTATATTTCTACAATATGAGGATACAGTAAAAGCAAACGATGTTAGTCCCGAAGCTATAAGACTTCGTTTATTTCCTTTCTCAATAAGAGATAGAGCTAGAGCTTGGCTCCAATCTCTACCATCCAACTCAGGCACCACATGGGATGAGTTGAAGAAAGTCTTTTTAGCTAGATATTTCTCGCCTAGCTAAACTGCTATGCTTAGGAACCAAATCAATGGATTTAAATAGAAAGAAAACAAGTCTTTATTCGAAGCATGAGAAAGATACAAAGACTTGATAAGGCTCTGCCCACATCATGGTCTAGAAGAATGGCTTATTATCCATACATTTTACAATGGTCTCTTGTACCATACAAGAATGACAATAGATGCTGCTGCCGGTGGCGCATTAATAGATAAACCTTATACTCAAGCTTACCTGCTTATAGAAAGTATGGTTCAAATCCATTATGACTGGGGAAATGAAAGAGCTACTGTTGAGAAACCTTAAACGAAAGGGGGTATGCATGAGATAAGCGAGCTAGACCATATTAAAGCCCAAATAGAAGCTCTTACTCAAAAATACGAAAGCATAGCCGCAACATCCGCAGCCACTGTGGCTGCCGTAACTCCGAATTGCGAAATATGTGGAGTACCTGGTCATGCCGTTAACAAATGTCATCTTCTACCTGGTATCCCTACCGACCAAGTGAATTACACTCAAGAAAACCCTTACTCTAATTCCTATAATCCAGGTTGGAAATCACCCCTACCTTTTGAATAAAAACAACAATGTTTTATATGCCCCTGGTTTAACACCACCTGCTCCGCCAAGATTTCAAAAAGGAGCCCCTACTACTCCTAATACTTCTAAGAGGAGAACTAGCACCGAAATGATGCTAGAAGGCTTCATAGCTGCTCTGCAACAAACCAACAAAGAATTCATAAATCAAAATATTCACGTTACGTTAATGAGCAAATTAAGATTTTAAATAACAAACTTACGCTACACATAATAAGATGATTGAAACTCAAGTTGCGCAATTATCACAACAAATAGCTTCCACTAGTGCCCCCACCAGAATATTTCCTGGTCAACCCAGCCCAATCCAAAGGCACAAGTGAATGCCATAACACTGCAAAATGGAACAAATTACAAAAAGAACAAGTTGATCCTAGAAATAAAGATTTTGAACCTAAAGAAATTCTTAATGAATCAACCGAGTTAAAATCTGGTAAACCAACTGAAAAAGAGAGTGAATTAATTGAAATAGAACAAGAAGATAAAAACAAAGAGGCCCTTGAGAAAAACAAACCTTATGTGCCTCCGCCACCTTATAAACCACCTATCCCTTATCTGCAAAGACTTGAAAAATATAAAAATCAAGGGCAATTTAATATATTTGTGGAGATTCTTTAACATTTAAATATCACAATAGACTTCATAGAAGTTATTACTTTAGTGCCCTTATATGCTAAATTTCTAAAAGATATTTTAACCAATAAAAGAAAGATTGAGGATAACGAAACGATTACACTTACTGTCGAGTGTAGTGCTATTCTTCACAACAAAATGCCTCATAAATTAAAAGATCTAGGAAGTTTCTCAATACCATGTGTAATTGGGAAATATGTCATAGATAGGGTCCTATGCGATTTAGGAGCCAGTATCACCTTAATGCCCGTGGCCATATACATGAAGGTAAACATAGGAGAATTAATCTCAACTAATATGTCAATGCAGTTTGCCGACCGTTCTGTCAAATACCCCTTAGGTATACTTGAAGATGTCCCAGTACGTGTAGATAAATTCTATATTCCAACTGATTTTATAGTTATGGACATAAAGGGAAGATTCAAATACACCTATCATTTTAGGAAGACCATTCTTAGCAACAGCCGGTGCCACAATAGATGTGAAACGAGGAAACTAAGTTTTGAAGTAGGTGAAGAAAAAGTTGAATTTATTTTAACACAATTTCTAAAAGCACCAGCTATAGACGATAGTTATTATATGTTAGATGTCATCAAAGAATGTACAAATGAATTATAAAATGATGAGTTAAAATATTCTGAAATTCTAAAAACTACTCCTTTAACTCATGAAATTGACGATGACAACCTAACAGATGATAAGAATGAGGCATCCAAGCCTCCCTTGGAAAAATTGGAAAATAGTGTAGCTAAGCTGTCCTCAATCAAATCCATTACCCCAGAACAAAAGAAAGAAATCATCTTAGTAAACAACGCTCTACCTTGGTATGCGAATTTAAGTTATCAACAAAAGAAGAAATTTTTCCATGATCTCAAAAGTTATTATTGGGATGAACCTTTACTCTTTAAGAGAGGCCTAGATGGGATATTCCGTCGTTGTGTCCCCGAGGAGGAAATGAAAAATATCATTTCCTAATGCCAATCAGCACCTTATGGAGGGCATGCAAGCACTTCAAAGACCTGTGCATAAATCTTGCAAGTCGGATTCTTTTGGCCCACCTTATGGAAATATGTCCATAATACCATTAAGAATTGTGACCGATGCCAAAGAACCGACAATATATCAATGCGTAATGAGATGCCTCAAAAGGGCATCCTCGAAGTAGAAATCTTTGATGTGTTGGGAATAGATTTTATGGGACCTTTTCCATCTTCTTGCGGAAAAAAATACATACTTGTTGCTGTCGACTATGTTTCCAAATGGATCAAGGTTGTTGCCTCACCTACAAATTGCACGCAAGTTGTGATTAAAATGTTTAAAAATATAATCTTCCCTAGATTCGGTACCCCCCGTCTTGTCATTAGCGACGGTGGTTCCCATTTCATATCTAAAATATTTGAAAAATTAATAACTAAATATGGAATAAAATACAAAATAGCGACCCCTTATCACCCACAAACAAGTGGTCAGGTAGAAGTTTCAAATAGAGAAATCAAAAGAATCTTAGAAAAAACGGTTGCTACTATGAAAGATTGGGCATATAGACTCCCCGAAGCTCTTTGGGCCTATAGGAAGGCATACAAGACACCTATAAAAACTACATTATTTAATTTAGTCTATGGAAAATCGTGCCACCTTCCGACAAAATGCTTTTTGGGCGATCAAGCACTACTAGAAAACTTAATTTTAGCCTCCAAATTTAGCGTCGGCCCCCGACACCGACGCTATCCCCATAGTATGTTAAAATCTAATGCTCCTTTTGATATTTTACATGCTGATTTATGGGGTCCTTATTCTACTATGTCATTGCAAGGCCATAAATATTTTTTAACTCTTGTTGATGATAATTCTAGATTTATTTGGGTTATATTTCTCAAATCCAAAGATGAAACTAGAAATAATCTTATTCACTTTGTGGCATATATTGAAAATCTATTTCACACTACTTTGAAATGCCTTAGGTATGCTAATGACACTGAATTTTCCATGGGTGATTTTTTCTTTTCCAAAGGAATCATTCATAAAAATACTTGTGTTGAGACCCTTCAACAAAATGGGGTTGTTGAAAGAAAGCACCAACGCATTCTTTCTTTTCACTTGCATATACCTTTAACAATGTGGAATTTTTGCATTCAGCATGCTTTTCATATCATTAATAGGTTGCCGACTCCGACTCTTCTTCTTAATTTCAAATGTCCTTATGAATTGCTTCACAGAGAACCTCCCTCTCTTGTTCATCTTAAAGTTTTTGGTTGTTTGAGCTATGCAACCACTTTGCAGGCTCATAAAACCAAGTTTGATTCTAGAGATAGAAAGGCTATATTCTTAGGATATAAAGGCGGTACTAAAGGCTATATTCTTTATGATTTAAATTCACATGAAATTTTTGTTTCAAGAAATGTTGTTTTTTATGAAACTGATTTTCCTTTTCATTTCCGAATTATGAGCAAACTGACTCTGCATCTTCTACATCCAACTTGCATCATACTACTGTTGATGACCCTAATCCTACGACCCTAATCCTACTCCTTTACCCTTTCCTGTCATGCATGAACCTGACCTCCCTTCCTCAGCCACTACCATACCAGAATCTAGTCACACACCTGTAGTACCCGGCGCAAAAAAAATATACAGATATGCAATGGTGAAATGCAATGCACAAATGTAAACAATGAAGCCGCCACCATATTTTATTTATCCCATGAGGGGAAAGGAAAATAATGATAAAACCTTAAAGATCGGGTTCGGGAGTTGGTTACATGAGGGGAAGGCATTAACACCCCCTCATATCCGTTGTACTCAACGGGAACCATTTGAGGAATTTTGGTTTGCATAAACAAAGATAACCGTATGAAAAGAATTAAATTACCGCATATTGAACAGAAAGGAAAAAAAAAGTTTTTTATTATTTGGCTTGACGAGAGAGGCTCTCGCTCCTACATATCCCCCAAGTACAATGAGGAATTCAAAGCTCACGTAGTTCTTCCTGAAAAGAAAGATTTTTGTTTGTTGGTTGTTTTTAGTGAACGATGCTTAGGTCGCATTCCACTGATACAACAGTATGCTTGTATGCTCGCTTCGGAGGCTTAAGCGTTTGTCTGTAGCAGGGGAATGGATAAAGCACTGTCCTTTTAAGAAAAGCAGATAAAAAGAGTTTGAAAGTTGAAAAAAGTTGACTGCACAAGGGCAGGAAAAACAGTTGAGTGGGTTGAGTGTCTTTTATGATTTTAGGAAAGTTGTTTGGAGAATGAGAATGATCCTAAATCACGAGTCGTTCGACAGGGACCGAACCATTCGAGCAGAAACGAGTCGTACGACAGGCTCTCTCTTTTTCATTCAGTTTATTAATTGAACATTTTTAATTAAAGTAAAACGAGCCGAAGGCGAGTCGTAAGTCAGGCTCCTTCCCATTTCATTTAATTAAAGAGTGTTCCGTTTTAAATGGCATGCGAATAATTCGAAGCCTGAGTCGTACGACAGAGACTGATTTATTCACATTCCATATTCAAAGATAAGTTTACAACAGATTTTCAGATCAGAAAAGAAAAGAAAAAAGGGTAGAAGAAGCGAAGAATGCAAATGCATGATATATGGCAATGACAGTATAATAATGCGACAATTAAATAATACTCGAAATAAATATGCGGACACATAAATAAATGAGTAATCAGATAATCAGGCATAAATTGAAACTGACAAACAGAGAAGTAAATTAACGAACATTTTAGCAAGCAAGCGTAAGATAAGCTCAAGACGAGTCGTACGTCAGGCTCTCGCTTATCCTATGTGTCAAACATCAAGTCATATTTTGAATGAAATAAAAAAAATAAATTCAAAGCGTGAGTCGTAAGACAGGGCCCAATTTATCTTTATTTCACTCAAAATTAAATCTAACAGACAACAAAGATATTGTTTAATTATGACGTTACAAGTGATTAGGCAAAGTAACGAAAAAAGTCGTTTAAACGAAATTAATTAAAATAGGATAAACAGAGACAAGTCGTAAGTCAAGCCCTTTTATCTCTACATTAATTAAATTGTTTAAAATATTCGAGATAAAAAATAAATCACGGACGCGAGACGTACGTCAGAGTCCGATTTATTTTTTATTTCGAATACGAATTTTCGAACATAAAATGGAATAGCATTTTTCATAAAATATAACATCATAATCAAATATATCTCAGCGGGGGTGCAGCAGTAAAATAAGGTGTATAAACAGCAAATATAAAAAAACTGAATAAACAAAAAAAATCTAGGGCCCAAAAACAGGCCCAATATCAAACAAACAAAAAAAACCGGACCGGGTCCGGGTCATATCCAACCCAAACCGGTCAGTAACCACAACTGGGGGGTGCGAGTAGAAAAAGGGGGGCGCGCGCGAGAAGGCCTTTGGCCAACCGCGCGCTGCCACGTGTCAGTGCTTCTTCTACCTCTTGCCAAAACAGAACCAGGAACAGACGGGGAGGGAGTAACGGCACCGTCACCGGCGTTTGGTGGTTCCACCACCTCCGTTCGTCAAAACTTAACAATCTATATATGAATGGGATCGGATTTTCATGTAGATCACATATTTAACATTAGTTTTAACAAACAAAGCAATAAAAATAAAAAACGAACTAAACAAAAAACGAAACCAAAAAACTCACAAACGGAAATAACACAAAATATGACAGAAATAGCGATTGGAAAGTATGTTGGAACAAAGGATGTTCAGAATCTGACTCTTAGTGTTTTGATGATAACAAAGTATTAATGAACAATAGGGTATTTTAATGTTTAATTTTTTAAGTGTGCAGATTAATTTATTATGTTGATTGAACTAAGCTCTGAAACAAAGCATTAGCATGGATATCAGAAGCATGGACATCAGAAGCTAAGATATCAGAAGCTAAGATATCAGAAGAAAAGCTAATCAGAAGCAAGTCATCTCAGAAGCTATGTTGAATCAGAAGCAACGCATTGAGAAGACCAACAGTTTCAGAAGCTGAAGACTCAGAAGCATATCTCAAATACATAGGCTCTGAATGACAAGCCAGGAATGTCAGTGTTAACTGATAGTGATTCAATGATTGGAAATCATTTGAATTAAAGGCTGTGATTGATTGATACATCATAGTACTACAACCTTATCATCAAGGATTGTGACGTTAGTACTATTTTACTCCATAAGGACGAATATTCTCAAGAAAAAGGAATAACAGGATAAGCATTACCAGAATTGGCAAATGTTCCATGTTACCTTGTCCTTTTCACAGCTGGCTTGAAAATGACCTCTGCAACGGTCATTATCTTCAAACGTCTCTATTTTCTTCTTCACATATAAATAGAGAAAATCTCTTTGAAGATTAAGGTTACAACATACAACAACAACGCACGCACTGATACAACTTTACTCCTTTACATAAGACTGAAAGCACTGCTTCTGAAACTATTTTCTGTTGTGCTTCTGACACTCTGTTTTTCTAATTCATTAGGAATTCTGTGTTAGAGTCTTAAGAGTCTTGAGTTGTAATCTTAAGAAAACTCTTGATTTTATAATCAAGTGTTTATAACTTTCTATCTTATTTCTTTTATATTAGGAAGCCTCTTGCAAGTGTGCTTGAGCAAGTAGGAAGTCTCTTACTAGTGTGTTTGAGCATTGTAATAGTCTAGGTGATTATAGTGAAATCCCTTGGAAGTGCAAGGGGACTGGACTACTCTCGTTTTGTGAGAGGAACCAGTATAAAATTGCTTGTCTCGTCTCTCTCTCTCTATCCTTACTCTTTTGTGTGAGTGTGTTAATTGTGTTTATTTATCCGCTGGTGCTTCTGATAAGCTTCAGAACTTAGCAGAAGTTTTCAATATACCAAAACACAATTCAACCCCCCCCCCTTCTTGTGTTTTTCACACCTTCAATTGGTATCTAGAGCACCGGTTTGTTACGCATCACTTAACAGTGAGACAAAAAGATCCTGAAAAACACAATGTCTGAAGATTCAAGTTCAAAGAATGTTGCTATTCCAAATGATTACAATTCTGAAAAGTCTGAGAAAACTGGTGGAACTTATAGCAAAGCACCCAAGTTCAATGGTGATCAATCAACCTTCAACTGGTGGAAATACAAAATCTATCCTCATATCATTGCTGAAGATGAAGGTTTGTGGGATATCATTGAAGAAGGTGTTAGTTTTCAAGATAAGCTTGATGAAGATGGTAAGACAACAGCAGCTGTAAAGAAGACCTTCACAGCTGAACAGAAGAAAGAATGGAAGAGACACAACAAAGCTATTTCTATCCTTGCTAGCTGTATCACTCATGATGAGTTTTTGAAACTTGGAAATAGATCTAGTCCTAAGGGTATTTATGACTCTTTGTGTGCTACTTATGAAGGAAACCAACAAGTGAAAGAAGCAAAGGCTAATCTTCTGGTTCATCAGTATGAAATGTTTAAGATGAAAGACACAGAAAGCATTGAAGAAATGTATGCAAGGTTTAAAATCTTGGTTTCTGGTCTTGGAGTCTTAAAGAAAAGTTATACCACTGCTGATCATGTTAAGAAGATTCTGAGGTGTTTACCACCCAAGTGGAGACCTAAGGTCACTGCTATACAAGAAGCAAAAGATCTCAACACCTTAAGCCTAGAAGAGTTAACTAGTTCTCTCATAAGTCACGAGATGGAACTAGCTTCTGATGAGCCTAAGAAGAAATCAAAGTCATTGGCTTTGCCAGCAACTTTGAAATCTCCTAAAGCTTTAAAGGCTAAAGTTATTGAATCTGATGCTGATGAATCTTCTGTAGATGAACAGGAGGATGGATCAGATGAGGAACTCTTTGCTCTGCTTTCAAAGTTTAGGAAATGGAATAAGTACAAAAACAACAAAGCTTCTGGAAGAAGTTCTGGTTCTAAGAGTTATGGGAACAAAAACTCAAATTCTAAAGACAAGAAAGATGGTTCCAAAAATAGCTGTTTCAACTGCAAAAAGACTGGTCATTTTATTGCTGATTGTCCTGATTTGAACTCAAATGATAAAGGGAAAAAGGGCAACTTCAAGAACAGAATGAAGAAAAGTCTTATGGCTACTTTTGAAGATCTTGAGAAGTTATCAGATACTGAAGAAGATGATGAGGAAGCAAATCTAGCACTTATGGCTACAACATCTTCTGATAATGAATCTGATATGGAGAATGAATCTGACACTGATGATATTGATGAGGTAATTTCTAAACTTCCTCATGATAAGCTTCTTATTGCTCTCAGAGATACTATGAAGCAATACATAAACAAGTCAAATGATTTCAAAAGTTTAAAAACTAAAATTGACTTGCTTACAGAGAAATCTGACCAACTTCAATCTCAATATAATGAATCTCTTTTGAAAATTAAAGAGCTTGAAGAAGGTTGTGTTGCTTGTAACAAATCACATGATAAGCACGAAGTTGCTCTTCATGAGTTTGTTAAACAAAATGTTAACAAGAGCAAAGTTGCTTCCATGATTTACAGTGTGAGCAAGAACAAAGGATATGGACTTGGTTATTCTGCATCTTCTGATAAAGAAAAATCAAGTCAGTCTGTTTGTTTAAGCAAAACACCTCCTCCTCTCTATTCTACTTTCATATCAGAAACTGGTAATTCTGAGAAAGCTTCACAAACTTCTGTTTTGAATAAGGGAAAATCAAAAGTCTCAGAAGATAACAAATCAGTGATTTTTGATAACTCAAATTCAAAAATGAGATACTCAGAAGTAAAGATTCTGAAGAGACCAGTTCCTAAACCTACTAAGGTTCTGAGAACTTCAGAAGCTAGTACTTCTGATACAAAGTCTGTGAAACCTATTAGAAGTTTTGGCAAGAAGAAGTATGCTCCTCAAACTGGTTTTCAAAAATCATACTTCCTCAAGGCCTACAGTAACCCATCAGGACCCAACAAGTTGTGGGTACCAAAATCTGAAATAGTTTATGTTGCAGGTTTGCACTCAAAAAGAGAAAAACTCAAGTTTATGGTACCTGGACAGTGGCTGCTCTCGACACATGACAGGAGAAAAGCATTTATTCCTCACCCTGAATCTGAAAAAGGGAGGATCTGTAGGATTTGGTGGGAACCAAAAAGGCACAATAATTGGTACTGGTACAGTAGGTAATTCCTTCTCTACTATTTCTGATGTTCTTCTTGTTGATGGACTTTATCATAACCTTCTTAGCATAAGCCAATTATGTGACAATGGTTATGAAGTGGTGTTTAATAAGAACACATGCACTGTAAACAGATACTCTGATAAGTCTGTAGTTTTCAAAGGAAAAAGGAAAGGCAATGTTTACAAAATCAATCTTTTTGAATTAGTAGAACAACAAGTTGTTTGTCTTCTGACTCTGAGTGAAGAAAAGTGGGTCTGGCATAAAAGATTAGGACATGCTAACTAGAGATTAATCTCTAAGCTAAGTAGTCAAGATCTTGTGAGAGGCCTACCTGTTTTGAAATATCAGTCAGACACAATTTGTGGTCCGTGTCAAAAAGGAAAGCTTTTCAAAAGCTCTTTTAAAGATAAAAACATTGTCTCTACCACAAGACCTTTGGAACTGCTTCATATTGATTTATTTGGACCAGTCAGTACTGCTTCAATAAATGGTAAGAAGTATGGACTTGTCATTGTAGATGATTTCAGTAGATGGACATGGGTTAGATTCCTGAGATCCAAGGAGGATACATATTATGTGTTTAAAACCTTCTGCACTCAAATACAAGTTGAAACAGACTTGAAAATTGTCAAGGTTAGAAGTGATCATGGTGGTGAGTTTGAAAATGAACCTTTTGAAATCTATTGTGAAAACAATGGAATTCTTCATGAGTTCTCATCTCCTAGAACACCACAGCAAAATGGGGTTGTAGAGAGAAAGAACAGATCTTTACAAGAAATGGCCAGAACCATGATGCATGAAACTAACCTAGCAAAACATTTTTGGGCAGAAGCTATAAACACTGCTTGTTATATTCAAAATAGGATCTATATCAGACCTTTATTGAATAAAACAGCATATGAATTGTTCAAAGGAAGAAAACCTGATATTTCTTATTTTCATCAATTTGGTTGTACATGTTACATTCTGAATTCTAAAGTTCATTTAAAGAAATTTGACTCTAAAGCTTCTAAGGGTATCTTTATTGGATATTCTGAACGCTCTAAGTCATACAGAGTGTATAATTCTGAAACAAACACTGTTGAAGCATCTATGCATGTAAGATTTGATGACAAAGAGCCTGATAATGATAAGTCAGAGCTAGTTGAAGTTATTGCAGATAATCCAGATTCAGAAGTTGAAACTATAGAGGTTAACAAGAGTTCAGAACCTGAAACAACTTCTGATGATCAAGAAACTGCTCCTTCTGAAGATGTTCAAACTCCTCAAATTGATAGTGATTCTGATGCTGAGATTGAAGAAGTTATTAAGAAAAATTCATTCAAATATAAGTCATCTCATCCAGAAGAGTTGATCATTGGAAATAAAGAAAGTCCTAGAAAAACAAGGTCAAGCTCACAAAATGAAGATGTAATGGTCAGTTTGGTCTCTCTCAATGAACCAAAGACTATTGATGAAGCTCTCAAAGAAAAAGCTTGGATCTTAGCTATGAAAGATGAACTACATCAGTTTGACAGAAATGAAGTTTGGAATCTAGTTCCTAGACCAAAAGACAAGAACATTATTGGAACAAAATGGGTATTCAGAAATAAGCTCAATGAAAAAGGAGAAGTAACTAGAAACAAAGCAAGATTAGTTGCACAAGGTTACAGTCAACAGGAAGGAATTGATTACACAGAAACTTTTGCTCCAGTTGCAAGATTGGATGCAATCAGGTTATTTCTTTCCTATGCAGTTAACCTTGGTATTACTTTATATCAAATGGATGTGAAGAGTGCATTTCTTAAAGGTTTTATTACTGAAGAAGTTTATGTCAAACAACCTCCTGGTTTTGAAAATATTCAAAATCCTGATCATGTTTATAAACTTCAAAAGTCACTTTATGGTCTTAAACAAGCTCCTAGAGCTTGGTATGATAGACTAAGTAACTTTTTGGTTGATAATGGTTTTGAAAAAGGACAAGTTGACTGTACACTATTTAGAAAAACCTTGAAGAAAGACATTCTGATCGTTCAGATTTATGTTGATGATATTGTTTTTGGTTCAACTAATGCTACTCTATGCAAGAACTTCTCTAAGTTAATGGAAAAAGAATTTGAAATGAGCATGATGGGAGAAATGAAGTTCTTTCTTGCAATTCAAATCAATCAAACAAAGGAAGGAACTTACATTCATCAAACCAAATATACAAAAGATCTCTTGAAAAAGTTCAATCTTGAAGATTGTAAGCCAATGAATACTCCAATGCATCCAACAACAAGCATGAGTCTAGATGAATCTGAAGGCAAAGTTGATCAGAAGTTATATAGAGGTATGATTGGTTCTCTACTCTATCTAACTGCATCTAGACCTGATATTATGTTCTCTGTATGCTTGTGTGCAAGATTTCAATCAGATCCTAGAGAATCTCATCTCACTGCTGTGAAGAGAATCTTTAGATATCTGAAAGCTACTTGTAATTTTGGATTACTTTATAAGAAATCCAAGAAATATGAGTTAAATGGATTCTGTGACGCTGATTATGCTGGAGATAAACTTGAAAGAAAATCAACAAGTGGCAGTTGCCAATTTATGGGTGAAAATCTTATCTCCTGGTGTAGCAAGAGGCAGACCACCATTGCTATGTCCACAGCAGAAGCAGAATACATTTCAGCTGCAAAATGTTGCACACAACTTCTTTGGATGAAATATCAATTAGAAGATTATCATATAAGCAGTCACTATATACCTTTATATTGTGATAACACTGCAGCCATTCAGCTTTCTAAAAATCCTATTTTACACTCTAGAGCAAAACATATTGAGATCAAACATCATTTTATAAGAGATTATGTTGAGAAAGGTGTTATAGATATCAAGTTTGTTGATACTGAAAAACAATGGGCTGATATTTGTACAAAACCTTTAGCTGTTGAAAGATTTGATTTTAGAAAGAAAAATCTCAACATGGTGTTTGTTCCTGATTGTTAAGTTCTTTTGAGTAAAACTGTTTTTAAAATCTGATAAGGATCAGAAGATGTTGAACCTCAGAACCTCAAGGTCAGAAGTTCTGATGAGTAACTACTTCTGATAAATATCAGAATTAAAAGAATGGTTCTGATGTGATAGTGGAACAGTTTAAAATTTTTTTAACTGCTGTCCACTAACGCACCAGTTATTTAAATAATTTTTTTTAATACACGTGTCATTTTGCAATTAGATGAGTATTGGTTTATGATGAGTTTAGCGCTTAAAATGAATATGACTACTCTGTCCTTTTGTGTGTTGTACGGTTTGTTTGTTTTCTAAAAATATACACTTATATCACTGGCACACAAACACGTTCACAACCCACACTTTTTCATATTCTTTCTAAACCTCCAACTCTTCAGTTCTCTTTCTTCCCTCTCTAGCAAAACCAAAACCCTAACCCTCAACAATGGCATCATCATCTGCTCTCACTCCTTCTGTTAAACCTATAGTTGATTTGGAAAATCAAAGGAAGTACAAGATCAGAAAGGATACTATGGTTTTCAAGTTTGAAAGTTTAAAGAGCGTTGTAGAGAAACGGGTTGATTTTGAAAGTCTAAAAGCTAATGGATTTGATTTACAAGAAATGTTCTACTATCAAGGATTAGAACGTTACTTCAATATTCTGAATGGTCCTATCTATGAAGACATGGTTAAAGAATTTTGGATGAAAGCATACGTTTTTGACAAACAATCTGCGTATGTTGAAGTTCAAAATCTGGTGAAGAAAAACCCTTCTCTGAAAGGGAAATCTAGAAAGGAATTGGGTCTTCCTGAGATAACCCAAACGGAAATAAGGTCAAACATTGCTGGAATGGATATCAAGATTACTGCTGATCACATTGCAAAAGTGTTGAATATTCCAAATCATGGTATTCAACTGTCTGGTTTCAAGACTAAACCACAAGATCCAACAGTTCAAGCAACCTTGTTTGAAAATGTTAACTCAAATGTACAGAGAGATTTGAAACCTTTCTTCAAATCTGTTTACAAGGTGATGTTCGAATCAATTGCTACAAAGGTTGGTGGCACTGACTGTATTTCTTCTGAACAGAAATACTTCATGCATTTTCTTCATGGTATGATCAGAATGAATATGGCAAAATACATTTTTGATCATCTGTGTGAAGTTATCAAAAATAGCATTGAAAAAGGTCATGCCAACTGTCATCTTGTTAGATTGCTGTCACACATCTTTTATCTAAGCAACTTCCATGAAATTCTGAAAAAGAATTATCCAACTTTTGTCAAGTCTTCTTATATGGAATCAAGGATTGTTGATGGTAAGTCCTTGAAGAAGATGTTCTTAATCAAAGGGAAAGTTGTTGTTCCTAAGAATCCTTTGCTTATGAACAAGCAAGAAGAAGAGTTTGAATCAACCTTTCCTGCTGTAGATATTGAACAAGGAAAGAAGATTGTTGATGGTTTGTTTAATCATTGGGATGAGGAGTATGGTCTGGAAACTCCTGGAAACGAAGTTGATATAACCAAGCTGGGTTTTGATCAGAAACAAGATTTTGTGATGAAGACTGCTGTCACCAGAGATAGAGTCAAAATCAAACAACCTTCTGTTGGTGGTGTTAAGATCTTGACAGAACAAGAGCTTGAAGATAAGGAAAAGGAAGTAAGGTCTAAGAAGCTTGAGGACAAGAACAAAAACAAGAGGAGAATGGTTGATGTGTCTGTTGAAGAATCTGATGATGATGAAGAACCTTTGATTACAAAAAGGGAGAGAATTGCCATAGACAGAGCTGCTCACAAACGTCAGAAGCATCAAGGTACATCTTCTAATACTATTAGTAATGAGTCTGCAGAATCTCAACTTAGAAATGAACCTGCTTCTGAGCCTGTTTTTAAAATTCCTTCTCCAATCAAACCATCATCTGAACCTATATCAGAACCAAATGTTTTAGATATGCTATCTGAACATTTGTCACCTCAAACCATTCATACAGAAACTAAGAGCTTACCTGAAACTCCATCCAAACCTTCTGTTGTTATACCTTCTCCTTCTGAGAAATCAGGTCTTGAGAAGTTTAAAGAAAAATATGGTGATCCTCTTAGTGATGTTAGTTCTGATTCTGATACTGAAACTGATCACACAAATCCTATCCCCACTCCAATTCATGTTGACACTCCTCCACATGTTACTCAACCTTCCATCCTAACCATAGAGATTGTTAATCCTTTAACAAAATCATCTTCACAAACTCAACCTGCTTTCACAGTCAGCTTACCTGAATCACCTCAATCCCCAGTCTCACCTCCATCTAATCTTGAACAAAATATCAATCAAACTGTTTCTGAGCCTAAAATATCTTATCAATCCATTCTTGAAAGCATTCAAACCCAACATTCTAACCAAACTGTTTCTAGCATTGAGATTCTAGCTAGGCTTGTTAATAATGATGTTAGAAGAATGCACAACTTAAAGTCTGAACGAGGCATTATGCCAAGTCAGATTGTTGAAAAGTTTGATGAGATTGACAATGCTCAGAGGTTGATCATAGCTGCTTTGAAGAAAAAGTATGTTGATGAGCTAGTTTATGAACATCTGCAATTCACTAACTCTTTTGAAAATGCATTTGGAAGTGCTCTTCAAAAGAAAAGATTGATGTTAACTAACTTATCACATGATGAGATGGAAGCTCTAAAGGCTGAAGAAAGGAAACAAAGGTTACTAGAACAAGAGTTAATGATGAAAGAAGATGTAAATGTTCTAAGTACTAGTGACTTTGATACTGTTATGGTTGAAAGTTCTGATGCTGCTGATACAAGGATTCTAAAGGTTGAACAGATTCAAAGAGAACAAAGAGATAAACTCTTAGTGCTGGAAGCTGGTCTGGAAGAGGTCAAGACTAATCAGATGGATCTGAAAGAAACTATCAATAAGAATGCTGAGAAGTCTGACAAAGCTCTTGAGAAGATGATGATGTTGCTTATCTCAAGACTTCCTTCTAACCCCTCCTCATCTCAACCCTAGGATTCTATGTTTACGCACAATTTTTTTTTAAGTGGTTGTAATATTTGAACAAGTTTTATTTCTGTTAATTGCATGAATATCTTTTGCTTACTTAATTTGTTTTGATTGCTGTTAACTGATTGCATTGTTTTGTTTAAATATATGCTTTTGAAAAGTATGTCAAACACAAAGAAATTATAGAAAAAGATTTCAAAACAGAACCATAAATCTTTATTGATTAAATAGAATATCATTACATAAGGTCCTAAATCTATTTAGAATCTAAATCTGACTTCTGAGAGTCACCAGAGCCTGAGGTTTCTGTTGGAGAATGATAATTCTCCAAGTACCTCAGATAATCAAAATCTGGCTTATCAGAACCAGAAGAGGATCCTTCTGAAGAACATTCACATTGTTCTGGATCATATGTTCTGAGAAATTCTCTGTAATCAGAATCAGTATCATCAGAATCTGATGAGAGATTGATGTATACTGGTGGTTGTGGCTTTGTTTTTGATCTGGTTCTATAACTTCTTCTTAATGGAACTGAAGAAGATGCTTCACCCTTGACCTTCTTTGCTTTTGTTTTTGTTTTCTTTGGTGATTCTTCTTTCTTCACTTCTTGGGGAGCCTTACCCTTATTTGCTCTTCTATCCTTATCCATTATTTCTGATAATAATGTGTGGAAGTGTTGAGTGAATTTAAATGGTGTTGCTCTCTTCTTTTATAGACTTTTAGAGAGTCATAGTCTCTCAGTTCTTGGAATCAGACAAGTTCTTTAATGAATTTGTTGTAACTGTTTTCCTGACTTGACTCCTTGAAAGTTGTGTTTTTGACTGATCTTTTTACGCGCTTTTTAAATGTCTTTACTTCTTTTTATACAAACTGTTTTTGTTTGATGACAAAAGGGGGAGTAAGAGTCATTAATTAATGAGTTTTAAAAGCGCTAATAATTGAAACCAATTAAAAGAATCTGTTTAATTTTACGTTTTCTCTGATTATTTTATCTGTTTATTTATTCTGGAGAATAATATTTTATGTTGAACCAAGTTCTTCATATGATGATAAATGGAAAGAGTGCAATTTTTCCATTAATTATCAGACTCAGGGGGAGAGCTCTCTAAGAGTCAAATTATGAAGAATTTGAGTCACAATAAAATTATATTCTTAAACTATTTTAATTACTAAATGTTACAACTTAGGGGGAGCGTGCAAAGCTTATGAACCTCTGTTGAACATAGTAAATTAAAATAACAACCATTGTTAATTAATACTAGATTTGTCATCAATCAAAAAGGGGGAGATTGTTGGAACAAAGGATGTTCAGAATCTGACTCTTAGTGTTTTGATGATAACAAAGTATTAATGAACAATAGGGTATTTTAATGTTTAATTTTTTAAGTGTGCAGATTAATTTATTATGTTGATTGAACTAAGCTCTGAAACAAAGCATTAGCATGGATATCAGAAGCATGGACATCAGAAGCTAAGATATCAGAAGAAAAGCTAATCAGAAGCAAGTCATCTCAGAAGCTATGTTGAATCAGAAGCAACGCATTGAGAAGACCAACAGTTTCAGAAGCTGAAGACTCAGAAGCATATCTCAAATACATAGGCTCTGAATGACAAGCCAGGAATGTCAGTGTTAACTGATAGTGATTCAATGATTGGAAATCATTTGAATTAAAGGCTGTGATTGATTGATACATCATAGTACTACAACCTTATCATCAAGGATTGTGACGTTAGTACTATTTTACTCCATAAGGACGAATATTCTCAAGAAAAAGGAATAACAGGATAAGAATTACCAGAATTGGCAAATGTTCCATGTTACCTTGTCCTTTTCACAGCTGGCTTGAAAATGACCTCTGCAACGGTCATTATCTTCAAACGTCTCTATTTTCTTCTTCACATATAAATAGAGAAAATCTCTTTGAAGATTAAGGTTACAACATACAACAACAACGCACGCACTGATACAACTTTACTCCTTTACATAAGACTGAAAGCACTGCTTCTGAAACTATTTTCTGTTGTGCTTCTGACACTCTGTTTTTCTAATTCATTAGGAATTCTGTGTTAGAGTCTTAAGAGTCTTGAGTTGTAATCTTAAGAAAACTCTTGATTTTATAATCAAGTGTTTATAACTTTCTATCTTATTTCTTTTATATTAGGAAGCCTCTTGCAAGTGTGCTTGAGCAAGTAGGAAGTCTCTTACTAGTGTGTTTGAGCATTGTAATAGTCTAGGTGATTATAGTGAAATCCCTTGGAAGTGCAAGGGGACTGGACTACTCTCGTTTTGTGAGAGGAACCAGTATAAAATTGCTTGTCTCGTCTCTCTCTCTTTATCCTTACTCTTTTGTGTGAGTGTGTTAATTGTGTTTATTTATCCGCTGGTGCTTCTGATAAGCTTCAGAACTTAGCAGAAGTTTTCAATATACCAAAACACAATTCAACCCCCCCCCTTCTTGTGTTTTTCACACCTTCAAAGTATTCTAACAAGTTCCGGAAGCATAAATCAAAGTCAAACAACCTTCGTTTTGGTTCGAATCGTCAAGATCTAGCGTTTTTGGTTCGGCCGGAATTTGGAACTCCGATACGTAGCTTTCCAGTGGTTTTTTGACGAAACGGACAGTGGAATCGAACTCAGGAGGGTTGAATTATTAAGAAATGAGTATTTGATTTTGATTTTTGGGTGGTTTTCGTGGTGGCCGGAGTTTGGTGGTTGGAGTGGTGGTTTTGGAATTCCGGCGGTGGTCGCCGGAAAAGTGTTGGTGGAGGAAGGAGGATGTGATTTTTCTGATTTTTTTGGGATTTGTGAAAAATGATTGGTAATGATTGAGTGATGTGAGGTGTGTATTTATAGTAATAGGATTAGGTGAGTGGTATTTGTGTAATAAAATGATTATGAGGTAGAGATGATGAGGTGTCGCAATGTGACTGGTCAAAAACAAAGAATTTTTATAAAATGATAAAAATGTCAAAATCAATAAGAAAAAATGAATAAAAAAATGTAGGAAAATATATAAAAAAGAAATATAAACTTAAATAAAGATGATAAAATAATTTTTGATTATTTTTGCTGTTCTTCGTATAAAAAGATAAATTGCGACAAATTAAAAGAAATAAAGGAAAAAGAATAAATTGTAAAACAAAAATATCGAAAATCTATTTTTTGGTATTTCTTATGAAAAATAAGAAATAATTTTTAAATAAAATATTTATTTTGAAAAGCTCAAAATTAGGGTATTACAACACCTTTAAGAAAGTCTTCTAGAACTGTTCAACGTCCTGCATATTTGGAAGATTTTCATTGTTACAATATTATAGGTTCACAACGAGTAGTACCTTCTAATAGTGTTTATCCCATTTCTTCTGTATTATCTTACAGTAATTGTCCCCCTAGCTATCATGACTTTTGTTGTTCTATCTCGGCCATAGTAGATCCTACAACCTATAACCAAGCATCTAAATATGAGTGTTGGAGGAATGCTATGAAGTGGAAGAAATAGTCACAAGAAAGGGGGGTTTGAATTGTGACTCTTTTAGAATTTACCTAATAAAGATTTCTCTTCAAAACAAACAGATGAGATTGATCTGAGATCAATCTAGTTAGTAATGAAAACAGATTTAAATGTGAATTGTGTGTGTAGTGTTTTCCTCAAAATAAAGATAGGGAAAGAGAGAATCAACACAAAAGGATTTATACTGGTTCACCCAAATCCTGGGCTAGTCCAGTCCCCACGCCTGTGAGTTTTCCACTATAATCTTGAGATGCTACCGATCTCAAATTACAAAACCTCCTTGATCTAAACCAAGATCAATAGCTTTTAAGCCCTCCAAGCTTAAACCTATTCTAGCCCTTCAAGCTAGAAGGATACAACATCAAACCACTCAATCAATAGTTACGTATTGACTTGAGCTTATCTTCTTTTTTACAAAGAGTTTGTTCCGGATCTAAGCTTTCAAATAAACTCAACCACGTTGAGAAGCTTATACAAAATACACTCAATACATTCAGTAATATGTTGATCCAAGAGCTGATAAAGAGCTTGAGTGTGAGTGGTAAAACTGAGACACAATGATACAACCACACTTAAAAGTGGAGTATGTTGAAAATGGTCTCTTAAGATATTTGCTTGTAGAAACTCAAAGGTTAATTTGAGAAGCAAATAAAATCACTCTAGAAAAACTTAGAAGTACTGATGATAATGAAGAACTTTGAGTTGAGTGATGAAAGAAGAGCTTTGAGAACTTGTATGATAAAGACAAGTGTAGAAAGATTGTTGTAGTTGAAGCTCTTACTTTCCAAAGGCTCCCAAGGGTGCTATTTATAGCTGAGATGTGTACTTCAATCCTTGGTCATCAAGTAACCTTAGTGGAGCCAAAAACTAGCCGTTAGTGCCCATAAGATGACAGCTCATAGTACTTGATGAGAGATAGTAAATCTGCCAGACCGTTCTTAGAATGTTCTCTGGTCTGGGAGTGAACAGTGAGCAAATGAGTTGGCATGAGTTGGATCCTGTTCATAACTTGTATCCCAAGGCTATATGCTGTAAAAATAGTCGTTATATTCAAGTACAAACATCTGGAGACAGCTGGAAATGGATGTTCAAATAATGTGCAAAAAGCTGTACGGAAATGAGAACGTTCTCAGATCGTTCTCCAGTTTGTTGCTGAAGCTTGTCTTAATAAAAGAAGACGTTTGCTTGCCCAACAAGATATCTCATATGTTGATCATAGTAAGACAGCTAGCCTTCTTATCCCTTTCCTATCCAAGTGTACAACCAAAGTACACATAGCTTCCATAGGTGTAGGAGAAGAACATAGGATAAAATATAAAACTTGTCCTTGCAAGTACAACACAACTCATAGTAAAGAGTATGTTGTCTAAATCTTATTGGCCCATATAAAATGCCTTCAAATAATCTCTGGTGACAGCTTGCAATGATCTAGCAAAGGCTTGTGACAATAATAACATCATGTTTATTTCTTAAACATGACCAAAAGAGAAAGCTTCTCTTGTCACCATTTATTTCTTGCTTTAAATGACTTATGTCTGGTAGAGATTCTGAGAAATAAATTACCTTGCATAAAGTGCTTCTTTGTTTTGTCCATAGTCCACTTAAAATAAATAAGGGCTTTTGCTTTGTAACAAGATGTAGCGCTGGACAAAGAATGTTCTCAGAATGTCTCCTGAAGCTTTTCTTAAGGGATGAAACATATAGTCTTGTTGCTGCAAAACTTCCCAGAATTCAATTGATGTTTTGCACACATTCTTTATATGTTATATGAGTATCTTGGAGATGTTATAGTGGAGGCGTGAGTGTACTTATCATGAGAAATACTACTTTCTAGTATAGAGAATGATTAGAACTTTTATGCCTTTTGCATAACTCCTATGAAAAATCATTCTCAAACATTCTCATCTTGAGAAGCTTTGGTAGGATGATACTTTGAGTATATTCTGAAGATCCTTAGTATATCCATTATTCCTTTTGACGTTAATTGTAGTAGTAAATCCTCAAAGCATGTAACACAAAATTCAATGTGAATTTTGTCTTGCAAATCAAATATATTCTTGTGTAGCATATGATGCAGGTTTTTTCCATCTTCATTCTTCAACTTATGAACATCATAATCTTCCATGATCAATCAAAACCCATTGTAAACCTTGTGGTGAAGACGAAGACTATAAACCATTATATTCACTTTCTTGCTTGAGTCTTTCAAAGAATTCTCTTATGATTCAAACAATATCCTTTAAAAATCTTTATGAAGTTTGTGATACTGTATTTACCATTATCTGATGCTACTCAAAATCTTTCATTGTTGAGTATACAAAATGCACTTGTTGATGTGAGTGACTTCTAGCTTGTCCACTTTTATCATTATCTAGCTTTCAACAAAAAACTCAAGTGCAAACATCAGTAGATCACCATTCATAAAACTTAACATTTATTCCATAAGGTTTGTTGTCATTAAAACATGTACCAAAGAGATTTTTCCTCAACATGCTATGAATGCTGAATTACATGCTCTTGATGAGAACAAAACTTGGTCTGTTGTGTATCTTCCCCATGGAAAAGTTCCCATTGGTTGCAAATGGGTGTATAAAGTTAAATACCATGCAAATGGTTCTATTGAGTGTTACAAGGCTAGGTTAGTAGCTAAAGGGTATTCTCAATTAGAAGGAGTTGATTATTTTGTTACCTTTTCTCAAGTTGCCAAAATTACTACTGTTAGGGTCTTATTAGCTTTGGCTTCCATTAAGGGGTGGCATCTTGAACAATTGGATGTGAATAACGCTTTCTTGCATGGTGATTTAAATAAGGATGTGTATATGTCCCTCCCTCCTGGTTTCCCTGCTACTAAGGAACCCAACAAAGTTTGTAAATTGCACAAATCCATTTATGGTTTAAAACAAGCTAGTAAACAATGGTACTTGAAGCTTTCTTCCTCTTTGGTTTCTTTGGGATATACTCCCTCACAGTCTGATCATTATCTCTATATAAAGTCTACATCTACTAGTTTCACCACACTCTTGGTGTATGTTGATGATATTGTACTTGCTGGCAACTCAGTTCATGAGATACAAGCTGTCAAATTATTTTTGGAAAATTGAGATATTTCTTAGGACTTGAAATTACAAGATATGACACTGGAATCTTTGTTAATTAAAGAAAATATACACTTGAACTTCTTCAAGATGCTGATTTACTAGGAACAAAACCTTTCAATATTTCCTTTAACCCTACTACTAAGCTTTCTAGCACAAATGGTGCTCCTTTGGATGACCCATCTTCTTATAGAAAACTTATCGGAAGGCTTCTTTATTTGACACATACTCGACCGGACATTAGTTTTTCTGTTCAACATTTGAGTCAATTTGTTTCTAAGCCTTTGGTCCCGCACTATAATGCTGCCATGGGCATTCTTAAGCATCTTAAATCTGCCCCGGCCAAAGGCATATTTTTATTTGCTTCTAGTCCTTTGAAGATTAATGCTTTTGCTGACTCTGATTGGGCAAGGGGCTCTGAAATTAGAAAATCTATAATAGGATTTTGTGTATTACTTGGTTCTTCTTTAATTTCCTGGAAGTCTAAGAAACAAAATACTGTCTCCAAGTCTTCAACAAAGGCTGAATATCGAGCTTTGGAGATTAGCTTGTTAACTTCAATGGTTACAACACATTTTCACGATTTCAATATAGAATTTTTCGATCCAGCTTCTATTTTTTCATGAAAGAAGTAAACATATCGAGCTAGTCTGCCATTTGATTCGTGAGAAAATTCAATCAAAGATCATTCACTTACTACTTGTACCAAGCACTTCTCAACTGGCTGATGTCTTCACTAAGCCACTCCATCATCCTTTTTTGTCTTCATTCTTGTTCAAGTTGGGTTTATGTTCTATCCATAGTCCAACTTGAGGGGAGATATTAAAGTTATTATTGTAAATAATAGTTTATTTTTTTTTCTACTAATTAGTGGGATACAACTGTACAGCTATTGCATTAGTTAGACTTAACTAGACTTTATTTGTAAACTCTATTTCTTCCACTTCTAATACAAATCTGTACAGCATATATAGTGACATGTACCTCACTATTTTATCATCTCTCAGTAATGAAAGTTATTTTCCTTTCACCCAAAGATCAGTGCTTCAATATGTATCACTGTCTCAATAAAATTCTTGATCCGTGTGGAAAACATTATGAAAAGCATTATCTATTTGTAATTTTTGATGAAATATTGCAGACACCCATTTTGTTCAAAAGCTTCCATGAAGCTCTAATGGTTGTTTATGTCTTCTGTTTCGCGAGAGTGGAGAAGGCAACATGCGTAGGACCGTTTTTTAGAGCTTTAAGTCATAATCGTTCGATCATTTTTTTAGATCTCGCGCGTCCATTTGATGGTAGAGGCAGGGACGCATGATGGTGATAATGCGTTGATGATGCAAAGATCACCATACACTCGCGCTGCCTCGCTGCACTGGATTTGGGTGGGGTCGCGGGTTGCTTGATCCGGTCTTTCTGTGGGCTTATTTCTTTTTGTTTCAATTTTTTTTCATTGTTTTCTGTTTGCAACATCATTTTGCTGATTGCACCCCACTGCCATGTAATTAACTTTTGACTCTTTAATTGAAAAAATGCTTAATGAAAAACAAGCACTTATTCCAAAAGTGCTTATTCTCATTTAATTACATATTGACACCTTCTCATTGCTCAGCCATAACTTGAGCTAGGAGTATCCGAATGAGGCTTGCAAATATGCGTTGGAAAGATAAGAAAAAGATCCACAACATTCATGTTGAGGCCAAAACTCAGCTCGGAGCGCAAATGGGTCATGATTACACGTCAATGTCCCAGATTTATGAAGAATAATTATTTTCAGCACAACTTATGTTTTATCGGCCCAATTGTTTTATGGCCCATTTTTCCTTGCATTATAAATACTAAAAATTCCGCCCTAGACCGCAATTCAGTCACTCCAAAATAAAATATAGAATTCGGCTGAAGCTTATGGAGAACTAAAAACCTAAGGTTGATCCGTTGGTTTGTGGAAACTTCGTTTATGTACTCTTGAGGTTCGGATTCTAATGATAATTTCGTTTATATGTTTATGCTTGCTTATATCATTATTGTTCCTCTTTATCGTATGAATTTCGTCGCTAATGATGCTTAATTATTCGGTTATGAATTTATACCGTCAAACTATTTAAATTAAGTTGCCGCTTGTGTAATTAGTTAGAATAGAATTGATATAAGACTTGTGCGCTTAGCAAAAGGACTGGCCGATTTTTGTTATGATGTCAACCATGTTTAGTGACACTTGTTCATCGTCTACGGTTGGATGAACACATTCCTTGCTTAATCGAATGAATCACACGAACCTGGTTAGCGCTTGTTTAATCGGTTTTCGTAACTAGCCAAGCATGAATGTTGTAATGATTGCACTTCGGCATTAATTGAATTTTACACTTTTTAACAGAAACCTGATAGATATAATAACGAAGTTACCTAAACCAATGGATCAATCGACTTTTATTAATTGAATTTCACACTTTTTACCTTCTGCTTGCAAAAACAAAACCCCCGAATATTTTACAGTTATTAATTTGATTCTAATAATTGTTAGACTTCGATCAAGAGTCTTTTGAAGACGACGAAGATCAACTACTTTGTACTACTCTTTATTTAAACTTATTTTGACCACATAACGACCGTGATCAAATTGGCGCCGTTGCTGGGGACTCTAAATCGATTTTTAACAAATATTAGGGTTAGGAAAAAAAACTAACATCACTAACATTCTTTTTTGTTTTGAGTTTTTGTTTTGTTTCAGGTTTTGTAGCTAAATTTTGCATGTGTTTGGAAATTTTTTTTATCGATTCCCATATAAAAATAAATCCGAAAAGAAAAACTAATTTTTAGATTTGTTTTATATTAAGAGATATTAAGTGATATTTTCTTTAGATTAGTTCAAAATATATTTTTTATCAAAAAAAAAAATTCTCTTAAAAAAACAAAAACAAAAAAATCTTTTCTTTTCTTTTATTTTATTCAAAAAAAATTATGAACTCATTGGATGAATTGGCTTATCATCTCAATTTGATGAAAAAAAGAGGAGAACAAGCATGGTCTTAAAATTATAGTCCACTTATAATTTGTAAAATTTGCTCTTCAAATTTTCATGTTAGTGATACATGTCCTATATTGTTAGATACTAATATTTGTGGTGAGACCCAAGGTGTAGGTGATCTTGAAGGACAATACTATTGGGAACAAAATTCATATCTTGAAGAGCAGCCTATTTGGCGATATCACCAATCTCAACAAAATGTATCAACTGACACACTATCATATTTGGAAGAAGCTATCAAGCAAATGAATGAAAGTAGTTTACAAGTGGAATCGTCTCTTCAAGTTCTAAAAGTCCAAATTGAACAAATAGTCTCTAACACGGATTAAATTCAAGAGAACAAGATATCTCATGATGATGTACAACCTGTTGCACTATTAAAGGTAATGCATTGTGATACAAGCTTTGATGAAACTCCAGGTGAGCCCGTTAAAACTGTGTTTCTTTCATCTGATGAACAAAATATAAGCAACATAAATTCAAGTGAATGCATGATAGAGTTTACACCACAATATGTATTGAAATCTAATTCAGATGATTTATATACTTCGCTTGAAGTAGATAAATCTCTTGAATTTTTTCCTTGTGAATGTGGTGTTTTTAATGTTTGTCATGAGATCAGTGCAGCTATTTTAGGTGAAGATATTTTGATTCCTCCAACCACTTGTGCAGAAATTCAAGAAAATTCAATAGTTGTTGAATTTGAAACTAAACATGTGGATTTTAACCATAAGCAACCATTGCCTATAGCAGATATAGTTTTTGTGGAGCATCCGATTAAGCCACACAACTTGCAACTGTCATTTGTCATTTGTGCATCTCTTCCACCTATTTTATTTGACTCACAATCTAACTATGGATTTTGTGATTATCATGCTTTTGCTATTGCAGGTTTATCATATGTTCATGTTATTCTTCCTAAGCCACCAGATTTTTTATTAATGTCCAAGTTCACTTGTTATCTACCTTTTCCCATCCCACGTGTTTGTAGCTTGGAAAGGCCTCCAAGGAAACCACCAGACATGAATGATATAATTCCACCTTGACCTCTCGGGTGTGTTCCTTCCTTTACTCTTACTTTATGTTTATTATTACATTGCGGACACTGTCTGATTTAAGTGTGGGGAGAGACATTTTACATTATGTTACTTAAATAAATAAATAAATAAATAACTTGTCATGAGTAGTCACATGTTCTAAGGCTAGAGCGGATAGTTGTAGGGTTGGTGAAATCTTTGGAAATTTTTGTTTTGATACTTGACATAATAGTCTTTGCAACTTTAATGCACAATTGCTTGAACACTGACAAACTTAATAATGTCTAAATAAATCTTTGAAATACAAATTCTTTAGACTAAGTTTTCTCAATTTGAATATAATGGAGGGTATGATTAGAACTAAGTGTGGGGGTAAGGCTAAAGTAAAAGATAGACTGATCATTGCTATAAATTGAGAAAAAGGGAAACTTCTTGAGAGCTAAAAAAATAATGATAATAAGTTCATGTGCCCGAAACTGGAGGAACAAGTTCTTGTGCCCGAAACTGGAGGAACAAGTGCTGTGTAGGATGCTCTACTCTGAGTAACAGGTTGGACTTATTACAAGTAAGATCCCGTCAGGTGAAAAGGTGGAGTAGTACCTAAAGCTTTAAAATAATAATACTAATAATAATAAGTAATAAAGCTTGAAAGAAGTTGCCCTGTACTGAAATTGAAAACCTCTAGATCTCTTGAAAAGAAATAGTCCCCCTAGACTGAAAACTTGGTTAAATCCAAAATTATAGGAAAAAAATGACAGCTTAACATTTAGAATGGGTAGTTTCAGAGAGGGATCTTGATATGACTTTGGTTGACTGTAGGGAACAGTACACACACACGCAAGATTATCATTGAGAGTTGATAGATAAGAATTGTGCCAATATTTGATTTTTAACCTAAGGCTTGAAGCTTGAAACCTGGAGTATGTTGACTGCTTGTGACTTTTCAAATTTATTTTAAATTTTTCATGTTTTGCTCGTGAGAGTAAAATAATAACTGTGGTGGAATTTGATTAGTACATTTTGGCACACATTTTCTAGTTTAATAATTTAGCATATTAATAGTCTTTCTACTATAATATTTAGTTTTTACTATGTTTCTAGGTCTTTCGTCAGAATTGAGCTTTAATGAATTTATTTGACTAATTTTCGGATTTAATTACATATTGTTACTTTCTTATTGCATATACCATAACTTGAGCTAGGAGTATCCAAATGAGGCTTAAAAATATGCGTTGGAAAGATTAGGAAAAGATCCACAACTTTCGTGTTGAGGCCAAAACTCTGTTCGGAGCGCAAAGGGGTCATAACTACACGTCAATGTCCCAGATTTATGAAGAATAATTATTTTCAGCACAACTTATGTTTTATCGGCCCAATTGTTTTATGGCCCATTTTTCCTTGCATTATAAATACTGAAAATTCCGCCCTAGACCGGAATTCAGTCACTCCAAAATAAAATATAGAATTCGGCTGAAGCTTATGGAGAACTAAAAACCTAAGGTTGATCCGTTGGTTTGTGGAAACTTCATTTATGTACTCTTGAGGTTCGGATTCTAATGATAATTTCGTTTATATGTTTATGCTTGCTTATATCATTCTTTTTCCTCTTTACTGTATGAATTTCATCGCTAATGATGCTTAATTATTCTGTGATGAATTTATACTGTCTAACTATTTAAATTAAGTTGCCGCTTGTGTAATTATTTTGAATAGAATGGATATAAGACTTGTGCGCTTAGCAAAAGGGCTAACCGATTTCTGTTATGATGTCAACCGTGGTTAGTGACGCTTCTTCATGATTGAGCTAAAGCTATGTTTCTGATGTTGCAAGTAGCATTAATCACATTAGTGATGGTAATGGTTTAAATCTTGCAAAACAATGGAGAATAGATCTCACCGACGATTCATATATACTTAGATACTTCAACTATTCGATAGAGATCGAAATAGAACGTTGGAAGATACGTAAGATACCAACATAGGAAATGGTTCCTTATCTACTAACAAAGCCTTTTGCACAGTTAAAGCGTGATGGGCATACTAAGTCTATGGGTATTAAAGTAATACCAGATTGACCTTAGTGCTAGTGGGAGATTGTTGGAGTAAGCCCTAAGAGCCAATCTATTTTCATAGGATTTGCTTTAGGAGTTTAATATAAATATGGCATTTCTTTATTATGTTTGTAAGAGTCCAAAATAATGAAGTATCTAGAATAGAAAGTCTGTTTAATATTAAGTGTGACTTAATCATGAGACTACATTAAACATAAGGACACTATTCTTAAAGTATCCGTAGTCGAGCTTTAAGGTGAAAAGGGATAACCTTAAAGCATAAAGACTATTATGAAGATAGACTGATGATCGCATCTCATGGATCATATGATAAGTAGTTATCAAGTCTTAACATAGGGATATAAAATATTAGGAGTGTAAGTGCACCAGTTCACTCCCATGTTTTAATAATTGTCAAAACCCATGAAAATAGTGTAGAACATATTTTGGCAACATTAGAAACAACTTGACAGCGAAAAACTATTTTTAATCTTTGAAAAATTGATTTTAAGGTTCTTTTTATCGATACGTATATACTTGTATCGATACAAATGTCCTGAAACTACTTCAGACTGATTTTGAGCATTTTGTATCGATACACACTTCATTTGTATCGATAGAAAAACTGGTGTTCAGGGGCAAATAATCACTTGTGTATCGAATCATGCTTGCATGTATCGATACACACCTAACTCTCTCAAAACACCAGAGAAAGCATTGTGTATCGAATCATGCTTGCATGCTTCGATACATATCAGTCAGGTTTTCAAGAAACTGATATATGTATCCATACATACTCGTGTTTGTATCGATACATAGGTCAAATATTTCAAATTTGAACGATGGTCAAGGTGTTTGTATCGATACATACTATCATATGTATCGATACATGTCTGTTCTGTTTTGCCTAAATTTGCTCAATTCTATTTTCACTATAAATAGCAATGTGAGTGTTTGTTGTAAGTGTGAGAATCCATCTGAAAAACACATTTGATCAAGGTTTAAGAGAAATTTTGGATCAAAGACTTATTCAACACAAGTTCTTCATCTTCTATCAAGTCACTTCAAATTTGAGATTGAGTATGGGATCAATCGAAGGTTCGTAGTTGATTCGGTGGATAACGTTCGGTGCAATTCGCGGTGAATCAGAATTGCGATCGAGTTGAGTTGGGTTGGAGGTTTTGATTTTCATCAAGGGTTTCAAGATTGTGCGATATCTTGAAGGTTCGACATCTAGGAAGCGAAGGAATCAGCTGGACGTTCGGTGCGAAGGTTTTCGGTACGAAGATGACACAAGATTGGGACATTGGAATCAGAGGTTGAAGCTTCTAGAATTGTTGAGATTACTTGGCTCAATTTGCATTAGATTGAATAGGGTTATTCGAGTCTTTGTAAATTGTGCACTATTGTTTACACTGATTTTTGGTAAACAACCGCTAGTTTGCAATGCTTGAGAGACCAACTAGAGAATCTCGGGACATGTTTGTGCATTTAGTGTTCAAGTTTGAAAATAGCAATGTTCATTAATGTAAACGAACAAGTTTGATTGTGAAAATAACAGAAAGTAAATAAAATGTAACATGTTTGACAAGGAATGTAAAAATACTCAAAGTGAGTACGTATTTGACAAAGAAAAGTAAATGTTTCAATGAATAAAAATGCAAGAAATGTAAATAAAAGCATGTAAATTGCATAAGAATATAAATTGCATTGAATCAAAAGAAAGTGATCACAAGATCATACATTGTTTCCTTTTGTATTCCTTTCACTCGAACGCTTGGGTACTCAGAATTTGTAAGGATTTTTAGTATGTAAATTTCTGATATGATTTACAACAAATGAACTAGTATTTATAGATAAAATCTAAGGCTATCTAATAACGACTAAATAACAACCATTTGACAAGTGTCTTGCCACACAATCTTCATTCCTGCATGCCAATAGTTGCCAAACTTGAATGAAACGTTGCAATGGTTTGAAATTTGAATCTTCAGAAATGTTGAAAATATACTAAGTCTTGAAGCAGTCTTCGAGTTCGAGTGATCCTTGAATGCCATTCGAACTATTTGATTAATTCGAACCAAATCTTGTTTAGCTCCTTAGACCTGTAAATATTTTCCATCTTTTGAGATTTTAGAATGTTCTCAAACTAGGAAATTGTTTAAATATATTACATTTAACCTTTATTGCACCATTGATTGGAAACATTAATTTCCATAATTAAAAGGTTTAGTAATTATATTCAAAGAATAATTAGGGCATATTTTGACTTAACCAAAATATGGGCTAACAAATTGCCCCCAAAAAATGCCAATTTCGAATCGAATTCGAATGAAAGAAGAAATTTGGCGTTTTTTCTTTTAGTATTCAACATTAATTGCACGTGACAATAATCATGAACATAACCGACAGCGCAGTTTCCCACTTCTGACACGATTTCGCTTTCACAGAGGTTGTGGCACACGTGGCAACTGCGGAAGTTGAAAGAAATTTCTAATTTCTTTTTGATTTATTTAATTCGGCTGAAAGGAAAGATTATAAATAATATTAGGTCACCATTTAACCACTTTTCTGCAAATTTGCATTAGCTCACTGTCTTCTTCTTCGTCTACCCAAAAATCTTCTACCTTCGTTCACAAATCGTTCTCCTCCATTGTTGAAACCGTTTGTTCTTCCTTAACACTGAACTAGTGTTTAATTTGACTATACAAACCTTAGATCTGTCAGATTCAACAGATTTAAGCACGAACCATTTCAAATCAAATCCCTTAGATAACTTTCAACTGTTCATCTTCAAACCATTTCAATGGCTGATCAACAAGAACTAGTTCCTTTCACCGGCAAATGGGATCAAACAATTCTGAAAGCCCACAATATTGAAGTGGTTCCTGAACTAACTGGCACAGCAGAAGAACAACAACGCTGGGAAGATGAACTCGTCATCCCTTTTTCTGTTGGTTGTGATGTCTTCGCATTTAGAGGCCCTTTTCCCGATGAGGCAACTCAACTATCTCGAGTGAGTGAGTTTTTCCCAATTAAAAAGACTTGTGAACCTAAACTTTTTCTCACCGACCCATTCAACTTCACTTTCATTCGAAAGCCTCATAATATGTGGAGATCTGCACCACATTGTGAGAATCCAACATATACCAAGTGGTTGGATCGAGTCGAGAAAGAATGGGGGGCAGTCTGGAAAAACTTGGGCATTTTCGACATAATTCAAATTTCCAGATATGGCCCTTCTTATAACCAAGAAATGCTCACAGCTGCACTGATGTTCTATGAAAGAAGCACTCACACATTCCAATTCCCTTGTGGAATGATGACTCCCACTTTGCTGGATGTGGCTTCGATCACTGGCCTAAGGCCAACGGGGGAGACATTCGACCCCTCGAAGTCTAGCAAGAACACCTATTTCACCCTAAAAGAAAAAACTTTTTACATGTTTATTCAAGAGCATCATGGTGAAGGTGAAGTCTCAGATGAAGAGCATGTGGCTTTCCTTACCCTATGGCTAGCACACTTCGTCTTCTGCTCGAGGTCTTTACAGGTGACTCATATGTACATTCCCTTAGCAATCCAAATACATGAGGGTAATGTTATTGCACTTGGGCGCTTATTGCTAGGTGTACTATATGAATCTATGGGAAAGTTTTGTGACAACTTGAAGAAAACACAAAATGGAGCCCTCTTTCCAGTATCAGGACCTTTATGGCTACTCCAACTATGGCTCAACGCCACGTTTACTCGAGAGATGGAACTGATGGTTCCTCCTCAATTTCAAGCCATAGTGGATCAACGCTCAATTGAGGGTGTTAAGTTAGCTGTGTTAACCTCTAATTCGAGTGCAACTGATCCCCAAGAAGTCTTCATCAGGTATATGAAGATTTTCCTACACTTCTCCCATTTTCAACCACGTTACGCTCCATTTGTGACAAGATTGGTAGGACCTGCTTGGCTGCAAGATGAGTTCCCTGCCTCGAATCCGGACAATGCTGATGAGGTCAATGAACTATGGCAAAACTATCTGCACCCTACCATTCTTTCTTGCAGGATTGGTAGCAACTCGAAGCATCATGTGCTGGTGGGCTATCAACCAAACTTGGTTTCAAGGCAGTTTGGGTTATCACAAACCTTCCCCAAATGTCTATTCAAAAGAGAAAAGAACTTGGTGGATGGTTCAGAGGTTTCAAATGATATGTTTGCCAAATACTTGAAGGCTGCTGCCAATTTTGGCTATAATGTGAATCCCATCGAGTTCAACTTTTCCTTCTATTGTACTGAAAAGTACTATAATTGGTGGAAACAACATTATACTTCGCACTTGGCTGATAACATAACCTCTACCATTGCAAGACATAACAGTGGTTTTTTCCAAGAACAACTCGAGGACTTGAAAGCCACTCTTAAAAACAAAGGTAAATATTATGATAATAGTCCTTTATTCTTTCTTTTACTCGAAAACAACTGCTAAACTTACCCTCTTCCAATACTTAGGAAAAAGCATAGAGGATGAATCCAACAAGCCAACCGCTCGAGTGAAACCAACAAATGCTAGAGGCATTCATCTAAGAGATGATGAAGACAAAAGAAGAGATGAAGAAAGAACCAAAACAAAAAATGACAAGGTATATTCCTATATCAAAAATTCTCTTTTTTTTTTTTGTTTCGAATCATTCAGTTGAACCTCTTTTTATATGCCTCTCTTTGACATTTTATTAGATCACAAGAGGAAAACACACTTTTGTAAAACTTTCAAAAGAACATCAGCTCTCACACATTGTGGTCTTAGAGGATGAAGAAGTTAGTCATTCGAATGCTTATTATAAACATTTTAACTAACTTTTTACATATGTTGTTTTCTCATACCTTTGTTCTTTGTAGGAAACTGAACCGGAAAGACCCTTGAAGAGGAAGCACCAATCAACCACTACCACTGAAAGTAGTAAGCAAAAGAATGCGCCCTCTGACATGGATCCAACTGTCCCTAGATCCAAAAAACATAAAAAGAACAAGGAGAAAAAGAATAATAGCTCTTCGACTGTGGAAGCAGCTATGGAAGATGAAACTGCTCTGGAAGGAGAAAAAACTCAACACCTTGATCCAACGACTCAGAGTGAGGGCCTAAAGAAGAAGAGGCATAGGAAACCCAAGGAAAGCAAATCTTCTAGGTCCTCAAAATCAAATCCAGCTGTTAGCAGGCCTGGACCTAATGATGATGCAGATGTTGGGAGGACTTCTCCTATTCGAGCAAAGCCAACTTTGGACACAAACGTGACTGAGGTACATACTTTTCTTTTTATTAGCTCAAATCTTTCACTCGAATGAATCCTGTATCTAAACAATATCATTTTCAACAGGAAATCCCTGCACAGGAGGGTCATGAGACTAATCCCCTTCTAGGAACGGTTGGGGAAGATCTTGGACACACTCAGGTATGTTTTTAACTTATTGTCGCATTGGAATAGAACTGCAGACTTAGCCAATTTCCTGACTTGATGTGTTAACATGCCAGGCTGAAAACTTGCCCAAAGACCACCCCCAACAGGACCAGCATGTAAGTCCTACTCCAATGGAGAAATTTGTATGGGCAAAATATGGCAAAGTAAATTTACTTAGCCTAATTTACTTTTTCATATAAATATAGTCTCAAACTATATTTCATTTGTTAGCAATTTTAACCTTTTGTTTCAACTTGTTCATTTCAGGCTAAATCATCCTCGCCACGAGCGACCGCTCAAACTGAAACTGATTCCATTTTTGGGGATGCATATCAACCTGCTAATACTTGGAGATGGAAGAACCTGGAACATGTGGGTGGCTCGAACGTGCTAAGCCCAATAAAACTACCAACTCCTGACCCAAGTACAGCTTCGAGTGATTCTGTTGAAGAGGAGGAAGAAGAGTCCATTGAAGAGGGTGAAGATATTGACGAGGATGAAGATGATAGCATCATCAAGGAAGCAAAAGCTGGTGGCCCAGAACTATTATCAGTTTCCTCTACTTCGAGGCTCTCAACCAGTGCTGGCGTTCCAGAAGTGGAGTTTGCCAATATGCATAAGACCAACCCAGCTGCTGCCTTGGACCTTCTAATCCAATCATCAAAATCTTGCTCTTCGAGTGACAAAACTGATAGTTCTACTTATCCCTCCAGCTCTACTGCAAAGGCCAATGTTAAGTAGGATTCCTTGTTAACTAAGCTCAAAGTTGAATATGGCTTGCAGAATGTATTGGCAGACCTCGAAGAGAATCCTTCAAATGCTTTCAGCCACTTAGCGTTTCTACGCTTATTTCATAACCCTCATACTGATCCTTTGACTCTTTGCAAAGTTATGCAAATAGAAAACATGATCGATCAGTATGCAAAGGTGGTACAAAGGGAAAGAGGTAACTTGGCCAAATTGAATAGCCAAAAGCATGCTCATGCTACTTTATTGGCCAAGGCGAAAGAGGCGCATCTCGAAGTTGCTAGGATTCGAAAGGAAGCTGCTGAAGTTCAAACCCCAAGGCTCATTACTTGTAGAAATAACATTGCTGCTTGGGAGGCTAATGTAGCTGAACTTCAACGCCAAATCGAGGAATACCAGACCAAAATTGTTGCAGAAAGATCTGCCCAAGCGGCTATAGAAGAGGAAATTTCTCAATCCTTTCAAGCTGATATTGATGCCAAAGGGAGAGAAGGGATTCGAGCCTTTGACGATTCTGCAGTCATTGCTGCTGAAGTATAGGAGCTCGAAGACGCCCAACAAGTGATTGAGACTGAGAAAATTTCTATTAAAGCCTTGTATTGAGAAGTAGCCATTACCTTGTAATATCTTACATTTTACTACTCATTCGAAACAGATGTTATTTGTTCTACTTTGGTTTGTACTCTGACAATGCCCTTCTGTGGCAAAATTTATTTTTTATATTTGCCATATATCTATTCGTTCTAAGTTTTATTCTGCACTTATGTTTAATTCGAGCAAAACTGGTTTATATTTTTTCAAATATTTACCATTTATTCCCAACACATGTTTTTCAGGACTTAACTCTTCAATTTCATAAGCACCATTTGAAAAAACTTGAACAATTTTAAATGGACCTTCCCAATGAGGTGACCATTTTCCTAAAACTCTATCTTTTTTATCCATAGGCAAGATAACTTTCCAAACTAAATCTCCTAAGTTAAAAGCTTTTGACTTAAACCTTTTATTATAGGCTTTGGCAACTTTATCTTTTTGCCTAGTCATATACTCTAAAGCTTGTAACCTTTCTTCATCCAAATCAACTAACTCATCTAACATCATTTCCCAATATTGGTCATGTGGTATTTCCATCTGTCTTTGTATTCGGAATGATTGCATATTGATTTCAACAGATAAAACTGCATCATGACCATATGTTAATCGAAATGGTGTAGTATTAGTTGATTCTCTAGGAGAATTTCTACATGCCCATAAAACTTGATCTAAAGTTTTATGCCAATTTCTTGGCTTTTGAGCAATGTGTTTTTTAATCAAATTAATAATAATTTTATTTGCTGCCTCAACTTGACCATTTGCTTGAGCATAATATGGTGTTGAAGTAAGCAATTTGAATCCAGTTTCACTAGCAAACTCTTGCATTTTCCTTCCAGTGAAAATTGAACCTTGATCAGTGGTAATTGTCTCTGGAATGCCATATATATAAATAATATAATTTTGGATGAAATTAATTACTGCCTCTTGATCCACATTAGGCAAGGGTATTGCTTCAATCCATTTTGTGAAATAATCAATACCAACTAAAATATAACGTTGGTTTTTTGATGAAGCAGGTTTAATTTCACTAATTAAATCCAAAGCCCATCCTCGAAATGGCCATGGCTTGATTATAGAATGTAGTTCACTTGCAGGGACATGTTGAATTCCTGCATGTATTTGGCATTCTTGACAACCTTTAGCAAATTCTATGCAATTTTTCATCATAGAAGGCCAATATAGACCTTGTCTAAACAATAACCACTTCATTTTGTGGCCTGCTTGGTGAGCACCACAAACTTCACTATGTACATCAGAAATTGAAATGAAGGCTTCAGATTCACTAAGACATTTTAGCAACACACCTTCAGTTGTCTTTTTAAACAACTCATTTCCAATGATTACATAACTTAAAGCCCTGTATTTAATTTTTCTATCAACTTGACCTACAGGGTTTTGTAAATATTCTACTATTGGTTTTCTCCAATCACCATCTACCAAGTTATCAATGGTAAAAATGTCAGCACTTTCATATTCTTCTACATTCGAGTAGCCATCAAGATTTGGTGGTGAAGTTGCCCCCACATGTTTTGCCATTGATAATTCTGAAGCCAATGGCTCATGGAAAACCAATTTTTCTTTAATCTCTATCAACTTATTCAAGTTCTCTGGAGTAACTTTGTAACAAGAGGCTATTTGAGCCAAATCATTGGCTTCTTGATTTTGTAGTCTAGGGATATGTTCAAATTCCACAGACTCGAATCGATCCAGCAAGGTACTTGCAATCACAAAATACTTAGCCAAATGCTCTTTAATACATTTGTACTCTTTTGTTAATTGCTTAATTACCAATTCTGAATTACCTCGAATGATAATGTTTTTTGCCCCCAAGTCTATTAACAATGCAAGACCTGCTATTAAGGCTTCATATTCTGCCTCATTATTGGAGCAAAACCCATTTATTTTGTATTTAAACTTAGTTGGAATTTGTATTGGAAATATTATCAAAATCCCAATTCCTGTCCCATGTTTGTGTTTGGAACCATCGAAATACAAAATCCATGGTTGTGTTTCCACATAACTTAGTGGCATTTCAATCACTGAATGATCAACAAGAAAATCTGTCACTATTTGACCTTTTTTATCTCTTAAAGATTTATATGTTAGTGAGTATTCTGTTAGAGCTAGAGCCCATTTACAAATTCTACTATGTAAAATAGGTTTCAATAGCATATGTTTAATAACATCAAATTGAGAATAGACATAAACTTCAATAGGCTTTATATAATGCTTAAGCTTGATACAAGAGAAATATAAACATAAACATAGTTTTTCTATAGCACTATATCTAGTTTCAGCATCATTTAATACTCTACCTAAATAATATATAGCTTTTTCAACACCATTTTCATCTTCTTCGGCAAGCATGCTACCAATAGTTGAATCAGATGCTGAAATGTACAACTTCATTGCTTTGTTTCGAATAGGAGGCATTAGCGTTGGTGGATGAGCCAAATAATCTTTAATGTCTTCAAACGCCTTTTGTTGATCTTGCCCCCAATGAAATTGATCCCCTTTTTGCTTTCTAAGTAGTGGAGATAAAGGATGAGCTTTTCCACTTAGATTCGAAATGAACCTTCTCAAAAAGTTGATCTTTCCCAATAGGGATTGAAGTTGTTTCTTTGTTCTTGGAGGCTGAGTTTCCATAATAGCCTTCGTTTTGTTTTGATTTATATCTATGCCTTTTTTATGCACCACAAAACCAAGGAAATCCCCTGCATGTACACCAAAAGCACATTTTAGTGGATTCATTTTTAATCCACATTTTCTCATTCTCTCGAATGATTTTCTAAGATGATTCAAATGATCATCACTAGATGAGGATTTCACAACAATATCATCAATGTAAACTTGCATAAAGGCATCAATGAAATCATGAAAAATAAGATTCATTGCTCTTTGGTATGTGGCTCCAGCATTTTTTAGACCAAATGGCATAACAACCCATTCATAAGTCCCTAATGCGCCAGGGCATCGAAATGCTATTTTAGCCACATCCTCTTCAGCAATGAAGATTTGATTATAGCCAGAATAGCCATCTAACATACTCAAGTATTCGAAACCTGCTGCTGAATCAACTAACATTTCTGCTACTGGCATTGGATATTCATCCTTAGGTGTGGCATTATTTAAGTCTCTAAAATCTATGCATACCCTAAGGCTACCATTTTTCTTAATAACAGGCACAATATTTGCTAACCGTTCAACATACCTGGCAGTTCGAATGTATTTGCTTTTTAGTAGTCTTTCAATCTAACTTTTGATCTTTGAGAGGATCTCAGGGTTGAATCTCCTTGGTAATTGTTTGATAGGCTTCTTTCCTGGCTTGAGTGGCAGTCTATGTTCCACCAATTCTCTACTCAATCCTGGCATTTCATTATAAGCCCAGGCAAATCAATCTTTAAATTCTTTGAGTAGATTAACCAGCTTCTGCTTCAACTCGAAATCAATATTGACACTAATATATGTTGGCCTTTTTATAGGGCCATCCCCAATATCAATTTCTTGCAACGAATCTTGTGCTTGCATTTTAGGATTCGAACCTGATGGGTCTTTTTCAAAACCTAAGGGCTCGTCATCATAAATGCAATCCAACCTTTGCTCATTTGGCAATAACTTGACATTATTTTCATCTATGGTTTCTTCAACCATATTTTGTTCGAATGCAGCCTCTAAGGCCATTTCGATCTTTTTCTCGGCAATATATGCCGTTATCTTGGCCCAAGCAGAGGGCTCAGACATTGCTCGATTCTGCATCATCATCCCATCCAGAGGGTGGGATCACTCCATCTTCAGGAGGGAATTCTTCAATCACTTCCCTTTCCCAACAGAAACCATGTGTTGGATGGAGTTTGACAGAATGGTACACATTATTGGTGGCTCCTCGAAAGCCACTATCTCTCTCTCCACAAGGAGAAATTGAGGCTAAGTTTCTATCAAAGGTTTGTTTTGTAATGTGATCCACCTCACACCTATAGAAACTTTGGTCAGCCTCAATGTTTTCCACAATCTTATCTTCCCTCCAAAGTATTAACCTTTGGTGAAGGGTGGAGGGTACTGCACCCACTCCATGAATCCATTCCCTTCCTAGAAGCAAGTTGAAACTAGCCTTTGATGGCACAACTATGAATAAAGTTGGCCTAATAGTGCATCCATTTGAATGGCACCAAGTGATTTGCCACTCTTTCCCTCATAGTTAGAGAGAACAATATTGTGAGAATGCATATCAGTGTCATACATTCCCAACTTCCTCAACATGACATGGGGCATTAAGTTAACTGCAGCACCCCAATCCACAAGGACTTTATTTACACCCACACCACCAACTTTAGCCTTAATGTATAAAGGCTTTAGGTGGTTCTTCATACCTTCATGAGGCCACTCGAATGTAGCCTTCTGTTGCTCAATACACCCATTATTCATAACATAGTAGCATACAGGGGTGTAATCATCTAGCTCAGGCTCTTCAAACTCTTCATCAGGGTCTGAAGTGGACCTTTGATCATACTCACGTGGCAGAATAGACACTACATTGACCAACACATTGAAGTCTAGTTTGTTGGAACAAAGGATGTTTAGAATCTGACTCTTAGTGTTTTGATGATAACAAAGTATTAATGAACAATAGGGTATTTTAATATTTAATTTTAAGTGTGCAGATTAAATATATTATGTTGATTAAATTAAGCTCTGAAACAAAGCATTAGCATGGATATCAGAAGCATAGATATCAGAAGCATAGATATCAGAAGCATGGACATCAGAAGCATGGACATCAGAAGCTAAGATATCAGAAGAAAAGCTAATCAGAAGCAAGTCATCTCAGAAGATTAATGTTGAATCAGAAGCAATGTATGGAGAAGACCAACAGTTTCAGAAGCTGAAGACTCAGAAGCATATGTTTGATACATAGGCTCTGAATAACAAGCCAGAAAAGTTAGTGTTAACTGATAGTGATTCAATGATTGGAAATCATTTGAATTAAAGGCTTTGATTGATTGTTACATCATAGTACTACAACCTTATCATCAAGGATTGTGACGTTAGTACTATTTTACTCCATAAGGACGAATATTCTCAAGCAAAAGGAATAACAGGATAAGCATTACCAGAATTGGCAAATATCCCATGTTACCTTGTCCTTTTCACAGCTGGCTTGAAAATGACCTCTGCAACGGTCATTATCTTCAAACGTCTCTATTTCCTCTTCACATATAAATAGAGAAACTCTCTTTGAAGATCAAGGTTACAACAACGCACGCACTGATACAACTTTACTCCTTTACATAAGACTGAAAGCACTGCTTCTGAAACTATTTTCTGTTAAGCTTCTGACACTCTGTTTTTCTAATTCATTAGGAATTCTGTGTTAGAGTCTTAAGAGTCTTGAGTTGTAATCTTAAGAAAACTCTTGATTTTATAATCAAGTGTTTATCACTTTCTATCTTATTTCTTTTTTATTAGGAAGCCTCTTGCAAGTGTGCTTGAGCAAGTAGGAAGTCTCTTACAAGTGTGTTTGAGCATTGTAATAGTCTAGGTGATTATAGTGAAATCCCTTGGAAGTGCAAGGGGACTGGACTACTCTCGATTTGTGAGAGGAACCAGTATAAAATTGCTTGTCTCGTCTCTCTCTCTATCCTTACTTTTTTGTGTGAGTGTGTTAATTGTGTTTCTTTATCCGCTGGTACTTCTGATAGGCTTCAGAACTTAGCAGAAGTTTTCAAAATACCAAAACACAATTCAACCCCCCCCCTTCTTGTGTTTTTCACACCTTCAATTGGTATCAGAGCCTGGTTTGTTACGCATCACTTAACAGTGAGACAAAAAGATCCTGAAAAACACAATGTCTGAAGATTCAAGTTCAAAGAATGTTGCTATTCCATATGATTACAATTCTGAAAAGTCTGAGAAAACTGGTGGAACTTATAGCAAAGCACCCAAGTTCAATGGTGATCAATCAACCTTCAACTGGTGGAAATACAAAATCTATCCTCATATCATTGCTGAAGGTGAAGGTTTGTGGGATATCATTGAAGAAGGTGTTAGTTTTCAAGATAAGCTTGATGAAGATGGTAAGACAACAACAGCTGTAAAGAAGACCTTCACAGCTGAACAAAAGAAAGAATGGAAGAGATACAACAGAGCTATTTCTATCCTTGCTAGCTGTATCACTCATGATGAGTTTTTGAAACTTGGAAACAAATCTAGTGCTAAGGGTATTTATGACTCTTTGTGTGCTACTTATGAAGGAAACCAACAAGTGAAAGAAGCAAAGGCTAATCTTCTGGTTCATCAGTATGAAATGTTTAAGATGAAAGACACAGAAAGCATTGAAGAAATGTATGCAAGGTTTAAAATCTTGGTTTCTGGTCTTGGAGTCTTAAAGAAAAGTTATACCACTGCTGATCATGTTAAGAAGATTCTGAGGTGTTTACCACCCAAGTGGAGACCTAAGGTCACTGCTATACAAGAAGCAAAAGATCTCAATACCTTAAGCCTAGAAGAGTTAACTAGTTCTCTCATAAGTCACGAGATGGAATTAGCTTCTGATGAGCCTAAGAAGAAGTCAAAGTCATTGGCCCTGCCAGCAACTTTGAAATCTCCTAAAGCTTTAAAGGCTAAAGTTATTGAATCTGATGCTGATGAATCTTCTGTAGATGAACAGGAGGATGGATCAGATGAGGAACTCTTTGCTCTGCTTTCAAAGTTCAGGAAATGGAATAAGTACAAAAACAACAAAGCTTCTGGAAGAAGTTCTGGTTCTAAGAGTTATGGGAACAAAAGCTCCAATTCTAAAGACAAGAAAGATGGTTCCAAAAATAGCTGTTTCAACTGCAAGAAGACTGGTCATTTTATTGCTGATTGTCCTGATTTGAACTCAAATGATAAAGGGAAAAAGGGCAACTTCAAGAACAGAATGAAGAAAAGTCTTATGGCTACTTTTGAAGATCTTGAGAAGTTATCAGATACTAAAGAAGATGATGAGGAAGTAAATATTGCACTTATGGCTACAACATCTTCTGATAATGAATCTGATGTGGAGAATGAATCTGATACTGATGATATTGATGAGGTAATTTCTAAACTTCCTCATGATAAGCTTTTTATTGCTCTCAAAGACACTATGAAGCAATACATAAACAAGTCAAATGATTTCAAAAGTTTAAAAACTAAAATTGACTTGCTTACAGAGAAATCTGACCAACTTCAATCTCAATATAATGAATCTCTTTTGAAAATTAAAGAGCTTGAAGAAGGTTGTGTTGCTTGTAACAAATCACATGATAAGCACGAAATTGCTCTTCATGAGTTTGTTAAACACAATGTTAACAAGAGCAAAATTGCTTCCATGATTTACAGTGTGAGCAAGAACAAAGGATATGGACTTGGTTATTCTGCATCTTCTGATAAAGAAAAATCAAGTCAGTCTGTTTGTTTGAGCAAAACACCTCCTCCTCTCTATTCTACTTTCATATCAGAAACTGGTAACCTGAGAAAGTTTCACAAACTTCTGTTTTGAATAAGGGCAAATCAAAAGTCTCAGAAGATAACAATTCAGTGATTTTTGATAACTCAAATTCAAAAATGAGATACTCAGAAGTAAAGATTCTGAAGAGACCAGTTCCTAAACCAACTAAGGTTCTGAGAACTTCAGAAGCTAGTACTTCTGATACAAAGTCTGTGAAACCTATTAGAAGTCTTGGCAAGAAGAAGTATGCTCCTCAAACTGGTTTTCAAAAGTCATACTTCCACAAGGCCTACACTAACCCATCAGGACCCAACAAGTTGTGGGTACCAAAATCTGAAATAGTTTATGTTGCAGGTTTGCACTCAAAAAGAGAAAAACTCAAGTACATGGTACCTGGACAGTGGCTGCTCTCGACACATGACGGGAGAAAAGCATTTATTCCTCACCCTGAATCTGAAAAAGGGAGGATCTGTAGGATTTGGTGGGAACCAAAAAGGCACAATAATTGGTACTTGTACAGTAGGTAATTCCTTCTCTACTATTTCTGATGTTCTTCTTGTTGATGGACTTTATCATAACCTTCTTAGCATAAGCCAATTATGTGATAATGGTTATGAAGTTGTTTTTAATAAGAACACATGTACTGTAAACAGATACTCTGATAAGTCTGTAGTTTTCAAAGGAAAAAGGAAAGGCAATGTTTACAAAATCAATCTTTTTGAATTAGTTGAACAACAAGTTGTTTGTCTTCTGACTCTGAGTGAAGAAAAGTGGGTCTGGCACAAAAGATTAGGACATGCTAACTGGAGATTAATCTCTAAGCTAAGTAGTCAAGATCTTGTGAGAGGCCTACCTGTTTTAAAATATCAGTCAGACACAATTTGTGGTCCTTGTCAAAAAGGAAAGCTTTTCAAAAGCTCTTTTAAAGATAAAAACATTGTCTCTACCACAAGGCCTTTGGAACTGCTTCATATTGATTTATTTGGACCAGTTAGTACTGCTTCAATAAATGGTAAGAAGTATGGACTTGTCATTGTAGATGATTTCAGTAGATGGACATGGGTTAGATTCCTGAGATCCAAGGAGGATACATATTATGTGTTTAAAACCTTCTGCACTCAAATACAAGTTGAAAAAGACTTGAAAATTGTCAAGGTTAGAAGTGATCATGGTGGTGAGTTTGAAAATGAACCTTTTGAAATCTATTGTGAAAACAATGGAATTCTTCATGAGTTCTCATCTCCTAGAACTCCACAGCAAAATGGGGTTGTAGAGAGAAAGAACAGATCTTTACAAGAAATGGCCAGAACCATGATGCATGAAACTAACCTAGCAAAACATTTTTGGGCAGAAGCTATAAACACTGCTTGTTATATTCAAAATAGGATCTATATCATACCTTTATTGAATAAAACAGCATATGAATTGTTCAAAGGAAGAAAACCTGATATTTCTTATTTTCATCAATTTGGTTGTACATGTTACATTCTGAATTCTAAAGTTCAATTAAAGAAATTTGACTCTAAAGCTTCTAAGGGTATCTTTATTGGATATTCTGAACGCTCTAAGTCATACAGAGTGTATAATTCTGAAACTAACACTGTTGAAGAATCTATGCATGTAAGATTTGATGACAAAGAGCCTGATGATGATAAGTCAGAGCTAGTTGAAGTTATTGCAGATAATCCAGATTTAGAAGTTGAAACTATAGAGGTTAACAAGAGTTCAGAACCTGAGACAACTTCTGATGATCAAGAAACTGCTCCTTCTGAAGATGTTCCAACTCCTCAAATTGATAGTGATTCTGATGCTGAGATTGAAGAAGTTATTAAGAAGAATTCATTCAAATATAAGTCATCTCATCCAGAAGATTTGATCATTGGAAACAAAGAAAGTCCTAGAAAAACAAGATCAAGTTCACACAATGAAGATGCAATGGTCAGTTTGGTTTCTCTCAATGAACCAAAGACTATTGATGAAGCTCTCAAAGAAAAAGCTTGGATCTTAGCTATGAAAGATGAACTACATCAGTTTGACAGAAATGAAGTTTGGAATCTAGTTCCTAGACCAAAAGACAAGAACATTATTGGAACAAAATGGGTGTTCAGAAACAAGCTCAATGAGAAAGGAGAAGTAACTAGAAACAAAGCAAGATTAGTTGCACAAGGTTACAGTCAACAGGAAGGAATTGATTACACAGAAACTTTTGCTCCAGTTGCAAGATTGGATGCAATCAGGTTATTTCTTTCCTATGCAGTTAACCTTGGTATTACTTTATATCAAATGGATGTGAAGAGTGCATTTCTTAAAGGTTTTATTACTGAAGAAGTATATGTCAAACAACCTCCTGGTTTTGAAAATATTCAAAATCCTGATCATGTTTATAAACTGCAAAAGTCACTTTATGGTCTTAAACAAGCTCCTAGAGCTTGGTATGATAGACTGAGTAACTTTTTGGTTGATAATGGTTTTGAAAAAGGACAAGTTGACTGTACACTATTTAGAAAAACCTTAAAGAAAGACATTCTGATCGTTCAGATCTATGTTGATGATATTGTTTTTGGTTCAACTAATGCTACTCTATGCAAGAATTTCTCTAAGTTAATGGAAAAAGAATTTGAAATGAGCATGATGGGAGAGATGAAGTTCTTTCTTGGAATTCAAATCAATCAAACAAAGGAAGGAACTTACATTCATCAAACCAAATATACAAAGGATCTCTTGAAGAAGTTCAATCTTGAAGATTGTAAGCCAATGAATACTCCAATGCATCCAACAACAAGCATGAGTCTGGATGAATCTGAAGGCAAAGTTGATCAGAAGTTATATAGAGGTATGATTGGTTCTCTACTCTATCTAACTGCATCTAGACCTGATATTATGTTCTCTGTATGCTTGTGTGCAAGATTTCAATCAGATCCTAGAGAATCTCATCTCACTGCTGTGAAGAGAATCTTTAGATATCTAAAAGCTACTTGTAATTTTGGGTTACTTTATAAGAAATCCAAGAAATATGAGTTAAATGGATTCTGTGACGCTGATTATGCTGGAGATAAACTTGAAAGAAAATCAACAAGTGGCAGTTGCCAATTTATGGGTGAAAATCTTATCTCCTGGTGTAGCAAGAGGAAGACCACCATTGCTATGTCCACAACAGAAGCAGAATACATTTCAGCTGCAAAATGTTGCACACAACTTCTTTGGATGAAATATCAATTAGAAGATTATCATATAAGCAGTCACTATATACCTTTATATTGTGATAACACTGCAGCCATTCAGCTTTCCAAAAATCCTATTTTACACTCTAGAGCAAAACATATTGAGATCAAACATCATTTTATAAGAGATTATGTTGAGAAAGGTGTTATAGATATCAAGTTTGTTGATACTGAAAGACAATGGGCTGATATTTGTACAAAACCTTTGGCTGTTGAAAGATTTGATTTCATAAAGAAAAATCTCAACATGGTGTTTGTTCCTGATTGTTAAGTTCTTTTGAGTAAAACTGTTTTTAAAATCTGATAAGGATCAGAAGATGTTGAACCTCAGAACCTCAAGGTTAGAAGTTCTGATGAGTAACTACTTCTGATCAGTATCAGAATCAAAAGAATGGTTCTGATGTGGTAGTGGAACAGTTTACAACCTTTCTTTTTAACTGCTGTCCACTAACGCACCAGTTATTTAAATAATTTTCTAATACACGTGTCGTTTTTTAATTAGATGAGTATTGGTTTATGATGAGTTTAGCGCTTAAAATGAATATGACTACTCTGTCCTTTTGTGTGTTGTATTGTTTGTTTGTTTTCTAAAAATATACACTTTATCACTTGCACACAAACACGTTCACAACCCACACTTTTTCATATTCTCTCTAAACTTCCAACGCTTCAGTTTTCTTTCTTTCCTCTCTAGCAAAACCAAAACCCTAACCCTCAACAATGGCATCATCATCTGCTCTCACTCCTTCTGTTAAACCTATCGTTGATTTGGAAAATCAAAGGAAGTTTAAGATCAGAAAGGATACTATGGTTTTCAAGTTTGAAAGTTTAAAGAGCATTGTAGAGAAACGGGTTGATTTTGAAAGTCTAAAAGCTAATGGATTCGATTTACAAGAAATGTTCTACTATCAAGGGTTAGAACGTTACTTCAATATTCTGAATGGTCCTATCTATGAAGATATGGTTAAAGAGTTTTGGATGAAAGCATACGTTTTTGACAAACAATCTGCGTATGTTGAAGTTCAAAATCTGGTGAAGAAAAACCCTACGCTGAAAGGGAAATCTAGAAAGGAATTGGGTCTTCCTGAGATAACCCAAACGGAAATAAGGTCAAACATTGCTGGAATGGATATCAAGATTACTACTGATCACATTGCAAAAGCTTTGAATCTACCAAATCATGGTATTCAACTGTCTGGTTTCAAGACTAAACCACAAGATCCAACAGTTCAAGCAACCTTGTTTGAAAATGTTAACTCAAATGTACAGAGAGATTTGAAACCTTTCTTCAAATCTGTTTACAAGGTGATGTTCGAATCAATTGCTACAAAGGTTGGTGGCACTGACTGTATTTCTTCTGAACAGAAATACTTCATGCATTTTCTTCATGGTATGATCAGAATGAATATGGCAAAATACATTTTTGATCATCTGTGTGAAGTTATCAAAAATAGCATTGAAAAAGGTCATGCCAACTGTCATCATGTTAGATTGCTGTCACACATCTTTTATCTAAGCAACTTCCATGAGATCTGAAAAAGAATTATCCAACTTTTGTCAAGTCTTCTTTTATGGAATCAAGGATTGTTGATGGTAAGTCTTTAAAGAAGATGTTCTTAATCAAAGGGAAAGTTGTTGTTCCTAACAACCCTTTGCTTATGAACAAGCAAGAAGAAGAGTTTGAATCAACCTTTCCTGCTGTGGATATTGAACAAGGAAAGAAGATTGCTGATGGTCTGTTTAATCATTGGGATGAGGAGTATGGTCTGGAAACTCCTGGAAACGAGGTTGATATAACCAAGCTAGGATTTGATCAGAAATAAGATTTTGTGATGAAGACTGCTGTCACCAGAGATAGAATCAAAATCAAACAACCTTCTGTTGGTGGTGTTAAGATCATGACATAACAAGAGCTTGAAGATAAGGAAAAGGAAGCAAGGTCTAAGAAGCTTGAGGACAAGAACAAAAACAAGAGAAGAATGGTTGATGTGTCTGTTGAAGAATCTGATGATGATGATGAACCTTTGGTAACAAAGAGGGAGAGAATTGCCAGAGATAGAGCTGCTCACAAACGTCAGAAGCATCAAGGTACATCTTCTAACACTATTAGTAATGAGCCTGCAGAATCTCAATTTAGAAATGAACCTGCTTCTGAGCCTGTTTTTAAAATTCCTTCTCCAATCAAACCATCATCTGACCCTGAATCTGAACCAAATGTTTTAGATATGCTATCTAAACATTTGTCACCTCAAACCATTCATACAGAAACAAACATCCTACCTGAAACCCCCTCCAAACCTTCTGTTGTTATACCTTCTCCTTCTGAGAAATCAGGTCTTGAGAAGCTTAAAGAAAAATATGGTGATCCTCTTAGTGATGTTAGTTCTGATTCTGATACTGAATCTGATCGCACAAATCCCATCCCCGCTCCAATTCATGTTGACACTCCTCCACATGTCACTCAACCTTCTATCCCAATCATAGAGATTGTTAATCCTTTAACAGAATCATCTTCACAAACTCAACCTGCTTTCACAGTCAGCTTACCTGAATCACCTCAATCCGTCTCTGAGCCTAATCTTAATCTTGAGCAACATATAAGCCAAACCTTCTCTGAGCCTGAAATAACTTATCAATCCATTCTTGAAAGCATTCAAACCCAACACTCTAACCAAACAGTTTCTAGCATTGAGATTCTAGCTAGGCTTGTTAATAATGATGTTAGAAGAATGCACAGCTTAAAGTCTGAACAAGGCATTATGCCAAGTCAGATTGTTGAGAAGTTTGATGAGATTGACAATGCTCAAAGGTTAATAATGGCTGCTCTGAAGAAGAAGTATATTGATGAGTTAGTTTATGAACATCTGCAGTTTACTGATTCTTTTGAAAATGCTCTTCAAAAAGAAAAACTGATGTTAACTAACTTATCACGTGATGAGATGGAAGCTCTGAGGGCTGAAGAAAGGAAACAAAGGTTACTAGAACAGGAGCTGATGATGAAAGAAGATGTAAATGTTTTGATTACTAGTGACTTTGATACTGTTATGGTTGAAAGTTCTGATGCTGCTGCTACTAGGATTCTAAAGGTTGAACAGATTCAAAGAGAACAAAGAGATAAACTCTTAGTGCTGGAAGCTGGATTGGAAGAGGTCAAGACTAATCAGATGGATCTGAAAGAAACTATCAACAAGAATGCTGAGAAGTCTGACAAAGCTCTTGAGAAGATGATGATGTTGCTTATCTCAAGACTTCCTTCTAACCCCTCCTCATCTCAACCCTAGGATTCTATGTTTGCGCACAAAATTGTTTTTTTTTTAAGTGGTTGTAATATTTGAACAAGTTTTATTTCTGTTAATTGCATGAACATCTTTGGCTTACTTAATTTGTTTTGATTGTTGTTAACTGTTTGCATTGTTTTGTTTAATTATGTCAAACACAAAGAGATTATAGAAAAAGATTTCAAAACAGAACCATAAATCTTTATTGATTAAATAGAATATCATTACATAAGGTCCTAAATCTATTTAGAATCTAAATCTGACTTCTGTGAGTCATCAGAGCCTGAGGTTTCTGTTGGAGAATGATAATTCTCCAAGTACCTTAGATAATCAAAATCTGGCTTATCAGAACCAGAAGAGGATCCTTATGAAGAACATTCACACTGTTCTGGATCATATGTTCTGAGAAATTCTCTGTAATCAGAATCAGTATCATCAGAATCTGATGAGAGATTGATGTATACTGGTGGTTGTGTATATGGTTCTATAACTTCTTCTTAATGGAACTGAAGAAGATGCCTCACCCTTAACCTTCTTTGCCTTTGGTTTTGTTTTCTGTGGTGATGTATATATGGTTCTATAACTTCTTCTTAATGGAACTGAAGAAGATGCCTCACCCTTAACCTTCTTTGCCTTTGGTTTTGTTTTCTGTGGTGATTCTTCTTTCTTCACTTCTTGGGGAGCCTTACCCTTATTTGCTCTTCTATCCTTATCCATTATTTCTGATAATAATGTGTGGAAGTGTTGAGTGAATTTTAATGGTGTTGCGCTCTTCATTTATAGACTTTTATAGAGTCAAAGTCTCTTAGTTCTTGGAATCAAACAATCCATTTAATGGAGTTGTTGTAACTGTTTTCCTGACTTGACTCCTTGAAAGTTGTGTTTTTGACTGATCTTTTTACGCGCTTTTTAAATGTCTTTACTTCTTTTTATACAAACTGTTTTTGTTTGATGACAAAAGGGGGAGTAATAGTCATTAATTAATAAGATTAGAAGCGCTAATAACTGAAACCAATTAAAAGAATCTGTTTAATTTTTTTTTTTTTTATGTTTTTGTTGATTATGTTATCTGTTTATTTATTCTGGAGAATAATATTTTATGTTGAACTAAGTTCTTCATATGATGATAAATGGAAAGAGAGCAATTTTTCCATTAATTATTAGACTCAGGGGGAGAGCTTACAAAACTAGTCTCTAAGAGTCAAAATATGAAGAATTTGAGTCATAATTAAATTATATTCTTAAACTATTTTAATTACTAAATGTTACAACTTAGGGGGAGCGTGCAAAGCTTATGAACCTCTGTTGAACATAGTAAATTAAAATAACAACCATTGTTAATTAATACTAGATTTGTCATCAATCAAAAAGGGGGAGATTGTTGGAACAAAGGATGTTCAGAATCTGACTCTTAGTGTTTTGATGATAACAAAGTATTAATGAACAAGAGGGTATTTTAATATTTAATTTTAAGTGTGCAGATTAAATATATTATGTTGATTAAATTAAGCTCTGAAACAAAGCATTAGCATGGATATCAGAAGCATAGATATCAGAAGCATGGACATCAGAAGCATGGACATCAGAAGCTAAGATATCAGAAGAAAAGCTAATCCGAAGCAAGTCATCTCAGAAGATTAATGTTGAATCAGAAGCAACGCATGGAGAAGACCAACAGTTTTAGAAGCTGAAGACTCAGAAGCATATGTCTGATACATAGGCTCTGAATAACAAGCCAGAAAAGTCAGTGTTAACTGATAGTGATTCAATGATTGGAAATCATTTGAATTAAAGGCTGTGATTGATTGTTACATCATAGTACTACAACCTTATCATCAAGGATTGTGACGTTAGTACTATTTTACTCCATAAGGACGAATATTCTCAAGCAAAAGGAATAACAGGATAAGCATTACCAGAATTGGCAAATATCCCATGTTACCTTGTCCTTTTCACAGCTGGCTTGAAAATGACCTCTGCAACGGTCATTATCTTCAAACGTCTCTATTTCCTCTTCACATATAAATAGAGAAACTCTCTTTGAAGATCAAGGTTACAACAACACACGCACTGATACAACTTTACTCCTTTACATAAGACTGAAAGCACTGCTTCTGAAACTATTTTCTGTTGTGCTTCTGACATTCTGTTTTTCTAATTCATTAGGAATTCTGTGTTAGAGTCTTAAGAGTCTTGAGTTGTAATCTTAAGAAAACTCTTGATTTTATAATCAAGTGTTTATCACTTTCTATCTTATTTCTTTTATATTAGGAAGCCTCTTGCAAGTGTGCTTGAGCAAGTAGGAAGTCTCTTACAAGTGTGTTTGAGCATTGTAATAGTCTAGGTGATTATAGTGAAATCCCTTGGAAGTGCAAGGGGACTGGACTACTCTCGATTTGTGAGAGGAACCAGTATAAAATTGCTTGTCTCGTCTCTCTCTCTATCCTTACTTTTTTGTGTGAGTGTGTTAATTGTGTTTCTTTATCCGCTGGTACTTCTGATAGGCTTCAGAACTTAGCAGAAGTTTTCAAAATACCAAAACACAATTCAACCCCCCCCCCCCCTTCTTGTGTTTTTCACACCTTCATGGTTCAGAGCCAGATTCGAGCAGGTCTTCATCTGGAATATCATCCTCCATGTTATCCTTTGGGAATGATAGTCTTTCTTTGGCTGGCCTCTTCGAAGAGGACACCTCCTCGATTACTAAGGCTTTTTCAGCCTTTTTAGGAACAAACTCCTTCTTATTCCTTGCATCACTGTGGTTGCCTTCAGTATATGCAACCTTGGTATTGCCCCCACCATGGGCAACTTTGTTAGTGCCCCCAGCATGGGCACTTGAATTGGAATTGCCCCAAGCATGGGCATTCGAATGAGATTTGCCCCTAGCATGGGCATTCGAATTCGAGTTGTCCCCAGCTTGGGCGTTCTCCCTTTCTAACTTCTTAAGGCGTTGATACCTACGCCACTGGGTTCGAGACATAGGATTTTTCCCCTTGTAGTTATTGTTATAAGAGTACTTCCTATTTTCAGCATTGTTGCTCGAAGCAACTTGACTCGAACCACCTAAGTCCATCCTTCTCTTTTGATAAACCTGGTGTTGGCCTGATGACCATTGATTGAAAGGAATTCTATTTGAAGGCACATATGTTTGCCTCCTTCCCAGCCTGTCATGGATAGTAGGGCCTTGATTTGTGGCCTTACCTTTGTTTGGCCTTTCAGCAGACCACTTGTTCTTGTTATCCACGTATGGCATAACATTTTTGAGGCTTGCAGTAGCCTCCTTGTCACATACAGCACTGCAACGAGGACACAACATCACTTCCTTGTTGCTTAGCTTGCATCTATTCAGAAAATCAATGAGTTCCTCTTTAGCTCGAGGATACACCACTTTGATTTTCTCAGCATATTCTCCCTCAGTAACAGCTCGAACTAGGGAGGCTTCCATAGCATCTATCATTAAGCACTCGAATGGCTCCACATAGGAAGTCTCAGCCACTTGAAGAGGGTCAGTATCTACCTTCATGGGCTGCTTAGCTTTTTCATCGAACTTCAATCTCCCCTCTTCTAATGTTTTTTGCACTAAGTCCCTGAAAACAACACAATGAGAAGTTTTATGACCCAAAAAGTTATGAAATTTGCAATAACCTCTTTTCTTTCTTTTTTCTAAAGCAGGAACTTTTAACCCTTTTTGAACAATTATTTGGCCATCAGTGACCAATAAATCAAAAATTTCATCACATTTGGTAACATCAAATGTGTAGGTTTTAGCAACATACTTTTCATTTTTGGGTTCACTAGGATTTTTTCCATTCGAGGGCTTTAATAATTTACAAGTATAAGGAGGTCCTGGTTTTAATTCAGCCAAGTCTATTTCATTTGGGTCAACCTCACCAGTCTCTAACTCATACTCATCATCACTCTCATAGTTCCCAACATAGGCTACTTTCTCTTTCTTATGGAACTTAGTATTCATGGCTTTTTCATTTCTAAGTCTTTCAACTTGTCTAACCCTATCAGCCAGTTGAGCCATATCCCTGAGATGTTGTGTATTTAATTTCTTTCGAATCGAGTAGTCTAGGCCACCAGCAGCCATTTCTACCAATTCATGTTCAGGAACCTGAGTGAAACATCTAGCTTTAAGAAGCCTAAACCTATTGAGATAGTCATCAATAGATTCTGGTGTTTTACGTCTAACACTTGCTAATTCTTTGAGGCTTATTTTTGTTTGACCCATGTAGAATTGCTCATGAAAAAGCCTTTCGAGTTGGGTCCAAGTAAATACAGAGTGTGGGGGTAAGGTTGTGAACCAAGTGAAAGCATTTTTGGTTAGAGAATTGGGAAAGTACTTCATCCTCAAATTCTCATTATTTGTTATGTCCCCAGCCTCAGTCAAATATCTAGCAATGTGCTCGACTGTAGACTCTGTTGTATCACCAGCAAACTTGGTAAATTTTGGGGTTTTCCAACCCCTTGGAATTTCTGTTTGCAAAACACATTCAGATAGTGGTGATACAAAATTGGGTCTATGTAAACCTACATTTAGACCATTTTGGGCAAGGATGGTTTCTACCAAATTGGCTAAGTTATTTTGCCCAAAATCATTATGTTGAACGTTTCTCAAAACCTCATCAGCATTTTGGTTTCGATGAACAAGCACCACTTCAGGTTCAACATTTCTTTGTACAGGTTGGTTAACAACCTGTGGTTCTTGTTGCTGACCTCGAGCCTCTTCGATTCGATTATCAACAACTTGTCCAGGCCTTGGTCTAGGGGCCTGCAATGGTTGAAGTGGTTGTTGGATGGGCACTTGTGCCCCTCCAAAGAAATCAACAATTCTACCCATTTGGGTAGCCAGGGTTTGGTAAGTCTGATTTGTATCTCGAATTAACGGGTTGATTATTGTACCCATTTGTTCAGTGAGTAAATTCACCATATCATAATTACTCTCATCCATTTGTTGCCTCATAGATAAAAATGAATCTGTAGTGAGGGCTGGTTGGTTCACTCGAACTCTAGCATTATTAGAATTTTGCCCTTGTGGAAACATAGACCTCACTGTTATCCTATCAGAGTGTAATGCAGGGTGTGAATACACGTTCTGCATCATGGCTGTAGGCATTCCATATGGATAAGATCTTTGGGACTGATACAAACCCCACTGATTGACTTCGAAAGTCAAATGAAGATCCTGAGAATGGGGGTGGAACCCCACCAATAGTTTGTAAAGGCATGCTCGATGTGTTTTCAGCCATTGTGGTTGCAGCATTAGATGTTAATGAGGGCATAGAAGAAGACACAGGAATTGCCTGTGTTGCCCCCACAAATGTTGCATCTGTGGCTGATGTGGTCAGGGCGCTCGAAGCGTCTACATGCCCCAATAATGGGTTAACATCATCAGGATCCTGATTGTTTTGGTTATTGACATTATTATTGTCATTACCATTGTTGTTGTTGTTGCTTGTACTAGCGTTAGTGCCTCTAGGTTTCACCATCTCTGGTTTTATCCTACCACTTCTCAATTGCATGCACTAAACAATGTAAATTTTTGAAAACAATACACACAACTTTCCAAAACAACAAACAAGAAAATTTTCACAAAATTTTTAAGAAAACTTTTGAAAATAAAAACGCACAAAACCAGTCCCACCGGGCGTGCCAATTTGTTTACACTGATTTTTGGTAAACAACCGCTAGTTTGCAATGCTTGAGAGACCAACTAGAGAATCTCGGGACATGTTTGTGCATTTAGTGTTCAAGTTTGAAAATAGCAATGTTCATTAATGTAAACGAACAAGTTTGATTGTGAAAATAACAGAAAGTAAATAAAATGTAACTTGTTTGACAAGGAATGTAAAAATACTCAAAGTGAGTACGTATTTGACAAAGAAAAGTAAATGTTTCAATGAATAAAAATGCAAGAAATGTAAATAAAAGCATGTAAATTGCATAAGAATATAAATTGCATTGAATCAAAAGAAAGTGATCACAAGATCATACATTGTTTCCTTTTGTATTCCTTTCACTCGAACGCTTGGGTACTCAGAATTTGTAAGGATTTTTAGTATGTAAATTTCTGATATGATTTACAACAAATGAACTAGTATTTATAGATAAAATCTAAGGCTATCTAATAACGACTAAATAACAACCATTTGACAAGTGTCTTGCCACACAATCTTCATTCCTGCATGCCAATAGTTGCCAAACATGAATGAAACGTTGCAATGGTTTAAAATTTGAATCTTCAGAAATGTTGAAAATATACTAAGTCTTGAAGCAGTCTTCGAGTTCGAGTGATCCTTGAATGCCATTCGAACTATTTGATTAATTCGAACCAAATCTTGTTTAACTCCTTAGACCTGTAAATATTTTCCATCTTTTGAGATTTTAGAATTTTCTCAAACTAGGAAATTGTTTAAATATATTACGTTTAACCTTTATTGCACCATTGATTGGAAACATTAATTTCCATAATTAAAAGGTTTAGTAATTATATTCAAAGAATAATTAGGGCATATTTTGACTTAACCAAAATATGGGCTAACAACTATCAAAGCGTTTTTTTAATAAATTGCTCAAATCGTCCTTTTGACGATTTGGGGGGAGACGTACCTGGCCCGAAGCGAGGACGACGTGAAAGCCGAGGGAACTCCCTAATCATATGGTTGTGTCTTTCTATCCCTACACTTTTACTTTCGTTTTGTTGATTAATTGAATCAATTGAATTCGTGATCGTAAGTGTTCACCGTAATTCAATTGATTTGAAACTTGTATTTGTGATTGTGTTTCGTGATTGTGAAACTTGTTGATTTTGTTTGTGTTAGAATTTTGAAAACAAAACATATACCTAAATTCCATTTGTCGCTAATTGTTCTAAGGCTTATACTACATTTCCTTTGATCGAAAGGTGCAAAGTAGATATCGATCCGGTAGCCTTCCGCGTACTCTAAATATTTTTAAAAACCTCGTTGTATAGAAAGAGTCACTTATTCACCCCCCCTTTAAGTGATCGCCATATAGTCTAACAAGGAGTAATATTTATACTGGATTGACCCGCTATGAGAGTACTACATGCAAAGTTATGCAAAGTGTCATAAGTTACTCTCATGGTGATAATGGTGTAAACCGCCCTTAGACCTGAAAACACTTTGTACCCTAGATGTAGAGTCAAATACTTTGTTGCTGATCTAACGTTGTCCGTAACAGGATAATCATAAAGGCAGTTGATGGGTACTTCACAAAGCATGCTGAGGGACAGTAGTGTCCTATATGGAATTTTCCAATCCTGCATAACAAGATAAATGTCTTGGTACCAATATTGAACTGGACAAGGATGATACAATGTATGCCTTGTGTTCAATATAGACATAGGGGCAAAGGGGTAATTATACACGCATATATTATCACAAAAGATTATATTTTTATCACATGTAATTTCTTGTGACTTGGGTAGCATTGATGTGTTGCTAGATACCGCTCAATGTTTATTATATTAAATGTGTGATTTAATATAATTGTCAACGTTACGGAAACCTACAGGGTCACACACATAAGGACAATCTAATATGAGATTTAGATAAATAAGGAACACCGTAAGGTACGGTGTTCCCAAGAGGAATATGGAATGTGATAAGGGTATCGCGGTAATTAAACAAGCAAGCACACCGTAAGATTTGGTAGGCGTGCGCGCACATGAGCATACACTCATGTGGGGTGTGCGCGCCCTAGGGTTTGTTTAATGGGCTTTTTGCTTCAGCTTGTTGCTCAAGACAAGTGTTTGTCTTGGTGCAGAAGACAAGTGGATCTATAAATAGAACCCTTGTGCTAAAGCTCTTCATATGAGAAAAACACAAAAGACAAGAGTTTTCACAAGAGAGAAACTCTTGAGAATTTTAGAGTTAAAAACCCTAAAATTATATTCCTCCCTCTCTATTCATATAAGCCTTCATACAAAGGAGCTAGCACTCTGATGAAGGTAGCTGTTCGTGTGGACTGAGTAGAGGCGTTATTCTTCGTCATCAACACTCGTGATCATCCTCCGTTCGTGAATCAAAGGTTTCTTCTCTTCAAGAGGTAAACCTTGAAACACATGATTGATCGACGATTTGTGTATCAATAAATATTTTATAACTGCAAGTGCACAGTTTCGTCGTTGAGTTTTAAAAGATATCGAACCATAGAGATCAACAGTCGAACTACCGTATTTCTGTCGTTGCGGTGTAAATCTAAGGCTAATAGATGTTTAGGGTTGATTGGAATTTTAAAAGAAAATTAAAATTAAGATTTAAAATTAATTAAAGCGGGATATAGGTATGTAACTTAATCAACCTTCGGGAATTTAATAAATTAATAGCGCGCGAAAAAGGGGTTTATTTTTCAGAAAAACTTTCTTAATTCAAAGGTTTAAACCTCACACTCTCGTTTTGTTGATAAAAACCATACTTTCTAAGCTAGGAGTTTTACTGTCACTTTTCTACCACCTTAACTTCGAAAGTATATTTTGAAAATCAATTAGTTCTAATTAATCCTAACGTGGCTCTCGCTCGTTCAAAGATTAATATCAAATTCCTACTATCTAGTTAAAACCTCAAACTCTCGCTCTATTGATTTTAACCTTAATTGCTTTATATTACTCTCGTTCAAAAGCTTAGGAGTTTTGAAATTAGGAATTCGAATCAGAAAAATAGTTTAGGAAGTGCGCGCTAAATCATTATTAAATTCTCTTCGGAGAATTAATTCACATACCGATATCTAGAAATTTAGCTAGACATGACAAAGGAAATAAATAAATAAAAACAGAAAATTAAATAAAGCATAATAAATAAATAATTAAATAACGACATAAAAACCTGAAAACAGAAATTGCTGGAAACTTGAAATAAAACTGCTGGAATTAATCGGAATAATATTCTTGATAGGAAAATGAAAACAGAACTGAAAACGAATTCCCGGTGTGGAAATACCGTTATAGTAACTGTAACAAGAAACTAAAAATGTACTGAAAAGTAGAGAAAATAAGACGTGTGGAGAATGAAATTTGAGTCTTCTATTTATAGGAGAGATTTGGCTTCTACGATCCATGATTTAAGGAAAGGATAGGCTTCATTTGATATCATCCAGTAGCCATGCGATTAGGAACTGAAACGGATCAGACGGTGTGCTTCTTCCCCACGTCACACGAAATTCAGTTGTACTGGGCCTTGATTCTGTGGCGCTCGCCACCCATTCTGTGGTGCTCGCCACTTTGGGCTTGCGCTGGGTGGCGCTCGCCACCCTCCTGTGGCGCTCGCCACTATGCAAATTTGGGCAAATGCCCATTTTTGCCAGGCTCCTTTGTGGGCTGCGCGAATTTGGGCTTTGCACCCCCTTTTTGCTCCGTTTTTGATACTTTTTGCTCAATTTCTTTCTCCGACCTATTTTATTCGACAAAAGTAAAAACATATCAAATACTAACATAAAAGACATAAATGAAATAAATACATATGCAAATGCAACTAAAATTCACCTAAATTAAGCTAAAAATACGATATGATTTCGTGTCATCAAATTCCCCCACACTTGAACCATTGCTTGTCCTCAAGCATAAAAGAATAGTGAATCGCATAGCATAAGTTAAAACACATGACACGATCATCTTACTCGTACGTGGTTGTCGGCTAAGCCATGAAAATCAGGTAACAGTGCAAATAACAAGAACACCGCAATGACACAAGAGACTCCCGGTTATGTGAAAACAGACCTGAAGCATTTCCTCTTGACTCTACCTCTCACCTAAGTTTCATTCCCCCTTTTCATTCTAGCGCAATCACATTAAGCCCGTTATCTTGTACACGCCCATGGTAGGAAACTTGTTAGTGATTATGATCATCATATAGCGAGGGGTGCTGATAACATAAGTTTGGTAACCCCCTATTTGCTTTACCCATTTCGCAGTCGCGGGGGATCGGATCGTAACCCGTTCGACCAAGTTCAGAATCAGGCACCTCTGAACCAACTACTAATGGGTTTCTATACTATGGTATTTTTTTCCTTCTCATGTTTCAACATTTGCTGAATTTTCATCAATTATTTCAAGGAATCAACCAATAGCATTTATAACATTTATAATCAAAATCATTCACTTATATTCTTCAGTTTCCCACTTAGTTTGTGCCTTGAGATGGTGCCGACTGCTAGATAAACTACTAAGGGTTCATTAAAACTCAAGTTAAAAGCTTTGTCAAAACTATTACTCAAATCAGTTTTACACACTTCCGGGAATCTAAGGTGTTAAAACGGTATTGATTTTATCTAACCGTTACCCAAATTCCACAAAATAGCCTAGATAGTGCAAACAACCTATATACTTTCAAACAATCAATACCAAGCATCAAAACTCAACACTTTTACTTTTCACAAGAAAATTTTTGGTATGGATGGGAAAATCAGACAATATCAAAACCAATCACGCAAAATTAACTTAATCTAAGTGAACTAATCTACGGGTTTATTATGCATGCAAAACTAAATGACTGAAAGTAAAGGAAAGCGATAAAGCTTCCTCCCCCACACTTAAATCGAGCATTATCCCCAATGCAACGACTAAAGGTGAGTTTGGAAGGGTACAACCTGAGAGAAAGTAACTACTGGCGGTCCGGGCCGCGCCTCCTCGTGCGCCTCTCATGTGGTGGAGGTCCTGCACCGAGCTGCTGGAAACAGCCATCAAAATCATCCATTCGTAAGGACATATCTGCCATGCCATCAATCAAACCACGCTGGTCGCTCTGAAACTGCTGCATCGTCTCTGTCTGACGAGTCTGGATGTCCTGGATATGCTGGTCCCGCTGGGCATCTAAAGTGTAGTGCTGCCTCATCTCAGCTTAAACGGTATCAAGTGTGGCTGTGCCACTCTCATGAGCAGCTCCAGAAGTAGTACCTGCAAAATAACCAGAAGAAGTGTGTGTGCTGTGTGCATTAGTCTCCGAAGCCTCGTGCTCCTCCTCCTCAGATCCGTCACTCTCTTCCTCATCAAGGTCGGGGAGACAACGAAATTTGGCTATCGAGCGCACATTGAAGCGCGCGGGGTCAGGGAGGGTGATATCAGGGCAGGCTTTGTTATCTATCATGAGAATGTATTTTCCATCAGCCCGCTGCTTTACTAGCCTCATGTTTCGTGCCACGTCTAAATCAATGGTATGAGGGTCAAGTGGGGTAAGGGTAGAAAGTTGCGCCCCGTGGTTTAGCAAGCGTGCTAAGGTTGTTATAAGACCACCAAAAACAATTGCCCCTTTGGACTTAACCATTGAAAACATGTGATACATCATAAAGCGGGCAGTATGGACCTTTTCTTTTGAGACGCTGTAAGTGAACAGCAAAAAGAGCTCTTTTTCATTGACCTTGTTAGAACCAAGGCGGCAAAACACAGTGCAAGCCAAAACATGGCGAAAGTAGTTAATAGCGGGGTTTTGGATTAATGACGCTCTGTTACCCTCAAAACTACTCATATCCTTGCCGGTTAATCCCCACCAAAGTTTCTTTGCGGCATCTGGCCACCCTACTTGAGTAGGCAACTCATCTTTCACTCCCTCGCCGTGTGGTAAGTGCAACAACTCGGCTAGCTCATCGTAGCTAAAATTGTAATCAACATTAAACAAACGGAATCTCACACGATCGGGGGTGGGGTTTAATTCTAGATAGCTAAGAAATTCTGCGGTAAGTTGGACATGAACGGGGTCTTTAAAAGAAAGCAAGAAATCAAGCTTAAATGAACGAACCAAATGGTGCACACTATCCGATAATCCTAGAGTCTCGAGACAAAAGTCATCGGCATACCTCGTTGGTTCGTATTCCTTTCGGCGGAGGAGTCGGTAGAGCTTAGCTTGGTCTCCATCTCGGAAGTTGATTGCATAATCCCCTTGTTGTGCCATGAACTTGACTTACCTTAGCTTGCAATACTAGAAGAAAATGAAGGAAAGAAAGAAAGCCTCTGTGAAAGAGAATTGTGTTGTGAAGTGAATGTGTTATGGTGTGTGTATTTATAATGGAAAAATGAAGATGAATGTAGTGATGTGTAGTTGAAAATTTAATGAAACATAATGATGGTGTCTACATTTCACAGAGAATCAATTCCTTTCCAAAACTCTAAAAACAAAACCATTGAATACAAGCTTACTGTAACACGCTTCCTGTACAAAATTTTGCCAAAATAATGGAGTTAAATTCTGTGGCGAGCGCCACTATGCTTATGGCGAGCGCCACCAGGCCAAAATTTGCATTTTGGCCTTTTTCGTCCTGTAGCGTGTTGTTGTTCATTTGTACCTATACCTGTCTAAAGGAAATTGTACAGCTTGCATACAGTTGAATTAAGTTCTAACAAGACAAAAATTTCACCAATTTGCATTTCTAACACAGAGCAATTATTCATAAGAAAAACCACATGAGCACACAAGAACATAAAACAAACGGTCTCTCATCAGGAGTTTTTATTAATCAAACGAACTAAATGAAAATAAATGAAGTTATTCCTAATTTCTGAAATTCAAATTAAAGTACTAGTAAAGGAAATTTCCTAGGATTTATTATTCTAAAGCAAGGAAAAGTAAATGAAAATCCTAGGAATGCGGTAAAATACGCCGGGACGGTCCTAGCCACTACGACGATGTTCGACTTCATTCACAACAAAGCCTAACTCGTCCCAAATATTCTCTACTTGCGCAGCGGCGGTATCCAAGAAAGCATAAAATTCCGCGCGCAACTTAGTTAGCTCGGCTTCCATTGCATTAGTTTTCGCTTGCAATGCTTCAAACATAGCAACAGTCACGGTCGGTGGCCCAACTGGGGCATCAGCAGCAGGAGTAGAAGTAGAGAAAGCAGGATCAGAATCAGGAGACTCACTTGGATCAGCATCAGAGAGATCTGTGTCAAGGTTTTCATAGGCTTGGGGTGAAGAAGGAGGTGTCAAGGGTGTATACTGAGGTTCCAAATCATAGAGCCAATTTCTTCTGTCATGAACACTGGTTTTATTGCTAGGCAAGGTAAAGTGGGGCACGACTTGGCGATTGATAAGGAGGTCAAATCTGTCGGGTCCTAAGTTCCCTATAATGCCACGGTTAAAGCAAAAGTTTATGTCCATGCATCGGATTCCTCCCAAGGGTTGATGTTGATTAAGTTGAACTCTCAGGCCTAGGGCATCTGCAATCATTGTAACCAACCCACCAACTAGTATGGATCCCAGGCAGTCAAGGGCTATATTGTACATGTTGGTCATCATAAAGGTGGCCCCATTGACAGGGCGGGACTGCGAAGCACATAACATGATAAAAAGCTCCTCACGGGACACAGAGGTGTTGTTCTCTTCCTTTCCAAAGAGGGTGTGGGCTAGGATTTTGTGAAAGTAGCGGAAGGCTGGGTTCTGTATGTTTTCAGAATACATGTTTCCAAACTCAGCATGTCCTTCTCCTGAGATTTTACCCCAGAAATAGTCTAGCTCACAGAAAGGGAAAGTGCTCTCCTCAACTGATGTGAAAGTATGTGGGTCACTCGGGAAACCTAGGAGGTTGGCCATTTCTAGGTTGTTGAAGGTGTAGTCAATGCCGAACATCCTAAAGTTTATCAGGCCTCTTCTGAATCCTTTTCCGATCTCAGGGTGATAGGAAAATGAGCTTAGGAACTCGAGGGTTTGGCTTCGGTAAGAGCTAAATCTTCTCCCCACAGCAAAGCCGGACCATCCGACTTCATTAAGCAAGAACATCACGCTTTCGCGGATCCCTAGCTTGTCCATAGTAGCGCTGTCAGGGTAGATGGATAGGTGCATATCTCTCTGAGCTAGAATCTCATAGCCTTTGATCTGTCCTACTCCTCTGAACTTGATATCATGATTCTCATCTCGATTCATCGTGAAAGAAAGAAAGGTATCTAAAAAATAGATTTGAAAATATATACCAAAAATATGAGTGAGAAATAAGATATATAATAATACCGCTTAATTTTAAAAACATAATAATTCAGAAAAACAAGCAACAACTAATGACATATGCAAAATTATTATTTTTTTCATTTTAAGACTAGACTAACAAAATTAAACCTACATGTGGGTTGCCTCCCACCAAGCGCTTTGTTTAAAGTCGGTGAGCTCGACGGTTTTGTGTTTTTTATCGTGCTTGTGATGGCCGGATTGGGAGCGATTTCCATGGCCACTTATCACGCACTCTCACATACCCCTCGCTCTTTCTCTTTTTTCTCCTATAGGGCGGTTCAGCTTCCTTGCCCTCTTCTATTATTTTGTGATTTGGGAGAAAAGGAATTTTATCAATTTCAGGCGGGGGTTTTAGTTCAATTTCAAGTGTCCTTCTTTCTTTGGACTTAGGACTTTCACTCGCCTTTCCAAACGTCACTCTCATCCTCTTTGTATTGACATTCCCTTCAAATATTCTTTCCCCTATTTTCCTCTTTCTATTTGCGCCCTCATCCCCATGTGTGTTGACTTTTGCATTCTTTTTCTTTTCACATGGTTGGGGAGTTGGGTCTACTCTAGCCTCTACTAACCTTTGGGAAACAAGGATTGGTGGGTTGTAGGGAGCAGGGAAAATATGCAGTGTTCCCTTCTCTACCTCTTCGACTACCTCACTTGGGAGGACTATCGGTGATGCTTCTTTGATCTCCACTCTTTCCTCGCTGAAACTCTCAACATCATTATTGTCCTCACTAGCCCTCTCAATCTCGCTTTCATTAACGTTTGCTACGACGTCTACTTGTCTCTCGTAAGAGGGTTCTATGGTTGACTGGGTGAACTGGGAGATTAGTGTCTCCATCGACTCTTGGGGAGTCGCTGTTGAGGCAACCATGGCGTCGAGCATCCTTTGGGTTTCGAGATTGGTTTGTCTAATCCGTTCATTTATAAGGTCTTGTTCCCTCATCATCTCTCTAAATCGTTGCTCTCGACTAGCCTTAGCGGAATTTTCCATAAATTCATTATATACCACTAATAGGCTAGGACTGACAGATTCTTTTGGATTTAAATATGGACGATAGTAATTGTACTTAGAATTAAGGTATTGTCCCTCAGTGTATGGGGACGGCTGAGGCTGGTAGTTATATGGGAAGTTATGGTTAGGGTAGTTGAAATTTTGAGGATAGTCATTATAAAAGGAGTTTGAGTTATACATTTAAGCTCAAAGGACTTATCCTAAAATTGTTTGTTATTTATTATTATTTTTTTTTCAATTTTTAAATTTAAAACGCCTTAGTCTCTACGGTGTAACGACGGAGTTACGATATCGACTAAATTGGTCCCCGGCAACGGCGCCAAAAACTTGATCGACGATTTGTGTATCAATAAATATTTATAACTGCAAGTGCACAGTTTCGTCGTTGAGTTTTAAAAGATATCGAACCACAGAGATCAACAGTCGAACTACCGTATTTCTGTCGTTGCGGTGTAAATCTAAGGCTAATAGATGTTTAGGGTTGATTGGAATTTTAAAAGAAAATTAAAATTAAGATTTAAAATTAATTAAAGCGGGATATAGGTATGTAACTTAATCAACCTTCGGGAATTTAATAAATTAATAGCGCGCGAAAAAGGGGTTTATTTTTCAGAAAAACTTTCTTAATTCAAAGGTTTAAACCTCACACTCTCGTTTTGTTGATAAAAACCATACTTTCTAAGCTAGGAGTTTTACTGTCACTTTTCTACCACCTTAACTTCGAAAGTATATTTTGAAAATCAATTAGTTCTAATTAATCCTAACGTGGCTCTCGCTCGTTCAAAGATTAATATCAAATTCCTACTATCTAGTTAAAACCTCAAACTCTCGCTCTATTGATTTTAACCTTAATTGCTTTATATTACTCGCGTTCAAAAGCTTAGGAGTTTTAAAATTAGGAATTCGAATCAGAAAAATAGTTTAGGAAGTGTGCGCTAAATCATTATTAAATTCCCTTCGGAGAATTAATTCACATACCGATATCTAGAAATTTAGCTAGACATGACAAAGGAAAAAAATAAATAAAAACAGAAAATTAAATAAAGCATAATAAATAAATAATTAAATAACGACATAAAAACCTGAAAACAGAAATTGGTGGAAACTTGAAATAAAACTGCTGGAATTAATTGGAATAATATTCTTGACAGGAAAATGAAAACAGAACTGAAAACGGATTCTCGGTGTGGAAATACCGTTACAGTTACTGTAACAAGAAACTAAAACTGTACTGAAAAGTAGAGAAAATAAGACGTGTGGAGAATGAAATTTGAGTCTTCTATTTATAGGAGAGATTTGGCTTCTACGATCCATGATTTAAGGAAAGGATAGGCTTCATTTGATATCATCCAGTAGCCATGCGATTAGGAACTGAAACGGATCAGACGGTGTGCTTCTTCCCCACGTCACGCGAAATTCAGTTGTACTGGGCCTTGATTCTGTGGCGCTCGCCACTTTGGGCTTGCGCTGGGTGGCGCTCGCCACCCTCCTGTGGCGCTCGCCACTATGCAAATTTGGGCAAATGCCCATTTTTGCCAGGCTCCTTTGTGGGCTGCGCGAATTTGGGCTTTGCACCCCCTTTTTGCTCCGTTTTTGATACTTTTTGCTCAATTTCCTTCTCCGACCTATTTTATTCGACAAAAGTAAAAACATATCAAATACTAACATAAAAAGACATAAATGAAATAAATACATATGCAAATGCAACTAAAATTCACCTAAATTAATCTAAAAATACGATATGATTTCGTGTCATCAATGATCATGCTCATTCGTAAGGATCTCTAAAGGAAAATTTTTAAATTTCACTGTATAAACTGTTACAATTTTCCTTCACTACTTTGTACTACTCTTTATTTAAACTTATTTTGACCATGTAACGACCGTGATCACTTTGTTTGGAATGAGCATAAATTAGTCACTACCGTACAGCTTCCTTCTGTGAGTTATGCTCAGACCAATCAAAGGGAAACTTTTTAATTAAAATGGATTAAGGAAGTGCCTGATGTACATCTAGACTCTGACTTAATTCGTTTTAATTAATAGAGTTCATATTTAACTGTTATGTGATGTTCAATCTTTTATTTCACACCCATTTATTTGAGCTTAATTATTATTCGTTCATATTTTACTGTGTGCATTTAATCGTGCCGCATCATCATTATTATATCATTCATGTGCATTCATATATGCATTTCTCTCATCTTCTACCTTTCTTTTTCTTTTCTTTTGTTTGTAATTTGAAAATGTAAAACTCTTTTTCTTACAAGTGGAATGAGAATAAAGAAATCCCTGTTGTACAGCCTGTGTTTACGAGTTATTCTCATCCTAATTAAACCAGAACTTATTAATTAAAGAAAATGGGGATCAGAAGTGTCTGCTGTAGGACTTGTCTCTAACTCATTTCACTTTAATTAATGAAGTTCAACTAATTGAATTGAATTGAATGAAAAGGGGAAGTAAGGTGTGTACCTGCTTCTCAGGGTAATGCAGTCCCTGCTATACTGCTTGTGTGACTTATCCTCATTCACTGAACAACCTTAATAACTCTAAAAAACACTCAACTCACTCAATCATTTTTCTGCCGTTACGGAGTCAACTCTTTTTCAACTTCTCTTGCGCAGTCAAACTATTTCAATTGTTTTCTTAAATGGATAACGCTTTATCCATTCCCCTAATACAGACAAAGGCTTAAGCCTACATGGAGCGAGCATACAAGCAACTGTTGTATCAGTGGAATGCTCACTCTAAAAACAACTAACACACAAAGCATTATTTTTCTTATAATAATGATCGGAGGGAGTAAAATCCATTTCTTTGTTCTCTGTTTCTTTCTTTGGTCTTGTGATAGTGTGTTTGTGTTAATTTTATGTCCAGTAAGACCATCTCCAATGGTAGTACCTATTAAGTACTCATTGGAGTATTTATTAGGTACTACCATTAGAACAATACACATTTGAGTACTTATTAGGTACCATTTTTTAAATAAGAATTTTTTCTCTCTTAGTTTTTTAACGAGTCCCACATATTTTTATATATTATTTTTTAACTAGTCTCACTTCTTATATGATGTAGTAGTAATACTTTATTATTAAATTAAATATGTAAAGTTATTGGCAGGACCTATTAAAAACTTTTTAAAGAGGTGCTTAACTAATGGGATTGAGTGCATATTAAGTATTATTATTAAAAAATTATAAATAAGTGATGTGTACAAATAGAGTCCTTTAAATACTCAAAAATAGAATTCTCCGTTTGAGATGGTCTGATATCAATTTTGAATAATGAGTTCACAATTCACCAAATAATACTTTAATGCATGTAAATCCATTTTAGTGTTGGAAATATACTACTTCTGTCTTTAAATATAAGGTCTTGTTTGACTAAATTGTATTATTCATCTATCATGTTTTGACTGTACTTTTTAATAATATATAGATGTAAATATTAGTATATAAGATCTTGTTTGATTTATTTTATGAGTATTTTCAAAATATCAAATTTTTATAATTTTTACTGCTAGATAATTAAAGATATTAGTAATTAAAATTGTACATTGACGTATATACAGTGGTCAGACTATGTCTTATATTTTGAAAGTTAAGGACAGTATATTTGAATTAAAAAACTATGGACTAAAATTGTGAATGAACAAAAATAGAGTGAGCAATAATATATTTAATTAAGTCTTAATCGGACAAAAACAAATGGATTTACATGATTGAAACCTTAAACAAAATAAATGAACCACGTGAGGCAAATGTACGTCCAAGGTGGCGCAGCCTCTATTCATAAGCAACTTGTTTCGCCCTGTTCAATGTTCATGAATATGTGTTCGTGCACCTAGCTTTTATAGCTTCCCACTTGTTTCTAATTTATCATTAGAAAATAAAAACATAGCATATTACTTGTATAAATTAGTACTTCAATTACACAACAATGTTTGGAATTTTATTTCTAAATTAACCAATTGAGTGATATGATTTTTTTTTTAATATGCTATATCTATTCATTTTCCAATTTTTATTATGATGATTATGATTTGGACGAACGAGAGAGTAAATTATTGAGGTATGTATTAATTAACCTTGTATTACACTTGTTCAGAAAGAAAAAAAACCTCGTATTATAAGATCTTCGTCAACTCCGTTTTATTTTATTTTACGATATTCATTACCTCTATTTTCTTCTTTGCTAGTGTATATATATAAATTCATAATCTGCTGGATTTGTGTCGAGTCAAGAAGACAAGGAATTGCAGGAGCACGACCTGCAACAGAAGATATACATGTAAGTATTGATCCCTCGGTCCCATAATAATTATCACAGTTGATCCGTTTATGTTTGTCGATATACAACTTTCATTGTTAATATCTTTAAAAATCATATATTTTAAAATAATTATCAAGACGAAGAATCAAACAACATCTTATATATTAATGTTTGTATTTATATATTAATAAATAAAATATGGTCAAAATAGATTATGTAAATAATGAACATTAGTCATCAACTGCATATGTCAATTATTTTAAGATAGAGTTGTAACACCCCAATTTTGGCCCTCGAAATATCAAAAAATGTCTTTTGAATAATATGTCATCACGTCCGCTCTTTTTCATCATTTTGTTTATGATCGTTTTATCACCCTTTTTGTGGTCGTATTTTCATCTCTAATCTTTCATCATCATATAACTATCATTATTATACTTATTATCACAATATCACTATTATCCTTTTCATTGTTATTACCTTCTTATCAAAAATCCTTTTAAGAAAAAGCTTTTTTTCCTTGGTCTATTATTATTATTATTACTATTAATTATTATTTATTATCATTATCAAAAATCTTCACAAAAAGAACTTTTCTTTTATTTACTCATTTTTCTTTTATTTATTGTTATTAATCTTAATTCCTTTTTATTTATTTATTTATTCACTGAAAAAATATACGGTTATAGAAAATGAAAAAAAAACAATTTTTATATATTTCCCTCTTTTCTATTTTCGGTAGTTATTATTAATTATTATTATTATTTATTTATTAATTATTATATTATTATTACTATTATTATTATTTTTCTTTCCTTCTTGTCTTTTTTACTCGGTCACCAAAAAAATAAAAAGAGGACACAGACAGAAGCAAGAGTGAATTGGCAGAAGCAAAGTTGAAAAAGATTGAAGTTTCAATGCAAGTTTTTTTTTGAGATTTCCAGCACATAACAGCGACGTTTTTTGTCTCTTTCCCATTCCAATTACAGTTTTCAAACCAACAATCTGAGCAACAAAGTTACACAAGTTCTTTCTCCTTTTACCAATCCAAACCCTAAAAAATCTACTACATAACAGAACCGAAATTCACAACTGAAGGAAGAAGAAAAAAACTGAGAAGCGGCAGAGAAACAAAAACCACAAATACAATCAAATAACCAAAACCTTCACAAAATCATCTTCAAAACAGAATCAAGAACAAAAACTTCACAAGCTAAAAAACCACTTATAATCCAAACATCCAAACATCCAAACATACAAAACAGAAATCAAACAACTAAAAAAAAAAAACAAAATCTCTCCACACATTGTGAAGAAGTTTGTTTGCTCCCCATCTACTGTCCATCATCATCGACCTTGCATAAAGAAAAGGAGGAGTCAGAGCAGTGAAGGAGGTTCAAAGAAGGTCAGAAACAGAACAGAAGAAGCAGAACAGAGGAGAGAAAAGAAAGAAACAACATTTACTAGAAGTTTCACGGCAGGACAGGTAACATACTTCGAATTTCTCTTTCATTGCTGCATCATTGTAGTCGATTCATGATCGTATGATTTCAGATTTGAAATTTAGGGTTCAAGACTTGTTCAGTTTTGTTTGCATCATACATGTTTGTTTTTCTGTTGTTCTTGAGTCCGATTCGTGCTTAGAATACGTTGAGAAAGGTTTGGGTTTTGAAAAATTAGTGTTTTAGGTTTTGAGCAGTTTCGGGTCCAGATCTAGGGCTCCGATCCGGCAGTTTTGGTGATTGTTTGTGGGTTCTGAGTTTGAATCCATGTTTAGAAGATGATTCCATGTAGGGTTGGTGTTTGTTGCTCCTGAATCTGAGCATTTTTTTTTTTTTAGGGTTTTGGGGTTGAAGAAACCACTGTGTTCTTGAAGAACAGAGAAAATAAGGGAAAGAAAGAGAGAGAGGCGGAGAGAACCAGAGAAAGAAAAGTTTTTTAACTAAATGAGGAAAACAAACCCTAATAATCCCCTCCCACCGTTTTACTGCGCGCACCCCCCTGCCTATCTCAGCGCGCCCCCCTAACCGGTTCACCGAACCGGGCCTGGGTTGACCCGATTTATGTTTTTTCGTTTGTGGGTTTGTTGAGAAAATGGATATTGGGCCTGTTTGGGCCCAAGTTCGTTTTTTTAATCTGTTTTTCTATTTTTTTATTTTTTATCATTCATTTATTTTATTTTAGTTTTTATTTATTCATTTGATTGCTTTTCTTCCCTACATATTTATCCTTTTTCAATAATTATGTGTAAGTTTGAGACTTTGATCCTATATACAAATAACAAATAAAAATTCTAAGACTAAAAAACTCTTTAACTATTTAATGTCAAAAATAAAATAAAAGATATTTGTTCATGACTTTATTCTTAATTAATTATTTATTTAGAAAATTATCAAAAATAAAAATATAAAAAAAAAAAGAGCAAGAATGTTAGTTTGTTTGTTTTTTAGTTGTGTAGCATGCAAAATATATAAAAACAACAAAAATATTAGAGAAATTTAAATATGCTATATTTGAATTCTTTTTTTGTGATGATTGATTATGTCTTTGTTAATTTCATTTTATGGAATATATAACATGCTTTTATTAAAATTTTCATGCATACATGTGTTGCGGGATTTTCGTGACATACCCCACTACAGTTTTATTTTTTCATTTCCAAAGGAGGGGAAAATTTGAAAACCTAAAAAGGGAGATTCTAAGGTACGGGGGTTAGTTGCGCTTGAGGAAGGTGTTAGCACCCCAAGCGCCCATGGTACTCCACGGTAACCTCTTATATGTTTTTGTGCTTTTTTGATACATGCTTTAAGAGTGGAGGGAGAAATTGTATAGAGGAAAAAAGAAAGTGGAAAAAATTAAGAAAATTTTATTTCATAAAGTAAATAAAAGAAAATAAGTGTAAATATTTTTGTTTGTAAAAAGATTTTTTTTTGAGAGAATTGTAGTTGTTGAGAGAGAGATTGTAAGAAAATATGTTGTAAAGAAATTATTGTAAAGAAAGAAAAAGAGTTGTTGTTTGAAAACGAAAGTGTATTCGTTTTTTTCTTGTGTTTGAAAGAAAAGAAGATTGTAAAGAAGATAAATTGTAGATAGTATAATGTTAAAGATGATTATAAGGTGAACTTGCGCTTGTCTTATAGAAAGATCGTACGTTTGTTTTGAAAAAGGTTTTTTCGTTTCGTAAAAAGTCTCGTAATTAATTTGAAATTTAACTACGAGTCCTCTCCTTTGGAAATGAATTTTTTGACGTTTGTGTGTGATGTGTAAGCTAGGAAAGCATTAAAGAGCGATAAATAAAGTCCTACGCTATTACAACCCAATTGAATACTTAATATTTACAACCATATCGAATTGAATGAATAAATAATAATAAGCAAATAAATAAATAAGTAAATGGCAATGCATAAAAAATAAAAATGCAAGTGCGAAAAATAAATATGATGATGAAATGCACATAGGAGAAGAATCAAACATAGCAAAATAACATCCTAATTAAAGGTGGAGTGTGTGTAAAAAGGTGTCGGAGGTGAAAATATGATTATGGAGACTTTCAAGAATCACTCACAACAACAAATAATCCTAATTAAAACACACAAGCAAAAATATTTTATTTAACAAAAGAAAAGTTTTTATTTTTATTATTTTGAGAATGAATTTAGACCAAAGAAGGTCCTTCAATATTAATGCTAATGTTAGAGCTCAATAATTTTATAAAGTAAAATATTGTCTCTAACATGCATTTTTAAAATGATGCATTGTCCTAGTCTAAATGCAATGCATGTATGCATGTAGAAAAATGTAAAGTAAAGTTGTAATGTGAAAATGTAGTGTGATGCAAAAATTTGTAAAAAATGTTATGTAAAAATGCAAGAAGTGTAGATTGTGATGTAGTAAAAAATGTAGTGATTTTTAAATGCATGTATGCATGAAAATGTGTAGTGAACATGTGATATAAAATGTGATGTGATGTAGAAACTTTGTAAAAAAGGTTATGTGACTAAAAAAAATGCATAATGTGATGTAGTGTAAAATGTAGTGGTATAAAATGTGATTTGAAAATGTAGTGAGGATAAAATGTCATGCAAATGTGCACAATGCAAATGTCCATAAACATGTATATGTATGCAACTATATAATAAGCTAAAACACAAGTAGTAACAAAACATATGCAAATGCAAAGACATATAGTAATGAAGCACAAAAATAAGAAAGTGAACATGGATCATATATTATGAAAAAAAAAGCAATTAAGTGATAACAAAGTTCACATAGACATACTCAAGAAAACATTAATTGTAAAAAACTAAAACCTAACAATTTAGACCTCAAAGGGATCCTTAAATATTAGTGTAAAGTCTAGACTCAATAAGCTTAAAATAAGCTATTGTCCTAAACAAACCACTTATGAAAATAAGCTAGTACTAACACATAATCAAAATAAGCAACTAAAAATTAAAATAAAATTTAAATTTAAATCTCAAGAGAGATTCTTAAATATTAGTGTAAAATTTGGACTCAATAAACTTAAATAAACTATTGTTCCAAATAATCACTTATTAAATTAAGCAACTAAAAAAACAGAGTAATAAAACAAAAGGGTGTAAACTAGTAAAACACCAAAATAGAAAAGAGATCCAGGCCCAAAACAGAGGCCCAGACCAGTAACCACTGAACCAAACTGAACCGGTTCGGTCCAACGGGTTCAATCAAGGATTGAACCGGACCAAACCGGTTCTCCTTCTTCCTCACACAACAACACGCATAAAAACAAAAAAAAAGGCCCATGGAAGAGTTTCAAAGCTTCAAAGAAATCTCAAAATCATAAACGGACACCAAATCGAACATATGAATACTCTATTTCATAGGAATTTTCACATAGATCATGAATATGCAATTAAATTTCACAATGGGTCAATATATTTTAAGATACGAAGTTTCAAAGTTTGAATCTCAAAAATGGAAAATGAGATTCATGCAAAATTAAGAGAAAGTGCTTAAAGGAAAACATAATATACTATGTCACGAGTTCACAGCAACAAAAATCATGCAAAATGGATACCTATGAAGGTCGAAATGGTTACCTCAAAATAGCTTCCAAAACGGTTCCGAAGTTGTTGATTCCGGCGCTCCAGCTCGTGTTTCCCGTCGGCTTGGTGTCCCTTTTTAGCTCCTGAGTTCGTTTATGAACCTTTGAACCGGGTTTGTTTGTGTTTGGTTGAGATTTTTGTGAGTTTTGATATTTTTTGACCGAAAATGGTGTAAATAGATGAAGGTGATGATGTGTGTGATGTTTTGTGTTTTATTTGTGAAGATTGATGGTGTTTGATGATTAATCTGATTTTTGTTTGTGGTTTGATGAAGTTTGTGTAGTGGTTTTAAGGATTGAATGAATTTGAGGGAGGTTTTGTTTTGATTTGTGAGTGATGAAAGATTGAATGAATGAAAGGAGGATTGTGTGATGTTGATTTTGTGTAGTTTGAGATGAATTTGTAGCAAAGAAAATGGAATGGAATGAGTTGTTAAGAGATTTGTTGTGGTTAGGAGTTGATTTGGCTTGATTGAAGGTGAAATGAGGATGATAATGTTGTGTTGTTCTACTGTCTCCTTCCTTCGTCCTCTAATTCCTTCTTTTTCTAATTTTTATTTTTTTGCTGAGAGAGAGAGAGAGAGAGAGAGAGAGAGAGAGGAGGGTGGCTAGGGTTTTGGTGGTTTTTCTCTCTAGTTTCTTTTCTTAAGATGTAGGGTTTTTAATGGCAAAAGAAGAAAAATGTAGAGTAGCTTTGTTGCACTAAGTTTTTGTTGGAAGAAACAATCCAATTTGAGGAAGGAAACAAGTTTGTGTAGTTGTCATTGTGTTGGTTTCACAAGACATGTCTTTGGATTCCTTTTCCTTCTCTTTCAAAATTTGTTTTTGTGTTGAAAATGGTATGATTTGTGATAGAAAAATAAAAGATTGATATAAAAATGAATGAATGAAAATAAGATAAAAAAAGCAAATATTTTTGATATTTTTTGAATATGTGAGAATAAAATATAAAATGCGCGTAAAAATAAGAAAAATACTATTTTTTGACTTTTACGCTAATTTAGCAACTATTTAAATAAAATGAACTAAAAGAGTGAAATAGTTGAAAAAGATGTAATTGTGAGAAAAAATGATAAAATTGTGAGAAATATAGAAAATATGCATGAAAAAAAGAAAATTAAAACACCTATAATGAAAGCGTACATTTTTTGTATTTTTTTGGCATAAAAACTGTAAATTGGATTTTAGGTCCAAAATTGGGGTACAACAGCTGCCCCTATTTAAGTTTCTTCACCCGGAGAGATGAAGATTAAAATCTTTGTCTAGACGGGATTGAAGAGACTTAAATATAAAACGTGCACCATTTTTGGACCTAAAATCCTTTAACAATGCTTATGATGCAAATATGAATGCATGAAATGTAGATGATGAATTTTTTTGAATTTTTGTATGAATGTTGTAAAAGACAGACAAAGGGAGAAGACATAGTTAGGACTCCACAGGGGAATAACATAACATGGCCCGACTGGAGAAATAACAAGATGTGCCCCAAGTCCATTGGAAGAACGAACTCCACTGGGGAATAAAGTAAAACACTGGGGAAAATATTAATTACTATTATGTGGATGACAGTAATGGTGAAAAGAACATTGTCCACCGCCTTACAAAGAGACGGGTTGCAGATAAAAGACAACGTTTATAGAGAATAAGAGAATTGTCCACCGCCTGACAAGGACGGATTGCAGATAAAAGACAATTTCTACAAGAAAAACAGAGACATTGTCCACCGCCTTGCAAAGTGACGGCTTGCAGATAAAAGACAACGTTTACTGAGAACAAGAGCATCGTCCACCGCCTTACGAAGAGACAGCTTGCAGATAAAAGACGACCTCTATAAGGAATAAGAACATTGTCCACCGCCTTACAAAGAGACAGCTTGCAGATAAAAGACAACGTCTACAGAAAATAATAGAATTGTCCACCGCCTGACAAGGACGGATTGCAGATAAAAGACAATTTCTACAAGAAAAACAGGAACATTGTCCACCGCCTTGCAAAGTGACGGCTTGCAGATAAAAGACAATTTCCACAGATAATAAGAGCATTGTCCACCGCCTTACGAAGAGACAGCTTGCAGATAAAAGACAAACTCTACAAAGAACATGAACATTGTCCACCGCCTTGGAAAGACGGAATGCATAAAGAAGACAAAGTCCACAGAGAACAAGAAGATTGTCCACCGCCTTACAAAGAGACGGATTGCAGATAAAAGACAACCTCTACAAAGAACAGGAATATTGTCCACCGCCTTACCAAGAGACGGATTGCAGATAAAAGACAACATCCACATAGCACAAGAGTATTGTCCACCGCCTTACAAAGAGACGGATTGCAGATAAAAGACAACCTCTACAAAGAACAGGAATATTGTCCACCGCCTTACCGAGAGACGGATTGCAGATAAAAGACAACATCCACATAGCACAAGAGTATTGTCCACCGTCTTGCAAATAGACGGAATGCAGATAAAAGACAATCTCTACATGTCACCCACTAGTAACATGATTCTCTGAAAGAAAAGTAACTATGACGAGTACTTCGAAAAAAAAGATTCAATTTGATTGAACTGTATAAGTGTATGTATTTGTAGAGAAAAAGATTTGTATGATATTTTGTGTAATGTACATTGATAGGATTCACTGGGGATAAAACCACATGAGGAACTGTGAAATGTATTTGTAAAACACAAGTTTCTTGTATGGAAACATTGTCACTTGTTGTGTTGAGGATATAACTGAATGGATACAAGCTTCTCAGATGACGAGATTGCCACTTGTTGAATGTGTACAAGCTTCTCGGATGACGAGACTGCCACTTGTAAAATGTGTACAAGCTTCTCAGTTGACGAGACTGCCACTTGTTTAATCGGATACAAGCTTCTCGAACGACGAGACTGCCACTTGTAAAATTGGATACAAGCTTCTCGAACGACGAGACTGCCACTTGTAAAATGTGTACAAGCTTCTCGAACGACGAGACTGCCACTTGTAAAATTGGATACAAGCTTCTCGAACGACGAGACTGCCACTTGTAAAATTGGATACAAGCTTCTCGAACGACGAGACTGCCACTTGTAAAATGTGTACAAGCTTCTCGAACGACGAGACTGCCACTTGTAAAATTGGATACAAGCTTCTCGAACGACGAGACTGCCACTTGTAAAATTGGATACAAGCTTCTCGAACGACGAGACTGCCACTCGTAAAATTGGATACAAGCTTCTCGAACGACGAGACTGCCACTTGTGGAATTGGATACAAGCTTCTCGAACGACGAGACTGCCACTTGTTGAAAGGTGTACAAGCTTCTCGGATGACGAGATTGCCACTTGTAAAATGTGTACAAGCTTCTCGGATGACGAGATTGCCACTTGTAAAATGGGTACAAGCTTCTCAGATTACGAGACTGCCACTTGTTGTTTTGAATTGATGTCCAATCCGGGAACAAACCGGAGGGAAACTGTAAAACAAGACTTTGTGTCCAATTGAAGAATAAATTCAACTGGGATTTTCCTTTTGTTGTAGGAAAAACTGAAACAACCATCTTCCACAAGAGAGGAGTCTAGTGGGGAAATTTTGAAACAAGAGATGTGTATACTTATCTGCCTAAGCTGACACTCTAATTGGAAGGAACAACATGCCCATCCCGACTCTATTTTGTAAACACAGACAAGACAAAAGAAATAGAAATTTGTATAATGATGTAATAAGGTATGAAAGATGCAAATGTTCATGGCACATGTAAATGCTATGTATGAATGTTATGTATGAAAGTATGTATGTATGTATGTATGTATGTATGTATGTATGTATGTATGTATGTATGTATGTTGTGAATGTATGTATGTGGAACATCTTTTGACGGACAAACAAAGTGACCAAACTGGAAACACAAGCCAACGTCGCATCACTGTGCAGGATATCTCCACAAAGTGTAAATGTCACTGTAGATAAAGTAAGAGAACTCTTCTTGGGGAAGGAACAACTTCTCTGGGGAATTGACCGTTTTGGCTGAAACGATCAGTATATTGAAACTTGACTGCACTCAAAACAACTTTGTCAACTTTCATTGGGGATGTACCCTTTTCTAGGAAGAAGATTGTTTACATTCTCTTAGAGAAAACATGTTTGTTGTTGATGAACGTCTGAGAGAATGAAGACGACTTGCCCCTTGCTTCAGACTCTTTGCTTTAGTCTAAAGATCTTTGAAAGAATCGCTCGAAGAGCGTGACTGGTTGACCTTTTACATTCAGTGTACCTTTTCAGGAATATATGATCTTGACACAGTATGCCGCAAGTCTTTGAATTCTTGAAGGGTATGCCCCTGATTAACTGATGTTTGTAGAGTAACCAAATTCTGAGCCATTTTCAACCTTGATAAGAAGAATATTCAGCTTGTTTGCCCCCTGATTGGTAGAATCCACAGATAACATGCCCCTGGCTAGGAGCGTCTCAAGTCAGCTTTGCCCCTGATCAGACTATAGCTCAAATTTCTTTGATGTCAAGTATTATTTTGCAAGTAAAATTATTTCTTTTGAAAAGTATTTTTGATAAAATGCATATGTTTTTGAAATTGAATATTTTTGTGATGGAAGCACATATGGTGTGTACAAAGTTAATTTGTGATTACTCAACAAACAGGATGAGTCAGTCTAACAATAAATTTGCCGAATATATGCTTTCACAGTGAACCTAGCTTCAATTAGGTCTTTTGTATGTTATAAGGTGGCTGGGCTCACGGTTTTCAAAAGAAAGATTGTTAGGCTCAAAATTTTATTTGGTCCCACCCATTCTTCTTGATGTTCTTCAATCTTAAATTCAATTAATTCAACTGATGCACTCAGTCGACAAGAGAATCTTTTTGGCAATGATGTCTGAGGTTGACACCTTGATCGAAGCTTCATTGATATTCTTTTTGAATAGACTTTGATGAGATTTCTTGAAGTGACAGTCACTTTGTGTTTAAGAAGTTGTTCCTATTTTTGAATCACTCTTTATTTGTATGGACTAGTTCTTTTCGAACTTTGAATTTGTGGTCCATTTGGATGCCTCTCTTATTTTTTTTATGGGCTCTTTTTTTTGAATTTTTTTTGTAAATACTTTTTTTGAACAACTCTTGTAAGATTTTGGTGTATGAATATTGTGACTGTCATATGAATTGTTGTGAGTCTCATCTCTTGACAGCTTCCTTTGTCTGAGGAAAGCATTGTGATTAAACCTCTAATTTGGTATGACTAGATGAATTAATTCTCTTGTATCAGGATGCATCATCAAATTAATTGAAAGACTACCCTGCCCTAGGTTATGATTAAGGGTTCAGAAAAAAGAAAGAAACACCGACTTCAGGCTCAAAGGGGCTGATTACAGATTATCTCCTTATATCTCCACTGTTTGGGAAGAGAAACAATGCCTTACATCGTCAACTAGGTTTTTCACCATTGAAAAGCATATATCAGCCAAAATTAGTTATTTATTTTCATCATCCTCGCTCCAAGTTTGTAAGTAATAAAACAAGAAATGAGTGAATACGAATGAATTTATTCCAAAAACATGCATGTTTATTATATTAAAAAGTACTTGACAAAAGACATAATGTTAAGAGCAAACAAATGCTTGACAAGAAAGAAATAAAAGCCTAGTGATCATAGGGGATGAGCTTCCTTGTATCACAGACTTCAACGAGATGAGTGTAGCAAAAGTAACATCAACAGCAAACCAGATTGCAACAAATCACTCCATGTAGAGCGGAGCTAGGTCTATATCCTCGAAAGAAAATTTGTTATCTCTAACCAACTTTTGAACTTCAGATTGTAGCAGATAACAATGTTCAATGTCATGGCCAGGTGCCCCTGAGTGAAAAGCACAAGAGAGCTCTGGTTTGTACCAATAAGGCAATTTTGCAGGTACCCGAGGCGGTGCTCTAGTCTGAATCAGATCTCTCTCAATCAAAATTGGAAACAAATCTGCATACAACATGGGGATCGGGTCATATTGAGGTGACCTCTTTAAAGCAGGATTCTGTTTGTTTGACTCTTGTGGAGCCAGTCGTGGAATCTGATGTGGAACCTGTTGTGTAGCTTGTTGGAGAGGTTGTGATTGAGACTGTTGTTGAACATGATGCATTTGTTGGTTTTGGAAAGACAAAAACAGTTGCTCAAGAATGAGATGATGGTTATTTTGTGCCACCATTAATGAAGCAATCAGAGCATTTTTCTTTTCCAATTCTGCCCGAAGTGTGATGACTTCTTCACGAAGTTGAGTGTTCTCTTGCACGATTGCTTCCATTCTTTTCTTTTGATTAACACAAGTGTTGACTTTTAAGTTGACTTTGGACAAGAGCGTCAGACCACTTTCAAACCAGACAACTTGAATTCTGACAGAACAATGTGTAAGACTCAGACCTTTGGAAAATAGAACCATGAATGTAAAATGATGCATGTAAAGAATGTTTTGTTTCGACTTTGATTTTCAAAGGACTTTAGGATATGAATCATAAAGAACCTCATTTTTTTATCTTTTTATTATTTTTTTTTGCAAATGATCAAAACAATTTTTTTTCAAAGCAATTTTTTTTGAAGGTTCATGATGATTGTGTAGTTTATAAAGAAATTCCTCTAAGTCCTTTGAAGAGTAATGGAAAAAGTTTTTTTTCTTTTCATGAATGCATGGATGTATGGATGCAACAATCACAAACATAAGCAAACATGGTTGGTTGAGATGTCACAATGTTGGAGCCAAAAGGTAAGAACCACCCACAAGGTATGAACTATTGGTTTATCTTCTTTGTACCTGTATCACGGGTTCTAAAAGGTCTCAAAGTCTACAACCTTCCTTCTTGAATACCAATGTCCACAACTGAACTCGCGGCCAAATGAAATATCCAAGGGAAGATCTCGTTTGAGTGTAGTATCGCGGAACAACTTTAACCAAAATTCACTCTCGGTTAAGCCATCGCACTACGTTCTAAGAGGCCAAGATGAGTTAAAGGTGACTAAAAAGGTCCCACAGTATCCTCATAATCATAATAATCTTTCTACGCAACTTAACTCGCGTCGAAGAGAATATTACAACATGACTCATCAACTGTGGCGTGATTATATCACATGCGAGTATGTGCAAAACTTAACTTTCGCCCATCCCACTATGATTATACCACAATCTATCTCATGGTGCACTCAAGCTCGGGTCAAGCTTGTCTCAACTCAAGAACCCCCCCCACAAGATATATAAAGCATGTAAACAAGTAAGCACATAGAAACATAGAAGTTAGGTTCAACCCTCTTAAGGAGAGAATTCCCCAGTGAAGTCGCCATTTTTCTGTTGCGGGATTTTCGTGACATACCCCACTACAGTTTTATTTTTTCATTTCCAAAGGAGGGGAAAAATTGAAAACCTAAAAAGGGAGATTCTAAGGTACGGGGGTTAGTTGCGCTTGAGGAAGGTGTTAGCACCCCAAGCGCCCATGGTACTCCACGGTAACCTCTTATATGTTTTTGTGCTTTTTTGATACATGCTTTAAGAGTGGAGGGAGAAATTGTATAGAGGAAAAAAGAAAGTGGAAAAAATTAAGAAAATTTTATTTCATAAAGTAAATAAAAGAAAATAAGTGTAAATATTTTTGTTTGTAAAAAGATTTTTTTTTGAGAGAATTGTAGTTGTTGAGAGAGAGATTGTAAGAAAATATGTTGTAAAGAAATTATTGTAAAGAAAGAAAAAGAGTTGTTGTTTGAAAACGAAAGTGTATTCGTTTTTTTCTTGTGTTTGAAAGAAAAGAAGATTGTAAAGAAGATAAATTGTAGATAGTATAATGTTAAAGATGATTATAAGGTGAACTTGCGCTTGTCTTATAGAAAGATCGTACGTTTGTTTTGAAAAAGGTTTTTTCGTTTCGTAAAAAGTCTCGTAATTAATTTGAAATTTAACTACGAGTCCTCTCCTTTGGAAATGAATTTTTTGACGTTTGTGTGTGATGTGTAAGCTAGGAAAGCATTAAAGAGCGATAAATAAAGTCCTACGCTATTACAACCCAATTGAATACTTAATATTTACAACCATATCGAATTGAATGAATAAATAATAATAAGCAAATAAATAAATAAGTAAATGGCAATGCATAAAAAATAAAAATGCAAGTGCGAAAAATAAATATGATGATGAAATGCACATAGGAGAAGAATCAAACATAGCAAAATAACATCCTAATTAAAGGTGGAGTGTGTGTAAAAAGGTGTCGGAGGTGAAAATATGATTATGGAGACTTTCAAGAATCACTCACAACAACAAATAATCCTAATTAAAACACACAAGCAAAAATATTTTATTTAACAAAAGAAAAGTTTTTATTTTTATTATTTTGAGAATGAATTTAGACCAAAGAAGGTCCTTCAATATTAATTCTAATGTTAGAGCTCAATAATTTTATAAAGTAAAATATTGTCTCTAACATGCATTTTTAAAATGATGCATTGTCCTAGTCTAAATGCAATGCATGTATGCATGTAGAAAAATGTAAAGTAAAGTTGTAATGTGAAAATGTAGTGTGATGCAAAAATTTGTAAAAAATGTTATGTAAAAATGCAAGAAGTGTAGATTGTGATGTAGTAAAAAATGTAGTGATTTTTAAATGCATGTATGCATGAAAATGTGTAGTGAACATGTGATATAAAATGTGATGTGATGTAGAAACTTTGTAAAAAAGGTTATGTGACTAAAAAAAATGCATAATGTGATGTAGTGTAAAATGTAGTGGTATAAAATGTGATTTGAAAATGTAGTGAGGATAAAATGTCATGCAAATGTGCACAATGCAAATGTCCATAAACATGTATATGTATGCAACTATATAATAAGCTAAAACACAAGTAGTAACAAAACATATGCAAATGCAAAGACATATAGTAATGAAGCACAAAAATAAGAAAGTGAACATGGATCATATATTATGAAAAAAAAAGCAATTAAGTGATAACAAAGTTCACATAGACATACTCAAGAAAACATTAATTGTAAAAAACTAAAACCTAACAATTTAGACCTCAAAGGGATCCTTAAATATTAGTGTAAAGTCTAGACTCAATAAGCTTAAAATAAGCTATTGTCCTAAACAAACCACTTATGAAAATAAGCTAGTACTAACACATAATCAAAATAAGCAACTAAAAATTAAAATAAAATTTAAATTTAAATCTCAAGAGAGATTCTTAAATATTAGTGTAAAATTTGGACTCAATAAACTTAAATAAACTATTGTTCCAAATAATCACTTATTAAATTAAGCAACTAAAAAAACAAAGTAATAAAACAAAAGGGTGTAAACTAGTAAAACACCAAAATAGAAAAGAGATCCAGGCCCAAAACAGAGGCCCAGACCAGTAACCACTGAACCAAACTGAACCGGTTCGGTCCAACGGGTTCAATCAAGGATTGAACCGGACCAAACCGGTTCTCCTTCTTCCTCACACAACAACACGCATAAAAACAAAAAAAAAGGCCCATGGAAGAGTTTCAAAGCTTCAAAGAAATCTCAAAATCATAAACGGACACCAAATCGAACATATGAATACTCTATTTCATAGGAATTTTCACATAGATCATGAATATGCAATTAAATTTCACAATGGGTCAATATATTTTAAGATACGAAGTTTCAAAGTTTGAATCTCAAAAATGGAAAATGAGATTCATGCAAAATTAAGAGAAAGTGCTTAAAGGAAAACATAATATACTATGTCACGAGTTCACAGCAACAAAAATCATGCAAAATGGATACCTATGAAGGTCGAAATGGTTACCTCAAAATAGCTTCCAAAACGGTTCCGAAGTTGTTGATTCTGGCGCTCCAGCTCGTGTTTCCCGTCGGCTTGGTGTCCCTTTTTAGCTCCTGAGTTCGTTTATGAACCTTTGAACCGGGTTTGTTTGTGTTTGGTTGAGATTTTTGTGAGTTTTGATATTTTTTGACCGAAAATGGTGTAAATAGATGAAGGTGATGATGTGTGTGATGTTTTGTGTTTTATTTGTGAAGATTGATGGTGTTTGATGATTAATCTGATTTTTGTTTGTGGTTTGATGAAGTTTGTGTAGTGGTTTTAAGGATTGAATGAATTTGAGGGAGGTTTTGTTTTGATTTGTGAGTGATGAAAGATTGAATGAATGAAAGGAGGATTGTGTGATGTTGATTTTGTGTAGTTTGAGATGAATTTGTAGCAAAGAAAATGGAATGGAATGAGTTGTTAAGAGATTTGTTGTGGTTAGGAGTTGATTTGGCTTGATTGAAGGTGAAATGAGGATGATAATGTTGTGTTGTTCTACTGTCTCCTTCCTTCGTCCTCTAATTCCTTCTTTTTCTAATTTTTATTTTTTTGCTGAGAGAGAGAGAGAGAGAGAGAGAGGAGGGTGGCTAGGGTTTTGGTGGTTTTTCTCTCTAGTTTCTTTTCTTAAGATGTAGGGTTTTTAATGGCAAAAGAAGAAAAATGTAGAGTAGCTTTGTTGCACTAAGTTTTTGTTGGAAGAAACAATCCAATTTGAGGAAGGAAACAAGTTTGTGTAGTTGTCATTGTGTTGGTTTCACAAGACATGTCTTTGGATTCCTTTTCCTTCTCTTTCAAAATTTGTTTTTGTGTTGAAAATGGTATGATTTGTGATAGAAAAATAAAAGATTGATATAAAAATGAATGAATGAAAATAAGATAAAAAAAGCAAATATTTTTGATATTTTTTGAATATGTGAGAATAAAATATAAAATGCGCGTAAAAATAAGAAAAATACTATTTTTTGACTTTTACGCTAATTTAGCAACTATTTAAATAAAATGAACTAAAAGAGTGAAATAGTTGAAAAAGATGTAATTGTGAGAAAAAATGATAAAATTGTGAGAAATATAGAAAATATGCATGAAAAAAAGAAAATTAAAACACCTATAATGAAAGCGTACATTTTTTATTTTTTTGGCATAAAAACTGTAAATTGGATTTTAGGTCCAAAATTGGGGTACAACAACATGCATTTAAAAATCTTACATTTTTACACTACATCACATTTATGCATCTTTCATGTCACATAACCTTTTTTACGAAAATTCTACATCATATCACATTTTTTATTACATTTACACTACACATTTCTTTTTTACACTTCTACATTACATTGCATCATAATCTACATTTTTGCATTTCACATGACATTTGACACTAATTTTTGCATCACACTACAATCTCACATTACAATTTTACTCCACATTTTTTCATGCATACATGCATTGCATTTAGATTAGGACAATGCATCATTTTAAAAATGCATGTTAGAGACAATATTTTAATTAATAAAATGATTGAGCTCTAACATTAGCATTAATAGTTAAGGGCCTTTTGGCCTAAATTCATTCTCTTCATAAAAACAAAAACATTTCTTTTGATAAATAAAATTGCATGTTGCTTGTGTGCCTAGGTTAGAATTATTTGTTGTTGTGAGTGGCCTCCAAAATGTATTATTATGTTTTTGCCTCCGACACATTTCTTTCACACACTCCACTTTTAATTAGGATGTTATTTTGCGATGTTTTCCTTTTCTCCTCCTATGTTCATATTCATCATCATATTTATTTTCTGCACTTGCATTTTTTATTTTTATATGCATCGCCCTTTTATCTATTTATCGCTTATTATTATTTATTCATTAAATTCGATATGGTTGTAAATTAATTATTCAATTGGGTTGTAATAGCGTAGGATTTTATTTATTGCTTTTACTGCTTTCTTAGCTCACACATCACACACAACGCCAAAAATTCATTTCCAAAGGAGAGGACTCGTAGTTAAATTTCAAATTAATTACGAGACTTTTTTGAAACGAAAAAAACCTTTTCAAAACAAACGTGCGATCCTTTTATAAGACAAACGTAAGCTCACCTTAATCTCAACGTAACTTCAATCATTTTAACATGCTTTTATCACAACTTTTTTTTTATATAACATCTTTTCTTAATTCTTTTTTGACAACAAAATCTTCTTTTCTTTACAATCTTCTTTTCTTTCAAACACACAAAAAAAACGATGTCTTTTTCAAACAACTATAACTTCTTTTCTTTTTACATAACAACATTTGCACTCTCTTACTATTTCTTTTCCTTTAAACATTTCCTCTACAATAAAAACATTACTCTCAAATTTATTTATTTTTTTTTTTTTTTACAAAGAAAAATATTTACACTTCTTTTCCTTTTTTATTTACTTTATGAAAGAAATTTTTCTTATCTTTTATCCACTTCCTTTTTTTTCCTCTATACAATTTCTCCCTCCATTCTTAAAGCATGTACATAAAGCACTAAAAACATATAAGAGGTTACCATGGAGTACCATGGGCGCTTGAGGTGCTAACACCTTCCTTGAGCGCAACTAACCCCCGTACCTTAGAATCTCTTTCTTTTAAAAGGTTTTCAATTTTTCCCCTCCTTCGGAAATGAAAAATAAAACTGTAGTGAGGTATGTCACAAAAATCCCGCAACAGAAAAATGGCGACTTCACTGGGGATACTCTCCTTAAGAGGGTTGAACCTAACTTATGTGCTTTTATGTGCTTAAATGTTTACATGCTTTATATATATATATTGTGGAGGGGTTTTTGAGTGAGATAAGCTTGACCCGAGCTTGAGTTACCTTGAGATAGATTGTGGTAGGATCATAGTGAGTGGGCGGAAGGTAAAACTCCGCACATATCCACATGTGATGAAACCACACACAATTGAGGGTCATGTTTGTAGTATTCTTTTCGACGTGATTTTTCGCGTAGATTGTTGCTATGACTTGTATCCAAGGATGTTGTGAATCCTTTAGTCACCTTCAACTCATCTTGGCCTTTTTTAGGATGTGGTGCGATAGCTAAAGCCGAGAGTAAAAGTCTTGGAATAGTTGACTACGCGATACCACGCTCAATCGAGACTTTCCCTTGGATATTTCATTTGGCCGTGAGTTAAGTCGTGGACATTGGTATTCAAGAAGGAAAGTTGATGACGTTGGGAACATTGTAGAACCCGTGTTACAAAAAGAAGAAAACCAATAGTTCATACATTGTGGGTGGTTTACCTTTTGACTCCTACATCATGATATCTTAACCAACCATGTTTGCTTATGTTTGTGCTTGTTGCATCATCACATTTCATGCGTCCATGCATCCATGAAAATCTTTTTTCCTCAATTTTCAAAGAACTTAAGGGAAGTTTTTTACAAAACTTGCAATGGACCTCAAAAAAAAAAAGAGAAAATTTCTTCCGAAAATTTCTTTTGATCATTAACAAAAAAGTGGAGGTCCATTATGATTAACATCCAAGAGTTCTTTGAAAAGCCAAAATATTTTCTCTCAAAGGACCTAAAGCAATTCTTTTGTAATCATAGATATGGACCATAGGAGGAGGCTTACTAAGAGGTATGATTTCAAGCGCCCGGATTTGACAAAGCTTAAGGAGTTGGCTCATCATGTGAATGATTATGAGGGTTTTCGACACCGCTATGGAAATCTGTTGGGAATTCTTGGAACTAGAGTTGACGAGGGGCTTCTCAATGTCCTCCTTCAGTTCTATGATACACGTTATCATTGTTTTACTTTTAGGGACTATCAGCTTGTCCCCACTTTGGAAGAGTATGAGTATCATGTGGGTTTGTCAGTGAACGACAAGACGCCTTTCAATGGTTGTGAAACTGATTTGAGTCCATACGACATCGCAAAAGCTCTACGTTTGGATACATTTAATGTGAAGAAAAATTTGATTGAGAATGATGGGCGCAAAGGGGTATGGGCGAAGTACTTATTTCAAGAAGCATTTCGTTTTGTTGAAAAGAAGAATTCACGTGGTGTCGAGGCTATCTTTGCTTTGCTCATGTACAGATTGGTCCTGTTTCCTGATAAACCTAATTTTGTTGATTGCGAGACTATTCGGATCTTCTTGATTGGAAACCCTGTTCCGACTTTACTCGCCGATGCTTATTATGGTATGCATCATAAGGTCTTGAAAGGGAAGGGAGTTGTTGTTTGTTGTGCTCAACTGTTGCAGATTTGGTATGTGTCGCATTTGCCCCGATCTTTGACTATTGAACAGAATCCTGAAAGTCTTAGCTGGTCCAAAAGAATTATGTCCGTCACTGCTGAAGATGTAAGATGGTACAACGATTTCTACCATGGTAAACTTGTGATCAACAATTGTGGAGATTTTCCTAATGTTCCTCTCATTGGTACTCGAGGAGGAATTACATACAATCCAACGCTCGCCAGGCGTCAGTTTGGGTATCCAATGGCGAAGGCTCCCAACAACCTCTGGTTAGAGGCACATTTTTATACCAATGGAAAGGAAAGTCTAGCCCTCAAAGGGCGATTCATGATTGCTTGGGATAAGATCCATAGGAAAGACAGGAGATTGCTAGGAAGAACAAACTGCGTTGCTGGGAAACCATACGTGGATTGGCTCGCTGATAGGGTTGTCGAGTTTAAGATGCCCTATGAACTTGAAGCGCCGATTCGTGATGTTGAGTTGCCATCATCTACAGAACTTATCTTCAAGACTAATGACGAACTCAGGGTGCTGTTAACAAGGATGACAGAAGATAGGGATGCGTGGAAGGCGAAGTACTTTGAAGATGGAAAGATGTTGAAGGAAATGTATGACAGCCTTGACGCGGAAAGGTTAGCTTGGGAAGAGACAGATCGTGCACAAGCGGAAGAAATAGTTGCTTTGAAGAAAAGGGCCAGGAACAAGTGAAGATTTGAGGACAGAATAAATTAGGACCAGTTGTTTTATTTCTGATTATTTGTAATGTCAAGGTGTCAGTTGTAATGTCAAGTTGTTTGTAATGCCAAATTATTATGTCGAATGTACTTTTTCTTTTATTTCCATGTAATTTTTCTTTCTTGGTTGTATTTTTTTTCCTTTTAGTTATGTATGCTTCAAACAGTTGTAATCCCTTTTATTTAATGAATCAAGGTCCTTATTTTGATTACATTTGTTATATTACTTTAAAGTCCTTTGAGAAAGAAAAAAAGAGAACAAAAATAATGATCATAATTTTCACATAACACATCATGCATCATTTGCATTCATGATTCGGTTTTCAAGGTTCTGAGTCTCTCATTCTCAACAGATTCTGGCCCGACGCAGTCGTTACAAGCCAACTCGCACATACAATACTCGTGCAAACTTCAAGAAGAAAATGGAAGGACTCGAACAAGAGAATCAACAGTTGCAAGAACAGGTCACCGCTCTGCAGGCTAGTGTAGCCCAATTGACAGCTATGTTTGAATCTTTGAATGCGGCGGGGGCTATCCCTCTTCCGCCTCCTCCAACACAGGGTTTGAATGTCTCTATCCTAGGAAACATCCCGGTCTCAGCTCCATTGGTCTTCGTCAGTCAACCACTGCTCCAATGCATTTCTCATGGGGTATGCCTGCTAATTTTGGCGAAGGGTCTCAGCAGAATCATTCCAATATTCAATTCCAGGCTGTTACCATTCCACAGGTTACAGTTCCTATCCCGCCTCCTGCAATGACTACTGCACCTCTCACTATGAATGTAAGGCCGTTCGAGACAGAACCTATCTATCATGCTAATCGAGCTGAAAGTGTGATATCTGTTGGTGACAATGAAGAAATTCTGAATCAGGTTGACGAAATCCAGCGAGAACTTCGTGCACTCCGCGGTAAAGAGTTGTTTGGAAAGAATGCTCATGACATGTGCTTAGTTCCAGATGTTGACATGCCTCCTAAATTCAAAATGCCTGACTTTGAGAAATACAAGGGGGATTCTTGCCCACAGAGTCATTTGATCATGTATTCTAGGAAAATGGCTGCATATACAAGAAAGGACCCGTTGTTAATTCATTGCTTTCAAGATAGTTTGACTGGTGCTGCTCTGAAGTGGTATGTGAGCTTAGATCGTGAGAAGATTCAATCTTTTACTGATGTGTGTGAAGCATTCATGCAGCAGTATAAATACAACGTTGACTTGGCACCTGATAGAGATCAACTTCGTTCTCTGTCCCAAAAAGAACGGGAAAGCTTCAAAGAGTATGCTCAGAGGTGGCGCGGACTGGCCGCACAGGTTAACCCGCCTTTAGATGAAAAAGAGATGACGAAGACGTTCCTGAAAACACTCGACCCATTCTACTTTGATAGGATGATCTCCAGTAACCACCGTGATTTTACTGATGTGGTGGAAACTGGCGTGCGTATGGAAGAAGCGATTAGAGAAGGGCGTTTGATGAAAGATGCTTCTGGTTCTGGTTCTAGTTCTGGAAATGGCAAAAGGTACGGTGCTGGATTTGGGAAGAAGAAGGAACAAGAAGTGGGCATGGTCGCCCATGGTAGGCCAAGGGGAAACTATTTTCATCAACCACAACAGCACATCGCTGCTATTGCTATTCCTGTGAATACTGGCTATCAACAACGGCCACAAAATCTACCACAGAATCAAAGACTACAAAATCCACCACAAAATCAACCACAGAACCAACAACCACAAAATCCTAATCGTACTCAAGGACCGCCTAGGTTTGACCCCATTCCCATGAAGTACGCTGAGTTATTGCCCGCATTACTTGCAAACAAATCTGTTCAGCTCAGGCCACCTCCACCAGTGGCTAATCCCTTGCCATACTGGTATAGGGCTGACCTTACTTGTGCATATCACTCGGGAGCACCAGGTCACGATGTCGAGCACTGTTATACCTTGAAAGGTGATGTACAAAGATTGATAATGAACGGCAGGTTGAAATTCAAAGATACAAACCCAAATGTGCAGGCAAATCCACTTCCTCTGCATGGGACTGCCACTATCAACATGGTGCAATGTGATGCAGATTCTTATCGGGTGTTCAATGTTCGACAGATTAAGGAATCCTTGGTGCAAATCCATGTCGATTTATGCAAGCTATCTCTGTTCCAACATAATCATGCTGCTTGCATGACTTGCCCAAGAAATCCTAGAGGATGTCAGAAGGTGAGGGATGACCTACAGACTTTGTTGAATAAGAGAGAACTAGTTATCACATACAAGAAGAAGGGTGACGAAGAATCTGATGATGAATTTTATTTTGACAGTAGCGACGATGAAGAGTTTGTGATTATTCCAGAATTTACTGCTCCAAGATGTATTGAGTTGACATATAACAGCCAAGAGCGCATTGTTGAGCCTTTGGTGATCTGTTTGCCCGGTCCTATGCCTTACGCTTCTGATAAGGCAATTCCATACAAATACGGTGCTACCATGATGAGGGGTAACGAAGAGGTTCCTATTCCTGCTTTGTCTTCGGTTGCCAATATTGTGGGATCGAGCAAAATGATGAGAAGCGGTCGTGTGCTGCCACCTCCTACCTTGAGAAAGACTGATGCTCCTACAAATGAGCCGTTGGTGGTGGAAAGGCCTGAAGTATGTGTTGATCTTGACAAGGGTAAGACCAGTGTTGGTTCCGATGCTGATGAAGTGTTGAAGTTGATAAAGAAGAGCGAGTACAAGATTGTTGATCAGTTAATTCAAACGCCTGCCAAAATCTCTATGTTATCCCTCCTGTTGAACTCCGAAGCTCATAGAGACGCTCTGATGAAAGTGCTCGACCAAGCTTATGTTGATCACGATGTGACAGTTGGCCGTTTTGACGGCATTGTGGGAAATATCACTGCTTGTAACAATCTGAGTTTCAGTGATGAAGACCTTCCCGTTGAGGGGAGAAGCCACAACCTTGCTTTGCACATATCCGTGAATTGCCAATCTGATGCTTTATCCAATGTGCTTGTTGATACCGGCTCATCTCTGAATGTAATGCCGAAGACTACTCTTGACTTGCTGAGTTATAAAGGTGCTCCGATGCGGCGAAGTGGTCTGGTTGTCAAAGCTTTCGATGGAACGAGGAAGACGGTGATGGGTGAGGTTGATTTGCCCATTACCATTGGACCGAATACTTTTCAGATTACTTTCCAAGTTATGGATGTCAATGCTGCTTACAGTTGTTTATTAGGGCGCCCTTGGATTCATGATGCGGGTGCTGTGACTTCGACTTTGCACCAAAAGCTGAAGTTTGAAAAGAATGGCAAAATCGTAACTGTGTGTGGCGAGCAAGCTCTGTTGGTAAGCCAACTATCATCATACTCTTGTATCAGTGGTAGCATTGTGGATGGAACCCTATTCCAGGGTCTAACTATTGATGAAGGAACAAATGATAGGAGAGGTAGTGTGTGTATGGCCTCCTTGAAGGATGCACAACAGGTGCTATCTAATGAATCTACTACAGGCTGGGGCAAGTTGGTTGAATTGCCAGAAAACAAGAATCGAGAAGGTCTAGGGTTTGGCTCGATTGGTAAGGCTCCTGAATCTTCTAATATTGTCAAACCTCTTAAAGATATGTTCAAGAGTGCTGGTTTCATCTACCCAAATGTTTCAGATGAGAAGGTGAATGCCGTGATTGATGAAGAGCCCGAGGAAATTGCTGACTTGGTGGAGCGTGGAGGAATCTGCTGCAATTGGAGTGTTGTGGATGCTCCTTCTGTTGTATCTCGTTCTGAGTAATGTCTTGTCGTTGTTTTCTTTTTCAAAATCTTTCATTCTGCCCAAGATGAAAGTATGCATTGTTTTAGGGCCTACGTTTAAGAAATAAATATTCCTATCGCTCTGCCCAAAGCGAAGGTAGAACAATTGTCGGGCTTTATTTTAATGAAATCATCAATAATAAAGAGTTATTCAGTATCTGCTTTATTGTACATTAGTTTTTATTGCTTTTTGCTTTTTCTGGAACATGGTAACACAAAGAACATAACAATATATCTTTTAAAAAAAAAAACAAAAAAAATCTGCATATGCTCATTCTTTTATATCTGTTTTCTAAAAATCAAGCATAAATCATAATTGCAGATTAATTGTCGATAAACCCGTTGAACACAATGAACATATGCCCTCTCCCAACTTTGATTTCCCTGTGTTTGAAGCTGAAGAGGAGATTGAGGATGACATTCCTGATGAGATTACCCGGTTACTTGAGCATGAAGAAAGAACCATTCAGCCTCATGAAGAGCCTACAGAAGTAGTTAATCTGGGTACTGAAGAAGACAAGAAAGAAGTCAAGATTGGTGCATTGTTGGATGCTAGTGTCAAAGATAGATTGATAGAACTTCTCAGAGAATACATGGAAGTGTTTGCTTGGTCTTATCAAGATATGCCAGGGTTGGACACCAGTATTGTGGAGCACCATTTGCCGTTGAAGCCTGAATGTTCGCCGGTTAAGCAGAAATTGAGAAGAACACGCCCTGATATGGCAATTAAGATTAAAGAAGAGGTTCAGAAACAGATTAATGCAAGTTTCTTGATTACATCCGAATACCCTCAGTGGTTGGCCAACATAGTACCAGTTCCGAAGAAAGATGGTAAGGTCAGAATGTGTGTTGATTACAGAGATTTGAACAAAGCAAGTCCGAAGGATGATTTTCCTTTGCCTCACATTGATATGCTGGTTGACAATACAGCAAAGTTCAAATTTTTCTCCTTCATGGATGGTTTCTCTGGTTACAATCAGATACGGATGGCTCCAGAAGATAGAGAGAAGACTTCCTTCATTACGCCATGGGGGACTTTCTGTTACAAAGTAATGCCTTTTGGTTTGAAAAATGCGGGTGCTACATATCAAAGAGCAATGACTACTTTGTTCCATGATATGATGCACAAAGAGATCGAGGTTTATGTTGATGACATGATTGCCAAGTCCAGCACTGAGGAAGAACATGTTGATAATCTTCTGAAACTGTTCCAACGGTTAAAGAAATACAAGCTTCGTTTGAATCCCAACAAATGCACTTTCGGTGTTCGATCCGGAAAACTCTTGGGATTTGTGGTTAGTCAGAAAGGTATTGAGGTGGATCCTAGCAAAGTGAAAGCCATTCGTGAAATGCCTGCACCAAGAACTGAAAAGCAAGTAAGAGGGTTCCTTGGTCGATTGAACTACATATCTAGATTTATTTCTCACATGACTGCTACCTGTGGACCAATATTCAAACTTCTCCGAAAAGACCAAGGAGTGGTGTGGACGGAAGATTGTCAGAAGGCTTTTGACAGTATTAAAGATTATCTCTTGGAACCTCCTATTCTGATTCCTCCTGTTGAAGGAAGGCCTTTGATCATGTACCTGACTGTGTTAGAAGATTCCATGGGTTGTGTGCTTGGACAACAAGATGAGACTGGTAAGAAGGAACATGTTATTTATTATCTGAGTAAGAAGTTTACAGACTGTGAATCTCGCTACTCCATGCTTGAGAAGACTTGTTGTGCTTTGGCTTGGGCTGCTAAACGTCTCCGCCAGTATATGATTAATCACACTACTTGGTTGATATCTAAAATGGATCCAATCAAGTATATTTTTGAGAAACCCGCTTTGACAGGAAGGATTGCACGCTGGCAGATGTTGTTATCTGAGTATGACATTGAATACTGCACTCAGAAAGCAATAAAAGGAAGTATTCTTGCTGATCATTTGGCACACCAGCCAATTGATGATTATCAATCTCTCAAGTTTGATTTTCCTGATGAAGATGTCATGTACCTGAAAATGAAGGATTGTGATGAACCATTGTTTGGAGAAGGCCCTGATCCTGAATCCAGATGGGGTTTGGTCTTTGACGGAGCTGTCAACGTTTATGGCAATGGAATTGGTGCAGTTCTTATTGCTCCTATGGGTAATCATATTCCATTCACTGCCAGGTTACTCTTTGATTGTACAAACAACATGGCAGAGTACGAAGCGTGTATTATGGGTATTGAAGAAGCTATTGATTTGAGGATCAAGATCCTTGACATATATGGAGATTCAGCTCTTGTAGTTAATCAGATCAAAGGAGAGTGGGAAACTCGCCACCCTGGCTTGATTCCATACAAAGATTATGCAAGACGCTTGTTGACTTTCTTCAATAAAGTTGTATTACACCACATTCCTCGTGATGAGAATCAGATGGCAGATGCTCTTCCTACTTTATCATCCATGTTCCAAGTGAATCGGTGGAATGACTTGCCTCGTGTTAATATTAGTCGCCTTGAGAGGCCTGCTTATGTGTTCACAATTGAAGAAGCGATTGATGATAAGCCGTGGTTTTAGGATATTAAGAATTTCCTACAACATCAAGAGTACCCGCCTGGGGCATCTAGAAAAGACAGGAAAACTCTGAGAAGGTTGTCTGGCAGTTTCTTTCTGAATGGTGATGTTCTTTACAAGAGAAATTTTGATATGGTTTTGCTTCGGTGTGTGGACAAGCGTGAAGCCGACCAACTAATGTATGAAGTGCATGAAGGTTCCTTTGGTACCCATGCCAATGGACATGCTATGGCTAAGAAGATGTTGAGAGCAGGTTACTATTGGATAACAATGGAATCTGACTGTTGCAAATATGTGAGAAAATGTCATAAGTGTCAGATTTATGCTGATAAGATACATGTGCCACCGACTCTGTTGAATGTTATGTCTTCTCCTTGGCCTTTCTCTATGTGGGGGATTGATATGATCGGAATGATTGAACCAAAAGCTTCGAATGGTCATCGTTTCATCTTAGTGGCTATTGATTATTTCACCAAGTGGGTTGAAGCAGCTTCCTATGCTAATGTTACAAAGCAAGTGGTTGTCAGATTTATCAAGAATCAGATCATTTGTCGATACGGTATTCCAAGCAGAATCATCACTGATAATGGATCGAACTTGAACAACAAGATGATGAAAGAGCTGTGCGACGAGTTCAAGATTGAGCATCACAACTCTTCTCCTTACAGGCCTAAGATGAACGGTGTTGTTGAAGCTGCAAACAAGAATATCAAGAAGATTGTGCAGAAAATGGTTGTCACTTACAAAGACTGGCACGAGATGTTGCCTTTTGCTTTATACGGATACCGCACTTCAGTTCGCACATCGACTGGGGCAACTCCATTTTCTTTGGTATATGGTATGGAAGCAGTACTCCCCGTAGAGGTTGAGATCCCGTCAATGAGAGTTTTAATGGAAGCAAAGTTGACAGAGGCTGAATGGTGTCAGACCCGGTACGATCAGCTGAATATGATTGAAGAGAAGCGCATGACTGCTTTGTGTCATGGGCAGCTATATCAGAACAGGATGAAAATGGCTTTTGACAAGAAAGTTCGACCTAGAAGCAACTATTGTATCAGTGGAATGCTCACTCTAAAAACAACTAACACACAAAGCATTATTTTTCTTATAATAATGATCGGAGGGAGTAAAATCCATTTCTTTGTTCTCTGTTTCTTTCTTTGGTCTTGTGATAGTGTGTTTGTGTTAATTTTATGTCCAGTAAGACCATCTCCAATGGTAGTACCTATTAAGTACTCATTGGAGTATTTATTAGGTACTACCATTAGAACAATACACATTTGAGTACTTATTAGGTACCATTTTTTAAATAAGAATTTTTTCTCTCTTAGTTTTTTAACGAGTCCCACATATTTTTATATATTATTTTTTAACTAGTCTCACTTCTTATATGATGTAGTAGTAATACTTTATTATTAAATTAAATATGTAAAGTTATTGGCAGGACCTATTAAAAACTTTTTAAAGAGGTGCTTAACTAATGGGATTGAGTGCATATTAAGTATTATTATTAAAAAATTATAAATAAGTGATGTGTACAAATAGAGTCCTTTAAATACTCAAAAATAGAATTCTCCGTTTGAGATGGTCTGATATCAATTTTGAATAATGAGTTCACAATTCACCAAATAATACTTTAATGCATGTAAATCCATTTTAGTGTTGGAAATATACTACTTCTGTCTTTAAATATAAGGTCTTGTTTGACTAAATTGTATTATTCATCTATCATGTTTTGACTGTACTTTTTAATAATATATAGATGTAAATATTAGTATATAAGATCTTGTTTGATTTATTTTATGAGTATTTTCAAAATATCAAATTTTTATAATTTTTACTGCTAGATAATTAAAGATATTAGTAATTAAAATTGTACATTGACGTATATACAGTGGTCAGACTATGTCTTATATTTTGAAAGTTAAGGACAGTATATTTGAATTAAAAAACTATGGACTAAAATTGTGAATGAACAAAAATAGAGTGAGCAATAATATATTTAATTAAGTCTTAATCGGACAAAAACAAATGGATTTACATGATTGAAACCTTAAACAAAATAAATGAACCACGTGAGGCAAATGTACGTCCAAGGTGGCGCAGCCTCTATTCATAAGCAACTTGTTTCGCCCTGTTCAATGTTCATGAATATGTGTTCGTGCACCTAGCTTTTATAGCTTCCCACTTGTTTCTAATTTATCATTAGAAAATAAAAACATAGCATATTACTTGTATAAATTAGTACTTCAATTACACAACAATGTTTGGAATTTTATTTCTAAATTAACCAATTGAGTGATATGATTTTTTTTTTAATATGCTATATCTATTCATTTTCCAATTTTTATTATGATGATTATGATTTGGACGAACGAGAGAGTAAATTATTGAGGTATGTATTAATTAACCTTGTATTACACTTGTTCAGAAAGAAAAAAAACCTCGTATTATAAGATCTTCGTCAACTCCGTTTTATTTTATTTTACGATATTCATTACCTCTATTTTCTTCTTTGCTAGTGTGTATATATAAATTCATAATCTGCTGGATTTGTGTCGAGTCAAGAAGACAAGGAATTGCAGGAGCACGACCTGCAACAGAAGATATACATGTAAGTATTGATCCCTCGGTCCCATAATAATTATCACAGTTGATCCGTTTATGTTTGTCGATATACAACTTTCATTGTTAATATCTTTAAAAATTATATATTTTAAAATAATTATCAAGACGAAGAATCAAACAACATCTTATATATTAATGTTTGTATTTATATATTAATAAATAAAATATGGTCAAAATAGATTATGTAAATAATGAACATTAGTCATCAACTGCATATGTCAATTATTTTAAGATAGAGTTGTAACACCCCAATTTTGGCCCTCGAATCCGTTTTCCGAAATATCAAAAAATGTCTTTTGAATAATACGCCATCACGTCCGCTCTTTTTCATCATTTTGTTTATGATCGTTTTATCACCGTTTTTGTGGTCGTATTTTCATCTCTAATCTTTCATCATCATATAACTATCATTATTATACTTATTATCACAATATCACTATTATCCTTTTCATTGTTATTACCTTCTTATCAAAAATCCTTTTAAGAAAAAGCTTTTTTTCCTTGGTCTATTATTATTATTATTACTATTAATTATTATTTATTATCATTATCAAAAATCTTCACAAAAAGAACTTTTCTTTTATTTACTCATTTTTCTTTTATTTATTGTTATTAATCTTAATTCCTTTTTATTTATTTATTTATTCACTGAAAAAATATACGGTTATAGAAAATGAAAAAAAAACAATTTTTATATATTTCCCTCTTTTCTATTTTCGGTAGTTATTATTAATTATTATTATTATTTATTTATTAATTATTATATTATTATTACTATTATTATTTTTGTTTCCTTCTTGTCTTTTTTACTCGGTCACCAAAAAAATAAAAAGAGGACACAGACAGAAGCAAGAGTGAATTGGCAGAAGCAAAGTTGAAAAAGATTGAAGTTTCAATGCAAGTTTTTTTTTGAGATTTCCAGCACATAACAGCGACGTTTTTTGTCTCTTTCCCATTCCAATTACAGTTTTCAAACCAACAATCTGAGCAACAAAGTTACACAAGTTCTTTCTCCTTTTACCAATCCAAACCCTAAAAAATCTACTACATAACAGAACCGAAATTCACAACTGAAGGAAGAAGAAAAAAACTGAGAAGCGGCAGAGAAACAAAAACCACAAATACAATCAAATAACCAAAACCTTCACAAAATCATCTTCAAAACAGAATCAAGAACAAAAACTTCACAAGCTAAAAAACCACTTATAATCCAAACATCCAAACATCCAAACATACAAAACAGAAATCAAACAACTAAAAAAAAAAAAAAAATCTCTCCACACATTGTGAAGAAGTTTGTTTGCTCCCCATCTACTGTCCATCATCATCGACCTTGCATAAAGAAAAGGAGGAGTCAGAGCAGTGAAGGAGGTTCAAAGAAGGTCAGAAACAGAACAGAAGAAGCAGAACAGAGGAGAGAAAAGAAAGAAACAACATTTACTAGAAGTTTCACGGCAGGACAGGTAACATACTTCGAATTTCTCTTTCATTGCTGCATCATTGTAGTCGATTCATGATCGTATGATTTCAGATTTGAAATTTAGGGTTCAAGACTTGTTCGGTTTTGTTTGCATCATACATGTTTGTTTTTCTGTTGTTCTTGAGTCCGATTCGTGCTTAGAATACGTTGAGAAAGGTTTGGGTTTTGAAAAATTAGTGTTTTAGGTTTTGAGCAGTTTCGGGTCCAGATCTAGGGCTCCGATCCGGCAGTTTTGGTGATTGTTTGTGGGTTCTGAGTTTGAATCCATGTTTAGAAGATGATTCCATGTAGGGTTGGTGTTTGTTGCTCCTGAATCTGAGCATTTTTTTTTTTTGGGGTTTTGGGGTTGAAGAAACCACTGTGTTCTTGAAGAACAGAGAAAATAAGGGAAAGAAAGAGAGAGAGGCGGAGAGAACCAAAGAAAGAAAAGTTTTTTAACTAAATGAGGAAAACAAACCCTAATAATCCCCTCCCACCGTTTTACTGCGCGCACCCCCCTGCCTATCTCAGCGCGCCCCCCTAACCGGTTCACCGAACCGGGCCTGGGTTGACCCGATTTATGTTTTTTCGTTTGTGGGTTTGTTCAGAAAATGGATATTGGGCCTGTTTGGGCCCAAGTTCGTTTTTTTAATCTGTTTTTCTGTTTTTTTATTTTTTATCATTCATTTATTTTATTTTAGTTTTTATTTATTAATTTGATTGCTTTTCTTCCCTACATATTTATCCTTTTTCAATAATTATGTGTAAGTTTGAGACTTTGATCCTATATATAAATAACAAATAAAAATTCTAAGACTAAAAAACTCTTTAACTATTTAATGTCAAAAATAAAATAAAAGATATTTGTTCATGACTTTATTCTTAATTAATTATTTATTTAGAAAATTATCAAAAATAAAAATATAAAAAAAAAAGAGCAAGAATGTTAGTTTGTTTGTTTTTTAGTTGTGTAGCATGCAAAAAATATAAAAACAACAAAAATATTAGAGAAATTTAAATATGCTATATTTGAATTCTTTTTTTGTGATGATTGATTATATAACATGCTTTTATTAAAATTTTCATGCATACATGCATTTAAAAATCTTACATTTTTACACTACATCACATTTATGCATCTTTCATGTCACATAACCTTTTTTACGAAAATTCTACATCATATCACATTTTTTATTACATTTACACTACACATTTCTTTTTTACACTTCTACATTACATTGCATCATAATCAACATTTTTGCATTTCACATGACATTTGACACTAATTTTTGCATCACACTACAATCTCACATTACAATTTTACTCCACATTTTTTCATGCATACATGCATTGCATTTAGATTAGGACAATGCATCATTTTAAAAATGCATGTTAGAGACAATATTTTAATTAATAAAATGATTGAGCTCTAACATTAGCATTAATAGTTAAGGGCCTTTTGGCCTAAATTCATTCTCTTCATAAAAATAAAAACATTTCTTTTGATAAATAAAATTGCATGTTGCTTGTGTACCTAGGTTAGAATTATTTGTTGTTGTGAGTGGCCTCCAAAATGTATTATTATGTTTTTGCCTCCGACACATTTCTTTCACACACTCCACTTTTAATTAGGATGTTATTTTGCGATGTTTTCCTTTTCTCCTCCTATGTTCATATTCATCATCATATTTATTTTCTGCACTTGCATTTTTTATTTTTATATGCATCGCCCTTTTATCTATTTATCGCTTATTATTATTTATTCATTAAATTCGATATGGTTGTAAATTAATTATTCAATTGGGTTGTAATAGCGTAGGATTTTATTTATTGCTTTTACTGCTTTCCTAGCTCACACATCACACACAACGCCAAAAATTCATTTCCAAAGGAGAGGACTCGTAGTTAAATTTCAAATTAATTACGAGACTTTTTTGAAACGAAAAAAACCTTTTCAAAACAAACGTGCGATCCTTTTATAAGACAAACGTAAGTTCACCTTAATCTCAACGTAACTTCAATCATTTTAACATGCTTTTATCACAACTTTTTTTTTATATAACATCTTTTCTTAATTCTTTTTTGACAACAAAATCTTCTTTTCTTTACAATCTTCTTTTCTTTCAAACACACAAAAAAAACGAATTCTTTTTCAAACAACTATAACTTCTTTTCTTTTTACATAACAACATTTGCACTCTCTTACTATTTCTTTTCCTTTAAACATTTCCTCTACAATAAAAACATTACTCTCAAATTTTATTTTATTTTTTTTTTTTTTTACAAAGAAAAATATTTACACTTCTTTTCCTTTTTTATTTACTTTATGAAAGAAATTTTTCTTATCTTTTATTCACTTCCTTTTTTTTCCTCTATACAATTTCTCCCTCCATTCTTAAAGCATGTACATAAAGCACTAAAAACATATAAGAGGTTACCATGGAGTACCATGGGCGCTTAAGGTGCTAACACCTTCCTTGAGCGCAACTAACCCCCGTACCTTAGAATCTCTTTCTTTTAAAAGGTTTTCAATTTTTCCCCTCCTTCGAAAATGAAAAATAAAACTGTAGTGGGGTATGTCACAAAAATCCCGCAACAAGAGTGAGAAATTATAATAGTAAAATTAAGGAATTGCTACTAATTTTATTTGTGTCAATAACTTAGATTGTTGCCATAAGTTGACAAATATATATATTCAATTAGTTCCACTTTCGTTTAATTTAATAATATTCGTAAATTAGTTAACTTACGCTGAAGAAATGTTTTTTTTTTTTGAGACAAGAAAGAAATGAAGTGTTACATACGCATTAACATGTATATATTTTTTCTGTCAAAAAAAAAAACATGTATATATTTTATTAATTTCACTTTTAAGGACAAATAATTTTTATTTTAACATTCTAACTTAACTAATAGAAAATACCGAAATTGTTAGGTGAAATGTCCATAATCAAGATTCAAAGCTTAAATTTTTTTATTTTTTGTGTGTAAATTTATTTTATATAAAAAAAATGACAATAATTTTTATATGCTCTGCTAGGACAAAAAAACAATATTGATTAAAAAAGATAGATAAAACTATATTTTCTTAAGCACGCATAATGACATGTGGGCATGTGGTATTACTTGTCATAACTTCTTAGCACATTCTAGAATCTAGAGAGTTTAGTTTGCTTTCCTTATTTGTTTGGTTTTAAATTAAATTATTTAGTTAGTTTAGAGTAGAATAGTGTCTACTTGTTAAATGTTAGGCTAATTAAAATATACCCAACAGATAACACATAAGACATTTCAAAAAGCAACAATATTGTTTCAGAAAGTAAAAATGCAAAAAGATTAAATAATAGAGAGTGGTAAAACAAAACAAAAATGTTTGTCCGTAATTCATTTTTTAGTTATTCAGTTATCAAAATTTAGTTAATTAGTTAATATTCCTTCCGTTTTTTTTAAGAAGCTAAAAAGAACACAAGGCGTGCTTCACCGGCGGAGGAAAACGAAAGTATCCATAGAGCAATTATAATACAAAAATTCCCAAAATATCAAAAACCAAACAAAGCACTCCATCACACTTTATCCACCCCTATGGCCTAAACAAACCAAAGGGTTAGTATACCAACAACTAAATAACACACTAAAGCCATTATGTTTCACTTAAAGCCACCACCACACGTGGATGACAATTTGATCTACCATTTGTTGGGCATCAAGAGTTTTATGTTGAAATATATGTTCATTTCGACACTTCCAAATCCACCAAAGAGTAGCCAACCAAGCAATCTCAAACAAATTTTTTGGCGTAGCTGCAAAAAATTGTAGGCCAATAAACTGAAGAGCATGTGCTACTATCTCCGAAGGCAAAATACCTTGGATACCTAACCAAGGCAAATCACACACAAAAAACAAGAAATGCCAAGCAAACACAGTCACCTTCAATGGAACATGCCATTAAAAAAAAAAAACCTTCAATGGAACATCTCTATGCCAACGCAAGGCCAAAAACCATGCCCTGACCAGCATCAACACCGTCATTTTGAGTTAAGGATTCATATGCCTCCTTGACAGTGTAGACATCAGAGGAAACATCTGTCCAGCGCCACTTGTCAGACACACCATGCTGCAAAACATTGTTAGATAATGTGCATAAGTCTCATGTCTTGTTCTTTTGTATTGATTTCAACTCATCAATCATTGCATCCACCCACACTTTTCTCTTTAGTGCATTGGCAACATCTAAAGGCTCAGTGTTTGCAAGCATAGCATAGTGAACAACTTCACCTTCATTATTCACAGCATTGTTTGAGACTATCTTACATTCTTCCAATTTTCTTGGCATTTGTATTGTTCTCTGAGATCTAGGTCTCAATTGTGGTTGTGGCTCTTCATCTGAACTTTCATCATTTGCTTGATTATCAATGTGTTGAACTGGATTAACAATTGTCACAGTCTCATTGTTATCCAAACCATTATCTAAATCAAGTTCACAAGAGTCTATAAGCACTAGTTATGTGATAACCAATATGTTAGACTACTTGGCGGTCACTTAGAGGGGGGGTGAATAAGTGACTCTTTCTAAACAACGAGTTTTTCAAAATATTTTCAAGTACGCAGAAGGCCACCAGATCGGTAGTCTACTTTGCACCCTTCGATCAAAGGAAAGGTAGTATAAGCCTTGGAGCAATTAACGATAAATTGAATTAGGTTATGTTTTGCAATCAAATTACTAACACAAACAAACACAACAAGTTTCAATTATCAAGTTACACACAATCACAATTCAAGTTCAATTGAATTATGATGAACACTTACGATCACCAAATTCAATTGATCCAATTAATTAATAATACGAAAAGTAAAGAGTGTAAGGATAGAAAGACGCAAAGAGATGATTAGGGAGTTCCCGCACCTTTCGTGTCGTCCTCGCGGTCGGCCGGGTACGTCTCCCCCCAAATCGTCAAACGGACGATTTGAGCAATTTATTAAAAAAACGCTTTGATAGTGCACAATTTACAAAGACTCGAATAACCCTATATTGAATCTAATGCAAATTGAACTATGTAATCTCAACACCTCGCGAAGCTTCAACCTTTGATTCCAACGTCCCAATCTTGCGCCGTCTTCGAATCGAAAACCTTCACACCGAACGTCCAGCTGATTACCTCGCTTCCTCGATGTTGATCCTTCAAGATATCGCACAATCTTGAATCCCTTGATGAAAATCCAAACCTCCAACACAATTCAACCCGATCGCAATTCTGATTCACCGCGAATTGCACCGAACGTTATCCACCGAATCAACTACGAACCCTTGATTGATCCCATACTCAAACTCAAATTGGAAGTGATTTGATAGAAGATGAAGAACTTGTGTTGAATAAGTTTTTGATCAAAAATTTCTCTCAAACTTTGATCAAATGTGTTTTTCAGATGGATTCTCACACTTACAACAAAAACTCCTATTGCTATTTATAGAGAAAATAGAATTGAGCAAATTTAGGCAAAACAGAACAGACATGTATCGATAAATATGATGGTATGTATCGATACAAACACCTTGACCAGCGTTCAAATTTGAAATATTTGACCTATGTATCGATACAAACACGAGTATGTATCGATACATATATCAGCTTCTTGAAAACCTGACTGATATGTATCGAGCATGCAAGCATGATTCGATACACCATGCGTTTTCTGGTGTTTTGAGAAAGTTAGTTGTGTATCGATACATGCAAGCATGATTCGATACACAAGAGACTCTCTGCGCCTAAGACACCAGGTTTTTTATCGATACAAATGATATATGTATCGATATAAATTGCACAGAATCAGTCTGAAGTAGTTTCAGGACATTTGTATCGATACAAGTAATTATGTATCGATACAAAGAACCTTAAAATCAATTTTTCAAAGATTAAAAAATAGTTTTTCGCTTTCAAGTCATTTTTAATGTTGCCAAAATATGTTCCACTCTATTTTCATATGTTTTGACAATTATTAAAACAAGGGAATGAACTAGTGCACTTATATTCTCCCACTTTTTGATAATTGTCAAAATTTTGCATAAGCTAAACTAAGCCTATACCTAATATGCAATAAAGTAGCAATATGTATACAGACGCAAACATCAAGGCTAACCATAAGTGATGAAGTATTTGTTTCCACCAGTTGATAACACATCAATTGGTCTACAAAAATCTGCATGAACCACATTCAACAGTTCCTTAGACCTTATAGGTAAACTGTTTGTGAAAGAAGCTCTTGGATGTTTTCCCAACAAACAAGTAGTACAAGCATCTTCTAGAGTTATGACTCTAGGCAATCCAATAACCATATTCTTTGAATTAAGCTGAGACAAGATTTTGAAATTCAAATGGCCATACCTTTTGTGCCATAACTCACTATCCCTGCTTTCTTTAGTTGCAGAGAGACATTCTACTTCAATGGCTTTACATTGAGTCTTGAAGATCCTATTTTTGCTTTGTGCTGACTTGAGGATCAGATTCTTCTTTGAATCATAGAGCCTCTGAGTTTCATCTTTTAACACGACTTTGAATCCCTTCTCTAGTAACTGACCTACAGTCATCAAGTTACATTTCATGTCAGACACATATAGGACTTTCTCAATTATCGTTTTCTTGCCATTCTTTCTCTGAATAATAACATTCCCCATACCTTCTGCTTTGATGGAGTTGCTATCAGCCAATTTGATCTTGGTACTGATACAATTATCAAAATCAGTCATGATGCTTTTGTTGCCAGTCATGTGATTTGAACAGTCAGTATCAAAATATCATTCCATGGAGTCATTACTTTCTTCAGTGATGGTAACCATGAAACTCACATCTTCATCTGTGCTTGAGTGATCTTCTGCAACATTTGCTTCTTCACTGACTTGGTTCTTCTTCTTCTTTGGATTCTTGTATTCATTTGCATAGTGACCAAACTTGTTACGATTGTAACATTTGATCTTGCTCTTATCAATGGACTTCTTCTTTCCATTGATCTTCTATTTCCTTCCTCCTCCATTTGAGGATTCATGTTTGTTTTCACTTTTCTCACTGGTTTTCTTGAAATCTTTATTCTTCTGCCACTTCTTGAATTTTGCAAAGAGAGCTAGCTCATCTTCTTTGCCATGATCTTTCTCTATGTGCTTCAGTTATTGTGCTTCAGGAGTGCTCTGCATATCTTCAATTCTGATTTCACTCAGATCTTTTAGTTTCTTCAATGGTCACCACAATGTGTTTGAAACTTGTGGTTAAAGTTCTGAGTGCTTTTTCAACATGTTCTTGTTCATCAATTGTTCCCCCACAACTCTTCATTTGATTAGTGAGTGTCACTAATCTTGTGAAGTAGTCTGCAATCTTCTCATAGTCCTTCAGCTGAAGGAGTTCATATTGTCTCTTCAACCCTTGCAACTTCACGTTCTTTACATTTGTATCACCACCATAAATCTTCTATAGTGTATCTCATGCTCCTTTTGTAGTTTCTTCATCTGCAATCTTCTCTAGCACTATTGGATTCACACACTGATGAATGAGGTATAGGCCTTTGGTGTTGTTCTTCTTTGCAAGTCTGAACATTATTCTTTGTTCTTCATTCGGATATGTTGGTAATGGAGCAACCGCAGTTGTAACTTGATCATACACCTCATGAACATTGAATACAACCTTCATTTGCTTTAACCATATGCCCTAATTCTTGGATCCTTCAAGAGCGGGCAAATTCGCATGGAAAATGTTAGTACCATCCATGGTTGAGTCACTACAACCACAAAGAGTCTTTCTTGGATTCAAGAAAAAAAAACAAGAATTGATCCCTTGGATCGTATAAGCTCTTGATACCACTTTGTTGGGGAAAACTCCTCAACAAAGAACAACAAACAAAGAATAAGAAGAGAATGAACTTTGAGAAAAGAAATTGAATGAACTTATTATTGAAAAAATATATTGAAAAGTTATTGTATTTACAATGATTACGTGACACCTATTTATAGGTAAAGTGAATATAACTAATTCCTAAAATCTAGGTAACTAATCAATTATATCTACTTCTTAAAATCTAGGTAAATAACATCTAATTAATTCTATCTACTTCATAAAATCTAGGTAACTAACAATCTTAAAAAAACAAATAAAATAAACTTGAAAAACAAAAAAAAACGCACTAGCTTCGGATAATACAACTTGAATTATATATCAAAACCAATAGTTAAAAGTATGATTTTTTGTTAAGTCTTTAGTATTTTAGTAGTTGGGATTCTAAAATTTTAATTTTTGGTGAGAAAACTTTAATGAACATGTTAGAAATTGTCCGATGCAGTTATGTTGCGGCCGGACATATAATTAAAAATTACACCGCAATTGAGGTGCGATGCGGTTGTGTAGGCTATCGCATCAGCAATATTGCAGCCGCAATTGCAGTTGTGGGTTGCAAATTTGCAATTCAAAACCTTCAACCCATTACAACACAAAGAAAATTGGTAATTTTCACATGATACAATCTATTCAATAATAAGTCTTTTCTCCTTGGTTTCAATTTCCAATTACTTTGATTGATCACAAATAAGATGTAAGATATACTATATCGAAAGAAAATGTGTTTGTAATATGTATAAATTTATGAGGTATCATGTTAGATATATCTGCTGCTATCATAGGTAAGAAAATTAATGATGTAAACTTATCAATTTTTTAGACTCATGTCTTGTAAATATTGCTTTGAAGATATAGTTGTGCAAATAAGAAAATGTTAATTGAATTTGTATGTGAAGTTGTAACAGCTAAAATGAACCATTGTAGGATGATGTATAATTTTTGTAGTAAGAAATAATGGATTACAATTGACAGCATATTAATTCTTTCTTAAACATTATCAGATATATTTCATCATGCATTGTATCAACTAATTTGGGATTATAATGGTAGGCAAGATTATAATGGTCTCCAAATGAGAGAAACCTAGCTTCCTTATTATAAATTTGCAGAAGTACTAGGTAGATTTTTCAATGACTTCATTTCCGAGGATATTGCCAGCTGATGACGATTTTAATGCGTTTATTTTGCATCTAAATCACATCACAAAGGTATAAAATGAGTCAACAGATGAACCTTTCTCTAAAGTCATATCATTACAACTCTCAAGTTGGAGGTGGTCGTCTTAAATTTGTTTAGCATGCGATTTGGCTTTGTCTTCCCATATGTTTGTTCTTTTATTTTTGTTTTCTTTTTGTTATTTAATTTTCTATTTGTTTATCAATAACTTTTCTTTTTGTTGCATAAAAAAGATAGATTTTTTAATTACATGTTTATTAAGGCTCAGAATGATCATACACTACTATTGATTGTATGTCTTGAATGTTCATCTCCTTGTCTTAACTCATAATACTGTCTATTCTTATTAATTAATCCAAGGAAACAAAAAGATAATACAAAACCTGAAAATAACTAATCCAAGGAAACAAGAAGGAAAAAAGTCAAAAAGGAAAGAAAATTACTGAAATTAACAAAGTTTCTTAGAAGTAGTTGCTGGTACTACTACTAGAACTTTGATGATCTGATATACTTAGCAGTTGTTCAAGATATTCAGCTCCCAAATCCTCTAACACCAAAACACTTGATGATCCTTCTGTTGATTCTTGTTTCCCTGCTTTATTATTCTTTACACCTTTTGATGACAATTTTCTTTGGTTATAGTGTTTTTCCTTGAGTGCAAGTGCAGGTGAAGACCCTTTTCTACAATCATATTGAATCTCTTGCAATGATTGTTTGACCCTTTTGACAGGAAAATTGATGACAGCATTATTACCTCTCATTGAGAATGCAGCTTGATCATAAGCTAAAGCAGCATCTTCAGCACAATCAAATGTTCCAAGCCATACTCTTCTTCCTCCTCTTGTTGTGTCCCTGATCTCTGCTGCAAATTTCCCCCAAGGTCTTCGTCTCACACCTATGTATGATCTTTCTTCTTTAGCTTCAGAAATATTCTTCACTAATTGATTTGGTTCTTTTTTGGTTTTGGTTTGTCCTTGTTGGTCAACCATGTCAAATGAAAGAGAATCATAAAAAGGTTCATTGTGAAGTGATTCAAAGAGATCTTGTTGCAACATTTCTAAATCTGGGTTATAGAAGAAATAGTTACTCATCGTAGGCATTATAGGAAATAGATTTCTGTTTGGATATTTTCTTCTCTGTCTTCCACTCTAAGCTATAATTTACATTTGCCTTATTAAAATGTCAATTTGAATTATTCTAATCATAGTTTGTTGAGAGAATCTAAATCTATTATGGAAAGCTAATGTTATAAAATTCATGGCCCAGATGCTAATAATAGTCGGTTGTAAGATTTAATATTGTTAGAGAAGATTTACCCATAATGGTAATTCTATTAAAGTGTTTTTGAGTGAGAGAATATTTTGAGAGAAAGAAATTTTTTGAGGAAATTCAAATAACTTGCATCAAATTATATTGTTTATATAAAATATTTGAAGAATTTTCAAAATTCAAGTTTTTTTTAAGTGAAACTAACTTACAAGAAAACCTAAATTGAAAAGATGACATATTTATACTAATTTGAAGACTTTGAAAATTTTAGAAATAGCATGAGAGAATTTTGAGAATTTTGAAAAGATGACATATTTATACGAATTTGAAGACTGTGAAACTAATTTTAGAATTCTCTCATTTTAGTCAAAAAAAATAATTTTAGAATTCTCTCATTTTAGAAAGAATTTTGAAAATTTTATCTAAACAATATAATTCTAAAAAGTTTTAGAAAGAGTTTTTTTGACTAGAATGAGAGAATTCTAAAATTCTTAGCAAGTTAGTTTCATGTTTCTCTCATGCTAGTCTTCAATTTAGGTTTCGAAATCGAAAAAAAATTTGAAAACATTTTCGAAAACATTTTTCTCAAAATCAAAAAAAAATGCCGAGAACTCTTTTTCTCGAAATCGAAAAAATTTCAAGAATTTTTTTTCAAAATCAGAAAAAAAAAATGCTTCTTTTGTTATTATTACTTTATCCAAACAATACATTTTGAAGATGAAAAAATTCAATTGTTTTCTTCAAACAAATATTTTTGACAATGATGGAAATTTAAATGACGCTTCCTCTGTCCTAAAATATAAGAGAAAATTGATCAAAGAAAGTTGATGTATCTGGTTAAAAAATTGGTCTAGATACATCAATTTTCTTTGACTTATTTTCTTTTATATTTTGTGACAGAGTAGTATTCAAATACACTCGGTTTATTTTTTAAGAACATTATTTCAAGTTTAATTTTCCAAGATTTATGTTCATTTTAAATTAACTAACAAGGATATGAGATATTCATGCAGTAACAATTATAATAGTAAAATTATAAAAAGATAAACTTGTAGAATGCATTTTCTGAAACAATAAAACAATGTATTTTGACATTTCAAAATATCCAAAGATATTAATTAGTGTTCCTACCAAAATTGGAGACGGGTATTGCTAGCGATTTACTACTATGAACAATGTCCAGAGTGTGTTGCGTTTTTTGTGAAAGGAATAGACGGTATCCAATTTAAATTTTGAGTAGCTCATGTATGTTTCAATTCTACAGAAAAGTTAGAATTGATTCTGGACGTAGAATTGATTGTGATATGTTTGATTTTTGTAATGTAGAATTGATTTTGTCTCTAAAATTGATTATGTTTAAAGCTGACAATTGTATTCAAAATTGATTTTTACACTGAAATTTATTGTTCAACTCACTTTTAGTTGAATATATTCAAACATAAATCAATTCTACTAAACTCAATGATGTTAAAATCAATTATACCAAATTCAATTCTATCAAAAATCAATTATGTCCACCGCCAAACCAAACATACCAAAATTTTTAGAATTTAAACTTTCTCGCAAAACATGGCGGAATTCAGCTTCTTAAATACTACCTCCGTGTCAAAATATATGTTATTTTGACCATATCACATAAATTAAAAATGTAATTAATGTTGTTTGGAAAAAGAGAAATTATACTACCTCCGTCCCTAATTATAAGACTTTGTTTGCCAATGCACAATTTCGATCACTTATATCTTTAATTGTGTAGTTGTAAAAATTATAAAAATTTGATATTTTAAAAATACTCATCAAAACAAATCAAACAAGATCTTATATGCTAATATTTGCATCTATATATTATTTAAAAAATATGGTCAAAAAGGACAGAGGTAGTATGTTAATTTAACAAATTTTTAGAATTTAAACTTTCTCGCAAAATATGGCGGAATTCAGCTTCTTAAATACTACCTCCGTGTCAAAAATATGTTATTTTGACCATATCACATAAATTAAAAATGTAATTAATGTTGTTTGGAAAAAGAGAAATTATACTACCTCCGTCCCTAATTATAAGACTTTGTTTGCCAATGCACAATTTCGATCACTTATATCTTTAATTGTGTAGTTGTAAAAATTATAAAAATTTGATATTTTAAAAATACTCATCAAAACAAATCAAACAAGATCTTATATGCTAATATTTGCATCTATATATTATTTAAAAAATATGGTCAAAAAGAACAGAGGTAGTATGTTAATTTAACAAATTTTGCATCTATATATTATTTTAATAATACAATTTTGTTAAACGGGGTCTTATAAAAAAGGACAGAGGTAGTATGTTGATTTAACAAATTATCCTTCATTAATAGTATGAAAAGGATAAATTATAAAATTTAAAGAAAAAAGAAAAAAAAATTAGTTAAGAGTGTAATAGAAAAAAGAGTATTTTGTACCAAAAGAAAAAAGAGTATTAAATGTTTTATTGATAATGTAAAGTGACATATATTTTGATACTCTCTCCGTCTCATATTATAAGGAAAAATCTCACTTATTAAGAAAACATAATCATGAGAATTTGAAGTATGATTTTGTGCGGTTTTTTTTTTAAATAAGTTGCATGGAAAGATATAAAAATAATTTTTATTGTTGATGAATAAATTAAATGCAATTTGAATTTAATTTTATGAAAATAAGTAAAAAATATTCTTGAAAGTAGTTTTTTTCTTATAATTTAAAGAAAAAAAGGGTCATTTTTTCTTATATTTTTGGACGGAGGGAGTGCAATTTTTTTCTCAAAACGATGTATATTTTGATACGGAAAGACTATATAGTAGTTGGGCTGATGACAAAAAGTATACAACAAGATAGTATAATATTTATGACAGACCAATTATATTTTATTAAATGAAGTGAAAAAATAAAAAATGTTGGATATTATTTTACACTGATCATCATTGATATATTAATAGAAAAAACAATTAGCAAATACAAAATTTATAATTTGAAATATTAATAGAGTTAAAAATCTATATTGTTTTTTTGGTAAGAACTAAGAAGTAAACAATTTATATAAAAATGAATTACGAAAATTTTTATTTTTAGAGATTAATTTGATGTCTTAATTCAAAGATGGGAGGCATATGTGACAAAAAAGTATCTATCATTATTACAACCTAACTAAATAGCGATGTTATTAAAATTATGAATGACACTGCTAAAAATATTTTTTTTTTGAAAGCAACACTGCTAAAAATATTTTAAAAAATCATCAACGGACAATAATAGCACCGCCGCCTTGAAGCTTGATCTAACTAAAAGTTGACAAAAAACAGAATTTAGATCCAAACAAAGCGCATGTCACACTTCTCTGTTTGTATATTGACATTAATTAATTAATTAATTCCACATACGAGGTTTAGCATCTTTTTTAAGACAATATTATTGCCTAAATTAAACCCGACAATGCCACGTACATATGGAAATTGAGCAAATAGGAAGAGCTGTCTCTGATTTTAGGTATATTTAATTTAAGGTTTTAATTAGTGTGTTTGTCCTATGCTACATCAGCAAAGTCGGGTTAAGGATAAGTGTGAAATCACAACATTTTTTTTTTTTTTGGTGAACTCCACAACATATTTTAACATGTCATGTAATTCACATATGAAATTTTACATATATTTGGAGAGAATCTCTTTTGTCAAATATCCAATACATAGAGTAATTTTTTATCTTTGAAAATAGTTTATATGTAAAAACTCTATCATCCTCTGCTCTTTTTATGAACGGAGGATGCATCATATTATTGATAGTATTTGTTTGGATGTGGTGTTGAATTTTGGTGATTTTGGTTGACTAAAGTTTTGGTTGACTAAGTCAGTTGCGTATGATGTGTCTAGCTATCAAATTTCGTAGTTCTTCTAAAATTTTATAGTCTACTTCAAAATTAGAGAATGTACTTGTGTCATTTAAGAACATCTTAATAGTTTATCAAAAACGAAATTTTTTATCTATACTTAAAAAAATAAACATCTTAAGAAGGTGAATGTTATTTTCGCAAATTTAAAAACAAAAGAATTTGCAGGATTTAAACCTAAACTAAACTAATAATGGTTAAAATAGAAAATACTCCCTAAAGTAAATTAATGAACCACGTGAGGTAAATGTATGATGTATCTATACACGGTGGCGCAGCCCCTCCTCATTGTTTGTGGTTTTCTCAATGTTCATGAATGAATGAATGAATATTCCTACGTGCGTGTATCTAGCTACAATATTAGTTTCCCACTTGTTTTCAAATTATCATTCACAAGACAGATCGCATACATACACTTTGTATAAATTGTCCATTACTAGCTATAGTGCCAATTGAGTGAGTGGTATGAGTTAGTTTCTTCTCTAATTTCTCTAATTCTTTTTTCCAATTTTTTCTAATGAATATGATTTGATCAAGAGAGAAAAAATGATACGTATTATCCATAAATTCTAACTTAATTGACTGACTGACCGACAAATATTGATATTGTTAAGTCAAAAGTCTTTATCCAAATTCAAATTTGATATTTTGTATGAATGTCAGTGATGTTTACCGCTTTATCTATGAAAAAAATGGTAAGTATTAATTTATCTCATGTTATTATAGGATCTTCTTCTCCCCTGTTTTATTTTTCCTAATATTCATCACCTCTGTTTCCTTCTTTGCTAGTTTAAATAAATTGATAATTTGGTGGATTTGTGTCAAATGTGAAGAAGACAAGGAATTGCAAGATCTGCACATGAAGCACCGGGGGGACGCAGCAACAGAATATATACTTACATGTAAGTATTCATTTTATATTATAATACTAGTAAACGTTATGATTAGTCAAAAAAATAGTATACTTTATGAATATATTGCTGATTTGCTTCTAATTTTATTGTTTCATTAAGTTAGCTTAGCCTGTTCACTTAAGTTCACAAAAAATATACCCTTACGTCAAAATAACTGACCAACTCGTAAAATAGTCAATTATTATATGTTCAATTTTTAATATCATATTAATTATCAAAAAGTTTCATATTAATGTATAATATATTTTATTAATTTAAAGTTGAAATAATTTATCCTTTTTTAATCAAGGATCGAGAGTTCAATTCTTTGTCTAAGGTAAGAAACAACTTTTAAATTTTTTGAGTCAGCTATTTCATTATTTGAAGTACCTCTAATCTATCGAAATGGATAATTATTGCGCGGTAGATACCTTAATCTCGAGTAAGAAACTATAATATATTTTATTAATTTCTATTTCTATGGAGTAAATTAAAGACATAAATTTATGATGCCCTGGGACAGAAAAAAAGAGCTATTTTGTCTTATGCACGCATGAATCATGATGACATGTGGACTCACCTGGTCAATGGCTTGGCTGAACGTGAACTTACCAGTTAACACATTCTAGAATGAATCTAGACTAGACAGAGAGATTACTTTGCATTCTTTATCAACTAAATTAGTTTTATATTAAATTATTTATTTATAGCAGATTAGATTTAGATGTCGATGGTCCTAAATTATCGCAAATAGATAACACATAAGACAAATAAGTAACACTTATCGCCAAATAGAATAAGACGCGGAAAAAATACACAAATATTTTTTTTATCTCATCTTCAGGTTTCTTGAAGAAAGAGCATATTATTATTATTATTATATTTTTTTTTTGAAAGGTGTTATTATTATTATTATTATTATTAACGATACAATTTTTTATTTTATTCAAAAATATGCAGCGAAAAATTAGAGCTATCATAGTATAATACTATCTCTGTTCCGTTTTACTTATCGTTTTAGAAAAAAATATTTATTTCTTTTACTTGTCGTTTCATATTTTATTGACTAAATTTTATATTTTTTTTTTGAAACAATATAATTTTTCTATTGAATATAAATTTTGTTTGTTTTTAAATAAAGTTTGTTATAATTTTTTTAGGAATAGATAATGTTTATGAAAAAGTATGAATTTATTGGTGGATTAAAAATATTATATATATTTTAAAAATGGACATAATAGGAAAATAAGGTGCAAAATACACTCTCCTATTTTGGTCTTTTTTTCTGAGACGACAAGTAAAAAGAAACGGAGACAGTACCAAATTGATAATTTAAAGTGTCTTTCTTATTTTTGGTCGAGACCAAGTTATCCACTACAAAATGTAGTGACTATTCCCCTCGCTATAATGGAGGTCCCTCAAATAGTGAGATAATTGGCCCAGAGATTTAAAGTTGCTCCGTATCCAAGATGAGGTGAGGATCCAACCCTCGACCCTTGATTAAGGAAGGATGAGCCCTAACCGCTCAACCACACCCTCTAAGTTGATAATTTAAAGTGTCTGAATAATTCAAATTGAAATTAAGTCTTTAATAAAATAAAATACATAAAAGAAAATTTCTTAAAATCATAAATTTTCAAGAGATTCAAGATACTGATAATAAAATATATATAATAAGGTAAGTGATTCACTTTGGTTCAGGGTTTTTGGAGGGCAGGGGAGGGAATATTTTAAATTTTTATGTTTGTTTCAACTTTTTAACGAGGGGAGTCAATAATTAATTTACTTTTTTATCCTTAATATTTTAAACTCAAAATCTCTATATAATATAATTACGGATGTCTCTCTCCCGATCATCATCCAACGTGGCAAGCAACCAAATCTTCATATGTCTATGTGGCAAGATTTCAAGGCTTTAAGTTTTAAGCAATTAAGCAAGCTAAATATACTCCCTTCGATTCTCTCCAACAACATTTTTTTAATTTTTATATTATTTTACTTAGAATTTAGTTAAGAGTTTTAGTAAAAGTAGCATGGTTCGATTCTCACCAACAACAAAAAATCTATTTTTTTGATATATATATATATATATTTTTATTTATACCAAGTAGATTTAATTAGGAGTTGTAGCAAAAGGAACATGGTTCAATTCTCACCCACAACAAAAATTTATTTTTATGATGTATTTTTTTACTTAATTATTACTAACCATAATTTTTAAAAAGTTACAAATTTCTATAATCTCTATCTTTATCTCTATGATATATTTACGGATGTCTCTCTCATGAACAAAATTTCACGGGACAATCTATAATGAACCAAAGTTTATGTGTGTCATCTATGTCTCTCTCACGAACAAAATTTAGTATGAGATACACAGTTTGATTTTTTTGTTGAGACCGGGGTATCCACCGCCGAACGCAGTGTCTAATCCCTCGCTAGATTGAAGGCACCTCAAAGAGTGGGATAACTGTCTCAGAAATTTAAAGTTGCTCAATACCACACGGTTCGATTTCCACCAAGAACTAAGATAAGATTATATTTTTATGATTATTTTTGAAGCAATTTTATGATATTTTATTTTATTGCTTATGAAAAATATTTACACTTATATTAATATGCCTGTTTTTTTTTAATTTACATGAGACTTATATTTATAATCATATATCAATACATGGTCATCTATATTTCTTTATATAATTTCTACGAAGACGGGAGAGAAAATATCATATTGTTGAGAATGGAAAGTGGGAGATCACACCCTCTAGAGTATTTTATCCTTTTAAATCTTTACATTTGTATTATTTTTCATATTTGAATAAAATCAATATTAAACGAACGTCTACGTAATATAAAAATAAAAACAATAGACTAATACAAAGATTTTTTTATAATTTCACGAGAACATATATTTTTATAAGGATCTATATTTGTACCCATATATTAATACGTTGACTATATATATATATATATATATATATATATATAATTTTTATAGGAGTTATATTTATACTCATGTACGGGTTTTTTTTTTTGTAATTTTTACAGAATTATATTTTTTCTACGAATGTTTTAATACAAGACGAAAGACTTATTTTATAGGAACTTAAATATTTATACACATATTAAGCGGAAAACCTATTTTTTATACTATGACTTATATTTACCCTCATATTAATATGAATTTTTTTTATTTTATAATTTACACGATGGTCAATATTTATACTCATATATTAATACACGACCTATCTTTTTTGTAATTTCAATGGAGACTAGAAATGAAACATGATATTGTTCAAAACGGGAAGCGGGAGATCAATCTCCACCCTATTTTATCTCTTTAAAATCCTTAAATATATATTATTTTTATATTTAAATAATATAAATATAAAATTAACTTCATAAGTAATTGGAAAAATAAAATTATTTAACAAAAGTTACATTAATTAACTTAAATTTTTTAAAAAATTAAATTAAATATCTAATATCTCAACTAATCGACTTTAATTTTAATAACATATAATATAAATTTAAATATTAACCCGTGCATTGCACGGGTCAGTTATACTAGTAATGATTAAATTATAATGGATATATTACGTCAAACAAAAATCTAAAGAATATATATAACCAAAAAAATTCTAACGAGTAGAAAACCTAAATTTTTTTTTGTTGTCAAAAAAATAAAAACGTAAATTTTTAATATTCCAACAAGGATAATTTAGGATTTTAATAAAAAAGTGAGAATAATTTTCTCTCACTTCACCTCCTTAAAAATTTCTCCCCTCACCTCCCTCCCCCTCAGTTGAACCAAACAGACCCTTAAACATCACAACAGAGAGACTCTAAAAACAATAATTGAAAACTAAACAAACGCGGAATAAAAATAACCTTACTAATAACATTGCTAATAACAACAATAGTAACAAAAATAATAACAATAATAGTAATCACAATAATAATAATAATAATAATAATAATAATAATAATAATAATAATAATAATATACTCAAATAATAGATTCAATTTGATACTTACAAGAAGCAAAATAACAAAACCTACACATATACTTAAATCCATAAATGATGTGTTAAATTCTACGACACTCTAGTATGTATGTGGTATCAGAGTCGAAGGTCATAATTAACACTCATCTGCACAACAATAAATTTGAAATGCCGATCAAATAACTTTTGAAAATTCCACAGCACGATAACAAATCAACGGTGAGAATTTGACACATGAATGAATGCCTGAACATTTTGATCAACAAATGAATGAATGCATAGACATGATATTCAATCAAAGGCAAATTATCAATTCATCAAACAAGATCAACGTGACAACAATTCACCGACAAAATTATCAAAATAGAGATCTTCAAATTTTCAAAATAACGATTACTGAACTCCCTACCAATCAAAAAACAATGGCTAATTACTAATCACCTACTGATTTTATTGAGAAGTGATTAAAGTTTATTTTATTAAAATACCAACTTTTCTAATTAAAATATTTTCCAAATTCTCTTTCAATAAACAAAACACAAGGTTTTTAATTAATTAAACTTCCTACTAATTCTTCTTCAAAAATCGACTCATTGTTTTCAAAAACCAATGTATCAACTCACCGCAACGAATCAACGACACAAAACAATAACAACATTTTTTGTATCCCGTATAAAGATGCTAACCAAATTAATGTTCTTCTCATGATTTATATTTATTGTAAAATTCGATGTTTTTCTAAAGAAATAAAGTTATGATCTTAAAAGAAGAATTTTTTTCAGACATTAAAATGTATCGATTCATAACATAGATGAACCGATACAAGATAAGACATAAATTATGATTTTTGAATTTACTGCAACATGAATCGATTCATGATATCATATGAACCGATGCAACTGATTCATGCTACTCAGTACAAAGGATGAACCTATTCAAAAAGGGTATGAATCCATGCATACAAAGAAAAAGAGCGAGTTTATAAAACAGACCTTTCCTTGAACCGATGCATGTTTACGTTTGAACCGATTCAGACTACCCAGAATAAGGGATGAACCGATTCAAGTGTTAAAAAAAATCAGAAAAATGCAGGTTTCAGAAATAGCGTAATTTCAACCAAATTTTTTTCCGATGTTCTTAATCATTCAAGGATTTTCCAAAATTGTTTGTAATTGATTATAACGTATTAGAGACTCTAAAACACAACCAATTTAGACTTAATGTTAATAATTGTTATGTTTCAAAAATGATAAGTTTGGGGTTCTAAACTTCTCAAGATTATGCATGATTTCTTTATGCATACATCAATCTTCTGTTAGAACATTCTATCGGCACAATTCAAGAATGGAATTCAACACCAATTGTTAGAAGTCCCACATTGGTTAGAGATATGACATAGATAGCCTTTATAAATGTGTGCAAACCTCAACTCTCAAGCTAGCTTTTGTGGTTGAGTATAGACCTTCTAAATTCTAATATGGTATCAAAGTCTATCCTAGATCCATTTGTTGTTTGTTGTGGAGACCTCCCATATTTGGGGCACCCGTTATTGTTGATTCTACGTTCCAGCTTGTTCAGTTCTGGACGTGAGGGGGTGTGTTATTCCAAACAGTACACGAATTCAATGAATCAAAAGGAAATAAAATAGAATTCATTTACAATCCTATTTTAACTACCAATACATAGACCTCAAACTATTCATTCAGCTTAATTTTGATGAATTATTATTTCTTTGATTCTAAACGGCAGAATTTTTCTCTTCCTCTCCTATGGGGCAGCGACTTCCTCTCTCTCTCTCTCTCTCTCTCTCTCTCTCTCTCTCTTAATTTTTCTGATTTTCTCTCCATTTGGTATGTGATATTAGATATTCCCTCATTTCTTAACCTATCTTATGTGTACTTAAACTAGGTTTATAAACTTTAGTTGTACTATGTTTGATTTTAAAACTAGGTATGTGATATTAGATATTTCAGTCTCTTAACCTAGGGTATATCTGACCTGCTAAAAAATAAAAGATCAGACAGGACAACTTTAGTTGTACTATGTTTGATTTTAAAACTTCCACTGAGAGTGGAACTAGACTGAGACTGAGGGTCAAGAGACTAGACAAAACAGATATTCTTGTTCCCCACTAAACCATGAGACAACTTTTTTTCCACAACACAAGTTGTCTAAATTACTAAAATAATATTTTGTCCACCAAACATTGTACAAGACAAAAAAAATTCAATACCACCGCTCATGACAAAAAATAAAATATTTCACATAATATTATTGAAAATAGTTAATATAATAGTTAATATAGTTAACAAACATATTTGCCCACATAATATTATTAAAAATAATAAAATATTCCAACAAAGCCGCCGCTCATGTCTCAACATTGTGGGGGTTGTATCCTCCCTAGCACAGGCTAGGTCCTTTTCACCTAGGCAAGCAAAGTTTTCTCCTCTTAGTTGTGATTATACCTCTCCTAACAGTGAAATGTCTCAACTGCTTGTGATTTGCAACTTCAAATGGTGGTAATTCACTTGTCCTCCTAAGACGCACCGACCACCCCCAGAACCTCCCTCTCTCTGTAAATCTATTTTCTCGACATTCTCCATCTAGATATGTGTTCTTTTCGGTTGGTGTTATTTGTGTTATGCTTTTGTTGGTGTGTTTTGTAAAACTTTCTTCTATCTAAAATCTGAGCCAATCCACCATTCCGGTTCTAGCTCCGTTTTGTCATCTTGACTTTTTGAGGTTGTGCTTCAGAGTTTATGGTATTCAAACGTGCATTGGAGTTGTTTAGATATGGTGGCTGTTTGTGATGTTGTTAGTTTCACTACAAGAAAAATGTGATTTCCCAACGGCCGAAAACTTCCAAGAAATACTTAAAATTGTCAGGAATTAATAATTTACCGACGGCCAAATTTCGCTGGGAAATACTCCGTAGGTAAATTTCCCGAAGGCCCAAGCATTCAAAAAGTAAGATACGTGAATCAAACACATTTACCGACGGCTAAAATCTTCAGACACTTTTGAACAACTTTTTAAAGTTTCCGACGGCTAAAACATTCAAAAAATTTGTCGACAGTCTAATTTTACATTCAAATTTTAGGCTTAAATGCAGTTTTAGCCATCCTATTTTGACAGATTCGGATTTTCAACCCCTCTATTTTAAAACTCGGAATTTCACCCCCTCTATTTTAGATTTTTCAAAAAATAATTCACCCCAATCATATTTGGCTTATTTTTGCTTATGTGGCAATAGTGATATGTACATTTATTTTGACACATGTGTATTATCTTTATCCACCTAATTATTTTCTTTAAAAATTTACTAGAAAATTCTTAAAAGTGCTGTAAAAATTATTGAAAAAAATTATAAATAAATAAATAAAAATATGTAAATAAATTACTATATAAAATAATTATAAAATCAAGAAAAATATCATAAAAAAATTGTTTATCATATGACAACTTCACACCCCATTTTTCAATGGCTATAACAATTAACCCCTTCACTTTCATTTAAGGAGTATGTCGGAGTGTATTCACAAATTTTTTAACAAGCAAATTTGTCAAACAATTTTTTCAATATATTTAAATGTCTTTTTTATGATATTTTTCTTGTTTTTCTAGTATTTATCTTGTTTTATTGTTTTTCGTAGATTTTTATAATTTTTTCTCTAATTTTATGACATTTTTTAGAAATTTTCTAGTAATTTTTAAAAGAAATAATGGATAAAGATATTTCAAAAAAATAAAATAATATACACATCACCATTGCCACATAAGCAAAAATAAGCCAAATGTGATTGGGGTGAATTTTTTTTTGAAAAAAACATAATAGGGGGGTGAAATTCCGAGTTTTGAAATAGAGGGGTTGAAAATCCGAATCCTTCAAAATAAGATGGCTAAAACTGCATTTAAGCCCAAATTTTAATTTATTTTTAAATTTAAAATTAAATTTTAAATTGATTGTTTGATCTTCGATTAAACTATTTAAATATTTCTAAATGCAATGCAGTCAATAATCAACCTAAGTTGAAAATCACAATGCAAAATAGTCAATACAAGTCAATTAAACTCTAATTTTTTTAATTAATTAATAACTAGCAGGCTTTTTACCCACCAATCAGAATGAGACACAAAACTTTGTATCGACAAAAGAAAGAAAGAATTGACGCGGAACTTATTTCTGCTCTTCCCGCTAGCTAGCGCTCCTCCGCCTCTCAAAAACAAACCCTATAATATCATATCTTCTTCTTCTTCATCTTTCTAACAAAACAAACACCATTTATTTGCTTTTTTCTCAATGCTTTTAATTTCAACTGTTTTTCTACTCTCTCATTTTCTACTCTATTTTTGCAGATCAATATGGTTTTCAAAGAAAATCACTAGTACTTGCTGGATCTGAGGTTGGCTTCATTTCTTCTTAATTTCTCTTCTTTTGTGTAAATAATTTTGTTGTTTCACATTACAGATTTGCAATCAAATTGCTTCGTTGTCCAAACTACTTACGATATATTGCGTTGTTTTTCATTGCTTATAATCAAGCGATGGAATGAAATTCTCCTATTCATTAAACTATTTGATCAACACATTAGTATTAATTTACTACACATTTGCTTTTATTATTACCTCTTGTGATCAAGGTGAGGTCTAACTAGTTCAAAAATATCTTATAATTTCAAAAATATTATAAGATAGAGTTATAGAATTATTTAGATTTGAATTCTGACTGAAATAATTAATGATCAGACTTTACTTATTTTCAATCCAAATTTTATATTAGTAAGTTCCATTTTGCCCGAAAATCTGAATGTTAAACAAAAGAAATGCTTTATTTCCTAGGATTAATTTACAATTTTAGATTAATTGATTTGATTTGATTTGAAGTTTGATATCTTTCGGTTTAAATTTCAGCAACTATTGACATTTGGCCTATGCTTTTTAGGTTTATATGTTGGTCTAGAGAGTTAATGATGTTTTCTGCAGTTTATTTTATTGTTAATGAAGCACGGACATTTTTCGGATTAGGCGTGTCTCGGTGTCCGACACGATATTGACATTAACGTTAATTTATATCATTTTTAAAAAAATTTATCGGTGTTAGTGTGTTACTGTGTCAGTGGTTGGTGTCTGTGTCTGTGTCTATGTTCATGCTTCATACTTATTTGTCGTTTAACGTATGATACTTTTAATTATACAGTATTAAGTTATATATGAGGTGCAAATGCATCACAAAATAGGAAGACACATCAACTATATTGCACCCCTAACTCTCACAATCACACCCCAAGATTGTATATTTATAACAATCTTATAAAGATTAGTAAAGATTAAAGTTTAGTGTAAGGGGAGTAATAAAGATTTTATGTATATAAAGTTAATCTTAAAGTATCGTAGATTAACTCTTATTTTGATTTTATGTATATGATTAACTTGTTTCATGATTTTCCCATTTATTTAGAATTAAGTCTATGCATTTCTAAAAGTTATTAGTGTATCAATGCTCTATGAGATTAATAATTATATTTAATATCAAGTTTTATGAATGGTACGAAAACTACTATAGTACTTAATCTTCATCTGGTTTTTAAATTATGTGTGTGATGTGTATATTTGCATCAGGCACCATGTTAGATATCTGTTGCCAATATTATAGGTAAGAAAATTATGTAAACTTATCATTTTCTTAGATGTATGTCTTCTTGTAAATACTCCTTTGAAGATATAGCTGTGCAAATAATGCTATTTTAATTTGTATATGAAATTGTAACAGCTACAAAAAGGTTTGGCAGCGCAACTTGTTGTCCGTCTACCTCTTGTTCATGTGTAATTATCTTAATAGATCAATGGAAAATTAGTTAAATTTAAAAAAAACAAAAAACAAAATGAACCTTTGTATGAACTAATGGTGTCAATTTGAGAGCATATTAATTCTTTCTTAAATATTATCATACATTCATATTATCATATATATATTTCATAAATGTGGATCAAGTTAGAAGAAAACAATGTTGAGAACAATAAGGGTGTGGATAAGAGGGAAAGCTAATTATCAATTGTTCATGATTTAAGTGTTATATCAAAGTAGTGTGAGTTTGACAAAATTTATAGGATCAGTTTAATTTTACTCATATTGTTTTCATTTGATCTATTATTTGCTATAGCTCACAGCCTCACACTTAAATTTCAAACACAAAACCTGCCTGAACATTTTTGGATGTTTGAGTCTCTTAATTGGTTTCAGTGGTTATATATGTAACAGGTGAAGATTCTCGTCGGTGACATTTTTTTTTGTTCAGTGAAATCTCATCCATTCCTTCTCTTTAGCAGATGTAATTTCAATTATTAAAAAAATTATGGAGGGCAGATATTGCACTGGATTTTCTCCAGTATGGGAGAGTTTCAAATATTATGGAGGGTAAATATTGCACTGGATGTAATTTCAACTATTACAAATTAGGAGAAGTACTAAGTTTTTGGAAGAAGTTGTCTCAAAATACTGTTGATGATGAGTTTACTGGGATTGCATCAAATTCAGAAAGGTATAAACTATAAACTGAGGAAGCACATGAAACTTTCTCTAAATTCATCATTACAATTCTTAAGTTAGTGGTGATCTTAAATTTGATCAGCTTGGTTTTAGTTTTGTTCTCCTATGTTTTTGTTATCCTTTTTCCATTTTCTTCTTGTTATTTTCTCTTTATCAATAATTTTCCTTTGTTGCTTAAAAGTTAAAGATAGATTTTTCAAGGCTAAGAGATCATAGTAATGTTTGCATATTGTATGTGCTAGTCATATACTTGTGGTTGTGTTGATGCTGCCTATTTCTAGCTAGTACTTATAATGTTCTTTGGTTATATATAGCAATACTAGTATACTTCTTGAACTCAAATTTTGAATTATTATTTTTTTTTTGAAAAATAAAAAGAGAATACAAAACCTAAACATTACTGAAAGAAAAAATATCCAAAAACAAGAAGGAAAAAAGTCAAAATGGAAAGAAAATTACTGAAACTAACAAGTTTCTTAGTAGTTGCTGGTGCTTGTACTTTGATGATCAGACATACTTAGAAGATGCTCAAGATATTCAGCTCCCAAATCTTCTAACACCAATACACTTGAACTTGATGATCCCTCTGTTGATTCTTTTTTCTCTGGTTTATTATTCTTTGTAGCTTTTGATGACAACTTTCTCTGTTCACAGTGTCTTTCTTTGAGTGCAAGTGCAGGTGAAGACCCTTTTCTACAATTATATTGAATCTCTTGCAAAGATTGTTTGACCCTTTTGACAGGAAAATTGATGACAGCATTATTACCTCTCATTGAGAATGCAGCTTGATCATAAGCTAAAGCAGCATCTTCAGCACTATCAAATGTTCCAAGCCAAACCCTTCTTCCTCCTCTTGTTGTGTCTCTGATTTCTGCAGCATATTTTCCCCAAGGTCTTTTTCTCACACCTATGTATGATGGCTTTTGGTCCATCTTATTATTAATATTATGCAACACTTTATTAGCTTCAAAATTCTTCACTAATTGATTTGGCTCATTTTTGGTTTGTCCTTGGTCAACCATGTCAAAAGAAAGAGAATCATGAATAGGATCATGATGAACACTATCAAAGTTTGCATATGATTCCAAGAGAATATTAGTAGGATCTTGTTGCAACATTTCAAAATCGGGGTTATAGAAGAAAGAGCTACTCATCATATGCATTTGTAAACTGCTTTCTGTTTGGTTCTTTTATCTTTTCTGTCTTCCACTCTTGACTATAATTTGCCTCAAATACCAAAACCCCAGCGGAGTTTGTAATTAAATAATGTCAATTTGGATTATTCTAATGATAGTCCTTTGAGAATATTTTTAGTTTCAAAAGTTTCTTGTGTGCCTAACTAATCATGTTTGCTGGGGGATAGATTTCAAACTCCAGACATCTTATTTATTCATTTTAAGAGTAGAATTTTCAATCATTAAATTATTTGACAAAAATAATATTTGCAATGGAACCACATAAATTGGCTATGGTGTATTGGTGTTGATACCAGAAGTTACTTTATTTTTCTTTGGTACATTGATGAATTTACTTTTTAGTGTTAATATCAGTAGGGATGGAAATAGGTCAGGTTGACTACAACAGTCTATGATCTAGCTTATATAGGTTAAGGTCATGTCAATCTGTTTTTAGAAATTTTGAAATAGAGCACGTCAGAATTTTTGTTGCTCCAAATAATCCCTCTAAATAATTTTTAATGTATAAATAATTGATGTAAAAATATATGTTTCTTTTATCAAAAGAAAAATGTTCCAATAACATCTTTGTTTGGTGCACAATGTTGAAAAATATTAAGTTCTTGAGCGTATTGTTAATAAAAAATAGAAATGGTAATAAGTACTTTTACGCTATGGGATTACCAACGCGTGCAACTCTAGCATCGAAAAGTACTCTTTTTAACTCGCGTAATGTATGTTTGTCCTTTATGCGGTGCAGATCTAAAATTCATTCAGTGAATATCAATCATCTTTTATTCAATTGTCCTTATATTTTTAACGTGTGGAAGAATGTGTTCAATTAGATGGGTTGTGATTATGTTATATGGGAGGTAGGATGGAAACATTTTAATTTATTAACCTGTGGAAGAATGTGTTCAATTTAGATTTTGTTGGTGCAGTTACTTGGTGCATATGAAGGACAAAGAACAATATATTATTCAGGGGGAGGTAGTAAATATTTTGTCCTTCGTTAGTAATATCAAAACCATTTCTTAGATTTAGTTTAGTGGTAGAGCTGGTCGTCATTAAGTTACTTTGTGTAACTTATTGTATGTCTACGAATCATATAATAACTTACTTTAAATCGTAAGGGTTTGAGTATCCCTTATGTACTTCTTATAAATCATTTTTTTTTGCTTTCACCCTCTGGTTCTTTGGAGAAAGAGGTTCTAGTAATTCAGAGTTCGGCCGTGAGGTAGTAAAGTCTGACCAAGAAATTGTTTCACCCAAAAATCTATCTCGAGTTCTTCCAAAATCTGTCCTTCGGTGAAACTCATTAACCACCATGAGCTCAATAACTTGGTTCTTTATAATTCATATTTTGTTTATTAAGAAAACACTATTAGTTAAAAATTAAATGTAATAAAAGAACCTTAACATTTATAATTTCTATTTAAAAATATAAAATAAGTTTTTCTACAATATATTTACTCACTCTGTCCCGAAATATAAACGAAAAAAACCACATTTTTTGTTCCAAAATTAAGAGAAAAACCATTTTCATGTTTATCTTTATTCTCATATAATTAAATGCAAATAATTTTCTTTCTCTCTCCATTTCTCAATAAACAATAACCAATAAAAAATAGTTTTACACTTTTCTATGCAACTTATTTCAAGAAAATCCACCACAAAATCATATTTTAAATTCTCATGATTATGTTTTCTTATTAAGTGAAATTTTTTTTTCTCTTATATTTTGGGACGAAAGGAGTATTTGTTTATGTTTTTTAACTAATACTTAAGAGATATTCCTTCCGTCCCAAAATAAGTGTTATAATTTACTAGTTCATGGTTGCCAACACACAACTTTAATCTTTAATATCTTTAATTATCTATCTATAAAAATTATAAAAATTGTATATATTAAAAATATTCATCGAGATAAATCAAACATCTTACAAATGTATTAGTAAAAATATACGATCAAAATAGATTACGTAAATAGTGCAAAATGGTTAACTATGAACCTAAAAAAATACTCTACAAAAATGCCAGAGCCATTTATGCCAAAAAAAAGGCCCTATCATCATCACTACAGCCATACTCAATAGTTATGTCACTATAAAAGGATGAAGGACAATATTTTTTAAGCCTCAACGGACAATAATAGCACCGCCGCCTTGAATTAAGTTGACAAAAAACAGAATTTAGATCCAAACAAATCACATGTCACTACCTGCACTACTACATTTTGTTTCTGACGTCGTAAGTAGTACTATTATAATTCTTGTGCCTATATGTATAAATAAGGTAGGTTAAGGAATTAAAAATTACATGTACCATTTTTAGTTAAAAAAAAAAACATGTACCAAAAAAAAAGAACTAAATATTACTCCCTCCGTTTCAAAATGAGTGTCGCATTAGCTCAAAAAATTTGTTTCAAAATGAATGTCGCTTTTCAATTCCCAATACAACTTTTTCCATTTATATCATCTATTTACTACTTTATACACTATTTCCAAGAAAATAAAGGAAAAAGTATACTTAATTTAGCAAATGTACTATTACTTTTAACATAATGATTGCATTCCTTAATATGTGTGAAAACACCAAAAGCGACACTCATTTTGAAACGGAGGGAGTACAATTTTTTTTTGGTGCAAACAAATTACAAAATTCTATTTTTAAAGTGGATAATTTAACATGAAAGTAACTCCATTGATTTGAATATATTATTATTATTTTTATGTCAACTATCGTCTTTTTTTTTTTAACAATACTATAGTCTATTTTATTAACATTGGCACCAATGGTGTCAAACTATGTCCGATTGTATTCGAACTCGGTACTTTAAATTTATAATGCTAATTCACTACCAAATTTTCGCTAGTTTTTCTACACCATAATAGCTACCCTTACTTTGACCGTGAATAAGGCTATGTTTGGTATCACGGTAGATGTGCCAGAATTGCGGTGACCTACCGTGATTTTGCAGAAGCTATAAGTTGTAGCTTCTAGAAATCACGACAGATCACCGTGATTCTGACACACACACCGTGTTACCAAACATACACTAAATGTTGAAGGAAATGAAAATTTGCCACAGTCATGTGTTTATACGTGGCTAAATAACAAGGTGGGGCTGAAAATTTTCACTTTACCAAAACCCCTCGCGCTCACACTTTCACCTATTCCCTCTTTTCATTTTCTTTTCTCTTTTCTCCAAAACAACCCTAAATTCAATTTCTAAACTCAGATCCATTCAACCTTTCAACCAACCCAAATCGTTTCCTTTCTTCAGTTTGGATAAACCCTAAATTCAATTTCTACACTCAAATCTCAAATCTCACTTCGATTCCGATGAACCAAATCCACTTTCCCTTTTTGTTCCGACGTAGATCTGTTCCCTAATCGTCCTCGTTGGTTCTCTTTCGCCGTAGCACACCATTCTATTTCAACATTTGTTGTGTTCTCTTATAGAGCTCAAAGATATCGATGAAACTAGGCTAGTCAGGTTTTGTGGTTTTCATTTTAGTAAAGTTTTGATTTTTCTCTTTTATAATTTACTGTCGTTTTTCAGGGACGCCGAGGAGTCATCTTCATCTACCTGCGTGTCACTGATTCCTCTTTTTAATTTTAGGTATTCATTTTTATCTCTGCACTTTTTTATACTTTGAGCTGTATAGAATCTTTAGTTCCATTTGCTTTCAATATATTTTGTTTATGAACTTAGAGAATATGTAGAGAAATAAAAAAAAAAAGATTCAAAATAAGACAAACTGAACTGTAGGTTTATATCTCCTTGGTGTTAACAGTGGGATTCAGGTGAACCGTATTCATTGCGAGACTGATCAATTTGTTGACTGTGTTAGCATGAATCTTTTGGTATTGTTTTGATTGGTTATGCTTATAGTTGGTTATGTTAATATAGGATTAGAAGTGAATGTGATGTAGAAGTTTATATATATATATATATATATATATATATATATATAGACGCTAGTGCCTTTTATATAATGAAACTTCTGCATAACTGAGGTAATTTGAATTTGTATGATCATCTCTGTTAAAGTATCAAGTTTTGATGAACTTCACAAGTATATGAAACAGTTTGTTGTTGATTGCTCTGCATTCATTCAGAGTTCATGATGTATTTGTGCAGATTGTAGCTTTCTACTCCAAATTTGACAAGTAGAAAGTCATAAAATTGTATGTAGTTGTTGTCATATGCTATGCTTTATTCTATTTTTATTGAGGAACCTATACATATTTCTTGATCATAAGTTACTAGTCATAGTTCTTTTTGTGCTTTTCAACTCATTTTTTGTTTATGAACTTTATAGACTGTTATTCTTATGCAATGACTTCTTAATCTTATTATTCATTTAGAATATATTTTCATTCTATGTTTTAGACTTTTATTCTTATGCAAATTGTGCAGATTTTATGCTAGAAGGTTGCAAGGACGAGAAGTGCAAGTGCGCATGAAGATAACTACTTGTCTTTTACTCTCAGATAACTACTGTAATTGTGTTGTACCTACAAGTTTATTATTCAGGTTTATTCAGAGAACTTTTACTCTCATAGCATTCCATTCTTTCTCTTTTAGTCATTGTTTAATCATGATCTTTTATGCTTTTCTTATATGTTATTGGTTATAGTTCTGTTTGTGCTTTTCAACTCTTTTGTTGATTATGAACTTGGTTATGTTACTGGTTATAGTTCTTTCTTCTTGTCATTTTGTGTGTTTTAACTTTTAGGTGTTAGATTTCAAAACAACAAAATTTCACAAAGTTTCTCTTGGTTTATGAATATCCAAATCAGTACTAATTCACTCATTTAGTGATTTGTAATGCATTCTGCATGATGATTATCTTATAGAACTTGTTCATACTTTTTTTGACAAGTCAATGCATTATATTTGTCGCCATGGAGGGAGGGTGAAGGTTATTTATTGATGGCCTAATAGGTAATCCAAGTCTTCTTGGGCATCTTATTTGATTTTAGTTTAAGTAGAATATTATAATAAATATTTTCAACAGTGGAAACAAGGTGATTCTTTTTACTCACATTGGTGCTTTTATGCCCTGGTCCAGGCATTTACTGGAACTTCTGGAAAGTTTGATAGAGTTGCTACAAGGTAACATGCATGTGTTCCTTCAAATTATATAAAGGCATGAAATGTCTTACTTGTCTCAATACGTTTGTTGTTTTTGCCTGCTCTTGGGTCTACTGTCCTGCTATTCCTCGAGTAGTTTTGCTGCGTTTTTTGTGTGTTTTAGTGCATATAGTCTCATTGTTGTGCTTAGAGGTAGATCAGTTCTTAGTTGATTTTTGTTAGGAAATTAGAAGTGATGGGGCATGGTGTGTATTCCTTGTGTCCTACTCCATTTATTTTGCTCAATAGTTTTGCCACTGTAAAGGTTGGCATTTGTTGGTTTCTTGTTTTATCACTTAGGCTTGTTTTTTTTTGATATCCCCCTACTAGTGCAGTGGAAAGAGACCCATCTTAATTGTAAAGTTTCTGCTCTTTTCTTATAAGCAATTAGTTAGAGTTCTTTTTGTACTTTTGAACTCATTTGTAGTTTATGAACTTGGTACTTTTTTGCTTATATAATTGACTTGTTCAACTTATGATTCATATAGAATGCTTGGTAGTATTTTAAGAAGGTTAAGATTAATAGAACTCCATGTTCATATCATTTGAATATTTGAAATGAATGCATATCATTCTTTGGTATATTTGTCAATGAATATCATAGCTAACAGTTGTATAGTGATGAAGATGATAATAATTACAGCTTAATTATATATATGAAACATTGTTGTCAAAATTTATTGACGTTGGTAGCTCTAATCAAAATAATATTGATGACAGGCATGTAGAAAATTTCAGAGACAAAGTTTGGTGATGAGTTGTGTATTTTCCACAAGGTTCTTCCATTTTAGTGATGATAGTTTAGAAGATCCGTAACAATATTTACATAATGTTGCATTCTTTTTGTAAGTCCTAGTATAATTGTTGTTTTGGAACTAAGAAGTTCTATCAAGGTTAATGACTCATTTATGTTTGACATTTATTATTTATTATCAACTATTTCTCCAACTAGCTTGTAGGAAGGAAATGAAACAAACCTGATTTTTTTAAAAAAATCAAATAAATTTAATTAGCCACGGTCAAACTGTGGCAATACTTGGCGGTAAATTTTCCCACCTTATTTTAGCCACGGTCAAAAGTGTGGCAACCTATGTCTTTGGAATTCTGATAAACTGTTTTGCTACCGTCGAACCGTGGCAAATAAATTGTTACCACGCTCAACTAAGCCGTGGCTAAAGTACGTTTAGGCCGTGGCTAAAAATTTGCAACGCCACCTTTTCCCACAGGAATCAAAACCGTGGCTAAAGTTTTTTGCTACGGCTATTTTATCTTTTAGCTACGGTTTGAACCGTGGCTAAACCCCGTTTTTCTGGTAGTGATTAAACTCTTTTCAATGAACTAACACTTCAACTACAGGAAGTATGGAGGTTTAGGGTCAGACGGTTGAGGGAGTTTAACATTACTCTTTTGGACAAGTGGTGTTGGAGGATGTTGATTGATCAGGGTGGTTTGGGGTTTAGAGGGGGCTTGAGGGTGCGGTTGTGGGCGTGGGAGTAGAGCCGTCAAAATGGGCTGGGCCGTTAAGGCCGAAAAAATACCGGGCTTGGGCCTTAAAATTTCGACCTAAATTGTGATTCGGACTTTCTAGCCCGGCCCGATGAAGCCCTTTTAAAATATGGGCTTACCTGAATGGCCCGTGGGCCGCCCGCTAGCCCGCATATATAAATATTTTTTTGTTTGTTTAAGTGCAACCCAAGTCATGTGAGCAAATACAAGAATCTTATTTTCCAACTTCTAATTTCTATATCAACATAATGAGCAATTAAAGAAATATATACAGGCTAGCGGTTCTCAATACTATTAGTGTTCTAAATAAATACAGAAGTTCAATTTTTTTATTTTGTAGAACTCGATGAAGTCATTAATAATGATAAAGATGATGGAACTTATGGGAGTGTATAAACATCCAACACGGTGGAATATGTGAACGTTGATTGAGATGATTTCTTTTGGAGAATTTGAACTTATTTTATTTTGGCGAATTTATTTGAACTTACTTTATGTGATTTTGGTTGAACTTAACTTATTGTTGTTTTGAAGAGTTGTTTTAACTTAACATATGCTATTTTAGGTGATTGATAACTCATGGAATGAAAGTGTTCTTTTACTAGCAGCTCAGTTTTGTGTATCGGGTAGCGGTGGTATCGAGACGGTTCAGCATTTGTTTTTTTACCTGTGATGTGTTTGGTTCTCTCTGGCCCTTGGTGCTGTCCCGGATTGGTTTCTCGTCGGCGGACTCTCATACTCCATTCGGCCACTTTACTCAGTTTATTTTCTCAGCAGGTGGTCGTCGGGATAATAGGAGATTTTTTATGCAACTTATTTGGTTGGTTTGTGTTTGAGTTATATGGACGGAACGCAATCATCGTCTCTTCAAAAATTCCGCTACTTCGATTCTGATTCTGTTGGACAAAGTTAAACGTCATTCCTTCTGATGGTTGAAGACACATAGCATAGGGTTGGTTGCAAATTATCATTGTTGGTGGTTGAACCAACTTCTTTGTTTGGGTATGGATTAATGTATCTTGATGTTTTTGCTTTTTTAGTTCCCTCTTTTTGATGTAAACTCTTGATAGTTCGTTTTTAGCACACCTTGTACTGAAGAAGAGGACTCCACAATTTTTATTATACATATCATTTTAATTTGATCAAAAATAGTCTATTAAATATTCAAATATTATTATATTTTTCCTTTTTGTAATTAGTATTATATAAAAAGGAGAAGGAGCCTTTTTTTTTTTTTATATATTGAGACAAAACTCTTTTATAAATATATAAAATGCATGTAATATGTATTTTTGCGACAAGGAGAAAAAGGAAAGCAAAAACATAAAAACAAAAGAACTATCTAAAAAATAAAATTCTACTATTATCACTTAAGTAGGAAAAGATTCAGAATTATGCGTTCCAATTTTAGTTAAAAAATCTGCACAAACATTTCCTTCGCATATAATATGCATGAAGAAAGAGTATTTAATGCATCTTTTTTCCTTTCCTCTAAATTGTTTTTCCCTTTCCTCTAATTAAAATAAGTGATTTTTACATCTTTTTAGTTGTTCACTGTTGTAATTTCGTCGTCTTTTAGTACAACGTTTGATTATTTATTGTTTTTCAGTGCGACGTTTGGTTGTTCGTCATTTTGTGCTTGTTCAATTTAAATTCTCAGATTATATATGATCCAGTGCAGATTCAAACGATGATTTTTCCGTCTTCAACGTTGCAGATCTGAAAGCATGTATTTCAGTCACTTTAATTTCGTCATATTTGTAGACATTTTGCCATTATACGCTATTACTTTTGATGCTGTGAGTTTGTTCACAGATTTATCCTTTTTAATTTTTGTAATTTTGAATTTGTATTATGTAATGATGTGTATTCTATTATTTTGAATGAATGAATTTTGTTTTTAGTAAAAAAATAAAGTACTGAAAACATTTTGAATTGAAAAAGTATTTTTTTTATGATGAAAAAGTTCTTATTACTAGAAGATATTCAAAGAATATAATATTCGCAGTAACGAGCAGATAAAATACTAGTGTTTAACAAGAAAAAAATACTAGTGTTTAACAAGGAAAACATGAAAAAATTGAAGGTTTCTAGCGGGAATATAAAAAATTTGAAAAATCGAAGGTTACTTAATTTTTACAAACTATATTTTATTGAAAAATTGCGGCACCTAGTGTGCTGATTTTCTTGTATAAAAAATAAATAAATTAGGATGAATATAATATAAAACATATTTACTACTAACTCAAGGGTGTGGTTGAGCGGTTGGGGTTCATCCTCCTTTAACCAAGAGTCGAGGGTTCGATTCTCACCTTGAGTATGGAACAACTTTAAATTCTTGAGCCAGCTATCCCACCCATCGAGGTGCCTCCAATCTAGCGAGGGATTAGTCACTGCGTTCGGCGGTAGATAGCTCAATCTCGACATAAAAAAACATATTTACTACTCCTAACCCTCATTCCCAAAACTATTATTTTTTTTTTACTTTTTAGTTTAAAATTATTATCCTTTTTTTTTTCTGAAGCCAAAATTATTATCCTTTTTAAAAATTAATATAAAACTAAGGACAAATTACACTAATTAAGGTATGTTGAAATGTCACTCACCTCCCCTAACCAAGCACAAACCTCCCCAAGTTAATTTTCAATATGGAAAGCACCTCCCTTTCAGCTTAACGGCGTTTGGCTCTGTTAAAACACCAATTGTATGGCCCACATATTCATTCATATTTCATAGTAAATCGTGACCTTCTCCATAATAAATAGTACCGATTGTGTTGTTTCATTTCTTCCAGTTCCACCCACTAATTACACGTTAAACCATTGCTATCTTGGACACAAACACAACGACAAAGCTATTGGCATTCGACAATGAAAAAAATGGCAACACTCTGTTAATAACCTGGAAAGCACCCAACAAAGTTAATGTTACTAAACAAAAAGTAATAGAATCATCATCATGAAAGGCAGTACACACCGAACAAAAATATTGCAGATGTTAAAACGGTTTGAACATACACAGTGCACACCATACAAAAATGTGGGAGAAGATGAAAGATACAAAAGAAACAAAAACACGATTATGAAAATTTGAAGGCAAATAATAGAATAGAATTTCGTTCAATGCATCTGAGAAAAGAAACTAGCATACAATTCTAAGAGCTCAATGGGCAAATGCCTTTTCCATATTAAATGTTCTCTAACGGTGTTAGTTTTTTTTTTTTGGGACGTACTAACGGTGTTAGTTTAAGGGGAGGTGAATGTTTTTTCAAAAATAGAGGAGGTGTATGTGTTATTTAGTGAAACCGAAACTTCAAGGAAGATTAATGTAATTTGCTCTAAAACTAATGTTAATTTATCATTTGTACTTTTATAAAAGTTAAAATAATTAATTATATTTTTTTTCTTTTAATAAAATAAAGGTAAAAAAATTTAACTTATTAATTTTTATTTTTTTTAATCTACGTACATAATTTTAAAAAGATAATACTACCTCCGTAAGGGACAAATTAGAACTTTTTTTTGGTCCTTTTTATAAGAGACATAGTATAAAATAAAAGTTTATTAAATATACAATTCCTTTTATACCCCCCTTATGTAGTAAATAACATAATCACATTCCAATGCAATGTAATTGTTTCCAATGATACTATGACTCCGTGCAAATTCACATTCCCCACTCTTATTAATGTTTTGGCGGTGGTGCAACAAATGATTAATGATTTGGAGGGAAACTTTGTATATATATACATATTCACCGCCAATTTATAAATAACAAGAAAATTATCCCAAAGGAGAAGTTCAAAGAAAAGCAAGAATATGAGTTCTCAATGCCATAGAAATTTGAAAAATCATTTTGATTTGAATCAATATCCTCAGACTGAGGATTCATACGAAGATATTTTGATCGTTGAAGAATCAGATGTAGAGAGCGACGAAGACGGAAGACAACCTGTCATTAGAAGGAAGCAACAAACACGACATGAAAAAGATGCAGAGGAAGAAGATGTTTTCAGTCGTGAACATGAAGTTGTTATGGATGGGGTTATGACTTTGGAAGATGTAGAGGGCAAAGCTGTTAAAGACTATGTTATGGTAGCGCAAGAGCCAAAGAAAGAATATTGTATCAGTCATTTACATGTTGCTAGTCATTTACATGTTGCTGTTAAGGAAGAGATTAAAACTTTGTTCAAGTTATATTTTGGTGAAATCTAATTATATTTAAATGCCATGGATTATGTAATGTTTTTTTATTGGATTTTCTTATGATGTTATTCTGTCATGAATGAATGAATGATTATTTCAAATCTGAAATTGGTAAAAATTGGGTATTAACCTTAATGGATATAGATATAAAACAACTCATTGTAATGATAATTAAAGTGCATATAATAATGTTACTGACATAGATCAACGATAACAGTTGGAAAATAAAAATTGTTCTAAGAAATAACACTTCATTCTTGGTCATTTTAATCAAGCATCAAAATTTTCAAGATATTCAGTGATTTCTTGAACTAGTGAAGGATCACAACTCATTTGAGTAGGTATGCCACCTTGGTTATATAGCATATCTTTCTTCATGTGGGGGATTTTGTATTTGTTGGATCGTTTATTCTTCATTATTTCAATCATGCATGATTGAAGAGTACAGAAAATTTTATCAGATTGCACAGTAGAAAATTCATCAAATGTTTTTTGAACAGCAGCAATAAGATCATCAATTGACTTCACTGGTTCCTTTTGTTGCAAAGATTGAATTGCATTGAAAAAGCCTAAGTCCAAGACATTCAAATCAGGTGAATTTGGAGGTTGGCATGTCAATTCAATGTCAAACTCACATTCACTCGCTGCTCGACAAAAATCTGGATCATCTTTACTAATATGAGACCTTGCGTTATCTTGTTGTATGTAAATTTTCTTTCCTACATCTTCTCTTGGCCACATATTAGTAATGGCAGGTAAGACTTTATTTATCAAGAATGTCTTATTCACCTCTCTTGTCACAGACGCTATAGGTTTCGTTTCTAATGTTCCCGCAACTCTGTTGACACTACTCCTTCTTGCCGGCTGTTCATACACAAAAGGAAACATACCAACCTTCCCTGAGAATCTTGCAATGTTTTCATTGTCCAACCTCGGTCTAGTCACCGCACCTAAGAACATAACCTTAGTTATAAAATTTTTGCTTTTACATGTTCTGTGTGGCTCTTCTTCATCCACATGCAAGTAATTAGTGACTTTGTTTCTTGTGATATAGAACCATTTTTCATCGATATATACAATATTATGCATAGAATTAAACTTTGGTTCATGAGGTAAACTGTTTTTGTCAATCATTGACATACAAAACCTTAAACGAGCAATCATATTATCCTCCTTTAAGAAAGGCTTAAGTGTGCTTGTATGACGTGTTATAACTCCAAGTTTATGCAGCCTTACCAATGATGTCTTTGGAATGTTCAAGGCATTAGCTAAAGATCGATATGTAGACCGTTTTGATAATGGAATTTGACGCATACTCTCAAAATCTATTTGAACTCTTTTTCTACCACAATTTTTTGTTCTCTGATGACAAGGATCACCTGTTTCAACATATTGTTTCCAAATACGATAAATTACACTTCGTTGAACATTGTAAGATGAAGCTACTTTTTTAACTACACCCTTTCCAACTAGATTACCATTGATATCACTCGAGCAAATCAACATTTGACATATAGACCACCTATCCTCATTGTTAAGAAAACCACGTCTTATGGAATTTAATTCATTTGTCAATGAATCTGCAACAATAACAAATAGAGTAATGTGTCATGGGTCATTTGAATAAGAAATGTCTCAATGAATAAAAAATATAGTAATGTGTCATTTGAATAAGAACAAGTTCAATATGTGCCAAATGTATACTACGTGTCACACATTTATCATTTTGTAAATGGATTAGTCATCATTTAAAAAAAAACATGATGATATGATGACATAAAAGAATTACTCACCATTTTCATTATCTGTTTCATCTTGAAGAAGAGAACTTTGATTCATGATGTAATCTTCATCGTGTGCTTCTACATTTGATGATGCCATGATTTAGTTTTGAAGAAGAATAAATTTTTTAGTGTATCTCAATAGCCATTTTTCATTGAAATTTGAAAGTGAATTAAGTTGTCTTTATATAGAGAAGAACAAATGCAAATTGGTGGGAGCTTCATTTTTGTATTCAAAATTTGCTAAAAATTTTGGTGGGAAATTTGTTATGTAAATTACCATATACGAGTAGTTTTTAGGGTGGCTTTTAGTTTTTAGGGTGGCTTTTAATTTTGGTGGGAAATTTGTTAGCTTCTTGTAACTAGAGAATGTCATAAATTCATGCAGGTTACAATATAATGACATTGGAGCAACAAATGTGCATTATGGAAGCGTGTATGTTATGAGGGTTAGTTTTGGAATAATAATAATTTTTTTTTTAATAAATTAGTGAAAATAAATTTTTTGGTTTGTGTAATTTTTTAACTTTGTCCCTTACATATAGGAACGGAGGTAGTAATTTCTAACGGAGGAATTACTGTTGTGTTGGGAGTAGAGATCAAACCCTCTATATGACTATATCTCATCACTTTTACTCTTTAAACTTTTCACCCGACCATTACATCATCTTTATAGTCTCCTTCATATACTTTTCATAATAAACAATCATTAATATTATAGAACAGTGATAAACTATTTTATTGTAAAAAAAAAAGACAAACTATTATGTCAAATCCGACATTTTTATTACTATATTTAAATAATTTTAAAACAACACAAAAGGAAGGTAATGTGTTCCTTTCCAGTAGGAGTACAAGGAATCCAATTGACTTATACTAAATGCAACCATTATGACCTTATCCGATTCATTCACATTTTAAAAATAATTTCATGTAGTATTTCACTAGATTCTCTCAATCTAAAATAATTGAGATTATAGCAAATTTTAAGCTCTCACTTGTAATTAACCTACTTTGGCAAGTTTTTGTAAGTGGTAGTTTCACTCTCATTACAATCAAGAAGTTCTTCCAACAATTTATCATCCAAACACTCAAACTCAATGACTTGTTTTCCATGCTCATTATGGTAATTTGAAGGCAATAATGATTGAGAGCTAGAAGATGAAGGTGGTTTAGGTGTTAATGAAGGCGCATTGGGTGTTAATGATGATGAAGAGGAGTTAAGAAATGGATACTCATGTGGAAAGTTGAGAATGGCTAAACCACCTCGCATTTCAAAGGCGGCACAATCATAAGCCCTTGCAGCTTCCTCAGCAGTGAGAAATGTCCCTAGCCACACTCGGCTGCCATGCCTAGATGAATCACGAATCTCGGCTGCATATTTTCCCCGTGGACGCCGCCTCACTCCTCGGTATCGGATTTCTTTTGGTGACTCTTGTTTGTCCACATTCTTCTCCTTTGAACTTTCCTCTTCCATTAATTATTTTGTATCTCACATTTTATCAATAACCTTATAGCTACATTATGCAATTTATACTTGTTATACCAATGTACCTTGTATGATTTAATTGGCTAGTGAAATTGTAGTGTCAGATTCTTAATAGATTCAATGGATTGAGAAAATTTAGTGATTTTGCTGAGCCACTTGATGGAGATTGTTTTCTAGGTGAGTTCAAAGTATGTGGATCACAAAGTTTAATTTGGTGGTGGCTATAAAATTGCATGAGTAGGGTCAACCCAATTAGTTTTTGTTTGGAATTATTCATATATATATATATATATATATATATATATATATCATGTGGATACATTGCTATTTTGGTTCTCAATTCCAGATACAAGGTGAATACTACATAAAGTTCAAATTAAGATTCACAAGGTTATTATTATATGTAATAATTAATGGAATATTTTAGTTTGGACTATAAATTAAAACAATATATATATATATATATATATATATATTAATTTATTTAAATTGGACCTAAACCATTGTCTTACATTGATCACCACATACATTAAACATTGAACCTCTGTAGCTGTAGCATCATGTCTTACATCATAGAATTAGTCGTATGTAAATTTCGGATTATCAAATATTAAACTAGAGATTATGAAAGATAATTAATATATGTCTAGATAACGTTTCGATATGACCTGAATAATACGTGTGTTAATTTGATATATCCACCAAATATGACGCTGAAGGACTTGGGCCAGACTATACAATTGAGCCCATATAATAGCAACGTAATTTTTCACAAGTTTTATTCTTTTATTAAATACCCTTTTGTTCCATTAACTATTTTCAAGGTTTTAATTTGGTCCATTAACTATTTTTTGCTTCATTTAGGTCCATTAACTTTCCTCCGTTAACCAAAGTGGTCCAAACCGTTAGAAAAAATCCAAAAACGTTAGTTCTTGCAAACGTGGCAGTGGGGGACTGAAATCTATCATGTGACATGACATAATTTTTGTTTTGTAGAGAAAGGAAGAGAATGAAGAGAAAGGGAAAATTCCCAAATTGAATTTAGGGTTGAAAACTCCATTAAAAGCCATCATTCTACCTCTAATCTTGTCTTCTATTCTCCAATCAATCTTACTCTTCTCTTCTCCATCAATTATACTATCCTTCTATCTAATTTTTTTCACTTCACCATGTCCAGCTCTTCATCAATCTAGCTCTAATATTTGAATTTGGTGTTAAAGGAAGATAATTGGGTGATGAAGATAAATATGGTCAATAGTAGGAAATTGTTGGAATTGCAATTGTTTTTGGCATTTTTTGTTTTGTGTGTAACATTGTCTTCATGACAATGTTTTGTTCATTTGAAAAATCAATTAATGTAGCCATTAATGTATTAAGAATTTGTAGTTGATGATTTTTGTAATGTGTTGTGTTTGTTAGAGAATCAATTGTAATGTGTTGTTGTCTATGTGCTGAGTTTGAATGTGTTGCATTATATTTTATGGAATGAGATTTGACTTTTTTGGTGAATTTAGCATATTGTAATTTGTTGTGTTTCAATGTTTTTGAATTTTACTTGTTTGGTGAATTTGTTATGTATAAATTTGTCCTTTAAAATTTGACATGTAAAATTGAGTATGTATGAGCATAATGAATGGTGTTACAATTGAGCATAATGTCTATGAATTTTATAAAAAATTGAGCATGAAGTGTGCAATTAGAATACAACCATTTGATCTAATTGATCAAATTCATAATGTTATATTTGGTATCAAACCATAAACAATTGTCGAACAAGCAATACTTAAATATTAGTTATAACTTCATTAAGAAAATGGTATCAAACCATTTAATAAAATTACAAGTCATACTTGTTACACAAAATGCCATAAGCTCCTATTATGAGCATAATTCATTAGTGTCATAAGCTTACTATCTTAAGCTCCTATAATGAGCATAAGTTTCCTAATAATGCTATAAGTTCAAAAGCATGAAATTACATAAATTACATCAGTACCAAACAAAACATGAAATTACATAAGTTTAAAAGATAAAATATGAGATAGTGCAAGTTGAGATGCAGTTGCCTTTTAGCGCAATAAATTATGCCTTTGACTACATGAAGTTTAAAGCATATAACCAGGATGCTTGTTCTTGTTCTTTCCAGCATACAATATGCTTCTGATTTCTTTTCGTGCTTCCCTTTCAGATAATTTCAAATCTTTAAAGCCCTGTTCGAACTTCGCTTCATCCTCCGGTGAAAAGAATAAACCATGACAGAAAAACACTAATTGAAAAGCACTAGAACAAACAGAACAGCAGAGAAAATCCCTAAACCACAACAAACATAAACCCTAAATTGAAACAGAAATCCTAAATTGAAACAATTCAAAAAACCTTAAATCACATACTACATCAAAATAGAAATAGATTGAGGGTTAATACCTAACCCCGATAGCGATTCGTTCTTCTTCTTCTTCTCCGTCGATTAGATCGCAGATTCCATAAGATTTTCTTCTTCTCCTATCACAATTTGTTCTGTCTTCTCACTTCCCTATCTTTTTCTTCTTATCTCTTTGAAACATAAATTATGCCATGTCATACACACAACACAAGTCACCTAATGCCACGTCCCCAAACACTTAACGTTTTTAGATTTTTTCTAACGGTTTGGACTAAGTTGGTTAACGGAGGAAAGTTAATGGACCTAAATGAAGCGAAAAATAGTTAATGGACCAAATTGAATCCTTGAAAATAGTTAATGGACCAAAAGTGTATTTAAGCCTTTATTTTTCATTAGCTTCCCATTATATATTAAGGAAAAAACTTTGATAATCTGAAATTTAATAGAAAAATAATAAAGTATAACAAATAATTGTAATTTTAGAGTTTAAACTTCGATTCTTTCAAAAAGATTCATTCTAAGGGATTATTAATCACTTGAGTTAAATACGAGAGAGAAAAAAAAATCATTTTAGATAATGTAGTTATTTTAGTCACATGTTTCACAGTGCATATTGTTGGTATCAAAGTGCACAGCGGAATATACGGAAGCGTTAAATTAACTCTTTTTGTGGAACCTGAACAATCCAATTACCAAGCTGAACCAACACCAACCGCGATAACAATAAAAAGGAGTAAAAACTATAAATAAAGGACACCTCAATTTAACGTGGAAAACCTTGAATGTGAGAGTAAAAAACCATGGGTTGTACAGACCAAATAAATAACTCCACTATAATTAAATATGAGAGTACAATCACCAATTCAACAAACATATCATAGTCACAAACACCTATGGTAAACTAACAACAAGAGAGCTAACAACCTCACAACAAGTGGGTATCCCAAACTGACTCAAAGAGAAGACAAACCTACTCAGAACAATTTTCTAAGTAACTAACAAAGTGACAGAAGCAACATACTCTGATTTCAACCAAAACAGACAACGTTTGCCGAACACACTTTGTTAACCGGTACCAAAACTCTTCTTCTCTCAGTCGCTCCTTGTTTCTCAAAAGGTGCTTTCACTGTGCGCTTGACTTTCACACACTTGCACCGTTCACTTAATTGCACAATTGCAATTACGGTTACTGTTTGTTGCTCACAGAAACATAAGGATTCAATTCCTTATATATGTAACTCATGGGCTTTTTCCCATTCACCACCCACACACATCACGTGGGTTTTAATTCACACACAATCTTTTTTTTTTCTTTCAAATCTTTTTCTATTTTTTTTTTTTATTTTGTGTGTGGTCCCCACTTGAGGAGGGACCCACCCAACATTCTCCCCCTTCACGAGTCAAGTGGGCAATCAGTTGTTATTCTAACAACTATGTCGCAAGTCTCAATTATCTTGCTATCTGCATATTTAACTAATGCAGGAACTTCAACATCACTTGTAACAACAAGTTCTTCAGCAATGTACCTCTTTAAAGGATTTTTTACCTTAGTGGTTCTTACCTGTGCATCAGCTTCAACATCTGACTGCACCTTTTTTCCATGACAATTTTCATGGTCTTTATCTTGAGTTGGATCATCACCTAGAACTCTATCAATGTCTTTCAACCGCTGGTCTTCTTTGAACTCAGCCTCACAACATCTGATAAGTTTCTTCACAACAGGATCATAAAACCTGTAACCAACTCCATCTAGGCCATAGCCTATAAACACACACTGCTGGTTCTCTACGGATGCTTTACATCCGAAGACACGTAAATGGTCATAAGAAACATTCTTACCTGACCAAATCATCTCTGGTACTTCATGGTGCAAGGATTCACATGGTGAAAGATTCTGAACATGCACAATCGTGCTCAATGCTTCACCCCAAAACGATTCGGGAAGCTCTGCTTGTGACAACACACATTTAACTATTTCCACTAATGATTTACTCATCCTCTCAGCAACACCATTCCAATGTAGAGACCTCTCGTATCTAATGCAGTTCACTCTACAATAAGCTCAAGCTTTCTAAAGTAGTCACCTCCATTATCAGTGCGTACGCACTTCAACTTCTTCCCAGTTTCACTTTCATTTAAGGCTTCAAATCTCTTGAACATGCTCAAAACACCACTTTTACTCTTCAAGGTATAAACCCAAGTCTTTCTTGAATGGTCATCAACAAATGTTAGAAAGAGTATACACTACCTCCAATTGTCCTTGTCTTCATAGAACAACATAGATTAATATGCACCAAATCAAGAATTTATGGTCTGCTAGGCGAGTGAATCTTAAAAGAAGCTTTATTTTTCTTTTCAACAAAACAACCATCATATTTTTTCAAATGTGGATTTCTCATGTCAAACAACACATTCCGCTTACTAAGCTCAACCATGTCATTCTCACTCATGTGACATAACCTCTTATGCCATAACTCAACTTTTTCAGTTGTATCAACAACATGCACATCTTTAATTATTTTTGCATTTGTTACGTAAAGGTTAGAATTCTTCGTACCTTTAGCAATAATCATAGAACCCTTGGTGAGTTTCCAAGTGTCCCGTGAGAACAAGTTGTTATAACCTTCATCACACAGTTTAGTCACAGAAAGTAAATTCAACCGAATGTCTGGAACACGCTTCACATCCTTGAGTGTTGACTTGCTACCATTAGCCATCTCTAAATTAACATCATCAAGGCCAATACACTTTAGCATGCCTTCATGAGCCAATTTCACATCACCAAATCACCTGAAGTATATGAGCAAAAAATATCTCTACTAGAAGTGACATGAACTGAAGTACCACTATCAATCACCCAACTGGATGAACTATCAATATTATTAGCAACATCATATTCTCCAACAAGAAGCAAATCATCTAATAATAAATTAGTACTCTCTTTACCCGAGTTATCTTCCTTATCTTTGTCTTTATTCTCCTTTCTCGAAAAACGACAATATTTCTGAATATGCCCTTATTACCACAGTTGTAACACTTAACATTAGTGTACCTGTTCTTCGAATAGCTTCTGCTCTGGCCTTTATTACCGGAATACCGGTTCTTGTCTCTCCCCCTTGATTGAGTAACCAACACCTCTGACTATGATGGAGAGTCTTGAGACATTCATCTCATCTCCTCATTCAAAACACTACTTTTAACAAGATCCATTGACAACACGCCATCAGCAGCCGAGTTAGACAATGACATCCTAAAAGTTTCCCACGAGTCAGGCAAGGAACCAAGAAGAAACAACCCTTGAATTTCATCATCAAATTTAATACCCATAGCAGACATCTGATTCATAATTCCTTGGAAAGTATTCAAGTGATCTGCACACGAAGTCCCTTCTTGGAGCTTGAAACTTAATATCTTCTTTATCAGAAACATCTTGTTATTACCTGTTTTATTTGCATACAATTGCTCAAGCTTATCCCATAAGGACTTTGCATTTTTCTCCACACTAATGTGGTTCAAAACATTATCATCAATCCACTGACGAATATACCCACACACCTGTCTGTGTAGTAGAGTCCACTCTTCATCTTTCTTGTCTTTTGGCTTCTCTGTATTGAACACAGGCTCATGATAATTCTTCACATAGAGCAGATCTTCCATCTTACTTTTCCAAACGGCATAATTATTCGACCCTTTCAAGGTCACCATACGAGTTGTGTTGACTTCCATTGTTCACAAAAAAAAATTCCACAAAAGAACCGAAGCTCTGATGCTAGTCGTTGGGATCAAAGTGCACAGCGGAATATACGGAAGCGTTAAATTAACTCTTTTTGTGGCACCTGAACAATCCAATTACCCAACTGAACCAACACCAACCGTAATAACAATAAAAAGGAGTAAAAACTATAAATAAAGGACACCTCAATTTAACGTGGAAAACCTTGAATGTGAGAGTAAAAAGCCACGGGTCGTACAAACCAAATAAATAACTCCACTATAATTAAATATGAGAGTACAATCACCAATTCAACAAACATATAATAGTCACAAACACCTATGATAAACTAACAACAAGAGAGCTAACAACCTCACAACAAGTGGGTATCCCAAACTGACTCAAAGAGAAGACAAACCTACTCAGAGCAATTTACTAAGTAACTAACAAAGTGAGAGAAGTAACATACTCTGATTTCAACCAAAACAAACAACGTTTGCCGAACACACTTTGTTAACCGGTACCAAAACTCTTCTTCTCTCAGTCGCTCCTTGTTTCTCAAAAGGTGCTTTCACTGTGCGCTTGACTTTCACACACTTTCACCGTTCACTTAATTGCACAATTGCAATTACGGTTACTGTTTGTTGCTTATAGAAACATAAGGATTCAATTCCTTATATATGTAACTCATGGGCTTTTTCCCATTCACCACCCACACACATCACGTGGGTTTTAATTCACACACAATCTTTTTTTTTTCTTTCAAATCTTTTTCTATTTTTTTTCATTTGATTTTGTGTGTGGTCCCCACTTGAGGAGGGACCCACCCAACATTCTGTTGGGATATCGAGGGTGCAGCTGGGGGATCATCCACATTGGATCCAAGAACATTGATATAAGTGTCGGACACCACACTCTTACCCAAAACCTTAAGGCATTGGGTTTATGGGTCTTTCTACTTATAAAGTGTTCAACCTCCACTTTTCTAAGCAATGTGGGACTTAACTCACACTTGCCACAACAATCTGCCCCTCAAGTGTGAGTCCTTCAATTCTTTTATGCTCCCCCTCAAGCGGAAGCTTCTCGAACCATAAACACTTGCACCGCCGTTGCCACTTGCACACGGAACCCGCCGCCTGACCACCATTGTCAGGAAGACTTTCGACACAAGGAGCCCGATCTGTAACCATCAGCTCTGATACCACTGTTGGGACATCGAGGTGGAAGCTGGGGGATCATCCACATTGGGTCCAAGAACATCGATATAAGTGTCGGACACCATACTCTTACCCAAAACCTTAAGGCATTGGGTTTATGGGTCTTTCTACTTATAAAGTGTTCAACCTCCACTTTTCTAAGCAATGTGGGACTTAACTCACACTTGCCACAACACATATCACTTACTTCGCTATTTAACCTTTTGGCAAATGCTTAACTCTTTTGTTACAAATCACATTATTTCTTAAAATTTTGGAATGTATTTAACTTATTCCTACAAAATCAATTTATAAAATGAAGCTTACATTCATTTGTAAACTCATGTTCTAGCCAACTTGCATCTAATTATAAACTCTTTGATTAAAGAGATGCCAATTATCTAATAGAAGAAAAAAAGAAGTGTACCTTTCAAAAAAAAAAGAAGTGTAACTGCTTGATATACAATTTATATTGATTGATAAAAGATAATTTTTTGAGAAAAATAAAATGAAATTCATTCATTTAAATTGAGAGAATACATCAAATACAACCATATATCACTCTCAAGGACAAATTTTTGTTGTTGCTAGGGTTAAAGCATTCCTCTAGTGGGAGTGTGTTTCTAAAAGAGACAGTGGGAGTGATATAGAACTTGAAAAGTATTCAAGTACTACAAGACATATTTATTTGAAAGGGAACACAAACCGGTTCCTCAAGGTTGTTGAAGGATCATCGGTTTAAGTTGCACAAATCCAAGATAAGTCTAACATATCACATATGGCTAAAAAGTATGATTTTATCATGAATCGGAAATTTCATATGATTCTCATGGAAGATGAGTCTCTGACTTTCTAAGAGGTCGTCGTAAGATAGTATAGATTGTGAGAAGTGGCTAAATGCCATGAAATCTTATACATAATCCATATATACTAACCTTATGTAGATAATAGTTATGTCATCAAGATGAGTAAGATTCATACGATGAAAGTGAGTATTCTTATCAAACACTGATATGGATGGTATTGAGAATATATACCTTTTAAGATTTGATTGATCATTAAAGGTTTCACGCAAAATCATATTGCAAATTATGATGAAACCCTAAATGTGATTAATAATAAAGCTTAAGATCTATTTGATTTCTCTTACTAAATGTTGTACTACATGTTTTGGTAGATGGATAACAAAGTTGCATTCCTTAATTGGAATGACCTCATATGTATGTACTAGATATATATGTAGGGTTTAGTTGATCCAAAGGAAGCTAGAGAGGTATACAACTTGTAGTTATCTAATTTTGATTAGATGAAGTTCTCAGAAATTTATTTAATTAGTTGTTTCTTTTAATGAAGTTTTATGAAAAAAAATTAAAAAGAACAAACCTATCTAATTTTGATTAGATCGAATAAGTTTATATATTTGTTCCTTTTGGAAGTTTATGGAAAACAAATTGATAAAGGACAAATATATCTTCTGCACACAAGGATTTAGTGGGAATGATAATATTAAATCTAATATAATATGTGGATAACATATTAATCATCAAAAACACTTTCCTTATATATGTAAGACATGGTTAAGGAAATAACTCTTGATGAAATGCTTAGGCAAGAATTCCCAAAGAGTTAGGAATAGCCTATTTATTTAGGGGAGCATTCCTAAGGAGTTAGGAACAACCTTTGTACATATTTACGAAGTGTTGAGACACTTAATGTGTGAAATTATTGTAAGTGCACCAGTTCATCCCTATGTTTTAATAATTGTCAAAACACATGAAAATAGAGTAGAATATATTTTGGGTGAGTTAAACTTGCATTGACAGCGAAAAACCTTTTAAATATATGGAAAATCAGTTTACAGGTCATTTGTATCGATACAAATGAAATTTGGATCGATACAAAAGCTCTCTAAAATGTTCTGGCTGAAAAACACGTTTTTGTATCGATACAACTTTATTTTGTATAGATACAAAACTGATCTCAAAGGGACAGAGAAGCTGTCATGTATTGATACAAGCTTTCATGTATAGATACATGCTGGTATGTATCGATACAAGATTTATTTTGTATCGATTCAAAACTGTTCTCAAAGGGACAAAGAAGATGTCATGTATTGATACATGCTGTCATGTATAGATACATGCTGGGTTTGTATCGATACAAGTTTAAGTTTGTATCGATACATATTAGTCAGTTTTCAATTTTTTATGCTGTCAAGTGTTTGTATGGATACAAACTCGAATTTGTATCGATACATTTCAGTAAAATTTTGCTAAAATCACTCCATTCTATTTTCCCTTATAAATAGCATCATGGGGTTTTGTTGTAAGTGTGAGAAACTATTCAAAGTGTGAGAAACCTTTGGAAAAACACTTTTGATCAGATTTTTGGAGAAGTTTTGGATCAAATAGCATTCAACACAAGTTCATCAACTTCTATCAATTCACAATCAATTTGAGATTGAGTATGAGATCAATGGAGAGTTCTTAGTGCAATTGATCGATAACGTTCGGTGCAATTCGCGGTGAATCAGAATTGCGATCGGGTTGAATTGGGTTGAAGGTTTGGTTTCTCATCAAGCATTCAAGAAAGAGAAGAATTCTTGAAGGATCAACACAATCAAGCGAGGTAATCAGCTAGACGATTGTCACAATGGTTTTCGGGTTGAAAACTGTGTGAGGATCAATCGTTGGAATCAGAGGTAGAAGCTTTGACGTGCGTTGAGGTTTTCGCACAAATTTCATCGATTCGGTATAAGTGAAGAAAGGGGTATCTTTTGTATAGTCTTATACAGTGTAGTCTTTGTATAATTGTGCCCATTGTATCAAGCGAATAAAGTTTTTAATAAAAAGCTCAAATCGTCCGTTTGACGATTTAGGGGGAGATGTACCGGCTGACCACGAGGACGACACGAAAGCCTAGGGAACTCCCAGATCATGTGTTTGCGTTTCTTCTATCCCTAAACTCTTTAATTTCGTATTATTTGTTAATTCGATATCAATTGAATTTTGCGTTCGTAAGTGTTCGTTAAAATTCAATTGATTGTGCTTGAATTGTGATTCGTTAAAACATAATCAAATAACGTGTTGTGTGTAGTTGAAATATCTTAAATATTTGATTTCAAAACATTATCTTAGTTCGATTTATAATCATTCGATTCACGGCTTAATACTACTTATACTTTAATCAAGCGGGGGCAAAGTAGACTACCGATCAGATGGACTTCCGCGCATTCGAATTTTTAAAACCGCATTGTTTAAAAGGGTCACTTATTCAACCCCCCTTCTAAGTGATAGCCAAGTAGTCTAACAAGTGGTATCACGACCCCGGTTCTATTTTGTACACAAAATTGTGTGGATTTGTGCCAATTATTATATCACAATGGCTTTTGAACCCAAGGGAGCGTACAATAGGGCTCCGATATTCAATGGAGACCATTTTGATTATTGGAAAAGTAGTATGCGCATACACATCAATTCTTTTGATGGTGAAGTGTGGAACGCCATTGAGAACGGTCCATTTGTTCCAACAAATACCGATCAACATGGTGTGGTCACTAATAAGCCAATGGCACAATGGACAAATGATGATAAAATGAAAGTCAATTACGATGCGAAAACTCAAAACATTTTAATCTCATCCTTAGGGATTGAGCAATTCTATCATGTTTCGGATTGTAATTCGGCTACAGAAATGTGGGACACATTGGTTACTCACTTTGAGGGTACCAATGAAGTCAAAATATCTAAGATAAACACCTTGGCACAAGAGTTTGAGTTTTTACATATGCTTGATGGTGAATCCATTGCGGATATGCATCAACGATTTGTAAAAATCACCAACAAGTTACAAGGTTTGGGTAAACCAATCGCAAATCAAGATGCCACTAATAAAATTTTGAGATACTTGTCTAGGTCTTGGCAACCAAAGGTCACTGCTATAAAAGAAGCGAATGATCTCACTCAATTAAGCCTCACTACACTATTTGGCAAACTTTCGGAACATGAGCATGTGCTTATTTTGTTGGAAAAACATGAAAAAGGTGTTAAAAGGGAGAAGCACATTCTAATCTCATCCTTAGGGATTGAGCAATTCTATCACTTTGAGGGTACCAATGAAGTCAAAATATCTAAGATAAACACCTTGGCACAAGAGTTTGAGTTGTTACATATGCTTGATGGTGAATCCATTGTCGATATGCATCAACGATTTGTAAAAATTACCAACAAGTTACAAGGTTTGGGTAAACCAATCGCAAATCAAGATGCCACAAATAAAATTTTGAGATACTTGTCTAGGTCTTGGCAACCAAAGGTCACTGCTATAAAAGAAGCGAATGATCTCACTTAAATAAGCCTCACTACACTATTTGGCAAACTTTCGGAACATGAGCATGTGCTTATTTTGTTGGAAAAACATGAAAAAGGTGTTAAAAGGGAGAAGCACATTCTAATCTCATCCTTAGGGATTGAGCAATTCTATCATGTTTCGGATTGTAATTCGGCTACAGAAATGTGGGACACATTGGTTACTCACTTTGAGGGTACCAATGAAGTCAAAATATCTAAGATAAACACTTTGGCACAAGAGTTTGAGTTGTTACATATGCTTGATGGTGAATCCATTGCGGATATGCATCAACGATTTGAAAAAATCACCAACAAGTTACACGGTTTGGGTAAACCAATGGTAAATCAAGATGCCACTAATAAAATTTTGAGATACTTGTCTAGGTCTTGGCAACCAAAGGTCACTGCTATAAAAGAAGCGAATGATCTCACTCAATTAAGCCTCACTACACTATTTGGCAAACTTTCGGAACATGAGCATGTGCTTATTTTGTTGGAAAAACATGAAAAAGGTGTTAAAAGGGAGAAGCACACGGAGAAAGAAAAAGAGAAGGAAAAGAAGTCCATTGCTCTAAAGGCTTCAAGTTCTAAGTCCAAAGGTAAAGAGCAAGAGGAAAGTAGCTTAAGTGATAAAGAGTGGGAAGGCCATGAAATGGAAATATTTGTTCGAAGATTTTACAAGTATGCAAAGGCACATGGTATAAAGTTTTCGAAGGAAAATGGTCCCAAGTCACGAAAGCAATCAAGGGATGATATAGAGAATGAGAAGAGCAAGCCTAGTAGAAAGTGTAATGAATGTGGCAAATCCGGCCATTTGAAACCGGAATGTCCATTCTATAACAAAAGAAAGGGACAGTCCTCCGAGAAAAATCACAAGGGTAAAAGAGCTTATGTTGCTTGGGATAGAACAAGCAAAGATGGATCTAGTTCCTAGAGCTCAAGTGAAGAGGATGAAGAACGCGCTCATGTGGTACTCATGATCGGTTCACCTAGTAAAGGCAAGAAACATCACAAACGTCAAGTAAGTGATTCTAGCTCTATCTCTAATGATTATCCCTCATATGATGAACTTGAAAACACTTTTGAAAAACTATATGGTGATGCCAATAATGCATTTAAGAAATTTGCTAAATGGAAGAAAGTGATTTCCCTCTTAGAGTAACAAATTGAAAAATTACAAGATGAATTAGAGGCATTAAAACTTACCATGGTTAATTCAAAAGATGATTGCGATTCTTGTTGTATTTGGCAAGGAGAAGTGAAAAACCTTCAAGCTAAATTAGATAAGGCTCATAAGTCATCTAGGAATGATTGTGATGCTTGTTGTGTTTGGCAAGGAGAGGTGAAAACCCTTCAAGCCAAATTAGATGAAGCCCTTGTATCAAAAGTTACTTTTGTGGATATACCAAAGAAGTTTAACAAGCCGAAGATTAGGCCCTCTAAAAATGACTAATTTGTTAAAAAGAAATTGAATCCCAAAAGTACAATTTTGAGTCACAAGGATCATTCCAATGTTATATGTTATTATTGTTGTACTAAGGGACATACTATTGCAAAGTGTCAAACAAGAAAAGTTTTGATACCAAAAGGCATAATGCAATGGATTCTTAAGTCCAAAAAAGTTTGCACTAACCACATAGGACCTAATGAAGATTGGGGACCTCTTTCAAATGTTTAAAGTATTAGGAAAAAATCTTGAACCATTGACAAGAGACACCGACAACAATGGCGTTCAAGCCATACAAAGGTGTAAAGGGATGAGAAAAGATTTGACTCAATACTCATGAAAGTTGTGGAGCGTGATCACCCCTAATGCTTGATACTTATGGGAAGATTCCTATCTCAACTTTGTTCCTTATTCCTTACTTTGCATTTATGTTTCCTTTTGTGTGGTTCTTTGCTCATATACATATTTTTAAAATTTAATATGAAATTTGGTATGATATTTGTGATGACACGAAATCATATCGTATTTTTAGCTTAATTTAGGTGAATTTTAGTCGCATTTGCATCTGTATTTATTTCATTTATGTCTTTTTATATTAGAATTTGATTTGTTTTTACTTTTGTCGAATAAAATAGGTCGGAGAAGAGAATTGAGAAAAAAAACATCAAAAACGGAGCAAAAAGGGGGTGCAAAGTCCAAATTCGCGCAGCCCACAAAGGAGCCTAGCAAAAATGGGCATTTGCCCAAATTTGCAAAGTGGCGAGCACCACAGGAGGGTGGCGAGCGCCACCCAGCGCAAGCCCAAAGTGGCGAGCGCCACAGAATGGGTGGCGAGCGCCACCAAATGTGAAAGCCCAGTACAACTGAATTTCGCGTGACGTGGGGAAGAAGCACACCGTCTGATCCGTTTTCAGTTCTTAATCGCACGACTACTGGATGAGATCAAATGAAGCCTATCCTTTCCTTAAATTGTGGATCGTAGAAGCCAAAATTCTCCTATAAATAGAAGACTCAAATTTCATTCTCCGCACGCCTTATTTTCTTTATTTTCAGTACAGTTTTAGTTTCTTGTTACAGTAACTGTAACGGTATTTCCACACCGGGAATCCGTTTCCAGTTCTGTTTTCACTTTCCTGTCAAGAATATTATTCCAGTTATTTATATCAAGTTCATTCAGCATTTACTTCCATGTTTTTATTTAATGTTTTTATTTAATTATTTAATTATGCTTAATTTAATTTTCTGTTTTTGTTTATTTAATTTCTTAATTATGTCTAGCTAAATTTCCTAGATATCGGTATATAAACTAATTCTCCGAAGGGGATTTAATAATGATTTAGCGCGTACTTATTAAACTATTTTTCTGATTCAAATTCCTAATTTAATTCAAAGCTTTTGAACGAGAGTAAAAGAAAGCAACTAAGGTTAAAATCAATAGAGCGAGAGTTTGAGGTTTCAACTGGATAGTAGGAATTTGATATTAATCTTTGAACGAGCGAGAGCCACGCTAGGATTAATTAGAACTAATTGATTTTCAAAATATACTTTCGAAGCTAAGGTGGTAGAAAAGTGACAGTAAAACTCCTAGCTTAGAAAGTATGGTTTTTATCAACAAAACGAGAGTGTGAGGTTTAGACCTTTAAATTGAGAAAGTTCTTCTGAAAAATAAACCCCTTTTTCGCGCGCTATTAATTTATTAAATTCCCGATGGTTAATTAAGTTACATATCGATATCCCGCTTTTATTCTTAATTTAATCTCCTTTAATCTCTAAAACAATTCTAAAACCCTATTCATTAGCCTTAGATTTACACCGTGACGATAGAGATACGGTAGTTCGACTGTTGGTCTTTGTGGTTCGATATCTTTTAAAACTCAAGGACGAAACTGTGCACTTGCAGTTATAAATATTTATTGATACACAAATCGTCGATCAAGTTTTTGGCGCCGTTGCCGGGGACCAATTTAGTCGATATCGTAACTCCATCGTTACACCGTAGAGACTAAGGCATTTTAAATTTAAAAATCGAAAAAAAATAAACAAATTTAGGATAAGTCCTTTGAGCTTAAAGGTATAACTCAAACTCCTTTTATAATGACTATCCTCAAAATTTCAACTACCCTAACCATAATTTCCCATATAACTACCAGCCTCAGCCGTCCCCATACTTTGAGGGACAATACCTTAACTCTCAGTACAATTACTATCCCCAACACTTAAATCCAAAAGAATCCGTTAGTCCTAGCCTATTAGCGGTGTATAATAAATTTATGGAAACCTCCGCTAATGCTAGTCGAGAGCACCGAATTAGAGAAATGATGAGGGAACAAAACCTCATAAATGAACGGATTAGACTAAGCAGTCTCGAAACCCAAAGGATGCTCGACGCCATGGTTGCCTCAACAGCGACTCCCCAAGAGTCGATGGAGACACTAATCTCCCAGTGAACCCTCTTACGAGAGACAAGTAGACGTCGTAGCAAACATTAATGAAAGCAAGATTGAGAGGGCTAGTGAGGACGATAATGTTGTCGAGAGTTTTAGCGAGGAAAGAGTGGAGATCGAAGAAGCATCACCGATAATCCTCCCTAGTGAGGTAGTCGAAGAGGTAGAGAAGGGAACACTGCATGTTTTCCCTGCTCCCTATAACCCACCAATCCTTGTTCCCCAAGGGATAGTAGAGGCTAGAGTGGACCCAACTCCCCAACCATCTGAAAAGAAAAAGAATGTAAAAGTCAACACACATGGGGATAAGGGCGCAAATAGAAAGAGGAAATTAGGGGAAAGAGAATTTGAGGATGACGTTAGTACAAAAAGGATGAGGGTAACATTCGGAAAGGCGGTGAAAGCCCTAAGACAAAAGAAAGAAGGACACTTGAAATTGAACCAAAACCCCCGCCTAAAACCAATAAATCTCCTTTTCTCCCAAATCGTAAAATAATAGAAGAGGGCAAGGAAGCTGAACCGCCCTATAGGAGAAAAAAGAGAAAGAACAAGGGTATGTGAGAATACTTGATAAGTGGCCGTGGAAATCATTCGCAATCCGGCCATCACAAGCAAGATAAAAAACACAACTGTCGAGCTCACCGACTTTAAACAAAGCGCTTGGTGGGAGGCAACCCACATGTAGGTTTAATTTTGTTAGTCTAATCTTAAAATGAAAAAAATAATTTTGCATGTGTAATTAGTTGTTGCTTGTTTTTCTGAATTATTATTAAGCGGTATTATTATTTCTCACTCATATTTTTGGTATATATTTTCAAATCTATTTTTTTTTTAGATATCTTTCTTTCTTTCACGATGAAACGAGATGAGAATCATGATATCAAGTTCAGAGGAGTAGGACAAATCAAAGACTATGAGATTCTAGCTCGAAGAGATATGCACCTATCCATCTACCCTGACAGCGCTACTATGGACAAGCTAGGGATCCGCGAAAGCGTGATGTTCTTGCTTAATGAAGTCGGATGGTCCGGCTTTGCTGTGGGGAGAAGATTTAGCTCTTACCGAAGCCTAACCCTCGAGTTCCTAAGCTCATTTTCCTATCACCCTGAGATCGGAAAAGGATTCAGAAGAGGCCTGATAAAATTTAGGATGTTCGGCATTGACTACACCTTCAATAATCTGGAAATGGCCAACCTCCTAGGTTTCCCGAGTGATCCACATACTTTCACATCAGTTGAGGAGAGTAGGTTCCCTTTTAGTGAGCTAGACTATTTCTGGGGTAAAATCTCAGGAGAAGGACATGCTGAGTATGGAAACATGTATTCTGAAAACATACACAACCCAGCCTTCCGCTACTTTCACAAAATCCTAGCCCACACCCTTTTTGGAAAGGAAGAGAACAACACCTCTGTGTCCCGTGAGGAGCTTTTTATCATGTTATGTGCTTCACAGTCCCGCCCTGTCAATGGGGCCACCTTTATTATGACCAACATGTACAATATAGCCCTTGACTGCCTGGGACCCATACTAGTTGGCGGGTTGGTTACAATGATTGCAGATGCCATAGGGCTGAGAGGTCAACTTAACCAACTTCAACCCTTGGGAGGAATTCAATGCATGGACATAAACTTCTGCTTTAACCGCGGCCTTATAGGAAATTTAGGACCCGACAGGTTTGACCTCCTTATCAATCGCCAAGTCGTGCCCCATTTTACCTTGCCTAACAAGAAAACTATTGTTCATGATCGAAGGAATTGGCTCTATGACTTGGAACCTCAGTATACACCCTTGACACCTCCCTCTTCACCCCAAGCCTATGAAAACCTTGACACCGATCTCTCTGATGCTGATCCAAGTGAGTCTCCTGATTCTGCTCCTTCTCTTTCTACTTCTGCTGCTGATGCCCCAGTGGGGCCACCGACCGTGACTGTTGCTATGTTCGAAGCGTTGCAAGCTAAAACTAATGCAATGGAAGCCGAGCTGACTAAGTTGCGCGCAGAATTTTATGCTTTCTTGGATACCGCCTCCGCGCAAGTAGAGAATATTTGGGATGAGTTAGGCTTGGTTGTGAATGAAGTCGAACATCGTCGTAGTGGCTAGGACCGTCCCGACGTATTTTACCGCATTCCTAGGATTTTCATTTATTTTTCCTTGCTTTAGAATAATAAATCCTAGGAAATTTTCTTTATTAGTACATTGAGTTGAATTTCAGAAATTAGCAATAACTATATTTACTTGCATTTAGTTCGTTTGATTAATAAAAACTCCTGATGAGAGACCGTTTGTTTTATGCTCTTGTGTGCTCATGTGGTTTTTCTTGTGAATAATTGCTCTGTGTTAGAAATTTAATTTGGTGAAATTTTTTGTCTAGTTAGAACTTAATTCAACTGTGTGCAGGCTGTACAATTTCCTTTAGACAGGTATAGGTACAAATGAACAACAACACGCTACAGGACAAAAAGGCTAAATCTGCAAAATTGGCCTTGTGGCGCTCGGCATGACCATAGTGGCGCTCGCCACAGAATGCAACTTCACAAATTTTGGGCAAATTTTGTACTGGATGCGTGTTACAGTAAGCTTGTATTGAATGGTTTTGTTTTTATGGGTTTGGAAAGGAATTGATTCTCTGTGAAATGAAGACACCATCATTATGTTCCATTAAAATTTTCAACTACACAATCTCCTCATTCACCTCCATTTTCCATTATAAATACACACACCTTAACACATTCACTTCTTAACACATCTCTCATTTCACAGAGGCTTTTCTTTCCTTCATTTCTTATAGTCTTTCAAGCTAAGGTAAGTCAAGTTCATGGCACAACAAGGGGAGTATGCAATCAACTTTCGAGATGGAGACCAAGCTAAGCTCTACCGACTCCTCCGCCGAAAGGAATACGAACCAACGAGGTACTACTTTTGGAGCTGCCCATGATAGTGGCACAGCCACGCTTGATACTGTTTTAGCTGAGATGAGGCAGCACTACACCTTAGATGCCTAGAGGGACCAGCATATCCAGGACATCCAGACTCGTCAGACAGAGATGATGAGCATGATGCAGCAGTTTCAGAGCGACCAGCGTGGCTTGATTGATGGCATGGCGGATATATCCTTACGCATGAATGATTTTGATGACTATTTCCAGCAGCTAGGTGCAGGACCTCCACCACATGAGAGGCGCACGAGGAGGCGCGGCCTGGGCCGCCAGTAGTTTTTCTCTCAGGTTGTACCCTTCCAATCTCACCTTTAGTCGTTGCATTGGGGACAATGCTCGATTTAAGTGTGGGGGAGGAAGCTTTATCGCTTTCCTTTATGTTTCAGTCATTTAGTTTTGCATGCATAATAAAACCTTAGGTCAGTTCACTTAGATTGAGTTGATTTTGCGTGTTGGTCTTGTAATTGTCTGATTTTCCCATTTCTTGAGCCATACCAAAATTTTTCTTGTGAAAAGCAAAAGTGTTGAGTTCTGATGCTTGGCATTGATTGTTTGAAAGTATATAGGTTGTTTGCACTATCTAGGCTATTTTGTGGAATTTGGGTAACGGTTAGATAAAATCAATACCGTTTTAACACCTTAGATTCCCTGAAGTGTGTAGAACTGATTTGAGTACTAGTTTTGATAAAGCTTTGAACCTGAGTTTTAATGAACCCTTAGTAGTTTATCTAGCAGTCGGCACCATCTCAAGGCACAACCTAAGTGGGAAACCGAAGAATATAAGTGAATGATTTTGATTATAAATGTTATGAATGCTATTGGTTGATTCCTTGAAATAATTGATGAAAATTCAGCAATTGTTGAAACATAAGAAGGAAAAAAATACCATAGTATAGAAACTCATTAGTAGTTGGTTCAGAGGTGTCTGATTCTGAACTTGGTAGGGCGGGTTACGATCCGATCCCCCGCAACTGCGAAGTGGGTAAAGCTAATAGGGGTTACCAAACTTATGTTATCAGCACCCCTCGCTATATGATGATCATAATCACTAACAGGTTTCCCACCATGGGCGTGTACAAGATAATGGGCTTAATGTGATTGCGCTAGAATGAAAAGGGGGAATGAAACTTAGGTGAGAGGTAGAGTCAAGAGGAAATGCTTCAGGTCTGTTTTCATATAATGGGAATCTCTTGTGTCATCACGATGTTCTTGTTATTTGCACTGTTACCTGATTTTCATGGCTTAGCCGGCAACCACGTACGAGTAGGATGATCGTGTCATGTGTTTTTACTTATGCTTTGCGATTCACTATTCTTTTATGCTTGAGGACAAGCAATGGTTCAACTGTGGGGGAATTCGATGACACGAAATCATATCGTATTTTTAGCTTAATTTAGGTGAATTTTAGTCGCATTTGCCTCTGTATTTATTTCATTTATGTCTTGTTATATTAGAATTTGATTTGTTTTTACTTTTGTCGAATAAAATAGGTCGGAGAAGAGAATTGAGCAAAAAGCATAAAAAACGGAGCAAAAAGGGGGTGCAAAGCCCAAATTCGCGCAGCCCACAAAGGAGTCCAGCAAAAATGGGCATTTGCCCAAATTTGCAAAGTGGCGAGTGCCACAGGAGGGTGGCGAGCGCCACCCAGCGCAAGCCCAAAGTGGCGAGCACCACAGAATGGGTGGCGAGCGCCACCAAATGTGAAAGCCCAGTACAACTGAATTTCGCGTGACGTGGGGAAGAAGCACACCGTCTGATCCGTTTTCAGTTCCTAATCGCACGGCTACTGGATGAGATCAAATGAAGCCTATCCTTTCCTTAAATTGTGGATCGTAGAAGCCAAAATTCTCCTATAAATAGAAGACTCAAATTTCATTCTCCGCACGCCTTATTTTCTTTATTTTCAGTACAGTTTTAGTTTCTTGTTACAGTAACTGTAACGGTATTTCCACACCGGGAATCCATTTTCAGTTCTATTTTCACTTTCCTGTCAAGAATATTATTCCAGTTATTTATATCAAGTTCATTCAGCATTTACTTCCAGGTTTTTATTTAATGTCTTTATTTAATTATTTAATTATGCTTTATTTAATTTTCTGTTTTTGTTTATTTAATTTCTTAATTATGTCTAGCTAAATTTCCTAGATATCGGTATGTAAACTAATTCTCCGAAGGGGATTTAATAATGATTTAGCGCGTACTTATTAAACTATTTTTCTGATTCAAATTCCTAATTTAATTCAAAGCTTTTGAACGAGAGTAAAAGAAAGCAACTAAGGTTAAAATCAATAGAGCGAGAGTTTGAGGTTTCAACTGGATAGTAGGAATTTGATATTAATCTTTGAACGAGCGAGAGCCACGTTAGGATTAATTAGAACTAATTGATTTCCAAAATATACTTTCGAAGCTAAGGTGGTAGAAAAGTGACAGTAAAACTCCTAGCTTAGAAAGTATGGTTTTTATCAACAAAACGAGAGTGTGAGGTTTAGACCTTTAAATTGAGAAAGTTCTTCTGAAAAATAAACCCCTTTTTCGCGCGCTATTAATTTATTAAATTCCCGATGGTTAATTAAGTTACATACCGATATCCCGCTTTTATTCTTAATTTAATCTCCTTTAATCTCTAAAACAATTCTAAAACCCTATTCATTAGCCTTAGATTTACACCGTGACGATAAAGATACGGTAGTTCGACTGTTGGTCTCTGTGGTTCGATATCTTTTAAAACTCAACGACGAAATTGTGCACTTGCAGTTATAAATATTTATTGATACACAAATCGTCGATCAATTTGTCTAATCCTCCATTTCCAAAAATTTTGCTGAATGATATTGATAAGTTGTTGAGACTCATATGTAAAATGGGGATTTCACAAAAATCATGACATATGACATATTAATTCATATCCTTGTTTGTATATGTTTGTTTATAATTATAATATATTGTTGTGCATATAATGTAAATGCTTTGTCTTGGTACCTTGATTGAATTATGTGAATTTTTGCTTTAATAGTTTTGGTCACATTCATAATATTTGTACCTTGGTGAATAAATGTGTTTCATACATACATATTTGTATATGGTCATAAAGAATTTTTTTAAACATCTTTTTGTTTGTTGTAACTTTATGACTTTAATACTTATTTTGGTTGTATGACTTTATGGATATTTTTCATGTATGAATGGTTTATGCATGATAGTTCTTAATTATATCGTCTCGTATCTTGATGTGATAATTCGTCATAATGTCGATGTTTTTCAATATTCATGCTTTGGTTTTGGTTTGTTATTCTACATTCCAATGTTTGTCATGATATTTGGTTTTCGTCATTGAATTACTTTTGCATATCTTGTACGTATTTATTTTGATATGGATGTTCATCATAGAGTGCATTTCGACAAATGTAAGTGCACAATATGACTATTTTGGAAATTTTATTGAACTTTATACTTCTCATGTGTGTTTTCTTCTTCTTCTTCATATTGTCAAAAGGGGAGAGATTTGGATTGCACAAGCTAAGGAAAAAGCTAAGAGTTTTGGATACCGAATCAACCGTTCAAACAAATAGTAGCATCAACTCAGGGGGAGCGTGCTTATGGTTAGCCTTGATGTATTTGCGTCTATAAACATGTTGCTATTTCATTGCATATTAGGTATAAGCTTAGTTAGCTTATGCAAAGTTTTGACAATTATCAAAAAAGGGGAGAATGTAAGTGCACCGGTTCATCCCTATGTTTTAATAATTGTCAAAACACATGAAAATAGAGTATAATGTATTTTGGGTGAATTCAACATGCATTGACAGCGAAAAAACTTTTTAAAACTATGGAAATCAGTTTACAGGTCATTTGTGTCAATACAAATGAAATTTGGATCGATACAAAAGCTCTGTAAAATGTTCTGGATGAAAAACACGTTTTTGTATCGATACAACTTTATTTTGTATCGATTCAAAACTGATCTCAAAGGGATAGAGAAGCTTTCATGTATTGATACATGCTGTCATGTATAGATACATGCTGGTATGTATCGATACAAGATTTATTTTGTATCGATACAAAACTGATCTCAAAGGGACAAAGAAGTTGTCATGGATTGATACATGTTGTCATGTATAGATACATGCTGGTTTTGTATCGATAGAAGTTTAAGTTTGTATCGATACATATCAGTCAGTTTTCAATTTTTATGCTGTCAAGTGTTTGTATTGATACAAACTCGAATTTGAATTGATACATTGCAGTAAAATTTTCCTAAAATCCCTCCATTCTATTTTCCCTTATAAATAGCATCATGGGGTTTTGTTGTAAGTGTGAGAAACTATTCAAAGTGTGAGAAACCTTTGGAAAAACACTTTTGATCAAAATTTTGGAGAAGTTTTGGATCAACTAGCATTCAACACAAGTTCATCATCTTCTATCAATTCACAATCAATTTGAGATTGAGTATGGGATCAATCAGAGGTAGAAGCTTTGAGGTGTGTTGAGGTTTTCGCACAAATTTCATCGATTCGTTATAAGTGAAGAAAGGTGTATCTTTTATATAGTCCTATACGGTGTAGTCTTTTTATAATTGTGCACATTGTATCAAGCGAATAATGTTTTTAATAAAAAGCTCAAATCGTCCGTTTGGCGATTAGGGAACTCCCAGATCATGTGTTTGCGTTTCTTCTATACCTAAACTCTTTAATTTCGTATTATTTGTTAATTCGATATCTATTGAATTTTGCGTTCGTAAGTGTTCGTTAAAATTCAATTGATTGTGCTTGAATTATGGTTCGTTAAAACTTAATCGAATAACTTGTTGTGTGTAGTTGAATGTTGTTATCTTAAATATTTGATTTCAAAACATTATCTTAATTCAATTTATCATCATTCGATTCACGGCTTAATACTACTTTTACTTAAATCAAGTGGGTGCAAAGTAGACTACCGATCCGGTGGACTTCCGCGCATTCGAATTTTTAAAACCGCATTGTTCAAAAAAGGTCACTTATTCAACCCCCCTTCTAAGTGATAGCCAAGTAGTCTAACAATTATTGTATGTGTCATATGATTTGTTTTGTCTTAAAGACAATATCATATCTCATTGGATGAGAATAGGACACGTAAAAATCCATATACTTTGTAAGATAGGATTAATCGTGCACATCATATTATGTTCTAAATCAGATACACCACATGATTGTAAGACAATCAGTTAAGTACCAAAGTTGAAATTAGTGTTTGACACTAACTGACCTTTAAGAATATCCCTAAGGACCTTAAAGGAACTAAGCACTATTTCTTGAAATAGATAGGCATGGAAAAGATCATTATAAGAACACTACAACAAATTTGTCACTTTGCGACACTGCAATTGCGACCTTTAAAAATAACCATCGCAACATGCTTTTTTTTATGACATTTACAACGGTTCATGCGTCATTTATACAACCGTCGCAATGTTTTGTTCTTAGAAGCGGCAAAAATTTTAATTGAGCGCTGAAAGAAAGTAAAAACCTTATTAAAATATAAAAATTAAAATTTTAAACAAACAAAAAGAAAGAAATAAACCCGTCACTTCTCCATCAGTTTCTCCATCTCACAAAACAAAAACAAATCACTTTCTCCATCTCACAAAACCCTCAAAGCTTCCATCACCGGCGAAGCTTCTCCATCACCTCTGAAGCATCTCCAACACAGTTTCCTTCTCCGTCGTCGAAGGTTCTCCTTCCCTGACGAAGCTTCTCCAACCGTCGCTTCACAGTTTCATCATAAAGCTTCTTCATGTTCGTTTTTCAGTTTTGTTTTTCATCCCTAATTTCTTCTCAGGTTCCTAATTTCGTCTCAATTTTGTTTTTTAATTTTCATCCTAAATCCCTAAGTATGATTTTCAAGTACAATTTTCCATCCCTATGTTTGATTTTCAAGTTTTCTCATGTTTGAATGAATGATTCAGGCGTTTTTTTTTTAAAATCTGAATGAGTAAATTTGGATTGGAGTGGTTTATAACTGCTTGTTCGAATTTTTTTATAAGATATATATCTAGCATCTACTGCACTTTAGATGAAAGTTGTTTGAAATGAGATTTTTGTAGTCTACTATAAAGAAAAGATTTTTGTCTAATGAAATTTTACACCTTTATTATGTGTAATTTTGTACTCCACACAAAGGCACCATTGCATAGACGTTGTTCCTTGAGCTGTTTACATGAACCTAGAAATCCAATTACCATCCTTATTGACCAAATGACCAAATTAAATAGACAAGGTGCGTACACCTAAAACAAGCCATTAAATTTATGTAATTCATATGTATTTGTGAACTAGAGGCATGCTTTTGAGGTTAAAAAACCACTGTCCTCGGCTTTGTATCAATATCACTTCACTGGAAATGGACAAACAAAACTATGCATAACTTGTTGACACATGCCCCCAAAACAAAATTAATATATAATACGGTGTGCATGTTGTGTGAGTATTGTAGACCTCGAGATACTGAATTTAATTTGTACGTAGCTTCAACACGACTCGATCAAGTTAATCTCCAATATTAGCACCTAATTCAGCTTTTTGAATTCTTTGAATTGTTTCTTTACTCACTCAGATAAGTGATTGGATTCATTTAAAGAAAGAAACAATTCTCATTTTGCGCCACCATTTTCTTAACTCCGTTGCCGTTTTCGTAAGTACTTTTGCTCTTTTCATGACTTTTGTTCATTGATTGTTTGTTCCAATTTATTTTACAGTTAATTAACATATTAATATATCTCTAGATTTTTACTTATTTATCATTTTGCCTTAGTTGCAACTATGCATGTTACCATATTTGTATCAGTAGGCATGATGCCCTCTAGGAAGGGGGCTGATTGGTTATATTTCAATTTGGTGGGTTAGTTATTGTCTTGTGTTTGGTGTTTGTAGTAGGCTTTTATTTTAATCGTTCTAGTTCTGCTTGTTAGATGCGCATCTATAACATTAGTTGTCAACTGGTATAATTTGTGTGTGTTATACAAAACTAATATTTATTATTAATGCGACCAATCTTTATTACTAATAATGGGACCACAACAATTTTGTTCTATTTGAGTGAGATATCTTTCTTCTGGTTTTAATCTTTTTACATTGTTTATTTAATTTTTTATTTACACAAACATTTACGACCTGATAAGAGAACACATATTTTACTTTTATGTTGTAATTCCTAAGTGAAACTATTTGATTTAGCACAATACACGTGGATACGATCTTTTATATTATCAAGTTAGTCAACTTCCTTCCAATCTTGAAAGGTTGAAAATTTAATCAAAAACTAATGAGTTCTAAGTATTATCAAGTTATATACGTTACCCCTTTATTATATTAAATGTACTAAAGGAACAAGCACAACACATTAATCCACTTAAGAAATGTTCTCTAGGTGGGCTAAAGAGACCGACACAAACTATCTCACTAATCCTTAAAAACAATACTATAAAAAGATGAATTTATATTATATTGTTACAAGCAAATAGATGCAAATATGGCTAGAACTCTCTCTTTTGTTCATGCTATGATTTTATATTTTTCCTTATTTATTATTGCAAAGGAGGTTCACGGTAAGACCTATTTCCAACCTTTTCAAAGTTCCTTTGTTATAATTTAGTTCATGCAAAAACTTTATGATATTTTATTAACATTAGTCTATTCCCTTCTTTCATTACAGCACAAATGGTTGAGAAATTTAAATGTGTAGTTGATGAAGATTGTCCAAAATGGAAGTTTTACCTTCTTCCTGATCTTAAAAATTATTTAGTTTTTAAGTGTGTTGATAAGTTGTGTAAAAATGTTGCTGTGGAATGATTTTTAAGCAATATACCTTATGCTAAAATATTTCATGAGTTACCATTTACTTTGTGTTAGCACCCAATAATTGTATTTTGTTTTTTTAATAAATTAATGGACCTTGAAATAATGTGTTTGTATGAGTCTCCATGGCCTCCAAATTAAGAACATCACAAAATAATGTATCATAGTTACATCTAAAATATCTTTAATTTTTAAGGTGACAAAAACTAAATTACTTCAATGCCTATTATGTTTAATCTTGAGATTGATCAATTTAGGATTAGTTAAAATTTTATTATTGATAATGCTCAAAATACAGTATTATTTTGACTCGGCTTACACATGTTTTGAACTTAATTTCATAGACTTTTGCAAGATAAGCTTATATTTTGATCCTATTGTATTTAATTAATCGCAAGATAAGCTTCATAGGGCCACGGTTTGATATTCGTTTTTAACTATCACAATTGATCAATTTATTAATCCTAATGTATTTGATCACTAATCTATATAATTACTAGTATAAGTTAATTTTTACTTATAAAAAAATAAATTCTTATTGACTTTGATATAAGTTTTTTTTTTAATTTTTTTTTATAATAATTAAATTTATTGTACATGTTTTTATAATAAATTTGAAGGTACATCTGTTAAGTTATATTTGAAAGTATATTCTTGACAGGAGGAAAGTATTTGGCTAAAAACTTCTTAGCTAGAGTATTCCAAGTAGTAATGGAATTAGGCTCTAGAGAGTTAAGCCAACTCTTTGCTCTATCCCTTAATGAATAAGGAAAGAGTCTCAGCTTGAAAGCGTCATCAGTAATTCCAGGAATCTTAAAGTTACTTGCCACCTCCAAGAATTGTCTCAGGTGCAAGTGAGGATCATCAGTAGCAACTCCACTAAACTGGCCAATGGTCTGAACATCTGGAACATCATTGGCTTGAACTTGAACGCAGCAGTGGTAATCTCCTCTCTAACTATGCCAGTGTTCATAGAATTATGATCAAACACTACATAATCCCTTATGCTTCTCCCTCTATCATTGGCAATGCCAATAATGTCAGGATTCTGAGGTTCAATAGGAGGGTTCTGCCCTCCAGCAGCTGGTTGTACTTCATGATCAGCCACAGTTACTTCTTCTTCTGAACTAGAGCCAGAAGCTTGTACACTTGTTTCTTCAAAAACCAGACTAGTACCAGAGTCTTGCCTCTGATTGCCTCTTGTATTTCTCCTACGAATTCTGAATGTTCTTTCTATCTCAGGATCTGGTCTGTACTCAGGTGTAAGCAATCTACGCATGCAATGTCAGAGCAAACCTGTAGATACACCACTTGACAGAAAAGATCAAATAACAACAATAAACTAAAACTACAATAAATGAATATGGAACTTAAAACCGTCTATTCCCCGGCAACGGCGCCAAAAACTTGAAGGTTGGTGAATGTGATACGCAAGTATACGCAGTCAATCATAGCAAGTAATAAGTGAAAAGAGTGTCGAACCCACAAGGAATAGAATAAGGGTTATACATTCCAAGTTCAATTAAAGTGTTTAGTCTATTGTAATGGTAACAAAACATAAATGATTTTTAACACACAATATGGAGTAGCAGTTGAGTAAGTTGATGATTGAAAATGATAATAAAAGGGTAGCTGAAATTAAGATCCATTTAACACATGAACGAAGCATAGTGAATGATAACTACTGTCGTGCCATCTGTGAGCAAGCTTGCCTAGTGGTGTATGTCTACAACGTTAGATATTAAAATGGGGTATAATGAACTGGCTCTGTCGAGGTTACTATTAATCCCATTAGAGTTCAGAAAAGCTCGTGCTTGATCCCACTAAGGCCCTTAACTTATCCATAAGAAAAGGTAGGGATTACATGTCTGCTCCCTGTTGCGGGATTTTTGAGACATACCCCACTACAGTTTTATTTTTCATTTCCAAAGGAGGGGAAAAATTGAAAACCTTTGAAAGAAAGAGATTCTAAGGTACGGGGGTTAGTTGCGCTTAAGGAAGGTGTTAGCACCCCAAGCGCCCATGGTATTCCATGGTAACCTCTTATATGTTTTTGTGCTTTTTTATTACATGCTTTAAGAATGGAGGGAGAAATTGTATAGAAGAAAAAAGAAAGAGATTAATGTCATTTTAAGCCTCACCTTTTAAAGATCAATATAAACACACTAAACCATTCCCCCTTTGATGGGAGAATGATTGAATTCTTGCAATGTTTATAAGGATCGTCAAAATTTGAGACAAAGAATGATAGAAGTCTCTTAAAAGTGAAAAGATAGTAAAACAAAAGTTAAAAGAATTTTTCTTTAAAAAGTAAATAAAAGAAAAGAAATGTAAATATATTTTTTCTTTTGTAAAAAGGATTTTTTGAGTGTAAAGTAATTATTGTATTGTAGAGGAAGTGTTTAAAAGAAAGGAAATAGTGAGAAAGTGTAAGTTTTGTTATAGAAAAAAGTTAAGTGTAAGTAAAAGGTAAAAAAAGGTTAAAAGGATTTTCCATAAGGTGAATAAAAGGAAAGAAAGGTAAATATGTTTTTTGCTTGTAAAAAAAGGTTTTTCTTGAAAGAAATATAATTATTGTATTGTAAAGAAAATGTTGTTAAGAGAAAGAAAAAGTTGTAAGAAAGCATAAATTTTGTTATATATAAAGAGAAGTTAAGTGTAATACATATAGTTAAATGACATAATGACGTTGCGACTAAAATGGACCTACGATTATTTTTGTTATCTTTTCAAATATCGCGTTTTTTGGATAGGCAAGAGATTTTGTCGCAAGAGACCTCATAACCAATTGAAATTTGATTATAAGCTCTCTCGCTTGGAAATGAATTTATGGCATTGTGTGTGTAGTGTAAGCTAGGAAAGCAGTAAAAACAATAAATAAAGTCCTACGCTATTACAACCCAATTGAATAATTAATATTTACAACCATATCGAATTGAGCAAATAATAATAAATGACATAAATAAATAACTGCGATGCATAAAGCTATAAATAAAATAAAATGCAAGTGCGAAAAATAAATATGAGAATGAAATGCACCTAAAAGACATGGTAAGAAGAAAGTAGAATTTTTTATAAGAGTGAGATGTGTGTGAAAATGAGACGGAGGTAAAAAGAAAGGACTATTTTGCACTTAGTCACAACAAAAGCAAGCACAAGCACACAAACCACTCATGAAAGGTCAAGCAATAACATTATCAAGAAGCAAAAATGAAGAAAATCATATAACATGTAAGATTAGCATGAATGTGTACTTATCATTTTTAGTGTCATAGTCAAGTATAAGGGCATAAATATTTTAAGTCAAGAATATATATATATATATATGAAAAAACCAAAACTATCATTCAAGAGCTCTTATATATTAATCATGTTATGTCAAGAAGCAACACATGCTTAATCAAGAAGAAACAAAAAAAGAAAAACAAATACCAAAGTATGAATGCATGAATTTAGGCCAAAATGGTCCTTAACTTTTATTGCAAGTGTTAGAGCTCAATGATCTAAAATGTAAAATATTGTCTCTAACGTGCATTTTTAAATGATGCAATGTCCTAGCCTAAATGCATGTATGCATGTAAAATTGTGAAGTGAATCATGTTATGTGAAATTGTAGTGTAGCATGTGAATTGTAGTGTAAAATGTATCATATTAAAGATGCACGAGCATGCACATGATGCAAATGGTTCTATCTCTAGTACATGCAAAGAAAAAAAAACATGAAGACATATCATATCTAAATAGTAAAGAAGAGCATACGTTAACTTAACACTCCCATTCATAGCATATATAAAAAAGAAACTAACACTTTTCAAAGAAACTAAGCATATGATCAAGCAACTAACAAGCAAAACTAAAATAATAAGTAACATTAATGTCATATCTTAATTATTTTTTTCATTTTTTTTTTATGATATTCATTCTAAATAATTAAAATAAAATGAACAAGAGGTCAAAAGAAAATAAAAGAAATTTTGTCACAAGATTTTTCAAGTTATGCACTTTTCAAAATAGGTAAGTTTTTTTTTAAATTTTTGTATTAATATTTAAACTTAGTAATTTCACAAAAAAAAGGACAATAAATTCACACATATATTTTTCATGGCAAATTAAACCATTAAATCATACCTCTAAAATCAAAAGAAATAAAAAAAAACAGGGAACACACAAAAAAAAATCAAACAACAAAAAAACGTCATTGGGCCTGAAGCCCAAATACTCTCTCACAGCCCCAAGGGGCGCGCGTAGCAGCCCTGGGGGTGCACGCAGCAAACAAAAAAAAATCATAAAAAAGGGGAATTGGGCTGAATGGGTAGCGAACCGGGTCAAACCAGACCCGGTCCACAACCCGGTTCACAGAACCGGCTGGGGGGCGCGCTGAGAAAGTTAGGGGGGCGCGCGGAGTAACTGATTGGGGGGAGTATTTGTGATGTTTGTTTCTTTTTTTGGCAAAATAATTTCTTACTTTCTCTCTTCTTCTCTCTCGTTCTCCCTCTTTCTTTCTCTGTTTTCACCATTTTTCTCAAGAACAAAGCTCTACCAACCCTACCCAGAGATCAAAACTTGTAACAATCAAAAACACAAAACACAAACCCTACCTAAAAGCTTCCCCTAAATATGAATCCAAAATCAAAACCATCAAACAAACACTGAATCGTCCGGATCGGACGAAAACCGAAAACCCCAATCTCAAACCCTAATCCCCAAAAACAGTTTCAAACGCTTAATCTAAGGTTCGTACAAACACAGAAACCATAACAACATGTATTTATCATATGAAGAACATAAATTTGAAGTTGGATCTACACATGTTCTTTTTTCACAAAAATTGATGAATGAGAATGCATGAAAAAAGATGAAGAAAAAGACTAACCTTTCCTGCAGTGACACTTCTAGTAAGTTATCTCCTTCCTCCCTACTTTGCTCTCGGTTCTGGCTTTTTCTCCTCCTTCTGACTTGCTTCTTTTGCTTCTGGGGCAAGGTGAATGATGATAAATGAAGGCTGAAGGAGAGAATGAATCCTTCACAGAGAATGAAGAAATTCGTTCTTTAGGTTTTTTGGTTCTCTTTTACTGTTTTTGTTTTGTTTTAGGGTACTTGTGGTTTTGTGAGAATTGTGATTTGTTTTGTTGTTTCGGTTCTGTTTTGAAGATGATTTTTTGAAGGTTTGGAGGTTTTATGTTTGTGATTGTATTTTCTTGCTGCCGTTCTGTTGTTGTTGTGAAAAATGCTTCTGTTATGTAGTTGAGATTTAGGGTTTGATGAGTTGAAGGAGAAAAAATACAGAGATACTTTGTTGTAATCAGATTGTGGTTAGGGAGAATCTGTTGAAAAGGGGAAAGTGACAAAAATGTGTCATTATCATGGGCTGTAATCCCAAAACAATTTGCATTGAACCTTCATTGTTTTTCAAATTTGTTTCTGCCTTCATTTCTGATTCTGTGTTTTTTCCACTTATGTTCCCTTTTCCTGTGTTTTTGACCGAGAGAAAAAAACAAAAGAAAAGAAGAAAAGCTCTGTTTTATTTATTTATTTATGAATATGACCGAAAAAAAAGAAAGAGTAAAGGGATAAAAATAATAATAATAATAATAATAATAATGATAATTAATAATAATAATAACAACAAGAAAATAAAAGAATAGTCTTTTTTGATTTTTATGTGTTGACCGTAAAAAGAATAAAAAGGAGAAGGTAAAAACTATTTTCTTTCTTTTTATGATTATATAAAATATAAATATTTTAGTAAATAATCAAAAAAGGAATTTTGAATTAACGATAGTAAAAAAGATAAATAAATAAATAAAGTACAACTCTCTTTTTTAGAAATAAGATTTTTGATAAAAAAAAGTAATAATAATAATAATGGTAATAATAATGATAAAGGGTAAAACAATAAATTATGATGATATTAACTAGATAAAAGTAATACTTACGTGATGATGTATAAATAGAAAACGGATCTTAGGTTCAAAATTGGGGTACAACAGCTGCCCCTATTTAAGTTTCTTCACCCGGAGAGATGAAGATTAAAATCTTTGTCTAGACGGGATTGAAGATACTTAAATATAAAATGTGCCCCATTTTTGGACCTAAAATCCTCAAACAATGCTTATGATGCAAATGTGAATGTATGAGATGCAGATGATGAATTTTTTGAATTTCTGTATGAATGCTGTAAAAGACAGACAAAGGAAGAAGACATAGTCAGGACTCCACAGGGGAAGAACATAACATGGTCCGACTGGGAAAAAACAAGATGTGCCCCAAGTCCATTGGAAGAATGAACTCCACTGGGGAACAGAGTAAAACACTAGGGAGAATATCACCCATTATCATATAGATGAAAGTATTGTGAGAAGAACATTGTCCACCGTCTTACAAAGAGACGGATTGCAGATAAAAGACAACGTTTATAGAGAACAAGAGAATTGTCCACCGCCTTACAAGGACGGATTGCAGATAAAAGACAATTTCTACAAGAAAAACAGAGACATTGTCCACCGCCTTGCAAAGTGACGACTTGCAGATAAAAGACAACGTTTACTGAGAACAAGAGCATCGTCCACCGCCTTACGAAGAGACAGCTTGCAAATAAAAGACGACCTCTATAAAGAACAAGAACATTGTCCACCGCCTTACAAAGAGACAGCTTGCAGATAAAAGACAACGTTTATAGAGAATAAGAGAATTGTCCACCGCCTGACAAGGACGGATTGCAGATAAAAGACAATTTCTACAAGAAAAGCAGGAACATTGTCCACCGCCTTGCAAAGTGACGGCTTGCAGATAAAAGACAACGTTTATAGAGAACAAGAGCATCGTCCACTGCCTTACGAAGAGACAGCTTGCAGATAAAAGACGACCTCTATAAAGAACAAGAACATTGTCCACCGCCTTACAAAGAGACAGCTTGCAGATAAAAGACAACGTTTATAGAGAATAAGAGAATTGTCCACCGCCTGACAAGGACGGAATGCAGATAAAAGACAATTTCTACAAGAAAAGCAGGAACATTGTCCACCGCCTTGCAAAGTGACGGCTTGCAGATAAAAGACAACGTTTATAGAGAACAAGAGCATCGTCCACTGCCTTACGAAGAGACAGCTTGCAGATAAAAGACGACCTCTATAAAGAACAAGAACATTGTCCACCGCCATACAAAGAGACAGCTTGCAGATAAAAGACAACGTTTATAGAGAATAAGAGAATTGTCCACCGCCTGACAAGGACGGAATGCAGATAAAAGACAATTTCTACAAGAAAAACAGGAACATTGTCCACCGCCTTGCAAAGTGACGGCTTGCATAAAGAAGACAATTTCCACAGATAATAAGAGTATTGTCCACCGCCTTACGAAGACGGAATGCAGATAAAAGACAACCTCTACATGTCACCCACTGGTAACATGATTCTCTTAAAAGGAAGTAATTCTGAAGAGTACTTTGAAAAGTGATTCAAACTGATTAAACTGTATAAGTGTATGTATTTGTAGAGATAAAAGACTTGTATGATCTTTTGTGTAAAGTTTCTTGATAAGATTCACTGGGGATAAACCCGCCTGATGAATTGTAAAATGTATATGGTAAAACACAAGCTTCTTGTAAGGATAGCTTGTCATTGTTGCTTTGAATTGGTGTCCAATCCGGGAACAAACCGGAGGGAAACTGTGAAACAAGACTTTGTGTCCAATTGAAGAATAAATTCAACTCGGGATTTTCCTTTTGTTGTAGGAAAAACTGAAACAACCATCTTCCACAAGAGAGGAGTCTAGTGGGGAATTTTGAAACAAGAGAGGTGTACACTTATCTGCCTAAGCTGACACTCTAATTGGAGAGAACAACATGCCCATCCCGACTCTATTTTGCAGACACAGACAAGACAAAAGAGATAGAAATCTGTATAATGATGTAATAATGTCTAAATGATGTAAATGTTTATGTTATATGTAAATGCTATGTTTGAATGTATGTGTATATGTATGTATGTGGAACATCTTTTGATGGACAGACAAAGTGACCAAACCGGAAACACAAGCCAACGTCGCATCACTGTTCCAGATATCTCGACAAAGTGTATATGTTATTGTAGATAAAGCAAGAGAACTCTTCTTGGGAAGGAACAACTTCTCTGGGGAAATGATCGTTTAATCCGAAACGATCTGTATACTAAACTTGACTGTACAACATTGTCAACTTTCATAGGGGATGTATCCTCCTTTCAGCAAAATGCCCCCCTCATCAGAATCAAACTTGCGTATTAGAATTAACCACAATTGGAGTAGTCGCGGATATTCCTTCTTTTTGTATTCGCACTAAAGAAAACGCTTGTCGTTACTTTTAATCAAAAGCGCATTTGTTTATGTTTTTATTTTATAAGTATATGTATATTTTTTGAAATATGTCCTTTTTTATTTTAATTGAAAATCATCAAAATATAAAGAAATTTTGTAAGACTAGAAAAATGACATCCAAACAATGAGAACGAGACTCAATTTCATGTATAAGAATGGTAGTCCGCCAATAGCGTAACTCCATGGATCGGTACAAAGTTGGAATTGGTAATTAATATGGAAAGGGTACATTGTACACAATAAATCTATTCTCCCTAACAACTTTTGAATTCCACTGTGTCTTCAGCTTCCAGGTACAGATGGTTCTAATCACAACTTCTTCATCAGCAAACACATGCCCCAACTGATCGAACTCAAGTGAATGCAGTTACTTTGTCTTGTTTCCCTAACTTTTGCCTAGACCGCCTTTTCAGGTTTTCGATCTACCGGGAAGTGCATATTTCTTTTTTTTATGTCTCATTTTTGTATGAACCGCCCTTTCGGGTTTTCGATCCACCAAGACGCCCTCTTTTTTGACTAAGCCGCCCTTTCAGGTTTTCAGCTTGACGAGCTATATACACTTTTTTTTTTTCTTTTTTTTTTTGTTTAGACAAAGAACTTCTTGACTATATCTGCATTCACTGGACGAGGGAGTTCATCACCATCCATGTTTGTAAGAATCATGGCACCACCAGAAAAAGCTTTCTTGACAACATATGGGCCTTCATAATTGGGAGTCCACTTGCCCCTAGCATCTGGTTGAAAAGACAAGACCTTCTTGAGCACAAGATCACCTTCTTTAAACTCTCTAGGTCGAACTTTCTTGTCAAAAGCCATTTTCATCCTGTTCTGATATAACTGCCCATGACACAAAGCAGTCATGCGCTTCTCTTCAATCATATTCAGCTGATCGTACCGGGTCTGACACCATTCAGCCTCTGTCAACTTTGCTTCCATCAAAACTCTCATTGACGGGATCTCAACCTCTACGGGGAGTACTGCTTCCATACCGTATACCAAAGGAAATGGAGTTGCCCTAGTCGATGTGCGAACTGAAGTGCGGTATCCGTATAAAGCAAAAGGCAACATCTCGTGCCAGTCTTTGTAAGTGACAACCATTTTCTGCACAATCTTCTTGATATTCTTGTTTGCAGCTTCAACAGCACCATTCATCTTAGGCATGTAAGGAGAAGAGTTGTGATGCTCAATCTTGAACTCGTCGCACAACTCTTTCATCATCTTGTTGTTCAAGTTCGATCCATTATCAGTGATGATTCTGTTTGGAATACCGTATCGACAAATGATCTGATTCTTGATAAATCTGACAACCACTTGCTTCGTAACATTAGCATAGGAAGCCGCTTCGACCCACTTGGTGAAATAGTCAATAGCCACTAAGATGAAGCGATGACCATTCGAAGCTCTTGGTTCAATCATTCCGATCATATCGATCCCCCACATAGAGAAAGGCCAAGGAGAAGACATAACATTCAACAGAGTCGGTGGCACATGTATTTTATCAGCATAAATCTGACACTTGTGACATTTTCTCACATATTTGCAACAGTCAGATTCCATTGTCATCCAATAGTAACCTGCTCTCAACATCTTCTTAGCCATAGCATGTCCATTGGCATGGGTACCAAAGGAACCTTCGTGCACTTCATACATTAGTTGGTCGGCTTCACGCTTGTCCACACACCGAAGCAAAACCATATCAAAATTTCTCTTGTAAAGAACATCACCATTCAGAAAGAAACTGCCAGACAACCTTCTTAGAGTTTTCCTGTCTTTTCTAGATGCCCCAAGCGGGTACTCTTGATGTTGTAGGAAATTCTTAATATCATAAAACCACGGCTTATCATCAACCGCTTCTTCAATTGTGAACACATACGCAGGCCTCTCAAGGCGAGTAATATTGACGCGAGGCAAGTCATTCCACCGATTCACTTGGAACATGGATGATAAAGTAGCAAGAGCATCTGCCATCTGATTCTCATCACGAGGAATGTGATGTAATTCAACTTTGTTAAAGAAAGTCAACAAGCGTCTTGCATAATCTCTGTATGGAATCAAGCCAGGGTGGCGAGTCTCCCATTCTCCTTTGATCTGATTAACTACAAGAGCTGAATCTCCATATATGTCAAGGATTTTGATCCTCAAATCAATAGCTTCTTCAATACCCATAATACACGCTTCATACTCTGCCATGTTGTTTGTACAATCAAAGAGTAACCTGGCAGTGAATGGAATATGATTACCCATAGGGGCAATAAGAACTGCACCAATTCCATTCCCATAAGCATTGACAGCTCCATCAAAAACTAAACCCCATCTGGATTCAGGATCAGGGCCTTCTCCAAACAGTGGTTCATCACAATCTTTCATCTTCAAGTACATGACATCTTCATCGGGAAAATCAAACTTAAGAGACTGGTAATCATCAATTGGCTGGTGCGCCAAATGATCAGCAAGAATACTTCCTTTAATTGCTTTTTGAGTACGGTATTCAATGTCATACTTAGATAACAACATCTGCCAGCGTGCAATCCTTCCTGTCAAAGCGGGTTTCTCAAAAATATACTTGATTGGATCCATTTTAGATATCAGCCAAGTAGTGTGATTAATCATATACTGGCGGAGACGTTTAGCAGCCCAAGCCAAAGCACAACAAGTCTTCTCAAGCATGGAGTAGCGAGATTCACAGTCTGTAAACTTCTTACCCAGATAATAAATAGCATGTTCCTTCTTACCAGTCTCATCTTGTTGTCCAAGCACACAACCCATGGAATCTTCTAACACAGTCAGATACATGATCAAAGGTCTTCCCTCAACAGGAGGGATCAGAATAGGAGGTTCCAAGAGATAATCTTTAATACTGTCAAAAGCCTTCTAACAATCTTCCGTCCACACCACTCCTTGGTCTTTGCGGAGAAGTTTGAATATTGGTCCACAAGTAACAGTCATGTGAGAAATAAATCTGGATATGTAATTCAATCGACCAAGGAACCCTCTTACTTGCTTTTCAGTTCTTGGTGCAGGCATTTCACGAATGGCTTTCACTTTGCTAGGATCCACCTCGATACCTTTCTGACTAACCACAAATCCCAAGAGTTTTCCGGATCGAACACCGAAAGTGCATTTGTTGGGATTCAAACGAAGCTTGTATTTCTTCAACCGTTGGAACAATTTCAGAAGATTATCAACATGTTCTTCTTCAGTGCTGGACTTTGCAATCATGTCATCAACATAAACCTCGATCTCTTCGTGCATCATATCATGGAACAAAGTAGTCATTGCCCTTTGATATGTAGCACCCGCATTTTTCAAACCAAAAGGCATTACTTTGTAACAGAAAGTCCCCCATGGTGTAATGAAGGAAGTTTTCTCTCTATCTTCTTGTGCCATCCGTATATGATTGTAACCAGAGAAACCATCCATGAAGGAGAAAACTTTGAACTTTGCTGTATTGTCAACCAACATGTCTTTAAGAGGTTTGACAATATTAGAAGATTCAGGAGCCTTACCAATCGAGCCAAACCCTAGACCTTCTCGATTCTTGTTTTCTGGCAATTCAACCAACTTGCCCCAGCCTGTAGTAGATTCATTAGATAGCACCTGTTGTGCATCCTTCAAGGAGGCCATACACACACTACCTCTCCTATCATTTGTTCCTTCATCAATAGTTAGACCCTGGAATAGGGTTCCATCCACAATGCTACCACTGATACAAGAGTATGATGATAGTTGGCTTACCAACAGAGCTTGCTCGCCACACACAGTTACGATCTTGCCATTCTTTTCAAACTTCAGCTTTTGGTGCAAAGTCGAAGTCACAACACCCGCATCATGAATCCAAGGGCTCCCTAATAAACAACTGTAAGCAGCATTGACATCCATAACTTGGAAAGTAATCTGAAAAGTATTCGGTCCAATGGTAATGGGCAAATCAACCTCACCCATCACTGTCTTCCTCGTTCCATCGAAAGCTTTGACAACCAAACCACTTCGCCGCATTGGAGCACCTTTATAACGCAGCTGGTCAAGAGTAGTCTTCGGTATTACATTTAGAGATGAGCCGGTATCAACAAGCACATTGGATAAAGCATCAGATTGGCAATTCACGGATATGTGCAAAGCAAGGTTGTGGCTTCTCCCCTCAACGGGAAGGTCTTCATCACTGAAACTCAGATTGTTACAAGTAGTGATATTTCCCACAATGCCGTCAAAACGGCCAACTGTCACATCGTGATCAACATAAGCCTGGTCGAGCACTTTCATCAGAGCGTCTCTATGAGCTTCAGAGTTCAGCAGGAGGGATAACATAGAGATTTTGGCAGGCGTTTGAATCAACTGATCAACAATCTCCTACTCGCTCTTCTTTATCAACTTTAACACTTCATCAGCATCGGAACCAACACTGGTCTTACCCTTGTCAAGATCAACACATACTTCAGGCCTTTCCACCACCAACGGCTCATTTGTAGGAGCATCAGTCCTTCTCAAGGTAGGAGGTGGCAGCACACGACCGCTTCTCATCATTTTGCTCGATCCCACAATATTGGCAACCGAAGACAAAGCAGGAATAGGAACCTCTTCGTTACCCCTCATCATGGTAGCACCGTATTTGTATGGAATTGCCTTATCAGAAGCGTAAGGCACAAGACCGGGCAAACAGATCACCAAAGGCTCAACAATGCACTCTTGGCTGTTATATGTCAACTCGAGGCATATTGGAGCAGTAAATTCTGGAATAATCACAAACACTTCATCGTCGCTACTGTCAAAATAAAATTCATCATCAGATTCTTCGTCACCCTTCTTCTTGTATGTGATAACTAGTTCTCTCTTATTCAACAAAGTCTGTAGGTCATCCCTCACCTTCTGACATCCTCTAGGATTTCTTGGGCAAGTCATGCAAGCAGCATGATTATGTTGGAACAGAGATAGCTTGCATAAATCGACATGGATTTGCACCAAGGATTCCTTAATCTGTCGAACATTGAACACCCGATAAGAATCTGCATCACATTGCACCATGTTAATAGTGGCAGTCCCATGCAGAGGAAGTGGATTTGCCTGCACATTTGGGTTTGTATCTTTGAATTTCAACCTGCCGTTCATTATCAATCTTTGTACATCACCCTTCAAGGTATAACAGTGCTCGACATCGTGACCTGGTGCTCCCGAGTGATATGCACAAGTAAGGTCAGCCCTATACCAGTATGGCAAGGGATTAGACACTAGTGGAGGTGGCCTGAGCTGAACAGATTTGTTTGCAAGTAATGCGGGCAATAACTCAGCGTACTTCATGGGAATGGGGTCAAACCTAGGCGGTCCTTGAGCACGATTATCGTTGCCTTGTGCTTGGTTCTGTGGTGGATTCTGTGGTCGTTGATTCTGGGATCGTTGATTCTGTGGTTGATGATTTTGTGGTTGATTCGGTGGCCGTTGTTGATAGCTAACATTTAGAGGAGCTGCAACGGCAGCTACATGATGTTGAGGCTGATGAAATTAATTTCCCCTTGGCCTACCATGAGCGACCATGCCCACTTCTTGTTCCTTCTTCTTCCCAAATCCAGTACCGTACCTTTTGCCATTTCCAGAACTAGAACCAGAAGCATCTCTCATCAAACGTCCTTCTCTAATCGCTTCTTCCATACGCACGCCAGTTTCCACCACATCAGTAAAATCACGGTGGTTACTGGAGATCATCCTATCAAAGTAGAATGGGTCGAGTGTTTTCAAGAACGTCTTCGTCATCTCTTTTTCATCTAAAGGCGGGTTAACCTGTGCGGCCAGTCCGCGCCACCTCTGAGCATACTCTTTGAAGCTTTCCCGTTCTTTTTGGGACAGAGAACGAAGTTGATCTCTATCAGGTGCCAAGTCAACATTGTATTTATACTGTTGCATGAATGCTTCACACACATCAGTAAAAGATTGAATCTTCTCACGATCTAACCTCACATACCACTTCAGAGCAGCACCAGTCAAACTATCTTGAAAGCAATGAATTAACAGCGGGTCCTTTCTTGTATATGCAGCCATTTTCCTAGAATACATGATCAAATGACTCTGTGGGCAAGAATCCCCCTTGTATTTCTCAAAATCAGGCATTTTGAATTTAGGAGGCATGTCAACATCTGGAACTAAGCACATGTCATGAGCATTCTTTCCAAACAACTCTTTACCGCGGAGTGCACGAAGTTCTCGCTGGATTTCGTCAACCTGATTCTGAATTTCTTCATTGTGACCAACAGATATCACGCTTTCAGCTCCATTAGCATGATAGATAGGTTCTGTCTCGAACGACCTTACATTCATAGTGAGAGGTGCAGTAGTCATTGCAGGAGGCGGGATAGGAACTGTAACCTGTGGAATGGTAACAACCTGGAATTGAACATTGGAATGATTCTGCTGAGACCCTTCGCCAAAATTAACAGGCATACCCCATGAGAAATGCATTGGAGCAGTGGACATTGGTTGACTGACGAAGACCAATGGAGCTGAGACCGGGATATTTCCTAGGATAGAGACATTCAAACCCTGTGTTGGAGGAGGCAGAATAGGGATAGCCCCCGCCGCATTCAAAGATTCAAACATAGCCGTCAATTGGGCTACACTAGCCTGCAGAGCGGTGACCTGTTCTTGCAACTGTTGATTCTCTTGTTCAAGTCCTTCCATTTTCTTCTTGAAGTTTGCACGAGTATTGTATGTGCGAGTTGGCTTGTAACGACTGCGTCGGGCCAGAATCTGTCAAGAACGAGAGACTCAGAACCTTGAAAACCGAATCATGAATGCAAATGATGATTGATATGTTATGCAAAGAAAATGAAGGAAATGTGAATATTGTTTTGTTTGTTTTTTTTTCTTCTCATATTCAAAGGACCTTAAAGTAGAATAGGATCATAAAATAGGGACCTTGATTCATTAATAAAAACACACAAATTACAACTGATTGAAACACACATAACAACTGCTAAAAAAAGAAAATACACCAGAGAAACGAAAAAAAAACATAGAAAAGACACATTACAACCATTAAAACACTGAACATTACATAGACTGACACAAACAGACTACGGGTCCCTTTCTTCGTACTACTTGTTTCTTAGCCACTTTGTCTTTGCTTCTTGAGTCTTTCGAGCTCATCTGTCTTCTCGAACAGCCATGTGTCATATTGTTCGATCATTTGCTTGCCGCCTTTCGCTTCCTCCTTCAACCTCTCTATTTCAGATTCAAGATCGCCGCACCTTGATTGCCAGGCCTCCCTCTCAGCTTCTTCAAAGAAATGTCTATTTTTCCAACCTTCCTTTTCTTGTTCGGCTGCCAGATATTTCTTCTTCCAACTATTTCTTTCAGCTTCCATTTTTGCCAAGGATCTTCTGAGGTGAACTATCACAGCATTAGACGGCGTAGCAACTGGTGGTGGTGCAGGAACTGAGGATGATGCAGGGATTGAGCTATCATCTTGCAAAGGTGGAGGAAGTATAGGTGCTTCTAGAGGATAGGGCATCTTGAGTCTCAAAGCTTTATCAATAACCCAATCGACATAGGGTTGAGCAACAACCGCATCTCTTTTCCCCAAGTGGTTCCCTTCCTTTCTGACTATTGTTTTCCAAGCCTTTGCGAACCTCTGCCTCATGACCCCATCCCTATCTTCGTTGTCATAGTACTCACCGGAAAGAAGGCGATTATTGGGACCTTCTAACATGGGACGTGCAAACTGGCGCCTAGCAAGTGCTGGACTGTAGGTAATGCCTCCTTTCGTACCAATAAGGGGTACATTAGAAAACTCCCCACAACTGTCGATGATTACACCCTTATCATAAAAGCTATCAAACCAATGTATATCCTTGTAAGTGAGAGGCATGATTCCTCGAGACCAAAGAACATCATCCTTGTTATCTCTGAACGCGCTACCTTGAGGCAGATGACTGTCATACCATTTGTAGAGTAATTGCGCACAACATGGGACAAGTCCTCCTCCTTTCTTAGTGACCGTGTGCATAGCATGATAGGTGTCTCCGAGTAGAGTAGGAACCGGATTTCCAATTAAGTAAATTTGAATAGCTTGGAGATCAACGAAACCATCCATATTAGGAAAGAACAGCAACCCATACACTAGAACAGCAAAAATAGCCTCTACAACCGGAAAACTCATTGTCTCAACATACTGAAAAGCCTTCTTAAACAGAAACTTCGAAGTCAACACACGAAATCCCCCTTTTGTGGTCAAGTTGTCATGTACCTCAGACACATTCAAGTGGAGAGCTGCTGCAATCTCTGAGGTCTTGAGGTCCTTTTCTAAACCACTGAAAGGCAGCTTGTCATTCACAGGTAAACCAGTCAAATAAGCATACTCCTCTAAAGTAGGGACGAGCTGATAATCTCTGAACGTGAAGCAATGATACACAGGATCATAAAACTGCAAGAGAGTGTTGAGAATCCCTTTTTTTATATAAGTATCAAGGATGTTGAGAAGTTTTCCATACTCGCGTTGAAAGTCGGGGCGGAAAGGTATGTGAGAACCTAGCTCCCTCAACTTCCTCAAGTCTGGATTTCTGAAAGTGAACTTCTTTGTGTTCCTTGTTCTTTGATCCATATCTATGATACAACAACAACTTCTTAGGTCCTTTGAAGGATGATTAAAAAAGTTTCATGGATGCATGGATGAATGAGATGTAATGATGCAACAAACACAAACATAAGCAAACATGGTTGGTTGAGATGTCACAATGTTGGGGCCAAAGGTAAGAACCACCCACAAGGTATGAACTATTGGTTTATCTTCTTTTTGTAACACGGATTCTACAAAGTTCCCAACGTCATCAACTTTCCTATTGAATACCACGCGCACATAATTGACTCATGGCTCAATGAAATATCCAAAGGAGAAGTCTCGTTTGAGTGTAGCATCGCGTGACAACTAAAACCAAAATTGACTCGTGATTTTAGCCACCGCGCTACATTCTAAGGGCCAAGATGGGTTATGGTAACTAAAAGGTCCCCAAGCTTCTCGGGATCTACAAAAATGGTATCGCCAACACAATTGACTCGTGCCGACTACCCCACCTTCATAAACCCTCCACTCGAGCGTGGCCATATCACATGTGTTTATGCAAAGACCTAACATCAAGCACAACACTATGACTTCACCACAATTTCCTATCCTATTTGTTCACTCAAGCAGGTGTATTGTGCTTGTCTCACCACTCAAAGAATCCCACAAGGTATATATTAAGCATGTAAACAAGTAAAGCACATAAAAGCATATAAGTTAGGTTCAACCCTCTTAAGGAGAGAATCCCCAGTGAAGTCGCCATTTTTCTGTTGCGGGATTTTTGAGACATACCCCACTACAGTTTTATTTTTCATTTCCAAAGGAGGGGAAAAATTGAAAACCTTTGAAAGAAAGAGATTCTAAGGTACGGGGGTTAGTTGCGCTTAAGGAAGTTGTTAGCACCCCAAGCGCCCATGGTATTCCATGGTAACCTCTTATATGTTTTTGTGCTTTTTTATTACATGCTTTAAGAATGGAGGGAGAAATTGTATAGAAGAAAAAAGAAAGAGATTAATGTCATTTTAAGCCTCACCTTTTAAAGATCAATATAAACACACTAAACCATTCCCCCTTTGATGGGAGAATGATTGAATTCTTGCAATGTTTATAAGGATCGTCAAAATTTGAGACAAAGAATGATAGAAGTCTCTTAAAAGTGAAAAGATAGTACAACAAAAGTTAAAAGAATTTTTCTTAAAAAAGTAAATAAAAGAAAAGAAATGTAAATATATTTTTTCTTTTGTAAAAAGGATTTTTTGAGAGTAAAGTAATTATTGTATTGTAGAGGAAGTGTTTAAAAGAAAGGAAATAGTGAGAAAGTGTAAGTTTTGTTATATAAAAAAGTTAAGTGTAAGTAAAAGGTAAAAAAAGGTTAAAAGGATTTTCCATAAGGTGAATAAAAGGAAAGAAAGGTAAATATGTTTTTTGCTTGTAAAAAAAGGTTTTTCTTGAAAGAAATATAATTATTGTATTGTAAAGAAAATGTTGTTAAGAGAAAGAAAAAGTTGTAAGAAAGCATAAATTTTGTTATATATTAAGAGAAGTTAAGTGTAATACATATAGTTAAATGACATAATGACGTTGCGACTAAAATGGACCTACGATTATTTTTGTTATCTTTTCAAATATCGCGTTTTTTGGATAGGCAAGAGATTTTGTCGCAAGAGACTCATAACCAATTGAAATTTGATTATAAGCTCTCTCGCTTGGAAATGAATTTATGGCATTGTGTGTGTAGTGTAAGCTAGGAAAGCAGTAAAAACAATAAATAAAGTCCTACGCTATTACAACCCAATTGAATAATTAATATTTACAACCATATCGAATTGAGGAAATAATAATAAATGACATAAATAAATAACTGCGATGCATAAAGCTATAAATAAAATAAAATGCAAGTGCGAAAAATAAATATGAGAATGAAATGCACCTAAAAGACATGGTAAGAAGAAAGTAGCATTTTTTATAAGAGTGAGATGTGTGTGAAAATGAGACGGAGGTAAAAAGAAAGGACTATTTTGCACTTAGTCACAACAAAAGCAAGCACAAGCACACAAACCACTCATGAAAGGTCAAGCAATAACATTATTAAGAAGCAAAAATGAAGAAAATCATATAACATGTAAGATTAGCATGAATGTGTACTTATCATTTTTAGTTTCATAGTCAAGTATAAGGGCATAAATATTTTAAGTCAAGAATATATATATATATATATATGAAAAAACCAAAACTATCATTCAAGAGCTCTTATATATTAATCATGTTATGTCAAGAAGCAACACATGCTTAATCAAGAAGAAACAAAAAAAGAAAAACAAATACCAAAGTATGAATGCATGAATTTAGGCCAAAATGGTCCTTAACTTTTATTGCAAGTGTTAGAGCTCAATGATCTAAAATGTAAAATATTGTCTCTAACGTGCATTTTTAAATGATGCAATGTCCTAGCCTAAATGCATGTATGCATGTAAAATTGTGAAGTGAATCATGTTATGTGAAATTGTAGTGTAGCATGTGAATTGTAGTGTAAAATGTATCATATTAAAGATGCACGAGCATGCACATGATGCAAATGGTTCTATCTCTAGTACATGCAAAGAAAAAAAAACATGAAGACATATCATATCTAAATAGTAAAGAAGAGCATACGTTAACTTAACACTCCCATTCATAGCATATATAAAAAAGAAACTAACACTTTTCAAAGAAACTAAGCATATGATCAAGCAACTAACAAGCAAAACTAAAATAATCAGTAACATTAATGTCATATCTTAATTATTTTTTTCATTTTTTTTTATGATATTCATTCTAAATAATTAAAATAAAATGAACAAGAGGTCAAAAGAAAATAAAAGAAATTTTGTCACAAGATTTTTCAAGTTATGCACTTTTCAAAATAGGTAAGTTTTTTTTTAAATTTTTGTATTAATATTTAAACTTAGTAATTTCACAAAAAAAAGGACAATAAATTCACACATATATTTTTCATGGCAAATTAAACCATTAAATCATACCTCTAAAATCAAAAGAAATAAAAAAAAACAGGGAACACACAAAAAACAGATCAAACAACAAAAAAACGTCATTGGGCCTGAAGCCCAAATACTCTCTCACAGCCCCAAGGGGCGCGCGTAGTAGCCCTGGGGGTGCACGCAGCAAACAAAAAAGAAATCATAAAAAAGGGGAATTGGGCTGAATGGGTAGCGAACCGGGTCAAACCAGACCCGGTCCACAACCCGGTTCACAGAACCGGCTGGGGGGCGCGCTGAGAAAGTTAGGGGGGGGCGCGGAGTAACTGATTGGGGGGAGTATTTGTGATGTTTGTTTCTTTTTTTGGCAAAATAATTTCTTACTTTCTCTCTTCTTCTCTCTCGTTCTCCCTCTTTCTTTCTCTGTTTTCACCATTTTTCTCAAGAACAAAGCTATACCAACCCTACCCAGAGATCAAAACTTGTAACAATCAAAAACACAAAACACAAACCCTACCTAAAAGCTTCCCCTAAATACGAATCCAAAATCAAAACCATCAAACAAACAACGAATCGTGCGGATCGTACGAAAACCGAAAACCCCAATCTCAAACCCTAATCCCCAAAAACTGTTTCAAACGCTTAATCTAAGGTTCGTACAAACACAGAAACCATAACAGCATGTATTTATCATATGAAGAACATAAATTTGAAGTTGGATCTACACATGTTCTTTTTTCACAAAAATTGATGAATGAGAATGCATGAAAAGAGATGAAGAAAAAGACTAACCTTTCCTGCAGTGACACTTCTAGTAAGTTATCTCCTTCCTCCCTACTTTGCTCTCGGTTCTGGCTTTTTCTCCTCCTTCTGACTTGCTTCTTTTGCTTCTGGTGCAAGGTGAATGATGATAAATGAAGGCTGAAGGAGAGAACGAATCCTTCACAGAGAATGAAGAAATTCGTTCTTTATGTTTTTTGGTTCTCTTTTACTGTTTTTGTTTTGTTTTAGGGTACTTGTGGTTTTGTGAGAATTGTGATTTGTTTTGTTGTTTCGGTTCTGTTTTGAAGATGATTTTTTGAAGGTTTGGAGGTTTTATGTTTGTGATTGTATTTTCTTGCTGCCGTTCTGTTGTTGTGTTGTTGTTGTGAAAAATGCTTCTGTTATGTAGTTGAGATTTAGGGTTTGATGAGTTGAAGGAGAAAAAATACAGAGATGCTTTGTTGTAATCAGATTGTGGTTAGGGAGAATCTGTTGAAAAGGGGAAAGTGACAAAAATGTGTCATTATCATGGGCTGTAATCTCAAAACAATTTACATTGAACCTTCATTGTTTTTCAAATTTGTTTCTGCCTTCATTTCTGATTCTGTGTTTTTTCCACTTTTGTGCCCTTTTCCTGTGTTTTTGACCGAGAGAAAAAAACAAAAGAAAAGAAGAAAAGCTCTGTTTTTTTTATTTATTTATGAATATGACCGAAAAAAAAGAAAGAGTAAAGGGATAAAAATAATAATAATAATAATAATAATAATAATAATAATAATAATAATAATAATTAATAATAATAATAACAACAAGAAAATAAAAGAATAGTCTTTTTTGATTTTTATGTGTTGACCGTAAAAAGAATAAAAAGGAGAAGGTAAAAACTATTTTCTTTCTTTTTATGATTATATAAAATATAAATATTTTAGTAAATAATCAAAAAAGGAATTTTGAATTAACGATAGTATAAAAGATAAATAAATAAATAAAGTACAACTCTCTTTTTTAGAAATAAGATTTTTGATAAAAAAAAGTAATAATAATAATAATGGTAATAATAATGATAAAGGGTAAAACAATAAATGATGATGATATTAACTAGATAAAAGTAATACTAACGTGATGATGTATAAATAGAAAACGGATCTTAGGTTCAAAATTGGGGTACAACACTCCCACTTAACCTTATTAACTTTATTATTTCCATTAACATGCTAGATGTCTCTACACATGCAACTTGTATTTAAATCTAAGTTGATCAGTCAAAGAAATAACTGTATTTTCTTAAAAACATAAAGTTAAAGATGACACAAGAACAATCATTCATTCACATAAATACTTCATTCATTATATTAAACTTCACATAATCTCAACTACAAAGAGTTTAGCTCAGAATGAGCATAGAAACAACAACAATAATAACAAGTAAAGTAGTGATACCCATTACAATGCAATAGATACTCCTACAGACACTATCGTGCCTCTCGTTATCACCGGTCGCCTCCTGCAACAATGGATCTCTCCGGCGGCTCCTCTTCTTTCTCAGATCTATTCTCTATTCAATCACCTTCTGGCCGCTACTTTTAGGTTTAGGGACGTGTATTTATAGGACAATCCTTCTTGGATCGGGTGCAACCTTAATTGTGACTACTAGGCGCAAGGAATAAAGGATATTCCATTTGCAAGGACCACTTAATCATAGTACAATCATTTGTGATGCTGACAGCTGGCGAGCCAGCCAATTCATCCTTATCCTCCAAAGATGCCTTTCACAATGTTCTAGTACATTCCCAGATTTGTCTTCTAGCAGCGCTTGACTTGTTGACTTGTACGGGACTCAATGTCTTGACAGTCATTATCAGTAGATGCCTTTTGATGACAATCCAGAACCAAATAACATGCCTTAACATAAGTTGCCTCTAAACTAACTTTTTTTCATCAAAATTACATAATTATTCCTAATACTTAAAACTAAATAAACTAATGAAATTGCATTAAAACATTGCATTAAAACATGGTTTGATCACCATATTGGCAAGAAATAACTCATGAATAAAGGCCTAAATAACACACAAATAATGCGTCATCACCTTAGTGTTGGTCCAAGTAGAGAAAGTTTCACCAAAGTGGACTTGGGCAAAACATTCAATGAAGAGCCAGTATCAACCAGAACTCGAGCAATATTGTTATCCTGACACCTTATAGAAATGTACAGAGCTCTATTATGTGTATACCCCTTAGAAGGTAGTTCAAATTCAACAAAATCCAAGCACCTACTAGCAGTGATATTGTTGCACACCCCATTAAACTGATCAACTGTGATATCTTGGTTAACATGGGCCATATTCAGAAGCTTCAACAAAGCTGTTCTATGGGCCTCAGAATTCATGAACAAGGATAGTATAGAGATCTTAGAAGGCGTTTGGTTCAACTGATCAACAACCTTATAATCACTCTTTCGGATGATTCGGAGAAACTCATCAACCTCCTCTTGTTTATCCTTCTCTTTCGACGACTCAGCACTAGTGTCAATAGCCGGTGAACTCTTAGCTGGTGATGGAGAAGATGTAAAGGCATTCTTTGCAGATATTTCTGGAGAGTATACCCTACCAGTTCTTGTTATCTTACCGGGCCCATCGATACTAGTCACTCCTTGTTCAGGAATCACTACAGGCTTCCCTTGTACATAAGCAGATGTACTATAATTCCACGGAACAGCCTTAGTGCTTTCATAAGAAAACGGTGCAGGTATTTGAATGACAAAAGGCCCTCTTTTGTGGCAAGGAACCTCTATCTCCAATTTCCTGTACATAATCTCAATCGGTCCCACGCTCTTCTCATGCATATGCTGATCAACAGTGGCGACCAAATCTTCCTTCTTTGTATAACCAACTGTACTAGACCTTGGTCCATCAACTGTTGTAAACATTCTTTCAACCCTGAACAATGATTCGGATCATTCTGACACTCTTCACAATCAGAATGCAGGTTCACGAATTCATCATAATTCAACAACATGTCTCGGACAGATGACAAAGGAGTTTTTATCAAAGAAACATCCCTTATCACATTTCCGCCACTTTCAACACAACTCACATTGCCTGTTGCGTGCTTAGGCAATGGATCATTAGTCACATTGGGCCCACTTTCTTTAAAAGACAAGTCATTTTCATCAATCAGATCTTGTACTTTGTGCTTAAAAGCTCTACAATTATCGGTATTGTGACCCTCAGTACCGGCATGATAATCACATTTTGCATTAGCATCATACCAAGTAGGGAATGGTGGGACCATAGCCCTCAAAGGTTTGGGCGTCACCTTACCACTATGAACCAAATAAGGAAGCAATTGACTATATGACATAGGGATTGGATCAAAAATCCTACGAGCTTGTGGAGGGTTCTGTTTTGGTGGTGCCTGTTGATGGTGTTGAGGCACTGGATTCTAATACTGATAATTTGGAAACTGTTGGTGCTGAGCAGCAGCCAAGTATGGAAAGGGAAAGTAATGGAATTGAATAGGTGCTGTAGGTTGTCCTCGATTGCCCTTTGAAGATATGGCGTTAGTTTCCCCTTCCTTCTTTCTGTTAAAGCCACCACCAGGCTTTCTTGCATTATTATTATGTGAACTAGCAGCAGATGAAATCTTCCCATTCTTGATCCCCATTTAGACCCTTCACCAACTCGGACCAGCTCGGCGAAATCGGAGGAAGTAGTACTAACCAACCTTTTAAAGTAAGTCCCTTGCAGAGTATTGGTAAACATGTCCACAAGTTCCGTCTCCAAGAGCGGAGGACGTACTTGGGAAGCTAAGGCTCTCCATCTTTGAGCATAGACCTTGAAAGATTCACCCTCCTTCATAGTGGTATTTTGGAGCTGAGTGCGGCTTGGAGCCATATCCATATTATATTGGTATTGCTTGAGGAAAGCATTGGCCAAATTCCTCCACGACTAGATACGACCCCTCTCAAGCTGCATATACCAATTAAGAGGTACATCACCAAGACTATCCAGGAAACAGTGTATCATCAGCTTGTCATCATGATAATAAGAGGCCATTTTTTTGATATACATAACTGATGACACGAAATCATATCGTATTTTTAGCTTAATTTAAGTGAATTTTAGTTGCATTTGCATATGTATTTATTTCATTTATGTCTTTTTATATTAGAATTTGATTTGTTTTTACTTTTGTTAAATAAAATAGGCCGGAGAAGAGAATTGAGCAAAAAGTGTCAAAAACGGAGCAAAAAGAGGGTGCAAAAACCCAAATTCGCGCAGCCCACAAAGGAGCCGGGCAAAAATGAGCATTGGCCCATTTAAGCTCAGTGGCGAGCGCCACCCAGTGCAGCCCAAAGTGGCGAGCGCCACAATATGGGTGGCGAGCGCCACCAAATGAGGAAAGCCCACTGAAACTGAATTTGCGTGACGTGGGGAAGAGGCATACGTCTGATCCGTTTTCTGTTCCTAATCGGATGGCTATCAGATAAAATCAAAAGAGAACTTATCTTTCCTTAATTTGTGGATCGTAGAAGCCAAAACTCTCCTATAAATAGAAACCAAAATCTCAGATCCGAATACGCCTTACTTTCTTTATTTTCAGTCAGTTTATATTTCCAGTTACAGTAACTGTAACGGTATTTCCACACCGGGAATCCGTTTTCAGTTCTGTTTTCAGTTTCCTGTCAAGAATTCTGTACCATTTATTTATATCAAGTTTATTCAGCAATTTCTTCCAGGTTTTTATTTAATGTTTTTATTTAATTATTTATTTATGTTTAATTTAATTTTCTGTTTTTCTTTGTTTAATTTCTTAATTATGTCTAGCTAAATTTCCTAGATATCGGTATGTAAACTAATTCTCCGAAGGGGATTTAGTAATGATCTAGCGCGCGCATTTATTGAACTATTTTTCTGATTCAAATTCCTAATTTAATACAAAGCTTTTGAACGAGAGTAAAAGAAAGCAACTAAGGTTAAAATCAATAGAGCGAGAGTTTGAGGTTTTAACTAGATAGTAGGAATTTGATATTAATCTTTGAACGAGCGAGAGCCACGTTAGGATTAATTAGAACTCATTGATTTTCAAAATATACTTTCGAAGCTAAGGTGGTAGAAAAGTGACAGTAAAACTCCTAGCTTAGAAAGTATGGTTTTTATCAACAAAACGAGAGTGTGAGGTTTAGACCTTTAAATTGAGAAAGTTCTTCTGAAAAATAAACCCTTTTTTTCGCGCGCTATTGATTTAATAAATCCCCGATGGTTAATTAAGTTACATACCGATATCCGCTTTTATTAATTAATTAATCTCTTTAATTATATTTCTTTAATTTTAAATTCTAAAATTCTAAACAAACCCCTATCTGATAGCCTTAGATTTACACCGTGACAACGGATTACGGTAGTTCAACTATTGGTCCCTGTGGATTCGATATCTTTTAAAACTACACAACGAGACTGTGCACTTGCGGTCAATCAAATCTATTGATACACAAATCGTCGATCAAGTTTTTGGCGCCGTTGCCGGGGACCAATTTAGTCGATATTGTAACTCCGTCGTTGCAACGTAGAGACTAATGCAACCTTTATTTTTCTGTCAAAAATTCAAAAAAAAAAAAAAAATCGAAAAAAAAGAAGAAAGAAAAAAAAATCTAAAAAAATTACCCTTTTGGCTTGTCGATTGTATGCCAAGTACCCGCTCTAATAGCAAAGAATTAGAAACTCCAGTCGACAACCCAGAGCGTCTACTAAGTGTAAGACGCCGAATTGAACAGTTTAGGGAAAGATACATAGTGCCCCAAAGTCAAATCATCTTTCCCGAAACAGACGAAGACTCGGAACAATCCGAAGAGGAACTAGAAATGGAAATAGGTCCTCAAAACTGCCCTCTGAAGTACTATGCTACCCCTACAGATGCTGAACCACATAACAACATTGTTGCCCCTGCGATAGAGGCCAACAATTTTGAGCTTAAACCTTCCCTACTCTCAGCAGTTCAGCAAAGCCAGTTCTCGGGTGGTCCTTCAGAAGACCCTAATCTCCACCTCTCTGTCTTCTTACAATACGCCGATACAGTGAAAGCTAATGGCGTAAGTTCCGAAGCAATAAGGCTTCGTCTCTTCCCCTTCTCTCTAAGAGATCGAGCCCGTGCTTGGCTCTAGTCCCTACCTTCCAACTCTGTCACTACATGGGAAGGGTTGAAGAAAGTCTTTCTGGCTAGGTATTTCCCACCTAGCAAGACTGCTATGCTAAGAGCCCAAATCAATGGATTTAAGCAGAAAGACAACGAATCTCTTTATGAAGCATGGGAGAGATTTAAGAACATGTTGAGGCTTTGTCCACATCATGGTTTAGAGGAGTGGCTAATTATCCACACCTTCTACAACGGTCTCCTGTACAATACAAGGATGACCATAGACGCTGCCGTGGGCAGCGCCCTCTTGACAAGCCCTACACTGATGCCTATCAGGTCATCGAGAGCATGGCTAAGAATCACTACCAGTGGGGAGGCGAAAGAACCTCCGCAGAAAAACCTCTATCGAGAGGAGGAATGCATGAGATAAGCGGCCTTGACCACGTCAGTGCCAAGGTTGATGCACTCACTCTGAAATTAGACAGCTTACTCAATGCTCCTGCTGCTACCGTAGCAACAACCGTCTCTAGTTGTGAGATATGTGGCGCTCCAGGGCATGCTACAGCTGAATGCCAACTCTTGGCCGGAACTCCTCCCGATCAAGTAAACTACGCCCAAGAAGGCCCATATTCCAACAACTACAACTCAGCTTGGAAGAACAGCCCCTATCTTTCATACAAGAACAACAATGCATTGTATCCACCTAGACAAGGCCAATCCTCTGGTCCACCAGGTTTTCAGAAAGCTCCCGTGCTAAATCAAGAAAACTCTGGGAAGTCTAGCCTTGACGCCATGTTTGAAACCTTCATGGCGTCCCAAATGCAAACTAACGAGGGGATCAAGAATCAAAACCTGCATTTCGCCAAGATGTTCGAGCAATTGAACAGTAAAGTTGATGTTTTGACCACCCATCATAAGATACTAGAAACTCAAGTTGCACAGGTGGCTCAACAGCAATCATCCATGTCTGCTCCTGCAGGAACATTTCCTGGCCAACCTCAGCCCAATCCTAAAGCTCATGTAAACGCTGTGACACTACGAAGTGGAACACAGTATGATGAACCAGTTGACCCTAGGATTGAGAGGCCTGCCATGCAGCAAAAGCCAGATGAACCAGCTGAGAAAAGGAGTGAACCCAAAGAGAAAGAAGGAAATGGCGTCGAGGCAAAAGAAAAAGAAACACCCTATGTGCCTCCGCCACCATACAAACCACCCATTCCTTATCCTCAAAGGTTGGAAAAGACCAAAAGCATGGGGCAATTCAAGAAATTTGTGGAGCTTCTCAAGCAGTTGAATATCACCATCCCATTCACCGAAGCTATCACACAAATGCCCGCATATGCTAAGTTTCTCAAGGAGATCCTAACCAACAAAAGACGATTGAGGATAACGAAACTGTTACACTCACTGCCGAGTGTAGTGCTATCCTTCAAAACAAAATGCCTCCTAAACTCAAGGATCCAGGAAGTTTCTCCATACCCTGCGTCATTGGGAAGTTTGTTATTGACAAAGTCCAATGTGATTTAGGTGCTAGCATTAGTTTGATGCCCATGACCATATGCGAGAGACTCAAGCTAGGCGAGCTAAGACCCACCAGAATGTCCATTCAGTTTGCCGACCGTTCGGTCAAGATGCCTATAGGAGTCTTAGAAAATGTGCCGGTGCGTGTAGGTCAGTTCTTTATTCCAACCGACTTCATAGTCATGGATATTAAGGAAGACTCTAACACGCCTATCATTTTACGAAGGCCATTCCTTGCTACAGCCGGTGCAATAATTAATGTCAAAAAGGGAAAGCTCACCTTTGAAGTGGGAGATGAAAAAGTTGAATTCATTTTGACTCAATTCCTAAGCGCACCTGCTATAGATGATACTTGCTATCTGCTTGACGTCATTGACGAATGCAGAAAGGAAATGGAGAATGATCAAACCATTTACACTGAAATTCTCACATCTTCTCCAACTCCTACTCTCGAAGTTCAGGATGACGAGCTCGGCGAATGCTTTGAGATTACACCAAACCTGACACCGTCTCCTGATCAATCTTCTCTCGAACTAAAACCTCTACCTGAGAGTCTAAGGTATGAATTCCTTGACCAAGAGCTTAAGCGCCCTGTGATTGTGTGCGCCGATTTAGGACAATCAGAAACCGAAGAATTGCTAAAAGTCCTTAGAAAATTCCCAGCTGCTTTAGGATATAGCATATCTGATCTTAAAGGGATAAGTCCTTCTCTTTGCATGCACCGCATCTACCTCGAGGAAGATTGCAAAACCTCTCGAGAACCGCAAAGAAGGATAAATCCCATTCTCACTGAAGTAGTTAAGAAGGAAGTTGAAAAACTTCTGGATGCAGGAATAATATACCCGATCTCCGACAGTAAATGGGTCAGTCCCGTTCATGTCGTGCCTAAGAAAGGTGGAGTGACTGTAGTTACCAATGAGAAAGGAGAGTCTGTAGCACAAAGAGTCGTAACGGGTAGTAGAATGTGCATTGACTATAGGAAACTCAACAAAGCCACACGCAAGGATCATTTCCCTTTGCCCTTCATTGATCAAATGCTTGAGCGTCTGGCTAATCATTCCTACTTCTGCTATCTAGATGGTTATTCGGGATTCTTCCAGATTCCTATTCATCCCGATGACCAAGAGAAAACGACCTTCACTTGTCCTTTTGGCACATTTGCATATAGGCGAATGCCATTTGGATTGTGTAATGCCCCCGCTACTTTCCAAAGATGAATGCAAGCAATCTTCGCCGATTACATCAATGACATTATGGAGGTCTTCATGGATGATTTCTCCGTATGCGGGCAAAGTTTTGAAGGATGCTTGAGAAACCTTGAGAAGGTACTAGAAAGATGTGAAAAAGTCAATCTTGTTCTTAATTGGGAAAAGTGCCATTTCATGGTTCGTCAAGGTATTGTTCTTGGACACATAGTGTCCGACAAAGGGATTGAGGTAGATAGAGCTAAAATCCAAGTTATAGAGAACCTACCACCTCCCAAATCTGTGAGAGAAGTTCGAAGCTTTTTAGGACACGCCGGTTTCTATCGGCGATTCATTAAAGACTTCTCCAAAATCACAAAGCCGCTAACCGGGCTGCTAATGAAAGATGCCGAGTTCATTTTTGATGAGGAGTGCCTAACGGCATTCAAGCAATTAAAGGTAGCTCTCATTTCTGCCCCCATCATGCAGCCACCCGATTGGAGTCTACCATTTGAGATCATGTGTGACGCTAGTGACTATGCTATAGGCGCAGTTCTAGGTCAAAGAAAGGATAAGAAGCTTCATGCTATCTACTATGCTAGTAGGACCTTAGACCCTGCGCAAATGAACTACGCCACCACAGAAAAAGAACTCCTGGCTGTTGTGTTCGCGGTTGACAAATTTCGTTCCTACCTAATAGGGGCCGAAATCATTGTCTATACAGATCATGCCGCAATTAGGTACCTAGTGAACAAAAAGGACGCCAAACCAAGGCTCCTAAGATGGATCTTGCTCCTTCAAGAATTTGATTTAGAGATCCAAGATAAGAAAGGAATCGACAACACAGTCGCGGACCATTTGTCAAGAATGGAGGGAATGGAGCCGGAAACGGTTCCCATAAATGATGATTTCCCGTATGAGAGGCTGGTAGCCCTTATGGAGAGTGTCACCTCCGAGTTCCCTTCGCTTCAAGACGACATCGAAGTCGTCAACTCTGTCTTCACAAGAGACTCTTTGCCATGGTATGCTGATATTGTTAATTACTTAGCAGCAAGAGTCCTTCCTCCTGACTTAACTTACCAGCAAAAGAAGAAGTTCTTTAGTGACCTAAAACATTACTATTGGGATGACCCTCTTCTTTTCAAGTGAGGTGCCGATGGAATCTTCCGTCGATGTGTCCCCGAAGATGAGGCGCAAAGCATTATCACTCATTGTCATTCTGCGCCCTATGGAGGACATGCAAGTACTTCCAAAACCTGTGCTAAGATCTTACAAGCCGGCCTCTTTTGGCCCACTCTTTGGAAAGATATTCACGCTGCCATAAGGAGTTGTGATCAGTGCCAACGCGCTGGTGGCATCTCCAGACGCGATGAAATGCCTCAACATGGCATCCTTGAAGTGGAAGTATTTGATGTATGGGGGATAGATTTCATGGGACCATTCCCAACTTCATTTGGAAACAAATACATACTTGTGGCTGTTGATTACGTGTCCAAATGGATCGAGGCTGTTGCCTCTCCAACTAATGACGCCAAAGTAGTGATTAGATTGTTCAAAAACCAGATCTTCCCTAGGTTCGGTGTGCCGAGACTTGTCATCAGCGATGGTGGCTCCCACTTTATCTCTAGGATCTTTGAAAGATTGTTATCTAAATATGGGGTCCGATACCGTATAGCAACTCCCTATCACCCGCAAACAAGTGGGCAGGTGGAGGTCTCCAATAGGGAGATCAAGCAAATCCTTGAAAAAGCAGTTGCAACCTCTAGGAAGGATTGGTCCTTAAAACTGAATGAGGCACTGTGGGCATATAGGAGAGCCTATAAGACCCCAATTGGGACCACTCTCTTCAACTGGTGGAACTGGAACACAAAGCTTATTGGGCTATCAAAGCCCTCAATTTTGATTACACCACCGCCGGTAGGAAAAGGACCTTGGATATCCATGAGTTAGAAGAGCTTAGGTTGGACGCCTATGAGAATGCCAGAATCTATAAGGAAAGAACAAAGAAATGGCACGATAAGCGTCTATCTTGGAGAGAGTTTAAGGAAGGACAGTTAGTACTTCTTTTTAATTCAAGACTTAAACTCTTTCCTGGAAAACTTCGCTCGAAGTGGTCAGGCCCCTTTACAATTTCCAAGACATATCCTCATGGGGCGATTGAGATAAAGAGTGACTCTAGTGATACATTCACAGTTAATGGGTGTAGTACCCGGCGCAAAAAAATATACAGATATGCAATGATAAAAATGCAATGCACAAATGTAAACAATGAAGCCGCCACCATATTTTATTTATCCCATGAGGGGAAAGGAAAATAATGATAAAACCTTAAAATCGATCGGGTTCGGGAGTTGGTTACATGAGGGGAAGACGTTAACACCCCCTCATATCCGTTGTACTCAACGGGAACCATTTGAGGAATTTTGGATTGCATAAACAGAGATAACCGTATAAAAGAAAATACAATACCGCAAATTGAAAAGAAAAGGGAAAAAAGAGTTTTTTATTATTTGGCTTGACGAGAGAGGCTCTCGCTCCTACGTATCCCCCAAGTACAATGAGGAAGTCAAAGCTCACGTAGTTCTTCCTGAAAAGAAAGATTTGTGTGTTGGTTATTTTTAGTGAACGATGCTTAGGTCGCATTCCACTGATACAACATTATGCTTGTATGCTCGCTTCGGAGGCTTAAGCGTTTGTCTGTAGCAGGGGAATGGATAAAGCGCCATCCATTTAGGAAAAAGAAGTTGAAAAAGATTTGATTGCATAAGGGCAGTTGAAAAGAGTTGACTGCATAGAGGCAGAAAAAAGAAACTGAAGTGAGTTGAGTTATTTTTAGTGTTTGTGAGATTATTCAGTTGAATGAGAATTGAACATCATCCGGTCATACGTCACAGACTGTTCAATTCGAGCCGAACGGGACATACGTCGCATTCCCTCCTTTTCATTCAAATATTTAAAGTTAATTAATTAAAGTGAGAATAGTCCACCATCCGGGACATACGTCACAGACTGTCCTATTCGAATCAAGCGGGCATACGTCACACTCTCTCCTTTTCGCTTTAATTAACTAAACTGAGCCTCATCAATTAAAATGAGAGTAGTCCACCATCCGGGACATACGTCACAGACTGTCCTACCCGAGCAGAGCGGACATACGTCACACTCCCCTCTTTTCACTTTAATTGATTCATCATTCCTTTTTGTTTTATTTAAGAAGAGAAGTTTAAAAGAAAACCAAGCCAGAGCAAAGGGATAGACGAATACCAGATGGCATAGAGAATGTGTATGAATATGAAGTGCATGAGATGCGGTGATGAGCATAAAATAAAATATAATACACAATAATAAATTAAACGCGAAATGAACATCAAAATAAAGTATTATTTATTTTTTTCAGTCAACGCATAAACGAAATTAAACGATAAAAAAAATAAACCCGCATAAAACAAAGACGCGAAAAACGGTAAAAAACTAAATGGGCTTTTGGGAAAGCCCATGGGCTTTGGGCCGGACCAGGCGCGCAGCCCAAAAAGGATAAAAAAAACAGAAATTTGGGCCCAAAGCCCAAATCTGCCTAGCCCAGCAGGGGGGTGCAGAAATCAACTAAAGGGGTGTGAATATGAATTCACACAAAATGGGCCTAAGCCCAATTTTCAAATCAGAAGGGGAGGTGCAAACAGGAAAAAAGGGGTTCATGTAGTCATAAAAAAAAACAGAATCATCAAAAAAAAAGCAAATGGGCCAAAAGCCAGGCCCAGATCCAGAGTCTAAGCCAAACCGGACCGGGTCAAACGGGTATAACCCGACCCGGTCACAAACCCAATTCAGAAAATAAGAAAAAAACAAACAAACCGTGTCAGCCAATCGCAGGCTGACACGTGTCGTCTTCAACCTCCAACTTAACTCGGCCGAGTCACTAACTCAGTGACTCAGCGGGAAGCCATGAAAACTACAGGAAGAACTTGGAAAGGACGAACAAACGCGTTACTTAGCCAAATCACGCAATCAGATACACGAATCGATGCGTTTTTTTACATAGATTTCGATTTTAACAACAGTTTTCACAGATTCAACGCATCGAACACAAAACAAACGAATCAAACAGAATAAGTTTTGAATCTAAACATTTTTTCAACGATTAAAACATACAAAACAGAATCAAAATCAGCTTATATACATATCAAGAGTATGAATCAAAAGGATAGAAGGATAAATTCGTCCGGAATCACGCGATTCAACCTTCTTGGCTTTGGTAAAGTTCGGTTTCGGATCTAAGCTTCTTGGTGCCGTTTCTGCAGATTTCCGAGCGATTGAGAAAGAAATGGGAGCGGAATCGTGTTTAGATCGATCTATTTCATCATGATTTCAAGTTTTGTTGAAGATTTCGATGGATTTTGGTGAGAATTGAATTAGGGTTTTGAGTGAGGGAAAGAAGGGAGCGGCGCGCGCGAGAGAAAAGAGAAAGAATGAAGTCTGATTGTGTGAACAGTGAATGAATGAAATTAGGGTTGCAATAAATGAGGTCCTATTTATAGGGCCTCATAAGCTTTGGGGTATTTTTTGTGATATTGGGTTTTTGTGAGTAAAAAGCATAAAAAAAAGGAAAATGGGGTGAATTTCTGATTATTTAAAAAGGAAAATGATTTTATGAATGAGAAATGGTGAGGTGGCAAGGTTTGATTGGTTAAAAAAAACAAAAATTGTCATAAAAGAAGAAAATGCAAATGAAATAGAAAAAATGCAAGAAAAATATATAAAAAAATATAGAAATAAAATATAAACTCAATTACCAAAAATAAAAATTATTTTTGAGCATTTTTGCCATTTTTCGCCTAAAAAGATAAATTGCGACAAATTAAAAGAAATAAAGTAAAAAGGATAAATTGTAAACAAAAATTATCAAAAACCTATTTTTTTGGTATTTCTTATGAAAAATAAGAAATAATTTTTAAATAAAATATTTATTTTAAAAAGCTCAAAATTAGGGTATTACAGCTGCCCCTATTTAATTGTCTTATACTCGAATGCGTAAATGATTTGCGCCTTTATGCGTTCGAAGTAAAAGATAATTAAATACAAATGCCCTAATTTTGTGGTGTGGATGTGATGTAATGATGATGAATGCATGTGGAAGATAAAGGTGGAAACATACCTGAAATGATTAGTAACTGAATACCTGAAAATGAAATGATCACTACCCGCCCTATGGGTGTATAGACCATAAAAACTGAGTCGCCTCCCCTCAGGGTGCATTATCTCCAAAAACTGATCATTACTCACCCTATGAGTGTATAGACCATAAAAGAAAAATGAAGTCTTCTCCCCTCAGGGTACCTGAACTCCAAAACTGATCATTACCCGCCCTATGGGTGTATAGACCATAAAAGAAAAATGAAGTCTTCTCCCCTCAGGGTACCTGAACTCCAAAACTGATCATTACCCGCCTTATTGGTGTATAGATCATGAAAACTGAGTTGTTGCCCCTCCTATGGGCGTATTACTCAAAAACTGATCATTACTCGCCCTATGAGTGTATAGATCATAGAAAACTGAGTCGTTGCCCCCCTATGGGCGTATTAACTCAAAAACTGATCATTACTCGCCCTATGAGTGTATAGATCATAGAAAACTGAGTCGTTGCCCCCCCTATGGGCGTATTAACTCAAAAACTGATCATTACTCGCCCTATGAGTGTATGGATCATAAAAAACTGAGTCATTGCCCCTCCTATGGGCGTATTAGCTCAAATTGAATCTGAAAGTACTCCACTAGTGCTTTGACGTATCTTTGGGTAAAGAAACTTGCTGTGAGTGTAGGTCGAATATTCTGCCATTATCCTTGACAAAATTCACAAGACGACTGCTTGACAACTGTTTTGTTGAAGAACTTATTGAAAACACAATGTGTTAACTTCATTAGGGATGTGGTTCTGAAACCAACTTGCTGAGGAAACTGTTTAACAAACTATTTACTGGAATACAGCATTTCAACTATCCTTTTGGAGATAACCATCTCAACTGAAGCACTGTAGAAAGGATCTGTTTAACTCTTATGACCGAGAAAGTTGTATATAGACCATTCTTCTGTATATAACCATTACGGAATTATTCACTGGGGAAAGGATAATCAACCCTTTCTGGTAGGTGTAGAGTGAGGATCCGTCTGACAAGGATGAAACTCTGTTGACCAACTTGCTGAATATCAGTGATCAGAACCAAATAAGTTCATTGGGAGATTCAAGATTCACCAATCATTCTTGTCAAGAAAATACGATTCATCGACCATTTTTCTGAAAATGCGGCGTTCCAACCGACTTACTGGGGATAAACAAATGTCAACTGCCTCACTGAGGAAAGAAACGACCCTTCAACCTTTCTTATTGAGAATATGATGCAATGACTGATTTGCTTGGGGATGGCATTTTGTTGACCAATTCATTGGGGAACAGATTCATCAACCCTTATTGCTGAGAAGTTACGATGCAATAACCGTCTTATTGGAGAATTAGGTCCGCAAACATTTGTTACTGAACAAGAGATCCAAGTCTGCAACCTGTTAAGACAACATTTTAAACATGTACTTCATGAATGCATGATTGTGCACCTCTGATGCCTAAATGCAGAACTAATGCAGATGAAATATCTGATTATGTGCAAGATTTGGTGTGATTCTTTTTATGCATGACCCTATATGCGTGAATGCATGAATATGCACAAATGCATGAATTTCCGGGTTTGTTTTGAGGAGAGTTTGAATTTCCCGGCACTGAGAATTTGAGTAACTCCATTGAGGTGAAATCTTGAGATGTTGACTGTTGTTACGGGACGAACGTTCAGTCAAGCTTCCAAAAAGGATAGCAACTTTCTTCAGGAGATGGAATCGAGAGATTGCCATGATTTTCTATAATAGATTAAGACAGTTTACTGTATGCCACTGGTTTCCCTTCAGATGTTTTTTTAAAAATCAAAACAGTTTGTAATTTTTTCAAATGCTTTTATTTTTCACAATGCTTGAATGCTTTATTTATTAACAAAATGAATGGCACAAACATATGCAATCAGAACATAAAAGCAAGCAGACACAACATGATTGAAAATGAGAATTTTATTCATTGCGCGAAAATGCGGAAAGTTTTTACAACTGGATGCTAATCCCTCAATGAGGTGATTGCAAATTGAAACTAAGATAATGGCAATGAAGATAAATGAATTCTACTGAATCATAACAATGCCATCCTTCTTCACGATCTCGAGTTTACAAGGCCTTGCTTTGGTGAAAGGAGACTGAGTCAATCCTTTCTATCTGAAAGTTTCATCTTCGTGCATTGAGAATAGAAACTCTTCACCAGAGTTCTGCCATATGTGACTTTTCAGGATGATATAATCTTGACACAGTATGCCCCAAACATTTGAATCTATGACGGATATGCCTCTGACCAACTAGTATTTGCAGTGTATCTAATTCTTGAACCAATTCACTTTTGATAAGCAAGGTATTCAACTTGTTTGCCCCTGATTGGCAGAATCCATAGATAGCTTGCCCCTAGCTAGGAGCGTCTCAAATCAGCTTTGCCCTTGATCAGACCATCACTCAGATCTCTTTGATGTCAAGTATTCATTTGCAGGTAAAATCATTTCTTTTGAAAAGGTTTTGCACATGCAGGTTTTTGAAACACATATGATGTGTAGAAAAGAGAGATAATTATTAGTTGCTCAACAAACTGGAGGAGTCAGCTTAACAATACATTTGCCGAATGCTTTCAAAGTGAACCTAGCTTCATTTAGGTCTTTTGAGTATAATAGCATGCAACTAAAATTCATGTAAATCAAGCCAAAAGAAGATATAAATTGTGTTATCAAATTCCCCATACTTGAACATTTGCTTGTCATTAAGCACATAAATAGTAACTCTTTTTAGCACTTGTTTGAAAACACGACATGACAACTCTAATCATACGTGGTTGCCGGCTAGTAAAGAAAATCAAGTAATAAACATCAATACCACAAGCACTGTAATAACACAGAACCACACATTGCAGTCAAAGACTCTTATCATATGAAGACAAATCTGAAGCATTTTATTGTGACTCTAACTTTTGTTTAAATTTTATTCACCCTTTTCATTCAGGTGCAATCACATTAAGCCCGTTATCTTATACACATTCATGGTAGAGAAATCTGTTAGTGATTATGATCATAAATCGAGGGGAGCTGGTAAAATCAGTTTGGTAAACCCCTCTTACTCTTCCAAATGCAGTTGTGGGGGATCAGATAGCAACCCGCCCTACCAAGTTCAGAACCAGACTCCTCTGAACCAACTACTAAATGGGTACATTTACTATGGTTTTTCAACAACTGCTGGGTTAAACAACCGAGTGAGGGTCATCTAACTCAATAAGTGCATTAACCAAAATATGCAAATTTTCATTTCTGGATCATTCACTTATGTTCATCGATTTCCTACTTAGTTTGTGTACAAGATGGTGCCGACTGCTAAGATAAACTACTAAGAGTTGTTTAAAAACTTATGTTCAGGTCTTCGTCAAAATCAGTACTCAAATTGATCTTACATACTTCAAAGAGTCTAAGATGTTAAGACAGTACCGATTTTACTGAATCATTTATGATCCTTCATAATAGCTTAAAGCGCATAACAACCTATATACTCTTAAAGTGTCAGGTCAAGTGTCAAACCAAAATGGCTTATTTTCTTAAAAAAAGATATATCTCAAGAAACTGGGAGAATCCGATAACAACAAAACATATGCAAGAATGACTCGATTCAATCACAATTTTTTTTTGTGAAACAATGCCTTTCATCATCAGCTAGGTTTTTTCCACAATTGAAAGCATACATCAGCAAAAATCAGTTATTCGTTTTCATCATCCTCTCTCCAAATTTGCAAGTAATAAGAAAAAGATGTGAATACAGATGGATTGATTCCAAAACATGCATGTGCATTACATAATCTTAGATACAAACAAATACTTGACAAGAGATAAAATGTCTGATCAACTTGCTCTTTTATATCCTGTTATGGGGAGACACCCGATTTAACCTTTTTCTTCGTCAGTTCCTGGATCGATCACCGATGAAGTTCAATCATTTTGTGCTTTTGATCCAACAATCATATTAACTCTTCAACGAAACTTTACAACCCGAAACCATGAAGAATTACGGCACAATTATGATTCAATAGATTCACTTCTGAATGATGATACTCTTTTTTTTTTTTTTTTTGAATTTGATTGAATGCAAAAGTGTTTTATGAATGCAAGAAGTTATTGCCATTTTTCATTATCTTTTTAAAACTGTAAAAGAAGAATAAATAAGACAAAAATTGCACAAGAAGTACTTTTTCATTAATTGTGATCAAACATTAAAACAAAGTGGCCCTACAAGCACAACCATTTATTCAAGGCTAAACAAAGGTGTTTTGAAAAGAAAACAAATTGCTTTGAAATAAAAACATCTTCTGAAATTCCAACAGCCTTCCAATTTGTGAACACAGTCTTTGGAGAACACTAGCGCACCTAATCCTGATTCTTTCCATCAACATCCTTGTCATCAATCATAGCAATGTAACCATCAACACGGTAGCTAGCACTGCTAAAAACATCCTCAATCTTTGGAATCTTGTCTTGAATCTTTTTTGGAATTGCTATCCCTTTGGATGACTGGTAACCCAAACCAAAGCGATCCTTTTTCTCAGGCACAACTAACATCTGTCCTAAACCGGTAGACAGCCCTTCCTCTATGGCTACTTTCAAGCTTTTCAAAGATGTAACGGATCCCTTTTCTTTCCGACCGTCACTTTCGAGCTTTTCATGTTCATTCTGATCAACAGTGGCAACCAAAGTTTCCCTTTTGGCATATCCCACCTGCACTAAACTTTGATCCATCAGTTGCTGCAAACACTCCTTCAGCTTTGAACAGTGGTTTGGATCCTTTTGACAATCATCACAATCAGAGTGTAATTTCTCAAACTCTTCATAACTCAGCAGCATCTCTCGGACAGATGACAAAGGTGTTTTGATCAGAGAAACATCCCTTATCAAATTTCCGCCAGTTTCAACACAACTTACATTACCTGTCGGATGCTTAGGCAATGGATCATTGGTCACATTGGGTCCGCTTTCTTTGAAAGTCAAATCGTTCTCATCAATGAGGTCTTGTACTTTGTGCTTAAAAGCTTTGCAGTTATCAGTAGAATGACCCACAATACCAGCATGGTAATCGCATTTAGCGTTAGCGTCATACCAATCAGGGAATGGTGGAAGTAAAGGTCTTATTTGCTTAGGCGTCACTTTACCACTATGAATCAAGTAGGGGAGCAACTGACTGTACGACATGGGGATAGGATCAAAAACCCTACGAGGTTGTGGAGGATTCCGTTTTGGTGGTGCCTGTGGCTGGTGTTGAGGCACTGGATTTTGAAACTGATAATTTGGAAACTGTTGGTGCTGAGCAGCAGCCAAGTATGGAAAGGGAAAGTAGGGAAACTGAACAGGTGTCGTCGGCTGTGCCTGACTGCCCCTTGAGGATATAGCATTAGTCTCACCTTCCTTCTTTCTGTTAAAACCACCACCAGGCTTCCTTGTGTTATTGCTTTGTGAACTAGAAGCAGCTGAAATCTTCCCATTCTTGATCCCCATTTCGACTCTTTCACCAACTCGGACCAACTCGGCGAAATCAGAGGAAGTAGTACTAACCAACCTTTTAAAGTAAGTCCCTTGCAGAGTATTGGTAAACATGTCCACAAGTTCCATCTCCAAGAGTGGAGGACGTACTTGAGAAGCTAAGGATCTCCATCTTTGAGCGTAGACCTTGAAAGATTCACCCTCCTTCATAGTGGTATTTTACAGCTGAGTGCGGCTTGGAGCCATATCCATATTATATTGGTATTGCTTGAGGAAAGCATTGGCCAAATCCCTCCATGAAAGGATGCTGCCTTTTTCAAGTTGCATGTACCAATTGAGAGGCACATCAGCTAGACTGTCTTGGAAACAGTGGATCATCAATTTGTCATCATGAGCATAAGAGGCCATTTTTCTGACATACATAACCAGATGACTCTTCGGGCAACTCAAACCCTTATACTTCTCGAAATCAGGCATTTTGAACTTTGGTGGAAGCGCAAAATCAGAAACCAAGTACATCTTTGAGAAATCCAATGGATCATTACCTGTTTCTACCAAATTCAACCTCTCCTCTAGAGCTTGATATTTCTGTTCCAACTGAGGAGTAGAATCAACCTTTTGCTCATTAACTTGGGGTGCAAATCCTTGGTATGCAAATCTAGGCCCATGATGGTCAGGACCTTGATAAGCATCCCTAGGATCCTCAAAAGAGTCTTGATTTAGGTCAATCACCTGTTGCATTGTGCTGACCCTAGCAGGAGTTTCCACAAGTGGAGCAGAAGTCGTCGCCACATATCCTTGTGGAACATAACCCTTAGGTAGACCAAAAGTAGGCCAATCATAACCAGTAGAGGCATTTCCTTGAGTAACCACAACTGCAGGTGCAGGGACCTCAACCATCCTTGGTTGCATATTCATATTAGCCAACATCTCCAAGACCTGATCTAGCTTTCCACCCAATTGGGTCACTTGTCCACCCATCTGGGTAACCTCAGCCTGGAGCGCATCATGCTTCTCTTGCCAATTGTCCATAATGTGATGAGCAACTTTTCTTGTAAAATAACGGTCCCGGGAAGGTAGCTGTTGGAATGAATGGATAAAAATGAGATTTTTAATCGATAAAAATGCATGATATTTTTTTCTTATGAATGAAAATGCATATTTTTTATGCAAAAACTTTTCTCATATATTTTTTTTGAAATGTATGCGAGATGAATATGCATGATTATTTTTCATGTATGGATGTCATGAATGCAAAATGCATGGACATGATCATGGTAACATTGTATCATCTGGCGAACTCGATCTCAAAGTCACAAATCTTCCATATTCATAACAACAGGGTTCTTTTCAAAATGGAATCTCTGAGGCCAAAAGTTCAAAGTTACCTGTAACCCATCCCTCTCACATGTTGTTCTAGGTTGACACGGTTACCCAAAATTCTTGATTACTTTTTTTCCAAAAAGCAACCTCATCTGGGCGAGATTATAATACCAACTGGATGAGTCGACATTATAGCCTCGACACGGGTTCTAAAACAGTGGTCCCTAGACAAAAGTTTCGGTTACCTAGACTGGATAAAAAGGCCCCCAGAGTCATTGACCCCACGAGGACCCGCCAGCGCTCAACGTGATCATACGTCACGGAACCCAACGGACCCAAGGGAATCCACTCTGAGCGGAATTCTCATGTCAGCGCTAACGAGACATACGTCACGCAACCCGACATAAGAACCCCTCAACTAATCCTAAGCTCTTCTCTTGAACACGGGTAGAGAGCTCCACACAGTAACTAAGAACCCCGCCATAAAGGCAAAAAGAAAAAAAGGAGTAGAAGAGAAGACAAAGCCAGCAAATCCAGACAGTTCAATATTTTGCGGTAAAGTCAAAGATAGGACAGATACGGCTAACCTGGAATAAGCAAACCAAAAGCCCCAAATTAGGCTTAACTCACTATACGTTTCCCCAGTGAAGTCGCCAGCTGTAGTACCCGGCGCAAAAAAATATACAGATATGCAATGATAAAAATGCAATGCACAAATGTAAACAATGAAGCCGCCACCATATTTTATTTATCCCATGAGGGGAAAGGAAACTAATGATAAAACCTTAAAATCGATCGGGTTCGGGAGTTGGTTACATGAGGGGAAGACGTTAACACCCCCTCATATCCGTTGTACTCAACGGGAACCATTTGAGGAATTTTGGTTTGCATAAACAGAGATAACCGTATAAAAGAAAATACAATACCGCAAATTGAAAAGAAAAGGGAAAAAAGAGTTTTTTATTATTTGGCTTGACGAGAGAGGCTCTCGCTCCTACGTATCCCCCAAGTACAATGAGGAAGTCAAAGCTCACGTAGTTCTTCCTGAAAAGAAAGATTTGTGTGTTGGTTATTTTTAGTGAACGATGCTTAGGTCGCATTCCACTGATACAACATTATGCTTGTATGCTCGCTTCGGAGGCTTAAGCGTTTGTCTGTAGCAGGGGAATGGATAAAGCGCCATCCATTTAGGAAAAAGAAGTTGAAAAAGATTTGATTGCATAAGGGCAGTTGAAAAGAGTTGACTGCACAGAGGCAGAAAAAAGAAACTGAAGTGAGTTGAGTTATTTTTAGTGTTTTTGAGATTATTCAGTTGAATGAGAATTGAAAATCATCCGGTCATACGTCACAGACTGTTCAATTCGAGCCGAACGGGACATACGTCGCATTCCCTCCTTTTCATTCAAATATTTAAAGTTAATTAATTAAAGTGAGAATAGTCCACCATCCGGGACATACGTCACAGACTGTCCTATTCGAATCAAGCGGACATACGTCACACTCTCTACATTTCGCTTTAATTAACTAAACTGAGCCTCATCAATTAAAATGAGAGTAGTCCACCATCCGGGACATACGTCACACACTGTCCTACCCGAGCAGAGCGGACATACGTCACACTCTCCCCTTTTCACTTTAATTAACTAGCTGAGAATCACCAATTAAAATGAGGGTAGTCCACCATCCGGGACATACGTCACAGACTGTCCTACCCGAGCAGAGCGGACATACGTCACACTCCCCTCTTTTCACTTTAATTAATTCATCATTCCTTTTTGTTTTATTTAAGAAGAGAAGTTTAAAAGAAAACCAAGCCAGAGCAAAGGGATAGACGAATACCAGATGGCATAGAGAATGTGTATGAATATGAAGTGCATGAGATGCGGTGATGAGCATAAAATAAAATATAATACACAATAATAAATTAAACGCGAAATGAACATCAAAATAAAGTATTATTTATTTTTTTCAGTCAACGCATAAACGAAATTAAACGATAAAAAAAATAAACCCGCATAAAACAAAGACGCGAAAAACGGTAAAAAACTAAATGGGCTTTTGGGAAAGCCCATGGGCTTTGGGCCGGACCAGGCGCGCAGCCCAAAAAGGATAAAAAAAACAGAAATTTGGGCCTAAAGCCCAAATCTGCCTAGCCCAGCAGGGGGGTGCAGAAATCAACTAAAGGGGTGTGAATATGAATTCACACAAAATGGGCCTAAGCCCAATTTTCAAATCAGAAGGGGAGGTGCAAACAGGAAAAAAGGGGTTCATGTAGTCATAAAAAAAAACAGAATCATCAAAAAAAGCAAATGGGCCAAAAGCCAGGCCCAGATCCAGAGTCTAAGCCAAACCGGACCGGGTCAAACGGGTATAACCCGACCCGGTCACAAACCCAATTCAGAAAATAAGAAAAAAAACAAACAAACCGTGTCAGCCAATCGCAGGGTGACACGTGTCGTCTTCAACCTCCAACTTAACTCGGCCGAGTCACTAACTCAGTGACTCAGCGGGAAGCCATGAAAACTACAAGAAGAACTCGGAAAGGACGAACAAACGCGTTACTTAGCCAAATCACGCAATCAGATACACGAATCGATGCGTTTTTTTACATAGATTTCGATTTTAACAACAGTTTTCACAGATTCAACGCATCGAACACAAAACAAACAAATCAAGCAGAATAAGTTTTGAATCTAAACATTTTTTCAACGATTAAAACATACAAAACAGAATCAAAATCAGCTTATATACATATTAAGAGTATGAATCAAAAGGATAGAAGGATAAATTCGTCCGGAATCACGCGATTCAACCTTCTTGGCTTTGGTAAAGTTCGGTTTCAGATCTAAGCTTCTTGGTGCCGTTTCTGCAGATTTCCGAGCGATTGAGATAGAAATGGGAGCGGAATCGTGTTTAGATCGATCTATTTCATCATGATTTCAAGTTTTGTTGAAGATTTCGATGGATTTTGGTGAGAATTGAATTAGGGTTTTGAGTGAGGGAAAGAAGGGAGCGGCGCGCGCGAGAGAAAGGAGAAAGAATGAAGTCTGATTGTGTGAACAATGAATGAATGAAATTAGGGTTGCAATAAATGAGGTCCTATTTATAGGGCCTCATAAGCTTTGGGGTATTTTTTGTGATATTGGGTTTTTGTGAGTAAAAAGCATAAAAAAAAGGAAAATGGGGTGAATTTCTGATTATTTAAAAAGGAAAATGATTTTATGAATGAGAAATGGTGAGGTGGCAAGGTTTGATTGGTTAAAAAAAACAAAAATTGTCATAAAAGAAGAAAATGCAAATGAAATAGAAAAAATGCAAGAAAATATATAAAAAAATATAGAAATAAAATATAAACTCAATTACCAAAAATAAAAATTATTTTTGAGCATTTTTGCCATTTTTCGCCTAAAAAGATAAATTGCGACAAATTAAAAGAAATAAAGTAAAAAGGATAAATTGTAAACAAAAATTATCAAAAACCTTTTTTTTTGGTATTTCTTATGAAAAATAAGAAATAATTTTTAAATAAAATATTTATTTTAAAAAGCTCAAAATTAGGGTATTACAATGGGCAGCGGTTGAAACATTACAACCTTAAGGATAGTGACACCACACTTACAAATTTCAACCTATCCGCCCTGTCCGCTTTCACGTGAACTAAGTCACTGTCTTTGAAGTCGAGCTAACCGACTTTAAACAAAGCGCTTGGTGGGAGGCAACCCGCTGATTTTGAATTTAATGTTTTTCTCCTTTTAGTTCATTCTATTTTACAGGTAATAAAGAGATAGCACGCTCGACGACTTTACAAGTTGTGAAAGCTTCGCTACTCAGGTTGTACCCTTCCAAACTCACCTTTAGTCGTTGCATTGGGGACAATGCTCGATTTAAGTGTGGGGGAGGAAGCTTTATCGCTTTCCCTTTATTTTTCAGTCATTTAGTTTTGCATGCATAATAAAACCTTAGGTTAGTTCACTTAGATTGAGTTGATTTTGATATCGCCTGATTTTCCCATTTCTTGAGCTATAAAAAAAAAAATTCTTGTGAAAAGCAAAAGTATTGAGTTTTGATGCTTGGTATTGATTGTTTGAAAGTATATAGGTTGTTTGCACTATCTAGGCTAATTTGTGGAATTTGGGTAACGGTTAGATAAAATCTATACCGTTTTAACACCTTAGATTCCCTGAAGTGTGTAAAACTGATTTGAGTACTAATTTTGATAAAACTTTGAACTTGAGTTTTAATGAACCCTTAGTAGTTTATCTAGCAGTCGGCACCATCTCAAGGCACAAACTAAGTGGGAAACCGAAGAATATAAGTGAATGATTTTGATTATAAATGAATGCAAATAGGGGTTACCAAACTTATGTTATCAGCACCCCTCGCTATATGATGATCATAATCACTAACAGGTTTCCTACCATGGGCGTGTACAAGATAACGGGCTTAATGTGATTGCGCTAGAATGAAAAGGGGGAAGAAAACTTAGGTGAGAGGTAGAGTCAAGAGGAAATGCTTCAGGTCTGTTTTCACATAACGGGAATCTCTCGTGTCATTACGATATTCTTGTTATTTGCACTGTTACCTGACTTTCATGGCTTAGCCGGCAACCACGTACGAGCAAGATGATCGTGTCATGTGTCTTTACTTATACCATGCGATTCACTATTCTTTTATGCTTGAGGACAAGCAATGGTTCAAGTGTGGGGGAATTTGATGACACGAAATCATATCGTATTTTTAGCTTAATTTAAGTGAATTTTAGTTGCATTTGCATATGTATTTATTTCATTTATGTCTTTTTATATTAGAATTTGATTTGTTTTTACTTTTGTTAAATAAAATAGGCCGGAGAAGAGAATTGAGCAAAAAGTGTCAAAAACGGAGCAAAAAGGGGGTGCAAAAACCCAAATTCGCGCAGCCCACAAAGTAGCCGGGAAAAAATGAGCATTGGCCCATTTAAGCCCAGTGGCGAGCGCCACCCAGTGCAGCCCAAAGTGGCGAGCGCCACACAATGGGTGGCGAGCGCCACCAAATGAGGAAAGCCCACTGAAACTGAATTTGCGTGACGTGGGGAAGAGGCATACGTCTGATTCGTTTTCTGTTCCTAATCGGATGGCTATCAGATAAAATCAAAAGAGAACTTATCTATCCTTAATTTGTGGATCGTAGAAGCCAAAACTCTCCTATAAATAGAAACCAAAATCTCAGATCCGAATACGCCTTACTTTCTTTATTTTCAGTCAGTTTATATTTCCAGTTACAGTAACTGTAACGGTATTTCCACACCGGGAATCCATTTTCAGTTCTGTTTTCAGTTTCCTGTCAAGAATTCTGTACCATTTATTTATATCAAGTTTATTCAGCAATTTCTTCCAGGTTTTTATTTAATGTTTTTATTTAATTATTTATTTATGTTTAATTTAATTTTCTGTTTTTCTTTGTTTAATTTCTTAACTATGTCTAGCTAAATTTCTTAGATATCGGTATGTAAACTAATTCTCCGAAGGGGATTTAGTAATGATCTAGCGCGCGCATTTATTGAACTATTTTTCTGATTCAAATTCCTAATTTAATACAAAGCTTTTGAACGAGAGTAAAAGAAAGCAACTAAGGTTAAAATCAATAGAGCGAGAGTTTGAGGTTTTAACTAGATAGTAGGAATTTGGTATTAATCTTTGAACGAGCGAGAGCCACGTTAGGATTAATTAGAACTCATTGATTTTCAAAATATACTTTCGAAGCTAAGGTGGTAGAAAACTGACAGTAAAACTCCTAGCTTAGAAAGTATGGTTTTTATCAACAAAACGAGAGTGTGAGGTTTAGACCATTAAATTGAGAAAGTTCTTCTGAAAAATAAACCCTTTTTTTCGCGCGCTATTGATTTAATAAATCCCCGATGGTCAATTAAGTTACTTACCGATATCCGCTTTTATTAATTAATTAATCTCTTTAATTAAATTTCTTTAATTTTAAATTCTAAAATTCTAAACAAACCCCTATCTAATAGCCTTAGATTTACACCGTAACAACAGATTACGGTAGTTCAACTATTGGTCCCTGTGGATTCGATATCTTTTAAAACTACACGACGAGACTGTGCACTTGCGGTCAATCAAATCTATTGATACACAAATCGTCGATCAATAACCAGATGACTCTTCGGGCAACTCAGACCCTTATACTTCTCGAAATCAGGCATTTTGAATTTTGGCGGGAGCACCACATCGGAAACCAAGTACATCTTTGAGAAATTCAACGGATCATTACCTGTTTCCACCAAGTTTAGTCTCTCTTCTAGAGCTTGGTATTTCTGTTCTAACTGAGGATCAGTATCAACTTTTTGTTCTTCAACTGGATGAACAGGTCAATGATGAGCGAACCTAGGCCCATAAGGTCCGGGACCGTGGTAAGCATCTCTAGGATCCTCGAATGCCTCTTGACTCAAATCAATCACCTGTGGCACGACAGTAACCCTAGCAGGGGTTTCCACAAGTGGAGCAGAAGTCGCCGCTACATATCCTTGTGGAACATAACCCTTAGGTAGAACAAAAGTAGGCCAATCGTAATCAGCAGAGGCATTTCCTTGAGTAACCACAACTGCAGGTGCAGGGACCTCAACCATCCTTGGTTGCATATTCAAATTAGCCAACATCTCAAGGACTTGACTAGCTTTCCACCCAATTGGGTTACCTGTCCACCCATATGGGTAACTTCAGCCTGGAGCGCATCATGCTTCTCTTGCCAATTGTCCATAATATGGTGAGCAACTCTTCTTGTAAAATAACGGTGCCGGGAAGGTAGCTGTTGGAATGGATGAATGAATGAGATATTTAATTTATAAAAATGCATGCAAATATATATATATATATATATATATATATATATATATATGTGTGTGTGTGTGTTTATTTTGTTTTTTAGAGAATTGTTTGACGCATGAAGATCATAAGCATTTCGGAATTCGATCAAAGCATGAATTAGGACTTTTAGAAACACCGCATGTCATAACAACTTTGCACCAGGATATCTTCAAATCTCATAATTATTAATATATAGAAGTAAATACACGCGTTGATACTCAAAAGTCATCATAATCATTCATATGTAGAGAAAATTATTACAAGCCTTGATAAAGTATAGAACGAAATTATTACAACCCTTGATAAACATAAAGATAAACTACAAGTATTGCGAGTGCAATAAATTGCTGCAAGCCTTGCATATTACATCAATATTACAAAAAACAAAGAAAATCAAATGACGACCCTCTAAGCTTGCTCGAGTTCTAGCTTGTAACCATCCAATAACTTTCTAAACTTTCTGACAAACTTGACAACTCTCTTATCAGTTGTCCCGATGCAAAGACCAATTTCAGCATCATCCAGCCTATCAGTATGTAACTAATTAACCATCGGGGATTTAATAAATTAATAGTGCGCGGATAGGTGTTTACTTTTCAGAAGAACTTTCTTAATTTAAAGGTTTAAACCTCACACTCTCGTTTTGTTGATAAAAACCATACTTCCTAAGCTAGGAGTTTTACTGTCACTTTTCTACCACCTTAGCCTCGAAAGTATATTTTGAAAACCAATGAGTTCTAATTAATCCTAACGTGGCTCTCGCTCGTTCAAAGATTAATATCAAATTCCTACTATCTAGTTAAAACCTCAAACTCTCGCTCTATTGATTTTAACCTTAGTTGCTTTATTTTACTCTCGTTCAAAAGCTTTGAATTAAATTAGGAATTTGAATCAGAAAAGTAGTGTGTGTGCGCGCGCTATGTCATCATTAAATCCCCTTCAGAGAATTAAATTACATACCGATATCTAGGAATTTAGCTAGACATGGTAAAGGAAGTAAAGAAATAAAAACAGTAAATAAAACAAGACATAATAATTAAATAAATAAATGAACGCATAAAAACCTGGAAATAAAAGTTGCTGGAAACTTGAATTAAACTTGCTTGAATTAAAGGAAATATAATTCTTGACAGGAAACTGAAAACGGATCTGAAATCGGATTCCCGGTGTGGAAATACCGACACAGTTTACAATGCGGGAATTATAAACTGACAGAAAATAAAGAAAGTAAGGCGTAGAAAAATCTGAGAAATGAGCTTGCTATTTATAGGAGGGGATTGGCTAGTACGATCCACAAAAAGAGGGAGGATAAGCTTCATTTTGATCTCATCCGATTGCCATCCGATTAGGAACAGAAAACGGATCAGACGTGCACTTCTTCCCCACGTCACGCAAATTCAGTTGCTACTGGGCTTTCTCACTGGGTGGCGCTCGCCACCCATTCTGTGGCGCTCGCCACTGGGCCTTCAATTGGTGGCGCTCGCCACCCCCACTGTGGCGCTCGCCACCCCCACTGTGCAAAAATGGGCCAATGCCCGTTTTTGCTATGCTCCTTTGTGGGCTGCGCGAATTTGGGCTTTGCACCCCCTTTTTGCTCTTTTTTTGACCCTTTTTGCTCAATTCTCTTCTCCGGCCTATTTTATTTAACAAAAGTAAAAACAAATCAAATTCTACTATAAAAAGACATAAATGAAATAAATACATATGCAAATGCAACTAAAATTCACTTAAATTAAGCTAAAAATACGATATGATTTCGTGTCATCAAATTCCCCCACACTTGAACCATTGCTTGAACCAGGTAACAGTGCAGATAACAAGAATACCGTAATGACACGAGAGATTCCCGTTATGTGAAAACAGACCTGAAGCATTTCCTCTTGACTCTACCTCTCACCTAAGTTTTCTTCCCCCTTTTCATTCTAGCGCAATCACATTAAGCCCGTTATCTTGTACACGCCCATGGTAGGAAACCTGTTAGTGATTATGATCATCATATAGCGAGGGGTGCTGATAACATAAGTTTGGTAACCCCTATTTGCTTTACTCATTTTGCAGTTGCGGGGGATCAGATCGTAACCCGCCCTACCAAGTTCAGAATCAGACACCTCTGAACCAACTACTAATGAGTTTTTATACTATGGTATTTTTTTCCTTCCTCATGTTTCAACATTTGCTGAATTTTCATTAATGATTTAAAGGAATCAACCAATAGCATTCATTTATAATCAAAATCATTCACTTATATTCTTTGGTTTCCCACTTAGTTTGTGCCTTGCGATGGTGCCGACTGCTAGATAAACTACTAAGGGTTCATTAAAACTCAAGTTCAAAGTTTTATCAAAATTAGTACCCAAATCAGTTTTACACACTTCAGGGAATCTAAGGTGTTAAAACGGTATTGATTTTATCTAACCGTTACCCAAATTCCACAACATAGCCTAATTGTCCTACCTTAAACTCTCTCCTAGATAGACGCTTATCATGCCATTTCTTTGTTCTTTCTTTATAGATTCTGGCATTCTCATAGGCGTCCAACCTAAGCTCTTCTAACTCATGGATATCCAAGGTCCTTTTCCTACCGGCGGTGGTGTAATCAAAATTGAGGGCTTTGATAGCCCAATAAACTTGTGTTCCAGTTCCACCGGCAGATGGCATGATTTGCCATAAACGAGCTTGAAAGGAGTGGTCCCAATTGGGGTCTTATAGGCTGTCCTATATGCCCACAGTGCCTCATTCAGTTTTAAGGACCAATCCTTCCTAGAGTTTGCAACTGCTTTTTCAAGGATTTGCTTGATCTCCCTATTGGAGACCTCCACCTGCCCACTTGTTTGCGGGTGATAGGGAGTTGCTATACGGTGTCGGACCCCATATTTAGATAACAATCTTTCAAAGATCCTAGAGATAAAATGGGAGCCACCATCGCTGATGACAAGTCTCGGAACACCGAACCTAGGGAAGATCTGGTTTTTGAACAATCTAATCACTACTTTGGCGTCATTAGTTGGAGATGCAACAGCCTCGATCCATTTGGACACGTAATCAACAGCCACAAGTATGTATTTGTTTCCAAAAGAAGTTGGGATTGGTCCCATGAAATCTATCCCCCATACATCAAATACTTCCACTTCAAGGATGCCATGTTGAGGCATTTCATTGCGCCTAGAGATGCCACCAGCGCGTTGGCACTGATCACAACTCCTTATGGCAGCGTGAACATCTTTCCAAAGAGTGGGCCAAAAGAGGCCGGCTTGTAAGATCTTAGCACAGGTTTTGGAAGTACTTGCATGTCCTCCATAGGGCGCAGAATGACAATGAGTGATTGATCGACGATTTGTGTATCAATAAATATTTTATAACTGCAAGTGCACAGTTTCGTCGTTGAGTTTTAAAAGATATCGAACCACAGAGACCAACAGTCGAACTACCGTACTTCTGTCGTAACTTTGTAAATCTAAGGCTATTGAATGTTAGGGTTTGTTTAGAAGGTTTAGAAATTAAATTAAATTAAAATTAAGAATTAAATTAATTAATAAAAGCGGGATATCGGTATGTAACTTAATTAACCATCGGGAATTTAATAAATTAATAGCGCGCGGAAAAGGGTTTATTTTTCAGAAGAACTTTCTCAATTTAAAGGTCTAAACCTCACACTCTCGTTTTGTTGATAAAAACCATACCTTCTAAGCTAGGAGTTTTACTGTCACTTTTCTACCACCTTAGCTTCGAAAGTATATTTTGAAAATCAATTAGTTCTAATTAATCCTAACGTGGCTCTCGCTCGTTCAAAGATTAATATCAAATTCCTACTATCTAGTTAAAACCTCAAACTCTCGCTCTATTGATTTTAACCTTAGTTGCTTTCTTTTACTCTCGTTCAAAAGCTTTGAATTAAATTAGGAATTTGAATCAGAAAAATAGTTTAATAAGTACGCGCTAAATCATTATTAAATTCCCTTTGGAGAATTAATTCACATACCGATATCTAGAATTTTAGCTAGACATAGTAAAGAAATTAAATAAACAAAAACAGAAAATTAAATAAAGCATAATTAAATAAACGAATAAAAACGTTAAATAAAAAACCTGGAATGAATGCTGAATTAAATTGACTGAAATAACTGGAATAATATTCTTGACAGGAAAGTAAAAACAGAACTGAAAACGGATTCCCGGTGTGGAAATACCGTTACAGTTACTGTAACAAGAAAATAAAACAGTACTGAAAAGTAAAGAAAATAAGACGTGTTCGGTTCTGAGATTTGAGCTTCTATTTATGGGAGAGATTTGGCTTCTACGATCCATGATTTTAGGAAAGGATAGGCTTCATTTTGATATCATCCAGTAGCCATACGATTAGGAACTGAAACGGATCAGACGGTGTGCTTCTCCCGCACGTCACGCAAAATTCAGTTGTACTGGGCTTCTCATTTGGTGGCGCTCGCCATCCTCCTTGTGGCGCTCGCCACTTTGTGTTTTTGGGCATGTGCTCATTTTTGCTGTGCTCCTTTGTGGGCTGCGCGAATTTGGGCTTTTGCACCCCCTTTTTGCTCCGTTTTTGACACTTTTTGCTCAATTCTCTTCTCCGACCTATTTTATTCGACAAAAGTAAAAACATATCAAATAACGACATAAAAACACATAAAAGAAATAACTACGTATGAAAATGCACCTAAAGTTCATCTAAATTAGGCTAATAATACGATATGATTTCGTGTCATCAAATTCCCCCACACTTGAACCATTGCTTGTCCTCAAGCATAAAAGAATAGCGAATCGCAAAGCATAAGTAAAAACACATGACACGATCATCTTACTCGTACGTGGTTGCCGGCTAAACTATGAAAATCAAATAACAGTGCAAATAACAAAAACACCGCGATGACACAAGAGACTCCCGGTTATGTGAAAACAGACCTGAAGCATTTCCTCTTGACTCTACCTCTCACCTAAGTTTCATTCCCCCTTTTCATTCTAGCGCAATCACATTAAGCCCGTTATCTTGTACACGCCCATGGTAGGAAACCTGTTAGTGATTATGATCATCATATAGCTAGGGGTGCTGATAACATAAGTTTGGTAACCCCTATTTGCTTTACCCATTTCGCAGTTGCGGGGGATCGGATCGTAACCCGCCCTACCAAGTTCAGAATCAGACACCTCTGAACCAACTACTAATGGGTTTCTATACTATGGTATTTTTTTCCTTCTCATGTTTCAACAGTTGCTGAATTTTCATCAATTTTTTCAAGGAATCAACCAATAGCATTTATAACATTTATAATCAAAATCATTCACTTATATTCTTCGGTTTCCCACTTAGTTTGTGCCTTGAGATGGTGCCGACTGCTAGATAAACTACTAAGGGTTCATTAAAACTCAAGTTCAAAGCTTTGTCAAAATTTGTACTCAAATCAGTTTTACACACTTCCGGGAATCTAAGGTGGTAAGACGGTATTGATTTTATCTAACCGTTACCCAAATTCCACAAAATAGCCTAGATAGTGCAAACAACCTATATACTTTCAAGCAACCAACACCAAGCATCAAAACTCAATACTTTTGCTTTTCACAAGAAAATTTTTGGTATGGCTCAAGAAATGGGAAAATCAGACAATGACAAGACTATCACGCAAAATCAACTCAATCTAAGTGAACTATCCTAAGGTTTTATTATGCATGCAAAACTAAATGACTGAAAGTAAAGGAAAGCGATAAAGCTTCCTCCCCCACACTTAAATCGAGCATTGTCCCCAATGCAACGACTAAAGGTGAGTTTGGAAGGGTACAACCTGAGAGAAAGTAACTACTGGCGGTCCGGGCCGCGCCTCCTCGTGCGCCTCTCATGTGGTGGAGGTCCTGCACCTAGCTGCTGGAAATAGCCATCAAAATCATCCATGCGTAAGGACATATCTGCCATGCCATCAATCAAGCCACGCTGGTCGCTCTGAAACTGCTGCATCATGCTCATCATCTCTGTCTGACGAGTCTGGATATCCTGGATATGCTGGTCCCGCTGGGCATCTAAAGTGTAGTGCTGCCTCATCTCAGCTAAAACGGTATCAAGCGTGGCTGTGCCACTCTCATGGGCAGCTCCAGAAGTAGTACCTCCAAAATAACCAGAAGAAGTGTGTGTGCTGTGTGCATTAGTTTCCGGAGCCTCGTGCTCCTCCTCCTCAGATCCGTCACTTTCTCCCTCATCAGAGTCAGGGAGACAACGGAAGTTGTCTTTCGAGCGCACATTGAAGCGCGCAGGGTCAGGGAGGGTGATATCAGGGCAGGCTTTGTTATCTATCATGAGAATGTATTTTCCATCAGCCCGCTGCTTTACTAGCCTCATGTTTCGTGCCACGTCTAAATCAATGGTACGAGGGTCAAGTGGGGTAAGGGTAGAAAGTTGCGCCCCATGGTTTAGCAAGCGTGCCAAGGTTGTGATCAGACCACCAAAAACAATTGCCCCTTTGGACTTAACCATCGAAAACATGTGATACATCATAAATCGGGCAGTATGGACTTTTTCTTTTGAAACGCTGTAAGTGAACAACAAAAATAGCTCTTTTTCATTGACCTTGTTAGAACCTAGACGGCCAAACACAGTGCAAGCCAAAAGATGGCGAAAGTAGCGAATAGCGGGGTTTTGGATTAATGACGCTCTGTTACCCTCAAAACTACTCATATCCTTGCCAGTTAATCCCCACCAAAGTTTCTTTGCGGCATTCGGCCACCCCACTTGAGTAGGCAACTCATCTTTCACTCCCTCGCCGTGTGGTAAGTGCAACAACTCGGCTAACTCGTCGTAGCTAAAATTGTAATCAACATTAAACAAACGGAATCTCACACGGTCGGGAGTGGGGTTTAGTTCTAGAGAGCTAAGAAATTCGGCGGTAAGTTGAACATGAACGGGGTCTTTAAAAGAAAGTAAGAAATCAAGCTTAAATGAACGAACCAAATGGCGCACACTATCCGATAATCCTAGAGTCTCGAGACAAAAGTCATCGGCATACCTCGTTGGTTCGTATTCCTTTCGGCGGAGGAGTCGGTAGAGCTTAGCTTGGTCTCCATCTCGGAAGTTGATTGCATACTCCACTTGTTGTGCCATGAGCTTGACTTACCTTAGCTTGCAATACTAGAAGAAAATGAAAGAAGGAAAGAAAGAAAGCCTCTGTGAAATGAGAAATGTGTTGTGAAGTGAATGTGATATGGTGTGTGTATTTATAATGGAAAAGTGAAGATGAATGTAGTGATGTGTAGTTGAAAATTTAATGAAACATAATGATGGTGTCTACATTTCACAGAAAATCAATTCCTTTCCAAACCTCTAAAAACAAAATCATTGAATACAAGCTTACTGTAACACGCTTCCTGTACAAAATTTTGCCAAAATCATGAAGTTTTAATTCTGTGGCGAGCGCCACTATGCTCATGGCGAGCGCCACCAGGCCAATTTTGCAGATTTGGCCTTTTTCGTCCTGTAGCGTGTTGTTGTTCATTTGTACCTATACCTGTCTAAAGGGAATTGTACAGCTTGCACACAGTTGAATTAAGTTCTAACAGGACAAAATTGCACCAATTTACATTTCTAACACAGAGCAAATATTCATAAGAAAAATTCACATGAGCACACAAGATCATAAAACAAACGGTCTCTCATCAGGAGTTTTTATTAACGAACTAAATGAAAGTAAATATAGTTATTGCTAATTTCTGAAATTCAAATTAAAGTACTAGTAAAGAAAATTTCCTAGGATTTATTATTCTAAAGCAAAGAAAAGTAAATGAAAATCCTAGGAATGCGGTAAAATACGCCGAGACGGTCCTAGCCACTACGACGATGTTCGACTTCGTTCCCAACAAAGCCCAACTCATCCCAAATATTCTCCACTTGCGCAGCGGCGGTATCCAAGAAAGCATAAAACTCCGCGCGCAACTTAGTCAGCTCGGCTTCCATTGCATTAGTTTTCGCTTGCAATGCTTCGAACATAGCAACGGTCACGGTCGGCGGCCCAACTGGGGCATCAGCAGCAGGAGTAGGAGTAGAGAAAGCAGGATCAGAATCAGGAGACTCACTTGGATCAGCATCAGAGAGATCTGTGTCAGGGTTTTCATAGGCTTGGGTGAAGAAGGAGGTGTCAAGGGTGTATACTGAGGTTCCAAATCATAGAGCCAATTCCTTCTGTCATGGACACTGGTTTTAGGGCTAGGCAAGGTAAAGTGGGGCACGACTTGGCGATTGATAAGGAGGTCAAATCTGTCGGGTCCTAAGTTCCCTATAATGCCACGGTTAAAGCAAAAGTTTATGTCCATGCATCGGATTCCTCCCAAGGGTTGAAGTCGATTAAGTTGAACTCTCAAGCCTAGGGCATCTGCAATCATTGTTACCAACCCACCAACTAGTATGGGTCCCAAGCTGTCGAGGGCTATGTTGTACATGTTGGTCATCATAAAGGTGGCCCCATTGACAGGGCGGGACTGTGAAGCACATAACATGATAAAAAGCTCCTCACGGGACACAGAGGTGTTGTTCTCTTCCTTTCCAAAAAGGGTGTGGGCTAGGATTTTGTGAAAGTAGCGGAAGGCTGGGTTGTGTATGTTTTCGGAATACATGTTTCCAAACTCAGCATGTCCTTCTCCTGAGATTTTACCCCAGAAATAGTCTAGCTCACGGAAAGGGAAAGTGCTCTCCTCAACTGATGTGAAAGTCTGTGGATCACTCGGGAAACCTAGGAGGTTGGCCATTTCTAGGTTGTTGAGAGTGTAGTCAATGCCAAACATCCTAAAGTTTATCAGGCCTTTTCTGAATCCTTTTCCGATCTCAGGGTGATAGGAGAATGAGCTTAGGAACTCGAGGGTTAGGCTTCGGTAAGAGCTAAATCTTCTCCCCACAGCAAAGTCGGACCATCCGACTTCATTAAGCAACAACATCACGCTTTCGCGGATCCCTAGCTTGTCCATAGCAGCGCTGTCAGGGTAGATGGATAGGTGCATATCTCTCTGAGCTAGAATCTCATAGCCTTTGATCTGTCCCACTCCTCTGAACTTGATATCATGATTCTCATCTCGATTCATCGTGAAAGAAAGAAAGGTATCTAAAAAGAAATAGATTTGAAAATACATACCAAACAAAGTATGAGTGAGAAATAAGATATATAATAATACCGCTTAATTTTAAAAACATAATAATTCAGAAAAACAAGCAACAACTAATGACATAAAAAAAAAAAAAGTTAACAAAATAAAACCTATATGTGGGTTGCCTCCCACCAAGCGCTTTGTTTAAAGTCGGTGAGCTCGACAGTTTTGTGTTTTGCTTGTGATGGCCGGATTGGGAATGATTTCCATGGCCATTTATCAAGTATTCTCACATACCCCTCGCTCTTTCTCTTTTTTCTCCTATAGGGCGGTTCAGATTCCTTGTCCTCTTCTATTATTTTGTGGTCTGGGAGAAAAGGAATTTTATCAATTTCAGGCGGGGGTTTTGGTTCAATTTCAAGTGTCCTTCGTTCTTTGGACTTAGGACCTTTACTTGCCTTTTCAAATGTTACTCTCATCCTCTTTGTATTAACATTCTCTTCAAATTTTCTTTCCCCTATTTTCCTCTTTCTATTTGCGCCCTCATCCCCATGTGTGTTAATTTTTACATTCTTTTTCTTTTCACATGGTTGGGGAGTTGGGTCTACTCTAGCCTCTACTATTCCTTGGGGACAAGGATTGGTGGGATATAGGGAGCAGGGCAAACTTGCAGTGTTCCCTTCTCTACCCCTTCGACTACCTCACTAGGGAGGATTATCGGTGATGCTTCTTCGATCTCCACTCTTTCCTCGCTGCAACTCTCAACAAAGTTACTGTCCTCACTAGCCCTCTCAATCTCGCTTTCATTAATGTTTGCTACGACGTCTACTTGTCTCTCGTAAGAGGGTTCTATGGTTGACTGGGTGAACTGGGAGATTAGTGTCTCCATCGACTCTTGGGGAGTCGCTGTTGAGGCAACCATAGCGTCGAGCATCCTTTGGGTTTCGAGATTGGTTTGTCTAATCCGTTCATTTATAAGGTCTTGTTCCCTCATCATTTCTCTAAATTGTTGCTCTCGCCTAGCATTAGCGGAGGTTTCCATAAATTCATTAAATACCGCTAGTAGGCTAGGACTCACGGATTCTTCCGGTTCCTCGAAATGTTGGGGATAGTAATTGTACTGAGAGTTAGGGTATTGTCCCTCAAAGTATGGGGACGGTTGAGGCTAGTAGTTATATGGGAAGTTATGGTTAGGGCAGTTGAAATTTTGAGGATAGTCATTATAAAAGGGATTTGAGTTATACATTTAAGCTCAAAGGACTTATCCTAAAATTGTTTGTTATAATTTTTTTCGATTTTTTTATTTAAAATGCCTTAGTCTCTACGGTGTAACGACGGAGTTACGATATCGACTAAATTGGTCCCCGGCAACGGCGCCAAAAACTTGATCGACGATTTGTGTATCAATAAATATTTTATAACTGCAAGTGCACAGTTTCGTCGTTGAGTTTTAAAAGATATCGAACCACAGAGACCAACAGTCGAACTACCGTACTTCTGTCGTAACTTTGTAAATCTAAGGCTATTGAATGTTAGGGTTTGTTTAGAAGGTTTAGAAATTAAATTAAATTAAAATTAAGAATTAAATTAATTAATAAAAGCGGGATATCGGTATGTAACTTAATTAACCATCGGGAATTTAATAAATTAATAGCGCGCGGAAAAGGGTTTATTTTTCAGAAGAACTTTCTCAATTTAAAGGTCTAAACCTCACACTCTCGTTTTGTTGATAAAAACCATACCTTCTAAGCTAGGAGTTTTACTGTCACTTTTCTACCACCTTAGCTTCGAAAGTATATTTTGAAAATCAATTAGTTCTAATTAATCCTAACGTGGCTCTCGCTCGTTCAAAGATTAATATCAAATTCCTACTATCTAGTTAAAACCTCAAACTCTCGCTCTATTGATTTTAACCTTAGTTGCTTTCTTTTACTCTCGTTCAAAAGCTTTGAATTAAATTAGGAATTTGAATCAGAAAAATAGTTTAATAAGTACGCGCTAAATCATTATTAAATTCCCTTCGGAGAATTAATTCACATACCGATATCTAGAATTTTAGCTAGACATAGTAAAGAAATTAAATAAACAAAAACAGAAAATTAAATAAAGCATAATTAAATAAACGAATAAAAACGTTAAATAAAAAACCTGGAATGAATGCTGAATTAAATTGACTGAAATAACTGGAATAATATTCTTGACAGGAAAGTAAAAACAGAACTGAAAACGGATTCCCGGTGTGGAAATACCGTTACAGTTACTGTAACAAGAAAATAAAACAGTACTGAAAAGTAAAGAAAATAAGACGTGTTCGGTTCTGAGATTTGAGTTTCTATTTATAGGAGAGATTTGGCTTCTACGATCCATGATTTTAGGAAAGGATAGGCTTCATTTTGATATCATCCAGTAGCCATACGATTAGGAACTGAAACGGATCAGACGGTGTGCTTCTCCCGCACGTCACGCAAAATTCAGTTGTACTGGGCTTCTCATTTGGTGGCGCTCGCCATCCTCCTTGTGGCGCTCGCCACTTTGTGTTTTTGGGCATGTGCTCATTTTTGCTGTGCTCCTTTGTGGGCTGCGCGAATTTGGGCTTTTGCACCCCCTTTTTGCTTCGTTTTTGACACTTTTTGCTCAATTCTCTTCTCCGACCTATTTTATTCGACAAAAGTAAAAACATATCAAATAACGACATAAAAACACATAAAAGAAATAACTACGTATGAAAATGCACCTAAAGTTCATCTAAATTAGGCTAAAAATACGATATGATTTCGTGTCATCAGTGATAATGCTTTGCGCCTCATCTTCGGGGACACATCGACGGAAGATTCCATCGGCACCTCTCTTGAAAAGAAGAGGGTCATCCCAATAGTAACGTTTTAGGTCACTAAAGAACTTCTTCTTTTGCTGGTAAGTTAAGTCAGGAGGAAGGACTCTTGCTGCTAAGTAATTAACAATATCAGCATACCATGGCAAAGAGTCTCTTGAGAAGACAGAGTTGACGACTTCGATGTCGTCTTGAAACAAAGGGCACTCGGAGGCGACACTCTCCATAAGGGCTCTGAGCCTCTCATACGGGAAGTCATCATTTATGGGTACCGTTTCTGGCACCATTCCCTCCATTCTTGACAAGTGATCCGCGACTGTGTTGTCGATTCCTTTCTTATCTTGGATCTCTAAATCAAATTCTTGAAGGAGCAAGATCCATCTTAGGAGCCTTGGTTTGGCGTCCTTTTTGTTCACTAGGTACCTAATTGCGGCATGATCTGTATAGACAATGATTTTGGCCCCTATTAGGTAGGAACGAAATTTGTCAACCGCGAACACAACAGCCAGGAGTTCTTTTTCTGTGGTGGCGTAGTTCATTTGCGCAGGGTCTAAGGTCCTACTAGCATAGTAGATAGCATGAAGCTTCTTATCCTTCCTTTGGCCTAGAACTGCGCCTATAGCATAGTCACTAGCGTCACACATGCTCTCAAATGGTAGATTCCAATCAGGTGGCTGCATGATGGGGGCAGAAATGAGAGCTGCCTTCAATTGCTTGAATGCCGTTAGGCACTCCTCATCAAAAATGAACTCGGCATCTTTCATTAGCAGCCCGGTTAACGGCTTTGTGATTTTGGAGAAGTCTTTAATGAATCGCCGATAGAAACCGGCGTGTCCTAAAAAGCTTCGGATTTCTCTCACAGATTTGGGAGGCGGTAGATTCTCTATAACTTGAATTTTAGCTCTATCTACCTCAATCCCTTTGTTGGACACTATATGTCCAAGAACAATTCCTTGACGAACCATGAAATGGCACTTTTCCCAATTAAGCACAAGATTGACTTTTTCACATCTTTCTAGTACCTTCTCAAGGTTTGTCAAGCATCCTTCAAAACTTTGCCCGCATACGGAGAAATCATCCATGAAGACCTCCATAATGTCATTGATGTAATCGGCGAAGATTGCTTGCATACATCTTTGGAAAGTAGCGGGGGCATTACACAATCCAAATGGCATTCGCCTATATGCAAATGTACCAAAAGGACAAGTGAAGGTCGTTTTCTCTTGGTCATCGGGATGAATGGGAATCTGGAAGAATCCCGAATAACCATCTAGATAGCAGAAGTAGGAATGATTAGCCAGACGCTCAAGCATTTGATCAATGAAGGGCAAAGGGAAATGATCCTTACGTGTGGCTTTGTTGAGTTTCCTATAGTCAATGCACATTCTACTACCCGTTACGACTCTTTGTGCTACAGACTCTCCTTTCTCATTGGTAACTACAGTCACTCCACCATTCTTAGGCACAACATGAACGGGGCTGACCCATTTACTGTCGGAGATCGGGTATATTATTCCTGCATCCAGAAGTTTTTCAACTTCCTTCTTAACTACTTCAGTGAGAATGGGATTTATCCTTCTTTGCGGTTCTCGAGAGGTTTTGCAATCTTCCTCGAGGTAGATGCGGTGCATGCAAAGAGAAGGACTTATCCCTTTAAGATCAAATATGCTATATCCTAAAGCAGCTGGGAATTTTCTTAGGACTTTTAGCAATTCTTTGGTTTCTGATTGTCCTAAATCGGCGCACACAATCACTGGGCGCTTAAGCTCTTGATCAAGGAATTCATACCTTAGGCTCTCAGGTAGAGGTTTTAGTTCGAGAGAAGATTGATCAGGAGACGGTGTCGGGTTCGGTGTATTCTCAAAGCATTCGCCGAGCTCGTCATCCTGAACTTCAAGAGTAGGAGTTGGAGAAGATGTGAGAATTTCAGTGTAAATGGTTTGATCATTCTCCATTTCCTTTCTACATTCGTCAATGACGTCAAGCAGATCGCAAGTATCATCTATAGCAGGCGCGCTTAGGAATTGAGTCAAAATGAATTCAACTTTTTCATCTCCCACTTCAAAGGCGAGCTTTCCCTTTTTGACATCAATTATCGCACCGGCTGTAGCAAGGAATGGCCTTCCTAAAATGATAGGTGTGTTAGAGTCTTCCTTAATATCCATGACTATGAAGTCGGTTGGAATAAAGAACTGACCTACACGCACTGGCACATTTTCTAAGACTCCTATAGGCATTTTGACCGAACGGTCGGCAAACTGAATGGACATTCTGGTGGGTCTTAGCTCGCCTAGCTTGAGTCTCTCACATATGGTCATGGGCATCAAACTAATGCTAGCACCTAAATCACATAGGGCTTTGTCAATAACAAACTTCCCAATGACACAGGGTATGGAGAAACTTCCTGGATCCTTGAGTTTAGGAGGCATATTGTTTTGAAGGATAGCACTACACTCGGCAGTGAGTGTAACAGTTTCGTTATCCTCAATCCTCTTTTTGTTGGTCAGGATCTCCTTGAGAAACTTAGCATATGCGGGCATTTGTGTGATAGCTTTAGTGAATGGGATGGTGATATTCAACTGCTTGAGAAGCTCCACAAATTTCTTGAATTGCCCCATGCTTTTGGTCTTTTCCAACCTTTGAGGATAAGGAATGGGTGGTTTGTAAGGTGGCGGAGGCACATAGGGTGTTTCTTTTTCTTTTGCCTCGACGCCATTTCCTTCTTTCTCTTTGGGTTCACTCTCTTTCTCAGCTGGTTCATCTGGCTTTTGCTGCATGGCAGGCCTCTCAATCCTAGGGTCAACTGGTTCATCATACTGTGTTCCACTTCGCAGTGTTACAGCGTTTACATGGGCTTTAGGATTGGGCTGAGGTTGGCCAGGAAATGTTCCTACAGGAGCAGACATGGATGATTGCTGTTGAGCCACCTGTGCAACTTGAGTTTCTAGTATCTTATGATGGGTGGTCAAAATATCAACTTTACTGTTCAATTGCTCGAACATCTTGGCGAAATGCAGGTTTTGATTCTTGATCCCCTCGTTAGTTTGCATTTGGGACGCCATGAAGGTATCAAACATGGCGTCAAGGCTAGACTTCCCTGAGTTTTCTTGATTTAGCACGGGAGCTTTCTGAAAACCTGGTGGACCAGAGGATTGGCCTTGTCTAGGTGGATACAATGCATTGTTGTTCTTGTATGCGAGATAGGGACTGTTTTTCCAAGCTGAGTTGTAGTTGTTGGAATGTGGGCCTCCTTGGGCGTAGTTCACTTGATCGGAAGGAGTTCCGGCCAAGAGTTGGCATTCAGCTGTAGCATGCCCTGGGGCGCCACATATCTCACAACTAGAGACGGTTGTTGCTACTGTAGCAGCAGGAGCATTGAGTAAGCTGTCTAATTTCAGAGTGAGTGCATCAACCTTGGCACTGATGTGGTCAAGGCCGCTTATCTCATGCATTCCTCCTCTCGATAGAGGTTTTTCTGCGGAGGTTCTTTCGCCTCCCCATTGGTAGTGATTCTGAGCCATGCTCTCGATGAGCTGATAGGCATCAGTGTAGGGCTTGTCCATGAGGGCGCCACCCGCGGCAGCGTCTATGGTCATCCTTGTATTGTACAGGAGACCGTTGTAGAAGGTGTGGATAATTAGCCTCTCTTCTAAACCATGATGTGCACAGAGCCTCAACATGTCCTTAAATCTCTCCCACGTTTCATAAAGAGATTTGTTGTCTTTCTGCTTAAATCCATTGATTTGTGCTCTTAGCATAGCAGTCTTGCTAGGTGGGAAGTACCTAGCCAAAAAGACTTTCTTCAACCCTTCCCATGTAGTGACAGAGTTGGAAGGTAGGGGGGAGCCAAGCACGGGCTCGATCTCTTAGAGAGAAGGGGAAGAGGCGAAGCCTTATCGCTTCGGGACTTACGCCATTAGCTTTCACTGTATCGGCGTATTGTAAGAAGACAGAGAGGTGGAGATTAGGATCTTCTGAAGGACCACCCGAGAACTGACTTTGCTGAACTGCTGAGAGTAGGGAAGGTTTAAGCTCAAAATTGTTGGCCTCTATCGCAGGGGCAACAATGCTGTTATGTGGTTCAGCATCTGTAGGGGTAGCATAGTACTTCAGAGGGCGGTTTTGAGGACCTATTTCCATTTCTAATTCCTCTTCGGATTGTTCCGAGTCTTCGTCTGTTTCGGGAAAGATGATTTGACTTTGGGGCACTATGTATCTTTCCCGGAATTGTTCAATTCGGCGTCTTACACTTAGTAGACGCTCTGGGTTGTCGACTGGAGTTTCTAATTCTTCGCTATTAGAGCGGGTACTTGGCATACAATCGACAAGCCAAAAGGGTAATTTTTTAGATTTTTTTTTCTTTTTAATTTTTTTTCGATTTTTTTGAATTTTTGACAGAAAAAAAAAGGTTGCCTTAGTCTCTACGTTGTAACGACGGAGTTACAATATCGACTAAATTGGTCCTCGGCAACGGCGCAAAAAACTTGATCGACGATTTGTGTATCAATAAATATTTACGACCGCAAGTGCACAGTCTCGTCGTGTAGTTTTAAAAGATATCGAATCCACAGGGACAAATAGTTGAACTACCGTAATCCGTTGTCACGGTGTAAATCTAAGGCTAGTAATTTTTAGGGGTTTTGGAATGTTTAGAAATTTTAAATTAAAATTAAGAATTAAAATTAATTAATAAAGCAGGATATCGGTATGTAACTAATTAACCATCGGGGATTTAATAAATTAATAGTGCGCGGATAGGTGTTTACTTTTCAGAAGAACTTTCTTAATTTAAAGGTTTAAACCTCACACTCTCGTTTTGTTGATAAAAACCATACTTCCTAAGCTAGGAGTTTTACTGTCACTTTTCTACCACCTTAGCCTCGAAAGTATATTTTGAAAACCATTGAGTTCTAATTAATCCTAACGTGGCTCTCGCTCGTTCAAAGATTAATATCAAATTCCTACTATCTAGTTAAAACCTCAAACTCTCGCTCTATTGATTTTAACCTTAGTTGCTTTATTTTACTCTCGTTCAAAAACTTTGAATTAAATTAGGAATTTGAATCAGAAAAGTAGTGTGTGTGCGCGCGCTATGTCATCATTAAATCCCCTTCGGAGAATTAAATTACATACCGATATCTAGGAATTTAGCTAGACATGGTAAAGGAAGTAAAGAAATAAAAACAGTAAATAAAACAAGACATAATAATTAAATAAATAAATGAACGCATAAAAACCTGGAAATAAAAGTTGCTGGAAACTTGAATTAAACTTGCTTGAATTAAAGGAAATATAATTCTTGACAGGAAACTGAAAACGGATCTGAAATCGAATTCCCGGTGTGGAAATACCGACACAGTTTACAAAGCGGGAATTATAAACTGACTGAAAATAAAGAAAGTAAGGCGTAGAAAAATCTGAGAAATGAGCTTGCTATTTATAGGAGGGGATTGGCTAGTACGATCCACAAAAAGAGGGAGGATAAGCTTCATTTTGATCTCATCCGATTGCCATCCGATTAGGAAGAGAAAACGGATCAGACGTGCACTTCTTCCCCACGTCACGCAAATTCAGTTGCTACTGGGCTTTCTCACTGGGTGGCGCTCGCCACCCATTCTGTGGCACTCGCCACTGGGCCTTCAATTGGTGGCGCTCGCCACCCCCACAGTGGCGCTCGCCACTGTGCAAAAATGGGCCAATGCCCGTTTTTGCTATGCTCCTTTGTGGGCTGCGCGAATTTGGGATTTGCACCCCCTTTTTGCTCCGTTTTTGACACTTTTTGCTCAATTCTCTTCTCCGGCCTATTTTATTTAACAAAAGTAAAAACAAATCAAATTCTACTATAAAAAGACATAAATGAAATAAATACATATGCAAATGCAACTAAAATTCACTTAAATTAAGCTAAAAATACGATATGATTTCGTGTCATCACTTTGCTCTTCAAGATATTTTTCGAGCCTTTTCCTTTTAGTCCTCTCGACCAGTAGAGCCTCCTCATATTCTATCCTGTCTGCCTGGAATGCCTCTTCCAATTCTCTTCTTTCAGCCCTCTCTTTACTTAAAGCTCTCGCAGCATTATCTAACTGAACTTGACATCTTCTTTTCACATCGTTTTGGGAAATCACGGCTTTTTGGCCGGACACTCTCAACTCTTCTTTAGCTTCTTCAACTTCAACTTTCTTCATCTAGAACTCCTCTTCGAGCATTTCTCTCATCCTCTTTTCTTTCTTTTTAGCAATTTTATCCGACCTTTCTTGTTGATCCTTAAACCAAGCTGTTTGTTTATCTATTTCTTCTTGATACTTCTTGCACTGCTCTTGAGACTTGCTAAACTGTTCTTGAGACTTGCTAAATTGCTCTCGATATTTGCTGCACTCGATAGACAACTCTGAATTCTTCTCTTGCAAGGCTTTGATTATAGCTTTCGCGGCCTCATCATTTTCTAAAGAATTAGTTATCTCTGGTTCCGATTCTGGAGTCTCAAGAGGAGATACATCAGAGAAAGGCATCTTGATCTGTTGAACTCTCCTTTTAATCCAAAGAGCAAAATCAGGTGAAGTTACACAATCTTTTCTGCCCATAAATTTTCTGTTGATATTTCCCCAAGCACATTTGATCTGATTCCACAATTCCGGGTCGTCAGATTCTTTCTTCAAGACATATCCTTCTATTTGACCATCATTAGGCATAGTATCAAGAGCATGGCCTAGTTGACGGAGGGCCAAAACAGGGTTATAATTAATACATCCTTTAGTCCTAATGAGAGGCACATTGGAGAAACTTCCACTCTTGAGGAGAACCCTTGGAAATTCAAAGTCACGATTAAACCAGCGAATATCTTTTTCAGTCAAGACACTAAACTGATCAGACCAGATCACATCTTTTTGATCAACAAACGGACCACGATTAGGCATATGTAAATTCAACCACATATGAATCAAAGGTGTACAGCAAACTATCTGACCACCTTTTCCGGTCCCACGCCTATCATGCACAGAAAAGAGAAAATCGGCCAAAAGCGCCGAGATAGGATTCTTACTCCAAAAGACACTCACAGCTGCAACACTCACAAAGTTTTCTTCACTAGGAAACATAATAAGACCAAAGATCAGAAGAGCATGAATTGTGTTATTAGCTTTCCAATTACCAACTAACTTAGCCTTGTGAGCTTTAGCCTTTAACACTTGCTTTGAGAAACCCTGAAACTCTCCTTTTTTCTCTAAGAGCAACTCAGCATCTAGGTGTAAGGCTCTTTGGATACTTTGGGGATTAGTAACCTTTCTCACGAGATGAGCGTGTGGCTTTATCTCAATTCCCAACAAGGCTTCGAATTCTTCTAAAGTAGGAAGGATCTGGAAATCCTGGAAAGTGAAACAGCGAAGCAAAGAATCATAAAACTGAATCAGAGTACTCAACTGTCGATGATCAATCCTTACGTCCAACAACCTCAGAATGGACTCGTATTCAAGCCGAAAATCTCCCCTTTTTATGGTAGTAAACTCAGCTTCCCAAGCCGTAAAATCTTCAGTCTTCGGAACCATGACACTATAGGTGAAAGACCTCCTTCGCTCAAGTCTCAAATTTCTCATGCTTATAATCTTTATCTTTCTTTAGTTCCCTTAAAAACAAAATATAATTATTTATTTTAATGAGTAAAGGAACAAATGCATGTTGATGTCATAGATGCATGAATGCATTGTCATATCTGTCACAATCACGACAAACTGGTATTTTCAAAGTGAAATCTCTGAGGTCAAAAGTTCAAATTTACCCGTAACCCACCCTCTCACATGTTGTTCTAGGTTGATACGGTTTTCCAAAATCCTTGATTACTTTTTCCCAAAAAGCAACCTCATCTGGGCGAGATTATAATGCACACTGGATGAGTCAACATTATAACCTCGACACAGGTTCTAAACAGCGGGTCCTAAAAAAGTTTCGGACACCTAATAAGGCCACTAGAGTCCTGGACCCCTCAAGGAAACATGAAGCCCACAAGGCATCCGCCAAGGAGTCCAATTATTCCAAGGGAATCTATTCTGGTCGAGACCGTTATATCCAAGCCCAGAGACATCCGTTAGGGAGCCCAATATAACAATCCCTCATCTAATCCTGAGTATCCCTCTAGCTCGGGTACGGAGCATAGGCACACTTTATCCAAGAACCAAGCCATGAAGGCAAAAAGAAAAAAAACGAGTAGAAGAGAAGACAAAGCCAGCAAATCTAGACAGTTCAATATTTTGCGGTAAAGTAAAAGATAGGACAGATACGGCTAACCTGGCATAAGCAAACCAAAAGCCCCAAATTAGGCTTAACTCACTAATCAATTCTTCCCCAGTGGAGTCGCCAGCTGTAGTACCCGGCGCAAAAATATATACAGATATGCAATGATGAAATGCAATGCACAAATGTAAACAATGAAGCCGCCACCATATTTTATTTATCCCATAAGGGCAAAGGAAAATAATGATAAAACCTTAAAAACATAGGGTTCGGGAGTTGGTTACATGAAGGGAAGACGTTAACACCCCCTCATATCCGTTGTACTCAACGGGAACCATTTGAGGAATTTTGGTTTGCATAAACAGAGATAACCATATAAAAAGAAATAAATCACCGCATATCGAACAACAAAGGAAAAAAAAGAGTTTTTTATTATTTGGCTTGACGAGAGAGGCTTTCGCTCCTACGTATCCCCCAAGTACAATGAGGAAGTCAAAGCTCACGTAGTTCTTCCTGGAAAGAAAGATTTTGTTTGTTGATTGTTTTTAGTGAACGATGCTTAGGTCGCATTCTACTGAGACAACAATTTTGCTTGTATACTCAACTGAGTGTTTAAGCGTTTGTTTGTATCAGGGGAATGGATAAAGCACTATCCATTTAGGAAAACAGATAAAAAGGGTTTGAAAGTTTGAAAAAATTTAACTGCACAAGGGCAGGAAAAGAAGTTGTATGAGTTGAGTGTCTTTTAGGTTTCTGAGATATTGTTTAGTGAATGTGGATAACCTCATTGCCACAAGTCATCCGTCAAGGACGAGGTTATCCTAGCAGAGGCAAGTCATCCGTCAAGCTCCACCGTTTCATTCAGTTCATTATCGAATTAACTAAAAAGTGAGAATAGCCGAAAGCGAGTCATCCGTCAGGCTCCTTCTATCTCATTTTTAATTAATAAGTATTTTAGGTTTTTAGAGTGAGAATAAACCCAAAGCCGCAAGTCATCCGTCAAGGACTAGTTTATTCTTATTCTATCTTTTAGCAAAAGAGATTACCATAGATTCCAGTTCAGATAAACAAAAGAAAAATAAAGAGGTAGAAGATGATAGAGATGCTAATGAATGCACATGAAAGACAAATAATGATGATCCTGAACAGTTATAATGACATTAAATTAAATCATCGAAGCAAATATTAATTCAACAAATATCAGTCAAACAAATAATTGAACACGGTTATTAAAATAAAATAAGACGAAAGCAAGTCATCCGTCAAGCTCCTTCTTATTCTTTTTTAACTAACGTGTTTTATTCACTTTTTAAAAGTTCAGAATAATGATAAATTAAACCGCATGTCATCCGTCAAGTGCTTATTTTATCATTATTCATTTTTTTTTAAAAACAAATGTTTACACCTTTAAAGAAAACGGAATAACAATAAATTAAACCGCAACTCATCCGTCAAGGGCTTATTTTATCATTATTCATTTTTATTAACAAATGTTTTCACCTTTTAGAAATAACCGGAATAACGATAAATTAAACCGCAAGTCATCCGTCAATGACTTATTTATCGTTATTCTAATTATTTTTAAAAGAAAGTTTTTCATATAAAAATATTGTCGCAAAATTAAATAAATCATCATAGCAATCAAATTAATAATGACAAATTTATAGCATGCTGTAAAATGGGCCTTAAGGGCCCAAAAGCCACCAAACAGCAAAGGGGGTGCATAAACAACAAGTGGGGCGCTCACAGTAAAATGACCCAATTGGGCTAAGTCCAGAAAAAAACAGAAAGGGGTGCGTTTAGCAAAATAGGGAGTCCAGGCAGCAAAACTCTCAACAATCAGAAATCAACAATGGGCTTAAGGCCCAGTCTATACCATTCAGCAGCAAAAAAGAAAATCACAAAACAGATCTAACCTAAACAAAACTGGGTCGGGTCAGATCATGGGTTAACCCGACCCGGATCCATTTAACTCATAACAGAAAACAAACCAACAAAAACGCTGCAGCCACTCGCGGGCTGACACGCGTCCAGACCTTCTTCTTCCTTTAAACCGAGTCACCAACTCGGTGACCCAGTGGTCACCATTAAAACTACCGAGTCAGGACTCGGTGTCACCAAACAAACCCAAATCAAAGCCAAATTCATCAAACGAACACACCAAATAGCACGTTTTTTCGCAAGGAAAATGAATCAAAGATTAGATTTAACAATCGAAACCAAACGAACAAAGAAAACAGTCGAAACTGAAACAAGAAAACAGGATCAAAAACGATCAATCAAACCAGTTCGTCGTTTTTTCATAATCGATTCAAATCATGCTTAAATGTTCAAAGTTTTAGCAAAGGTTTAGCATCAATTTTATACTCAAAGTCCAAAAATCACAAATCGAACTATAACAAAACAAAAACGAAAGAAAAAAAACGTATGAACCAAACAGATTTACATAGCAAGCCGAATCAACACAAATAAATTTACAAACAGTTCATGATGTATGAATATGAGTATGAAGCAGAATGAAATGAGAAATAAACCGTCTGAAATCGTTCTAATCGGACCTTTTGCGATTAGGATCTTCTTGGCTTCAGATTCAAAACTTCAGAGGATGATTTGGCCGTTTCTGAACATGATTGATGAAGGAAATAGGTAGAGGAACGCGAATAGAAAGTTCTATTTCATGTTGATTGAAGCTTTTTGGTTAATTTTTAGAAGGTTTGAGAACTTTGTGATTTAGGGTTTTGGTGTGCTTGGAGAAAAAAAATGAGAGAAAGTGAGAGAGCAATCTCTGCCGCGGCGGAGAGAAAGAAAAGAATGAGAAGGGTTCATCAAAACTCAAAACTAGGGTTGTAAGAAACCCTCTACTATTTATATCATTTTTTAGGGTTGGGATTATTTTGTGATATTTGATCTCTTGTGGGTAAAAAGTGTGAAAATGAAATTGGGGTGAAAATCTGATTTAAAAAAAAAAGTAGGAGATGAGGTGGCAAGTGGTGATTGGTTAGGAAAAGAAATTATCATAAAATGCAAATAAAATATAGCAAAATATAGAAATAAAATGTAAACTTAAATACAAAGATAAAAACTTTTTTTGAATATTTTTACTATTTTTCGTATAAAAGATAAATTGTGACAATTAAAAGAAATAAAGGAAAATGAATAAATTGTAAGTACATAGAAACTCTTTTTGTATTTCTTACAAAAATAAGAAATAATTTTCATATAAAACATTTATTTACAAAAGCTCAAAATTAGGGTATTACATTATGTGATGGGATTATTTGAGTGGTGAGACAAGCACAATACACCTGCTTGAGTGAACACATAAGATAGGAATTGTGGTGAAGTCATAGTTTTGTGGTTGATGTTAGGTCTTTGCATAAACACATGTGATATGGCCACGCTCGAGTGGAGGGTTTATGAAGGTGGGGTAGTTGGCACGAGTCAATTGTGTTGGCGATACCATTTTTGTAGAACCCGAGAAGCTTGGGGACCTTTTAGTTACCTAAACCCATCTTGGCCCTTAGATTGTAGTGCGGTGGCTAAAATCACGAGTCAATTTTGGTTTTAGTTGTCACGCGATGCTACGCTCAAACGAGACTTTTCCTTTGGATATTTCATTGAGCCATGAGTCAATTATGCGCGCATGGTATTCAATAGGAAAGTTGATCACTTTGGGAACTTTGTAGAACCCGTGTTACGAAAAGAAGAAAACCAATAGTTCATACATTGTGGGTGGTTTACCTTTTGATTCCAACTTTATATGTCAGTGTACAATGTTCCAGCTGTCGTTCAGTCGATAGTTGATGATCTTTTCAATGTTGTATGTCAGTGTACAACATTCCCGCTGTCCATCAGTCGATAGTAGTTGATTTTTAAACATTGTATGTCAGTGTACAATGTTCCAGCTATCGGTCAGCCGATAGTTGATGATCTTAAATGTTGTATGTCAGTGTACAACATGCCTTCTGTCGGTCAGTCAATGGTCGGTGTTTTCTTTAAAACGTTGTATGTCAGTGTACAACATTTCCTGCTGTCGGTCAGTCGATAGTAGTTGATTCCTAAACATTGTATGTTAGTCTTTACACTGATTTTTGGTAAACAGGCGCTAGTTTGCAATGCTTGAGAGACCAACTAGAGAATCTCGAGACATGTTTGTGCATTTATTGTTTATGATTGAAAATAGCAATGTTCATTAATGTAAACGAACAAGTTTGATTGAAAAAAGTAAAATAAAGTAAAGAAAATGTAACTTGAATGGCAAGAAATGTAAAAATACTCAAAATGAGTACGTATTGACAAGAAAGGTAAATGATTCAATGAAATAAAGTGCAAGAAATGTAAATGAAAACATGTAAATTACATGAAAAGGCAAATTGCATTGAATTAATAAATGGTGACCACAGAATCATACATTTTGCCTTGTGAATTCTTTTCGCTCGAACGCATGGGTACTCAGAATGTGTATGGATTGTTAGTATGAGAATTTGTGATAGAAATTACATCAAATGAACTTATATTTATAGCTAAATCCTACAACGTTCTAGTAACGCCTAAAGAATGTCGATTTGACATGTGTACAACCACTTCATCCTTATCTTGAACGCCAAAAGCCATCAGTCTTGAATGAAGCGTTGCAATGGTTTGAAATTTGAATTTGAATCTTCAGATAAATCTCAACCATTTACTAAGTTACAGACCAGTACTCGAGCTCGAGACAACTTGGTCTTACTCGAATGGGCAGTAACTCGAATCAAGTCTTGAGACTTGATCTTTTCAAGGTTATGAATATTTTTCCACTTGACTTTATATTTTAAAATATATTTAATTTTGACCTTTATAATCAATTAATAATTGGGAACATAAATTCCCATAATTTAAAGGTGTATTAAATATATTCAAAAAGAATATTCAAATTTATTCTGATTTAGCCAAAATATTGGCTAACAATTAGTGTACAATATTCCAGCTGTCGGTCAGTCGATAGTTGATGATCTTTTCAATGTTGTATGTCAGTGTACAACATTTCCTGTTGTCGGTCAGTCGATAGTAGTTGATTCTTAAACATTGTATGTTAGTGTACAATGTTCCATCTATCGGTCAGTCGATAGTTATTGATCTTTTCAAAGTTGTATGTTAGTGTACAACATTTCCTATTGTCGGTCAGTCGATAGTAGTGGATTCTTAAATATTGTATGTCAGTGTACAACGTTCTTTTTGTCGGTCAGTTGATAGTCGATAACATCTTTCCCTAGTGTTTGGTTACGTTCCGCGGAAGAGTTCGTTTCCCAATGGACTCAGGGTACATCTTACTATTTTCCCAGTCGGACCATGTTTTGTTCTTCCCCTGTGGAGTCTTAACCGTGTTTTTTCCTTTGTCTGTCTTTTACAACATTCATACAAAAAGTAAAAAAAAATCATATGAATTTTTGCATTCATATTTGCATCAGAAGCATTGTTAGAGAATTTTAGGTCCAAAAATGGCGCATATTTTATATTTAAGTCTCTTCAATACCGTTTAAACAAAGATTTTAATCTTCATTTCTCCGATTGAAGAAACATAAATAGGGGCACCTGTAGTACCCCAATTTTGGACCTACAAATCCAATTTTGCATTTCTTGCATAAAAATATATAAAAAATATTTTATTCCTTTTTCATGCATTTTTCGTTCATTTTTCACATTTTTATCATTTTTCTTTAATTTCTTTTATTTCTAAATATTTCATCTTTTATTTCATTTTATTTTAAATAGTTCGCATTTTAGCATAAAAGTCTAAAAATATCAAAGAATAGTCTTTTTCTTATTTTACGCGCATTTTAGATTTTATTAGCATATATTTCAAAATATCAAAAAGATTTACATTTTATTATATTTTATCACATTTTATTTCAACTTATTTCATCTTCACTTTTTTATCTCAAAGTTTACCAAAAATAGTAAAAATCATATCCTTCCACCTCACCATTTTTATTTCATTTTTCATTTACCATTTATTTTATATACCCTTTTCCACAATGTTACACAAATACCATTTACCTTAATTTTCTCCTATAAATACAAATCTCACATCACTCAATCATTAACAATCAATTTCACAATTCCCCATAAAAAAATCTAGAGCACAAACTTCCAAGTAGATCAGAAAAGTTTTCCGGCGCCGGAAAACCACCTCCGGTCGCCGGAAAACCACCATCACCAACCCAAATTTTGAAACTCTTCAAAACTTAAAACCAAATACACCATAAGCTTCCTTTCCACCTCCTGAACACGATTCTACCGTCTTTTTCACCAAAAAGCCATCGCAAATGCACAGATCGGAGTTGAAAGTAACCACGTTTTTTTGAACTTTCGGATTTCAATGTTTTAAACACAAAACGGATTTGATTCATGTTGTTTTTCGTTCCCGGAACACCATAAAACCTTTTCCTTCAACAAGTTTCACTCGTTTCTACCTAAAATCGCGTTCATCAATTTTTTTCCAATCCGTCGGTTATGGCTTTGATTTGTTCGTTCTAGAGTTCGATTGTAAAAACTAAGGATAGATTTAGATTCCACGTCGAATTTCGAGTCAGATAGTATATTCACTTGTTGATTTTGGTCCCGAAATGGTGATTCATGATTTGCTTCAAGGTTGGGCGTTAATGGCTTCCGGTCACTATTTCGTTATGTTGATGAAGAAGAAGAGGACGATGCCACGTGGCGTCTCCTGATTCGTCCAAGGCGTTTCCACGCGCGCCCCCTAGAACTACTTTGCGCGCCCCCCTTTTATTCATTTCATTCATTTGCATACATTTATTATCATCATGTTTTTTATTATAGCTTATTTGTATAAGTGATTTTAGGACAATAGCTTATTTAAGCTTATTGAGTCCAAATTTAACATAAATATTAGGGATTTATTTTGAGACTTATTTTTATTTTAGCTTTTTTTTTTAGTGCTAGCTTATTCAATAAGTGTTCGTTTGAGACAATAGTATTTTAAGCTTATTGAGCTTAAACTCTTACACTAATATTTTAAAGACCTCTTTTAGGGTTAAATTTTAATTTCTAAGTTTCATTGATATGTTTTGTTCTTGCATATGTTTGATTATCATTTTTTACTCTTTTCATGATATATGTCTCATATTCACATTTTTGCATCATACTTTACATAACATTTTCATGTCACTTTATTAAACAATTTACATCACATTTACATGCTACTTGTTCTACATCTCTACATTACACTACATTACATTTTTACATGACATTTGACACTACAATTTTACTCTACACTTTTTTTACATGCATACATGCATTTGCATTTAGGTTAGGACAATGCACCATTTAAAAATGCATGTTAGAGACAATATTTTACTTTATAAAATCATTGAGCTCTAGCATTAGCATTAGTAGTTAAGGACCATTTTTGGCCTTAATTCATTTTGTCATGCTTGTTAATTGATTCATTTTTTTTTCTTGCTAGTTTTAAAAGTGTGTGCTAATATGCGATGATGTTTTATATGACTTTGTCCTCTTTGTATTTTTTCACTCTTTGTCACATTCACATTATATTTCACATTGCATTTTCACACTTCACATCGATGTTTGACATTCATTTTCTTTCTTTCTTTTCTTTTTCGTAAGTGCATTTCATACTCATGTTTATTTCTCCGCTTGCATTTTATTTCCTTTTTATCATTTTTTTTATTTGATTCGATATGGTTGTAATAATTATTTGATTTGGTTGTAATAGCGTAGGACTTTTTTTGCTTTTTACACATCACACACAACGATAAAAAAAACAAAAAAAATGAACTTTCATTTCCGAAGAGGCGCGTATAGTAATTTCTTTAGAAAAAAATAGAAAACAAACACAAAAACATCTTCTCTCTCTTAATACAATTTCTTTAGTCCAATACCAATTAGTCGCACGATTAGTTTAGGTTTAAACTAAATTTATTATTCTTTGTCGTAACTTTCTCTTCTCAATCCAATCTCCACATGCACACACTTTTCTATTCTATACATCTTCTCCCTCCAAATTCTTACAACTTCTCCCACATTTTCTTAAGCACATTAAAAGCAATAAAAAGTAATAAATTAGAGGTTACCATGGAGTACCATGGGCGTTTAGGATGCTAATACCTTCCCTAGGCGTAACTAACCCCCAAGCTTAGAATCTCTCTTTTTAAACGGTTTTTGACACTTTCCCCTCTTTGAAAATGAAAGGTCAATGTAGTGGTGGAAATCCCAAAATCCCCGCAACAGATAGCATACAATCTCAACATTCTAGCCAAACTGTTACTAGTATTGAGATTCTGGCTAGACTTATTAATGATGATATTAGAAGATATCATAACTTGAAAACTAATCATGATATCATGCCAAGTCAGATTATAGAAAAGATTGATGAGATAGATAACTTTCAGACATTAATCATGGTTGCTCTTAAGAAGAAACTTGTTGATGAACTAGTGTATGAACATCTGAAATTCACAGATTCTTTTGAGAATGCTTTTGAAAGTGCTCTTCAAAAAGAAAGATTGATGTTAACTGGTTGCTCACATGATGAGATGGAACTTATAAAAGCTAAAGAAAGGGAACAGAAGCTGATGAAGATGCAAGATGTGAATGTGTTATCTCTTGATACTACTGATACAACTATGGTTGAAAGTTCAAGTGCTGCTACTGATAGGATTCTAAAGGTTGAACAAGCTCAAAAGGAACAAAGAGACAAGCTGAAAGCTTTGGAAGCTGGTTTAGATGAGGTCAAGGCTAATCAGAAAGAACTCAAGGAGACTATAAACAAGAATGCTGAGAAGTCTGACAAAACTCTTGAGAAACTGATGATGATGATTGAATCAAGATTGCCATCTAACCCTTCTTCATCTCAACCCTAGGATTCAATGTCTGAGCACAATTTTTTTTTAATTCTTATGATTGGTTGTAATATTTGAACATGTTTTACTTTCTGCATAACTGCATGAACATCTGGTTGTTTTTATTGAATGCTGTTTGATTATGATTGCTTATATGTTCTTATTTTCTGTTCAAATATGGTTTTTGAAAAATGTTTTGAAAAATATGTCTAAGCACAGAGAATTTATAGAAACAAAATTCAAAACAGATACATCAATCTTTTATTAAATAGAATATCATTACATAAGATAAACCAGAGCCTGAGGTTTCTGTTGGAGTATGATAATTCTCCAAGTACCTCAGATAATCAAAATCTGGCTTATCAGAATCAGAAGAGGAATCTGAACTTTCACATTGATCAGGATCATATGTCTTGAGAAATTCTCTATAATCAGAATAAATTTCATCATAATCTGATGAGAGATTGATATACACTAGTTCTTGTGGTTTTGTTTTTGATCTGGTTCTATAACTTCTTCTTAATGGAACTGAAGAAGATCCTTCACCTCTGTTTTTCTTTCTTTCTAGTTTGGATTTTGGTGGTGATTCTCCCTTCTTCACTTCCTAAGGCGCTTTACCTTTATTTGCTCTTCTATCCTTATCCATTGTTCTGATAATAATGTGTGGAAGTGTTGAGTAGATATTAAATGGTTAAGTGTTCTCCTTTTATAGACTTTTCTGAAGTTAAGTCACATGGTTTTCTCTACACAGTCATTTAATTGACATAGTTGCAACCGTTTTTGACTTGACTCTTTGAAAGTTGTGCTTTGACTGATCTTTTTTAGTGATTATTTAATGTCTTTACTTCTTTTTATACAAACTGTTTTTGTTTGATGACAAAAGGGGGAGTAAGAGTCATTAATTAATGATACATAGCGCTAAATTGAAACCAATTAAAAAGAATCTGTTACTTTTTATTTTATTATTTTTTATGTTTTGTATACTCTAGAGAACATAAGTTTATATTGAACTAAGTTTTTCATATGATGGTGATTGAAAAGAGTGCAATTTTTTTCAGTCATTATCAGACTCAGGGGGAGAGCCTGCAAAACTAGCCTCTAAGAGTCAAAATATAAAAAATTTGAGTCAAAATAAAAATAAGTTCTTAAACTATTTTAATTATTCAATGTTAAACTTAGGGGGAGCCTGCAAAGCTTATGAACCTTTGTAAGACATGATAAATTAAAATAACCATTGTTAATTAATACTAAGTTTGTCATCAATCAAAAATGAGGAGATTGTTGGAACAAAGGCGGTTCAGATCTAAACCTTTGAGTTTTGATAATGACAAAGTATTAATGAACAATAGGGTATTTTAATATTTATTCTAAGTGTGCAGATAAAATGAAGTTATGAAAGATCACACTTATGATAAGAAGCTCTGAAACAAGCTTTATAAAGGATATCGGAAGCAACGATATTAGAAGCAACGATATCAGAAGCAACGATATCAGAAACAAGAAGATCAGAAGCAACATGAGTGAGAAGCTACTACAACTCAGAAGCAAACAACTAAGAAGCATAGCTGATCAGAAGCTATATAGTTTGAGAAGCTGAAGACGCAGAAGCTATGTTGGGAACATAGGTTCTGAATGACAAGCCAAAATGTCAGTGTTAACTGATAGTGATTCAATGATTGGAAATCATTTGAATTAAAGGTTCTGATTGATTGTGAAATCATAGTATTACATCCTTATCATCAAGGATAGTGACGTTAGTACTATTTTACCTCATAAGGGTGAATATTCTCATACAAAAGGAATGAATGGATAAGCGTTACCAGAAATGGCAAATATCCCATGTTACCTTTATCTTTTCACAGCTGGCTTGACAATGACCTCTGCAACTGTCATTATCTTCAAACGTCTCTATTTTCTTTCTACCTATAAATAGAGAACTACAATTTGAAGATTAAGGTTACACACTCACAATCAAAGCTACAACACATACTCTGTTTTTTAGATTGCAAGCACTGCTTCTGAAACTTATTTTGTTGTGCTTCTGACACACTGTTTTTCTATTTCATTAGGAATTCTGTGTTAGAGTCTTAGAGTCTTGAGTTATAACTTTAAGTGAATTCCTGATTTTAACATCAAGTGTTCTTCACTTTATTATTATTTGTTTTGTGTAAGAAGTCTCTTGCTAGTGAGCTTGAGCAAGTAGGAAGTCTCTTACTAGTGTGTTTGAGCATTGTATAATCTAGGTGATTATAGTGAAATCCCTTGGAAGTGCAAGGGGACTGGACTACTCTCGGTTTGTGAGAGGAACCAGTATAAAATTGCTCGTCTCGTCTCTCTCTCTCTACCTTTTATCTTTGCGTGTGTGTTAATTGTCTTTATTTATCCGCTGGTGATTCTTACAAGTTCTCAGAACTTGAAAGAAGTTTTTAAAATACCAAAACACAATTCAACCCCCCCTTCTTGTGTTTTACACACCTTCAAAGTATGCATGTCAAGTTTGATGAGTTTGAAGAACAAATAAATCTAAATGTCATCACTGAAGAAAAGGAAGAAGAAGAAGGTGAGAAAAATTCACAAGTTCATGATAATCAAGAACCTTCAATAAACAATGATCAAGAACCATCACCTAATGTTGATGAAGAGACATTACCTATTGTTCCTAAAACTTGGAGATTAGTGAACCATCATCCTCAAGATCAAATTATTGTAAACACGGAAGATGGTGTAAGAACAAGAAGAGCTCTTCAAAATATGGAGAATGATCTCGCAATGATCTCTCAAATTGAACCTATATCTATAGATGATGTTATCATTGATGAATCATGGGTTGAAGCTATGAAAGAAGAATTGCTACAATTTGAGAAGAATAAAGTATGGGATTTAGTACCACATCCTCAAGACCATTCAATCATTGGAACAAGATGGGTGTTTAGAAACAAGCTTGATGAAGATGGTAAGGTAATCAGAAATAAGGCTAGACTTGTAGCACAAGGTTACAATCAACAAGAAGGTATTGACTATGATGAAACATTTGCTCCAGTTGCGAGGTTAGAAGCTATAAGAATTTTACTTGCATATGCATCTCATAAATGCTTCAAACTTTTTCAAATGGATGTGAAAAGTGCTTTTTTAAATGGCTTTCTAAATGAGGAAGTTTATGTGCATCAACCTCCTGGTTTTATTGATGAGCATAAACCTAATCATGTTTATAAACTTACCAAAGCTCTTTATGGACTTAAACAAGCTCCAAGAGCATGGTATGATAGATTGAGCACTTTTTTACTTGAAAATGGTTTTTCTAGAGAAAAATTAATACTACTCTTTTTATAAAAACCAACAAAGAAGAATTGCTTATTGTTCAAGTATATGTTGATGATATTATTTTTGGAGCTACTAATGAAAAAATGTGTGAAGCTTTCTCTAACCTTATGCACAGTGAATTTGAAATGAGCATGATGGGAGAACTTAGATTTTTCCTTGGCTTGCAAATCAAGCAACAAGATGATGGCATTTTTATTAGTCAAGAAAAATACATCAAGGATTTACTCAAGAAATATAAGATGAATGAAGCCAAAATCATGTCAACTCCTATGGTAAAAAAATATCTGAAAAGGAGTATAGAGGAATGATTGGGTCTCTTCTATATTTAACTACAAGCAGAATTGACATAGTATTCTCAGTGGGAATTTGTGCAAGATTTCAAAGTGCTCCCAAAGAATCTCATTTAACTGCAGTGGAAAGAATTTTTTAGATATTTGGTGGGAACACCTGATGTAGGCTTATGGTACAAAAAGGGTACTCATTTTTATCTAAGAGCCTATTGTGATGTTGATTATGCTGGTGACAAATTAGAAAGAAAAAGCACAAGCGGTGCTTGTCAACTTCTTGGTGAAGCTCTAGTTAGTTGCTCATGCAGAAAAAAGAATACCATAGCACTCTCAACTACTGAAGCAGAATATGTGACTGGAGTAAATTGTTGTTCTCAAGTGATATGGATGAGAAACCAACTTGAAGACTTATCATTAAGGTACACAAACATTCAAATTTTATGTGATAATACTAGTGCTATTAACTTGTCAAAAAACCCCATTCAGCATTCAAGATCAAAACACATTGAAATCAAGCATCATTTTATACGTGATCATGTTAGTAAAAAAGAAGTTGAATTAGTTTTTGTGGATACTGAAAATCAACTTGATGATATTTTTACTAAACCAATGATTGAGGATCGTTTCAATTTTATCAAAGAAAATTTGAAAATTATCAAAAATCTCAATTCCTTGTGAAACACGTTTTTAGGAGAATGATATGAGAACATTCTCTAAAAAATTTATGACTTTGCTCTTCATGTCATTTTAGTTTCGTTCTAGGCATTTTATATGTGTTTAAGTTTTCAAAATGATAGTACATGCTTTGGAAAATGAAATTTTTTAGTCCTCTTGTTGTACTAATAGCTATTTCCCTATAATCCTTTTTAATGGTAAAAGGTACCATCATTATCTATCATAAATAGTGCCCTACTTTATCTAACCATCTCACATATCTAAGCTATCTTTTCACTAAACCACCAACTACCTTCTCTCTCCCAAAACCGTTCCCTCTTCTTCTCACCATTACCATAATCAGTTTTCTTTTTCCTCTTCAACAAAACTCAAAACTCAAAAATGGCTAGAACCAAAGTTCCCGTCCTGAGAAGAAACAGAACACCATCACCTTCACCTTCTCCTCCTCGTTCTTCCTCTCCACCGTCACCTCCACCGTCTGAAACTCACTCTGACTCATCTCATAGTGAAATGGGTCATGAAGATCTCTCTAGGGCCCTAATTGTTTTTGTTTCTCCTCATGAGGAAACTTTCTTTGAACATTCTCTGAATGTTCCTGAGGCTGGATCTCTTTCCACAAACCTCTGTCTTCGCTGCAAATCCCTTTATCTCCAAATGTCACTGTAGCTGATGAAACTTTTAAGCTTTCTTCTGCTAAAACAATTGTTGAACAAAAGTCTTAATCTCCTAAACCCACTTCATCTCCATCAAACTCATCATCTTCCCTACACTTCTCTGACCCACCTTCTCCAACACCAAACATTGTTGAACAAGATCAACAAACACCTTCTGCTGAACCAAACACAAATCAGTCACCTCCTTATATGCGTAAAATGAGAAGAACAAAATCTTTTGATGCATGCACTGTCAGAAGATCTGCACGCATTTTGTCTGGTTTTGGAACTAAGAAGAATGTGAAAAATGACAACACTGTCATTTCTATTCTTGATTCTAATGAAGAGGAGGAAAAGGAAGAAACACATGAGCAATTACCACCCATCATATCTTTCAAACGAACCGTTCCAATCACCAAACCAAAACAATCTTCTTCTGCAAAAACTCAATCTATCAAGGAAAAGAAAAAAGAAAAAATGTTAGTTGCTGAGAAGAAACCAAGGAAAAGGAATGTACCTTTGCTTCATCCTGAACAAAAAGAAAAGTTTGATGATTATCGGAAAATCAAGCCAATCAGTGTTGGCAAGTATTTTGATTTTGATGAGTTACGTTGAAGAAAAATTTGATGGGACAAGAATTAGAAGTAAACCCTAGAGTGGAAGAATTTTGGTTGGAATATGGAAGAATAGGGACAGATTTGAGAAATGAAAGGATTATGGTAAGATGAATAAGGACTGGTTTGGGTTATTAATGTTGGAGTAAGCCTTAAGAGCCAATCTATTTTCATAGCATTTGCTTAAGGAGTTTAATATAAATATGGCATTTCTTTATTTTGTTTGTATGAGTCCAAAATAATGAGGTCCCTAGAATAGATAGTGTAACACCCCCTTTTCAAACACCGAAAAAGAGAGCGTCACAGTTCTCTACCCAAATTAAATTCTTATAAATAAAAGCGTGATTTATTTTAAATATCTTTTAAAGAAAAATTAAGAGTGAGAAGTGTACTCAAATAAAATACTTTTTTTTCCTCTTCGCTTTAAAAATATTTAAAACCTCAAAGTAAGTAAATGTAAAGTAAGCCCATAAATAATATGCATCACTTGTATGAAATAATCATTAAATAATTTTGTTCAAAAAACTTATAAACATAAAATATTTTTATTTCACAAAAGCATCCTACAATCTTTCAATTTGAAATAATAAAAAGAGATAATTTCTATAAAGGAATCTAACCCTAACCCACAATAATTACGAGCTGGTCAAACACTAAAGATGTCATCAAGAGAGTACTCCAATGACGTTGTCAACCCTTGAATCTCAAAGAGATCTTTCTCTTCATACTTCAAAAATAAAACTAAGTTATTAATCAACACTAACAGTCTTTGTATTAACTCCTATCACAATGTGGTTTACTTTCTTCAACTTGAGTTCCATGTGTCCTGCACTAACTGTTGTAAAGGGTGAATTACTCGTACACAAGTAACCATCATGATGATGTCACAAGGCTACACATAATATTATACAAGTAGATGCATTTTTATTTATTATAATATATAATATATACCTAATTAAGTATATAAATCAAATAGTATTAAATAGTCACTGTAATACCCTAATTTTGAGCTTTTCAAAATAAATATTTTATTTAAAAATTATTTCTTATTTTCCTTATGAAATATCCAACAAAATAGAATTTTGATAATTTTGTTTTACAATTTATTCTTTTTCCTTTATTTCTTTTAATTTGTCGCAATTTATCTTTTTATACGAAGAATAATAGAAATAATCAAAAATAGTTTTTATCTCTTTATTTAAGTTTATATTTCATTTTTATATTTTTCTACATTTTTATTCATTTTTTTCTTATTGATTTAGACATTTTTTACCATTTTATAAAAATTCTTTGCTTTTGACCAATCACATAGCGACACCTCATCATCTCCACCTCATAATCATTTTATTACACAAATACCACTCACATAATCCTACCTCTATAAATACACACCTCACATCACTCAGTCATTACCAATAAAAAATCACACAATTCCCAAAAAAATCAGAAAATCCTTCCTCCTTCCTCCACCAACACTTTTCCGGCGACCACCGCCGGAAAACCACCTCCGGTCGCTGGAAAACCACCACCCATTTTTCAAAACTCATCCAAATCAAAATCCGAAAACACCATTAGCTTCCTAATCATCTTCTCATCAATAATCCATCATTAATTTCACCAAAAACGCCGCCAAACACGCCGGATCCGAGCCACCCCTCGCCGGAAAATTCAACTACTCCAAAACCACCCAAAATCAACAATCAAATACTCATCTCTTATATTTTGGACCCTCCTGAACTCAAATCCAAGCTCTGATTGGTCAAAAAACGAACGGAAAGCAACAGATCGGAGCTCCAAAGTCGCGGCCGATACTAAATGTTCAAATTCGACCATTTCGTTCATCAACGAAGGTAAAGACCGGTGTATTCATGCTCAGGGAACGCTTCTGAATCTATTACAACCTTTAATTTCATCAAAATCTCGCCGGAAAAGTGTAGATGAATTTTTGGGTTGGTTTACTTTTTCGTTCGTTTCACTTTAATTATGCATTGTTTCGTGAAATTGTTTGTATATTTGTGATCCTTGCGAAAAACCGATCAAAACGATATATAGTTTCATTATTGTTGGTGACCGGAACTCCTTCCGGTAGCGACGCCTTTCCCGCCGCGCGCGTCCACTGTTTTTTCTGGTTTTGGCTGGAGGTTGAAGAAAGGCTGCCACGTGGCAGCGCGCGAGTGGGTCGTTTGACCCGTTTGGATCTGGATATGACCCGATCCGGTCCATTTGGTGAAGTAATTTGGGCCTATCTCTTTTTGGGCCCAGTTTTATGTTTTTTTTTTCTATTTTTTTATTACTGTTTTGCTGCACCACCATTACTTCTGCACCCCCTAGCTGTTTAGGTGGGTTTTGGGCCCTTAAGGCCCATTTTTCAGCATGTTATTATTTTGTCTTGATTAATTGGATGTTTAGATGATTTATTTAATTTTGCGATAATATTTTAATATTAAAAATTTTTTGTTTAAAAGTAATTAGAATAACGATAAATTGAACACTTGACGGATGACTTGCGGTTTAATTTATCGTTATTCATTTTTTTTTTTAAAGTTGTAAACCTTTGTTAGTAAAAAACGAGCAATGATAAAATGAGCACTTGACGGATGACTTGCAGTTCATTTTATCATTATTCCGGACTCTTAAAAATAAATAAAACACGTTAGTTAAAAAAGAATAAGAAGGAGCCTGACGGATGACTCGCTTTCGTCTTACTTTATTTTAACTAACCGTGTCCCTTTTGTTTGACTGATATCTTGTTGAATTAATTATTTGCTTTGATGACTTAATTGTAACTGTTCAGCATCATCCTTATATGTCATTCATGTGCATTCATCTGCATCTCTATCATCTTCTACCTCTTTCTTTTTCTTTTGTTTATCTGAACTGGAATTTGTGGTAACATCTCTTTTGCTAAAAAATAGAATAAGAATAAACCAGTCCTTGACGGATGACTTGCGGCTTTGAGTTTATTCTCGTTCTAAAACCTAAAATACTTATTAATTAAAAATGAGATAGAAGGAGCTTGACGGATGACTCGTTTTCGGCTATTCTCACTTTTTAATTAATTCGATAATAAACTGAATGAAATGGCGGAGCTTGACAGATGACTTGTCTTTGCTAGGATAACCTCGTCCTTGACGGATGACTTGTGGCAATGAGGTTATCTGCATTCACTAAACAGTATCCAAAAATCTTAAAAGACACTCAACCCACACAACTGTTTTTCCTGCCCTTGTGCAGTCAACTTTTTTTTCAACTTTCAATCTCTTTTAACTTGTTTTCTTAAACGGGTGACGCTTTATCCATTCCCCTGTTACAGACAAACGCTTAAGCCTCTGAAGCAAGCATACAAGCATACTGTCGTATCAGTTGAATGCGACCTAAGCATCGTTCACTAAAAACAATCAACACACAAAACCTTTTTTAGGAAAAAGTACGTGAGCTTTGACTTCCTCATTGTACTTGGGGGATACGTAGGAGCGAGAGCCTCTCTCGTCAAGCCAAATAATAAAAAACTCTTTTTTCCCTTTTCAGTTTAATATGCGGTAATTTAATTCTTTTTATACAGCTATCTCTGTTTATGCAAACCAAAATTCCTCAAATGGTTCCCGTTGAGTACAACGTATATGAGGGGGTGTTAACGTCTTCCCCTCATGTAACCAACTCCCGAACCCGATCTTTTCAAGGTTTTATCATTATTTTCCTTTCCCCTCACGGGATAAATAAAAGATGGTGGCGGCTTCATTGTTTACATTTGTGCATTGCATTTCATCATTGCATATCTGTATATTTTTTGCGCCGGGTACTACAGCTGGCGACTTCACTAGGGAACGATGATTAGTGAGTTAAGCCTAGTTTGGGGCTTTTGGTTTGCTTATGCCAGGTTAGCCGTATCTGTCCTATCTTTTACTTTACCGCAAAATATTGAACTGTCTGGATTTGCTGGCTTTGTCTTCTCTTCTACTCCTTTTTTTTTTCTTTTTGCCTTTATGGCTTGGTTCTTGGTTACAATGTGATTATGCTCCGTACCTTAGCTAGAGCGATACTCAGGATTAGATGAGGGATTGTTATATTGGGCTCCCTGACGGATGTCTCTGGGCTTGGATATGACGGTCTCGACCAGAAGAGATTCCCTTGGAATAATTGGACTCCTTGGCGAAATGCCTTGTGGGCTTCATGTTTCCTTGAGGGGTCCAGGACTCTGGTGGCCTTATTAGGTGTCCGAAACTTTTATAGGACCCATTGTTTAGAACCTGTGTCGAGGTTATGATGTTGACTCATCCAGTTGGCGTTATAATCTCAACCAGATGAGGTTGCTTTTGGGAAAAGTAATCAAGGATTTTGGTAATCGTGTCAACCTAGAACAACATGTGAGAGGGAGGGTTACAGGTAACTTTGAACTTTTGGCCTCAAAGATTCCATTTTGAAAAGAACCCAGTTGTTATGAATATGGAAGATTTGTGACTTTGAGATCAAGTTCGCCAGATGATACAATAATGTTATAGTGGATCCATACATTCATTGCATTCATACATCTATGCATACATGAAAATAATCATGCATATTCATCTCTCATACATTTACAAAAAATATTGAAAAAGTCTTTGAAAAAAAATCATGCATTTTCATTCAAAAAAAATCATGCATTTTTCAATCATAACAAAATCTCATTTTCATTTATTCATTCCAACAGTTACCTTCCTGGCACCGGTATTTGGTCTAGAAAGTTTTACACTGCACCATGGACAACTGGAAGGAAAAACATGATGCCTTGCAAGGCAAAGTGAATCAGATGGGTGGAAAGTTGGATAAAGTTATAGAGATGTTGTCTAGTTTGAATCTGCCACCAAGACCGGCTGTGAATGAGGTTCCGATACCTATTGTTGAGATCCCACGAGAGAATGCTTCAGTGACTAATGTGAATTGGCCACCTCATGGTGTACCAATTAGATATGCTCTGCCTGAATATGTGCCGTTTGTGTTTGATGTTCCATCCGGTTCCCAAGCTGTCGAGAATCAGAATAGAGTACCTTCAGTTTGTCAAGGACTCAATCTGTCACAAGGGAATTTGGTTGACCCTATGAATGCTCACCAGGGTAATGTGATACATACTGAAGTGTCAAAAGTGGACTCTACTATCTCTCAGATAGAGGAGACTATGCAGAAATTCCAGGCTCTAGAGGAGAGATTGAATCTGGTAGAAATGGGTAGTGATCCGTTAGATTTCACAAAGATGTACTTGGTTTCTGATGTGGTGCTCCCACCAAAGTTCAAGATGCCTGACTTCATAAAGTACAAGGGTCTGAGTTGCCCAAAGAACCATCTGATCATGTATATCAGGAAAATGGCTTCTTATTCTCATGATGATAAGTTGATGATCCACTGTTTCCAGGACAGTCTTGCTGAGGTGCCTCTCAATTGGTACATGCAACTCAAGGGTGGTAGTATCCTTTCATGGAGAGATTTGGCTAATGCCTTCCTTAGGCAGTACCAATACAACATGGATATGGGTCCCAGTCGTACTCAACTTCAAAATATGACTCAAAATGATAATGAATCCTTCAAGGTCTATGCACAAAGGTGGAGAGCATTAGCTTCTCAAGTACGTCCACCACTCCTAGAGACAGAACTTGTGGACATGTTCATCAACACTCTGCAAGGGGCATACTTTGAAAATATGATTAGTAGTACTTCCTCGGACTTCTCTGACTTGGTTCGAATTGGGGAAAAAATTGAAATGGGGATCAAAAGTGGCAAGATTCAGCTTACTGCTAATTCTCAGAATGGAAAATGGAAGGCTAGTAATAACTTCACAGATGAAGAAAAGAAGGAAATTGATGCTGATACTTCTGAAAATGACCTGACTCCTGTTTAGTTCCCATATTTTCCATATCCATATGTGGCAACAATGCAACATCAGCAGTTCCAAGGATATCCTTTTCAAGTGCCTGCAAATCATGTACCACAACAGGCTCAACAACCACAACAGGCTCAGCAGCGGCCTAGAAAAGTCATTGATCCGGTCCCTATGTCGTTCAGTCGACTCCTTCCTTATCTTGTACACAATGGATTAGTGGTTCCTAAGGTCCAAAAGCCATTGACTGAACCATTCCCTGATTGGTATGACGCAGAGGCTAAGTGCGATTATCATGTCGGAACTGAGGGGCATACTACTGATAACTGCAGATCTTTCAAGTATAAGATACAAGAGCTTCGTGATAAACAATTGTTGTCCTTCGAGGATGGTGAACCGGTTATCAAAAGATAAGCAGTAAGTGGGGCATTCATCAAGTTTCTCAAATCTTGGTTTTTGAACAAATTTGCCATGTCAAAAGATGAAGAGAATAATGGAAATAGTCAAGATAGGCTGCACCTGTGTTTTTCAAACATAGTCTTTGCAAACTAGCTTTTTATTTCTTTCTTGTCAAGCATTTGTTTGCTTTTAAGATTATGTACTTCGTCAAGTTTTTTTAATATAATAAACATGCATGTTTTTGAAATCAATCCATTTGTGTTCACCTCTTTTTTTATTTTATTACTTACAAACTTGGAGCGAGGATGATGAAAACAAATAATTGATCTTTGCTGATTTATGCTTTCAATGGTAAAAAACCTAGTTGATGACGTAAGACATCGTTTCACTTTCTTTCACAAGAAAAATTGATTTGAGCCGTTCTTGCATATGTTTGTTGTTATCTGATTCTCCTAGTTTCTTGAGATATATCTTTTTTAAGAAAAATCAAGTAATTTTGGTTCGATACTTGACATGACACTTTAAAAGTATATAGGTTGTTTTGCACTTTGAGCTACGTTATGAAAGTTCAGAAATGATTCAATAAAAGAGGTACTGTCTTAACACCTTTGACTCTTAGAAGTATGTAAGATTAATTTGAGTACTGATTTTGACGAAGACCTGAACATAAGTTTTTAAGTAATCCTTTGTAGTTTATCTTAGCAGTCGGCACCATCTTGAGCACAAACTAAGTAGGAAATCGATGAACATAAGTGAATGGTCCAGAAATGAATTTTGCATACTTTGGTCAATGCACTTATTGAGTTAGATGACCCTCACTCGGTTGTTTAACCCAGCAGTTGTTGAAAAACCATAGTAAATGTACCCATTTAGTAGTTGGTTCAGAGGAGTCTGGTTCTGAACTTGGTAGGGCGGGTTGCTATCTGATCCCCCACAACTGCATTTGGAAGAGAAAAAGGGGTTTACCAAACTGCTTTTACCAGCTCCCCTTGATATATGATCATAATCACTAACAGATTTTTCTACCATGAGCGTGCACAAGATAACGGGCTTAATGTGATTGCGCTTGAATGAAGAGGGTGAATAAAATTTAAGCAAAAGTTAGAGTCACAATCAAATGCTTCAAATTTGTCTTCATATAATGAGAGTCTCTGACTGCATTATGTTGTTTTGTGTTATTACAGTACCCTTGGTATTGATATTATTACTTGATTTTCTTCTTTAGCCGGCAACCACGTATGATTAGAGTTGTCGTGTCCCGTTTCAAACCTGTGCTAAAAAAAAAAGTCAATATTTCTATGCTTAAGGACAAACAAAGGTTCAAGTATGGGGAATCTGATAACACAAATTTATATCATTTTCTGGCTTGATTTACATGAATCCTAATTGCATGTTATAATACTCAAAAGACCTAATTGAAGCTAGGTTTCCTTTGAAAGCATTCGGCAAATGTATTGTTAAGCTGACTCCTCCAGTTTGTTGAGTAATTAATAATTATTTCTCTACACATCATATATGTATCAAAAAAAAAAACTTGCATGTTCAAAAGAAATGATTTTACTTGCAAATTAATACTTGGCATTAGAGAAATTTGAGCTATGCTCTGATCACGGGCAAAGCTGATTTGAGACATTCCTAGCTAGGGGCAAGTTATCTATGGATTCTGCCAATCAGGGGCAAACAAGTTGAATACTCCGCTTATACAGAGTGAATTGGTTCGGGATTTGGTTATACTCCAAATATCAGTTGGTCATGGGCATATCGGGCATGGATTCAAGTGCTTGGGGCATACTATGTCAAGATTACGTCTTCCTGAAAAGTTACATGTGGTGAGATATGGCAGAACCGTGGTTGTCAATACCATGGATGATGAAGAGTTTCCACTCTCAGTGCACGCTGTTGTAGTCAAAGAAAGCTGTTGTTCCTCCTTGGAAGCCTGTTTGAACACCCGTTCCGCAACAAAAGCTTGCAAGGGTCCTCATTTCAACAATATCAGAGTTACTCAGATTCTCGGTGCCGGGAAATTCAAACTTTTTTTCAACAGAAACTCAGAAATTCATGCATTCATGCATACATGCATTCACGCATACATGCACACAAACTCCTGCATATTATCAGATAATTCATTTGCATTAGTTTTGCATTTAGGCATCAGAAATACATAATCATGCATTCATAAAGCGCTGGTTCAAAATTTTGTTTTAACAGGTTGCGAACTTGGATCTCTCATCCAGTGAAAAAGGTTGATGTACCTAATTCTCCAACAAAACGGTTATTGAATAGTAATTTCTCAATAAGAAGGGTTGATGAATCTTTTCTCCAGTGAACTGGTCAACAAAGTGTCATCTCCAAACAGATCGACCAATACATCATATTCTCCATGTGAAAGGTTGAGGAATCGTTTCTTTCCCCAGTGAAGCAGTTGATAATTGTTCATCCCCAGTAAGTCGGTTGGAACACCGCATTTTCAACAAGTCGGTTGTTAAGCCGTTTTCCCCAATAAAGTTGGCTCATGCACAATATCTCAGTGAATGGATCAATAAGTCATTATCCCCAGTAAGATGGTCAGCATACTGCATCATCAGTAAAGTTGATACCTATACCTCAGCAAGTTGGTTTCCCAAACCATATCCTCAATGGAGTTTCCGCATCTACAACAAGTTGATTGATGAACCATGTTTCTCAACAAGACAGGTGCCTGAAAGTTGCCAAGAATAATGGCAGAATGTTCAACTTTCTTTCCCCAGCGAGTACTATTTTTCAAGATACCTCAAACCTCAGTAAATTACTCCAGCAAGTTTTTAGTGAGCTACGGTTCGGATTGTTAGTTCTCCAGATTGGATGGTGAATGATTCAAGTCAGTATCTCATCTCACAATTTTTCGGATAGGGCGGGAAATTCTCTAATCTCAAGGTGATTTTTCGGATTGGTCGAAAAGTTATCTCACATTTTTCCGGATAGGTCGGGAAATTTTCTAATCTCAAGGTGATTTTTCGGATTGGTCGAAAAGTTATCTCACATTTTTCCGGATGGGTCGGGAAATTCTTTTATCTCAAGGTGATTTTTTCGGATTGGTCGGAAAGTTATCTTGCAGTTTTCCAGATTGGTTGGTAAGCTGTGTTATCTTTTGATTTTCCGGATTGGTCGGAAGGTAAGCTTTTTCAAGGTTTTTCGGATTGGTCGATAAACCATTTCATATCATGGTTTTCCAGATTGGTTGGTAAGCTGTGTTATCTCTTGATTTTCCGGATTGGTCGGAAGGTTGTCTTTTTCAAGGTTTTTCGGATTGGTCGATAAACCATTTCATATCATGGTTTTCCAGATTGGTTGGTAAGCTGTGTTATCTCTTGATTTTCCGGATTGGTGGGAAGGTAAGCTTTTTCAAGGTTTTTCGGATTGGTTGATAAATCATTTCATATCATGGTTTTCCAGATTGGTTGGTAAGCTATGTTATCTCTTGATCTTCCGGATTGGTCGGAAGGTTGTCCTTTTCATGGTTCTTCAGATTAGTCTAGAAAGTATTTCAAATCATTGTTTGCTAAGTTTGGTTGGTAAGCTATGTTATCTCATGATTTTTATGGTCGACACACCAGTAAAGTGGTAACGATCAATTTTGGAGTTCAGGTACCCTGAGGGGAGAAGACTTCGTTTTTCTTTTATGATCAATACACTCATAGGGCGAGTAATGATCAGTCTTGGAGATAACGCACCCTGAGGGGAGGCGACTCAGCTTTTTGTGGTCTATACACCCATAGGGCGGGTAATGATCAGTTTTGGAGATAACGCACCCTGAGGGGAGGCAGGCGATTCAGTTTTTATGGTCTATACACTCATAGGGCGAGTAATGATCATTTCTTTCTCAGGTATTCAGTTACTAGTTATTCCAGGTATGTTTCCACCTTCATCTTCCATATGCATTCATTATCATTGCATCACATTCACACCACAAAATTTGGGCATTTGTATTTAATTATCTTTTACTTCGAACACATAAAGGCGCAAGTCATTTACGCATTCGAGTATAAGACAATTAAATAGGGGCAGCTGTAATACCCTAATTTTGAGCTTTTCAAAATAAATATTTTATTTAAAAATTATTTCTTATTTTCCTTAAGAAATATCCAAAAAAATAGATTTTTGATAATTTTGTTTTACAATTTATTCTTTTTCCTTTATTTCTATTAATTTGTCGCAATTTATCTTTTTATACGAAGAATAACAGAAATAATCAAAAATAGTTTTTATCTCTTTATTTAAGTTTATATTTCATTTTTATATTTTTCTACATTTTTATTCATTTTTTTCTTATTGATTTTGACATTTTTTACCATTTTATAAAAATTCTTTGCTTTTGACCAATCACATAGCGACACCTCATCATCTCCACCTCATAATCATTTTATTACACAAATACCACTCACATAATCCTACCTCTATAAAATACTTTTTTTTCCTCTTCGCTTTAAAAATATTTAAAACCTCAAAGTAAGTAAATGTAAAGTAAGCCCATAAATAATATGGATCACTTGTATGAAATAATCATTAAATAATTTTGTTCAAAAAACTTATAAACATAAAATATTTTTATTTCACAAAAGCATTCTACAATCTTTCAATTTGAAATAATAAAAAGAGATAATTTCTATAAAGGAATCTAACCCTAACCCACAATAATTACGAGCTGGTCAAACACTAAAGATGTCATCAAGAGAGTACTCCAATGACGTTGTCAACCCTTGAATCTCAAAGAGATCTTTCTCTTCATACTTCAAAAATAAAACTAAGTTATTAATCAACACTAACAGTCTTTGTATTAACTCCTATCACAATGTGGTTTACTTTCTTCAACTTGAGTTCCATGTGTCCTGCACTAACTGTTGTAAAGGGTGAATTACTCGTACACAAGTAACCATCATGATGATGTCACAAGGCTACACATAATATTATACAAGTAGATGCATTTTTATTTATTATAATATATAATATATACCTAATTAAGTATATAAATCAAATAGCATTAAATAGTCACTGTAATACCCTAATTTTGAGCTTTTCAAAATAAATATTTTATTTAAAAATTATTTCTTATTTTCCTTAAGAAATATCCAAAAAAATAGATTTTTGATAATTTTGTTTTACAATTTATTCTTTTTCCTTTATTTCTTTTAATTTGTCGCAATTTATCTTTTTATACGAAGAATAATAGAAATAATCAAAAATAGTTTTTATCTCTTTATTTAAGTTTATATTTCATTTTTATATTTTTCTACATTTTTATTCATTTTTTTCTTATTGATTTAGACATTTTTTACCATTTTATAAAAATTCTTTGCTTTTGACCAATCACATAGCGACACCTCATCATCTCCACCTCATAATCATTTTATTACACAAATACCACTCACATAATCCTACCTCTATAAAATACTTTTTTTTCCTCTTCGCTTTAAAAATATTTAAAACCTCAAAGTAAGTAAATGTAAAGTAAGCCCATAAATAATATGGATCACTTGTATGAAATAATCATTAAATAATTTTGTTCAAAAAACTTATAAACATAAAATATTTTTATTTCACAAAAGCATTCTACAATCTTTCAATTTGAAATAATAAAAAGAGATAATTTCTATAAAGGAATCTAACCCTAACCCACAATAATTACGAGCTGGTCAAACACTAAAGATGTCATCAAGAGAGTACTCCAATGACGTTGTCAACCCTTGAATCTCAAAGAGATCTTTCTCTTCATACTTCAAAAATAAAACTAAGTTATTAATCAACACTAACAGTCTTTGTATTAACTCCTATCACAATGTGGTTTACTTTCTTCAACTTGAGTTCCATGTGTCCTGCACTAATTGTTGTAAAGGGTGAATTACTCGTACACAAGTAACCATCATGATGATGTCACAAGGCTACACATAATATTATACAAGTAGATGCATTTTTATTTATTATAATATATAATATATACCTAATTAAGTATATAAATCAAATAGCATTAAATAGTCACTGTAATACCCTAATTTTGAGCTTTTCAAAATAAATATTTTATTTAAAAATTATTTCTTATTTTCCTTAAGAAATATCCAAAAAAATAGAATTTTGATAATTTTGTTTTACAATTTATTCTTTTTCCTTTATTTCTTTTAATTTGTCGCAATTTATCTTTTTATACGAAGAATAATAGAAATAATCAAAAATAGTTTTTATCTCTTTATTTAAGTTTATATTTCATTTTTATATTTTTCTACATTTTTATTCATTTTTTTCTTATTGATTTAGACATTTTTTACCATTTTATAAAAATTCTTTGCTTTTGACCAATCACATAGCGACACCTCATCATCTCCACCTCATAATCATTTTATTACACAAATACCACTCACATAATCCTACCTCTATAAATACACACCTCACATCACTCAATCATTACCAATAAAAAATCACACAATTCCCAAAAAAATCAGAAAATTCTTCCTCCTTCCTCCACCAACACTTTTCCGGCGACCACCGCCGGAAAACCACCTCCGGTCGCCGGAAAACCACCACCCATTTTTCAAAACTCATCCAAATCAAAATCCGAAAACACCATTAGCTTCCTAATCATCTTCTCATCAATAATCCATCATTAATTTCACCAAAAACGCCGCCAAACACGCCAGAAACACGCTGGATCCGAGCCACCCCTCGCCGGAAAATTCAACTACTCCAAAACCACCCAAAATCAACAATCAAATACTCATCTCTTATATTTTGGACCCTCCTGAACTCAAATCCAAGCTCTGATTGGTCAAAAAACGAACGGAAAGCAACGGATCGGAGCTCCAAAGTCGCGGCCGATACTAAATGTTCAAATTCGACCATTTCGTTCATCAACGAAGGTAAAGACCGGTGTATTCATGCTCAGGGAACGCTTCTGAAACTATTACAACCTTTAATTTCATCAAAATCTCGCCGGAAAAGTGTAGATGAATTTTTGGGTTGGTTTACTTTTTCGTTCGTTTCACTTTAATTATGCACTGTTTCGTGAAATTGTTTGTATATTTGTGATCCTTGCGAAAAACCGATCAAAACGATATATAGTTTCATTATTGTTGGTGACCGGAACTCCTTCCGGTAGCGACGCCTTTCCCGCCGCGCGCGTCCACTGTTTTTTCTGGTTTTGGCTGGAGGTTGAAGAAAGGCTGCCACGTGGCAGCGCGCGAGTGGGTCGTTTGACCCGTTTGGATCTGGATATGACCCGATCCGGTCCATTTGGTGAAGTAATTTGGGCCTATCTCTTTTTGGGCCCAGTTTTATGTTTTTTTTTTCTATTTTTTTATTACTGTTTTGCTGCACCACCATTACTTCTGCACCCCCTAGCTGTTTAGGTGGGTTTTGGGCCCTTAAGGCCCATTTTTCAGCATGTTATTATTTTGTCTTGATTAATTGGATGTTTCGATGATTTATTTAATTTTGCGATAATATTTTAATATTAAAAATTTTTTGTTTAAAAGTAATTAGAATAACTATAAATTGAACACTTGACGGATGACTTGCGGTTTAATTTATCGTTATTCCGGTTATTTTTAAAAGATAAAAATGTTAATGAAAAATGAATAAGGATAAATTAAGCACTTGACGGATGACTTGCGGTTTAATTTATCGTTATTCATTTTTTTTTTTTAAAGTTGTAAACCTTTGTTAGTAAAAAACGAGCAATGATAAAATGAGCACTTGACGGATGACTTGCAGTTCATTTTATCATTATTCCGGACTTTTAAAAATAAATAAAACACATTAGTTAAAAAAGAATAAGAAGGAGCCTGACGGATGACTCGCTTTCGTCTTACTTTATTTTAACTAACTGTGTCCCTTTTGTTTGACTGATATCTTGTTGAATTAATTATTTGCTTTGATGACTTAATTGTAACTGTTCAGCATCATCCTTATCTGTCATTCATGTGCATTCATCTGCATCTCTATCATCTTCTACCTCTTTCTTTTTCTTTTGTTTATCTGAACTGGAATTTGTGGTAACATCTCTTTTGCTAAAAAATAGAATAAGAATAAACCAGTCCTTGACGGATGACTTGCGGCTTTGAGTTTATTCTCGTTCTAAAACCTAAAATAGTTATTAATTAAAAATGAGATAGAAGGAGCTTGACGGATGACTCGTTTTCGGCTATTCTCACTTTTTAATTAATTCGATAATAAACTGAATGAAACGGCGGAGCTTGACGGATGACTTGTCTTTGCTAGGATAACCTTGTCCTTGACGGATGACTTGTGACAATGAGGTTATCTGCATTCACTAAACAGTATCCAAAAATCTTAAAAGACACTCAACCCACACAACTATTTTTCCTGCGCTTGTGCAGTCAACTTTTTTTTCAACTTTCAATCTCTTTTAACTTGTTTTCTTAAACGGGTGACGCTTTATCCATTCCCCTGTTACAGACAAACGCTTAAGCCTCCGAAGCGAGCATACAAGCATACTGTCGTATCAGTGGAATGCGACCTAAGCATCGTTCACTAAAAACAATCGACACACAAAACCTTTTTGAGGAAGAACTACGTGAGCTTTGACTTCCTCATTGTACTTGGGGGATACGTAGGAGCGAGAGCCTCTCTCGTCAAGCCAAATAATAAAAAACTCTTTTTTCCCTTTTCAGTTTAATATGCGGTAATTTAATTCTTTTTATACAGCTATCTCTGTTTATGCAAACCAAAATTCCTCAAATGGTTCCCGTTGAGTACAACGGATATGAGTGGGTGTTAACGTCTTCCCCTCATGTAACCAACTCCCGAACCCGATCTTTTCAAGGTTTTATCATTATTTTCCTTTCCCCTCACGGGATAAGTAAAAGATGGTGGCGGCTTCATTGTTTACATTTGTGCTTTGCATTTCATCATTGCATATCTGTATATTTTTTGCGCCGGGTACTACAGTCACATATAAGCAATTAATCACAAAACTAATAATTAGATAAAACATGATATCAACTTCACCAATCAACAATTAGTCAAAACAAAGATAACACACTTTATCAAATATATCAATCACCAAATATACAAATGATAGAACCAAAATATACCAACCATCAAAATTTAGTCATTAAATCCAATTGATTTCTTCACTCAAAGTTAGTTTTCCAACTTAGTTAGTATTATCTTTCTTGAACCTACTCCATGGAGACATCTATTATGAGTGTAAGGCTGTTTCAACTGCCATATCATGATTGTTTGCAACCAGCATATATCAAATATGCCTTAATCATTCTGGCCCGAGCGCTGCACCTTATTATAGATAGTCCTGCACAATCAGGTTTCACCACGTCGGGTTTTATGATTTCCTTCAGTCAAAATTGCTATCAATGACTATTGGCAGGAGTTCAAAACGCCGGTGATCCCCAGTAGGTCTGTAGGCGACCCAGCCGAACCTATCCTCAATCTTACATACTTTATATTACTGTAAGAAACAACCTGTTTTGCTCTTCACCAACTCAATGTGATTAGTTATATATTTCCTCAACTTAAATTGTCTTTGTCAACATCAAGTCTGACAACTTATTCCTCAAAACTCATAATGCAACTTATGAGAGATCATCTCAAACATTCACGATAATCCACTCACGCTTATAGTCATTTTATTTTTCTTTAATATAAACACCACCACCAAAATTCAAGACATAACAAAATGTTTATTCACATATATAATCAAAATAAATCAATCAATTATCATTTTGCATATAAAATTATACTAACACCAAGTACACAACTCCCCTAATTATAACTAATAATATATATACAAGTATCACATTTCTTGTGCTCAACGAAACTTATTATTAGCAATTCCCCTTACCTCAAAGCTTTCCAAAATTACTTAAGAAATCACCTTCTATGATACCTATTCACTCATCAAAACAACTACCTCTTAACTAACTATCATTATAATTAAAATTTATTAGAACACTAAAGTAAATTAAAGTTATTCATATTCTGAAAAAGAAAACATGAAAATCTAATAATGTAATAGTTAAAATGAAATGCTATTGTCTCTTATTCATATATATATATATATATATATATATATATATATATATATATATATATATATATATATACACGGTTTTTCTTTTATGATGGAAACAATAAACAAGGCTTCCCATTCCAACTGTTCTTTGTTACCAATGACAGGTCCTGTTACATGTTTCCATCAAATTCCTTTCTCTATTTTCTTTTTCTTTTCCAAACAATTAAATCAAGAAAGTTAATGATTTTTCTTAGAAATAACACATAGTAGTAAACATTGATCAAGTGTAATTTAAAATTAAGTGAAACTAAACAACCAATTAATTAAAACAATTTAGTGTGTGTTCTGTTTTTATAAAGATAAGACTTTTTAGCTCTAATTAGTTGTTCTAAGATCAAATTGACAGATTTGTTTTAGAGGTTTAGAATGAGATCAAAATATTTTGACAGATTGATTTATGATGGTTTAGATTGAGATCAAAATTACCTATACTTCAGAGCTTATTCAAAAGAATATCTAGAGGTTTTTAATAAATGAATGAAAGAGACTAGCTTTTAACAAAATCAAGAAATAACATCTAACTACATCAATATAGTGCATAGTTATCTCTTAACCATTTTCTTTGACTTTTCATTTATTACATGATATATTTTTATTTATAACATTACCGATGTACTAATGATACTACTTTAACCTTCATATTTTTATGATCACAAAACTATTTTTCTTTTCATTTTTAGTGATATAAATTTATACTGTCGAGTAATTAACTGTCCAAAATTTGGTAGAATTCTAAGCCCAAAAAGTAATACCTCATGTATCTTAATAATATTATTTTCACAACCTATAATGAAAAATATAACTACATTATCAAATTCATTTTATAGAAAATATTTATATTAATAATTAAAATAAAATATTAATTTATAAAATTTGGGGTGTTACAGATAGTCCATTTAATATTAAGTGTGACTTAATCATGAGACTAAATTAAACATAAGGACACTATTCTTAAAAGTATCTGTAGTCGAGCTTTAAGGTGAAAAGGGATAACCTTAAAGCAAAAGACTATTATGAATAAAGACCGGTGATCGCATCCCATGGATCATAGGATAAGGAGTTATCAAGACTTGACATAGGTATATATAAAATATTAGGAGTAATATTTATACTGGATTGACCCGCTATGAGAGTACTACATGCAAATTTATGCAAAGTGTCATTAGTTACTTTCATGGTGATAAAGGTGTATACCGCCCTTAGACTTGAAACCACTTTGTACCCTAGATGTGGAGTCAAGTACTTTGTTGCTGATCTAACATTGTCTGTAACTAAATAACCATATGTTAGACTACTTGGCTATCACTTACAACGGGGGGTTGAATAAGTGATCCGTTACACAATAACGGTTTTAAATAAAAATATTGATGCGCGGAAGCCCACCGAATCGGTAGTCTACTTTGTACCCTTTGATTAAAGGAAAGATAGCATTACACTGTTGATACGAATGTCGATAAAATAGATTCTAGGCGATGGTTTTGTAAATGAATACTAAGGCGAATTGTTTCAAAAACAAAACGCAACAAGCAACCAATTTAACAACAACTAATTGCAATCAAGGTAATGACAATAGAATTTAACAAACACCTAGAGTGCGCTAAATTCAATTGAAATAAAAGTAACGTAGAATTGGAATTGAAAGAGTTTAAGGGTTAGAAAGACACAAACACATGATATGGTACTTCCCTGGCTTTCGTGTCATCCTCGCGTTCGGCCGGTATGTCTCCCCCCAAATTGTCAAACAGACGATTTTAGATTTTATTAAAAAGTCTTATTGAATTGTTACAAAGTGCACAAATGTTCAAAGACTACAACACATAAGACTATACTAAAGCTTCTACCTCTGATTCCAATGATTGATCCTCACACCGTCCTTACCCAAGAACCCTTATGACAATCGTCCAGCTGATTACCTCGCTTGATTGTGTTGATCCTTCAAGAAAACTCCTCGTTCTTGAATACCGGATGAGAAACCGATCCTCCAAGACAAATAAACCCGATCGCAATTTTGATTCACCGCGAATTACACCGAACTTTATCTCCCAATTGCACTAAGAACCCTTGATTGATCCCATACTCAACCTTGAATTGATTGTGAATTGAAAGAAGAATATGATCTTGACTGGAATGCTCCTTTGATCCAAAATTTCTACCAAACCTTGATCAAAGAGTGTTTTTCAATTGCTCTCTCATAACTTAAATAGTTTCTCATACATACAACAAAACCCCATGATGCTATTTATAGAGAAAATAGAATGGAGTAAATTTAGGCACATTCTAACAAACTTGTATCGATACAAATGATGGTGTGTATCAATACAAGTCCCTGACAGCGTATCGATACATGAAGTTCTCTCTGGTCCAAAGAGAGTCTGATGTGTATCGATACATGCAAGCATGATTTGATACACATGAGCTTCTCTGTCCCTGTGAGACCAAATTTGTATCGATACAAAGGAGTCATGTATCAATACAAAGTACAAAAAATCAGCCAGAAGGAGTTTCAGGGCATTTGTATTGATACAAGTTAAATGTGTATCGATACAAAATACCCAAAATTCAGTTTTTCAAAACTTAAAAATAGTTTTTCGCTGTCAAGTTAAATGGATCAAAAGGACAAGTGAAGGTCGTTTTCTCTTGGTCATCGGGATGAATGGGGATTTGAAAGAATCCCGAATAACCATCTAGATAGCAGAAATACGAATGACTTGGCAGACGCTCAAGCATTTGGTCTTTGTAAATTGTGCACTATCAAGCGTTTTTTATAAATTGCTCAAATCTTCCGTTTGACGATTTGGGGGGAGACGTACCCGGCCGACCGCGAGGACGACACGAAAGCTGCGGGAACTCCCTAATCATCTGTTTGCGTCTTTCTATCCTTACACTCTTTACTTTTTGTATTATTGATTAATTGGTTCAATTGAATTTGGTGATCGTAAGTGTTCATCATAATTCAATTGAATTGACTTGAATTGTGATTGTGTGTAACTTGATAATTGAAACTTGTTGTGTTTGTTTGTGTTAGTAATTTGATTGCAAAACATAACCTAATTCAATTTATCGTTAATTGCTCCAAGGCTTATGCTACCTTTTGATCGAAGGGTGCAAAGTAAACTACCGATCCAGTGGCGTTCCGCGTACTCGAAAATATTTTGAAAAACTCATTATTTAGTAAGAGTCACTTATTCACCCCCCTCTAAGTGATCGCCAAGTAGTCTAACAAATATTGGAACCTAAATCGCATAGGGCCCTATCAATGACAAACTTTCCAATGACATAGGGTATAGAGAAACTTCTTGGATCTTTGAGTTTAGGAGGCATCTTGTTTTGAAGAATGGCACTACACTCAGCAGTGAGTGTAAGAGTCTCATCATCCTCAATCCTCTTTCTGTTGGTTAGGATTTCTTTGAGAAACTTAGCATATGCGGGCATCTAAGTGGTAGCTTCAGTAAATGGGATAGTGATATTCATTTGCTTGATAAGCTCCACGAATTTCTTGAATTGCCCCATCCTTTTGGTCTTTTCAAACCTTTGAGGGTAAGGAATGGGTGGTTTGTAGGGTGGCGGAGGCACATAGGGTTTATCCTTTTCTTTAGCCTCAACGCCATTTCCTTCTTTTTCTTTGGATTCACTCTCCTTCTCAGCTAGTTCATCTGGGTTTTGCTGCATAGCTGGTCTCTCAGTCCTAGGATCAATTGGTTCATCATATTGTGTTCCACTTCGCAGTGTCACAGCGTTCACATGAGCTTTGGGATTAGGCTGAGGTTGTCCACGAAACGTGCCTGCAGGAGCAGACATAGATGCTTGTTGTTGGGCCAATTGTGCAATTTGATTTTCTAACATTTTAGAATGGGTGGTCAAAACATCTACTTTGTTGTTCAACTGCTCAAACATTTTAGTGAGGTGCACATTTTGATTTCCAAGTCCTTTGTTGGTTTGCATTTGGGATACCATGAAAGTTTCAAACATGACATCAAGACTAGATTTCCTAGGGTTATTAGGATTTGGCACAGAAGACTTTTAAAAACCTTGCGGACCAGAGGGTGGTCCTTGGCCAGGTGCATACAATGCAATGTTGTTCTTGTATGAGAGATATGGACTGCTCTTCTAAGCTAAGTTATAGTTATAAGAATATGGACCTCCTTGGGCGTAGTTCACTTGATCGGAGGGAGTTCCGGTCAAAAGATTGCATTCACTTGTGGCATGCCCAGGAGCGCCACATATTTCACAATTGGAGATTGAGTAATCTGTCTAATTTCTGAGTGAGAGCATCAACCTTGGCGCTGACATGGTCAAGGCCGCTTATCTCATGCATTCCACCTCTTGATTGAGGTTTTTCTGCGGGGGTCATTTCGCTTATCACTGATAGTGATTATGAGCCATACTCTCAATGAGTTGATAGGCGTCATGGTAGGGCTTGTCCATGAGTGCACCGCTCGCGGCAGCGTCTATGGTCATCCTTGTATTGTACAGGAGACCATTGTAGAAGGTGTGGATAATCAACCACTCCTCAAGACTGTGATGTGGACAGAGCCTCAACATGTCCTTAAATCTCTCTAGTGCTTCACAAAGAGATTCATTGTCTTTCTGCTTAAATCCATTGATTTAGGCTCTTAGCATAGCAGTCTTACTTGGTGGGAAATACCTAGCCAGAAAGACTTTCTTCAACTCTTCCCACGTAGTGACAGAGTTGGAAGGTAGGGACTGGATGTAAGTGCACCAGTTCACTCCCATGTTTTAATAATTGTCAAAACTCATGAAAATAGTGTAGAACATATTTTGGCAATAATAGAAACAACTTGACAGTGAAAAACTATTTTTAATCTTTGAAAAATTGATTTTAAGGATCTTTGTATCGATACATAAATACTTGTATCGATACAAATGTCCTGAAACTAATTCAGACTGATTTTGAGCATTTTGTATCGATACACACTTCATTTGTATCGATATAAAAACTGGTGTTCAGGGGCAGAGAATCACTTGTGTATCGAATCATGCTTGCATGTATCGATACACACCTAACTCTCTCAAAACACCAGAGAAAGCATTGTATATCGAATCATGCTTGCATGCTTCGATACATATCAGTCATGTTTTCAAGAAACTAATATCTGTATTGATACATACTCGTGTTTGTATCGATACATAGGTCAAATATTTCAAATTTAAACGCTGGTCAAGGTGTTTGTATCGATACATACCATCATATGTATCGATACAAGTCTGTTCTGTTTTGCCTAAATTTGCTCAATTCTATTTTCACTATAAATAGCAATGTGAGTTTTTGTTGTAAGTGTGAGAATCCATCTGAAAAACACATTTGATCAAGGTTTAAGAGAAATTTTGGATCAAAGACTTATTCAACACAAGTTCTTCATCTTCTATCAAATCACTTAAAATTTGAGATTGAGTATGGGATCAATCGAAGGTTCATAGTTGATTCGGTGGATAACGTTCGGTGCAATTCGCGGTGAATCAGAATTGCGATCGAGTTGAGTTGTGTTGGAGGTTTGGATTTTCATCAAGGTGTTAGACTATATGGCGATCACTTAGAGGGGGGTGAATAAGTGACTCTTTCTATACAACGAGGTTTTAAAAAATATTTCGAGTACGCGGAAGGCTACCGGATTGATAGTCTACTTTGCACCCTTCGATCAAAGGAAATGTAGTATAAGCCTTAGAACAATTAGCGACAAATTGAATTTAGGTTTATGTTTTGGTAATCAAAATTCTAACACAAACAAAATCAACAAATTCAAGTCTCAAATCAATTGAATTGCGGTGAACACTTACGATCACGAATTCAATTGATTCAATTAATCAATAAAACGAAAAGTAAAAGTGTAGGGATAGAAAGACACAACCAGATGATTAGGGAGTTCCCTTGGCTTTCACGTCGTCCTCACTTCGGGCCAGGTACGTCTCCCCCCAAATTGTCAAAAGGACGATTTGAGCAATTTATTAAAAAATGCTTTGATAGTGCACAATTTACAAAGACTCGAATAATCCTATTCAATCTAATGCAAATTGAGCCAAGTAATCTCAACAATACTAGAAGCTTCAACCTCTGATTTCAACGTCCCAATCTTGCGCCGTCTTCGTACCGAAAACCTTCGCACCGAATGTCCAGCTGATTCCTTCGCTTCCTAGATGTTGAACCTTCAAGATATCGCACAATCTTGAATCCCTTGATGAAAATCCAAACCTCCAACACAACTCAACTCGATCGCAATTCTGATTCACCGCGAATTGCACCGAACGTTATCCACCGAATCAACTACGAACCTTCGATTGATCCCATACTCAATCTCAAATTTGAAATGACTAGATAGAAGATGAAGAACTTGTGTTGAATAAGTCTTTGATCCAAAATTTCTCTTAAACCTTGTTCAAATGTGTTTTTCAGATGGATTCTCACACTTACAACAAACACTCACATTGCTATTTATAGTGAAAATAGAATTGAGCAAATTTAGGCAAAACAGAACAGACTTGTATCGATACATATGATGGTATGTATCGATACAAACACCTTGACCAGCGTTCAAATTTGAAATATTTGACCTATGTATCGATACAAACACGAATATGTATCGATACATATATCAGTTTCTTGAAAACCTGACTGATATATATCGAAGCATGCAAGCATGATTCGATACACAATGCTTTCTCTGGTGTTTTGAGAGAGTTAGGTGTGTATCGATACATGCAAGCATGATTCGATACACAAGTGATTCTCTGCCCCTGAACACCAGTTTTTGTATCGATACAAATGAAGTGTGTATCGATACAAAATGCTCAAAATCAGTCTGAAGTAGTTTCAGGACATTTGTATCGATACAAGTATTTATGTATCGATAAAAAGAACATTAAAATCAATTTTTCAAAGATTAAAAAATAGTTTCTCGCTGTCAAGTTGTTTCTAATGTTGCCAAAATATGTTCTACACTATTTTCATGGGTTTTGACAGTTATTAAAACATGGGAGTGAATTGGTGCACTTACATTCTCCCCCTTTTTGATAATTGTCAAAACTTTGCATAAGCTAAACTAAGCATATACCTAATATGCAATAAAATAGCAATATGTATACAGACGCAAACATCAAGGCTAACCATAAGCACGCTCCCCTGAGTTGATGCCATAATGCGTTTGATATGTTGATAATCAAGAGTTCTTTCCTTAGCTTGTGCAATCCAAATCTCTCCCCCTTTGACAATATCAAAAAGAAGAAGAGAACTTGTTAGAAGTATCAAGTATTAAAATGTTTTTAACATGGTCATATCGTGCACTTACATTTGTCGAAATGCACTTTATGATGAATATCCTAATCAATACAAATACGTACAAGATATGCAAGTATAATCCAATGGCGAAAACCAAATATCATGACAACTTATGGAATGTAGAACAACAAACCAAAACCAAAGCATGAATATTGTAACAATATCGACATTGTAAAGATTTAACATATCAAAATACGGGACGAAATAAACAAAACATGCAACCAATGCATAAACATAACAAATCATCCATACATACTTATAAGTTTGAAAATTAATTTTTATGACTTCCAAATAACATGTATGTATGAAAAGCATATAATCAACAAGGTACATACTTATGCATGTGAGCAAAACCATATCAAAGCATATCATAACATGAGAACACATGTTAAACATAGATGCAAGATAAAACATTCACATTGATGTATCAAAGTACCAAGATTAATTACATGTAGATATATATGTATGTATGCACACAAAGTCACATATAGGAGGACAAATAAACATATACATACATAAACCATCATGCATAAACTATTCATACGTGAAAAATATTCATAATGTCATACAATTTAGATTAATATTAAAGTCATAGATTTACAACAAACAAAACGATGTAAAAAAAATCTATATGACCTCATACAAATATGAATGTATGAAACACATCTATTCACCAAGGTACAATTATTATGAATGTGACAAAAACTTTATCAAAGCAAAAATTCACATTATTCAATCAATGTACCAAGACAAAACATTTACATATTATGCACAACAATATATTATACTTATAAACAAACATATACAAACAATGATATGAGCTTAATATGTCGTTTGTCATGATTTTTGTCAAATCCCCATTTTTACATATGAGTCTCAACAACTTATCAATATCATTGAGCGAAATTTTTGGAAATGAAGGATTAGACAAATATCATACCAAATTTCATATTAAATTCGTCAATGGTTCAAGACGTTTTCCTAATACTTTAAACATTTGAAAGAGGTCCCCAATCTTCATTGGGTCCTATGTGGTTAGTGCAAGCTTTGTTAGACTTAGGTATCCATTGCATTATGCCTTTTGGTATCAAAACTTTTCTTGTTTGACACTTTGCAATAGTGTGTCCCATAGTACAACAATAATAACATATAACATTGGAATGATCCTTGTGACTCAAAATTTTACTTTTGGGGTTCAATTTCTTTTTAACAAATTTGTCATTTTTAGAAGGCCTAATCTTAGGCTTGTTAAAACTCCTTGGCACATCCACAAAAGTAACTTTTGGTACAAGGGCTTCGTCTAATTTGGCTTGAAGGGTTTTCACCTCTCCTTGCCTAATACAACAAGCATCACAATCATTCCTAGATGACATATGAGTCTTATCTAATTTAGCTTGAAGGTTTTTCACTTCTCCTTGCCAAATATAACAAGAATCACATTCATGCTTTGATGAATTTTCAAAATCATCTTTTGAATTAACCATGGTAAGTTTTAATGCCTCTAATTCATCGTGTAATGTTGTAATTTGTGACTCTAACAGAGAAATCAATTTCTTCCTTTTAGCCAATTTCTTAAATGCATTAGTGGCTTCACCATATAGTTTTTCAAAAGCGTTTTGAAGTTCATCATATGAGGGATTATCATTTGAGATAGAGCTAGAATCACTTACTTGACGTTTGTGATGTTTCATGCCTTTACTAGGTGAGCCAGTCATGAGTACGACATGAGCGCGTTCTTCCCCCTCTTCACTTGAGCTATTGGACCTAGATTCTTCTTCACTTGAACTATCCCAAGCAACATAAGCTCTTTTACCCTTGTGATTTTTCTCGGAGGACTTTCCCTTTCCTTTGTTATAGAATGGACATTCCGGTTTTAAATGATCGGATTTGCCACATTCATAACACTTTCTACTAGGCTTGCTCTTCTCATTTTCTATATCATCCCTTGATTGCTTTCGTGACTTGGGACCATTTTCCTTCGAAAACTTTATACCATGTGCCTTTGCATACTTGTAAAATCTTCGAACAAATAACTCCATTTCATGGTCTTCCCACTCTTCATCACTTAAGCTTCTCTCCTCTTGCTCTTTACCTTTGGACTTGGAACTTGAAGTCTTTAGAGCGTTGGACTTCTTTTCCTTCTCTTTTTCTTTATCACCATGTTTATCCTTTTTCCTGCTTTTCTCTTTCTTTTCTAGCACACTTAGCACGTGCTCATGTTCCTTAAGCTTGCCAAATAAAACAGTGAGGCTTAGTTGAGTAAGATTATTCGCTTCTTATATCGCGGTGACCTTTGGTTGCCAAGACCTAGTTAAACACCTAAAAAATTTATTAGTAGCATCTTGATTTGTGATTGGTCTACCGAGACCTTGTAACTTGTTGATAATTTTCACAAATCGTTGTTGCCCACTTTCAATGGTATCACCATCAATCATATGAAACAATTCAAACTCTTGGTTTAATGTGTTTATCTTAGAAATTTTGACTTCATTGGTACCCTCAAAGTGGGTGACCAATGTGTCCCACATATCCCTAGTTGTAGTACAATGCGAAACATGATAGAATTGCTCAATCCCTAAGGATGAGATTAAAATGTTTTGAGCTTTCGCATCGTAATTGACCTTCTTTTTGTCGTCAACCGTCTGTCATACCCCAAATTTTACCCTTCATTATTGGTACATATATTTTCTAATCCATTCCAATATCAGCAAAATGCTTGTAGTAGAGTTGGTATGAGAGGGCGCGCGTGTAAGTAGTAATGAGTCCAGGGTCAAGGGTTCAAGTCCCCTTGGGGACCTTTTTTTTGGTTTTATTTTTTATTATTTCTTTTTATATATTCTATTTTAATTTTTTGTCCAATATTGATTAAAAATAAATTAAAAAAAAAGGGCAAATATATTTTTTAGAAAGATCACGCGCAGAAATTAAAAAGTCCAGCAAGAATGAATTTTCAGACCAAATCTTTGGTCTTGGTCAGCAAGCAAGACAAATTTACACAGGAAATTAAAACTGAAGCAAATCAAAACATAAAAATTGAGAAAATTTCTGAAACTAATTTCAATAACAAATCTCTCGTTGATTCTGTCAAGTTTTTACAACCCTAATCCTGACACTATAAATACACAACAAATTCACACTGAAAAAGGACAACAATTACAGAACCAAACAGAGAAAAATCTCAGTACACAGAATCAGTGTAAGCACTGCCCTAACCCTAAAACTAATTTTCTACACATCAGTAGAAAAGTTAGAACAGAAATCAGCCCCCAGCCAGTAGCGGTACCTCGCAGAAATAAAAAGAAAGTCAGAACAGAATTCGGAACCGGAAACGATAACGAAATCGGGACAGAAACAGGACGGTACTTACTCGCAGGGAATCCCCAATACTTCAGGTTAGTTTTACTGCTCTATAACATGTAAATAGCTTGTATAGATTTTTGCTTGCTGCCTTTTCATGTACATATGTTCATACTGTAAATAAAAATAATAAACAGAAAAAATCTTAAAAACGGAAAAAAGAATAAAGAGGGGTTAGTAACTAGAAGCAAAAAACGAAAAAAACAAGGAAAAGAAGAAGAACAGAACCGGTACAAGAAAAAAACCAAGGCAGAACCTAGATCTAAAGAGTTTTCGGGCTCGAAATTTTTTTGGCTTGATTATGTTGATTTGTGTTTAGAAACAATTAAATCGTGTTAAAAAAACGTAAAAAACGAAGTTTTGATTAATTTTGGGGTCGAAAAAAAAATTCTAAAAATTTCTGGAAAAAAGCTATGAAGGTATGAGTTTTCCGGTTGAAACTCAACCGAAAAACTCATCGGAAAAATGGATTTCATGGTGGGGGACGGCGGCGCCGCGACGGCGCGCGCCGGATTCTGGGTTGGGCCGCGACGGCGCCGGTTGAGCTTCAACCGGAAGTTCTTCACAATGAAGAACACCAAGAACAAGCCAAGAACAATAGAGAGAGAAGAGAGAATTTTCGGTTAGAGGGAGAAAGAAATGTGAAAAATGAGAAATTTTCTGGGAAAAAACTGATATATACTGCCCCCGAATCCTGTGTGCGCGCGCGTACTGCAACTATCATACTCCCCTCTGTTTGATCAAGATCAAACAGCCCCTGGCGCGCGCGTTTGGGCTTCAACTTTGGCTTAGGCCCATTCTTTTCTTTGCTGTTTTCTTTTTTTTCTCACTACTTGCACCCCTGTTTTTGCTTTCACACCCTTTTCTGTGATTATAATTTATTCAATGTGCATAATTATATTAACCTAGTTTATTTTAAATTCTGATTTAGTTTTAGGCTAATTTAAAATGTTATATATTTTTATTTTAAATAATAATAAATATGTGGATTAAAAAAGAGGAGGCGGATGCACATCCGTTCGCTTCTCGATTAATTGGGGGCTTAGTGCACACTTTGTCCGACTTTTAATCGTCTTCCACTCAAACCATAAAAAATATTAAAAGATACCAACCAATCAAATTAATCTTTTCACCTTCGGGAAAACTCTAAAAGAACACCTTAAGAGGTAAAACAAAGTTCTTTCATAAAAGACACAAACCAACCCAATACCCCGAACTACAGAGCTCTGATTTCTCATTGCACTTGAGAATACGTAGGAGCAGGATTTGATATCTTGTCGAGCCAAATAATAAAAAACTCAATCTTTTTCTCATTATTTGGTAAATATCTTTAATAAAATAAAACAATATAAAAAATAAGTAAACAAACTCAAAAAGCCCTAAAATTAATTAGGAGGTTCCCGTTGAGTACAACGGATGTGAGGGGTGCTAATACCTTCCCCTCGCATAACCAACTCCCGAACCCTAAGATGGTTGCGACGACCGTCCCTTTTCTAGGTTTTATCAATATTTCCCTCTAAAATAAAATTTGGTGGCGACTCTGTGTCATTCCGAGTGTCCTAAACGCTCGGTCGATTTTCGCGGTGCGACACCGTCCATTGTGCCATAGGCGTATTAGTGACGACACCATTGTCATCGGTCGTGGTTGGAACAAAGCGACCGTTTTCAATGGCATCCCACACATCACCATCAAAAGAATTGATGTGAATGCGCATACTACATTTCCAATAATCGAAATGGTCTCCATTGAATATAGGAGCCCTATTGTACGCCCCTTTAGGTGCAAACGCCATGTCTTCTAATAATAGGCACAAATTACTCGATTTAATCGTTCAAAATCAAACCGGGCTCTTGATGCCACTTGTTAGACTATATGGCGATCACTTAGAGGGGGGTGAATAAGAGACTCTTTCTATACAACGAGGTTTTAAAAAATATTTCGAATACGCAGAAGGCTACCGGATCGATAGTCTACTTTGCACCTTCGATCAAAGAAAATATAGTATAAGCCTTAGAACAATTAGCGACAAATTGAATTTAGGTTTATGTTTGGTAATCAAAATTCTAACACAAACAAAATCAACAAGTTTCACTATCACGAAAAAAAATCACAAATTCAAGTCTCAAATCAATTGAATTGCGGTGAACACTTACGATCACGAATTCAATTGATTCAAATAATCAATAAAACGAAAAGTAAAAGTATAGGGATACAAAGACACAACCAGATGATTAGGGAGTTCCCTTGGCTTTCACGTCGTCCTCTCTTCGGGCCAGGTACGTCTCCCCCCAAATTGTCAAAAGGACGATTTGAGCAATTTATTAAAAAAATGCTTTAATAGTGCACAATTTACAAAGACTCGAATAAACCTATTCAATCTAATGCAAATTGAGCCAAGTAATCTCAACAATACTAGAAGCTTAAACCTTTGATTCCAACGTCTCAATCTTGCGCCGTCTTCGTACCGAAAACCTTCGCACTGAACGTCCAGCTGATTCCTTTGCTTCCTTGATGTTGAACCTTCAAGATATCGCACAATCTTGAATCCCTTGATGAAAATCCAAACCTCCAACACAACTCAACTCGATCGCAATTCTGATTCACCGCAAATTGCACCGAACGTTATCCACCGAATCAACTACGAACCTTCGATTGATCCCATACTCAATCTCAAATTTGAAGTGACTAGATAGAAGAAGAAGAACTTGTGTTGAATAAGTCTTTCATCCAAAATTTCTCTTAAACCTTGATCAAATGTGTTTTTCAGATGGATTCTCACACTTATAGCAAACACTCACATTACTATTTATAGTGAAAATAGAATTGAGCAAATTTAGGCAAAACATAACAGACTTGTATCGATACATATGATGTTATGTATCGATACAAACACCTTGACCAGCGTTCAAATTTGAAATATTTGACCTATGTATTGATACAAACACGAATATGTATCGATATATATATCAGTTTCTTGAAAACCTGACTGATATGTATCGAAGCATGCAAGCATGATTTGATACACAATGCTTTCTCTGGTGTTTTGAGAGAGTTAGGTGTGTATCGATACATGCAAGCATGATTCGATACACAAGTGATTCTCTGTCCCTGAACACCAGTTTTTGTATCGATACAAATGAAGTGTGTATCGATACAAAATTCTTAAAATCAGTCTGAAGTAGTTTCAGGACATTTGTATCGATACAAGTATTTATGTATCGATACAAAGAACCTTAAAATCAATTTTTCAAAGATTAAAAAATAGTTTTCGCTGTCAAGTTGTTTCTAATGTTGCCAAAATATGTTCTACACTATTTTCATGGGTTTTGACAATTATTAAAACATGGGAGTGAACAGGTGCACTTACACAAGGGTTTCAAGATTGTGCGATAGCTTGAAGGTTCAACATCGCGAAAGCAAGGGAATCAGCTGGACGTTCGGTGCGAAGGTTTTCGGTACGAAGACGGCGCAAGATTGGGACGTTGGAATCAGAGGTTGAAGCTTCTAGAGGTGTTGAGATTACTTGGCTCAATTTGCATTAGATTGAATAGGGTTATTCGATTCTTTGTAAATTGTGCACTATCAAAGCGTTTTTTAATAAATTGCTCAAATCGTCCTTTTGACAATTTGGGGGGAGACGTACCTGGCCCGAAGCGAGGACGACGTGAAAGCCAAGGGAACTCCCTAATCATCTGGTTGTGTCTTTCTATCCCTACACTTTTACTTTTCGTATTGTTGATTAATTGGATCAATTGAATTCGGTGATCGTAAGTGTTCGTCGTAATTCAATTGAATTGAAACTTGAATTTGTGATTGTGTAACGTGATAGTTGAAACTTGTTTATTTTGTTTGTGTTAGAAATTTGATTACAAAACATAAACCTAAATTTAATTTGTCTCTAATTGTTCTAAGACTTATACTACATTTCCTTTGATGGAAGGGTGCAAAGTAGACTATCGATTCGGTAGCCTTACGCGTACTCGAAACATTTTTTAAAACCTCGTTGTATAGAAAGAGTCACTTATTCAATTCCCTCTAAGTGATCGCCATATAGTCTAACACTGGAGCCAAGCACGGGCTCAATCTCTTAGAGAGAAGGGGAAAAGTCGAAGCCTAATTGCTTCGGGACTAACGCCATTAGCTTTTACTTTATTGGCGTATTGCAAGAAGACAGAGAGGTGGAGATTAGGGTGATCAGTAGGACTACCCGAGAATTGATTCTACGTACCTGTTGAGAGCAGGGAAGGTTTAAGCTCAAAATAGTTTGCCTCTATCGCAGGGGCAACAATGATGTTATGTGGTTCAACATCAGAAGGGGTAGCAAAATACTTTAGGGGACGGTTTTGTGGACCTAATTCCATTTCTAATTCCTCTTCGGATTGTTCCGAGTCTTCGTCTGTTTCGGGAAAGATGATTTGATTTGATTTAATGTCTTCGTCTTCGGATTTTGGGTAGCTATATATCTTTCCCTTAACTCTTCAATTCGGCGTCTTACACTTAGTAGATGCTATGGGTTGTCGATTGGTTGTTCGAATTCTTCGCTTTGAGAGCGGGTGTTTGGCATGCAATCGACAAACCAAAAAGAGTAATTTTTTTTAGTTTTTTTTACTATTTAATTTTTTTCGATTTTTTTTTTAAATTTTAACTAAAAATTAAAGTTGCCTTAGTCTCTACGTTGTAATATCGACGGAGTTACAATATCGACTTAATTGGTCCCCGGCAACGGCGCCAAAAACTTGATCGACGATTTGTGTATCAAAAATATTTAATAACTGCAAGTGCACAGTTTCGTCGTTAAGTTTTAAAAGATATCGAACCACAGAGACCAAGGGTGTAAATCTAAGGCTAATGAATATTTAGAGATTGTTTAGAATTGAGATGAAATTAAATTAAAGATTTAAATTAATTAATTAAAGCGGGATATCGGTGTGTAACTAATTAGCCTTCGGGGATTTGGTAAATTAATAGCGCGCTTAAAAGGATTTATTTTTCAGAAGGACTTTCTCAATTTAAAGGTCTAAACCTCACACTCTCGTTTTATTGATAAACACCATACTTTCTAGACTAGGAGTTTTACTGTCACTTTTCTACCACCGTAATTTCGAAAGTATATTTTGAAAATCAATTAGTCCTAATTAATTCTAACGTGGCTCTCGCTCGTTCAAAAATTAATATTAAATTCCTACTATCTAGTTAAAACTTCAAACTCTCGCTCTATTGATTTTAACCTTAGTTGCTTTATTTTACTTTTGTTCAAAAGCTTAAGAATTGAATTAGGAATTCGAATCAGAAAAATAGTTTAAATAGTTGCGCGCTAAATCATTTCTAAATCCCCTTCGGAGAATTAAATTACATACCGATATCAACTAATTTAGCTAGACATGGTAGAATAAATAAACAAACAAAAACAGTAAACAAATTTAGACATGACAAATAAATAATTAAATAAACGCATAAAAACCTGGAAATAGAAAATCTGGAAATCTTGAATTAAAGTTGCTGCAAATAATTGGTACGAGAATATTGATACAAATATGAAAATTAAATCGGCAACGGATTCCCAGTGTGGAAATACCGTTGCAGTTTATTAAACCGAAAATTAAAACTGACTGAAAACTACAAAAAAGAGCGGAGAGAAAAATCTGATTTTGAGTCTTCAATTCATAGAAGAATTTTGTCTTCTACGATCCTAAAAAATAGGAGAGGATAAGCCTCTTTTGATATCAGCCAATAGCCGTACGATAAGGATGACAAAACTGATCTTGCGCTGCAGAACAAAAAAAAAAACCGCAATTCTGGTAAACCAGAATTCTGTGGCGGGCACCACAAAATTGGTGGCGGGCGCCACGAAGCTTGCTGGGGCAAATGCTCCCTTTTTGCTGGGCCTGCGTGAATTTATGCTTTGCACCCCCCCTTTTTGCTCCGTTTTGAGTGCTTTTTGCTCCATTCTCTTCTCCGACCTATTTTATCCAACAATACTGAAAAGGAAACAAATACCAGCATAAAAAGAGACAAATGAAATAAAAACATATGAAAATGCAACTAAAGTTCATGTAAATTAAGCTAAAAATACGATATGATTTCGTGTCATTAGTCACACACATAAGGACAGTATAGTGTGAGATTGAGAACACCGTAAGGTACCACATAAGGACAGTATACAATGTGATAAGCTATCACAAATAAATTATAAGTGATGCACCATAGTGTATGGTGGGAGCACGCACACATGAGTCTGAAGACTCATGGGGCGCGCGCCCTAGACTAAGCTTATTGGGCTTTTGTTTTAACTTGTCTTGGTGTACAAGACAAGAGGCTCTATAAATAGAACCCCTTGGGCAAAAGCTCCACACAAGAGAAACTCATAAGAATTTTAGGGTTACTTGAATTCTAAAATTATTTCTCTAATTCTCTATCTCATAAAGTTCTTCATTCATTAGCAAGCACTTAGATTGAAGGAAAGTTGTTCATGTGGACTGGCTAGAGGCGTTGTTGTTCATCCTTCAAAGCTCATGATCGTCTAGTTAGTGATTCAAAGGGTTCTACTCTCCAAGAAAAATTTCGTAAGGATCATGCCCTTTCGTCAAAATTTCGTAAAACCCTAAACATATGATCATGCCCTTTCGTAAGTATCTCTAAAGGAAAATTTTTGACTTCCGCTGCTTTAACTATTTCGATTTGCCTTCAATTAATGGATTGTACATGCAAAGTTTTTAAAGTTCACATGAAGAAGGAAATTTTTTTACAAAATTTCTTATTCACACACCTTCAATGATTGGGTCATTACTAATTCAGATGGTGGTTATATTTATGGAATCTAGACTCAATTCCCTTCGATTTGATTACTAATTCAGATGTTTTGGATTTAGAACAATGTAAGAAATTGCATTCAAAGTCGGACGTTTGATGCAGAATTATCCAGAAATTTCTGCATACGGGTTTGATGGAGTTGTAATGAGTAAAATGTCAAGGAGGTGCATACGAAACGCAAATATGTTATGGTGAGTTCCGTTAGATAGAACCCACCATGGATAGTGAATTTTATGGCCTTAACTTATAATTAAACATATGAATAACGATAGAATCAATTTTGCGAACGAAGAGATTTGTCAAGTAGATGGAAGTAAAGGGTTAAAAAATTGATTTAATTTAGACTCCCCCAAATCTATACGTGCTGTGATATCCGCTTTCCCTCTCATTGCATGTATGAAATAAAAGATTAGAATCATAGAAAATTGATTGATAAACATTCCCCCTTTGACTTGAACTAATTCTTTGCAAGAAAATATGCTTTATGTAAAATTTTGCAAGTTTTCCAAAATACTTTAAACTTGAATTTTTGTATTTTAAGTGACAGATTTACTTGCACGGAGTATAGCTCAGTTGTAGAAATATAAATTTTGTTATAGAAACAATTTAAATATGAGATTTAAGGATGGTTAGTGATACTAAGAAATGTATACAAAATATTAGAACTATCGAATAGTTTATTAGCAAGCAAAAGAAAGTAGTTTGGGCAAGAATAATCGAATCTTCAAATTATTCTAAACTAAGAAATAATTACATGAACATTAGAATTCCATTTGTTGGCATTAGGGCAGGATATGTTAAGTTTGTACCGAGTCTTTAGCCCTGTAGTTGGTATTGGAGCAGGATATGTATATGGGAATGTAATAGATATAGCAAATATGTTTATTATGGAAATAATGTTTGTAAGACCCTATCTGCGCGCCTATCGATCAATGATAGATATAATGTTTATGATCAATCCTAGCTCAGTCAAGTTAGACTAATAATTCTGATAGATATAACAGACTCACAGAGTGAGGGGCACTTGAGATAGGTAGAACTCACTGAGACAAGTAGTCTCATCCCACTCCTTTTATTTTATTTTTTAAGATAACCAAGTTAGAACAACCAGAGTAAGAGTTATGAAGCTGTAAGATGAAGACTCAGCTTTTAGTGTTGCCGTGTTAGCTTTAGTTGTTAGGTTGCTTTAGATTCTAATAAGTTGTGCTATTGTACACGTGTTATGGTTTTAGTTCCTTCTAATGTATTGTATCAGACAATTGTTATACGAATTTATTATGTAATAGCACTGTGGATTTATGTAACTTTTAGTATTATTAATGTAACTAGATCTAAATATGTATATTCACATAGAATCTTATGCAATTCTAGTATAGGTGTTATACGATATTACTTCAATTTTACACATATTTTATTCTAAAATATATTCTTTCATCGTGCAAAATGAGGGCCATCGTGGCACAATATATTTGAGCAAATTTGCTCATTTTTTGCTCCTTTTATTGTAATTTCCTTATCTTTTTCTTCTTCGATGAGTAACTTCATTCTTTAGGTATTTTCTTTGTTTTTCCTATCAAAAGACTACTAAAAATACTAAGAACTATCCTAAAAACTATGAAAATACATTATGTAAATTCTTGTCATCATGATGACAGAAATTCATATATGATGTGTGTTATTAATTTTTAGGTTAATTTTTATTAGTTTAAGATAGGTTTTGATAGAAAAACGCAAAAAATCACTTAAGGAATGAAGTTAGTGGAGGAAGAAGCAAGAAATGAAGAAACTAGAAAAAAATGAACAAAAAAATGAATAAATCCTCATAAGACATCTTGCCACATCGTGACACGATAAACAAATTTCGACAAAATATATGCAGAAAAGAAATTTGGAAAAAAATCTTAGATTCATTGTGCTACGATGGCCCGTATTGTGCCACAATGGGACGCTCATGAAGCATAATGCCATGATCGCCTGCATCGAGCCACGATGGTGCGGAGTCCAAGCTCAACTAAAAAAGTATAAATAGAGTTTTTCACCTCAGTATTAAATAGGAGATGACTTCTTCAATAAGGTAACTAGGTTATTCTTATTTGTAGTCTTCTAGACTCTTGTAATAGAATGACTACTCCTATGAGTAGTTAAGCTACTTAGGTTAGGTCGAGTAGATGAACTCCTCTTGAACTATTTGATTCATGTAATCTGTTATATAAATAATATATTACTTTCATTATTATTATGTCTTTGATTTGACTTGCCTGTTTGATATAAAATTCATAAATAGACATATTTTATATTGAATTGTTTTTGGGGTTAAGGAATGTCGTAATAGAGTCCTAATTCTAGAACAAAGAATATCAATCGAGCTAGTATAGTGAAGGTAAAACCATGTATTGATGACACGAAATCATATCGTATTTTTAGCTTAATTTAGGTGAATTTTAGTTGCATTTGCATATGTATTTATTTTATTTATGTCTTTTTATGTTAGTATTTGATATGTTTTTACTTTTGTCGAATAAAATAGGTCGGAGAAGGAAATTGAGCAAAAAGTATCAAAAACGGAGCAAAAAAGGGGTGCAAAGCCCAAATTCGCGCAGCCCACAAAGGAGCCTAGCAAAAATGGGCATTTGCCCAGATTTGCATAGTGGCGAGCGCCACCCAGCGCAAGCCCAAAGTGGTGAGCGCCACAGAATGGGTGGCGAGCGCCACAGAATCAAGGCCCAGTACAACTGAATTTTGCGTGACGTGGGGAAGAAGCACACCGTCTGATCCGTTTCAGTTCCTAATCGCACGGCTACTGGATGATATCAAATGATCACTATCCTTTCCTAAAATCATGGATCGTAGAAGCCAAATCTCTCCTATAAATAGAAGACTCAAATTTCATTCTCCGCACGTCTTATTTTCTTTACTTTTCAGTACAGTTTTAGTTTCTTGTTACAGTAAATGTAACGGTATTTCCACACCGGGAATCCGTTTTCAGTTCTGTTTTCACTTTTCTGTCAAGAATATTATTCCAGTTATTTCAGTCAATTTAATTCAGCATTCATTCCAGGTTTTTTATTTAATGTTTTTATTCGTTTATTTCATTATGCTTTATTTAATTTTCTGTTTTTGTTTATTTAACTTCTTTACTATGTCTAGCTAGATTCCTAGATATCGGTATGTGAATTAATTCTCCGAAGGGAATTTAATAATGATTTAGCGCGTACTTATTAAACTATTTTTCTGATTCAAATTCCTAATTTAATTCAAAGCTTTTGAACGAGAGTAAAAGAAAGCAACTAAGGTTAAAATCAATAGAGCGAGAGTTTGAGGTTTTAACTAGATAGTAGGAATTTGATATTAATCTTTGAACGAGCGAGAGCCACGTTAGGATTAATTAGAACTAATTGATTTTCAAAATATACTTTCGAAGCTAAGGTGGTAGAAAAGTGACAGTAAAACTCCTAGCTTAGAAGGTATGGTTTTTATCAACAAAACGAGAGTGTGAGGTTTAGACCTTTAAATTGAGAAAGTTCTTCTGAAAAATAAACCCTTTTCCGCGCGCTATTAATTTATTAAATTCCCGAAGGTCGATTAAGTTACATACCGATATCCCGCTTTTAATTAATTTTAAATCTTAATTTTAATTTTCTTTTAAAAATTCCAATCAACCCTAAACATCTATTAGCCTTAGATTTACACCGCAACGACAGAAATACGGTAGTTCGACTGTTGGTCTCTGTGGTTCGATATCTTTTAAAACTCAACGACGAAACTGTGCACTTGCAGTTAGAAAATATTTATTGATACACAAATCGTCGATCATGTATCTCGAGGCTAATAGGCCAAATAAAGTTAACATACACTAAATTAATGCTCGCATCAAATAGCCGGTGATTGTCTCGGTGTTTTCAATTGCGAAGGGTGTTTTTCGTATGTAAAAGAACATTTCACTATTTTGTTAACCTATCATGACAATAATGATTAAATGCAAGTGAATATAATACCAATTACCATTTAGGACTAGGGGAGGGATTCGAAACCACTTAACCAATCTTTTTACATTGTTTATTTAATTTTTTCTTTACGCAAATATTTATGACCTTGTAAGAGAACACATATTTTACTTTTCTATTGTAATTCCTAAGTGAAACTAGTTGATTTAGCACACTCCCTAAGGATACGATCTTTTATATTATGACGCGATGACAAACTGCATCAATTGCCATGGGTTAGTCAACTACCTTCCAATCTTGAAAGGTTAAAAATTTAATCACAAACTAATGAGTTCTAAGCATTATCAAGTTATTAACGTTACCCCTTTATTATATTAAATGTACTAAAGGAACAAACACGACACATTGATCTACTTAAGAAATGTTCTCTAGGTGTGCTAAAGAGACCGGCATAAACTATCTCACCAATCCTTAAAAAAAGTACTATAAAAGGATGAATTCATATTATATTGTTACAAGCAAATAGAAGCAAATATGGCTAGAACTCTCATTTTTGTTTATACTATAATTTTATTTTTTTCCTTATTTATTGTTGCAAAGGAGGTTCACGGTAAGACCTTTTCCACCCTTTTCAAAGTTCCTTTTTACAATTTAGTTCATGCAAAAACTTTCTCATATTTTATAAAATATTTATTGATACACAAATCGTCGATCAGATAGTCATTATAAAAGGAGTTTGAGTTATACATTTAAGCTCAAAGGACTTATCCTAAATTTGTTATTTATATTTTTTTTTGATTTTTAAAATTAAAATGCCTTAGTCTCTACGGTGTAACGACGGAGATACGATATCGACTAAATTGGTCCCCGGCAACGGCGCCAAAAACTTGATCGACGATTTGTGTATCAATAAATATTTTATAACTGCAAGTGCACAGTTTCGTCGTTGAGTTTTAAAAGATATCGAACCACAGAGACCAACAGTCGAACTACCGTATTTCTGTCGTTGCGGTGTAAATCTAAGGCTAATAGATGTTTAGGGTTGATTGGAATTTTTAAAAGAAAATTAAAATTAAGATTTAAAATTAATTAAAAGCGGGATATCGGTATGTAACTTAATCGACCTTCGGGAATTTAATAAATTAATAGCGCGCGGAAAAGGGTTTATTTTTCAGAAGAACTTTCTCAATTTAAAGGTCTAAACCTCACACTCTTGTTTTGTTGATAAAAACCATACCTTCTAAGCTAGGAGTTTTACTGTCACTTTTCTACCACCTTAGCTTCGAAAGTATATTTTGAAAATCAATTAGTTCTAATTAATCCTAACGTGGCTCTCGCTCGTTCAAAGATTAATATCAAATTCCTACTATCTAGTTAAAACCTCAAACTCTCGCTCTATTGATTTTAACCTTAGTTGCTTTCTTTTACTCTCGTTCAAAAGCTTTGAATTAAATTAGGAATTTGAATCAGAAAAATAGTTTAATAAGTACGCGCTAAATCATTATTAAATTCCCTTCGGAGAATTAATTCACATACCGATATCTAGGAATCTAGCTAGACATAGTAAAGAAGTTAAATAAACAAAAACAGAAAATTAAATAAAGCATAATGAAATAAACGAATAAAAACATTAAATAAAAAACCTGAAATGAATGCTGAATTAAATTGACTGAAATAACTGGAATAATATTCTTGACAGAAAAGTGAAAACAGAACTGAAAACGAATTCCCGGTGTGGAAATACCGTTACAGTTACTGTAACAAGAAACTAAAACTGTACTGAAAAGTAAAGAAAATAAGACGTGCGGAGAATGAAATTTGAGTCTTCTATTTATAGGAGAGATTTGGCTTCTACGATCCATGATTTTAGGAAAGGATAGTGATCATTTGATATCATCCAGTAGCCGTGCGATTAGGAACTGAAACGAATCAGACGGTGTGCTTCTTCCCCACGTCACGCAAAATTCAGTTGTACTGGGCCTTGATTCTGTGGCGCTCGCCACCCATTCTGTGGCGCTCGCCACTTTGGGCTTGCGCTGGGTGGCGCTCGCCACCCTCCTGTGGCGCTCGCCACTATGCAAATCTGGGCAAATGCCCATTTTTGCTAGGCTCCTTTGTGGGCTGCGCGAATTTGGGCTTTGCACCCCCTTTTTGCTCCGTTTTTTATACTTTTTGCTCAATTTCCTTCTCCGACCTATTTTATTCGACAAAAGTAAAAACATATCAAATACTAACATAAAAAGACATAAGTGAAATAAATACATATGCAAATGCAACTAAAATTCACCTAAATTAAGCTAAAAATACGATATGATTTCGTGTCATAACTATCCTCAAAATTTCAACCACCCTAACCATAACTTCCCATATAACTACCAGCCTCAGCCGTCCCCATACCCTGAGGGACAATACCTTAACTCTCAGTACAATTACTATCCTCCATATTTAAATCCAAAAGAATCTGTCAGTCCTAGCCTATTAGTGGTATATAATGAATTTATGGAAAATTCCGCTAAGGCTAGTCGAGAGCAACGATTTAGAGAGATGATGAGGGAACAAGACCTCATAAATGAACGGATTAGACAAACCAATCTCGAAACCCAAAGGATGCTCGACGCCATGGTGGCCTCAACAGCGACTCCCCAAGAGTCGATGGAGACACTAATCTCCCAGTTCACCCAGTCAACCATAGAACCCTCTTACGAGAGACAAGTAGACGTCGTAGCAAACGTTAATGAAAGCGAGATTGAGAGGCCTAGTGAGGACAGTAATGTTGTTGAGAGTTGCAGCGAGGAAAGAGTGGAGACCAAAGAAACATCACCGACACCCCTCCCTAGTGAGGCAGTCGAAGAGGTAGAGAAGGGAACTCTGCAAGTTTTCCCTGCTCCCTATATCCCACCAATCCTTGCTCCCCAAGGAATAGTAGAGGCTAGAGTAAACCCAACTCCCCAACCATGTGAAAAGAAAAAGAATGTAAAAATTAACACACATGGGGATGAGGGCGCAAATAGAAAGAGGAAAATAGGGGAAAGAAAATTTGAAGAGAATGTTAATACAAAGAGGATGAGAGTAACATTTGGAAAGGCGAGTGAAAGTCCTAAGTCCAAAGAACGAAGGACACTTGAAATTGAACCAAAACCCCCGCCTGAAATTGATAAAATTCCTTTTCTCCCAAACCACAAAATAATAGAAGAGGGCAAGGAAGCTGAACCGCCCTATAGGAGAAAAAAGAGAAAGAGCGAGGGGTATGTGAGAGTGCGTGATAAGTGGCCGTGGAAATCGTTCCCAATCCGGCCATCACAAGCAAGATAAAAAAAAAAAACAAAAAAAAACTGTCGAGCTCACCGACTTTAAACAAAGCGCTTGGTGGGAGGCAACCCACATGTAGGTTTAACTTTTTTTTAATTTTTTTTTATGTCATTAGTTGTTGCCTATTTTTCTGAATTATTATGTTTTTAAAATTAAGCGGTATTACTATATATCTTATTTCTCACTCATATTTTTTTTGGTATGTATTTTCAAATCTATTTGTTTTTAGATACCTTTCTTTCTTTCACGATGAATCGAGATGAGAATCATGATATCAAGTTCAGAGGAGTAGGACAGATCAAGGCTATGAGATTCTAGCTCAGAGAGATATGCACCTATCCATCTACCCTGACAGCGCTACTATGGACAAGCTAGGGATCCGCGAAAGCGTGATGTTCTTGCTTAATGAAGTCGGATGGTCCGGCTTTGCTGTGGGGAGAAGATTTAGCTCTTACCGAAGCCTAACCCTCGAGTTCCTAAGCTCATTTTCCTATCACCCTGAGATCGGAAAAGGATTCAGAAGAGGCCTGATAAACTTTAGGATGTTTGGCATTGACTACACCTTCAACAACCTAGAAATGGCCAACCTCCTAGGTTTCCCGAGTGATCCACAGACTTTCACATCAGTTGAGGAGAGCACTTTCCCTTTCCGTGAGCTAGACTATTTCTGGGGTAAAATCTCAGGAGAAGGACATGCCGAGTTTGGAATCATTTGATGCGAGCATTAATTCAGTGTATGTTAACTTTATTTGGCCTATTAGCCTCGAGATAATTGATCGACGATTTGTGTATCAATAAATATTTTATAACTGCAAGTGCACAGTTTCGTCGTTGAGTTTTAAAAGATATCGAACCACAGAGACCAACAGTCGAACTACCGTATTTCTGTCGTTGCGGTGTAAATCTAAGGCTAATAGATGTTTAGGGTTGATTGGAATTTTTAAAAGAAAATTAAAATTAAGATTTAAAATTAATTAAAAGCGGGATATCGGTATGTAACTTAATCGACCTTCGGGAATTTAATAAATTAATAGCGCGCGGAAAAGGGTTTATTTTTCAGAAGAACTTTCTCAATTTAAAGGTCTAAACCTCACACTCTCGTTTTGTTGATAAAAACCATACCTTCTAAGCTAGGAGTTTTACTGTCACTTTTCTACCACCTTAGCTTCTAAAGTATATTTTGAAAATCAATTAGTTCTAATTAATCCTAACGTGGCTCTCGCTCGTTCAAAGAGAACACATATTTTACTTTTCTATTGTAATTCCTAAGTGAAACTAGTTGATTTAGCACACTCCCTAAGGATACGATCTTTTATATTATGACGCGATGACAAACTGCATCAATTGCCATGGGTTAGTCAACTACCTTCCAATCTTGAAAGGTTAAAAATTTAATCACAAACTAATGAGTTCTAAGCATTATCAAGTTATTAACGTTACCCCTTTATTATATTAAATGTACTAAAGGAACAAACACGACACATTGATCTACTTAAGAAATGTTCTCTAGGTGTGCTAAAGAGACCGGCATAAACTATCTCACTAATCCTTAAAAAAAGTACTATAAAAGGATGAATTCATATTATATTGTTACAAGCAAATAGAAGCAAATATGGCTAGAACTCTCATTTTTGTTTATACTATAATTTTATTTTTTTCCTTATTTATTGTTGCAAAGGAGGTTCACGGTAAGACCTTTTCCACCCTTTTCAAAGTTCCTTTTTACAATTTAGTTCATGCAAAAACTTTCTCATATTTTATTAACATTAGTTTATTCGCTTCTTTCATTACAGCACAAATGTTTGAGAAATTTAAATGTGTAACTGATGAAGATTGTCCAAACTGGAAGTTTGTTTTTCCTGATCTTAAAAATTATTTAGTTTTTAAGTGTGTTGATAAGTTGTGTAAAAAGGTTGCTGTGGAATGATTTTTAAGCAATATATACCTTATGCTAAAACATTTCATGAGTTGCCTTTTATTTTGTGTTAACACCCAATAATTGTATTTGGTTTTTTTAATAATTTAATGGAACTTGAAATAATGGCTTTGTATGAGTTTCCATGGCCTCTGGATTTTGAGATTTCCTCCATTATAGTTGATCATTCATTTCCACGAGAGTGGAAAGGATCGAAAACCCTTTTTTAGATAGATTCTAGGTACACGGGTTAGTTGCTCCTAAGTAAGGTGTATGCACTTCATGATAACCTCTTATAAATTTTTTGTGCTTTATGTGTGCGCTTTAAGAAAGAAGGGGAGAGAAGATGTATGTTTGAGATAAATAAGAAACAAGATGTGTGTTTTTATGATTATATTTTTTTCAAGTAAATAAAAAATTAATAAAAAAAACTAGAATTTAGATTAATAGTAATAAATAATAACAAAAAAAAGGAAATAAAATAAATAAATAAATAAATAATGATAAATTTTATTTGATAATAATAGTAGTAATAAGGGAAAAAACTCTCTCTTTTTTAATTTTTTTTTGTTGATAATAATAGTAATAATAATAATGATAATAGTAATGATAAATGATGATGATAAAATGAGTATTGAAAATGAGTAATAACTAATAATAATATAATAGTGTAAATAAGGTAATCTAGCTACTTATATAAGATAATCTTATACCACGGGAAAATCTACTTTGTCCTTAATTAATTTTTTGCCGCGTACTAATTTATGTCTTTGTGCACTTGCAAGTAACAATTACTATTTTATTTTAATTAAACATAAATGGATCTAATTATTTCTGCGGGTACTTAGTTTTTTTTAATTTTTACGAGTATCTATTTTTTTTTAATTTTGACAGATACTCATATACTAATATAAAGACTTATTTTTTTAATAATTTTTATGAAGCCATATATTTAATTTTATATATTTTTATGAGAACGTATTTTTTCTAATTTTTATGGAAGTTATATTTTTCCTTAAAATATTAATACAAAAACCTTTTTTTTTTTGTCATTTAAACAGGTAACTACATTTTTTTTAAATAATATTACTTTAGGTCTTTTTAGATATTACACGCTGAGAACACATTATGGATCAAATTTAACAAGTCACGGGTATTTATATTTATATTCAAATATTAATGAGAAAGATTAGTTTTTTTAGATGATTTTTACGAGTACTTGTAAGTGCACGAGCTCACCTCCATGTTTCAATAATTGTCAAGACACAAGAAAATAGAGTAGAATAAATTTTGGTGATATTATACAGGTCATTTGTATCGATACACATTTCTTTTGTATCGATATAAATATGCTAAAACACTTTCCAACTGATACACTCGCGTTTGTATCGATACAGGACTCATTTGTATCGATACAAAACTGATTTCAAAGAGACAGAAGGGGTATGGTGTATAGAAACATGCTTGCATGTATCGATACACAAAAGTCTCTCTATGAAATAGAGATGTCATGGTGTATCAATACATGGTTGTACGTGTCCATACATATCAGCCAATTTTTAGATTTTTTAAACTATCTGGTGTATGTATCGATACACACTTAGGTTTGTATCAATACACACCAGTCAAATGTTCATATTTTTCAGCTGTCAGGGACGTGTATCGATGATACAAGTATAAACTTGTATCGATACATATCAGTTAAATTTTGCCTAAATCTACTCCATTCTATTTTCTCTATAAATAGCATCATGGGGTTTTGTTGTAAGTGTGAGAAACTATTGGAAAACACTTTTGATCAAAGTTAAGTGGATATTTTGGATCAAAGAGAATTAAAACCAAGTTCTTCATCTTCTTCCAATTCTCAATTATCTCAAAATTGAATATGGGTTCAATCAAGGGGTTCTAGTTCGATTGGAAGATAACGTTCGACACGGATCACGGTGAATCAGATCGTGCTCGGGTTGAATTGGTTTTAAGGAAGGTTCCTCATTGGGTATTCAAGAAGGTATCGTTCTTGAAGGATCGTCGTATCAACGAGGGAATCAGTCGGATAATTGTCACGGGGTTCTTTGCGGAAGAACAAGGTGATGATCAATTATCATAATCGGAGGTTGAAGTACAGGAGTGCGTCGAGGTTTGCGCGAATTCATCGAAGCTACGACAAATGAAGAAAGACTTAATCTTTTGTATAGTCTTGTGTATTGTATTCATTGAGATTTGTGCACTTTGTAAAGATTCAAAGATATTTTCTATAAAAATCTCAATTCGGTGTTTTTGCCGAATTGGGGGGAGACGTTGTAAGTGCACTAGTTCACCTCCACGTTTTAATAATTGTCAAAAGACATGAAAATAGAGTAAAATAAATTTTGGTGATATTATACTTGTCTTGACAGCGAAAAATGGTTTTAAACTTTGAAAAATCAAGTTACAGGTCATTTGTATCGATACACATTTCTTTTGTATCGATACTGTGTATCGATACAAATGTGCTGACAACCTTTCAGACTGATACATTCGCGTTTATATCGATATAGGACTTGTAAGTGCACCTGTTCAGCTCCACATTTTAATAATTGTCAAAACACATGAAAATAGAGTAGAATATATTTTGGTAACATTATAATTGACTTGACAGCGAAAAACTTTTTAAACTTTGAAAAACTGAATTATAGGTATTTTGTATCGATACACACTTCATTTGTATCGATACAGATGTCCTGAAATTTGTTCTAACGAAAATTCACGTTTTTGTTTGATATAGGACTTCCTTGTATCGATACAAAACTGTTCTTAAAGGGACAGAAAAGCTCCTGTGTATCGAATCTTGCTTGCATGTATTGATACACATCAGTCTTTCTTTGGATCAGAGAGAACTTCATGTATCGATACAATGTTGCACGTATCATGTATCGATACATATCAGTCATGGTTTTGAACTTACTGGTGTATGTATCGATACAAACTCGCTTTTGTATCAATACATAACTAAAAAACTTCAAATTTTGTACACTGTCCTGGGCTTGTATCGATACAAGCCAATACTTCTATCGATACAAATCCGTTAAATTGTGCCTAAATTTACTCCATTCTATTTTTTCTATAAATAGCATCATGGGGTTTTGTTGTATGTGTAATTCAAAGAGATTTTAAATAAAATCTCAATTCCGTATTTTTGACGGGATTGGGGGGAGACGTACCAGTCGACAGCGAGGACGAAACGAAAGTCAAGGAACTCCCACATCAGATTGTTTGTTTCTCTCTTCCCTTAACTCTTTCAATTTCGCATTTATTCAACGACCGATCAAAATAGTGTGGTCACACCTATACCTATCACACAATGGACGAATGATGATAAAAAGAAAGTGAAATACGATTGGAAAGCGCAAAACATTATTATCTCCGCTTTTGCGATTGATCAATTTTATCGCGTTTCCCATTGTGGGTCGGCTAAAGAGATGTGGGACACATTGGTTACCAACTTTAAGGGTGTTGGAGTAAGCCCTAAGTACCAATCTATTTTCATAGGATTTGCTTTAGCAGTTTAATATAAATATTGCATTTCTTTATTATTTTTGTAAGAGTCCAAAATAATGAAATCCCTAGAATAGATAGTCCGTTTAATATTAAGTATGACTTAATCATGAGACTACATTAAACATAAGGACACTATTCTTAAAGTATTTGTAGTCTAGCTTTAAGGTGAAAAGGGATAACCTTAAAGCATAAAAACTATTATGAAGATAGACTGATGATCGCATCTCTTGGATCATAGGATAAGGAGTTAACAAGTCTTGACATAGGTATATAACATATTAGGAGTAATATTTATACTGGATTGACCCGCTATGAGAGTACTACATGCAAAGTTATGAAAAGTGTCATAATTTACTCTCATGGTGATAATGGTGTAAAATGCCCTTAGACCTTATACCACTTTCTACCCTAGATGTGGAGTCAAATACTTTATTGCTGATCTAACGTTGTTCGTAACTAGATAATCATAAAGGCAGTTAATAGGTACTTCACAAAGCATGCTGAGGGGCAGTAGTGTCCTAGATGGAATTTGTCAATCCTGCATAACAGGATAAATATTATGGGCCCAATATTGTACTGGACAAGGATGACACCAAGTATGCCTTGTGTTCAATATAGACATAAAGGGCAAAGGGGTAATCATACACGCATATATTATCACATAAGGTTATGTTTAGATCACATGTTATTTCTTGTAACTTGGGTAGCATTGATATGTTGCTAGATACTGCTCAATGTTTATTAATAAATAGAAGATTTAATATAATTGCCAAAGTTATGGAAACCTAGAGGGTCACACACATAAGGACAGTCTAATATGGGATAGAGATAATTAAAGAACACTGTAAAGTACGGTGTACCCAAGAGGAATATGGAATGTGATAAGGGTATCACGGTAATTAAACCAGCAAGTACACCATAATGTATGGAGGGAGGACACGCACATGAGTATGCACACTCATGAAGGGGCGCGCGCCCTAGGGCTTGTTGTAACACCCTCAAACCCCAACTGATTATTTTTGATGTAAAATGACATTTAGTTATGAAAAGGGTGTCACGTCTAAACTCAATGACATAATTTATTTCGTTTGGTTCTAAAATACACAGCGGAAAATTAAAATAATAAAAAAAATACTAACATACTATGATACTAAATTGATAAATGATGTGTCTGAATGATTCAAATTGAGGTTAAGTCTTGCTAAAATTAATTACATAAAAGAAAAATCTTTAAAGGCATAAGTTCTTCATAAATTCAATACGTTGATAAATAATAAGCTAAGTGATTCCCCCGACGTCACCGTATCAGAGAGACTCCAGACGCAACAACTGAAAAGCTGAACAAAACGTAGAACCAAATCTTAGATTTCTTTTTTTTTTCCTGAAAGTCTACAATTGCAAGTCAGAGGGTCAAACCAGAATGGAATTAGTAATGGTATTTACATAAGGTAGGTGAATCAAGTATTAATATTATTATTAATACTAATACTAATACTAATACTAAAACGAAAACTAATACTAATAGTAATAATAATAAATAAATAAATAAATAAATAATAATAGAAACATCTCGTTAATAAATAATAGTAACATAATATAATATCAAGACAAGCAAGAATGTCAAGACACACACACAAACAATTAAGTTCAAGGCACTTATGAATGATATGTCAAATTCTAAGACTCTCTAATATGCATGTGGTACCAGGGTTGAAGGTCAGAATTATTTTACTGAACACTATTCAACGTCACTGTGCATAAGCACTAATCAACTTCACTGTGCATAAGAACTAATCAACATCATTGTGCATAAGCACTAATCAACTTCACTGTTGATGACTCACTAAATGTGCGTTATTTAGTCCTTTATTCATGAGTTATTTCCTACCAATATGGTGATCAAACCATGTTTTAATGCAATTTCATTAGTTTATTTAGTTGAGTCTATAATTATGTATTAGAAATAATTATGTAATTTTGATAAAAAAGAGTTAGTTTAGAGGCAACTTATGTCAAGGCATGTTATTTGGTTTTGGATCGTCATCAAAAGGCATCTACTGATAATGACTGTCAAGACATTGAGTTCCGTACAAGTCAAGCGCTGCTAGAAGACAAATCTGGGAATATACTAGAACATTGTGAAAGGCATCTTTGAAGGATAAGGATGACTGGCTGGCGTGCCGGTTGTCAGCATCACAAATGATTGTACTATGATTAAGTGGTCCTTGCAAATGGAATATCCTTTATTCCTTGGTCCTAGTAGTCACAATTAAGGTTGCCCAAGAAGGATTGTCCTATAAATACACGTCCCTAAACCTAAAAGAAGCAGCTAGAAGATGCTTGAATATTGAAGAATAGATCTGAAAAGAAGAAGAGCTGTTGTGCCGTCGGAGAGACTTAGTTGCAGGAGGCGACCAGTGATAACGAGAGGCACGACAATGTCTGTAGGAGTATCTATTGCATTGTAATGGGTATCACTACTTTACTTGTTATTATTGTTGGTATTTCTATGCTCACTTTGAGCTAAACTCTTTGTAGTTGAGATTATGTGAAGTTTAATATAATGAATGAAGTATTTATGTGAATGAATGATTGTTATTGTGTCATCTTTAACTTTATGTTTTTAAGAAAATACATTTATTTCTTTGACTGATCAACTTAGATTTAAATACAAGTTGCATGTGTAGAGACATCTAGCATGTTAATGGAAATAATAAAGTTAATAAGGTTAAGTGGGAGCAGACATGTAATCTCTGCCTTCTCTTATGGATAAGTTAAGGGCCTTAGTGGGATCAAGCACGTTCGTTTCTGAACTCTAATGGGATTAAGCGGAACCCAAACATGGCCAGTGCCCTTATACCCCGTTTTAATATCTAACGTTGTAGACATACACCTGTTTACGCTGATTTTTGGTAAACAACCGCTAGTTTGCAATGCTTGAGAGACCAACTAGAGAATCTCGGGACATGTTTGTGCATTTATTGTTCAAGTTTGAAAATAGCAATGTTCATTAATGTAAATGAACAAGTTTGATTTGAAAAAATAAAAGAAAGTAAATAAAATGTGACTTGCTTGACAAGAAATGTAAAAATACTCAGAATGAGTACGTATTGACAAGAAAAGTAAATAATTCAATGAATTAAAAGGCAAAGAATGTAAATGAACGCATGTAAATTGCATGAAATGTAAACTGCATTGAATTTAAAAGAGTTTGATCACAAGATCATACATTGTTGCCTTGTCTATTCCTTTCACTCGAACGCTTGAATACTCAGAATGTGTAAGGTTTATAGTATGAGAGATTGTGATCGAAATTACATCAAATGAACTAGTATTTATAGATAAAAACTAATGCTATCTAGTAACGACTATCTAACATCCATTTGACAAGTGTCTTGCCATCTGATTCATTCCTAAATGCCAATAGTTGTCACTTTTGAATGAAACGTTGCAATGGTTTGAATTTTGAATCTTCAGAAAATGCTGAAATATGTTAAGTCTCTAAGTAGTCTTCTAGTTCGAGTAACCCTTGAATGCCAATCGAATTGTTTGATAACTCGAACCAAATCTTGATTGATTTCCTAGACTTGTAAATATTTTCCATCTCCTGAGATCTTAAAATATTCTCAAATGAGAATATTATTTAAATATATCACTTTTAACCTTTATTGCATCATTAATAATTTGGAAACATTAATTTCCATAATTAAAAGGTTTAGTAATTATATTCAAAGAATAATTAGGGCATATTTTGACTTAACCAAAATATGGGCTAACAAATTGCCCCCAAAAAATGCCAATTTCGATTCGAGTAATTCGAATGAAGAATTTGCCGTTTTTTATTCCATAATTAATAGCACGTGACAGCAATGATAATAGTAACCGTCAACGCACTTCCCCACTACTGACACTACTGCGCCTTTTCTGACTTTATGGGACACGTGTCAGGTGCGGAAGTTGAAAGAAATCCTAAATTTCTTTTTCATTTATTTAATTCAGGAGAAAACGAAGGTTATAAATAGGAATAGGTCACTATCAGTTACTTCTTCTCTGCAACTTCAACTCTATTTCTTCATTCTTCCTTACTGTCCTTCACATTTCGTTCTCAAATCTCTCTGAATCAATTCTCAACCTTTATTGCATTGTTCATCTTCCTCAAAAACTACTTTAATGGCAGAACAAAACCAAGAACCCATTCTAGTTCCTTTCGCCGGAAAATGGCAGAATGTCACCGTCAAACCCAACGGTGTAATTGTAGTTCCTGAAACTGAAGGAACTGTAGAAAATAAAACACGTTGGGAAGAAGAACTCGTTATCCCTTTCTCTGTGGGTAACGACGTCTTCGCGTTTGGGGGTCCGTTTCCAGATGAACGCGCCTCGAAACCGGAGATATCCAACATCTTTCCAGTTTACAAGAGTTGTGAATCGAAACTTTGCACAACAGATGCGTTTAATTTCACTTTCCTTCGAAGACCCCATAACATGTGGAGATCTGCTCCTAGCTGTGAGAATGACAAGTTCGTGCCATGGCTAAATCGAGTACAAGAAGATTGAAGAGATTACTGGAAAAAATTAGGCATTTATGACCTAATCCAAATTTCTAGGTATGGTCCTCCTTACAGATTCGAAATGATAACTGCAGCATTAATGTTTTATGAAAGGAGTACCCACACATTTCAATTTCCTTGTGGTATGATTACCCCTACTTTATTAGATGTGGCCACCATCACTGGGCTAAGGCCAGATGGAGCAGTTTTCGATCCCTCGAAAGCTAGTCCCAATACTTATTTTAAACTGAATGAAAAAACGTTTTCTAAGTTTATTCTCGAACACCAAGGCACTGGTGTCGTTTCAACAGAAGAGCACGTGGCTTTTCTTACCTTGTGGTTGTCCAGTTACGTTTTCCGCTCGAAGTCCTTGCAAGTGGCCCAAATGTATATACCTTTGGCCATCCAACTTCATGAAGGTGAACCCTTTGGATTTGGGCGTCTCCTTCTAGGCGTTTTCTATGAATCTATGGGGGAGTTTAGCGACAACCTCAAGAAACATAAAAATGGAGCTCCCTTCCCTGTTTCAGGGCCCCTTTGGTTACTACAATTGTGGCTTAATGCCACCTTTCGAAGGGAAATGGAGCTTAAAATCCCTGTAAGGTTCCAATCTGATGTGGAAAACCGTTCGATTGAGGGAATCAGGCTGGCTGTATTGAGACCTGATCCAAAAGAAACAGACCCACAAACCCTTTTCATCAAGTATATGAAGATCTTTTTATACTTCACCCATTTTCAACCTCGTCACGCACCATTTTTAACAAGAGATGTAGGTCCAGCATGGTTGCAAGATGAATACCCAGCAGTCAATCCAGGCAATGCTGATGAAGTAAATGAACTTTGGCAAAACTATCTTCATCCTACAGTTCTCTCTTGTAGGATTGGAACAACTGCCAATCACTTGGTTTTGGTTGGATATCAACCGAACTTAGTTTCGAGGCAGTTTGGTCTCTCCCAGACTTTCCCTATGAGCTTATTCGAAGGGACAAAAAATATGGTGATGGGCACTGAGGTTTCAAAAGAGCTATATGCTAAGTACATCAAAACTTGTTCCAAGTTTGTCTACAAAGTGAACCCAATCGAATTTAACTTTTCCTTCTACTGTACTGAAAGGTTCTTGACTTGGTGGAATCACCATTTTGACAAACACATGGTGGGCACTACTGCTGACACCATAAAGAGGCTCGAAAGTGGATTCCTCCAAGAACAAGTTGAAACACTCAAGGAAAAGTTCAAAAACAAAGGTATACATATTCTCATAACTCCATTTCGTTCATCTTTGAACCACTCGATTTATAACCTATTGAATATTCAGGCAAAGAAATACTTGAAGGACCATCTCAACCTACAACTTGAACTGTCAATCCTCGAAGAGCTGGAGGTGTTCGTTTGAAAGATGATGAAGATATTAGAAAGGCTGAGGAGGAAGCTATTGTGAAAGCTGAAGCAGAGAGAAAGAAAAAAGAAGTTCGAAGCAAGAAGAAAACAGATCAGGTTTTTGTCTTTCTTATTCCATTTCTCTCAAATCATATGTCGGTCTTACTCATTGTTTCTTATTCAATATGATAGATCTCTAGAGAAAAACATACAATGAGTAAACCTCCTAAGAACCAAACACTTCCGCCTATTTTTGTGCAAGAAGATGAAGGAGTTAGTTAACAATCCTAATGTTCCTTTTCTTTTTATAAGCCTTTTAACTTTTTAAGGCAAATTTTAAACTCTCATTTCCTCTCATTGTGTAGGATGAAGATGAGCCAGAAATCATCTTGACAAGAAAACGCCAACATGAGTCCGAGAGTGACCATGAAACCAATCTTGCAAATCCTACACCACCTCCGCAAAAGAAGATGAAGAAAAAGAAACAAAGAATTGATCTCTCGAATGCTGAGACAACTGAACATATTGAAGAGGAGAGCCAAAAGAAGGACCAAGCTGGGGATAACCAAGAGAATCCTACAGTTCCTAAAGACTTGAAGAAGAAGAAAAAGAAAAAGAAGCATTCCAAACCCTTAAATCCTTCAAAGTCTGAGACTACTAGTTCCACTCGAATGGACACTAGCTCATCTGTAGGAACTGAGGAAAATAATCAGGTTTTTAATGATAATGCTGTTGTCCAAGACAACCCTTCTCTTTCCCCAGTAGCTGAACAACCTTCTCCAATTCCTCTCGAAGAAGAAACCCAAAACCAAGATGAAAATAACAAGGTATGTCACTTATATTAGTATAAATGTTCAGAATAGCATATTCTACCAAAGTTTTTACCCTTTGATTCTTCTTTTTATATAGCAGGATGAACCCATTATAGGAGACCCAAACATAGAGACTCAAAATCCAGGTGCCTCCCCTTTACAGATACATGCTGAACCATCCTCTGGCCAGGTATTATTCTTTATTTCGAAACGTGTATCAATCAACCCTTTGATAAATATCTCACTACATTGATAATTTGTCAGGCTGATTTGAATGATCCACCAGCATTTGGTCCACAAGTGTTTTTGACTCAAAGTCAGGCCAACATTCTGTTCGAGCTTGAAGGCAATCTAAAAGGTAATGCTGAAGAAAAAATACCCACTCCCACTCCTAGTACGGGCGACTCGAGTCAGTCCGTTGAGGTTGAGATAGAAGAAAAGAATGAAGTTGAAGATGATACCATTATCAGAGAAGCTAAGGCTGGAGGGCCTGAATTATTATCAGAATCTTCTACTTCGAGATACTTGATCGACGATTTGTGTATCAATAAATATTTTATAACTGCAAGTGCACAGTTTCGTCGTTGAGTTTTAAAAGATATCGAACCACAGAGACCAACAGTCGAACTACCGTATTTCTGTCGTTGCGGTGTAAATCTAAGGCTAATAGATGTTTAGGGTTGATTGGAATTTTTAAAAGAAAATTAAAATTAAGATTTAAAATTAATTAAAAGCGGGATATCGGCATTTAACTTAATCGACCTTCGGGAATTTAATAAATTAATAGCGCGCGGAAAAGGGTTTATTTTTCAGAAGAACTTTCTCAATTTAAAGGTCTAAACCTCACACTCTCGTTTTGTTGATAAAAACCATACCTTCTAAGCTAGGAGTTTTACTGTCACTTTTCTACCACCTTAGCTTCGAAAGTATATTTTGAAAATCAATTAGTTCTAATTAATCCTAACGTGGCTCTCGCTCGTTCAAAGAGAACACATATTTTACTTTTCTATTGTAATTCCTAAGTGAAACTAGTTGATTTAGCACACTCCCTAAGGATACGATCTTTTATATTATGACGCGATGACAAACTGCATCAATTGCCATGGGTTAGTCAACTACCTTCCAATCTTGAAAGGTTAAAAATTTAATCACAAACTAATGAGTTCTAAGCATTATCAAGTTATTAACGTTACCCCTTTATTATATTAAATGTACTAAATGAACAAACACGACACATTGATCTACTTAAGAAATGTTCTCTAGGTGTGCTAAAGAGACCGACATAAACTATCTCACTAATCCTTAAAAAAAGTACTATAAAAGGATGAATTCATATTATATTGTTACAAGCAAATAGAAGCAAATATGGCTAGAACTCTCATTTTTGTTTATACTATAATTTTATTTTTTTCCTTATTTATTGTTGCAAAGGAGGTTCACGGTAAGACCTTTTCCACCCTTTTCAAAGTTCCTTTTTACAATTTAGTTCATGCAAAAACTTTCTCATATTTTATTAACATTAGTTTATTCGCTTCTTTCATTACAGCACAAATGTTTGAGAAGTTTAAATGTGTAACTGATGAAGATTGTCCAACATGGAAGTTTTTTCTTCCTGATCTTAAAAATTATTTAGTTTTTAAGTGTGTTGATAAGTTGTGTAAAAAGGTTGCTGTGGAATGATTTTTAAGCAATATATACCTTATGCTAAAACATTTCATGAGTTGCCTTTTATTTTGTGTTAGCACCCAATAATTGTATTTGGTTTTTTTAATAATTTAATGGAACTTGAAATAATGGCTTTGTATGAGTTTCCATGGCCTCTGGATTTTGAGATTTCCTCCACTATAGTTGATCATTCATTTCCACGAGAGTGGAAAGGATCGAAAACCCTTTTTTAGATAGATTCTAGGTACACGGGTTAGTTGCTCCTAAGTAAGGTGTATGCACTTCATGTTAACCTCTTATAAATTTTTTGTGCTTTTTGTGTGCGCTTTAAGAAAGAAGGGGAGAGAAGATGTATGTTTGAGATAAATAAGAAACAAGATGTGTGTTTTTATGATTATATTTTTTTCAAGTAAATAAAAAATTAATAAAAAAAACTAGAATTTAGATTAATAGTAATAAATAATAACAAAAAAAAGGAAATAAAATAAATAAATAAATAAATAATGATAAATTTTATTTGATAATAATAGTAGTAATAAGGGAAAAAACTCTCTCTTTTTTAATTTTTTTTTGTTGATAATAATAGTAATAATAATAATGATAATAGTAATGATAAATGATGATGATAAAATGAGTATTGAAAATGAGTAATAACTAATAATAATATAATAGTGTAAATAAGGTAATCTAGCTACTTATATAAGATAATCTTATACCACGGAAAAATCTACTTTGTCCTTAATTAATTTTTTGCCGCGTACTAATTTATGTCTTTGTGCACTTGCAAGTAACAATTACTATTTTATTTTAATTAAACATAAATGGATCTAATTATTTCTGCGGGTACTTAGTTTTTTTTAATTTTTACGGGTATCAATTTTTTTTTATTTTGACAGATACTCATATACTAATATAAAGACTTATTTTTTTAATAATTTTTATGAAGCCATATATTTAATTTTATATATTTTTATGAGAACGTATTTTTTCTAATTTTTATGGAAGTTATATTTTTCCTTAAAATATTAATACAAAAACCTTTTTTTTTTTGTCATTTAAACAGGTAACTACATTTTTTTTAAATAATATTACTTTAGGTCTTTTTAGATATTACACGCTGAGAACACATTATGGATCAAATTTAACAAGTCACGGGTATTTATATTTATATTCAAATATTAATGAGAAAGATTAGTTTTTTTAGATGATTTTTACGAGTACTTGTAAGTGCACGAGCTCACCTCCATGTTTCAATAATTGTCAAGACACAAGAAAATAGAGTAGAATAAATTTTGGTGATATTATACAGGTCATTTGTTCTTTTGTATCGATATAAAAATGCTAAAAAACTTTCCAACTGATACACTCGCGTTTGTATCGATACAGGATTCATTTGTATCGATACAAAACTGATTTCAAAGAGACAGAAGGGGTATGGTGTATAGAAACATGCTTGCATGTATCGATACACAAAAGTCTCTCTATGAAATAGAGATGTCATGGTGTATCAATACATGGTTGTACGTGTCCATACATATCAGCCAATTTTTAGATTTTTTAAACTATCTGGTGTATGTATCGATACACACTTAGGTTTGTATCAATACACACCAGTCAAATGTTCATATTTTTCAGCTGTCAGGGACGTGTATCGATGATACAAGTATAAACTTGTATCGATACATATCAGTTAAATTTTGCCTAAATCTACTCCATTCTATTTTCTCTATAAATAGCATCATGGGGTTTTGTTGTAAGTGTGAGAAACTATTGGAAAACACTTTTGATCAAAGTTAAGTGGATATTTTGGATCAAAGAGCATTAAAATCAAGTTCTTCATCTTCTTCCAATTCTCAATTATCTCAAAATTGAATATGGGTTCAATCAAGGGGTTCTAGTTCGATTGGAAGATAACGTTCGACACGGATCACGGTGAATCAGATCGTGCTCGGGTTGAATTGGTTTTAAGGAAGGTTCGTCATTGGGTATTCAAGAAGGTATCGTTCTTGAAGGATCGACGTATCAACGAGGGAATCAGTCGGATAATTGTCACGGGGTTCTTTGCGGAAGAACAAGGTGATGATCAATTATCATAATCGGAGGTTGAAGTACAGGAGTGCGTCGAGGTTTGCGCGAATTCATCGAAGCTACGACAAATGAAGAAAGACTTAATCTTTTGTATAGTCTTGTGTATTGTATTCATTGAGATTTGTGCACTTTGTAAAGATTCAAAGATATTTTCTATAAAAATCTCAATTCGGTGTTTTTGCCGAATTGGGGGGAGACGTTGTAAGTGCACTAGTTCACCTCCACGTTTTAATAATTGTCAAAAGACATGAAAATAGAGTAAAATAAATTTTGGTGATATTATACTTGTCTTGACAGCGAAAAATGGTTTTAAACTTTGAAAAATCAAGTTACAGGTCATTTGTATCGATACACATTTCTTTTGTATCGATACTGTGTATCGATACAAATGTGCTGACAACCTTTCAGACTGATACATTCGCGTTTATATCGATATAGGACTTGTAAGTGCACCTGTTCAGCTCCACATTTTAATAATTGTCAAAACACATGAAAATAGAGTAGAATATATTTTGGTAACATTATAATTGACTTGACAGCGAAAAACTTTTTAAACTTTGAAAAACTGAATTATAGGTATTTTATATCGATACACACTTCATTTGTATCGATACAGATGTCCTGAAATTTGTTCTAACGAAAATTCACGTTTTTGTTTGATATAGGACTTCCTTGTATCGATACAAAACTGTTCTTAAAGGGACAGAAAAGCTCCTGTGTATCGAATCTTGCTTGCATGTATTGATACACATCAGTCTTTCTTTGGATCAGAGAGAACTTCATGTATCGATACAATGTTGCACGTATCATGTATCGATACATATCAGTCATGGTTTTGAACTTACTGGTGTATGTATCGATACAAACTCGCTTTTGTATCAATACATAACTAAAAAACTTCAAATTTTGTACACTGTCCTGGGCTTGTATCGATACAAGCCAATACTTCTATCGATACAAATCCGTTAAATTGTGCCTAAATTTACTCCATTCTATTTTTTCTATAAATAGCATCATGGGGTTTTGTTGTATGTGTAATTCAAAGAGATTTTAAATAAAATCTCAATTCCGTATTTTTGACGGGATTAGGGGGAGACGTACCAGTCGACAGCGAGGACGAAACGAAAGTCAAGGAACTCCCACATCAGATTGTTTGTTTCTCTCTTCCCTTAACTCTTTCAATTTCGCATTTATTCAACGACCGATCAAAATAGTGTGGTCACACCTATACCTATCACACAATGGACGAATGATGATAAAAAGAAAGTGAAATACGATTGGAAAGCGCAAAACATTATTATCTCCGCTTTTGCTATTGATCAATTTTATCGCGTTTCCCATTGTGGTTCGGCTAAAGAGATGTGGGACACATTGGTTACCAACTTTAAGGGTGTTGGAGTAAGCCCTAAGTACCAATCTATTTTCATAGGATTTGCTTTAGCAGTTTAATATAAATATGGCATTTCTTTATTATGTTTGTAAGAGTCCAAAATAATGAAATCCCTAGAATAGATAGTCCGTTTAATATTAAGTATGACTTAACCATGAGACTACATTAAACATAAGGACACTATTCTTAAAGTATTTGTAGTCTAGCTTTAAGGTGAAAAGGGATAACCTTAAAGCATAAAAACTATTATGAAGATAGACTGATGATCGCATCTCTTGGATCATAGGATAAGGAGTTAACAAGTCTTGACATAGGTATATAACATATTAGGAGTAATATTTATACTGGATTGACCCGCTATGAGAGTACTACATGCAAAGTTATGAAAAGTGTCATAATTTACTCTCATGGTGATAATGGTGTAAAATGCCCTTAGACCTTATACCACTTTCTACCCTAGATGTGGAGTCAAATACTTTATTGCTGATCTAACGTTGTTCGTAACTTGATAATCATAAAGGCAGTTAATAGGTACTTCACAAAGCATGCTGAGGGGCAGTAGTGTCCTAGATGGAATTTGTCAATCCTGCATAACAGGATAAATATTATGGGCCCAATATTGTACTGGACAAGGATGACACCAAGTATGCCTTGTGTTCAATATAGACATAAAGGGCAAAGGGGTAATCATACACGCATATATTATCACATAAGGTTATGTTTAGATCACATGTTATTTCTTGTAACTTGGGTAGCATTGATATGTTGCTAGATACTGCTCAATGTTTATTAATAAATAGAAGATTTAATATAATTGCCAAAGTTATGGAAACCTAGAGGGTCACACACATAAGGACAGTCTAATATGGGATAGAGATAATTAAAGAACACTGTAAAGTACGGTGTACCCAAGAGGAATATGGAATGTGATAAGGGTATCACGGTAATTAAACCAGCAAGTACACCATAATGTATGGAGGGAGGACACGCACATGAGTATGCACACTCATGAAGGGGCGCGCGCCCTAGGGCTTGTTGTAACACCCTCAAACCCCAACTGATTATTTTTGATGTAAAATGACATTTAGTTATGAAAAGGGTGTCACGTCTAAACTCAATGACATAATTTATTTCGTTTGGTTCTAAAATACACAGCGGAAAATTAAAATAATAAAAAAAATACTAACATACTATGATACTAAATTGATAAATGATGTGTCTGAATGATTCAAATTGAGGTTAAGTCTTGCTAAAATTAATTACATAAAAGAAAAATCTTTAAAGGCATAAGTTCTTCATAAATTCAATACATTGATAAATAATAAGCTAAGTGATTCCCCCGACGTCACCGTATCAGAGAGACTCCAGACACAACAACTGAAAAGCTGAACAAAACGTAGAACCAAATCTTAGATTTCTTTTTTTTTTCCTGAAAGTCTACAATTGCAAGTCGTAGGGTCAAACCAGAATGGAATTAGTAATGGTATTTACATAAGGTAGGTGAATCAAGTATTAATATTATTATTAATACTAATACTAATACTAAAACGAAAACTAATACTAATAGTAATAATAATAAATAAATAAATAAATAATAATAGAAACATCTCGTTAATAAATAATAGTAACATAATATAATATCAAGACAAGCAAGAATGTCAAGACACACACACAAACAATTAAGTTCAAGACACTTATGAATGATATGTCAAATTCTAAGACTCTCTAATATGCATGTGGTACCAGGGTTGAAGGTCAGAATTATTTTACTGAACACTATTCAACGTCACTGTGCATAAGCACTAATCAACTTCACTGTGCATAAGAACTAATCAACATCATTGTGCATAAGCACTAATCAACTTCACTGTTGATGACTCACTAAATGTGCGTTATTTAGTCCTTTATTCATGAGTTATTTCCTACCAATATGGTGATCAAACCATGTTTTAATGCAATTTCATTAGTTTATTTAGTTTTGAGTCTAGAATTATGTATTAGAAATAATTATGTAATTTTGATAAAAAAGAGTTAGTTTAGAGGCAACTTATGTCAAGGCATGTTATTTGGTTTTGGATCGTCATCAAAAGGCATCTACTGATAATGACTGTCAAGACATTGAGTTCCGTACAAGTCAAGCGCTGCTAGAAGACAAATCTGGGAATATACTAGAACATTGTGAAAGGCATCTTTGAAGGATAAGGATGACTGGCTGGCGTGCCGGTTGTCAGCATCACAAATGATTGTACTATGATTAAGTGGTCCTTGCAAATGGAATATCCTTTATTCCTTGGTCCTAGTAGTCACAATTAAGGTTGCCCAAGAAGGATTGTCCTATAAATACACGTCCCTAAACCTAAAAGAAGCAGCTAGAAGATGCTTGAATATTGAAGAATAGATCTGAAAAGAAGAAGAGCTGTTGTGCCGTCGGAGAGACTTAGTTGCAGGAGGCGACCAGTGATAACGAGAGGCACGACAATGTCTGTAGAAGTATCTATTGCATTGTAATGGGTATCACTACTTTACTTGTTATTATTGTTGGTATTTCTATGCTCACTTTGAGCTAAACTCTTTGTAGTTGAGATTATGTGAAGTTTAATATAATGAATGAAGTATTTATGTGAATGAATGATTGTTATTGTGTCATCTTTAACTTTATGTTTTTAAGAAAATACATTTATTTCTTTGACTGATCAACTTAGATTTAAATACAAGTTGCATGTGTAGAGACATCTAGCATGTTAATGGAAATAATAAAGTTAATAAGGTTAAGTGGGAGCAGACATGTAATCTCTACCTTCTCTTATGGATAAGTTAAGGGCCTTAGTGGGATCAAGCACGTTCGTTTCTGAACTCTAATGGGATTAAGCGGAACCCAAACATGGCCAGTGCCCTTATACCTCGTTTTAATATCTAACGTTGTAGACATACACCTGTTTACGCTGATCTTTGGTAAACAACCGCTAGTTTGCAATGCTTGAGAGACCAACTAGAGAATCTCGGGACATGTTTGTGCATTTATTGTTCAAGTTTGAAAATAGCAATGTTCATTAATGTAAATGAACAAGTTTGATTTGAAAAAATAAAAGAAAGTAAATAAAATGTGACTTGCTTGACAAGAAATGTAAAAATACTCAGAATGAGTACGTATTGACAAGAAAAGTAAATAATTCAATGAATTAAAAGGCAAAGAATGTAAATGAACGCATGTAAATTGCATGAAATGTAAACTGCATTGAATTTAAAAGAGTTTGATCACAAGATCATACATTGTTGCCTTGTCTATTCCTTTCACTCGAACGCTTGAATACTCATAATGTGTAAGGTTTATAGTATGAGAGATTGTGATCGAAATTACATCAAATGAACTAGTATTTATAGATAAAAACTAATGCTATCTAGTAATGACTATCTAACATCCATTTGACAAGTGTCTTGCCATCTGATTCATTCCTAAATGCCAATAGTTGTCACTTTTGAATGAAACGTTGCAATGGTTTGAATTTTGAATCTTCAGAAAATGCTGAAATATGTTAAGTCTCTAAGTAGTCTTCTAGTTCGGGTAACCCTTGAATGCCAATCGAATTGTTTGATAACTCGAACCAAATCTTGATTGATTTCCTAGACTTGTAAATATTTTCCATCTCCTGAGATCTTAAAATATTCTCAAATGAGAATATTATTTAAATATATCACTTTTAACCTTTATTGCATCATTAATAATTTGGAAACATTAATTTCCATAATTAAAAGGTTTAGTAATTATATTCAAAGAATAATTAGGGCATATTTTGACTTAACCAAAATATGGGCTAACAAATTGCCCCCAAAAAATGCCAATTTCGATTCGAGTAATTCGAATGAAGAATTTGCCGTTTTTTATTCCATAATTAATAGCACGTGACAGCAATGATAATAGTAACCGTCAACGCACTTCCCCACTACTGACACTACTGCGCCTTTTCTGACTTTATGGGACACGTGTCAGGTGCGGAAGTTGAAAGAAATCTAAATTTCTTTTTCATTTATTTAATTCAGGAGAAAACGAAGGTTATAAATAGGAATAGGTCACTATCAGTTACTTCTTCTCTGCAACTTCAACTCTATTTCTTCATTCTTCCTTACTGTCCTTCACATTTCGTTCTCAAATCTCTCTGAATCAATTCTCAACCTTTACTGCATTGTTCATCTTCCTCAAAAACTACTTTAATGGCAGAACAAAACCAAGAACCCATTCTAGTTCCTTTCGCCGGAAAATGGCAGAATGTCACCGTCAAACCCAACGGTGTAACTGTAGTTCCTGAAACTGAAGGAACTGTAGAAAACAAAACACGTTGGGAAGAAGAACTCGTTATCCCTTTCTCTGTGGGTAACGACGTCTTCGCGTTTGGGGGTCCGTTTCCAGATGAACGCGCCTCGAAACCGGAGATATCCAACATCTTTCCAGTTTACAAGAGTTGTGAATCGAAACTTTGCACAACAGATGCGTTTAATTTCACTTTCCTTCGAAGACCCCATAACATGTGGAGATCTGCTCCTAGCTGTGAGAATGACAAGTTCGTGCCATGGCTAAATCGAGTACAAGAAGATTGGGGAGATTACTGGAAAAAATTAGGCATTTATGACCTAATCCAAATTTCTAGGTATGGTCCTCCTTACAGATTCGAAATGATAACTGCAGCATTAATGTTTTATGATAACCCACACATTTCAATTTCCTTGTGGTATGATTACCCCTACTTTATTAGATGTGGCCACCATCACTGGGCTAAGGCCAGATGGAGCAGTTTTCGATCCCTCGAAAGCTAGTCCCAATACTTATTTTAAACTGAATGAAAAAACGTTTTCTAAGTTTATTCTCGAACACCAAGGCACCGGTGTCGTTTCAACAGAAGAGCACGTGGCTTTTCTTACCTTGTGGTTGTCCAGTTACGTTTTCCGCTCGAAGTCCTTGCAAGTGGCCCAAATGTATATACCTTTGGCCATCCAACTTCATGAAGGTGAACCCTTTGGATTTGGGCGTCTCCTTCTAGGCGTTTTCTATGAATCTATGGGGGAGTTTAGCGACAACCTCAAGAAACATAAAAATGGAGCTCCCTTCCCTGTTTCAGGGCCCCTTTGGTTACTACAATTGTGGCTTAATGCCACCTTTCGAAGGGAAATGGAGCTTAAAATCCCTGTAAGGTTCCAATCAGATGTGGAAAACCGTTCGATTGAGGGAATCAGGCTGGCTGTATTGAGACCTGATCCAAAAGAAACAGACCCACAAACCCTTTTCATCAAGTATATGAAGATCTTTTTATACTTCACCCATTTTCAACCTCGTCACGCACCATTTTTAACAAGAGATGTAGGTCCAGCATGGTTGCAAGATGAATACCCATTAGTCAATCCAGGCAATGCTGATGAAGTAAATGAACTTTGGCAAAACTATCTTCATCCTACAGTTCTCTCTTGTAGGATTGGAACAACTGCCAATCACTTGGTTTTGGTTGGATATCAACCGAACTTAGTTTCGAGGCAGTTTGGTCTCTCCCAGACTTTCCCTAAGAGCTTATTCGAAGGGACAAAAAATATGGTGATGGGCATTGAGGTTTCAAAAGAGCTATATGCTAAGTACATCAAAACTTGTTCCAAGTTTGTCTACAAAGTGAACCCAATCGAATTTAACTTTTCCTTCTACTGTACTGAAAGGTTCTTGACTTGGTGGAATCACCATTTTGACAAACACATGGTGGGCACTACTGCTGACACCATAAAGAGGCTCGAAAGTGGATTCCTCCAAGAACAAGTTGAAACACTCAAGGAAAAGTTCAAAATCAAAGGTATACATATTCTCATAACTCCATTTCGTTCATCTTTGAACCACTCGATTTATAACCTATTGAATATTCAGGCAAAGAAATACTTGAAGGACCATCTCAACCTACAACTTGAACTGTCAATCCTCGAAGAGCTGGAGGTGTTCGTTTGAAAGATGATGAAGATATTAGAAAGGCTGAGGAGGAAGCTATTGTGAAAGCTGAAGCAGAGAGAAAGAAAAAAGAAGTTCGAAGCAAGAAGAAAACAGATCAGGTTTTTGTCTTTCTTATTCCATTTCTCTCAAATCATATGTCGGTCTTACTCATTGTTTCTTATTCAATATGATAGATCTCCAGAGAAAAACATACAATGAGTAAACCTCCTAAGAACCAAACACTTCCGCCTGTTTTTGTGCATGAAGATGAAGGAGTTAGTTAACAATCCTAATGTTCCTTTTCTTTTTATAAGCCTTTTAACTTTTTAAGGCAAATTTTAAACTCTCATTTCCTCTCATTGTGTAGGATGAAGATGAGCCAGAAATCATCTTGACAAGAAAACGCCAACATGAGTCCGAGAGTGACCATGAAACCAATCTTGCAAATCCTACACCACCTCCGCAAAAGAAGATGAAGAAAAAGAAACAAAGAATTGATCTCTCGAATGCTGAGACAACTGAACATATTGAAGAGGAGAGCCAAAAGAAGGACTAAGCTGGGGATAACCAAGAGAATCCTACAGTTCCTAAAGACTTGAAGAAGAAGAAAAAGAAAAAGAAGCATTCCAAACCCTTAAATCCTTCAAAGTCTGAGACTACTAGTTCCACTCGAATGGACACTAGCTCATCTGTAGGAACTGAGGAAAATAATCAGGTTTTTAATGATAATGCTGTTGTCCAAGACAACCCTTCTCTTTCCCCAGTAGCTGAACAACCTTCTCCAATTCCTCTCGAAGAAGAAACCCAAAACCAAGATGAAAATAACAAGGTATGTCACTTATATTAGTATAAATGTTCAGAATAGCATATTCTACCAAAGTTTTTACCCTTTGATTCTTCTTTTTATATAGCAGGATGAACCCATTATAGGAGACCCAAACATAGAGACTCAAAATCCAGGTGCCTCCCCTTTACAGATACATGCTGAACCATCCTCTGGCCAGGTATTATTCTTTATTTCGAAACGTGTATCAATCAACCCTTTGATAAATATCTCACTACATTGATAATTTGTCAGGCTGATTTGAATGATCCACCAGCATTTGGTCCACCAGTGTTTTTGACTCAAAGTCAGGCCAACATTCTGTTCGAGCTTGAAGGCAATCTAAAAGGTAATGCTGAAGAAAAAATACCCACTCCCACTCCTAGTACGGGCGACTCGAGTCAGTCCGTTGAGGTTGAGATAGAAGAAAAGAATGAAGTTGAAAGATGATACCATTATCAGAGAAGCTAAGGCTGGAGGGCCTGAATTATTATCAGAATCTTCTACTTCGAGGCTATCTGCAAGTATTGGGGTCCTAGAAGAAGCTTTTGTAAAAATTCATCACACTGACCCAGCAGCTGCCTTACATCTTCTTCTTCAATCCAAACCTCGATCTCAAAGTTCGAGTGAGAAGACTGATGGCACATCTCAACCTTCAACTGCTTCCATCAATGCCACTGTTAGACAGGATTCTTTGCTCAACAGGCTCAAAGCAGACTTTGGCACGCAGAATGCTTTAGATACACTCGAAACTAATCCCTCGAAGGCTTTTGAGTACTTAGCCTTTTTGAGGAAATTGCATAATTCTTCAACTGACACTTTTACTTTGTGTCAAGTTATGCAATTAGAGAGTCTGATCGATCAGTATGCCAAAGTTGTGCAGAAAGAAAAGGAAAATGAGGCTAAACTGAATGTCCAGATAGCTGCTTATGATGACTTAGTCGCCACAGCTGCAAGTTTGGACCAAGAGGTCTCTGAAATTCGAGCACAAGCCACTGCTTCTCATACGCCTAGACTTTATGCTTGCAAAAACAATATTGAGGCTTGGGAAGCTATCATTGTGGATCTCAAACGCCAGATTGCTGAATATAGACAAAAGGTAGCTGATGAGAAACAGACTCAAGCCAACATTGAAGCTGAAATGCTCCTCTCCGTTCAAGCAGAGATTGATGCCAAGGGTAGAGAAGGGGTTCGAGCCATAGACGAGTCTGAAGTGGTAGCAACAGAGATTGAAGCTCTCGAGGACAACAAACGAATACTTAGAGCAGAAAAGATCTCTTTAGAAGCTTTATATCGCAATGTTGCTGAGGCCCTATAATTTTTTGTACCATTTGAACAATTCTAACTTTTATCTATCTGTTTTATTCGAATCATCTTGGTTGTAACTTGACAATGCCTTTTTGTGGAAAAAATTATCCTTTCTTTCTATTTGCCATATCTCTATTCATTCTAAGTTTTATTCTGCGCTTATGTTTAATTCGAGTAGAGCTGGTTTGTATTTCTTCAAATATTTACCATTTATTCCCAACACATGTTTTTCAGGACTTAACTCTTCAATTACATAAGCACCATTTGAAAAAACTTGAACAATTTTGAATGGGCCTTCCCATTGAGGGGACCATTTGCCTAAGACTCTATCTTTTTTATCCATAGGCAAAATAACTTTCCAAACTAAATCCCCTAAGTTAAAAACTTTTGACTTTACCCTTTTATTATAGGCTTTGGCAACTCTTTCTTTTTGCCTAGTCATATATTCTAAGGCTTGTAACCTTTCTTCATCTAAGTCAACCAATTCATCTAACATCATTTCCCAATATTTATCCCTTGGTATTTCCATTTGCCTCTGTACTCGAAATGATTGCATATGAATTTCCACAGGCAAAATAGCATCATGACCATATGTCAATCGAAATGGTGTAGAGTTAGTTGATTCCTTAGGGGAATTTCTACATGCCCATAAAACTTGATCTAAAGTTTTATGCCAATTCCTTGGCTTTTGAGCAATGTGTTTTTTAATCAAATTAATGATTATTTTGTTAGCTGCTTCAACTTGACCATTTGCTTGGGCATAATATGGTGTTGAAGTATGCAATCTAAAACCAGTTTCACTAGCGAATTCTTGCATTTTTCTTCCTGTGAACACTGATCCTTGATCTGTAGTAATTGTTTCTGGAATGCCAAATCTATAGATAATATGATTCTGAATGAAATTAATCACTACTTCTTGATCTACATTAGGTAAAGGCACTGCTTCAATCCATTTTGTAAAGTAATCAATACCTACCAAGATGTAACGTTGATTCTTAGAAGAGGCAGGTTTAATCTCACCAATCAAATCAGATGCCCAACCCCTAAATGGCCATGGCTTTATTATAGAATGTAACTCACTTGCAGGTACATGTTGTATTCCTGCATGCCTTTGGCATTCTTGGCATCCTTTGGCAAAATCTATGCAATTTTTCAACATAGAAGGCCAATATAAGCCTTGTCTAAACAATAACCATTTCATCTTGTGGCCTGTTTGATGAGAACCACACGCTCCACCATGTATGTCAGAAATAGCTATTAAAGCTTCTGCTTCACTTAGGCATTTTAATAAAACACCTTCACTTGTCTTTTTGAACAATTCATTTCCAACTATAACATAGCTTAAGGCCCTATACTTGGTCTTCCTATCATACTGACCATTAGGGTCTTGTAAATATTCCACAATTGGTTTCCTCCAATCTCCATCTATCAAGTTGTCAATGGTAAAAATGTTAGCATTTGCTTCATCTAAGACCTCGTTCGAGTCATTTTCATCACTAGGTGGTGAATCTGCCCCCACAAGTTTTGCCATTGACAAGCTTGAAGACAAAGATTCATTAAAAACCAATTTTTCCCTAATCTCAATCAATTTGTTAAGATTCTCAGGAGTTACTTTATAGCCAGAAGCTATTTGAGCCAAGTCATTGGCTTCTTGATTTTGTAATCTAGGTATATGCTCGAATTGCACTGATTCGAACTGATCCAACAAATTAGTGGAAATTACAAAGTACTTAGCCAAATGTTCTTTGATACATTTGTATTCTTTTGTCAACTGCTTGATCACTAATTCTGAATCACCTCTAACAATAATATGTCTTGCCCCCAAGTCAATTAAAAGGGCAAGGCCTGCAATCAAGGCTTCATATTCAGCCTCATTGTTGGAGCAAAACCCATTGATTTTATAATTAAACTTAGTAGGAATTTGGATTGGAGAAATTATCAAAATCCCAATTCCAGTTCCATGTTTATGTTTGGAACCATCGAAATATAAGATCCAAGGCTGGGTTTCTACATAACTTAGTGGCATTTCAATCATTGAATGATCAACAAGGAAATCTGCCACTATTTGACCCTTTCTATCTCTTAAGGGTTTATAGGTTAATGAGTATTCAGTTAGAGCCAAAGCCCATTTAACAATTCTACTATGTAAAATAGGTTTCTGAAGCATATGTTTAATAATATCGAAGTGAGAATAAACATAAACTTTAATAGGCTTAATATAATGCTTAAGTTTGTTACAAGAGAAATATAAACACAAACATAACTTTTCTATAGCACTATATCTAGTTTCAGCATCATTTAATACTCTACTTAGATAATATACAGCTTTTTCAACACCATTTTCATCTTCCTGAGCAAGCATGCTACCAATAGTTGAATCAGATGCTGAAATGTACAACTTCATTGCTTTGTTTCGAATAGGAGGCATTAGCGTTGGTGGATGTGACAAATAGTTCTTGATGTCCTCGAACGCTTGCTGTTGCTCCTGCCCCCAATGAAATTGATCACCTTTTTGTTTTCTAAGTAGTGGAGAAAAGGGATGAGCTTTTCCACTTAGATTCGAAATAAATCTTCTCAAAAAGTTGATCTTTCCCAATAGATATTGAAGTTGTTTCTTTGTTCTTGGAAGTTGAGTCTCCATAATAGCCTTTGTCTTATTTTGGTTGATTTCAATGCCTTTTTTATGCACCACAAAACCAAGGAAATCCCCTTCATGTACACCAAAAGCACATTTTAGTGGATTCATTTTTAATCCATATTTCCTCATTCTTTCGAATGATTTTCTAAGATGATTTAAATGATCATCACTAGATGAGGATTTCACAACAATATCATCAATATATACTTGCATAAAGGCATCAATAAAATCATGAAAAATAAGATTCATTGCCCTTTGATATGTGACTCCAGCATTTTTTAGGCCAAATGGCATAACAACCCATTCATAAGTCCCTAATGCCCCAGGGCATCGAAACGCTGTTTTAGCCACATCCTCTTCAGCAATAAAAATTTGATTATAGCCAGAATAGCCATCTAACATGCTCAAGTACTCGAACCCTGCTGCTGAATCAATTAGCATTTCTGCTTTTGGCATGGGGTATTCATCCTTAGGTGTTGCATTATTTAAATCTCTAAAGTCTATGCATACCCTAAGGCTACCATTTTTCTTAATAACAGGAACTATATTAGCTAACCATTCAACATACCTTGTGGTTCGAATGAATTTACTCTTTAATAGCCTTTCGATCTCACTCTTGATTTTTGATAAAATCTCTGGGTTGAATCTCCTTGGCAGTTGCTTTATTGGCTTCTTCCCTGGCTTGAGTGGTAGTCTATGTTCCACCATTTCCCTGCTTAAACCTGGCATTTCATTGTAATCCCATGCAAAACAATCTTTAAATTCTTTAAGCAGGTTAATCATTTTAGCTTTAAATTTGAGGTCAAGATTGGCACTTATGTAAGTTGGCCTTTTAATTAAGCCATCACCAATATCTACCTCTTGCAAAGGATCTTGAGCCTGCATCTTTGGATTCGAGTTCACAGGATCTTTCTCGAATCCCAAAGGTTCATCATCATAGATGAGTCTAACCTTTGCTCATTTGGCAACATATTGCCATTGTCTTCTTTAATGGTTTCTTCAACCATATTTTGTTCCTTGCAGCCTCTAAGGCCGTTTCGAGCTTTCTTTCGACAACATATGCTGTTATTTTAGCCCAAGCAGAGGGCTTAGACATCATCAAGGTATTCTATATCCCACCCAGATGGTGGAATAACTCCATCTTCAGGAGGGTTGTCATCAATTTCTTCCCTCTCCCAACAGAATCCATGAGTAGGATGGAGTCTAACTGAATGATAGACATTATTGCTGGCTCCTCAAAAGCCACTATCTCTTTCTCCACAAGGTGCTATGGAGGCTAAGTGCTTATCAAAAGTTGCCTTAGTAATGTGGTCAACCTCTGACATATAGAAACTCCGATCAGCTTCTATATTTTCTACTATGTTATCCTCCCTCCATAATATCAACCTTTGATGGCAAGTAGAAGGAACTGCCCCTACTCCATGAATCCATTCCCTTCCAAGGAGTAGATTGAAGCTAGCCCTCGAAGGCACAACTATAAAGAGAGTTGGCCTTATGGTGCTGCCTACTGCAACATCCATTTGTATGGATCCTAGAGACTTGCCACTTTTTCCTTCATAGTTCGAAAGAACTATATTATGTGAATGCATGTGAGTATCATACATTCCTAACTTCCTGAGCATGAAATGGGGCATTAGATTTACTGCAGCACCCCCATCCACCAGGACTTTGTTCACTCCAATACCACCCACTTTAGCCTTGATGTATAAAGGCTTGAGATGGTTTTTCATCCCTTCATGAGGCTGTTCGAATACAGCCTTCTGTTGTTCAATGCACCCATTGTTAATTACATAGTAACAAACAGGGGTATAATCTTCTAACTCAGGTTCCACAAACTCTTCTTCAGGATCAGAGGTGGACCTCACATCATATTCACGTGGTAATATTGACACCACATTTACCAGGACATCGAAATCTGGCTCAGAACCAGACTCCAACAAGTCTTCATCAGGAATATCATTCTCCATATTGTCATCAGGGAATGATATCCTTTCCTTAACAGGCCTCTTCGAGGAAGAGCCTTCATCAATAATTAAGGCTTTTTCAGCCTTCTTAGGAACATATTCTTGCTTGTTCCCTGCATCGTTTCGATTGCCCCCAGCATGAGCAATTTTGGTGTTGTTCCCAGCATGAACAACTTTGCTATTGCCCCCAGCATGGGCAATTGAGTTGGAGTTGCCCCCAGCATGGGCATTCTCTCTTTCCAACTTCTTAAGGCGTTGATACCTACGCCATTGAGTTCGAGTCATAGGATTCTTTCCCTTATAGTTGTTATTATAGGAAAATTTCCTATTTTCAGCATTGTTGCTCGAAGCAACTTGACTCGAGCCACCAACATCCATCTTTCTCTTCTGATAGGCCTGATGCTGGCTAGATGACCATTGGTTAACAGGAACTCTATTAGAAGGGACATATGTTTGTCTCCTTCCAAGCCTGTCATGGATGGTAAGGCCTTGGTTTATGGTCTTGCCCTTGTTTGGTCTCTTAGTAGACCATTTGTTTTTGTTAGCCACATATGGCATAACATTCTTAAGGCCTGCAGTAGCCTCTTTGTCGCACACAGCGCTGCAACGAGGACACAGCATAACTTCCTTGTTGCTCAGCTTACACCTGGTGAGAAAATCAATGAGTTCTTCTTCAGCTCGAGGATAAACTACTTTAATTTTCTCAGCATACTCCCTTTCAGTAACGGCTCGAACCGGGGATGCTTCCATTACGTCTATCATCAAACATTCGAATGGCTCAACGTAAGATGTCTCAGCCACTTGAAGGGGATCTGTGTCTACTTTCATGGGTTGCTTAGCTTTTTCGTCGAACTTCAGCCTCCCTTCATCCAATGCCTTCTGCACCAAATCCCTGAAAACAACACAATGTGAAGTTTTATGACCCAAAAAATTATGAAATTTGCAGTAACCTCTTTTCTTTCTTTGTTCTAATAAGGGAACTTTTAATCCTTTTTGAACAATTATTTGGCCATCAGTGACCAATAAATCAAAGATTTCATCACACTTGGTAACATCAAATGTGTAGGTTTTAGCAACATATTTATCATTCTTTGGTTCATTGGGGTTCTTGCCATTCGAGGGCTTTAACAATTTACAAGTGTAAGGAGGCCCTGGCTTTAATTCAGCCAAGTCTATCTCACTTTGATCAACATCCTCGAACTCTAGATCATATTCATTTTCACTTTCATAGTTCCCTACATAAGCTACTTTCTCTTTCTTATGAAACTTGCTATTCCTGGCCTTTTCATTTTTAAGTCTTTCAACCTGTCTAACCCTATCAGCCAGTTGAGCCATGTCTCTAAGATGTTGAGTATCTAATTTCTTTCGAATCGAGTAGTCTAGGCCACCAGCAGCCATTTCTACCAATTCATGTTCAGGAACTTGAGTGAAGCATCTGGCTTTAAGAAGCCTAAACCTATTGAGATAATCATCAATAGATTCTGGTGTTTTGCGTCTAACACTTGCTAGTTCTTTGAGACTTATCTTTGTTTGGCCCATGTAGAATTGCTCATGAAAGAGCCTTTCGAGTTGGGTCCAAGTAAATACAGAATGTGGGGGTAAGGTTGTGAACCAAGTAAAAGCATTTTTTGTTAGAGAATTAGGAAAGTACTTCATCCTCAAATTCTCATTATTCGCTATGTCCCCAGCCTCAGTCAAATACCTAGCAACATGCTCGACTGTAGACTCTATTGTATCACCAGCAAACTTGGTAAATTTTGGGGTTTTCCAACCCCTTGGTATTTCTGTTTGCAAAACAAATTCAGATAATGGTGACACAAAGTTGGGTCTATGTAAACCTATATTTAGACCATTTTGGGCAAGGATGGTTTCTACCAAATTGGCTAAGTTATTCTGCCCAAAATCATTATGTTGAACATTTCTCAAAACCTCATCAGCATTTTGGTTTCGATGAACAAGCACCACTTCAGGTTCAACATTCCTTTGTACAGGTTGGTTAACAACTTGTGGTTCTTGCTGCTGACCTCGAGCCTCCTCGATTCGATTGTCAGCAACTTGTCCAGGCCTTGGTCTAGAGGCCTGTAATGGTTGAAGTGGCTGTTGGATGGGCACTTGTGCCCCTCCAAAGAAATCAGCAATTCTACCCATTTGGGTAGCCAGGGTTTGATAAGTCTGGTTTGTATCTCGAATTAATGGGGTAATTATTGTACCCATTTGTTCGGTGAGTAAGTTCACCATATCATAATTACTCTCATCCATTTGTTGCCTCATAGACAAAAGTGAATCTGTGGTGAGGGCTGGTTGGTTCATTCGAACTCTAGTATTATTGGAATTTTGCCCTTGTGGAAAGGGAGACCTCACTGTTATCCTATCGGATTGTAATGCAGGGTGTGAATGCACATTCTGCATCATGGCTGTAGGCATTCCATATGGATAAGATCTTTGGGACTGATACAAACCCCCTGATTGACTTCGAAAGTCAAATGAAGATCCTGAAAATGGGGGAGGAACCCCACCAATATTTTGCAAAGGCATGCTCGAAGTGTTCTCGGCCATTGTGGTTGCAGCATTGGATGTTAATGAGGGCATAGAGGAGGACACATGAATTGCCTGCGTTGCCCCCACAGATGTTGCATCTGTGGCTGATGTTGTCAGAGCGCTCAAAGCGTCTATATACCCAAATAATGGGTTATCATCCTCAGGATCTTGATTGTTTTGGTTATTGACATTATTATTGTCATTACCATTGTTGTTGTTGTTGTTGTTACTAGTACTAGCGTTAGTGCCTCTAGGTCTCACCATCTCTGGTTTTATTCTACCGCTTCTCAATTGCATGCACTAAACTATGTAATTTCTTTGAAAACAACACACACAACTTTCCAAAAACAAAAGAAAATTCTCAAGAAAAAAAAAATTTGAGAAAACTTTGAAAATAAAACGCACAAAACCCGTCCCACTGGGCGTGCCAATTTGTTTACGCTGATTTTTGGTAAACAACCGCTAGTTTGCAATGCTTGAGAGACCAACTAGAGAATCTCGGGACATGTTTGTGCATTTATTGTTCAAGTTTGAAAATAGCAATGTTCATTAATGTAAATGAACAAGTTTGATTTGAAAAAATAAAAGAAAGTAAATAAAATGTGACTTGCTTGACAAGAAATGTAAAAATACTCAGAATGAGTACGTATTGACAAAAAAAGTAAATAATTCAATGAATTAAAAGGCAAAGAATGTAAATGAACGCATGTAAATTGCATGAAATGTAAACTGCATTGAATTTAAAAGAGTTTGATCACAAGATCATACATTGTTGCCTTGTCTATTCCTTTCACTCGAACGCTTGAATACTCAGAATGTGTAAGGTTTATAGTATGAGAGATTGTGATCGAAATTACATCAAATGAACTAGTATTTATAGATAAAAACTAATGCTATCTAGTAACGACTATCTAACATCCATTTGACAAGTGTCTTGCCATCTATCTTCATTCCTAAATGCCAATAGTTGTCACTTTTGAATGAAACGTTGCAATGGTTTGAATTTTGAATCTTCAGAAAATGCTGAAATATGTTAAGTCTCTAAGTAGTCTTCGAGTTCGAGTAACCCTTGAATGCCAATCGAATTGTTTGATAACTCGAACCAAATCTTGATTGATTTCCTAGACTTGTAAATATTTTCCATCTCCTGAGATCTTAAAATATTCTCAAATGAGAATATTATTTAAATATATCACTTTTAACCTTTATTGCATCATTAATAATTTGGAAACATTAATTTCCATAATTAAAAGGTTTAGTAATTATATTCAAAGAATAATTAGGGCATATTTTGACTTAACCAAAATATGGGCTAACAACACCACAAGGCAAGCTTGCATACAGATGACACGACAGTAGTTATCATTCACTATGCTTCGTTCATGTGTTAAATGGATCATGATCTCAGCTACTCTTTTATTCTTATTTTCAACCATCACTTTATATAACTGTTATTTTATTTATTGTGTTAAAAACCAAATATGTTTTGTTACCATCACAATAAGCTAAACACTTAAATTGAACTTGGAATGTATAACCCTTATTCTATTCTCTGTGGGTTCGACAACTCTTTACTTATTACTTGCTATGATTGAGTGCGTATATATACTTGCGTATAGTCCTAAATCACAACCATCAACTATGCATAAGCACTAATCAACGTCACTGTGCATAAGCACTAACATGAATGTATGCATGAATGTATGCTCAAACATAAAATACTCACAATAAACAACAACAACTTCCACCCAGCAAATCAATAGTACAACACAACAACAAAAGATCAATGGCAAGGATATCATTACACAACACTAGTAATGATAAACTACAAAACAGCAATAATATCATTACACAACCATAGTAATGATAGAATGCGCTGAAATTACTCTTCTCTACCCAAAACAACCCATAAAAATCCTCATAGAGTGCCAAAACCGAGCAACACACACCTGCAGAATTTTGCAGGTTTCGACATACTCACCTTACAGACCATAACTTGAGCTACGAGTATCCAAATGAGACGTGTAAATATGCATTAGAAATATAAGATAATAATCTACAAGTTTTATGTTGACGCCGAAAACCAATTCTTAGCGCAAAGAGGTCAAATAATTACATTTGTCTCCAGACTTTACAACAAATAGTTTTTCTGCACATTAAGCTACAAATTTCCATTTAAATCCATTTCAAAGAAAACCCAATTTCAATCTCATAAATCCCAAAAACCTCTCTAAATATGTTCGAACGACATAATATTCATGATTCAAACCCAACAACCAACATCAAATAAGCTCAACACCAATTAAGCTATTACTAATAGACTCAACATTCATTAAGTTAACCTTAACCTTTAATTGAATCAAAACAGCATACATATAAACCAAAGAAGAAACTGAAGCATAAATATGGTTTCATTCTTAAAAATAAAATAAAATAATCAAACCAAAACAATTAGTGCAAACCATATAAAGAATCACTCTTCAATAAATTAAACCATATTGGCACTTGTTGTACCCCAATTTTGGACCTACAAATCCGATTTACAATTTCATGCATAAAAATATACAAAAAATATTTTATTTCTTTTTCATGCATTTTTCTTTTTTTTTTCATATTTTTATCATTTTTCTTAAATTTCCTTTTATTTCTAAATATTTCATCTTTTATTTCGTTTATTTTAAAATAGTTCATATTTTAGCGTAAAAGTCTTAAAATAACAAAAAATAGTATTTTCCTTGTTTTACGGGCATTTTATATTTTATTACCGTATATTTAAAAAAGATTTACTTTTTATTACATTTTATCACATTTTATTTCAATTTATTTCATCTTCACAATTTTATCTCAAAGTTTACCAAAAATAGTAAAAAGAATATCCCTTATCTCTTCTTATCCTTTTTCATTTTAAATTTAAATCAAAATAGATTTTTACAACTCCTCACAAAAATATTCTTCCTAGACCCATCATATCTCTCCACCTCATTTCACTCTCATCATAAACCATTTTCTATTTTCAAAATAAATCAAAAATCATATCATTTTCATCTCATTGCTATTTTATCCTACCCTTTTATCATTAATCCAAAAATGTCCCTAACCCTAATTTTTACCTATATAAAGACCAATGATTGGTGACCTACCTCACCTAGAACTTTCTCCATTTTCACACAAATCAGAAAAAACTCATTCTCTCAAATTCATCAATCAAAAACAAAACAAAAAATAGGAAAAAATAAAAAGGAAAAGAAAAAGAAGAAGAACAACGTCTTCTCTTTTTTAGAAAAAACTTCAAAAACGCATATACTCCCTTCACCTCACTGAATCAATTCCTCAATTCATCCTTCGTTTTTCCAGATCCAAAATCAGTACACTAAAACACCAAATTAGATCAATAGCTATTTCGATCTGATAGCTTCAGTTTTTAAGCATCTCAGATTGCGAAAGAAAACACCACCGCAACCGCCGTCGGACTTCATACGTTCTCCAATTCTGATTCGGACCGTTTCGAAGGTTAAATTCTTAACTATTTTGCTTATGGTACTCGGAATCACGTAAATAACTTGCTAAATAAACTATTTTTTTGGTCGATTTTGTGTTGATTCTCGTTTTTACAAAGTTTTTGTTACCGTCGGATTCGACTTCGATCAGAGTTTCTAGGACTTCGTCTGTGAATTTCGTTCGCGAATTCGAATACAGCGAGATGAAACAATGAAGATCGATTGTCTATATGCGTTATTTGGTTTCCGTTTAATGATTTTCATTTTCTTCTTTGATGCTTTCATGGTTTCTTCATAAACTGTTTCTGCATTTGTTTCTTTGTTGTTGATGAAGGAAAAATCAAGACTCATACTATACACATCGTTTTACCAGATTAGATCACGGTCGTCCGATCCTTAATCATAGAACTCATGTTGTGATTCCAAGATCTGATCAGGACAGTCTGATCAAGATCAAGTGATGAGCATTTGTTGGATCACGGTACACTTGCACACTGATCGACGATTTGTGTATCAAAAAAATTTTATTGACCGCAAGTGCACAGTCTCGTCATTGAGTTTTAAAAGATATCGAATCCACAAGGACCAATAGTCGACCTACCGTATTTCTGTCGTTACGGTGTAAATCTAAGACTAATGAATGTTTTAGAATTTTAAGAATGTTTAGAATTTAGAAGAAATTAAATTAAAGATTTAAATTAATTAAAGACGTGATATCGGTATGTAACTAATTAACCATCGGGGATTTGATAAATTAATAGCGCGCGCGAAAAGGGATTTATTTTTCAGAAGGACTTTCTCGACTTAAAGGTCTAAACCTCTCACTCTCATTTTATTGATAAAAACCATACTTTCTAGACTAGGAAAATTTCTCTTTTGCCCCCCCCCCATGTTTCTCTATTACCCCCCCCCCCCCCCCCCCCCCCTTAAACTCCAAAATACCCTTGAATTTGGGCAAAAAATGTATTTCGGATCCATAACCCGAAATGAATTTCGAAACGTGTAACCCGAAGTATATAGGCAGTCCCCCCCCCCCCCATGGCGACGCTGATCGACGATTTGTGTATCAAAAATATTTAATAACTGCAAGTGTACAGTTTCGTCGTTGAGTTTTAAATAAAAGATATCGAACCACATAGACCAATAGTCGAGCTACCGTATTTCTATCATTACAGTGTAAATCTAAGGCTAATGAATATTTTAGGATTGTTTAGAATTTAGATGAAATTAAAGATTTAAATTAATTAATTAAAGCGGAATATCGGTATGTAACTAATTAACCTTCGGGGATTTGGTAAATTAATAGCGCACGAAAAAGGATTTATTTTTCAGAAGGACTTTCTCAATTTAAAGAAGGTCTAAACGTCACACTCTCGTTTTATTGATAAAAACCATACTTTCTAGACTAGGAGTTTTACTGTCACTTTTCTACCACCGTAATTTCGAAAGTATATTTTGAAAATCAATAAGTCCTAATTAATTCTAACGTGGCTTCCGCTCGTTCAAAAAAAAATATCAAATTCCTCCTATCTAGTTAAAACCTCAAACACTCGCTCTATTGATTTTAACCTTTGCTTTATTTTACTTTCGTTCAAAAGCTTTGAATTAAATTAGGAATTTGAATCAGAAAAATAGTATATGTGCACGCGCTAAATCATTACTAAATCCCCATCGGAGAATTGAATTACATACCGATATCTACTAATTTAGCTAGACATGGTAGAAGAAATAAACATGCAAAAGCAGTAAATTAAATTAAGCATGACAAATAAATAAATAATTAAACGCATAAAAAACCTGGAAATTATAAATCTGGAAAACTTGAATTAAACTTGACAGAAATATTCAGAATAGAATTCTTGACAAGAATATGTAATTAAAATTCGTAACGGATTTCCGGTGTGGAAATACCGTTACAGTTTATTAAACTAGAAGTATAAACTGACTGAAAAATAATAGAAAAGGCGGAGAGAATCTTCTATTTATAGAAGATTTTTGTCTTCGTACGATCCTAAAATATAGGAAAGGATAAGTTTGTTTGAGATCATTCAGCTGTCGTACGATAAGGAAACAAAAACGGATTGTGTAGTTGCCAGCTCCCGACGTCGCGTAAAAATTAGTTTTGCTGGATTTGCATTCTGTGGCGGGCGCCACAGAGCTGGTGGCGGGCGCCACCAGGCTGCCTTCTTGCTGGGCTCAGTTGGGCTGCGCAGATTTTGTGCTTTGCACCCCATTTTTTCTCGGTTTTTGACACTTTTTGCTCAATTCTCTTCTCCGACCTATTTTATTCAACATTACTGAAAAGGAAACAAATACCAACATAAAAAGAGACAAATGAAATAAAAACATATGAAAATGCAACTAAAGTTCAAGTAAATTAAGCTAAAAATACGATATGATTTCGTGTCATCACACACGCGCACCCACACACAAGCACAATGACAGACCGGTTCGATCTAGTCCAATCTAAGGGGCCTAAACCGAACCGGACCGGTTCAGACAGTGAATGGGCTCATCAGTTGGGCCAAACAAACCCTTTCATATTTTACACCCCCCTCTTTTCCAGATTTATTCCTTTCACATTATGTTATCCGTGATGACACGAAATCGTATCGTATTTTTAGCTTAGTTTAGGTGAACTTTAGTTGCATTTGCATATGTATTTATTTCATTTATGCCTTTTTATGTTAGTATTTGATATGTTTTTACTTTTGTCGAATAAAATAGGTCGGAGAAGGAAATTGAGCAAAAAGTATCAAAAACGGAGCAAAAAGGGGGTGCAAAGTGTAATACCCTAATTTTGAGCTTTTTAAAATAAATATTTTATTTAAAAATTATTTCTTATTTTTCATAAGAAATACCAAAAATAGTTTTTTAGATAATTTTTGCTTACAATTTATTCATTTTTCTTTATTTCTTTTAATTTGTCGCAATTTATCTTTTTAGGCGAAAAATAGTAAAAATATTCAAAAAAATAATTTTCATCTCTTTATTTAAGTTTACTTTTTATTTCTATATTTTTCTATATTTTATTTGCATTTTCCATCTACTTTTTCTATTTTTTATTAGCATTTTTATCTATTATGACAATTTCATTGTTCTTGAACCAATCACCATTTGCCACCTCATTTCTCTCACACTTTATTCCTTTTTTTTTACTTTTTTTTAAATAGGAAATTCTTTCATTCAGTCTTGCTATTTTTCCCCCACAAAGATCAAGAAATTACAAAGTGACCCCATTTTTAGTTGAGGGTATAAATACCCCCATTTATCACAAACCCTAAAAAAAAAGGGCTACTGTTCATAATCACAATTCCTTCTCTCTCTCCTTTCTCTCCTTATCTCCGCCGCTCTCCCTTTCTCATTCATCCAAACCCCAATTTTCTTCAATCCCACAAATCCATCACAAATATTCATCAAACCCCATAATCATCAAAAGCAAAGGTGTTCAACTCATCTTCCTCTTTCTATTACTCCCTCAATCGGACTCAAAATCGCCGGAACAACACCAAAGCTCGCAAATCCGAGATCAAGAATCACCAAGGCGAAGAAGGTTGATATCGGACAATTTCGGACGATTTCCAACACTATCCTTTTTGATTTGTACTGTATTATGCATATAAACTGCTTTTGAATTCTGTTTGGCGTGTTTCGATCAATTAAAATGTTTAGATCCGAACTCCTTCTCTTTTTGATTCATCGATTTCGTGTTTGGATTCGATTGATCTGTGAAAACTAATATGAAATTCTTAATCACCGTTTAAAATCGCGTTGAATCGACTAATTAATCACGTTGTTTGGTTTTGCGATTCGGGTTTATTTTAGATCCGAAACTTCATCTTCTGTTCATGTTCGTTTGAGGCTTTATTTTGAAAAACTGATGCTAGAATCATGATCCACGCATGAAAACGTTTGAGATTGACTATTTGTTTGCCTGTTTCTGTGTTGTCTAGCGTTTGTTTGTTGAAGACCGAGTCATGACTCGCGAGCTCCCATGGAGCTTACTGAGTCAGCGAGTCATTCGACTCGGCCATGTGAAGAAGAAGGGTGGAGGACACGTGTCAGCCTCCGATTGACTGACACGATTTATTTTATTTTTTTTGGGTTCTGGGTTTCTGATCGGGTCGGGTCACCATCACCCGACCCGGTCCAATTCATTTGTGAATCAGGTTTTGGGCTGGATCTGTTATGGGCCCTGTTTCTTCCTGATTGTGTGAATTACTGTGTACACTCCCTTCTTTCCTTTCTGCACCCCCTCCCTCTATGGCTGAAACTGGGCTTAGGCCCATTTTGTGTGAATGGTTTTTCACACCCTTTAGTTTACTTTCTGCACCTCCCTTCAGCTTGGCAGATTTGGGCTTTAGGCCCAAATCCTTTTTGGGCTGCGCCCTTGGGCTTTCCCAAAGCCCATTTAGTTTTTTTTAGCGTTTTTCGCGTCTTCGTCTTATGCGGTGTTTTTTATCGTTTAATTTCGTTTATGCGTTGAATAAAAAATAAAATAATAATTTATTTTGATGTTTATTTCGCGTTTAATTTATTATTGTGTATTATATTCTATTTTATGCTCATCACCGCATCTCATGCACTTCATATTCATACACATTCTCTATGCCATCTGGTATTCTTCTATCCCTTTGCTCTGGCTTGGTTTTCTTTTAAACTTCTCTTCTTAAATAAAACAAAAAGGAATGATGAATCAATTAAAGTGAAAAGAGGAGAGTGTGACGTATGTCCGCTCTGCTCGGGTAGGACAGTCTGTGACGTATGTCCCGGATGGTGGACCACCCTCATTTTAATTGGTGATTCTTAGCTAGTTAATTAAAGTGAAAAGAGGAGAGTGTGACGTATGTCCGCTCTACTCGAATAGGACGATCTGTGACGTATGTCCCGGATGGTGGACTATTCTCATTTTAATTAATGAAGCTCAGTTTAGTTAATTAAAGCGAAAAGGAGAGAGTGTGACGTATGTCCGCTTGATTTGAATAGGACAGTCTGTGACGTATGTCCCGGATGGTGGACTATTCTCACTTTAATTAATTAACTTTAAATATTTAAATGAAAAGGAGGGAATGCGACGTATGTCCCGTTCGGCTCGAATTAAACAGTCTGTGACGTATGACCGGATGGAGTTCAATTCTCATTCAATTGAACAATCTCAAAAAATCCTAAAAGATACTCAACTCTCTTCAATTCTTTTTCCTGCCTCCGTGCAGTCAACTCTTTTCCACTGCTCTTGCGCAGTCAAATCTCTTTTCAACTGTTTTCCTAAACGGATAGTGCTTTATCCATTCCCCTGCTATAGACAAACGCTTAAGCCTCCGAAGCGAGCATACAAGCATACTGTTGTATCAGTGGAATGCGACCTAAGCATCGTTCACTAAAAACAACCAACACACAATCTTTCTTTTCAGGAAGAACTACGTGAGCTTTGACTTCCTCATTGTACTTGGGGGATACGTAGGAGCGAGAGCCTCTCTCGTCAAGCCAAATAATAAAAAACTCTTTTTTCCCTTTTCTGTTCAATTTGCGGTATTGTATTTTCTTTTATACGGTTATCTCTGTTTATGCAAACCAAAATTCCTCAAATGGTTCCCGTTGAGTACAACGGATATGAGGGGGTGTTAACGTCTTCCCCTCATGTAACCAACTCCAAAACCCGATCTTTTCAAGGTTTTATCATTATTTTCCTTTCCCCTCACGGGATAAATAAAATATGGTGGCGGCTTCATTGTTTACATTTGTGCATTGCATTTCATCATTGCATATCTGTATATTTTTTGCGCCGGGTACTACAGATGGCGACTTCACTGGGGACATGTATAGTGAGTTAAGCCTAATTTGGGGCTTTTGGTTTGCTTATTCCAGGTTAGCCGTATCTGTCCTATCTTTTACTTTACCGAAAAATATTGAACTGTCTGGCTTTGTCTTCTCTTCTACTCCTTTTTTTTCTTTTTGCCTTTATGGCGAGGTTCTTGGTTACTGTGTGGAGCTCTCTACCCGAGTTCAGGAGAAAAACTTAGGTTAGTTGAGGGGTTCTTGTGTTGGGTTGCGTGACGTATGTCTCGTTAGCACTGGCATGAGAATTCCGCTCAGAGTGGATTCCCTTGGGTCCGTTGGGTTCCGTGACGTATGATCACGTTGAGCGCTGGCGGGTCCTCGTGGGGTCAATGACTCTGGGGGCCTTTTTATCCAGTCTAGGTAACCGAAACTTTTGTCTAGGGACCACTGTTTTAGAACCCGTGTCGAGGATATAATGTTGACTCATCCAGTTGGTATTATAATCTCGCCCAGATGAGGCTGCTTTTTGGAAAAAAGTAATCAAGAATTTTGGGTAACCGTGTCAACCTAGAACAACATGTGAGAGGGATGGGTTACAGGTAACTTTGAACTTTTGACCTCAGAGATTCCATTTTGAAAAGAACCCTGTTGTTATGAATATTGAAGATTGGTGACTTTGAGATCAAGTTCGCCAAATGATACAATGCTACCGTGATCATATCCATGCATTTTGCATTCATGACATCCATGCATTCATGAAAAATAATCATGCATATTCATCTCGCATACATTTCAAAAAAATATATATGAGAAAAGTTTTTGCATAAAAAATATGCATTTTCATTCATAAGAAAAAAACATCATGCATTTTTATCGATTAAAAATCTCATTTTCATTCATTCATTCCAACAGCTACCTTCCCGGCACCGTTATTTTACAAGAAAGGTTGCTCATCACATTATGGACAATTGGCAAGAGAAGCACGATGCGCTCCAGGCTGAGGTTACCCAAATGGGTGGACAAGTGACCCAATTGGGTGGAAAGCTAGATCAGGTCTTGGAGATGTTGGCTAATATGAATATGCAACCAAGGATGGTTGAGGTCCCTGCACCTGCAGTTGTGGTTACTCAAGGAAATGCCTCTGCTGGTTATGATTGGCCTACTTTTGGTCTACCTAAGGGTTATGTTCCACAAGGATATGTGGCGGCCACTTCTGCTCCACTTGTGGAAACTCCTGCTAGGGTCAGCACAATGCAACAGGTGATTGACCTAAATCAAGACGCTTTTGAGGATCCTAGGGATGCTTATCAAGGTCCTGACCATCATGGGCCTAGATTTGCATACCAAAGATTTGCACCCCAAGTTAATGAGCAAAAGGTTGATTCTACTTCTCAGTTGGAACAGAAATATCAAGCTCTAGAGGAGAGGTTGAATTTGGTAGAAACAGGTAATGATCCATTGGATTTCTCAAAGATGTACTTGGTTTCTGATTTTGCGCTTCCACCAAAGTTCAAAATGCCTGATTTCGAGAAGTATAAGGGTTTGAGTTGCCCGAAGAGTCATCTGGTTATGTATGTCAGAAAAATGGCCTCTTATGCTCATGATGACAAATTGATGATCCACTGTTTCCAAGACAGTCTAGCTGATGTGCCTCTCAATTGGTACATGCAACTTGAAAAAGGCAGCATCCTTTCGTGGAGGGATTTGGCCAATGCTTTCCTCAAGCAATACCAATATAATATGGATATGGCTCCAAGCCACACTCAGCTGCAAAATACCACTATGAAGGAGGGTGAATCTTTCAAGGTCTACGCTCAAAGATGGAGATCCTTAGCTTCTCAAGTACGTCCTCCACTCTTGGAGACGGAACTTGTGGACATGTTTACCAATACTCTGCAAGGGACTTACTTTAAAAGGTTGGTTAGTACTACTTCCTCTGATTTCGCCGAGTTGGTCCGAGTTGGTGAAAGAGTCGAAATGGGGATCAAGAATGGGAAGATTTCAGCTGCTTCTAGTTCACAAAGCAATAACACAAGGAAGCCTGGTGGTGGTTTTAACAGAAAGAAGGAAGGTGAGACTAATGCTATATCCTCAAGGGGCAGTCAGGTGCAGCCGGCGGCACCTGTTCAGTTTCCCTACTTTCCCTTTCCATACTTGGCTGCTGCTCAGCACCAACAGTTTCCAAATTATCAGTATCAAAACCCAGTGCCTCAACATCATCAACAGGCACCACAAAAACGGAATCCTCCACAACCTCGTAGGGTTTTTAATCCTATCCCCATGTCGTACAGTCAGTTGCTCCCCTACTTGATTCATAGTGGTAAGGTGACGCCTAAGCAAATAAGACCTTTACTTCCACCATTCCCTGATTGGTATGACGCTAACGCTAAATGCGATTACCATGCTGGTATTGTGGGTCATTCTACTGATAACTGCAAAGCTTTTAAGCACAAAGTACAAGACCTCATTGATGAGAACGATTTGACTTTCAAAGAAAGCGGACCCAATGTGACCAATGATCCATTGCCCAAGCATCCGACAGGTAATGTAAGTTGTGTTGAAACTGGCGGAAATTTGATAAGGGATGTTTCTCTGATCAAAACACCTTTGTCATCTGTCCGAGAGATGCTGCTGAGTTATGAAGAGTTTGAGAAATTACACTCTAATTGTAATGATTGTCAAAAGAATCCAAACCATTGTTCAAAGCTGAAGGAATGTTTGCAACAACTGATGGATCAAGGTTTAGTGCAAGTGGGATATGCCAAAAAGGAAACTTTGGTTGCCACTGTTGGTCAGAATGAACGTGCAAAGCTTGAAAGTGACGGTTGGAAAGAAAAGGGATCCGTTACATCTTTGAAAAGCTTGAAAGTAGCCATAGAGGAAGAACTGTCTACCGGTTTGGGACAGATGTTAGTTGTGCCTGAGAAAAATGATCGCTTTGGTTTGGGTTATTAGTCATCCAAGGGGATAGCAACTCCAAAGAAAGTTCAAGACAAGATTTCAAGGATTGAGGATGTTTTTAGCAGTGCTGGTTACCGTGTTGATGGTTACATTGCTATGATTGATGACAAGGATGCCGATGGAAAGAATCAGGATTAGGTGCGCCAGTGTTCTCCAAAGACTGTGTTCACAAATTGGAAGGCTGTTGGAATCTTAGAAGTTGTTTTTATTTCAAAGCAATTTGTTTTCTTTTCAAAACACCTTTGTTCAGCCCTGAATAAATGGTTGCGCTTGTAGGGCCACTTTGTTTCAATGTTTAATTCGCAATTAATGAAAAAGTACTTCTTGTGCAATTTCTGTCTTATTTATTCTTCTTTTACAGTTTTAAAAAGATAATGAAAAATGGCAATAACTTCTTGCATTCATAAAACACTTTTGCATTCAATCAAATTCAAAAAAAAAAAAAAGAGAGAATCATCATTCAGAAGTGAATCTATTGAATCATAATTGTGCTGTAATTCTTCATGGTTTCGGGTTGCAAGTTTCGTTGAAGAGTTAATATGATTGTTGGATTAAAAGCATAAAATGATTGAACTTCATTGATGATTGATCCAGGAACTGACAAAGGAAGAGGTCATAATGGGCGCCTCCCATAACAGGATATAAAAGAGAAAGTTGATCAGACATTTTATCTCTTGTCAAGTATTTGTTTGCATTTAAGATTATGTAATGCACATGCATGTTTCGGAATCAATCCATCTGTATTCACCTCTTTTTCTTATTACTTGCAAATTTGGAGAGAGGATGATGAAAACGAATAACTGATTTTTGTTGATGTGTGCTTTCAATTGTGAAAAAAACCTAGCTGATGATGAAAGGCATTGTTTCACAAAAAATTGTGATTGAATCGAGTCATTCTTGCATATGTTTTGTTGTTATCTGATTCTCCCAGTTTCTTGAGATATGTCTTTTTTTAAGAAAATAAGCAATTTTGGTTTGACACTTGACCTGACACTTTAAGAGTATATAGGTTGTTTTGCACTTTAGGCTATTATAAAGGTTCAGAAATGATTCAATAAAATCGGTACTGTCTTAACATCTTAGACTCTTTGAAGTATGTAAGATCAATTTGAGTACTGATTTTGACGAAGACCTGAACATAAGTTTTTAAACAACTCTTAGTAGTTTATCTTAGCAGTCGGCACCATCTTGTACACAAACTAAGTAGGAAATCGATGAACATAAGTGAATGATCCAGAAATGAAAATTTGCATATTTTGGTTAATGCACTTATTGAGTTAGATGACCCTCACTCGGTTGTTTAACCCAACAGTTGTTGAAAAACCATAGTAAATGTACCCATTTGGTAGTTGGTTCAGAGGAGTCTGGTTCTGAACTTGGTAGGGCGGGTTGCTATCTGATCCCCCACAACTGCATTTGGAAGAAAAAGAGGGGTTTACCAAACTGATTTTACCAGCTCCCCTCGATATATGATCATAATCACTAACAGATTTCTCTACCATGAGTGTGTACAAGATAACGGGCTAAATGTGATTGCACCTGAATGAAAAGGGTGAATAAAATTTAAGCAAAAGTTAGAGTCACAATAAAATATTTCAAATTTGTCTTCATATGATGAGTCTTTGACTGCAATGTGTGGTTCTGTGTTATTACAGTGCTTGTGGTATTGATATTTATTACTTGATTTTCTTTACTAGCCGGCAACCACGTATGATTAGAGTTGTCATGTCGTGTTTTCAAACAAGTGCTAAAAAAGAGTTACTATTTATGTGCTTAATGACAAGCAAAGGTTCAAGTATGGGGAATTTGATAACACAAATTATATCTTCTTTTGGCTTGATTTACATGAATCCTAATTGCATGCTATGATCTCAAAAGACCTAATTGAAGCTAGATTCATTTTGAAAGCATTCAGCAAATGTATTGTTAAACTGACTCCTCCAGTTTGTTGAGTAACTAATAATTATCTCTCTTTTCTACACATCATATGTGTTTCAAAAAAAAAAACTTGCATGTGCAAAATACCCTTTTCAAAAGAAATGATTTTACCTGCAAATTAATACTTGACATCAAAGAGACTTGAGTAGTGGTCTGATCATAGGCAAAGCTGATTTGAGACGCTCCTAGCTAGGGGCAAACTATCTATGGATTCTGCCAATCAGGGGCAAACAAGTTGAATACCTTGCTTATCAGGAGTGAACTGGTTCAAGAATTGGTTACACTGCAAATACCAGTTGGTCAGGGGCATATCCGTCATAGATTCAAATGCTTGGGGCATACTGTGTCAGGATTATATCTTCTGAAAAGTCATATGTGATAAGATATGGCAGAACTTTGGTTGTTAATATCATGGATGGTGAAGAGTTTCCACTCTCAATGCACACTGCTGCGATACCTGACTTTACATGAAGATGAAACTTTCAGAAAGAAAGAATTGACTCAGTCTCCTTTCACCAAAGCAAAGCCTTGTAAACTCGAGATCGTGAAGAAGGATGGCATTGTTATGATTCAGTAGAATTAATTTATCTTCATTGCCATTATCTTAGTTTCAATTTGCAATCACCTCATTGAGGGATTAGCATCCAGTTGTAAAAACTTTCCGCATTTTTGCGCAATGAATTAAATTCTCACTTTCAATCACATTGTGTCTGCTTGCTTTTATGTTCTGATTGCATATGTTTGTGCTATTCATTTTGTTAATAAATAAAGCATTTAAGCATTGTGAAAAATAAAAGCATTTGAAAAGATTACAGACTGTTTTGATTTTTAAAACATCTGAAGGGAAACCAGTGGCATACAGTAAACTGCCCCAATCCAATACAGAAGATCATGGCAATCTCTCGATTCCATCTCATGAAGAAAGTTGCTATCCTTTTTGGAAGCTTGATTGAACGTTCGTCCCGCAACGACAGTCAACATCTCAAGATTTCACCTCAATGGAGTTACTCAAATTCTCAGTGCCGGGAAATTCAAACTCTCCTCAAAACAAACCCGGAAATTCATGCATTCGTGCATATTCATACATTCACGCATATAGGGTCATGCATAAAAAGAATCACACCAAATCTTGCACATAATCAGATATTTCATCTGCATTAGTTCTGCATTTAGGCATCAGAGGTGCATAATCATGCATTCATGAAGTACATGTTTAGAATATTTGTCTTAACAGGTTGCCGACTTTGATCTCTTGTTCAGTAACAAAGGTCTGCGGACCTAATTCTCCAGCAAGACGGTTATTGAATTGTAACTTCTCAGCAATAAGGGTTGATGAATCTGTTCCCCAATGAATAGGTTAACAAAGTGCCATCCCCAAGCAGATCAGTCAGTGCATCATATTCTCAATGAGAAAAGTTGAGGGGTCGTTTCTTTCCCCAGCGAGGCAGTTGACATTTGTTCATCCCAGTAAGTCGGTTGGAACGCCGCATTTTCAGAAAAATGGTTGATGAATCGTAATTTCTTGACAAGAAGGATTGGTGAATCTTAAGTCTCCCCAATGAACTTATTTGGTTTTGATAACTGATATTCAGCAAGTTGGTCAACAGAGTTTCATCCTTGTCAGACGGATCTTCACTCTACACCTACCAGAAAGGGTTGATTATCCTTTCCCCAGTGAATAATTCCGTAATGGTTATATACAGCAGATTGGTCTATATACAACTTCTTCGGTCAGAAGAGTTAAACAGATTTTTTTTCCAGTGATTCAGTTGAGATGGATATCTCCAACAAGATAATTGAAATGTTGTATTTTAGCAAATTGTTTGTTAAACAGTTTCCTCAGCAAGTTGGTTTCTGAACCGCATCCTTAATGAAGTTAACACATTGTGCTTCCAACAAGTTCTTCAGCAAAACAGTTGTCAAGCAGTCGTCTTGTGAATTTTGTCAAGGATAATGGCAGAATATTCGACCTACACTCACAGCAAGTTTCTTTACCCAAAGATACGTCAAAGCACTAGTGGAGTACTTTCAGATTCAGTTTGAGTTAATACGCCCATAGGGGGGGAAATGACTCAGTTTTTTATGATCCATACAATCATAGGGCGAGTAATGATCAGTTTTTGAGTTAATACGCCCATAGGGGGGGCAACGACTCAGTTTTCTATGATCTATACACTCATAGGGCGAGTAATGATCAGTTTTTGAGTAATACGCCCATAGGAGGGGCAACAACTCAGTTTTCATGATCTATACACCCATAGGGCGGGTAATGATCAGTATTGGAGTTCAGGTACCCTGAGGGGAGAAGACTTCATTTTTCTTTCATGATCTATACACCCATAGGGCGGGTAATGATCAGTTTTGGAGTTCAGGTACCCTGAGGGGAGAAGACTTCATTTTTCTTTTATGGTCTATACACTCATAGGGCGAGTAATGATCAGTTTTGGAGATAATGCACCTTGAGGGGAGGCGACTCAGTTTTTATGGTCTATACACCCATAGGGCGGGTAGTGATCATTTCATTTTCAGGTATTCAGTTACTAATCATTTCACGTATGCTTCCACCTTCATCTTCCATATGCATTCATCATCATTACATCACATCCACACCACAAAATTAGGGCATTTGTATTTAATTATCTTTTACTTTGAACGCATAAAGGCGCAAGTCATTTACGCATTCGAGTATAAGACAATTAAATAGGGGCAGCTGTAATACCCTAATTTTGAGCTTTTTAAAATAAATATTTTATTTAAAAATTATTTCTTATTTTTCATAAGAAATACCAAAAATAGTTTTTTAGATAATTTTTGCTTACAATTTATTCATTTTTCTTTATTTCTTTTAATTTGTCGCAATTTATCTTTTTAGGCGAAAAATAGTAAAAATATTCAAAAAAATAATTTTCATCTCTTTATTTAAGTTTACTTTTTATTTCTATATTTTTCTATATTTTATTTGCATTTTCCATCTACTTTTTCTATTTTTTATTAGCATTTTTATCTATTATGACAATTTCATTGTTCTTGAACCAATCACCATTTGCCACCTCATTTCTCTCACACTTAATTCCTTTTTTTTTACTTTTTTTTAAATAGGAAATTCTTTCATTCAGTCTTGCTATTTTTCCCCCACAAAGATCAAGAAATTACAAAGTGACCCCATTTTTAGTTGAGGGTATAAATACCCCCATTTATCACAAACCCTAAAAAAAAAGGGCTACTGTTCATAATCACAATTCCTTCTCTCTCTCCTTTCTCTCCTTATCTCCGCCGCTCTCCCTTTCTCATTCATCCAAACCCCAATTTTCTTCAATCCCACAAATCCATCACAAATATTCATCAAACCCCAAAATCATCAAAAGCAAAGGTGTTCAACTCATCTTCCTCTTTCTATTACTCCCTCAATCGGACTCAAAATCGTCGGAACGGCACCAAAGCTCGCAAATCCGAGATCGAGAATCACCAAGGCGAAGAAGGTTGATATCGGACAATTTCGGACGATTTCCAACACTATCCTTTTTGATTTGTACTGTATTATGCATATAAACTGCTTTTGAATTCTGTTTGGCGTGTTTCGATCGATTAAAATGTTTAGATCCGAACTCCTTCTCTTTTTGATTCATCGATTTCGTGTTTGGATTCGATTGATCTGTGAAAACTAATATGAAATTCTTAATCACCGTTTAAAATCGCGTTGAATCGACTAATTAATCACGTTGTTTGGTTTTGCGATTCGGGTTTATTTTAGATCCGAAACTTCATCTTCTGTTCATGTTCGTTTGAGGCTTTATTTTGAAAAACTGATGCTAGAATCATGATCCACGCATGAAAACGTTTGAGACTGACTATTTGTTTGCCTGTTTCTGTGTTGTCTAGCGTTTGTTTGTTGAAGACCGAGTCATGACTTGCGAGCTCCCATGGAGCTTACTGAGTCAGCGAGTCATTCGACTCGGCCATGTGAAGAAGAAGGGTGGAGGACACGTGTCAGCCTCCGATTGGCTGACACGATTTATTTTATTTTTTTTGGGTTCTGGGTTTCTGATCGGGTCGGGTCACCATCACCCGACCCGGTCCAATTCATTTGTGAATCAGGTTTTGGGCTGGATCTGTTATGGGCCCTGTTTCTTCCTGATTGTGTGAATTACTGTGTACACTCCCTTCTTTCCTTTCTGCACCCCCTCCCTCTATGGCTGAAACTGGGCTTAGGCCCATTTTGTGTGAATGGTTTTTCACACCCTTTAGTTTACTTTCTGAACCTCCCTTCAGCTTGGCAGATTTGGGCTTTAAGCCCAAATCCTTTTTGGGCTGCGCCCTTGGGCTTTCCCAAAGCCCATTTAGTTTTTTTTAGCGTTTTTCGCGTCTTTGTCTTATGCGGTTTTTTTTTATCGTTTAATTTCGTTTATGAGTTGAATAAAAAATAAAATAATAATTTATTTTGATGTTTATTTCGCGTTTAATTTATTATTGTGTATTATATTCTATTTTATGCTCATCACCGCATCTCATGCACTTCATATTCATACACATTCTCTATGCCATCTGGTATTCTTCTATCCCTTTGCTCTGGCTTGGTTTTCTTTTAAACTTCTCTTCTTAAATAAAACAAAAAGGAATGATGAATCAATTAAAGTGAAAAGAGGAGAGTGTGACGTATGTCCGCTCTGCTCGGGTAGGACAGTCTGTGACGTATGTCCCGGATGGTGGACCACCCTCATTTTAATTGGTGATTCTTAGCTAGTTAATTAAAGTGAAAAGAGGAGAGTGTGACGTATGTCCGCTCTACTCGAATAGGACGATCTGTGACGTATGTCCCGGATGGTGGACTATTCTCATTTTAATTAATGAAGCTCAGTTTAGTTAATTAAAGCGAAAAGGAGAGAGTGTGACGTATGTCCGCTTGATTCGAATAGGACAGTCTGTGACGTATGTCCCGGATGGTGGACTATTCTCACTTTAATTAATTAACTTTAAATATTTGAATGAAAAGGAGGGAATGCGACGTATGTCCCGTTCGGCTCGAATTAAACAGTCTGTGACGTATGACCGGATGGAGTTCAATTCTCATTCAATTGAACAATCTCAAAAAATCCTAAAAGATACTCAACTCTCTTCAATTCTTTTTCCTGCCTCCGTGCAGTAAACTCTTTTCCACTGCTCTTGCGCAGTCAAATCTCTTTTCAACTGTTTTCCTAAACGGATAGTGCTTTATCCATTCCCCTGCTACAGACAAACGCTTAAGCCTCCGAAGCGAGCATACAAACATACTGTTCTATCAGTGGAATGCGACCTAAGCATCGTTCACTAAAAACAACCAACACACAATCTTTCTTTTCAGGAAGAACTACGTGAGCTTTGATTTCCTCATTGTACTTGCGGGATACGTAGGAGCGAGAGCCTCTCTCGTCAAGCCAAATAATAAAAAACTCTTTTTTCCCTTTTCTGTTCAATTTGCGGTATTGTATTTTCTTTTATACGGTTATCTCTGTTTATGCAAACCAAAATTCCTCAAATGGTTCCCGTTGAGTACAACGGATATGAGGGGGTGTTAACGTCTTCCCCTCATGTAACCAACTCCCGAACCCGATCTTTTCAAGGTTTTATCATTATTTTCCTTTCCCCTCACGGGATAAATAAAATATGGTGGCGGCTTCATTGTTTACATTTGTGCATTGCATTTCATCATTGCATATCTGTATATTTTTTGCGCCGGGTACTACACAAAGCCCAAATTCGCGCAGCCCACAAAGGAGCCTAGCCAAAATGGGCATTTGCCAAAAATTGCATAGTGGCGAGCGCCACAGGAGGGTGGCGAGCGCCACGCAGCGCAAGCCCAAAGTGGCGAGCGCCACAGAATGGGTGGCGAGCGCCACAGAATCAAGGCCCAGTACAACTAAATTTTGCGTGACGTGGGGAAGAAGCACACCGTCTGATCCGTTTCAGTTCCTAATCGTATGGCTACTGGATGATATCAAATGAAGCCTATCCTTTCCTTAAATCATGGATCGTAGAAGCCAAATCTCTCCTATAAATAGAAGCTCAAATCTCAGAACCGAACACGCCTTATTTTTCTTTACTTTTCAGTCAGTTTTTATTTCTTGTTACAGTAACTGTAACGGTATTTCCACACCGGGAATCCGTTTTCAGTTCTGTTTTCAGTTTCTTGTCAAGAATTCTGTACCGGTTATTTCCGTCAAGTTTATTCAGAATTTTATTTCAGGTTCTTTTAATGTCTTTATTTAATTATTTATTTACGCTTTATTTAATTTTTTGTTTTTATTTCTTTATTTTCTTCGTCATGTCTAGCTAAATTTCTAGATATCGGTATGTAAATTAATTCTCCGAAGGAAGTTTAATAATGATTTAGCGCGCATTTATTAAACTATTTTTCTGATTCAAACTCCTAATTTAATTCAAAGCTTTTGAACGAGAGTAAAAGAAAGCAACTAAGGTTAAAATCAATAGAGCGAGAGTTTGAGGTTTTAACTAGATAGTAGGAATTTGATATTAATCTTTGAACGAGCGAGAGCCACGTTAGGATTAATTAGAACTAATTGTTTTTCAAAATATACTTTCGAAGCTAAGGTGGTAGAAAAGTGACAGTAAAACTCCTAGCTTAGAAGGTATGGTTTTTATCAACAAAACGAGAGTGTGAGGTTTAGACCTTTAAATTAAGAAAGTTCTTCTGAAAAAAAAAACCCTTTTCCGCGCGCTATTAATTTATTAAATTCCCGAAGGTCGATTAAGTTACATACCGATATCCCGCTTTTATTAATTTAATTCTTTAATTTAAATCTTCTTTAATTTCTAAACATTCCAAACAACTCCAAAATATTCATAGCCTTAGATTTACAAAGTAACGACAGAAATACGGTAGTTCGACTATTGGTCTCTGTGGTTCGATATCTTTTAAAACTCAACGACGAAACTGTGCACTTGCAGTTATAAAATATTTATTGATACACAAATCGTCGATCAAGTTTTTGGCGCCGTTGCCGGGGACCAATTTAGTCGATATCGTAACTCCGTCGTTACACCGTAGAGACTAAGGCGTTTTTAAATTTAAAAATCGAAGAAAAAAAAAATAATGACAAACAATTTTAGGATAAGTCCTTTGAGCTTAAATGTATAACTCAAACTCCTTTTATAATGACTATCCTCAAAATTTCAACTACCCTAACCATAACTTCCCATATAACTACCAGCCTCAACCGTCCCCATACTCTGAGGGACAATACCTTAATTCTCAGTACAATTACTATCCTCCATATCTAAATCCAAAAGAATCCGTCAGTCCTAGCCTATTAGTGGTATATAATGAATTTATGGAAAATTCCGCTAAGGCTAGTCGAGAGCAACGATTTAGAGAGATGATGAGGGAACAAGACCTCATAAATGAACGGATTAGACAAACCAATCTCGAAACCCAAAGGATGTTCGACGCCATGGTTGCCTCAACAGCGACTCCCCAAGAGTCAATGGAGACACTAATCTCCCAGTTCACCCAGTCAACCATAGAACCCTCTTACGAGAGACAAGTAGACGTCGTAGCAAACGTTAATGAAAGCGAGATTGAGAGGGCTAGTGAGGACAGTAACGTTGTTGAGAGTTGCAGCGAGGAAAGAGTGGAGATCGAAGAAGCATCACCGATAATCCTCCCTAGCGAGGTAGTCGAAGAGGTAGAGAAGGGAACACTGCAAGTTTTCCCTGCTCCCTATATCCCACCAATCCTTGCTACCCAAGGAAAAGTAGAGGCTAGAGTAAACCCAACTCCCGTACCATGTGAAAAGAAAAGGAATGTAAAAATTAACACACATGGGGATGAGGGCGCAAATAGAAAGAGGAAAATAAGGGAAAGAGAAATTGAGAATGACGTTAGTACAAAGAGGATGAGAGTAACATTTGAAAAGGCGAGTGAAAGTCCTAAGTCCAAAGAACGAAGGACACTTGAAATTGAACCAAAACCCCCGCCTGAAATTGATAAAATTCCTTTTCTCCCAAACCACAAAATAATAGAAGAGGGCAAGGAAGTTGAACCGCCCTATAGGAGAAAAAAGAGAAAGAGTGAGGGGTATGTGAGAGTGCGTGATAAGTGGCCGTGGAAATCGTTCCCAATCCGGCCATCACAAGCAAGTTAAAAAACACAAAACTGTCGAGCTCACCGACTTTAAACAAAGCGCTTGGTGGGAGGCAACCCACATGTAGGTTTAATTTTTTTTAATTTTTTTTTTTATGTCACTAGTTGTTGCTTGTTTTTCTGAATTATTATGTTATTAAAATTAAGCGGTATTATTTTATATCTTATTTCTCACTCATATTTTTTGGTATGTATTTTCAAATCTATTTCTTTTTTTAGATACCTTTCTTTCTTTCACGATGAATCGAGATGAGAATCATGATATCAAGTTCAGAGGAGTAGGACAGATCAAAGGCTATGAGATTCTAGCTCAGAGAGATATGCACCTATCCATTTACCCTGACAGCGCTACTATGGACAAGCTAGGGATCCGCGAAAGCGTGATGTTCTTGCTTAATGAAGTCGGATGGTCCGGCTTTGCTGTGGGGAGAAGATTTAGCTCTTACCGAAGCCTAACCCTCGAGTTCCTAAGCTCATTCTCCTATCACCCTTAGATCGGAAAAGGATTCAGAAGAGGCCTGATAAACTTTAGGATGTTTGGCATTGACTACACCTTCAACAATCTAGAAATGGCCAACCTCCTAGGTTTCCCGAGTGATCCACAGACTTTCACATCAGTTGAGGAGAGCACTTTCCCTTTCCGTGAGCTAGACTATTTCTGGGGTAAAATCTCAGGAGAAGGACATGCTGATTTTGGAAACATGTATTCTGAAAACATACACAACCCAGCCTTCCGCTACTTTCACAAAATCCTAGCCCACACCCTTTTTGGAAAGGAAGAGAACAACACCTCTGTGTCCCGTGAGGAGCTTTTTATCATGTTATGTGCTTCACAGTCCCGCCCTGTTAATGGGGCCACCTTTATGATGACCAACATGTACAATATAGCCCTTGACTGCCTGGGACCCATACTAGTTGGTGGGTTGGTTACAATGATTGCAGATGCCCTAGGCCTGAGAGTTCAACTTAATCAACTTCAACTCTTGGGAGGAATCCGATGCATGGACATAAACTTTTGCTTTAACCGTGGCATTATAGGGAACTTAGGACCCGACAGATTTGACCTCCTTATCAATCGCCAAGTCGTGCCCCACTTTACCTTGCCTAGCCATAAAACCAGTGTTCATGACAGAAGAAATTGGCTCTATGATTTGGAACCTCAGTATACACCCTTGACACCTCCTTCTTCACCCCATGCCTATGAAAACCCTGACACAGATCTCTCTGATGCTGATCCAAGTGAGTTTCCTGATTCTGATCCTGCTTTCTCTACTCCTACTCCTGCTGCTGATGCCCCAGTCGGGCCGCCGACCGTGACCGTTGCTATGTTCGAAGCATTGCAAGCGAAAACTAATGCAATGGAAGCCGAGCTGACTAAGTTGCGCGCGGAATTTTATGCTTTCTTGGATACCGCCGCCGCGCAAGTAGAGAATATTTGGGATGAGTTGGGCTTTGTTGTGAATGAAGTCGAACATCGTCGTAGTGGCTAGGACCGTCCCGGCGTATTTTACCGCATTCCTAGGATTTTCATTTACTTTTCCTTGCTTTCAAATAATAAATCCTAGGAAATTTTCTTTACTAGTACTTTAATTTGAATTTCAGAAATTAGCAATAACTTCATTTATTTTCGTTTAGTTCGTTTGATTAATAAAAACTCCTGATGAGAGACCGTTTGTTTTATGTTCTTGTGTGCTCATGTGGTTTCCTTTTCTTATGAATAATTGCTCTATGTTAGAAATGTAAATTGGTGAAATTTTTGTCCTGCTAGAACTTAATTTAACTGTATGCAAGCTGTACAATTTTCCTTTAGACAGGTATAGGTACAAATGAACAACAACACGCTACAGGACGAAAAAGGCCAAAATGCAAATTTTGGCCTGGTGGCGCTCGCCATAAGCACAGTGGCGCTAGCCACAGAATGAGAACTTCATGATTTTGGCAAAATTTTGTACAGGAAGCGTGTTACAGTAAGCTTGTATTCAATGGTTTTGTTTTTAGAGTTTTGGAAAGGAATTGATTCTCTGTGAAATGTAGACACCATCATTATGTTCCATTAAATTTTCAACTACACATCACTACATTCATCTTCATTTTTCCATTATAAATACACACACCATAACACATTCACTTCACAACACAATTCTCTTTCACAGAGGCTTCTTTTTTTCTTTCCTTCATTTTCTTCTAGTATTGCAAGCTAAGGTAAGTTCATGGCACAACAAGGGGAGTATGAAATCAACTTCCGAGATGGAGACCAAGCTAAGCTCTACCGACTCCTCCGCCGAAAGGAATACGAACCAACAAGGTATGCCGATGACTTTTGTCTCGAGACTCTAGGATTATCGGATAGTGTGCGCCATTTGGTTCGTTCATTTAAGCTTGATTTCTTACTTTCTTTTAAAGACCCCGTTCATGTCCAACTTACCGCCGAATTTCTTAGCTCTCTAGAACTAAACCCCACCCCCGACCGTGTGAGATTCCGTTTGTTTAATGTTGATTACAATTTTAGCTACGATGAGTTAGCCGAGTTGTTACACTTACCACACGGCGAGGGAGTGAAAGATGAGTTGCCTACTCAAGTGGGGTGGCCAAATGCTGCAAAGAAACTTTGGTGGGGATTAACTGGCAAGGATATGAGTAGTTTTGAGGGTAATAGAGCGTCATTAATCCAAAACCCCGCTATTCGCTACTTTCGCCATCTTTTGGCTTGCACTGTGTTTGGCCGCCTTGGTTCTAACAAGGTCAATGAAAAAGAGCTCTTTCTGCTGTTCACTTACAGCGTCTCAAAAGAAAAGGTCCATACTGCTCGCTTTATGATGTATCACATGTTTTCAATGGTTTAGTCCAAAGGGGCAATTGTTTTTGGTGGTCTGATCACAACCTTAGCACGCTTGCTAAACCACGGGGCTCAACTTTCTACCCTTACCCCACTTGACCCTCGTACCATTGATTTAGACGTGGCACGAAACATGAGGCTAGTAAAGCAGCGGGCTGATGGAAAATACATTCTCATGATAGATAACAAAGCCTGCCCTGATATCACCCTCCCTGACCCTGCGCGCTTCAATGTGCGCTCGACAGACAACTTCCGTTGTCTCCCCGACTCTGATGAGGGAGAAAGTGACGGATCTGAGGAGGAGGAGCACGAGGCTCCAGAAACTAATGCACACAGCACACACACTTCTTCTGGTTATTTTGCAGGTACTACTTCTGGAGCTGCCCATGAGAGTGGCACAGCCACGCTTGATACCGTTTTAGCTGAGATGAGGCAGCACTACACTTTAGATGCCCAGCGGGACCAGCATATCCAGGACATCCAGACTCGTCAGACAGAGATGATGAGCATGATGCAGCAGTTTCAGAGCGACCAGCGTGGCTTGATTGATGGCATGGCAGATATGTCCTTACACATGGATGATTTTGATGGCTATTTCCAACAGCTAGGTGCAGGACCTCAACCACATGAGAGGCGCACAAGGAGGCGCGGCCCAGACCGCCAGTAGTTACTTTCTCTCAGGTTGTACCCTTCCAAACTCACCTTTAGTCGTTGCATTGGGGACAATGCTCGATTTCAGTGTGGGGGAGGAAGCTTTATCGCTTTCCTTTACTTACAGTCATTTAGTTTTGCATGCATAATAAAACCTTAGGATAGTTCACTTAGATTGAGTTGATTTTGCGTGTTGGTCTTGTTATTGTCTGATTTTCCCATTTCTTGAGCCGTACCAAAAAATTTCTTGTGAAAAGCAAAAGTATTGAGTTCTGATGCTTGATGTTGATTGTCTGAAAGTATCTAGGTTGTTCGCACTATCTAGGCTATTTTGTGGAATTTGGATAACGGTTAGATAAAATCTATACCGTTTTAACACCTTAGATTCCCGGAAGTGTGTAAAACCGATTTGAGTACTAATTTTGACAAAGCTTTGCACTTGAGTTTTAATGAACCCTTAGTAGTTTATCTAGCAGTCGGCACCATCTCAAGGCACAAACTAAGTGGGAAACCGAAGAATATAAGTGAATGATCTTGATTATAAATGTTATAAATGCTATTGGTTGATTCCTTGAAATAATTGATGAAAATTCAGCAAATGTTGAAACATGAGAAGGAAAAAAATACCATAGTATAGAAACCCATTAGTAGTTGGTTCAGAGGTGTCTGATTCTGAACTTGGTAGGGCGGGTTACGATCCGATCCCCCGCAACTGCGAAATGGGTAAAGCAAATAGGGGTTACCAAACTTATGTTATCAGCACCCCTAGCTATATGATGATCATAATCACTAACAAGTTTCCTACCATGGGCGTGTACAAGATAACGGGCTTAATCTGATTGCGCTAGAATGAAAAGGGGGAATGAAACTTAGGTAAGAGGTAGAGTCAAGAGGAAATGCTTCAGGTCTGTTTTCACATGACCGGGAGTCTCTTGTGTCATTGCGGTGTTCTTGTTATTTGCACCGTTACCTGATTTTCATGGCTTAGCCGGCAACCACGTACGAGTAAGATGATCGTGTCATGTGCTTTTACTTATGCTTTGCGATTCACTATTCTTTTATGCTTGAGGACAAGCAATGCTTCAAGTGTGGGGGAATTTGATGACACGAAATCGTATCGTATTTTTAGCTTAGTTTAGGTGAACTTTAGTTGCATTTGCATATGTATTTATTTCATTTATGCCTTTTTATGTTAGTATTTGATATGTTTTTACTTTTGTCGAATAAAATAGGTCGGAGAAGGAAATTGAGCAAAAAGTATCAAAAACGAAGCAAAAAGGGGGTGCAAAGCCCAAATTCGCGCAGCCCACAAAGGAGCCTAGCCAAAATGGGCATTTGCCAAAAATTGCATAGTGGCGAGCGCCACAGGAGGGTGGCGAGCGCCACGCAGCGCAAGCCCAAAGTGGCGAGCGCCACAGAATGGGTGGCGAGCGCCACAGAATCAAGGCCCAGTACAACTGAATTTTGCGTGACGTGGGGAAGAAGCACACCGTCTGATCCGTTTCAGTTCCTAATCGTATGGCTACTGGATGATATCAAATGAAGCCTATCCTTTCCTTAAATCATGGATCGTAGAAGCCAAATCTCTCCTATAAATAGAAGCTCAAATCTCAGAACCGAACACGCCTTATTTTTCTTTACTTTTCAGTCAGTTTTTATTTCTTGTTACAGTAACTGTAACGGTATTTCCACACCGGGAATCCGTTTTCAGTTCTGTTTTCAGTTTCCTGTCAAGAATTCTGTACCGGTTATTTCCGTCAAGTTTAATTCAAGTTTATTCAGAATTTTATTTCAGGTTCTTTTAATGTCTTTATTTAATTATTTATTTACGCTTTATTTAATTTTCTGTTTTTATTTCTTTATTTTCTTCGTCATGTCTAGCTAAATTTCTACATATCGGTATGTAAATTAATTCTCCGAAGGGAGTTTAATAATGATTTAGCGCGCACTTATTAAACTATTTTTCTAATTCAAATTCCTAATTTAATTCAAAGCTTTTGAACGAGAGTAAAAGAAAGCAACTAAGGTTAAAATCAATAGAGCGAGAGTTTGAGGTTTTAACTAGATAGTAGGAATTTGATATTAATCTTTGAACGAGCGAGAGCCACGTTAGGATTAATTAGAACTAATTGATTTTCAAAATATACTTTCGAAGCTAAGGTGGTAGAAAAGTGACAGTAAAACTCCTAGCTTAGAAGGTATGGTTTTTATCAACAAAACGAGAGTGTGAGGTTTAGACCTTTAAATTTAAGAAAGTTCTTCTGAAAAATAAACCTTTTTCCGCGCGCTATTAATTTATTAAATTCCCGAAGGTCGATTAAGTTACATACCGATATCTCGCTTTTATTAATTTAATTCTTTAATTTAAATCTTCTTTAATTTCTAAACATTCCAAACAACTCCAAAATATTCATAGCCTTAGATTTACAAAGTAACGACAGAAATACGGTAATTCGACTATTGGTCTCTGTGGTTCGATATCTTTTAAAACTCAACGACGAAACTGTGCACTTGCAGTTATAAAATATTTATTGATACACAAATCGTCGATCAATCCGCTATTTGCACCCCCGGTCTTTTATTTGTTTATTTTATTCCAGCGCTCTTTTTTTATTTACTTAATCAGTTTTTTTTATTACTGTTATTATTTATAATTCATTTTACTTACTTCATTTCAAAGTATTAGTTTATGGCACTTAATTAGTTTACTTTGTTTCTTTTCATTAGTTGTTTAATTTCATTGCTTCATGTCATCATATTATTACATGTTATGCATTATGCTTGAATTGGACTATGGACATAAATTAATACCTTGGCAATTAGAGACGGACTTTAGTTTTAGAACTTTAACTTTCGTTTCTAAAGTGGTACGATAGTAATTTCTTTAGAAAAACTTAGAAAAATAAATAAACACCATCTTCTCTCTTTAAACACAACTTCTTTTAGTTCAAAACCAAATTAGTCGCACGATTAGTTTTTTTAGGAATAACTTTACACTTTATGCAATAACCTTCTCTTCTCATCTATATTCTCCACTTACACACACAATTCTCTCTAAACAAATTCTCCCTCAAATTCTTACCACTTTCTCCCTCATTTTTCTTAAGCACATAAAAGTAAAAAAAATAAAAATAAACTAGAGGTTATCATAGGATACTATGAACGTTTAGGGTGCTAAAACCTTCCCTAGGCGTAACTAACCCCCCGTACTTTAGAATCTCTTTTATAGGTTTTCGACACTTTCCCATCTTTGGAAATGAAAGGTCAATGTAGTGGTGGAAATCATAAAATCCCCGCAACAGCACTGAATCATGTATATCAATTGATCGGCTAACAATTGCAACATTCATTAAAATTGAACAAGCATAGGTAATTACCCAAATTTGGAGGTTATGATAACTATCAAATTAGAAACACATTATAGTTCCACAGAAAGGCAATATCAGAGAACAATTACTAATAATAATTATATACTCTAAACTGAGTTTAATTTACTCAAAACAACGATTGATATTATTAAAATCCTCAATTTTGGGTTATTAAGATCGAGTCAAAAATTCAACAACTTATAATTTGAGAACGGGATTTTAGAGTCAAGATAGAGATGGAATCATAAACAAAAATTATGTATCAATAACAAACAACACAAAACAGAAAACAAAAGGAATTGGAACAGAATTCAATAACAACAAGAATCAAGAAAAATAAAAAGAATAAAGACAAAGCCATATTCATACTAATTCTAAATTCAGAAAGTCTTAATTTGGAATGGTTAACTCCCTTCCATATTTCTAATTATTTGATTACACAATTTCTAATGTTATAACTAGAGATAGAAGTTCAACAATACAATTGAACAAAAATTCACGGAAAAGGAGCAAAATTCAAACACTCCAACAAACAATATGCAAAATCCCAAAAACTAATCCCTCACCTTAGTTTTGATGGATTCTTTCTTTGATCCTAAGCTGCAAAATTTCTCTCTTCCTCTCCTATATGGCGGCGGCTTCCTCTTTCTCTTGTTCTCTGAATATCATGTTTCTTTTATTCCTCCAATATTAATTTTTTATGATTTTTTTTTCTTTCCTGTATCGTGACTAGGGTTTTAATTTAGCCTAGGCTTATTTATATTTAATTAACACTTATCTTATTCTTTGGACTTCTCTTATCCACACCCCTCTCTTTAATTCATCCTAATACAACCCAAGTCCATCTCTAAGTATTTTTTTTCCTTTATTACTTACTATTCTTTTCCAAATTATAATTTTATCCTCCAAAGTTCTAAGTTAACATTATTAAAATTTTACTAACATATTAGCCCATAAACACACCTGTAAACACACCAAATAAAAAATAATATAAACACAAAGAAATAAATAAATAAAATAATTAAAAACATGCCAATAAAATATATTCTATAAATTGGGGCGTTACACTTGTTTTCTTAGTGGGCTTTGTTTTCTTATTGCCCAAGACAAGAGTATCTATAAACAAAGACCTCTTGACAAAGCATAATACACAACAAGAAACATTAGAAAATACAAGAGTAACTCTCAAGAAGCTCTTGAGAATTTTAGAGCTACAAGAGTTGCAAAACCCTAAAATTATATTCCTCCCTCTCTATTCATATAAGCCTTCATACATAGAAGCTAACACTCTCTTGAAGGTAGTTGTTCGTGTGGACTGGCTAGAGGCGTTGTTCTTCGTCATCAACGCTCGTGATCATTCTCCGTTCGTGAATCAAAGGTTTCTTCTCTACAAGAGGTAAACCATAAACACATGATCATGCTCATTCGTAAGGATCATCTTAAGGAAATTTTTTGAATTTCGTTACTTAAACTATGACAATTTTCCTTCAAAGGGAACCGATGAGGTCAAGCAATCCAAGATAAATACTTTGACACGAGAATTTGAATTGTTCCATAAGCGTGATGGTGAAACCATCTCGGATATGCAAAAAAGGTTTGTAATGATAACCAACAAATTACATGGTCTAGGTAAGCATATCGCAAACGAAGTTGCTAGTAATAAGATTTTGAGATGTTTAAATAGGAATTGGCAACCTAAGGTAACGGCAATAAAGGAAGATAATAATCTTACTACACTTTTTGGCAAACTTGAAGAGCATGAAGAAGTTCTCATGGCATTGGATAAACATGAGAAAGGAGTTAAAAAGGAAAAGCTCTACGAGAAAGAAAAAGAGAAGGATAAAAGGTATATTTCTCTAAAGGCCTAAACATCCAAGTCCAAAAGAATTGAGCAAGAGGATAGTAGCTCTATTGATGAAGACTCTGATGATAACGAAATGGGTTTCTTCCTTAAGCGCTACAATCGGTATGTTAGGAAGAATGGGATTAAGCACTCTATCGATAACCTTAAAAAGTTTAGGACAGGTAGTGATTACCGAAAGAATGAAGGTCGAAAGTACACTGAAGGGTCGTGCTATGAGTGTGGCCAAATTGGTCATTACAAGATGGATTTCCTTAAGCTCAAGAGAAAAGAGAAAAAGTCGCCTACATTCAAGAAATGAGGCAAAGGAAAGAAAGCTTATGTTAGATGGGAGAGTAGTAGTTCATCATCTTCTTCGCATCAAGCTCAAGTTCTAGCTGTTGGGTTTTTGTGGATTGGCATCATTTTTGCTAAAACACTAACTAGCCAGATGCTGGACCAGATGCTAACTGGACAGATGCTGGACCAGATGCTCCAGCATGTGCGTACAACATCAGGACGTACGCGTATTTTTGTGCGAGATCTTTTTAAAGATTTGCTTCAGTTTTATCTCAATTACTTGTGCACTGAGTCTCGCCTTGTTGTGTAGAACCTTCAGGAGGTGGCGGTTTGCCCTGATTACTTCATAAAATATGTTTCTCCATTTATGGAAACATATTATATGGTTCTAAAATATAATTGCAAGATTTCTTTTGGACCAGCTGGATTATAAAGCCCATGTATCTTCCTCAACACGTTCTTACAGAAAATATATATTGGAAGATGTAAAACCTAAAGTTAAGCGAAGCCATTATTTACAAAAAGGAGTCTTTAGGGTTTTAGGGTTTCGTGGTTAAAGCCTTGTGCTTTAATGTGTGCACTCCTAAGCTTTTAAGTATGGAGTTGCCTGTGTACCACTCCTAAGCTGTGAAGTACGGAGTCGGTTGTTTTTGTGTTCACTAAAGCGTGTGTTGCTTATATGTTAAGTAGTGAACTTGTGAGCCTTTCTTGTATCATGTTGATTGTTGATACATGAAGGACGTAGGGTGTTTGTACTGTGTACTGCTCCTAAGCCTTTAGGTACGGAGTTTGTTTCTATTTGTTTTTAGGAGTGTGTCTTCAAAGAAAAGTATTGGTGTATTGAACTTAATGTCAGTGCGAAGATCAGTGAACCAGAGGTTGTTTGCGTGGTAGTCTTCAAACTGAGAGGAAGTGAGCAGAGGTTCTCATATCTAGGAGTTCCTAGGTAGAAGTCTATACGGGTAGTTAGGAAGTGAGAAGTGCAAACGAGGAGTTTGACTTTGAATTCGTTTTACTTAGTGGATTTCCTTCCTGGATTGGTATCCCCCAGATTAGGACGTTGGGCCGAACTGGGTCACTGTGTTATTTACTTTCCCGCTGTTGTTAATTCATGTTTTAATTGTGTTATTGTCCTGAGCTAGACACGCGCTCGGACAGTTGTGCCAACATTGTTCACAGCGTTTGTCTGTCTGGTAGCCAGAATTTCACTAGCGATGAAAGCGAGTTGGCTAATATGTGTTTCACAACTCGACATCACAAAAAGAAGTCTCCCAAAAAGGTAAATGAGAATCCCTCTAGCTCATATAATTCATTACCATATCATGATTTAAAAATGGCATTTGAAAAGTTACATAGAGAAACTAATAAGGCTTTCAAGTGTTTGAAAGAACTTATGAAAATTAACAAACACCTTGAAACTAAGGTTTCAAAAACGGAACATGAGTTGAATGCCTTTAAGCTAACTATGCTAACAAAATCAAGCGTAAATCATGATATCCATAGTAGTGATATAGTCGGTTGTGATGGATGTCTCGCATTATCTAAAGATATTACAATTCTCCAAGACAAGGTAAAAGATCCACCAAAACCGAAGGTTACTCGTCACATTGATCCACAAAATTTAGATTATTCTTCAAAAGTGAAAAAGAAAAAGTCTATACATATCGAAAACGATCAAAAGAAGAGTAACTTGCATATCACATGTCATTGTTGTTGTGCAAAGGGACATACTATTGCAAAGTGTCAATCGAGAAAGTTCCTAGTACCTAATGTAAGTGCACCAGTTCATTCCCTTGTTTTATAATTGTCAAAACACATGAAAATAGAGTGGAACATATTTTGGCAACATTAGAAATAACATGATAGCGAAAAACTATTTTTAATCTTTGAAAAATTGATTTTAAGGTTCTTTGTATCGATACATAATTACTTGTATCGATACAAATGTCCTGAAACTACTTCAGACTGATTTTGAGCATTTTGAATCGATACATATATCATTTGTATCGATACATAGACTGATGTTCAGGGGCGTGTATCGAATCATGCTTGCATGTATCGATCACACCTAATTCTCTCAAAACACCAGAGAACGCATTGTGTATCGAATCATGCTTGCATGCTTCGATACATATCAGTCAGATTTTCAGGAAACTGATATATGTATCGATACATACTCGTGTTTGTATCGATACATAGGTCAAATATTTCAAATTTGAACACTGGTCAAAGTGTTGGTATCGATTTATACATCATATGTATCGATACAAGTCTGTTCTGTTTTGCCTAAATTTGCTCAATTTTATTTTCTCTATAAATAGCAATATGAGTTTTTGTTGTAAGTGTGAGAATCCATCTGAAAAACACATTTGATCAAAGTTTAAGAGAAATTTTGTATCAAAGACTTATTCAACACAAGTTATTCATCTTCTATCAAATCACATCCAATTTGAGATTGAGTATGGGATCAATCAAGTGTTCGTAATTGATTCGGTGGATAACGTTCGGTGCGATTCACGGTGAATCAGAATTGCGATCGGGTTGAGTTGTGTTGGAGGTTTGGATTTTCATCAAGGGATTCAAGATTGTGCGATATCTTGAAGGTTCAACATCGAGGAAGCGAGGTAATCAGCTGGACGTTCGGTGCGAAGGTTTTCGGTTAGAAGACGGCGCAAGATTGGGACGTTGGAATCGGAGGTTGAAGCTTCGCGAGGTGTTGAGATTACAGAGCTCAATTTGCATTAGATTCAATAGGGTTATTCGAGTCTTTGTAAATTGTGCACTATCAAAGCGTTTTTTAATAAATTGCTCAAATCGTCCTTTTGACGATTTGGGTGGAGACGTACTCGGCCGACCGCGAGGACGACACGAAAGCTGTGGGAACTCCCTAATCATCTATTTGCGTCTTTCTATCCTTACACTCTTTAATTTTCGTATTATTGATTAATTGGATCAATTGAATTAGGTGATCGTAAGTCTTCATCGTAATTCAATTGAATTGAAACTTGGATTGTGATTGTGTAACGTGATAATTGAAACTTGTTGATTTTGTTTGTGTTAGAAATTTGATTGCAAAACCTAACCTAAATTCAATTTATCGTTAATTGCTTTAAGGCTCATACTACCTTTCCTTTGATTGAAGGGTGCAAAGTAGACTATCAATCTGGTAGCCTTCCGCGTACTATAAAATACTTTAAAAACTCGTTGTATAGAAAGAGTCACTTATTCACCCCCCTCTAAGTGATCGCCATATAGTCTAACAAGTGGCATCAAGAGCCCGGTTTGATTTTAAACGATTAAATCGAGTAATTTGTGCCTATTATTAGAAGACATGGCGTTTGCACCCAAAGGGGCTTACAATAGGGCTCCTATATTCAATGGAGACCATTTCGATTATTGGAAAAGTAGTATGCGCATACACATCAATTCTTTTGATGGTGATGTGTGGGATGCCATTGAAAATGGTCGCTTTGTTCCAACCACGACCGATAACAATGGTGTTGTCACTAATACGCCTATGGCACAATGGACAGTTGACGATAAAAAGAAGGTCAATTATGATGCGAAAGCTCAAAACATTTTAATCTCATCCTTAGGGATTGAGCAATTCTATCATGTTTCGCATTGTACAATGGCTAAGGATATGTGGGACACATTGGTTACCCACTTTGAGGGTACCAATGAAGTCAAGTTATCTAAGATAAACACATTAAACCAAGAGTTTGAATTGTTTCATATGATTGATGGTGAAAGCATTGAAAGTATGCAACAACGATTTGTGAAAATTATCAACAAGCTACAAGGTCTTGGTAGACCAATCACAAATCAAGATGCTACTAATAAAATTATGAGGTGTTTAACTAGGTCTTGGCAACCAAAGGTCACCGCGATACAAGAAGCGAATGATCTTACTCAACTAAGCCTCACGATTTTATTTGGTAAACTAAAGGAACATGTACATGTTCTAAGTGTGTTAGAAAAGAAAGAGAAAAGTGTAAAAAAGGAGAAACAAACGGACAAAGAAAAAGAGAAGGAAAAGAAGTCCAATGCTCTAAAGACTTCAAGTTCCATGTCCAAAGGTAAAGAGCAAGAGGAAAGAAGCTTAAGTGATGAAGAATGGGAAGACCATGAAATGGAGTTATTTGTTCGAAGATTTTACAAGTATGCAAAGGCACATGGTATAAAGTTTTCGAAGGAAAATGGTCCCAAGTCACGAAAGAAATCAAGGGATGATATAGAGAATGAGAAGAGCATGCCTAGTAGAAAGTGTTATGAATGTGGCAAATCCGATCATTTAAAACCGGAATGTCCATTCTATAACAAAAGAAAGGGAAAATCCTCCGAGAAAAATCACAAGGGTAAAAGAGCTTATGTTGCTTGGGATAGTACAAGTGAAGAAGGATCTAGGTCCAATAGCTCAAGTGAAGAGGAGGAAGAACGCGCTCATGTCGTACTCATGAATGGTTCACCTTGTAAAGGCAAGAAACATCACAAACGTCAAGTAAGTGATTCTAGCTCTATCTCTAATAATAATCTCTCATATGATGAACTTCAAAATGCTTTTGAAAAACTATATGGTGAAGCCACTAATGCATTTAAGAAATTGGCTAAAAGGAAGAAAGTGATTTCTCTCTTAGAGTCACAAATTGAAACATTACAAGATGAATTAGAGGCATTAAAACTTACCATGGTTAATTCAAAAGATGATTTTGAAAATTCATCAAAGCATGAATGTGATTCTTGTAATATTTGGCAAGGAGAAGTGAAAAACCTTCAAGCTAAATTAGATAAGACTCATATGTCATCTAGGAATGATTGTGATGCTTGTTGTATTTAGCAAGGAGAGGTGAAAACCCTTCAAGCCAAATTAGACGAAGCCCTTGTACCAAAAGTTACTTTTGTGGATGTGCCAAGGAGTTTTAACAAGCCTAAGATTAGACCTTCTAAAAATGAAAAAGTTGTTAAAAAGAAATTGATTCCCAAAAGTAAAATTTTGAGTCACAAAGATCATTCCAATATACTATTGCAAAGTGTCAAACAAGAAAAGTTTTGATACAAAAAGGCATAATGCAATGGATACCTAAGTCCAACAAAGCTTGCACTAATCACATAGGACCCAATGAAGATTGGGGACCTTTTTCAAGTGTTTAAAGTTTTAGGAAAACGTCTTGAACCATTGACGAGAGACACCGACAACAATGGCGTTCAAGACATAAAAGGTGTAAAGGGATGAGAAATGATTTAACTCAATACTCATGAAAGTTGTGGAGCTTGATCACCTCCTAATGCTTGATACTTAAGGGAAGATTCTTATCTCAACTTTATTCCTTATTCCTTACTTTATTTTTTTTTAGTGGTTCCTTTCTCATATACACATTCCAAATTTAATATGAAATTTGGTATGATATTTGTCTAATCCTCCATTTCCAAAAATTTCGTTCAATGATATTGATAAGTTGTTGAAACTCATATGTAAAAATGGGGATTTGACAAAAATCATGACAAATGACATATTAAGTTCATATTCTTGTTTGTATATGTTTGTTTATAAGTATAATATATTGTTGTGCATAAAATGTAAATGCTTTGTCTTGGTACCTTGATTGAAAAATGTGAATTTTTTTGCTTTGATAAGTTTTGGTCACATTCATAATACTTGTACCTTGGTGAATAGATGTGTTTCATACATTCATATTTGTATGAGGTCATATAGATTTTTTTTACATCTTTTTGTTTGTTGTAAATCTATGACTTTAATACTAATCTAAATTGTATGACTTTATATTTCGGATAATTTGTTTATGTATGGACGATTTGTTATGTTTATGCATTGGTTGCATGTTTTGTTTATTTCATCCCGTATTTCGATATGTTAATTCTTTATAATGACGATGTTGTTACAATATTCATGCTTTGGTCTTGGTTTGTTGGTCTACATTCCATATTTGTCATGATATTTGTTTGTTCGCCATTGGCTTATACTTGCATATCTTGTACGTATTTATATTGATTAGGATATTCATCATAAATGCATTTCGATAAATGTAAGTGCATGATATGACCATGTTAAAAACGTTTTAATACTTGATACTTCTAACGAGTTCTCTTCTTCTTTTTGATATTGTCAAAGGGGGAGAGATTTGGATTGCACAAGCTAAGGAAAGAATTCTTGATTTCTAACGCATTATGGCATCAACTCAGGGGGAGCATGCTTATGGTTAGCCTTGATGTTTGCGTCTGTATACATATTGCTATCTTATTGCATATTAGGTATAGGCTTAGTTTAGCTTATGCAAAGTTTTGACAATTATCAAAAAGGGGGAGAATGTAAGTGCACCAGTTCATTCCCTTGTTTTAATAATTGTCAAAACACATGAAAATAGAGTGGAACATATTTTGGCAACATTAGAAATGACTTGACAGCGAAAAACTATTTTTAATCTTTGAAAAATTGATTTTAAGGTTCTTTGTATCGATACATAATTACTTGTATCGATACAAATGTCCTGAAACTACTTCAGACTGATTTTGAGCATTTTGTATCAATACATATATCATTTGTATCGATACATAGACTGGTGTTCAGGGGCGTGAATCGAATCATGCTTGCATGTATCGATACACACCTAATTCTCTCAAAACACCAGAGAAAGCATTGTGTATCGAATCATGCTTGCATGCTTCAATACATATCAGTCAGGTTTTCAGGAAACTGATATATGTATCGATACATACTCGTGTTTGTATCGATATATAGGTCAAATATTTCAAATTTGAACGTTGGTCAAGGTGTTGGTATCGATACATACATCATATGTATCGATACAAGTCTGTTCTGTTTTGCCTAAATTTGCTCAATTCTATTTGCTCTATAAATAGCAATATGAGTTTTTGTTGTAAATGTAAGAATCCATCTGAAAAACACATTTGATCAAAGTTTAAGAGAAATTTTGGATCAAAGACTTATTCAACACAAGTTCTTCATCTTCTATCAAATCACTTCCAATTTGAGATTGAGTATGGGATCAATCAAGGGTTCGTAGTTGATTCGGTGGATAACGTTCGGTGCGATTCGCGGTGCATCAGAATTGTGATTGGGTTGAGTTGTGTTGGAGGTTTGGATTTTCATCAAGGGATTCAAGATTGTGCGATATCTTGAAGGTTCAACATCGAGGAAGTGAGGTAATCAGCTGGACATTCGGTGCGAAGGTTTTCGGTTCGAAGACGGCGCAAGATTGGGACGTTGGAGTCAGAGGTTGAAGCTTCGCGAGGTGTTGAGATAACATAGCTCAATTTGCATTAGATTCAATAGGGTTATTCGAGTCTTTGTAAATTGTGCACTATCAAAACGTTTTTTAATAAATTGCCACTACAACAAAATTGTCATTTTGCGACACTGCAATTGCGACATTTAAAAATAACCGTCGCAACATGCTTTTTTTATAACATTTGCAACGGTTCGTGCGACATTTATACAACCGTCGCAATGTTTTGTTCTTAAAAGCGGCAAAATTTTTAATTGAGCGCCTAAAGAAAGTATAAACCTTTAATTAAAATATAAAAAAATAGATTTTAATGTTTCAAAAAAAAAAAATTTAAAACAAAAAAGAAAGAAAGAACAAAAACCCTGTTCCACTTCTCCATCATCAGAAAACACAAAACCGCCTCCTCTCCATAACCAAAGAAACAAACCCTTCGAATCATCTCCTTCTCCGGCGGAGCTTCTCCATCACCCTCGGAGCTTCTCTATCACCTCCGAAGCATCTCCGTCACACTATCCTTCTCCGTCGTCGAAGCTTCTCCTTCCCCGACGAAGCTTCTCCAACCTTTTCACTGCTTCATCGTAAAGCTTCTTCAAGTTCGTTTCTCAGGTTTGTTTCTCATCCCTAATTTCTTCTCAGGTTCCTAATTTCTTCTCAGTTTCGTTTTAGTTTCAATTTTGGTGTTTAAAGGCACAATTTCGTTTCAATTTTGTTTCAGTTTCGTATTAGTTTCGTTTTTGTTTCGTTTTAGTTTCGATTTTAGTTTCAATTTTGGATCTAATTTCTGTTTCGTTTCAGTTTCATAGACTGTTTATTCTTCTTCTTCATCTCATTTTTGTGTTTATTCTTCTTCTTTTGGTGCTTTGTTCTCTTCTGCAACTCTTCAATTACGTTGTATGCTTGTACTTCTGCAACTCTTCACTTATGCTTGTTGTACGTATGCTGCTTTGTCCTTTTTCGTTGTTTATTGTACATTTATGCTTTTGATTTTTTCTTGCTTATGCTGTTTTTCTTATCATATTTCATATGATTGTTTTCCTTTTGTTTTGGAAGGTGCGTGTATTTGATTTTTAGCCTTGTACACGAAGCCTATGTTGGTCCAATTTTCCTTGCTTATGATATTTTAATCGTTTCTTTTGTTTTCCGTGTCTGATTTCTTAATGTGTCATTATGTGTATAATATGTGATTTTGGTACTCTTTTGTAGTGGTATTTGAAATGGTTGATGTGTTTGAAATATTTTATAAAAGAAGGGTAAATTTATGTGGTCATTGTTATATAGTGCACATACCTTTATGTTAATTGCAAGAAAGCATGGACACGAGGACACGTCATATTGTTGGAGAGAAACTGAACCCAAAATTATTCACTCAATTTAACACCACTTTGGTTATAAAAGATGTACTGTATTAGCAAAAATATACTAGATGACAATAGCATAGTATCATTTACATATGAATGGAGAGATGAAGAGAGATGATATATGTAATGTAGTTATGGTATTATAATCAATATCTGTTGTAAGTAGATTGATATGTTAGTGATGTAATTCATCAATTAAAGAAGAAATTAAGAGGATTCTATTGACAGCCCCAAACAATCCAACCTTCTAACTGATAGCCCCATTAACTAATTTGAAGGGGTTAGTGGGAATCATAGCTTTTGTTGAGAAGTGAAACTTTGATTGTGGTTTTTGTAGTTGTGTTGACAAGTGAAAATTATTGCTTGTAGTTTTTGGAATCAAGTATCTTGTGAATTGATATGATTTGTTGTTTCTTTACTCACACAGATTAGTGATTGGATTCAACTAAAGAAAGAAGCAATTCTCATTTCGCACTACCATTTTCTTAACTCCGTTGCCGTTTTTGTAAGTCTTTTTGCTCTTCTCATGACTTGTGTTCATTGATTGTTTGTCTCATACTTGCCTAATACGAAGAACTTATGGCTTTTTATTCCAATGTTGTTTCAAAACGGAAAAGAATGAATTTCTTGATTTTTTTATTATGAGATCATTTTCACAGTATGCAAAATGCTTTTGAGAATCCAAATGATTCATGTTTATCCAACTAGTTATTTCTGGTTTATGAATATTAAAGTATGATGGGGGTGCTATATAATTCTTTTCTAAAGTTAGGCTTTGCAAAGTTATTTTTAATCCTGTCACTGTTTGCATGATTTGAATCCTAACAAAATCTTTTACGGTCCAGCTTTTGTTGTTGAATAATTGAATTTTTAGGTCCATGACATATCATACATAAAAGATGGAAACTTAACTTTAATAAGCATACTTAAAACATGACAAGAGTAAAATGATAAACTGTGACAGTGTCTAGACAATATGCATTAAGTAACTGATTAGCCTAGCTTTTTTGTTAGATTAGTCTATCTTAAAGCAAGTTACTTACATCAACACCTTTCTTTTCTGGACTAATATGCATTAAGTAACAGTTTAACAGAGAAGTAAAGAACTGATTAGCCTATCTTTTTTGTTTGATTAGCCTATTCTTAATTTTTTTCTCAGTCTTGTGAAAATGATTACACCATCTTATACGGAAGTACGGCGCAAAATAATGGAAGAAAATGCTAAAAAAATGAAGGCTCTGAATCTTCCTGTGCTCTCTCAATCCCTTCGCAAACCCTCTTCTAGCTCATCAAAGTATTTTGCTGCTGGAGGTAATAAACCTTCTTTTTGAGCAAAGTGTTTTTGGTTGCATTTTTGGTTGATAAACCATTGTGACAGGATGTTGGGCAAAGTGTTGTGACACTTCAACATACTGGTCTGCAGGCGCGCGCATTTTCTATTTATGGAATATCCATTTTCTCTCTCATGTATCTGCATGGCGCTTTAATGCTTCAGATTATGGACAGGAATATTTTTATCAAGAATCTCCTTGAAGCATATTTCAATAGAGAATCTCTCACATTTATTATGAAGAAATTAGGGTCGGATCAACATGTGAAGCCCAAGTTGCTTACTGCTCAAGAATGTCTACAGGCTACTTAAAGGAAGTTGTAAACCTAATTTTTCTGAGAGAGTTGTTCACGCCGTTTTAGTCTCTAGAGTCCAAGCATTCTAGGTTTTTGCGTGTGTTTATTTGTGAGCCTTTCTTGTATCTCATTGATGCAAGTTTAGGACGTGTACTCTCGTGTTGTATTGATTGTGTTCCTCTCCTAAGCTGTGAAGTACGGAGTAGGTATTGTTAGTTGTAGCACTCAAAGCCTGTAGGTACGAGTGTGATGTTTTCATAGGAGTGTGTCTCCAAAACGTGTTTGTTTCTGTGTGAATTAAATCCTTGCTGTCTGTAAGGTTGTGCCAGTGAGAAGATCAGTGAACTAGAGGTTGTTTGCATGGAAGTCTTCAAACTGAGAGGGAGTGAGATGGGATCTCAGATCTAGGAAGTTCCTAGGTTGAAGAGTCATTGGTAGTGCCTAGGTGATAAGTTGTAAACGGGGCGTTTGCTGGTAACTTTGAACTAGGGCTATTATAGTGATATTCCTTCCTGGATTGGTATCCCCCAGACTAGGGTTGTTGTGCGCCAAACTGGGTCAACAAACACTGTGTTGTTTTATTTGTTGCCTGTATTTACTTTGTGCTATTTGCGTGTTACTTCTGCCAAAGTGTTTAGAACATCGTGTTCGACACTTTGCATAGCGTGCCAGAAATTTCAATGTAAATGCACCAGTTCCCCTTCATGTTTTAATAATTGTCAAAACACATGAAAATAGAGTAGAATACATTTTGGTAGCATTATACTTGACCTGATAGCAAAAAAGGGTTTTAAACTTTGAAAAATCAAATTACAGGTCAATTGTATCAATACACTCTCATTTGTATCGATACAAAATCGATCTCTATGGGACAGAGAAGCTTGTGTGTATCGATACACATTTATATGTATCCATACACATCAGTCTCACTTTAGAACAGAGAGATCATAGTGTATCGATACACATTTATATGTATCGATACATATCAGGCATTCCTTAAACAGGAAAGCCTTGTATGTATCGATACACATTAATTTGTATCGATACATATTAGTCAAACTTCAAAAAAATTAAGTTGTCAGCAGTATGTATCGATGCACACATAAATATGTATCGATACATATCAGTTAAATTTTGCCTAAATCTACTCCATTCTATTTTCTCTATAAATAGCATCATGGGGTTACTTTCTATGTGTGAGAAACTATTGGAAAACAACTTTTGATCAAAATTGAATGATAATTTTGGATCAAAGTGTGGATTGTGATCAAGTTCTTCATCTTCACTCAAATCTCAATTACCTCTAAGTTGATTACTCTTTAAATGGGTCTAACAAAGGGGTTCTAATTTGATTGGGTGATAACGTCCGTAGTGGATCGCAGTAAATTAGATATTTCGGGTGGAATTGATTGCAAGGAGTTTCTCAACGGTATTAAAGAAGATTGGAAAGTATCGTTCTCGAAGGTTCCACACTTCGACGAAGGAATCAGCCAGATAATCGTCACAAGGTTCTTGGTTGAAGAACGGGTGAGGATCAGATTATCGTAATCAGAGTTTCGGATCGACACTACAACATTTTGGGCCTACAGCAACGCCCAAATTTTGGGAAGTAAAAAAACCGTTCTGAAAAAGTGTCATAGGATTTCCGAGTTGCGTTGTTGTAGGGTGTGAAAAATTTAAAACTTTTTTACAACAGTTACAAACCGTTCTCGTTTAGGAAAGGAGAACGGTTTTCTATTTATTCATTTAGGCAACCTACAGAAACTGTACTAGTAGAATTTATTTTTTTTGGTATATAGTAGAAATTTTATTTATTTGTATATAAATTAATTATATAAAACGGTTCTATTATGGTTGATAAAAAAAATTAAAAACCGTTTTTAAATTGTGTTTTAAATGAGCTGTACCCCACCAAAAGTTTAATACACTACAAAAAAAAAAGGTTAACACAAAAACAAATTAAGAGGTTCAGATTTCTATACCAAAAAAAAAATTAAGAAGTTCAGATTTAGTCAAAAAAAAATTAAGAGATTCATATCGTGATTCCTTCTCTGTTTGTTTCTCATCATCGTTACCATTCACCGTCTCACCATTCTCCCTCGTACCATTCTCCGTCTCACCATCGCCGTTTCTATTTCTCCGTCACGAGCCCTTCTCCGCGGCCGTTTCTCATTCTCTCTCGTTACTATCACCGGCCGTCACGAACCCTTCACCATCACCCACCGTTTCTGAGTCTCTCGTCACCATCACGAACCCTTCAAACCTTTTTCTCATCTTTATTGTCAAAACGGGGCGTGAATCCCTTTTTCTACTCCAGAACCCTAAGTTTCTCCCCAAATTTTTAAAGTTTATGAACCTTACATTAATCTTCTTGTGGTGCTTGATCTGTCTCATACAATAAATCTTTGGTGAAGTGGGTTTTTGCGTTTCAGTAGCACCATCTTTGATTTTTCTTCTAGCATCGTATAGAATCATGGTAACATTGGGTCCATAAACCTTTGAGTTTTGGCACCCCACCTGTTTGTGTTATTGTCAGTTTGGTTTTACATAATTCAAAAGGCTTTGTATCAGGGAAATCAGTGCTTTGGTGAGGTAATTCATTGCATTTGGTCTCAATTTTTTAACATAGTTTGATTTTCCTCCGAAAGAATTGTGGTTTTTTTTTTGAATTTCAAAAATTTTCTATTTCTTCATTCATAATCATGTTTATCATCTACTATAAAATAGTGAGTTTTGTGCAAACAAGATCCATCAAGTTTCCAACATATCTATTTGCTTTATCTTATTTCTTAAGCATTGAAATGGTTAAAGTTGAGAATAAGTTTTCGGATATGTCTGAATTTTTATCTGAGAAGGAGGGATTTCGCATTAAGGTTCATGTCTTGCGATTGTGGAAGGTCCCAAATTTCCTCAATCCTTTCGAGACAAGTTCAATTGATATGGTTCTCGTGGATGACAAGGTTTGAATTTAAATTTTGGATAAATTTCCTTTGTAGTTTATGTGTATGATTGTAGTAGATAAAGTATAATCTATGCAGATTGTTCTGAGTTAAAATTGTTGTGCTAAGCACAATGGTTTTGAGTTAAAATTGTTGTTTTTCCTTGGTCATTTGTTTTCAATCCATAGAGTCAGGAGTGTAGGATTGAGGCATTTGCGTTGAGATCGAATGAATTTGTTTTAAGCTAACTATGATGTATATTGATATTGGATGAGTTTACTGCATTTTTTTATTAACAAGGTCTTTGTGTTATCATTGGCAAATGAAGCTCCCAAATTTTGGTGTCAAAACAGTTTGTAATGTGGCACTAGTTAGTTTCAAATTAAGTACAAGTTTTCACTTTTCGTAGGAGCAGTTGCATTGTATGTTTGATTTGATTTAGATTTGGTAAATCCCCTAATGATGTTTTGTCCTTGTAAGTGTAAGAGCTAAGAGGTAGGATTCGGTCCTTAGTTACCAAGTTAGCCTTATCTTAACTTCTCTTCAAATGTTTTAAAGCTATAGGAAATTAAGAGAAAGAGGCATTAGTAAGCACTTAGAAAGGCTTAGAATTATGTCCCATGTGTGACAGTTCTGTCACTCCTGCACAAAGGCCACGGTTTTCCTGCACGATTGCTACTACCTTGTGTGATTTGTAAGTTTCTCATCTCTTTCATTTTTTCTTCACCACTTGCATTGGATGTGGTTCTTGTAGCTAGTTTGCTGAATGCTTAGTAGTAGTTGGTGACAGTAGATTTAGCAGGTGTCAATTGCCAACACTATTCAATTGTTTTGTGCAAGAGAATATCTGTACATATTACATAATTATTGAACATATTATTTTTATTTTGTAGATGAACAATGATGATATAAATGAAGAACTTCAAAGATTCGGAAGCTCAAGATGAAGAGTAGATGTTGTTGCCCAAGTTTTTTTAATAGGTGTTGATGGTTATTTTGTAGATGTTATTTTTATTGTCATTAGTGTTGAATTGTTGATCGACATTATGTCTTAGGGTATACACTATATATTAAAGAACCATTGTATATGTTATAATGGATAAATATTTAAATTGTTGTAATTTTTTTATTTTGGATAATATTATAAATTTATATGAATATTTTATCAAAATTATTGCGTCTAATAGTAATATAACTTGTTTTAGCTAAAAATAAAATTAAATCATTTTGTAAATCAATAAATAACTTGGGTTTTTGCAACTGTGACAAAGTGTTGCTGTAGCTGCAAAATCGTTGTAATAGCTACTGTAGAGGTTATATAATAAAGGTATATCAGAACGGTTTTTTCTTGAACAGTAGCGACGGTTTTTTAATCTAACCAATGACAACGGTTTTTTTCTGAGAACGCAATAGAACTGTTTTTGTAGCCAATTACAATAACCGTTCTGTTATCAAACTTAAAACAACGATTAAATACTTGACGTTGCTGTTGGGTGAAAAACCGTTCTAAAAGGCTAAGACAACCCCTCAGTATAGAACAGTTTGAAAACTGAACTGGTATCCTAAAGCAACGGTTTTTTTATGTATCACAACGGTTTTTTGGCGTTGTTGTAGAACGAAAATGTTGTAGTGCGAGGATAGTGTTAGTGATCTCACAAGTTTACTGAAGCTACGAACGAAGAGTGAGAAAAGATTGGTTCTTTTTAGATATTTCTTGTATTGTATTGTGCGAAACATGTGCATTGTGTAATTCAAAGATATTTTCAATAAAAATCTTAATTCCGTATTTTTGACGGGAATGGGGGGAGACATACCGGCCGACAGCGAGGAGCCGAGGACGAAACGAAATCCAAGGAACTCCCATATCAGATCGTTTGTTTCTCTATTCCCTTAACTCTTTCAATTTTTTGCAATTACTCAATTGTTTGTACCAATTGGAATTTGACACACGCCAAGTGTTCGATCAAAGTCCAGTTGCTTGCTTTGTTTGTGATAATCGTAATTTGGACCATATAATTGTTGTGTTAAGTTTTTCAAATAATAAAAACTACTTATCTTGTGGTTATTGATTTCGAAACATCGCTTGGCATTGTTTTTATCATCATAGGGTTCAAGGTGAATACTCATTTACCTTTGATCAAGTAGGTGCAAAGTAAACTACCGATCCGGTGGACTTCCGCATGCTTTATTTCTTTAAATCTTTAATTGATTATCGGATCAATTATTCAACCCCCTTCTTAGTGATAGCCTAATAGTCTAACATTTTCATCCACATACATTAACAACAATATGACATGTTTGATACCACATTGTCTAAGAAATTCTTTATACAAGAAGTTAGTCGTACCATTGGCTCTAATATCATATTTGGATTTTGAAGGGAGTCCGGTGTGATTATAACATTAGTCTCTCTAAACAACCACGCAACTTAATTTAACATCACATTTTCATCCAAAATTTTAAAACATTAAATATTAAATATATGCATGATATTGTTCAACATTTATATTTTGTAATTTATATCTAATGTACACTTTTAGTTACAATTGACACACATCCAAATATATACTACTAAATACTAATATTGTACTATTACTTCTTATTTTTCACAATTAGTCCTTTGAATACATTGGGGTTTAGGGGACTAAACAAGAAATTTTCAGTTTTTACTTTTTTTAATACACCAAAGAAATATATTGATAAAAGATATATCCCAAGCACAAAATGAGCTAAAAATATATACAAAATAGAATTACAAGTAAAAAAAGTAATATATTACTCAAACTATGAAACTCAAACACACAATAGGATGTGTCGACATTGCACATAACTCAACCTTGTATCTTTTGACATTTATACTTAGAAAGATTTTAAGTGTCCCAACATTATACCATCAATACAACACTTTTTACCTTCTAAAATATTATTTCAGTCAATTCTTTGGTGCCACAAAGGATTTTAGAACAACTGTGTCTCCATATTTGTTAAAGTACTGTGAACTAAAATCCTTATATTTGAAAGACTTAAAAATTGGTGGATTTTTTTCATCAGTGATAGCTTGTGCTGGCTCTACTGTACAATCATCTGAAGGAGCTAAGCAAAACGCAGCACTTGTCCGACCATGACTTGAATTTGTCACAACTCTGTGCTCTACACTTTTTAGTTTACCATTACTGATTATCTGTAATCAATATTTTCACACACCAATAGTCAACAAAATTTTCAAAAAAATATTTATATAACAAAAAGACTAAATTGAAAATAAATTAAAGGGTTAATAGATTTTAACTCTTTGTAATGTGGGTGAATTTTAGCTTATCTTCTGAAAAAAAATTATTATGTAAAAGTAAATATTTCATCATTTAATCTCATCTGTTGACTTTTTGCAGACGAAGCAGACAAAAAAACAATATCTACATTAGCAAAAATTTACAGCAACCGCAACATAATATCAAGAAATACGAGTAAATGATGAAAATCTTCACTTACAAGAGTAATTAAAAGAAAAAGTTTTAGGAAGGGTAGAAAAAATCAAGTTCGAATTCTTACTAAAACGGTACCTGCAATTGGTAGCCTACGTTTATGACAAAGGAATGAGGAAGAACCTCAACCGCAATCCATTCTCCATCCTTGAATACTTGAAGACCAGATACATCATCTTGCATTAAAATTGTAATGAGGTTAGGATCTGAGTGTTTGCTCATTCCTAATGTCAAACTTGGATCAGGACATGGTGGATAATGATTCACTGATAAAATCATTGACCCAGTAAGATCATTGTCAAAATATCCACTTTTCAAACCAAGTCCTTCACCAATTAAATTCATGATCCTTGAACCCAATTCCTTAACTTCATTTGAGAAATCCCCTACACACTCTCTGCGAAACACATATAATTAGGCGCGTCCGAGTGTCAGACACCAACACATATAATTACATTAAATTATTATTATTTTTTTAAATTAATATAAATTTAGATGTCAGGACGTATAAGTGTGGTGTCTGGTGTTCTGGATTACCTGTATGTAGTTGGATTTTGAGGCCATATGTGTTGCCACTGCTCCAATGGATAACATGGGTGTCTAAGACTGTCTCTCCATAGATGAACCTTTTCAGTTGCATAGTTAAAACTGCTAGTAAACATCTTACATGGCTTGGAAGGGTCATTAGTACACAACTTTTTCTTGTACTCATCAGGCATTTCAAAAATCTCCTTGAAAACACTCATTGTTTCCTTCATTTGGTTCACCGGAACACCATGATTAATTACCTGCTTAAATCCCACTTTGAATTGTATTAAACAAACACTATTCTACCATAAAAACAGACTTAATAGTAATATATAAATAATAATTTAAATTAAAAAAATAAATATATAAATATTTAACCGTTTTTTAACAGAAAATATTTAACTCGTGCATTGAAAAGTTTATAATGTAAACTAAGATCAGTCCAATGATTTTTTTTTATGACAAAAGGATCAGTCCAATGATTTAAATGCTCTGTTTTTTACATTAATAAAACTATAAATATACTCCCTCCGGTCAATATATATTATGAATCACATATATTAATTTTTCATTGGTCAAAAAACAAATACTACTATATATATGTTAATTTTTCAATCTATCAAAAAAGTGACATTTATTTAAATAATAGTTAGACTTAATTACTAATTAAAGATCCTATTAACCTAAAGTTCGGTTGTTAAATAAGTAAAATTTAACTAAGGATTCTTCCATCGGAATCGAACTCACGTTCTCCTAAGAATTCGTTATTTGATAAAGTTCATTAACCCTTTAGGTCCAAAGTCTTAAAACACCATTAGGTCTCTAAGCAACTGAGAGTTCAAATCTAATGGGGACATTTATGGTTTTTCTTCTTATATTTTTTTATATAAAAAATTTCATTTTAATGTTTATTTTAAGCATACAGAGAAGAATGTACGAAAAACAACTAAAGAAAAAATTGGTATGAACTATGAACCTGAAAGAATCCAAACTCCTCAGCAGCTTTGATAATTTTCTGAATGATATTGGTTCTATCACCCTTATGTGCTTCACTTAGATCAATCACTGGAATGCTACTGCTGAATGGGATTTTGACATTGCCTGGTCTTGATTCTGGTGGAAATATGTAGTTCTCAGGGACAGATTGAAAATTTGACAAACAACTTGTAATAAGTTTTTCCATTATATTGCTTTTTAGTGGTATAGATTGATTCTACTTCACACAATTAGATTTTCAATGCTTAAACTATTGAGATATGTTGATGATGAAGAAGAGTAGTAAATGTGGTGCATTTATATTTTTTTTTACGTTACGTTAATGTACCTTATAAGTAAAAATGATATGGATGTTTGGTATTACAGTGGATGTGCTAGAATCTCGGTGATCACTGATTTTCATAAACTATAAGTTATAACTTCTTCAAAATTGTGGTGGGCCACCGCAATTCTGACACATCCACCGTGATATCAAACGTTAATTAATTCAGTGGTGATTGACATTGGATTGGTAAAGGGAACTAAGGTTCGATATTCCACAACTGTGTTTGAAAGGAGAAGAAACCATTTAATATCAGAATTTGTTCCAAACTCAGAACTACTACAGTTTGTTTTCCTTAGAAAGTAGAGGGCAGGGGCAGTTTGTTTTGGTATATTTTAAAAGTTAGTTTAGGAAAACTAGCTATATCTGATCATTGTTGGCCTTTAAAATTAAAACTCTTAGAGATTAATTTAAGATAAAATTGAGTTTTTTTTTTAATTGAAATTTTCATTATAAAATAAAAAAAATTATTTAAATTTGAGATTTTGTCCAAACTTTATAAATCTCCCGGTTCCTGCCAATGGTAGAGGTTGAAAACTAAAAAAATGAATATGTTTTTTTAAGAAAGAGTATCTGTACAAAGAAAATGAAACAGTTTAATCACGTTTTTGTGAATCGCAAGATACGGTTTTCCTCTTTTAGGCTAGATAACAAAAAAATTTCTCTTTGTTGATGCATCATCACATTGTATGGTTTTTAATTCACGGGTGGCTATCTTGGTCAAAAAAAAAAAATCACGGGTGGCTATGTACTGTTTTTATTAACCAAAATGGTCCTGTTTTTCACGGGAATCTAAAAGACTTGTTTTAACTAAATAGGAAGTGGAAACAATGGATTGGATTCAAGTGACTTGTTTTTATTATTGAGTCTTTAGTAAGAAAATAATTAAATAAATAAGTTATTTTTCTCACGTTTTGTCTTAGAACGAGATTTTAGGAGGTTTCAGTGACTTGTGCGATTTGTTCTAAGGTATTTGGAGAGTACGCACTGCACTGTAAGGAGTTTTCAGGTTTCAAATACAGATATAATTTTGTGAGAGATGTTCTTCGACGTGCAGGAATATCAGGGAAGAAAGAGGCACCTATAAATTTTTTGACTGACCTACATGACAGGAGATCGACATTTAAGTCAGCTGATGTTTTGATATATGGATGGGTAGGAGGAAAACATGCATGGTTGATTTGACTGGAGTTTCTCCACTTGTTGGATTAGGGACCGCGAGTTTCCCTGTTGGACAAGCGGCCCTGAAGGCCGCTTCAAGCAAAGTGACAAAACATGAAAAAATGTGTTCTGATAATCAACATACTTTTATACCATTTGCTTTTGACATTTTTGGTTTTTTGGCATCAGATGTTGTTAATCTTCTAAATAAAAAGTCATGCATAATAATGTTGTTTCTCCTAAATCTGTAAATGTGGTCTTTAAGCGAATTGGTTTTGCAATTCAAAAAGGAGTAGCGGCGCAGCTTGTTGCCTGTCTACCTTCGACACATATGTAATTATCTTTTCATATATATATATACATACATATATATAAATAGCTTAAGGAGAAAGAAACATCAAATTCTTTTTTTGCTAACAAATATGCATATAAATGGTCTCTTCGAAGCAATGTTGAATAATAAAAGATTAATTAGGATAATTCTGTTTTTATTTTTCAATTGAGATGAATAAAAATTACATTTTTAGTATTAATATAAACATAAATTACATAGTATTAATAAAAATAATATATTTATGACTTTAATTATATTTTTCCCTGCATTTTAAGTTCTAACTACTAACTATTATAGTTTGTGCATATTATAGGGACTCCTCCGATTCTTCTTTGGAAAATATATTATTGCAGGATATGTATAAATACTTTTAGGTAGCAAGGTCAATGTAATTGTAAATTAACCTTAGAATTCAAAAATAGGCAAAATAATATATAAAGTCTTATTTAAGCTTGCATTATAATAGACAAAATGAACTATTTAAAGGCCGAAATGTGAATATTGTCTAAAAACAAAGGCTCAATATGAAATAGACTTATAGATCAAATCAGACTTTTAAAAAAGTCATACCAGTTAGGCTCTATTTGGCCCGGCTTATTATTTTATTTTATTTTTCTTCTAAAAAATAGTAAAGAAGGAAAAAATTGTGTTTGACTACACTTCTCTTTATTTTTTACTTCTTTACTGTATTTCTCTAATACTTTTAACGAGAAATATGTCTAAATTCAATTTTATAATTCTCTATTTCATTTTAAAAAAATAGAAAAATAGAAAATAAGCCGGGCCAAACGGAACCTAAAAACAAGATCAACACAGTTAATAGATCAGACTTTAAACTTTATAAATCTAAAGAAGGCCAGACTCATACCTTACAAAACTCTGCCGAACCTGGCCTATTTTCATCCCTAACTACGGGTTTGGCTTATCGAGGCCTCAATTGTTTGATTCTTCAATGTGCCGTTGGGGGACTTTGGAATTTTGTTGGTTTAAATCTACATTTCACATAGTTGAGGATTTTACTAAATATGTGAAACTTTTATAACTTATAAGTAACAACATTAATTGTGTTCCGTATGGTACACAAATTAATGAGCTTGTATTTTTATTTTATTTTTTGAAACGGCAAAATAATATATTATAAAATGGATTAATGAGCTTGTGTATTCTAAGACCCTGTTTGGTTCAGGAGTTTTGGAAGGAAGGGGAGGTGAAATTTAAATTTTTTGTATTTAATTCAATTTTTTGACGAGGGGAGGGGAGGGGAGGGGAGGGGAGAAGTAATTTACTTTTTTATCATTAATCTTATAAACTCAACATAAGGATTAAAGTATAATGGATACACTATGTCAAAAAAATTTAATGGATATATATAACCAAAAAAAAATATAATGAGTAGAAAATTTAATTTTTCAACAAGGATAATTTAGGATTTTAATAAAAAAAAATGAGGATAGTTTTGTCAAATATAATTAAAAATCCCTCCCCTCCCCTCTCCTCCCCTCCCTTCCCCTCTCCTCCCTCGGTTGAACCAAACAGGGCCTAAAAGCTACCAAAAATTACTGCCGTTAGAATAGAGCTAAGAGACACTGCTTCAATGCCAAAAAATTCAATGTCAAATTAAACCTTTATATATTTTGTTTTTGATTTTGACAAAAATAAAAGATAATCAAATTGATATAGTACATCTATTAAAAATTAAAAGGATTGAATCTGTTAAAAGAATGAATCTGCTAACAGACTCATCCAAGTTAATAGCATTATATAATATAATAATACTTACAAATAATGTGATAAAATTAAAGTTATATCAGAATACATATATCTTTGAATCTGTATCATTGACGAATTTAGTCACTGGCTTAATAAGTAAGCGATCAAAGTTGATATGTCAACCAGAAACCAAACAAACACTACAATAAGACGAAATAACAAGTACTCACACTGAGACCATGAAATAACTAACAAAACAAAAAGAAAAGCATAATCAATTTAAAAATCACTTATTTAAATAAAAATCCGGAAAGAAAAAAAAATGCACATGGGTAATTTTGGTCAATAAAGTACCCAAAATCACACATTTTTAATGAAAAAACCTTAAAGTGAGTGTTAGCAAATACTAGACTCTCACCCGTGCGATGCACGGGTCTTATAAGTGGATATAAATATCGAAGAATAATTTCATATATGATGTATAATAATTTTTTTAATTAAAAAAAATAGTAATGGATAATTAATAAAAAAAAAGGCATGACATCAAATATAATAATAATTTTTTTAGAACCTACAAAGAGAAGAAGAAGCAGGAGAGAGTGAGAGATGAAATGCGTAGAGCAGGTTAGTAAAATTTTAGAATACAAAACGTGTGAGTGAGAGAGAACAAAAGACATTAATTGGTTTATGCACTAACTATTCTTATTATTTTTAATAACTATAATTTATATTGAGCAACCAATGTTGGAAAAAATGTTAAAAAGAGAATTAAATTTAAATGCACCAATGAAATATGCACAAATATAGATGCATTAAATGCTGTAAATGGGAGGGAAAAAATTAGAGTTAGTTGTAGTCAATCTTACAACTTTTAAAAATAAGAGAAGAGATTAGGACAAGCACTTGAAAGCTTAAACCTTTACATGTAACCATGCATGTAAGTAATTATATTTATCTCTCTTATTTTATACCTCCCCCTCTGTTCCTTTTTAACTCTCGATTGGGTTACGTATGCATTAGTTATATAATTTACTTTGATCATATATTTCTATTATATAATAGGAAATATTAGCATATAAGATATTCAATTTGTCTTAAGCATTGTCATGTGTGCAGTGGTTAATTGTGACAGTTAAAAAAGAATAGAGAGTACTTTCTATATTTAATACACATTTAAAAATTAAACACGTCTCTTTTATAAAAAAAAAATAAAAAATAAACACGTCTCGTGAACTTATCTCAGTTGATAGAGATATTGCATTTGCAGTTGCACATAATGTAATGAAATTCTAATTACTATACTACCTGACTTAAAAAAGGGATTTGGATCCTCTCCTGCACTTTGTTTGCAGTCCTCTCTCCTTTTCTAATTCGATAGTTTATTAATCTCATTTGAAGAGGAAATTACATTTTAATGTATAAATAACAAACCTTTTAGTACTGAATTAGAATATAAAACAAAATACAAATTTTAAACCCAAAATGTGATTGTTGTCTAGCTACAATGTAATTTAGGTAACTACCTACACAAATCTGTCAAAAAATCTCAAAACCAGCAACCAATTCGGTCAAACAAAATTTATAAACTAGTAAAATAAATTATATAAGCTAGCTTATTGGTGTTGTTAAACAAACTTTATATCAGAACCAAAGACATTACAATAAGCAATGGTGTTGTTAAAGAGGAATTCTGCTAAACTTTCTGGGATTGACGTAACGGTGTGTCTGGCTGGGAGATCCCGGATGCTGCAGGTGTATTATTCGGTAAGGGAAGAGCCTTCACTGGAATCTCATTTGCAGAAGCACCGCGGGCTTTTGTCTTCAATTGTTCAATAAGTCGTAGAGCTTCTCTAAGTTCTTCTTCTGCACTTGCTCCATGGCTTTCCCATGCATCAATAACTTGCTGTTGAAACTCAATTGCAAAGGCATAGCTGCAATTACAATATTCAAATTTTTAGATATAAATATATAAATGTAGCTATATGACTCTAATACTATCTTTAACATTCCCTTTTATTGGATAAAATTCATGCAAGTCCTACAAATTCGGGAATGAACATGAATTTCAACCCCAATAAAAGAGTGTTGGAAAAAAAAAAGTATTTGAATTGGTGTTTATAGCACTTTTCTCCTAAGATAAGATCATGTGTACGATAACTTCACAAATAAAATTTGTGCAGACTTACAACCAAACTAACATCTTCAAATGAGCTCAAAATGGACCAATCTATATAATGAAATAAGTTTGCATAATGTTCCAAAAATAAGCAAAACATTGATGACTGACTACATTAGCAGTAATTCCATATGTAATGGCCATAATTATTTATACTCAAGAACTACCCTTAAGAATTTCATAATTCAAATTCAACTCAGTTACATTTTATTTTATCTAATATGTGAAGAATAAAAATCTGCATTGTACAACACTGCAATCACAAAATATGTACTCTGTTGGTGAGTAAAAAAGAGAAGATAGTGGTTTAACAATTAACTCATTCTTAGAAGGCAATAAAACTTAGTTTAGTAATGATAAGAACTATATGAGAGGTAAACAAGGAAAATAAAAGGGTTATGAGCCTAGCATGAATAAGGGCCTGTTCAGAATGGCTTATTTGAGGTTAGTTACTAGCATAAGCACTAGTGAAACGGTTTGGGAGAACTTATGGAAACAGCTTATAGCATGTCCATAAGATGTTTACAGCTTATTTTCACAAGCTCTCCAAGATAGCTTATATAATAACCGCTTATGCTGCAAGCGCTTAGTTAAGTTGTTTATCCAAGCACGGCTTAATTTTTCTTTTGAAAGCAGCCAATCAACATAATGAGGAAACAAAAGCCGACATTAATTATACACTGCATTATTTTTAATGCTAGAATTGTTAAAGTTGAATTCATGAAAATTCAGCCATGCAGAAATTTCACAAAAATTGTTACAGTGGAATCTGGATCAATGGTGACTGCACACCAATAGGTATATGCCCAAAAAGTTCAACTTTTGAACTGCTAGAGCTACACAGGAAATGAAGTGCATCGTGTATTATGACAAGTGTATCCAAAACAAATTGTTTTCAGAATCAACAAACCAAGAGAAACAATATCAAGGTATGAAGTGAAACCAATAAAACAATACATACCTTCCCATCTCACCATAAGCCTTTGAGAGATTCTGACATGCTTCAATTGTATCTGCATGGTGTGGACCAAGAGAAACCTCCATGATATCCTTTGCTACAGCAAACATCTGCGCTGCTGACTGAGGTCTATCCAACTCTAAATATGCTGCCCCTAAATTGTTGTAGATATAACCCACTCCAAAATGCTTGGGACCAAAGCTATCTTTCAACCTTTCAGCAGCACTTTCCAAATAAGGAATAGCCTGTTTCACCTTACCTGTCAGCAATAATAACCAACCTATTCTTGCAGATACACTTCCCTCCGAGTGCTGCTCTTGCGGGAGTTTTTCAAGCAAATTTAATGCCTTCTTCAGCAATGAAATCGCAGTTTCGAACTCGTTCATGGTTTCATATAGCATGGATACCTCTGAGTACGCCTCAGCAACTTCCACCGGCGTAATCTGTTCTCTTTTGTCGAGAACCCCAAGAGAAATCTCTAAACACCTTTTGCAGTCTGCAAACTTTTCCTGATTACACAATGCTTTCGCCATTGATATGAGCACAAGAGCTCGAGTCTCACTGTCCTTCTCAGTCTGATTTACAATATTCTTCAAAGTACCAACAGCCTCATCATATCTTCCCAAAGCAATCATCATATCCGCAGCATCAACTTCCGCACGCAACAAATCCGAATTCATATTCCAATTCTTCAAAATCCTCTGCGACAAAATATTCTGCTCTAACGCCTTCTCATGCTCCTCGAACCCACTATACACAATCCCAAGAAGTTTCCTATCATGTGCAACTTCCACAGAATTCATCCCCAATCTTTTCGTATGTATCTCCAACGCCTTCAAACAATACGGAAGCGCCTCCTTAAAATTCAAAACCGCAACATAAGCTTCCGCTAAGTCCCGATTTCCTTTACTTAATTCCTCACTATCTTCCTCAAAAGTCATCTCTTTAATCTCCAAACACTTCCTAAGATTCTCAAGAGCCTCTTCCCTCCTCCCCATAGCAATCTTAACATTAGCCAACTCAAATTGCACAGCATGAAGCACAGGCCTAATATCATCAACACAAACACCCTCATTCTCCAACCTACCCAATACCCTATTTGCCCTATTAAGATACCCTAAACTATCACGAAACCTATTCAAACCATAATTAATAGAACCCATTAACTGCAAAGTCATTGCAAAAGGTAAAGAAGGTTTATTATCATTATCAAAAGCTCTCAAAGCTCTATTAGCAAAAGAAAGAGCTTTTTCAGGATCCTCACCTTCACGATCAAGTTTGAGCCCAATTTTCAAAGAAGCTAAACCAAGCTCTTTCTCACTGAATGCAACTTCCATGTCACTGAACGCTTTGAGCATTTCATCGATAGTTTTCGCCGACTCAAAAACTTCTTCAAGATTTGATTTTTCGGCTATTTTTCGTTGTCTAGAAGAGATTTGTGAGGGTTTCTGGACGAGGGTATCCATGGTTCGAAATGGGGTGAATACGAATTTGTTGGGGGTGATGCGTGGGTTGAAAGGTGCATCGCGGAGAGAAGAGAAAGAAGATGAAGATCGACGAGCGATGTGAGAGAAGAACGCGATCGAATTCAAGAGTTTTCTTCTCATGCTGATTTTTGCTTCGTTTTCAATTTTGGTTGGTTTTGGGTTAAACCTTCACATTAACAAAACCCTCTTTCATTGAGGTAAGGGTAAAAACGGTAATAAACGAAGTAAACACTGCGTCTGTTTGGTAAAAATAATTTATTGCTGATGGCTGATAACTTATAATCAGCGTTGCCATGGTACGGGTATGGTATTGGTACCGATATTTGGTACGGGTATGAGATAATTTTGCAAATCAGTCTATTTTATTGGTTTTGGTCCCTGTGTCATTCATTAATCCAGTAAACAACATTAGTAGCCACGTGGCAGGGTCTAAGTAGCAAAATATTTGCCACTTGGATCAAATTTGAAAGAATTGGACGGCAAAGACTAAAGACAACCAAAAAAGTATGATACGGGGATTATTTTGGTATAAAATCACATACAGGGACTAAAACCAAAATTGGTAGTATATACAGGGACCAAAAGGACGTTTAAGTCAATAAAAGTAAAAACATATTATTAAAACACATAATTAAACATAAAAAATACCACACTTTAAAAGTAATTAAAATTATTCAAAAACATCAAAACAATCATAACAAAATTAAAAAACAATTTGCTCAAAAAAAGTCAAATTATAAGCAATAACAAAAGAAGACATTTTAAAAATGTCGATTATTCGTCGAGCCAAAATTAAATCTCAATATTTCTTCAGCTTTCTTTGGATTTATCCTATTCTTTTTTAATGAGTGAATAAATTCATATGTGCTTCAATTTCTCTCGGCAGAAGATAAATAAAAGATTTTATTTTGATAAAATATTCCTTAAAAAAATATAAAAACAAATAAAAATGATTTCTTTTTTAGTTTTAGGAGCCGTTGGAGTATCCGGTAAGTACCCGACAAGTACCAAGACCAAAAAATAAAAATAAAAAAAGGGTGCGGCGTCGGTGCGTACCCACTAAGTACCGGGTCCTTACCGGTACCCGGTACGTACCCGGTATCGTACTCTTCCTAAAACAGAATACCCGTGCATCACTGCTTATAGCTGATAGGTGATGACTTATAGCTTATAACTGATAGCTGATGATTTATTGCTTATAGCTGATAAGCTCATTGAAGTGTTTGGTAAAATTAGCGGTTCAGTTAGTTGATAAATGTAAAATGACATAAAAGGATATTTTTAATTTATAATAAATTTATATCAATTTAATATTTAAAATATTTAGAATTTTTTTGGTCGAGACCAGGGTATCCACCGCCGAACGCAGTGACTATTCCATCGCTAGATTGGAGGCACCTGAAGGGTGGGATAGCTGGCCCAAGGATTTAAAGCTGCTTCATACTCAAGATGAGGATCAAACTCTCGACCCTTAGTTAAGGGAGGATGAACCCCAACCGCTCAACCACACCTCCTGGGTTAAAATATTTTTTTTGGTATAGTCCTGGGTTAAAATATTTAGAATTTAATAATTTAAATTTATTAATTTAATATAAATTTATATATTTTTATTCTTTGAAATTTTAATTTTTTTCATTTCAGTTTTTATATTTTATGAAAAAAAAAATATTTAAACAAAATAGTTTTTATTCTAAATGCATAAATAATCAAAAAAACTTAAAAAATAAAATAATATTTGTCAAAAAAAAAAGAGATGATAATATGATAATATATCAATTTAGTTGTAGTACGTTCAAAATATTAATAGATACAATACATTTATATAAAAACAAAGATACCATACGTCTTCGTAAAAATTGAAAAAAAGGCACAGTACGTCGGAAAAAAAAGGTGATACAAGGTACACTAAAAAAAACGTTAAAAAAAAATAGTGAGAGAGAGAGATATTTGACATTTAAACATTAGGGGTAAAAGTGGATTTTAAATAAAATAGTAAGAGTAAAAGTGGAAAAAAAAAGTGATAAGCTATAAGCTATAAAGCTAAAACGCTATCTGAAATAGCGTTTGAAAAATAAGCTAAAAGTCAGTAAAATAAGTTTTACGCTATAAGCTAACAGACATTGCCAAACAGGTCTTTTTTTGTCAAATGAACATATAAGTTAAAGTTAATAGCTATAAGCTACAAGCTCATTTTTATGTCTTACCAAACAGACCTATCGTTACGTTAGTTTTTAGCTTTTTAATTAACTAGCAAGAGACCGGTGCGTATTATGCGTTATTTTATTAATTGACAGTTTATTATGATTTTTTTGTTGAAGTTATTATTTGTTTCAGTAGGTAAATAGAATTTTGTAAATGATAGTTATTATTTGATTTTAAAATTTTATCAATTAAAATTTATCATTTTATCAATTAAAATTCATCTCACGTATGATAGTTATGTTGATTTTTAATTTTTATCAATTAAAGTTTGTCATGTATGATGTTATGTTATTTAGTTTGGATTTTTTAAAAGTTAGAATTTGTCCCGTAAATTGTAGTTATTTTAATTTTTTATCATCTCATAGTTATTTTTAATTTTTACCTGTTAAAATTTTTCCCATATGTGATAATTATTTTTACTTTTTATAATTTATCCGTATATGATCATTTTTTTATCAGTTTGAATGTGATAGTTATTTCATAAGTATTTTCAGAATGCCAACATTAATGTAGTATTTCACAAAACAATATTTAATATGCAAAAATTCGTCAATTATTTACATTGCATTGCGTTCGTTGAGAATTTTATATACTTAGATCTACAAAAACAAATTTTGTGTTCTTTTACAATAAAGTAGTTATGATACAAATTTGAAAATTCATGAATATTTTGTATGTGCTTTATTTTAGAGTTTTTTTGACATATTTTAGTTGATTTTTTTGTTCTTACTACACCAGGTTTTTTTGTTCTTACTACAACAGGTTTTTATTAAAAAAAAATTAAAATTATATTTCTTAATATATGTGAAAAAACCTTAAACGACAATTATTTTGAGACGGAAGGAGTAAAAAGCATTAAAAATTGACATCAATAACCCAAATTCCCTAACTTGGGCGTGACTATAAAAAGTGCAAGTGCAAGTGCAGGTGCTTACTTGTGTGGTGATTAAGTAATTATGGTATTAAAGAGATTTTGGTTTTCCTAGTTCCAACACCTCACATTTCATTTTCTTTAAAGCTTGGGAACCGTGTTTTGCAGTGTTAGTTACAGAATTAAAATAATTCAAATTAATTGCAACAATTACAATGTTTTTTTTGGATACAACAATGTTAAAAAGACAATAAACTCACTAAATTTAAGATCTGATTAGAATTATCTATACTATTATTAATTGACACCGATTTTATAAAAGAAAAAACTTTTCATGAAAATTCTACATGTGGCACTTTAAAATGATTTCTTACATTCACAATTAAATTACATGTGGCATCCTGACAATAGTCTTATTCTCATAAAGATTTCACATTTATTACCATGAGCATTATATATAGTATTATTTCATAGCACATTTATTAGCATTATTCATTATTATTACTCATTCTACATTCAATCTATATATATATATATATATATATATATATATATATATATATATATATATATGAAAAAAGTATCGTTTTTATTATTTGAAAAAGTATATTTTATTCAAATTTTTCTATTCCAATCTTCTTATTCCAATTTTTTGTGATATTATTATCTTTTTTTTACGTTCATCATAGCCATCATTTTTTTATGTTCATCATAGCCATCATTTTTTTACTCTATATATATGACAAACACAATTATTATTATCATCATCATTTTATGTTTAAAAATAATTCAATATTTTTTGTTCTTAATTTATAATTTCATTTATTTGAATTCATTTTTTAAATAAAAAAATCTAATGCAAAAATTATTTAATTTTCAATGTAAAAGACTAATGTAATAATTTTTTTAACAAACATGTATTTTCTTTTATAGTGCAATTTACTTGAATTTAAAAATTTAAATATAAATATTCAATATAAATTTATAGTGCAATTTTCGTCAATAAGTTCACTAATAAAAAAAGTCAATAATAACAATTTTGATTATACAATCATATCAAATATCTGCACTAACCTACAAAAAAGTTTAATTTTATAATAATGTTATTAAAATTTTTTTGGGTACAACGCTATATTTACAGCCTACAGGTTAATAATAATGTTCTTTTAGGTACAATACTATTAATAATTTTTTTTGATAGGCCAATACTATTAATAATTTGAATTACACGTAAAAATGTTTATTTTCATGATTTTGAATTTAATTGAGTAGAATAGTAGCCTCTCAATACTTTGTGATTCTATAATTAATAAGAAATTAATGCATTGAATACCAATTAATAATTATTTGATATGATTCTTTCAAAAAAAAATTATTAGATATGGTTTTATTTTGTTTTTTTGCTATAAATATTGCATCAAATTTTGATCATTTCTCACACCATTCCGATATTCCTTCCAAAAACTATGATTTTTCTTCTTTATCTTTTATGTTTTTCAATTGATCTAGAATTTAATCAAAAAGCATGATCAACTGACATTTTGGTTTTTGTTTTTTCAGGGATATATAAATTTAGGTGCAGTTTTATAAATATGATATTTCAAATTTGATGTTAGAGTAGTAATCCAAAAAAGTACATTTTTCTAAAGTGGCACATTTTGGTTTTTCTAGAATATTTGATTCAAGCTTTATATATAACTACAAAACGTTTTCGTTTTTAACATATATATTTTTCAAAATTTGTACTTAAGTTTTTTTTTAATGTTTTGTTTTATTGGGCTAACTATATAATGTTGGCCGTAGTACCAAAAAAAACTTGATAAAAAGTATTGTGGTGAGAGAGAGAGAGAGAGAGAGAGAGAGAGAGATAGAGAGAGAGAGATTAATATGGGGTTGTAGTGTGGAAAGATAATCTATCTATTTATACGATATAATTAAGCTCAATCCAAATTGACCATAAAAAATTTTCTTATTGTTAACATTCTAAAATCCTCCAAAAGAATACTAATATATTAGAACTTATTTGTTACTAAATTTTTAAAAATTGGGTTTAACCAAACAAGCACTTAATATATTAGAGACCTTTTTTTTTTTTGACTAAATATTAGAGACTTATTTGTTCTTTAAAAAATTTGTGATGAAATAAAATAGATCTTCGCTCCTTTTATGTTTTTTTTGGTACATTGATCTTCGCTCCTCTAATAAATTAAAATATTTTGAATGATTGGTTTTGCGGTGACTATAATTGATTCTAAATTCTAATAGAATTAATTTTAATTAAATCTAAAATAATTTACGTTTGAATATACATAAGTAAAAGTGATTTTATCAATTCTTAGTGTTTCGATATTGTAAAATTGTTTTTTGAATGTATTTTTTCCGACAAAAAAAACACATTGTAATTATTGGCGTTAAAACAACTAAAAAATGCAATAAGGGGGAGGTGCATTGTTGACTAACATGCAATTTATGCAATTGATTCTTAAAACAATAGCGGCTATTATTTCTTGCTTTAGGTAAACACAATTCTAAATTGTAAAATTGATTCCACGGGAAACATCCAAATAACTTTATGGCATGGTTAAAACAAGTTTGACTCACAGAGATATGCTTTTATGAGGTAATAAGTTAAATCAAATATCTTTTGTCAAAAAAAATAAAAATTAAACCAACATATGATAAGAAAGACATCACAAGAAATTTACTTTGACAATATAAAATTTTTATTTTTGGAAACAAAATGTAAAATAATTTAAAATGCATATATTAAACCAAGAATGAAAAATATATGGTAAACAAACAAAATTGTAGTAATCAAACTATATTATTATATTTATATCTATGTATACTATATTTAAATGTGGACAATTTTTTAAAAAAAATTGCTCACGTGGCAAGTCTATAATGTTATACATAAAATTTTGCCTTTTCTTTTCATGGATGAATATATAAATTGAAAACAATAATTTGATCGATAAATATTCTCTTCTTCCATAATTCATAGAATTGTCATGTTGTTCGCTTCATACAAACAATAATTTGATGAGTTATATTCAAAAAAAAATTATGTTTTGATTTCTAAAATATTAAACGCACTATTTTTAAGACAATAATTTTATATGGAGTTTTTTTAACATGTGTTCTTATAGTAGAACATATGTTAATGTTTTTTTTTTGAACAAGCCAAAATGAGATATATATATATATATAGATAAATGACCAAGAAAAGTTAACGTTAAATTTCTCCTTATTATAAATATTTTAATACGTACTAACGTATGTGGATAAATGTTTTAATAATTTTATATTGATGAACTATAAAACAAAAATTATAATGTGTCAAAAAAAAAAACAAAAAAAAAATTCTAAAATTTATACAAAACTTATTCCAATTTAGATTTTATTTTATAGTGAAAACATATAATATCTTTTTGGATTAAATATGTTTTTACCTTCTAAGTTTAGTTCTTTAATATATATTAAAATTTTAGTTCATGGAAAATTATCATACACTCAGTTTTGGTCCCTATGTTTAAATCAACATGTATTTTTAAATGACTTTTTTGCAAGTATATTGAGAACATCATAAAAATTTCCTCCAAAAAAAGAGCTAAAAATGTGTTAAAAAATTTCATGTCGGTAAATTTTTAGTCAAAATAGTCAAAGATCATAAAATGCAAAATGGGATAAACATGAAGGCGAAATCGCACAATTCGGAACTTCGGATACCAAAATTGCTCATTTCAAACATCGATCCATGGGTAAAAGTCACACAATTAGTAAAGTTAGAGGACAAAAACTGCAATTTATTCTAAATTATATTAGAAAATCAATCTATCAAAAAATACGGTTATTTTCAAAATTAAAATAAAAAAATGAACCTTCAATTAAATAGTTATTTCTTTTTACATTTTACAATCGCCTTTTTCCCGTGCATCGCACGGGCTCTCACACTAGTAAAGGGTAAATTAGGAAATGTTGTAGTAATCAACTTTATAAGATTGATAGTAGATTACAAGTACTTTTTAATTAATATCAATTAATCAATAAAAAAAAAGTCAAATAAATATATATTTTTTATAAATAATATATTTATTCTTTAAGGATAATTTAGTTATTTAAATATAATACATATCTTATCATGTCAATATAAAGTGTACATCAAACATGTGATAGGAAAAAATAATTCTATTTTTTTTTATCATGTGTACACCAAACAAATGGCATGATAATATTTATTATGTCAGTATCATATCGTATTCTTATCCATCTTCTTATCATATCTTGTCTTTATTCTATTCGGCGCACCAAACGGACCCTTAAGGTTAGAGTCAATGGAGCGACATTTTGAGATTATAACCAGATAGTAGAAACTAGATATTAATTTTAAATACAGCAACAACATCTTTAAAATTAATTAGATCTTATTTATTTTCAAAAAGTATGTTTAAAATTTAAATGAAAAGAGTGACAGTAAAACATTTAGTTTTAAAATTTCATTATAACCAATGATTTGCTGAATCCCTAGAGGTTAATTAGTTACATACTGATATCCCGTTTTATAATTTATTTAAAATGTTTAATTTTAATTTCTAAACATTCTCCAAAATCCTAAAATATAATTTAACCTTAGATTTACACCATAGCATTTAGAATCACGGTAGGTCGATTATTGGTCATTTGAGTTCGATAATCTTTTTAAGACTATGCGATACGACTCTGCACTTGCAGTCTTTGAATGTAGATATGCAATATCGCGATCACCCATAGATTCAGTTTAAGGCGGTTTAAAACTCTTGCTAAAATTATATTTGCGTCCATTCTGTTTTGATGGGGTTATCTTATGGTTGACTGAGTCCATGAGGTATTGCAAAGAATCTAACATTACAGTGGGAATCTCAAAAAAAAAGAAATTACAGAGGGTATTGTAAAATTGGCAAACTTTACAGGATGTATTAACTCATTTACCTTTTTTTTTTTACTCAAGTAACAATGTCGTTTTGCATAAAAACAGTGAAGAATAAATAAAGTATTAAAGGTTTTTTTTTAAATTACTTTTCGCACCCCGCTTCATTTCTCATGTGCCACCCAAAATTACATAAATATCCTGCTCGCTTTTTAAGCTGCGAACACAATATTCACAACCTACAGTGTGAATCAACTATTTTTCAGCGTTTAATCATCTGACCCCCCCTACATTACGAAGAACATGTTCGCCCTCTGGTTTTGATAAGCAAAACAACAACATTATAAACAACACATTACATTAGACATGATGCATATATAACACATAGTTTTATTAATTTTTATTAGACATAAAAATTACATTAGACAGAAAAATTACATTTAGAAATATGGTATTAGACAGAAAAATTACATTACAAAGAAAATATTGTGCATAAATCTAATCGTTTCACACCAAAGATCTCCTCCTTGATTATGCAATTTGGGAATCTTGTTTCAAACTACCATCCACCTCTACCTCTCCAACCCCATCCGATTACTCATACCGTTCTCAAATATGACACATAAAGTCTCTCACCGATTACCATATCATTCTAAACCGTGATCACAAAAGAACATCGATAAGAACGATATGAGTAATCGGGAACGGACTATGTGGCCGTTAACACGAAACAAACAAAACTAACACAACAAAGAGATAGAAATAAATGTATAGACTGAGAGAATGAGAGATTGCATGAAAATTTTTTGACACAAAATGTCTCAATTTATAGAATTTTTATGCATTCTCATTGGCTGATGCATAGGCACGGCCTCCTATGTGGCCAATCACAATTGTCCACGTGGAAAACAGTTTGAGCGCATGAGAGACTGAAATTATTACAACTGACAAGTTCGCTTTGTAAGTTGCGAATGGTGTAAGAGTTCGCATTTTACACTGCGAACGGTTTTGTGACAGAGGTTCTATGGCAATGTGGAAAATGTTAATATATTAGAAAAAAATTAATGTTTTATTAATATGTTAGATAGAAAAATTACATCATTTTACATTTCTACTAATTTCTAATTAAGTGCTAGATGAGGAAGCTCATTAGGCCTTGTGTTCAACTTGCTCTGGATGGTCATGATTTTCACGCAATTGACACTTCAGGCTGGGTTAGAGCTTGGAATTCATAATTTGTATCAATAGTTTCCATGCACAGAAAGCAGGTTCCCGATACTTGCCAGCTTCCCCTGGTTGTTCCCCACCCTCAAGATTGGTTTTACACCCAAATCGATTACTTATATCGTTCTCAAATAGGACACAAAAAGTCCATCGTCGTTTACCATACCATTCTCAACAGTGATCACAGAAGAACATCGTTGAGATCGGTATGAGTAATCGATGACGTACTATGCGGCCGTTTACACGAAACAAACAAAAATTAAACCACAAAGAAAGAAAAGGAGAGAATGAGTGTACAAACATAGCCTCCCATTTAGCCGATCATAATGTGCCACGTGGCAAGTTCATAATGCTTTCAATTCTACAGACAAGTTCGCCATGTAGGTGATGAACAGTCCTAACGTTTGCATGTTACAGGGTGAACGAATCTGTGACACTGAAAAATGTAAGTTTCCCTGGCAGTGAATGCATAATAGATATAAAGAAATAAATTGAATAAAACACTAGTTTATATAGTTGAATATAATACCATTTTATACCCAATAGATAGAAATGAGTTGAATATAAATTGTTTTATTAATATAAACACTAGTTTATATACATTAGACCAAAAAATTACATCAGTTTACATAAATTGTTAGGTGTCTCTACTTCTATTAATTTTTAAATTATGGGAGGGATGAGGAAGCCCATTAGCCGAGCTTGGTCCGATTTCACAGTCAATTCCAAGCATGACTTCACCTCCCAATTCGATTGCTCATACCGTTCTCAAGTAATGCTTCCAACCCACTTCCATTACACTACATACCTCCCACTTCTTTACTCACGACAAGCATACATAAGGACTATCTTTGGAGTCTCGTGTCGTTTGCAATGTAATCGGCGAACGGCGTGAACATTCGCTCTTACGAGGCGAACGTGCATGTGACCAGAAAGTATAATGCAAGTGTTTTTCCAAAATGAGTACAAGAGAAAGCTGAGTAGAAGTGTACAATGGGGAATTCGGCACCCACATCTTCAAGGTCGACACCCACATATTCAAGGTCCTCACCCACATATTCCAGAAAGAGCTGAGTAGTTGAAATGCTCCCCATAAAAAATTAGAGCCCTATTGTAAGCCCCCTTTGGTGCATAAGCCATTTTTATCTTTCAATTAGCACAAGCACTCGAAATTAACCCGGCTCTGATACCACTTGATACACTAGATGGCTTTTTCAATTAGAAATGGGGGGGGGGGGGTTGAATAAGTGACCCGAAAAATCAATGGTTTTTAAAAAGTTTTAAGTTGCGCACGGAAGCAAACCACATATTGTAGTCTAGTATGCACCAAATTTGATCAAAGGAAAATTTGTATGTAACACCCAATAAATCGTAGATGGTAAAACTAAAGTTATGTGATCCAATTATCCAATTCAATGTTAATTCATTTTTTAACTTTTGAAAAAGGTTTGACAAGTGTTATATTCAAGTTATCAAATATCACAAATAAAGTTTGGTAGAAGAATTTTGTCGAACAATTAGAGTGCAATGTGAATTTCAAGTTTTTATTTGAAACAAATTGTGAAATTCACTTTAAAATCAAGCAATTTCACACAAAATTTCACACAATCAAAACACAAACTCAAAACGATAAAGCAATAAACGAACACAACAATATGATTAGGGAGTTCCAGGGTTTTCGTCGTCCTCGCTATGGCCGGTATCTCTCCCCCAATTCCGCGGAAATCAGAATTGAGACTTTATTAGAAAACAATTGAATTACAATAATGCACAAGAGTTTAGGATTACACCACTACGAGTACTAAGACACAAATTTTCAATCTCGAAGTTGAACCATCTAGTCTTGCGCACGAATCTTTCACATTGTAACTCGAACTTCAGGCTACCACGATCCGATCTACCCCGTTCTTCACGGCCGAAGAACCCTTGTAGTCGATCACTTGGCTGATCATTCGCCAACGTTGTGAAACCTCAAGATTCTTGAAAACATCTTCAAAACCTTGAAACCTTTATGACTAACCTTGAAACCTAAAAAGTAAATTGTTTCTTATATATAGGACCAGAGGGAGTAATAAGAAACCAATGTAGTAAGTTTGTCTTGTTGTTCAGCTCCATAAGCATGCTTCACGGACTGTTTGAAGCTTCCCCACGCGGACCATGCGTGTTTGTCATGTAGTGACAATTGATGAGTTGATGTATGCTGCAGTTATTGTCTTTTATGTTACCCACATAGCTTTGATTTTACATGGTGTGTACTACTACTACCTACTACCTAGTGTTGTCCACTTGCAACATCTAAAATGCAGGGAATCCTGATACATCAAGTTAACTTATTTCTTTTGATAAAGTAACATTGGATTCTTTTGGGGAAGAATCATTGGACACACACCACACATTGCACTATAAGGTTGGGTTCTCTTCTGTTGATTCATAAGTTATACTCCCTCCGGTCATAAATATAAGAGAAAAATTACTTTTTAGATACATTGGAAATCTAATGTACTTAGTCCATATTATAGTCCAAATACATTTGATTCTCAATGAATTTTAAAAGGAAATTTGTTTTTATATTTAAGACAGGAGGTAGTATATTTTTAAAAAAAATTTAATATATCCCGCATAAATGTGTATTCCCTCCTTTCCATATAAAATGTCATATTGGTAAATTATATTTGTTCCAAAATAAATGTTTAAAAATTTGTATCATTAGGAAATTGTATATTTTATCATTTAAAGCATACTGCATCTAGATCTTTAATATTTAAATGTCTAATGCTAATAAAAAGAGAGAATGTCTTAGTTAATGTCATATTTTTAGTCTTTCATTTATTTATTTATACTGCGTGATTTGGTTAGTTTCCATCAGTTAATGCATAAAATGCCAAACCAGAACTTTACATTGCCAACTATATTGTAACTGAAAGTTACTTTTTGTTTAATAAAAGATTAAAGGAGACGTGGACGATTTAGGAAGTAGTAAAAGTAAAAAAGAGACGTGGACGATTTAGGGAGTAGTAAGGTCAGTATAGGCATTTCATTAGTATTAAGTTTTTTTAGATATATATGTATGATATGATGATGATGAAGATAGAAAAAAGAAGAAGTAAATCCCTCCTTCCTCAACTTCATCCCCGTCGTGAACTCTTTTATTCTTCACCGTCACCTTCTTCTTCTTATTCACTGCATCATTCCTTTGAACTTCATCCCATATCCAACCCTTCAATCCATTCATCACCTCGGAGCAATTAGTAAACTTAAAACCCTAACTTTCGAACTGCTTCACTGAAAACCCAAAAATCCAACTTTCACTGCCCAGAAATTGAAATTTCCAGTTTGCCTGCAAATCTTATAGCCGCATGCGAAAGAAGATATAGATTTGGTGTTTTCAATCCCATAAATCGAACTTTCAATCCTGAGCAGGTATGTAATTTGCAAATTTAATTTTTGATTTTCATAGGTATGAATTTTGGTCAGGAACAGTGGGAGAAATGGATTGTTGTGTTGCCGTATATTGAATTTCAGTTTCTATGTTCTCAAGATTGTGACAAAAACTAAAACTGCATTGTCTGTTAAATTTTTGCCTCTAATGCTCAATTATTTTTGTTGTTAACAGTTTTAGTGTTTACTCTTTGATGAGATTACTGAATAATTAACCTGGATCCACTAACCATTATTATGTTTTTTTTTCCTCTCTAAACATACACATGGTTGATGCATCAGGTCCAAAGTGGGCTGAATACTCAAGTCCCTCAACCACAAACATATCATCGTTCCAAATCTTTCACCTTTTACTCGTTCCAAATCCCTAACTCGTTCCAAATCCCTAATAGTTGGTCCAAATCCAAACCCTAATTTGTTCATCGTTCCAATCCCTAATTCCTAAATCTCTGTCCAAATCGACGAAGCTTATCTCATTCTGTCTTTGTGGGATTACAGCCTCACACCGCATCGTTTTGTTTTCGGCAACTGACGAACCCTATTTTGTGTCTCTATGTTATGCTATGACTGAAAGCCAAAAAAAGAAATGTTATGCTATGACTAAGGTCTTGAAACCCATATGATTTAGAACCTTAATTTGATTGATTTAGAACCCATGTGAATCACTACTTTGCTTCTTGTTATCATAAGTTGTTTCTTACATTATGACTATTGTTTTTATGCATGACGTTTGACATACTAGTATATGTATAATGTTTGAAAATTTTATCATATGAACTGGTAGGTTCATGCTATGCCATATATACTTTGCAAGATTTTATGTGTGTCAATTGCACGTTATTTGTTGATTAAATTGGTATGACTGGTTTATATATATATATACTGCCATCCTTTTTTTTTATCAAAAGTCAATACACCTATACAATTTTTGTGTCCTAAGATTCTTGTAAATAGCCTTTCGGTTGAAACATACGATGCAATTGATTTTAGATTTTGGCAGAGTATAAGACATTAAGACATATTATGATTTAATTATATTTTTATGACCAATTCCTTGTGCTATGATGATATATGAGAATCAAGGATAAAACCAAATTGATATGCTTAATTTGTTTTTATAGTGCGACTGAAACTCATATCAACTGGCGTCTGCAACCCTCTTCAACCTCTGGCTTCATCGAGTTTCAGTTCTCACAGCACAAACAACTTTGACATTCAGGTTCAATTTGTCTTTTTTTATTTATCATTTGGTCTTTTTTCATTTGAAAGAAAATAGCCATTGCATAACTAACTCTGAAGTTGAACATTGTGAAACTGATTATGAAGTTTCAACTATGATTTTTTGCAATTTTTCTATTATGCTTCAATTTGATGTTTTGATTATGTTTTTTAGATGCTAGTTTTTTGATTCAGTTTGTTGAAGTGTTCATTACCAATTTAGTTTTGATTCTGTGTTTGTGTTTTTGTTTTTATTCATCTCTATTAGTCTCCTATGTTTACTTGTGTTCTCTTTTTATTTGTATTCGGATGTAATGTTGGATCAAAACTTGTGGACTTTTGTGTGCTTTGATTAAGACTTAGTTTTACATAGTAGTACTATGATTTTCTAGACTATTAAATTATTAAGTTATGTTTGAGGATCTCTAACCTGCACCACAACACAAAAATGTAATTAAATGATAAAACCTTCCTTCTATCTTGATCTTTCCTCAAAGCTAAAACCTGCTTCATTCAACTTCTTTGCAATCCTTAGTACATATTCTGGTTCATCTCTGCATTTTGGCTTAAGTTGTGAGTATAATAATCTTCAAAGTAATTAAAAGCAAGCTCAATAAAACGAACACATTGTTCCTTGTTGCTACTATTATCTCCTAATAAGATCCTTTTGTGTATTCCTCTATTACAAATATAGGAAGCTGGTTTTCTAGCAGCAACAAATCCTTTTGTATGATCTTGAAGATCCATGAAGTGGTGAACATGTAGTCACTTTTCTCAAAATTAGCTCCATGATGAAAACTGAGTCTAACAAAATCTTTTCCACATCCACCATGCAAACTTCTGGCTTGGAATAACAGTTTCTTACACTTTTCAAATTTCAAATAATACAATGTTGCTAGATTATCAAATTTGGTTATTTTATAAATTATTTCACACACACACACACACACACACACACACATATATATATATATATATTGTTTGCCATTACATCCTGTAGGACATAGTACCTAGTAGTACACTACGCAATTAATGGATTGACATGTAGAGAACAGAATGAGAAGATTTGTTGTACAATTGTACTTGATAGCCAGTTAGATTTGGATCCAAAGGATCGTGAATTTTTTTTCTTGTTCTTTTGCTAGTTCTAGCAGTGTAATATAGGAAGGCAGGGTGTAGTGTTCTGAGAAAGTGTTATAAGTGTGATTTGTAATTGGAAATGAGGTGTAACTGTTTGTCTAAAGTGAGGATAGATTATGTTCTCTCTATATCAGATATCTATTTGATTCTTCTATTCTAATTTTATTGGAGGATGATTTATACAAAATTTGGTAATCTTGTTTTTGGCTGTTAGAATCTAATAACCCTTAATATAAAAGAACTAAGTATATCATCATAAAAAATAGCTAAACTATGATTTCAGGTGCAATCTAGGTTTGAGGTTGATATAAAGGATCTTCCTGAACAAATTGACACCTCCACATAGAGTAAGATAATGCTTTCCTTTGCTTAGTACTTTGTAGCTGAAATCGTTAGTAGATGAACAACGTTTATCAAAATTTGAAGTATGTTTTGGCTATAATGAAGTTTTATTACAATTGCAAGTGTGATGTTTGTATATGATAAAGTTTATTAGAACTCAAGTATGTTGTTTGCATACAACACTTAAAACACTTTGAGACATGAAACTGAAGCAAAAAAAGTTGAGTTGATTAATATTTTCCACAAGTTTGATGCTTTATAGCAGGTTTTATCTTGATCATAAGTGTAACATTTTTGTTTTACTGCAGTGCCTAATTGAATTTTTGGGATGATTTGGAGGCATAATGCAAATATCCAATGCTGACTGGTTAACATGTCATCAATTTGACAGAGTATTTATTGGAAGATATTCTTAAAATTGTGACGACTATTAGGGAATTTTAATGGGTCCAGAGTTTGTGAGCAGATTGTATCACTTATTCAGGTTAAATTATAAACTTGTTTGCAAACTATGAATCAGTTTTTGTATATATCATACAACATGAGAGGAACTTGCTTCTTGGTTTCATTTCCCATACTTATTTGTCTCTGCTATTGTTTTGTGTCATACTTATTTGTATTCTTGTAAGCCTTGCTGCATTGAGAAGACAACGTAAAAATTCACTTGGTACTGACTCCCTTTCTTGTTTTCCTCTTTCAACAGTCGTCCTGACTCCTGCCAATCCGTTACTTTGTCCGTTATGAGTAGGACATGACATGATCAGGAAAACCAAAAGGATCCTCATTTTGAAGGCTCTCAACCAATCGGCGGTGCCACGAAGCAGAGTAGGGCATATGTTAATGACGAAGCTCGACAAAACAATGTAAGAAATTGCTTGTTAATGGTTATTGTTTCATGATCTAAAGCTTTGAAAAGTGAATGAATATAGTGACGAATCTGCTACATCGGTCTTGTTTAATATTAATGTTATTTACAAGATATGTGTATGTATGAGTATGACCAACTTCTATTGTGATGCATCGGTCTGTTTTCTTTTTCTTTTCTTTTCTGATTAGTTATTTAATGCATAAGGCTTTTTTCTTATTTCTTTTACTGGTTGATAATGGTGATAGAAATCTACTGAGATAAGAAAAGGATGCAATATAGAAAATAGGATCACGTAGAGTGAATAGGAAAATGGATCATGTTTGGTTTATGGAGTAATGGCATTTCAATAAATTTCTCTTTGCGAAACATTTCCGATATTAACACTTAGAATGTAACATCTATAGAATGACCCTTTTCCTAGCTAATGATAAATCTTTTCCTATCCACCAATTTTCTAGTAGTGAGTATTGTGCGGTTGATGGGTATCTTTCTAAAATCACTAGGGATAACATGTCATGACTCATGATTAATCATTAATGTATTGTATCGTTATTTGTTTGCTTATTTGATTATATTAATAGGACTGGTTTTTTCTTATTTGTTTTAAACTATTGCTAAGGAACATGCTGAATTTTTTGAATCTCTCCTTTTATTTCTATCTCTGTTCAGCTAATAATTTCTAGGTTTGATGGTGATGCAGGGTCAATACAGAAGTAATTTCAATTCAGGGAGGTTCTACCACGTTGCCTAACAAGTAATTTCACACTTATGAGCTCAAATTTTTAAATTCTACGTGCATTGAAAAGGTATTGCCTCATGCATTCTATTCATTTCATTTGATTCATTTCATTTGTACTGTATGTATTATATTCAAGAGCATGAGTTATTTATTTCAAACTTGCTTTGTGTGTTTTAGTTTTTTGCTACTGTTTCTTAGTATATATAGACACAAGTTATTTTGTTAGATTCATTATATTGTGATTTAACTTAAAAGTTGCGCTCATTTCTTGACAATGAATTTCAGGTTGTATGAACTCCATTTTTTGGTGTGGAAGGACTTGGTCAATTGAGTATTTCACAGTTGATTGCTAGAAAGAGTTGTAAGATTGTAAGACTAGTTATTGTGATAGGATATTTTATTGTAAGGTTTATAGAATGCTATTGGGATAAAATTTTATTGAAGTTGATGCTAATATTATTGATTGGTAGAATTTAGAAATATGTAAAATTTTGGTATATGGTTGAGTGTAGTGTTTTCTGCATATATGTAATTTGAGAAAAAGCAGATTTTTTTTTAAATAAAGAAATTATACTTCTTAGGTTGTTAAACCATAACTGATTTAACAAAATACATTCTTAAGTCGGGTTGATAGGTGTTTGAGTTTCTGAATGCAACAATCTATTAGGCCGGCTTCACTAGACCCGACTTAAACAGGTTTTGTTAAGTTAGTTCAAAGTTTGACAAGACTAGTCAAAACTTGTTATGTCACCTTTTCTTAACTCAGGTACGGAACCGACTTAACAGGTCTTTTTTTACCTGACTTAACAAGTGTTTTTTCCACTATTCCTCTCATTTCCTTCTTTAGTTTTATTTTTAATTCAGAGTTTTAATTATTTTTTTCATTAACCCATTTCATATTCTACTTATCTTCATGTGAATTTCCTATATATTCACTCTTAGCATTCCACCATGTTTCTTATAGTATGATCATGCTTAATAATTAATTAGAGAAGTTTTGTTTTTATCTTTGTGTTGTGTTTTTATCTCATTAATCTTTGGCATTTTTAATTTATGTTGTTGTATATGTTCCTCCCAACCATATATTTACCATATTCTTTGAATTATTGATTAACTTATTACACACAACTAATTTCTGTTAGTATTGATTAGCTAGACTTTTTTTTTTTTGACTTATCAGCTAGCTAGACTTATTCGGTTGTTACCTACTACTTAACTCTTTTCATGAAGAAATATTCTTTTGTTAACTTGTTCTTATCTTTTTGGAAATTTGTCAATACTAGATATTTTTCTTGTCTTTATACAAATTTTAATTTGCTTAAACATTCAAACTTTTTCTTTTTTGGGAATGTAGTGAAATTATTAATTAAATGATATAAAAATGTTAAGGACTAATCACTGATGATAAAATATTTGAAATATAAGATCACTAATGGTTAATTTATTAATTAATCAATTACTAGATGATTTTTCCTCAAAAAAAAAGTTACTAGATGATTTATCGCCATATTTTTCGTTTTTTTGTACGTCTTTATTTTAGTGTGTGTGTTAGTGACTACCAGTTTGCACCAAAACCACTAATGTACCAATCGACCAAGGCTGGATTGGATCGACCAGGAGATACAAACGGATTTCATGTTAGAACCGTAGCTGAGCGTGTTAGTGACTATGCCAAAAGCAAAACTTAAATAATTTTTTTTTCCTAAATCCTGAATAATTAAAGCTAATTAATTATTTTATATGTATTTTTTTTTACCATGTATATATATAGTGATAATTGTACCCAAAAAATATTGATATTATACTTTCATTTTTATTCAAAAAAAACTCTATTAGCACTACAAAGACAAATCCTCAAAGGTTTATAAATGAGGTGATAAAGTTTGTTTTTATAAAGTTGTTTCACTTTTCTCCAACAAATAAAAATTTATAAAGAAAAGAGACAAAGTTTATGATAAGTTGCACGCCTAAATTTATGATAACTTGAGTGGAATAATGAGATGATAAGTTTTACTTGTAGCATGGTTATAGAAAATTATATAGGTGATGGTATCTTAAATGTTTGTTGAATATATATATTCCTTTAAGTAAGCTAATAAGACTATTATATAATTTGAAGTAAATGAATTTCTCAAAATGTAAGATAGTTGATCAAAGTTTCTTTACTTACGAATTTGGAGGACGCATTTTTTTAAGAGGAGTAGTAATGTAACACCCCAAATTTATTAATTAAAGTATTTTTATATAAAAGAATTTTATAATTTAGTTATATTTTTTATTATAGTTTGTGAAAATAATATATTAAGATACATGAAGTATTACTTTTTGTCCTAATTACATGTCGAAAGTGTGAGAATGCTTAATTAATTATTTTCTTAGAATTAAGCTATAGATAAAAATATAATTATAGATCTAATCTATTATATTAATGAAAGTTATGGTTAAATTTTGGAAATTTGATTTCAACTATTATTTTGATTAATTTTTATCTAGTAGTGTAAGGTTATTATACCTTATTAAATATAAATAGTTTTTTGAAAAAATGTCATGGTGACACATTATTAATTTTGAACTATTTTATGTGTACTTTGATAGTATTTTTACTTTGTGTAGACTAATATTTAATTTATTATCTAGAAATAGAATTTAAGAAAAGTGATTATAGAAATCAATAATGAAATATTTTAGTAAATTGTGATTAAAATTTGGGCTTAAAATACTATAGGATTTCGTACAGTGATTTATTCAACAATATAAATTTATATTGCTAAAAAATAAAAGAAAATCAATTTTGAGATCAAAAAAATATGTAGATTAAGATGATGCCCTTAATTTGATAAAAAAAAATGATAAATAAAATAAATATGTAAAAAGGATTAAGACAAGATTGTAATTAATGTTAGGATAAGAAATGACACTATTTGCAATGCAATTTGCATGAATCAACGTAGCTTCCTTTCTTTCACAATGGAAGAAGAAAATTTGGACTTTGATTTTACTTAGAAGCCTATAAATAGGACTTTAACATTCACAAATCACAACTTACACATAACTATCTCTTTCAAGAAATTTCTTTCAATAATCTGAATTTCAAAGGTACCAAATCTCTTCTTTTGTTTTTCATTCTTTTCATAGTTTTAGATTTCTTGATGTGGTTAGTTTTGTTTTGTTAAAAACTGATCTCAATCTAAACTATCATAAACCATTCTGTCAAAATATTTTGATCTCATTCAAAGCCTCTAAAAAAAAATCTGTCAATTTCATCTTAGAACAACTAATTGAAGCTAAAAAGTCTTATCTTTTTATAAAAGAGAGCACTCACTTGTTTTAGTCAATTGATTGTCTAATTTCACTTAAATTTATATTACACTTTTAATTCATGTTTACTACAATGTCTTAATTCTAAGAAATCATTAATTTTCTTAATTAAATTGTTTGGAAAGTGAAAACCAATAAATACAAAAAGAAAGGAATGACAAAAACATGATAATAGGACCTATTACTTTGAAATTAATATGACGAGATACAATATCTAGCAACCTGTCCCTTGATGAACAAGAATATGCACGTGTAAATGTATATACATTGGAGACAAAATGACATATATATAGTTTTTTCTCAATTATGTATGTTAAGTTCCAATTCTTGAATGATTCCCTTTAGTATATTAATAACGTTAGAGTTCATAATAGATGTCTCCATGTGGAGTAGGTTCAAGAAAGATATTACTAACTAAGTTGGAAGATTAACTTTGAGTGAAGAAATGCGATTGAATTTAATGACTAAATTTTGATGGTTGGTATATTTTGGTGCTATCATTAACATATTTGGTGATTGATATATTTGATTAAGTGTGTTATCTTTGTTAACTTGTTCTATCCTTTTTGGAAATTTGCCAATACTAGATATTTTTCTTGTCTTTATACAAATTTTAATTTGCTTAAACATTCAAACTTTTTCTTTATTGGGAATGTAGTGAAATTATTAATTAAATGATTTATGATATAAAAATGTTAAGGACTAATCACTGATGATAAAAATATTTGAAATATAAGATCACTAATGGTTAATTTATTAATTAATCAGTTACTAGATATAATTTTTCCTCAAAAAAAAAAGGTTACTAGATGGTTTATCGCCATATTTTTTGCTTTTTTGTACGTCTTTATTTAGTGTGTGTGTGTTAGTGACTACTAATTTGCAGCAAAACCACTAATGCACCAATCGACCAAGACTGAATTGGATCGACCAGGGGATACAAATGGCGTTCATGCTAGAACCCTAGCTGAGCGTGTTAGTGACTATGCCAAAAGCAAAACTTAAATAATTGTTTTTTTTCTAAATCCTGAATAGTTAAAGATAATTAATTATTTTATATGTTTTTATTTTGACTTGATATTATACTTTTAATTTTATTCAAAAAAACTCTATTAGTAGGGGTATTCAAAAAAGTTGGTTACCCCTAACCACACGTAACCAAACCATACCCTATATTAAGAACCCAATGTCCCAATCCATTTCAACAAATAACCACCCCACTCAATTACTTGCAACTCAGCTCTCAACTTTTAGTCAAAAGAAAAAAAACAAATTCAAAAAGAAAAGAGACATACAAAGTTTATGATAACTATCACGCATAATTTGTTTGCTTTTTATATGAGTTAAGTTATTGTACATTTCATAAAAAATCTTATCTGGAATTTATTTATATTTTAAGAGAAGTTTTTCTTGGAGTCTTATATAAAAACAATGCTTTCGTAATGCATATAACAATCTTCAATTGAAAAACGTGAATAGATTTATTTTCCAATTTCAAACCATATATAGGCAAGAATATCATACAAAAGAATGTCCTATTAAATCTATTTTCTTGCCAAGAGTTGAGGTAATTTGTTCTAAACATGAACAACTTTATTACTAGAAGCCAAAAAAAAGGAAAATTTAATATGGCATGGTGATGGTAGGCTACCTTAAAGGTTGGAATTTAAAACTTTGGGTGTATCATCAAAGATAAGATAATTAATGCATAACCACAAAAGGGAAGCAAATTAAAATATCTATGATGGGTAGGACCAAGTGAAAAATTACCTATACAAAATATTATAATTATAATTATAATTATGATTGCTTCATAATATTATGTTAATTACGCGTGAAGATTTAAAGTGATCAAAAACTAGTTGTTCATGTTTAAAATCATTTAATTGTTCCAATTGAGATTTGAGGCTTAGTAGATGGTAACAAAGTTTTCATAAAATTGGTGAGTCTTTCATGCAATACAATTTATGGATAAAAGATTAGAAGATTATTCTTAGTGGAGTGGAGCACATTCTTCAATTTATGATCCATTTATTTATATGTTTGTGTTGTAGCATTGATTAGTGGAAGAAAAAAGATATGGAGCCAACAGAAAGCAATAATAGTAACCAACAAAAATGTGGACTAAAAGATTCTTCATGGTTTCGTCAATTCAAAAATGCATCTAATCCTTTGATGGCAAGATATGTTTATGCCATAATTTTTCTAATGTCCAATATGCTAGCATGGGTTGCACGTGATCAACTTTCCAGCATCAGTTCATTTGCAGAACTCAAGGGTAAGATTAATTGCTCTTTAATTATTGATTAACTTTCTTACATCAATGATATAGCTATTAAGTATTACTAACATTTAACACTACAAAAAACGAGGCAACTTAGGTTGTGGCGTTTTTAGAAAACGCAACAAACACGGGTGCTGCAATTTATTTGTGGGGTTCTTTTTTTCCAACCACTGGTATTTTTGCGCCAGTTATTTTGCTGAGCTTTTTAACCTCCGATTTATCAATTGTAAGTTTGCGGGATTTTTTAACCCCCTCTAAATGTGTTTGGTGAAATTTACAAATTTTAATTAGTGGGGGTTTATAACCTCCTCTATATCCTTTGATTTTTTTATTTATTACAATTCCTTATGATGCTCAATACTAATTTTTATTTTGACGGGCTCAGTACTAATTTTTACTTTCCTAATATATTTGCATTTTCTAATTAATAACATTTGTAAAAATGTAATAACAAGTTAAAAGTACTTAAGAGTTTCAATTACAGCTCAAAATTCATAACATATTCAAAAGGAAATCTTATACCTCAAATTTCAAATTTATACAACTCAGAAATTCATAATATACTCAAAATAAAATTTATACTAATGAAGGAAATTCAAAGAAACGCCTAACCTTTTTTTTTTTTACGGAAGAAACGCCTAGCCTAGGAAGAAGGAAATTCAAAGAAACGCCTAGCCTAGGAAGAAGGAAATTCAAAGAAGTCATCTCTCTTTGTTGTTTATCTAATGCAGATTTTCCAAGATATAGGTGGTGCAGGTTTTCCCAAGCAAATCTTTTGAGTAACCATGCATGAAAACCTATTTTTAGTGGGATTAGTGGGTAGTAATAAAACATGGAGGTAAGAGAGAGATTAGTGAATGCAATTAATGAAAATGAGTAGGCATTTTTTGGCATAATGAAAATGTAGTATTAAAATTTTTTGGAATTAACAATTTTTTTCAGTGGTTTGACTAATTGATCAATAATTAAGAATGCATGAATCATCATCATCATTGTAACAATAGTTAGTGGGTTTGTATTGTCAAGAAAAAAATAGTTAGTGGATTAGAGGAGAATTTGAAATTTTAATGTTAAATTATTGCTTGAGTTTTATGCATCATAATAAACATATAGAATAAAAGATGATGGATTGTTACAACAAAATTTTCTTGCACTTAATAATTGTATATTTTTATGATATCAATGACTCAAATTCTAATTAGCTTTTATTGAACTGCAGGTGTAAAAGCATGCAAGGCTGAAAAAGTTTGTTTGAGAGCACATAGTGTTTTAAGAGTTAGCATGGGTTGCTTTGTATCCTTGATAAAATTTCAATTATGTGCATATAAATAATCTAACTTATGAGAGCTTAATATTTCCCCTTTTAATCATTAAAATGAACCTTAATTTTTTTATTAGCTATTTTTTATGATGATGTTTTGGTCAACTACGAGAGCTTCTAAATTGAATGAAGCAAGAAATACATGGCATTCTGGATGGTGGTCATTGAAGATTGTTCTATGGATTCTTTTGACAATCTTTCCATTTTTACTCCCTCCTGAGTTTATTGAACTTTATGGTTGGTAAATTTTGTTTCAATACAAACAAGTCTCAAACTATTATTATTATTATTCTATATGCTCTATATTTGTAAATATTTTAAAAATCGAATAAAACTGATCAATTCAGTTGAACCATGAATCAACACTATCTACGATTTGGTTATACTATTTGAGTGATTGAATCATGGTTTTGTCGTAGTTTGAGTGGTTTATAATTGTTGAACCATGAGTTGAAAGTCTCGTTGGTTCGATATTTAATTTGGTTTTTAAAATATTGATAATATTGAAATAATGATGTTATTTGTGTATTACGGTTTGTAATTCCCCTGACATAATTTAATTTTTGGGCAGGGGAGGTAGCATTTTTTGGAGCAGGGTATACTTTTGATTCTCTTCTGTTAACAATATTAATATTTAATTGTTTTAAATTGATATGTGAATATTTTAAATGTTTACCTTTTTCAGGGTTTTCCTTCTAATTCAGCTAATAAGCATGATCAGCTTCATAATATGGTTAAATGATTGTTGTACATCAGAAAAGAATGCAGAAAGATGGTAAGATTTTCTCTATTACTAAACTATCATGCAAGCAAGTTCATCAATTTTTATTTGTGATATTATGCATTGTTCTATAAACATATTCTTGGTGTTTTAATTTTTCAGTCTATTTTATCTTAAATTGTAACATTGTTTTTGATAAAAAAATGTAACATTTTTTTAAAATTATAAATTTAGGACATCTTTATATAGTTATCTATAGTACTTCTTGCTACTTGACCGTAATTAGGGTCTTTGACCCAAGTATGCACCTCAAACTATCATTATAACTTACACCCTTTAATTTGGTCTTATTATGGAATTTTTTTATATTGAACATTATATATATATATATTCAAATGGACGACTTTAGAAATTGAACTCAAATTTTTTTTTTGTGGAGAGAGTCATATTACCAATTCTTCCAAAATGTTGATTAAATATATTTTCTTTACTAATATTTCTCATTGAAAACACAAAGTATTTTCAGAATACATGAAATTAATCCTTAGTATTTATATTAATCTTAAGTTTATGTGCAGTCAAATGCATGTGATGGCATTTGCAGCGGCTACATATCTCATATGTATGGCAGGGATAATTTTTATGTACATTTGGTATACACCAATACCATCATCATGTCTCCTCAACATTTTCTTCATCACTTGGACTCTAGTACTTCTCCTACTCATGATCAGCGTATCTCTTCACCCAAAAGTATGTTTTATTTTAGGCAAATTACATATTTGTTTCTTTTAACTTATTTGTTGTTTTTATTTTAGACCCATAACTTATCAACGTTATGTTTTGGTCCCACAAATATGCTTTTGTTAATCAAATTAGTCTCTTGGTCTTAACTTTATCCCCAATTTTTTTTTATTTCTTCATCTTCTTCATCATAATCGACATCAACATTATCCTCATACATTTTCATAAATCATACCCAGTAGAATAAAAAGTCCAGAAAAATCAAATTTATCAAAAAAGAAAAAATAATCGGAACTTAAAAATAATCTTTCCTCAAAAAAAAATTATCAATAAACCATTTTTACTTAAAGTTCCATCAAGTCAAATCAAAAACAAAAAGTACTTCCAAATGATTATGTTGTTGTTATTAACTCGGATAAATTTTTCATAAAAATAATATTATATTGTTGTTATTTTGGATGAATTTAGATCCTAAAGATCTTTCAAAAGAGCTGAAACAATTTTTTTATGTTGTTAAAGATAGTAATGGTCACTCTGTTTCAGAAATTAAACCTATAATTTCAATCTAGCTTCTTCTAACTTAGAATCCCAAAAATTAAAACTAGAAATGCAATAGGGTGCCTTTAGATATATGAACTTTATTTTGAATGGTATCCATTGAAAAGTTGTGCAAAAACATTTCCCATATCAGCTTGCAATCAATTCCACTTAAATGCCAAAACCGCAAATCATAATTTTTTTTATTACTACTTTGATTTTGCCTCTTTGTTTTTGGATCTCAGATAAAAGCAACCGTTAATCATACATTGAGTTTTGAGAAATGAGTATTGAGATACCCTTAATCATACCTCGAGTTTTGAAATTTCCTTTTTCTTTTAGAGGAAGAGAAAGTGAAAAGAAAATGATGGAAAAGAAGAAGCGATACTAGATCTGATGGATTTTCTGAATTTGTTATGAAGATGTATGAGTATGATAATGACGATGAAGATAAAAAAATGGATGAAAAAAAATTAATTGTTGGTAGTTTGCTATAAGATACAATGGACCTTCATCATCCAACGGTTTTCTTTTTGAAACATAGAGATCAAAGGGTTAAAATTGAAATATCAATGAGGTCTATGGTGGACCCTCTAAAATGTTAGTATACATTATATATTTTGGGTTAAAGTTAAATACAAGGGAGTAGTTTGGTTGACAAATGCATATTTGAGGGCCCAACTGAATCGTTAATAAGTTATGGGACTAAATGTGCAATTTAATCTTTATTTTAAGCTCTTTTTTTTGTTGCTCGCCTAGCTTTTTTTACCATCAAAATAACTTCGTATGTCAATTTTTTATTTTTTCAATAGATAAATGGTGGTATTCTCAGTCCAGGATTGATGGGGTTATATGTTGTCTACCTTTGTTGGTGTGCACTTAGAAGGTAAGACTAATAAATTTTGGTTTATCCTTTTGCAAATTTTAAATTTATATAGTTGATTAATGCAGCTAGCGTCTAATGTTTAGCGTGTGTTTAGTTAGGTGATGATAGAATTTTTTTATTTAATAAATTGATTATGGTTGAAAGTGAGGTGAACATAAACTAATATATGTTTGGATAAATTTCAGACAATTTTTCAATATTAATTCAGATTATGATACATATTTGGAATTGTGAATTGATTATTTGTTATCGCAGAAGCTAGAAAATTAGCTTTTAGTATAATTGGTTTTGGGATTGAAATCAATTTTGAAGTTGAATGCCAAATATAATATTTTATGATGAAATTCTGTTTGACTAACCCAAATGTGATTTTCGAGAATACAACGGAGAAAACAAACATAAGCTTAGCATATATTTGAAACAAATGCGTGTTTAGGAAAATCACAGCACATAAGCTAGGTTGTAAACGCGGTTCCAAACACATGTTTAGAGTATTTTCTCCAAAATGGAACAAAACACAAAAGATATGCATGCATCCATGTCTTGTATTTTTTTTATTTTGATTTATTGTTCATTTATTTCTTCTATGATCACTCTTTATGTCTATTGAATATGAACGTCAGAACATATTTGTTGTGCATGCAGTGAACCAGAAGGAGATCAATGCATCAAGAAGTCAAGTACTGTAACCAAAATAGACTGGCAAAATATCATCGTATTATTTCTTATCTCATGCTCTACTCAAAATATTATATCCTCTTGTGTGAAAAGGTTTAATATACACGTTTAATCATATATTCCACCATCTTGTTACATCAGAATAATATCTATTAAAATCAATGATGTCAGAATCAGACCGCAAGTCAAAGTGTCGAGCCACTGATATATTAAGGTTATGGTTCAATTGGTTAAATATGTTTAACCTAGTTGAACCGAATGACTAATAAATAAGTATTATAAAAGATATTTTCCCCAAAAAATGGGTGTCAACAACTACTCAACCTTTACTCGACTTGGTTCTATAGAACTGTGATCCAACCAAAAGAGTAGATTCCTAGTTCAATCAGTTGAATCGGTCGAACTGGTCCGGTTTTGGTAACATTGCTTAAAACATATACTTGGTGATAAGATGGTAAACTATAATTTATTGTGTGTTGTAAACTAGTTAACACCGTGTTTCGTAAACTATATTTTTTCTTTGTATTTTGTTGTCATTGAACATTCTTTTTTGAAAGTCCCTCCGTCTCAAAATAATTGTCTCTTTAGAGTTTTTTTCTGTCTTAAAATAATTGTCACTTTAGAATACCAATGCTGCATTTATTATGTTTTACCATTATTATTCCCTTATTTATTAAATTTCATCTAACTTAAATACTCCATTAACTACAATTAATAAGAATATTTTAGTAATTTATACTAATTTTATCATTGAAATCAACACAATTAATCATTTTCTTAAAACTCGTGTAGAAACCTTAAAAGACTATTATTTTGAGACGGAGGGAATATTTATTTTTCTTAAAGCACTAAAATACTCCTTGATCTAACATTACTTTCATCATCGTTTGCTGACACGTGACATTGAATATTGGCAGAGCTTTTTTATTGGAACACTAGCAATAGTTATTGCAACATTTTCAACAGGCATAGATTCTAAATGCTTTCAGGTTTGTTAAAACATTAAATCAAACTTTTGAATTTTAATATAATGTTTTGTAATACATATATGACACATATCATTAATTTGCAGTTCTGGAAGAGTGATAAACCAATAGAAGAAGATGATGTTCCATATGGTTATGGCTTTTTCCATTTGGTTTTTGCTACTGGAGCTATGTACTTTGCAATGTTATTCGTTGGATGGAATAGTGATCTTTCTATGAGAAGGTATGGTTCCATCTTGTTCACGCTATTTGCATCATACTTGGTTTTCTTAGCCTATGTTTGGTGGATATGCATAATCAATTTAGCTGATCTATTGTGATTTTGCAGAAGCTAAATTCTGTATTTTTTAAAAAATCATGGTGAATCATCATAATTTTGACATATCCACGTAATATGAAATATATATTTAATCATGTTTTGTTTACCAAAATATAAATATGTGGAAAAGTCAAAGTAAATTATCATATATAAAATTAGACTAGATGCTACTTAATAACACAAGAAATGTTGATAATGAAGCTTAGGTGTATTTCTTTTGTTGATATAATAGACTATTATTATTTGTCACCACTGTTCACAAAATGTATTCATGCATAGCTTTTTCTTGGGCTTTTCTCATTTATTTATAATAGCATGCTTATTTGGTGTTGAGTTTTTTATTATTTAAGAGAAGCCATAAATTTTGTGAAAATTAAAGCTATATTATTCTGCAGATGGTCACTTGATGCCGGTTGGACCAGTGTTTGGGTCAAAATAGCAAATGAGTGGTTGGCAGTTTGTGTATACTGTAAGTATTTTTTTCTAAAGTATTATGATTAATTAAAAATAAAATGTTAAAGAGAGTTCTAATCTATGTAGCACAGACACATCAAATATGTATTTAATATCTAACACATATTAATACACGTGATTACATTCAGTTGGTTTCTTTGTGTTTCATAGTGCGTGCATGTGTGATTTCTTGACACTAAGGAAGCTTTTTATCCTTTTGACAGTATGGATGTTGATAGCTTCAATTATACGGAAGAACAGACATACTGAATCTACATGAAAACATCATAATGTTTGGGCCGTTAGGATAAAAGATCTTCAAATTGCCCCATTAATCCATTATGTACCTGCATATGTGTAATGGAATCTTCCAACTTTTATCTTTTAGATAGGAAAATGAACTTTGAATGCAAAAGTACAGAACATTTACTTAGCTACAGTATTCCTCTCATTCGATATGTACTCTATTTAATCATTTACTGTATATCCCTAACAAACATGACATACAATTATTAAATGGAATAAATTATAAATGTTACTTGTATTTTTTTATTTTATATCAGTCCAATACTTAGGGTTTTTGTAGACCCCTCTGTGGAATCTACTTCTATTATATTCTTGTTTATCAAATAGTTTTCCTTGAAAAAAAAATCTAATTGCATATATACTGAGTATCATGTCACTTAAAAAAACTAAGATTAACTAAAAAGTTTTACAGTATAAATAAATCATAACCTGTATGACTTTCAAAATTATGATAGTTATAAGGCACTGTAAAAAACATTTACACTTTAGCGGTATATAAATTAAATTCAAAAACTAATAATATAGATATAGATTTTGTATCTCTTGATCTAAGAATAGTTTAAGAAATCCTACAACAAAGTAGCATGGAACTACTTTCCCAAAATTGCAAGATTACAAAATTGTACAATGTTGTAAAACCAAGAAAGAGCACAGCTAAGGGGCACCAAATATGCAGACACCATTACCCAATCTTAAAACAACAAATGAACTAATGGGTGCACATAAAATTTAAAATGTAAAAGAGATAGAAGGGTTCTCAACACCCCCTTCATTTATTCTCTCTTTATCTCAATCATCTAACACCTCTTTCCAAGCAATTAGTATGTCTCGTCACCTATAGCAATAAACAATTTACACGGCTAAAATATTTCACGTCGGCCCACTGCTGGTCATAGCAAATCCTGCATTATGCATGTGTAACTTTCATCAACAAAAATAGAAACCAAAACTTATATGTATTTGTACAAGGTGTAACTATTTGATGTTTGAATTTACACGTGCATGGACAATTATTTACATTATCCGAATGGGTTCCCTCCTTTAGGGAAAGGGTTAGAGGTGGGAGCTTTTGATGGCCTATTGATGACTCACTTTATTAGTCGTTTTTAAGCCTTTAATACTTAGATTATTACATATCAATATGGTGATTAATCTTAATATGAGTAAATAATAACAAGTTTTTAGTTGATTTTCATGTGTAAAGTTTAGCTTGGTGATAACTATTGTCATGACAGTCGCAAAAGAGCATACACACAAAGAGGTTTCAGTGTCATCGTCTAATAACTAGAGGAAAGACACTTGACTCTGTACAGTTAAGAAATGTTGACAGTCAAAGCATGACCTGTCTAAGAGAAATATTGATAGTCAAAGCATGTTGACATCGTCTAAACCCTAAAGTTCATTGGTTTTCAGAACCCTAAGAGAAATATTTGGTAGCCTCCATCTCCACCTCCTTCACAACCCCATTCTTCCACCATGGCTGTCTAGTGAAGTTGATAACTGTTGAAGTACAAAAGTAAGTATGTTTTATCGTATTCACAGGGACTGGTGCGATATCGATGCCGTTCAACAATTGATATAATTTTAAGTATGAAGTTTTAAAGTTGATTTATTATGAAAACTTGCAAAAACATAAAAGTAGTAAAGTTGAGTAAATTGACAGAGAGATTAAATTGTCGGGATTAGACTTAATTGAATCATTCATACATATTCCCTTGATCAGTTATAAAAGTTCTAGCTATCCACCAATATCATCACGTATTGCTCATCGTACGTTTCCGTTCCCAGATAACGACGAGAGATCGATTATATCTATCAACCCCCGATCCCTCGGGTGATTAGATTTAAGTTCCTAGAGTTTAGATTATATCGATACAATAGCTTTAAGTTCCAATACTTTGAGTGAATATTAAACCCAAATCTATTCCTAGAGTTTAGATTCAATATATATTATCCTAATTCAAGATTTAAAGAGTATATTCCTATAACACTTCAAATCAAAGATCAAAATGAAGAAAACAAAGATAACATCAATATTGAGAGACAACTAAAACCATTACACTATGATCAATAGAAACACATACTAATAGAGTAATTTACATCTAATCCCAACAAAAGAGAAATTAGTTACCCATATTCATGAGAACTTTATAGAGATTGAGAAGAAAAGAGATGAACAAACATTACAATGATGATTCCTCAACTATTGTTGTGTATCCACCTCCAAGTCCCCTTGAATCTTGCTCCTTGGTCTCTCTCTATTTTTTTGTGATGTTTGGATCTTGGGAGAAATGAGTTCCTTTCAAAAAATCTGATTTAAAACCTATTTATACTAATTCAGAAAACAGAGGCTTGCTTTGACCTGATTTTGAGCTCGCTTAGCCAGACCACCTTTCTTCACCATTAAGTACTTGCCACATCAGCTTTTGTGAAATTCTGGCAACCAGACAGACAAATGTTGTGCACAATGTTAGCACAATTGTCCGAGCATTTATCACACAATAACGATAAAACTTAGCGTAGCAAAGTAAAATAAGCGTGACAGAATAGTAAAGAACACAATGAGTTTGTTAACCTAGTTCGGCTCAACTGCCCTAGTCTGGGGGATATCAATCCAGGAATGAACCCACTATAATAGTTCTAGTGAAAAACACCAATGTAGACTCACTACTTGGTTTTGCACCTAGACCCTACCCGTGACTGCTCTATCTAGGAACTCCTAGATATGAGACCCCGTCTCAATTCCTACTAACAGTACAACCAGCACTGTTATCAAATACACACTTTGTTCTTTTTCGTTTATTTTTGTTTCAAGAGACACACTCTAAAGACACATACTAACTCCGTACTTCAAAGCTTAGGAGCAGTACACAATTACAACTCAAACACAGCAGTCCTTGACTTGAACCAGGAAGATACAAGCAAGGCTCACAATTAACAAGAAAACCCTAAAACCTTAAGACACACACTTTAGTACACACACGGTTCATATATATATATTACTGAGATAGCATGGGTTTGGGCTTCAACACATAGCAAGGACGTTGTCAGGTCCAGCTAATAATTTCTTCAAGGACAAGAATATTATTTCCAAAAATATATCAATATTACTTATGGAAATATACCATGGCATGACATCCTTTTACAGCTCATCCAACATGCGCGTCTTGATCGACACGCTAGGGCAAACATAAAACTTCATAGAATCTTCAAAAGATCTTGTACGAAAGTATAGCGCGAGTTGGCGCGCACACAAACAGGGCACACAATGCTGTTCCACATGCTACAACATTTGTCTCAGCATTTGGCTAGTAGTTGTTTTTGCAAAATGTAGCCAACATACAAAAACCTAACAATCTCCCCCTTTGGTAAAATTTTGGCTAAAACAATCTAGAGCCAGTTCTTGGAGAGATACACAGAACTTCTTCCAGTTCACATCAGCACAAGCATTCACATAAAGAACAAAACTTATCATGGCATATAATGAAACTACTTCCAAGAGAAATCTTTGAATAAAGATAACCTGTAAATAGTATCAGAGTTCACTATAAGTGCACCAGATCACCCTTATGTTTTAATAATTGTCAAAACACATGAAAATAAAGTTGAACACATTTTGGCAACATTATAAATCAATTGACAGCGAAAAACTATTTTAAACCTTGTAAATAATGTTTTTGAGGTGTTTTGTATCGATACATAATCAGTTGTATCGATACAAATGTCCTGAAATTACTTCAGACTGATTTGTGCAATTTGTATCGATACATATATCATGTGTATCGATACAAAATCTGGTGCTCAGGGACAGAGAGTCACTTGTGTATCGAATCATGCTTGCATGTATCGATACACACCTAACTCTCTCTGAAAATCAGAGAAAGTATTATGCATCGAATTATTCTTGCATGCTTCGATACATATCAGTCAGTTTTTCAAAGAACTGATGTAAGTATCGATACATACCCGTGGTTGTATCGATACATAGGTCAATTTATTCACATTTGAACGCTGGTCAAATGGTTTGTATCGATACAAACCATCATTTGTATCGATACATTTTTGTTCTGTTTTGCCTAAAATTGCTTAATCCTATTTTCTCTATAAATAGCAATGTGCCTTGTCAATGTAAAAGAGAGAAACCCTGGTGAAAAGTGTGATAACTTTTGAAGAACTCTTGGTATGCCAAATTGGTGATTAATTTGGATCGAAGAGACGTAACAAGATCATCATCTTCTATCAAATTGCAAAACGTTGAAGGATGAGTATGGGATCATTCGGATAGTTTTGTACGTTTGATCAATAACGTTCGGTACGGCTCGCGGTGAATCAGAGTTCGTGATCGGGTTGATTTGTTTCGAAGGATTTGGGTTTTCTCGGTGATTCAAGATTGTGTGGAATCAGAGGGAGAAGCTTCATCCGTCGTTGAGGTTATGCATAGTTTACGGTAGATTGAATAGGGTTTATTTGAGTCTTGTAAACTGTGCACTTGTTCAAATAGTTTTGAAATCTATACACGCTCAAGTAATCCGTTTGATTACTTGGGGGGAGACGTACCCGGCCCGAAGCGAGGACGACGTGAAAGCCGTTAAGAACTCCCTAATCAATCGTTTGCGTCTTTCTTCCCTAATCTTTTACTTTATGTATTTGTTTGAATTATCGATTCAATTGAATTTTAGGGTTTGTACGTGTACGCTAAAATTCAATTGAACATTGTCTTGATTGAAAATTGGATTAGCACTTGAATTCGTGTCGAATTGATTAATTTTGTGAATTGTTACACGAACATATCTGTTTTAGTTATCATCGTTGGTTCACGGCTTATATTACTTTTCCTTTGATCAAGGATGCAATAGACTACGGATCCGGTGGGCTTCCGCACGCACACCTTTTTAATCATAATTTGAAAAATGTTTGTTGTTTAAGGAACCACTTATTCAACCCCCTTCTAAGTGGTTGAGCCAAGTAGTCTAACAAGTGGTATCACGATCCCGGTTCGATTTTGTTAACAAAATTTGTTTGAATTTGTGCCAATTATTAGAGAACATGGCTTTTGCACCTAAAGGGGCGTATAATAGGGCTCCTATATTCAATGACGATCACTTTGATTATTGGAAAAGTAGTATGCGTATTCACATCAATTCTTTTGATGGTGAAGTGTGGAATGCCATTGAGAACGGTAAGTTTGTTCCAACAAACACCGATCAAAATGGCATTGTCACCAACAAGCCTATGGCACAATGGACGAACGATGATAAGAAAAAGGTCAATTACGATGCAAAGGCACAAAACATACTTATATCATCCCTTGGGATTGATCAATTTTACCATGTGTCGCATTGTTTAACGACCAAGGAAATGTGGGATACGTTAGTTGACCACTTTGAGGGAACTAACGAGGTAAAAATTTCCAAAATAAACACTTTGACACAAGAGTTCGAAATATTTCAAATGCAAGATGGTGAAACCATCGCGGATATGCAACAAAGGTTTGTAAAGATAACAAACAAGTTACATGGTCTTGGTAAGCCAATTTCTAATCAAGATGCTACTAATAAGGTTTTGAGATGTCTTAATAGGTCATGGCAACCAAAGGTCACCACAATCAAAGAAGAGAATGATCTTACTACTCTATCTCTCTCAATCCTATTTGGTAAGCTAATGGAGCATGAACATGTGCTCAACTTGCTCGAAAAGCATGAGAAAAGTGGGAAAAAGGAAAAACACAACGACAAGGAAAAAGAAAAGGATAAGAGGTCTATTGCTCTAAAAGCCTCCACATCCAAGTCCAAAAAGGTTGAGCAAGTGGAAAGTAGCTCAAGTGAAGAAGATTCCGATGATGAGGAAATGGGACTCTTCATTCGACGCTATAATAGATATGTGAGAAAGAATGGGATAAGGCACTCCGATGACAATCTTAAGAAGTATCGTAAAGATAGTGGTTACCGTCGGAAGAATGAAGATGCTAGATACTCCAAAAAAGGGGCATGCTATGAGTGTGGTCAAGTTGGTCACTTCAAGCTGGATTGCCCTAAGCTCAAGAGAAAAGAAAAGGAGTCACCTTCATTAAAAAAGGGAAGCAAGGGCAAGGGAAAGAAAGCTTATGTTGCATGGGAGAGCGAAAGCTCATCTTCTTCTTCACAATCAAGCTCAAGCTCAAGCTCAAGTAGTGAAGAGGAATTAGCAAATGTATGCTTAAATTGCTATGATCGTAAGAAAGACAAAGCTCCCAAAAAGGTAAACCAAAATCCCTCTAGCTCATATACTTTGTTGGAATATCATGAGTTGCAAGTCGCTTTTGAAAAATTACACAAAGAAACTCAAGAGGCGTTTCAACGGCTAAAAGGTTTAATGCAAGTCAATAAATACCTTGAGGCAAAAGTTTCGGAAACGGAGCTTGAGTTGAAAACTCTCAAAGAGTCAATGATTCAAAAACCTCTTGTGACGTTTGATAATTATGGTAACGATAGAACCGGATGTGATGGATGCTTTTACTTGTATAGAGACTTGCGAAAGTTACAAGATAAGCTAAAAGAACCATCCAAGCCGGAGATTACTTTTGCGGTTGATCCAACTAAATTCAACAAATCTTTAAAACCTAGACATAAAAAGTATAAATTCGTTGAAAAGGATCCTAAGAAAAGTAATCCTCATATCGTTTGTCATTATTGTTGTGATAAAGGTCACACTATTGCAAAATGCCATGCTCGAAAAACATTGGTACCTAAAGGCAAAATGCAATGGTTACCTAAGTCAAGTAATAATGGTGCTACTAACCAATTAGGTCCCAACATGAGCTGGGGACCTATTTCAAATGTCTAAGTTTGTAGGAAAAAGTCTTGAACCATTGACAAGAGACAACGACAACAATGGAGTTCAAGACATATGAACAAGGAAAGTAATGAGAAAAGCTTCGACTCCACTTAACACTTAAGGGAAGATTCTATTCTCTACTTTACCTTTATATTTTTTACTTAGCATTTGTATATTGGTTTCATAGTTGGATTGATACTTGGATTGATAGTTGTCCAATCCTCCATTTCCAAGAATTTTGTTCAACAATATTGTAATACCCTAATTTTCCGCTTTTTGTAAATAAATATTCTTTTTTGAAAATTGTTTCTTATTTTTGTAAGAAATGCCAAAAAATAGTTTCAAAAATAGTCTTTTCGCGTCTTTCATTAATTTTGCATAAAATCACAAAAAAAAAATGTTTCATTTTATTTTCACTCGTTCATTTTTATTTTCATCGCATTTTAGTTTTAAAAGCATCAAAAATATTTTATTTTTTATCAATAACAACATTTTATTCTTTTTCACCACAAATATCTTTTTCCAATAGCCAATCACATTATGCCACATCATCATCTCAACCACTTAATCATTTTCATTACCATTTTTGTATTAATCTCTCCTTAACCCAAAATTACACCATTATTACAAAAATACCATTTAACCTAATATTCATCTATAAATACAAACCTCACATCACTCAATCACTAACAATCAATTCTCACAATTCCCAACACCACAAAAAATCAGAGCACAAACTCCAACAAATCAGAAAATAGTTTTCCGGCGCCGGAAAACCATCTCCGGTCGCCGGAAAACCACCACCACAACCCATTTTTCAAAACTCCTCCAAATCAAAATCCAAATACACCATTAGCTTCCTAATCACCTCTACAACACGAATACATCGTTGATTTCACTGGAAACACGCTATAAACTGTCAGATCGGAGCCGGAAATTACTTCCCGTTTTCAAACTTTCGGTTCCGTCAATTTGAGCATCAAACAAGGCCGATTCAAGTTGTTTATCATCTCTAGAACACATGGAAACCCTTTCCAATCATTAATTTCGCTTGAATCTGACAGAAACATATCCTTTAGTTTTTGAAAATCCGGTCGGTCTTGCACTCACTTTGCTATTTCGCGACCTCTATTGCGAAAACCAAGGGTAGATTCGAACTCAGGGAGAGATTTCAAGTGGAATGGACTTTTGAATCGCAAGATTTGGCGCTGATTTGAAGATTTCGAGTTTTGCCATGGCCGCCGGAAACGTCTGCTTCGCCGGAGAAGATGATGAAAATGAAGGCTTCTTACTGCCACGTGTCCATACATGATTGGATCTGTGAATTTCTCTGCGCGCCCCCTGCCTTCTTAACGCGCCCCCATCCGGTTTGTTGGTTGGGTCGGGTTGACCCGCTCCAGGTCCGTTTCTGTTGTATTGGACTGGGCTTTTATTTTTTCTTTTGGACCGGTTACTATTTGCACCCGCGCGGACTACTTTTCACACCTCCTGGGCTGATTCATGGATTGGGCTTGGACTGCTTTGCTGATTTTCTCTTATTATTTTCTGCTGCACCCTTTTTTCAGGTTTCAAGTCTGCACCCCCTGCTTCAACGTTGAATTTATTTATCAACGATGAATTTATTTATCATTCGATAAATTTATTTATCCTTCGATAAATTTATTTATCCTACGATAAATTGTTTATCCTTCGATAAATTTATTTATCTTTCGGTAAATTGTTTATCCTTCGATAAATTTATTTATCAGTCGATAAATTTATCATTCATACTATGTTATTTATCATTCTCAATTATTTGATTGTCTGAATATTGAACTGTGATCTGTCTGAACTTGGTTTTTGAACTTTGTTTCTTTTCTCATAAAATAAAATTGACTTTTCAATTAAAGCGGAAAAGAGGGAGCATGACATACGTCTCGTTCGGCTCGAATAGTACAGTCTGTGACGTACATCTCAGATGGTGTACTATTCCCGTTTTAATCGATAAGCCATCAGTTGATTAATTAAAATGGAAAAGAGGGAGCGTGACGTACATCTCGTTCGGCTCGAATAGTACAGTCTGTGACGTACATCTCAGATGGTGTACTATTCCCGTTTTAATCAATTAACTCTAATAACTGAATGGAAAAGAGGGAGCGTGACGTACGTCTCGTTCGGCCCGGGTAGGACAGTCTGTGACGTACATCTCAGATGGTGGACTATTCCCATTCACTGAATTCTCAAAAACTCTAAAAACAACTCAACTCACTTCAAATTCTTTTTCCTGCCCTTGTGCAGTCAACTCTTTTTTCAACTGCCCTTGTGCAGTCAAAAATCTTTTTCAACTTCTTTTTCTTAAACGGATGACGCTTTATCTATTCCCCTGCTACAGACAAACGCTTAAGCCTCAGTTGAGCATACAAGCATACTGTTGTATCAGTGGAATGCGACCTAAGCATCGTTCACTAAAAACAACCAACACACAAAACCCTTTTCAGGAAGAACTACGTGAGCTTTGACTTCCTCATTGTACTTGGGGGATACGTAGGAGCGAGAGCCTCTCTCGTCAAGCCAAATAATAAAAAACTCTTTTTTTTCCCTTCTCAGTTTAGTATGCGGTAATTCTTTTCTTTTCACGCGGTTATCTCTGTTTATGCAAACCAAAATTATTCAAATGGTTCCCGTTGAGTACAACGGATATGAGGGGGTGTTAACATCTTCCCCTCATGTAACCAACTCCCGAACCCGATCTTTTAAGGTTTTATCATTATTTTCCTTTTCCCTCACGGGATAAATAAAATATGGTGGCGGCTTCATTGTTTACATTTGTGCATTGCATTTCATCATTGCATATCTGTATATATTTTTTGCGCCGGGTACTACAAATATTGATAATTTTTGAGCCTCATATGTTTAAAATGGGGATTATACAAAAATCCTTACAAATACCATATTAAAACTCATACTTGGTTGTATATGTTTGTTTTATTCTTATATGTGACATTGTGTGCATACATACACATATATATTCATATGATCTATATTGGTACTTTAATTCTCTTATGTGAATGTTTTATCATGCATATATGGCTTAACATGTGTTCTCATGTTATAATGTGCTTTGGTATTGTTTTGCTCACATGCATAAGTATGTACCTTCTTGATTATATGTGTTTCATTCATACATATTACTTGGAAGTCATAAAAATTCATTTTTAAACTTATAAGTTCATGTGTTTTGAGAAAATTTGAAAATAATGCATTTTGGATCGATACAAATGACAATTGTATAGATACATGTTAGTTATTCTGCAGAATTTCAAAATGAACTGATATGTATCGATACATATGATGGTTGTATCGATACATAGCTCTTCAGTTTGGGACAGACATTGTCTCATGTATCGATACATGCACGCATGCTTCGATACATGCTGCAAAACAGATACTTGTATCGATACAAAAACGCTTTTGTATCGATACATACGCGCGAAAACACTTATTTGTATCAGATTTCATTCATTGATTCATCTATCAACACAAATTTCTTCTTCTCTCCGCGTGCAACAACACAAACCCTCATTCCAAAATTCTCAATCTCCCTCAAAACTCAAACAAATCACCCAAACTTTGACCCTAAACCACTTCAAATTAAATACGCATCAACAATCCTTCATCAATTTGGTGTTTCAAGTGTCAAATCTCTCTGCATTCAAGACAAAGGTTTGAATAATGGTTTATCAAAATTCTCTCAAATTCCTCTATCATTCAACAAGGTAACTCACTCAACTCTATCTTCAAGTATGTCTACTAGCAATAGAACTAATAATGGTGGTAAGAATAAGAATGTCTCTAAGAATACTAGTAAACCCAAACCCGTATGACACCAATGAATGATAATGATGATGCATAATTTGTTCTTGTTGCATTTTATTTTCTTTTACCGCATGAACAATTTTTTTTCTTGTTATTTTCTTATGACTTTATTTCAATTTGGTTGCACGGATAATTTTAATGTTGTCATGGTTTAGACAGCATTTCATTTGGTTTGAATAACTTTCTATTTTGGATATTATTTGGATGGATAATTACTATGGTTATGCATATGTTGCATTGTGTTGTTTATATCGTCTCATGTTTTGATATGTTAAGCTTGATTAAAATGTCGATGTTTTATGATATGCATGGGTTGTTTTGGTTTGTTGTTCTACATTCCATATTTGTCATGATATTTGGTATTCGTCATTGATATTTTTGGCATATCTCTATATGTAATTGTTGCGGGGATTTTGGGATTTCCACCACTAACATTGACCTTTCATTTCCAAAGAGGGGAAAGTGTCGAAAACCGTTTAAAAAGAGAGATTCTAAGCTCGGGGGTTAGTTACGCCTAGGGAAGGTATTAGCATCCTAAACGTCCATGGTACTCCATAGTAACCTCTAATTTATTACTTTTTTATTGCTTTTATGTGCTTAAGAAAATGAGGGAGAAGTTGTAAGAAATGGAGGGAGAAGATGTAAAGAAAGAAAAGTGTGTGCATGTGGAGATTGGATTGAGAAAAGAAAGTTATGACATAAAATAATAAATTTAGGTTAAACCTAAACTAATCGTGCGACTAATTTGGATTTGGACTAAAGAATTTTTATTAGAGAGAGAAGAAGTTGTTTATTGTTTTCTATTTTTTTCTAAAGAAAATTACTAACGCGCCTCTTCGGAAATGAAAGTTCGTTTTTTCTTGGTTTTTTAGCGTTGTGTGTGATGTGTCAAAAGCAATAAAGTCCTACGCTATTACAACCAAATCGAATAATTATTACAACCATATCGAATCAAATGAAAAACAATAATAAAAGGTAATAAAAATGCTAGCGGAGAAATAAACATGAATATGAAATGCACTTACGAAGAAAAGAAAACAAAATGTCAAATATTGATGTGAAGTGTGTGTGTAAAAATGCAATGTGAAATATAATGTGAATGTGACAAAGAGTGAAAAAATGCAAAGAGAACAAAGTCATATAAAATATCATCACACATTTATTAACTAACGAGAAAAAAGAAACAAATAACGAACATGACAAAAGAATGAATTTAGGCCAAAAATGGTCCTTAACTATTAATGCTAGTGCTAGAGCTCAATGATTTCATAAAGCAAAATATTGTCTCTAACATGCATTTTTCAAATGATGCATTGTCCTAATCTAAATGCAAATGCATGTATGCATGTCAAAAAGTGTAGAGTAAAATTGTAGTGTAAAATTGTAATGTCAAATGTCATGTAAAGATGTAATGTAGTGTAATGTAAAAATGTAACATATGATATGATGTAAAAATGTAGTGTAAAGTGACATGAAAATGTTATGCAAAGTATGATGCAAAAATGTGAATATGAGACATATATCATGAAAGAGCAAAAGAAAAAGATAATCAAACATATGCAAAAACAAAACAATGAGAACTTGGTAACAAGCTAAAATATTAGTGTAAGAGTTTAAGCTCAATAAGCTTAAAATAAGCTATTGTCTCAAACAAACACTTATTGAATAAGCTAGCACTAACACATAAGCAAAATAAGCAACTACGAAGAAAAGAAATTAAAATATAATCTCAAAATATGCCCCTAAAATATTAGTGTAAAATTTGGACTCAATAAGCTTAAATAAGTTATTGTCCCAAATAATCACTTATTTGAAAATAAGCTAAAAAAATATAATGATCATAAATGCATGTAAAATGAATTAAATGAGTAAGAGATGCAAACCTGAAATGGGAGGTGCAGAAAAAATAAGAACAGAAAAGCAGCAAGAGGCCCAAGGCCCAAATCAGCAAGTCCAGATGGTGCAGCAGCAGAATAGGAGCGTGTGAAGAAGAGAAAATTTAACCAAGCCCAAACAGATCCAGCCCAAATGAATCAAACCGGGTCACACCCGACCCAAACCAAATCTGATCCATACCCATAAACCAACAGGGGGGCACGCAAAGCAGGAACGGGGGGCGCACGAGTAATTTTATTGGCCAGTTATACCTTGACACGTGGCCTTCTTCTTCATCACAACAAAACACAGCACGCGCTCTCCGTCTCCGTCGAGTTTTCCGGCGACACCATTGATGAGTTCATAAAAGCTTCGAATCAACACCAAAATTCACGAGTAGACACTCTATCCGACTCGATTTTTCGTGCTTGTTCCAAATCTTGTCTTATTTTTCTCAATAGATGTCTTGAAACAATAAAACGACACGAAGAACCTTCGGATCTAAACCTTTGAAACGCGAAATAAATTGTAAATCGAGCGAATTTGATGAATGGAAAAGGTTTCTGATGGTTCCAGAGACGATTAACAACTTAAATCGCACTCGTTTGGTGTCGAAATCGTAAGAAAAGGAGATTGAATTTTTGTATTTTTTCGAGCTCGGATTTGACACGTTTCCGGTGAGTTTTTGTTGGAACAAATTGATAATTTGGAGTACACTTGGTAAGAAATTAACACAAGAATTAATTAATGTGGGTAGTGAATTTGAAAAAATTCTTTAAGTACCACATTAAAGAAATCACTCAATGTGATATATTATTTTGGTGTGACCAAAATAAATAAATTGAAGAATAACTATTTAATTGTTGAATTAATAGTTAATGTGTGTTGATTCACATCCATCCTTCATTTTGACCACGTTTTTTTTTAATCTTTGGATACTAAAACCATAAAGCCAAGTGAGTGGGTTATATAGTTGTTCAGCAAGCTAAGTATATGTTGACTTATTCTGTATAGCCGTTCCACTTTTCTAGTAACCACGTTCTCAATTAATTTGGATTAGAGCTAACCGATCAGCAATTCCTTTTAAAATACAGAATGTATTTTTGATCAGTAGATATAGAAAACCCAATTCCATATATCAGACTTATATATTTTTCTCTGCTTTCTTCCGAGAGCAATTTTTCTTTCACTTGCTGTATTGTTGTAGAGAGTGGTTTTAGCCACTTTGATTGATCGTTCCACTTGGTTTGCGGTACTGTTTCAGAGAGTGGCTTTAGCCATATTGAATTGATCAGTGAATCAATATTTGACTGGTTTTATTAAACCATCGGAGGTGTTATTCTGCCCGTAAATTACAGTGCAGTGATTTACGGTATTTATTGATTTGGCAGTTTTATCCTGGGGACTTCACGGTTGATCGTCTACCTTGCACAATTTGGGTAGTGCCGTGAAACGTCTTAAAGAAAGCGTACTGAACCGCGACTCAGCCAATAAATTCTTCAGTTGTTGTTTCTGATTTCGATTTTTCAAAACCGAAAAATAACAATTTTAAGACGTTTCAAACTCTGATCATGACAACTGAAGAGGTTATTGGTTCATCGGTTGGTGCTACAGAAAAGCCATTCAAATTTGAAGGATCTCATTTTAAACGTTGGCAACAAAAAATGTTTTTCTTTCTGACTTTGAAAAAATGTGCCTTCGTTTTGAATGATCCTATGCCAATTGTTCCTGTTGCTGATGACTCTGCTTCGGCTTCAGGAACAAAAGAATCAGTTACCGCTGATGGTACTGATAAATCTGTTTCTGCTGAAAAAGATAAAGAAAAAGAAAAAGAGACAGCAGAACAGATTAAAGCCAAGAATCTGAAAATTCAGATTGATCAACAGAATTGGATTCATAATGATTATGTTTGCAAAAACTATATCATTAATGGACTCCAAGATGACCTGTATGATTATTACAGAACATACAGTACTGCTCGTGATGTGTGGGAGGCTTTGTCAAAGAAATATGATACTGAAGAGGCTGGTGTGAAGAAGTATGCGGTCAGTCGCTATCTGAAGTACATGATGGTTGATGAAAGGTCAGTGGAGGTGCAGTCTCATGAACTCCAGAAAATTGCTCATGAGATAATTACTGAAGGTATGCCTTTACCTGAACAATTTATGATTGCTGTGATGATTGACAAGCTGCCCCCTCTATGGAAAGATTTTAAAACCAAGCTGCAACATAAAACAAAAGAATTTTCCATAGAGAGCTTGATTACCCGTCTTCGTATTGAAGAAGAATCTCGGAAACAGGATCAGAGAGAGCTAGAAAAGCTTATGGTTGTCTCCAACAACAAAAATAAGAAACTCGGTGCGGTTTTGAAGCCTACGGGCAAACCTTTTAAAAATCAGAATCAGAACCAAAACCGAGTTAAGACTGGGAACCCATTTAGGGCCCCTGCAGCAAGGCAGCAACAACCTCCACCTCCTCCTCCTCATAGAAATGATACCGGTGATTTCCTTTGTTTCAATTGCTGGAAACCGGGTCATATGGCTAAGAGATGCAGAGGTGTAAAAAGGCCTAAACCTGCACATTTAAATGCTCAGGTTAATGTTACTGATGAAGGCTATACTGCTATGATCACCGAAATCAACATGGTCGGTGTTACTGAAGGATGGTGGATAGACACTGGCGCTACTCGTCATGTCTGTTATGATCGTGCTATGTTTAAAACATACACGAATGCTGAAAATAAGAAAGTGCAAATGGGCAATGCTCACACTTCTGATGTTGCTGGTGTTGGAGAAGTTGTGCTGAATTTCACCTCTGGAAAGACTCTGACTCTAAAAGAGGTTCTGCATGTTCCAGAGATGAAAAAGAATCTTGTTTCTGGTTTTCTTTTAAATAAGGCTGGGTTTAGTCAAACTATTGGGGCTGATTTGTATACCATCACTAAGAATGGTACTTTTATTGGGAAAGGGTACGCCACTGATGGCATGTTTAAGCTTAATGTTGATGTTGATTTCAATTTGAATAAAATTTCTACTTCTGTTTACTCTTTGTGTGATTTTACTATTTGGCATTCTAGACTTTGTCATGTTAATACTAGATCAATTTCACATTTAAGTAACTTAGGCTTAATTCCTAAACTAAATTTTAATGAAGTAGAAAAATGTGTATTTTGTAGTCAAGCAAAAATAACTAAAAGCTCACATAAATCAGTAATAAGGGAATCTAAACCAATGGACCTTATACATTCTGATATATGTGAACTAGATGGAACAATGACAAGAAATAATAAACGATATTTTATCACTTTTATTGACGATTGTTCCGACTATACCTTTGTATATCTTATGAAAAATAAAAGTGATGCTTTTGATATGTTTAAAGTCTTTGTTGCTGAAATTGAAAATCAATTCAATACGAAAATCAAGAGATTTCGTAGTGATAGGGGAACTGAATATAATTCTAGTTTATTTAATGAATTTTATAACCAACATGGAATTATACATGAAGTAACTGCGCCATATTCGCCTGAAATGAATGGTAAAGCAGAAAGAAAGAATAGAACTCTTACTGAACTTGTCGTTGCTATTATGTTGAACTCTGGTGCAGCTGCCCACTGGTGGGGGGAAATTATTTTGACTGTTTGCTTTGTTTTGAATAGAGTTCCCAAATCCAAAGAAATGATCTCTCCGTATGAGACATTAAAGAAAAGGCAACCAAACTTGTCTTACTTAAGAACTTGGGGATGTGTAGCTTATGTCCGTATACCGGACCCGAAGCGAGTTAAGCTCGCTAGTAGAGCCTATGAATGTGTATTCATTGGTTATGCAGCAAACAGTAAGGCATATAGGTTTTACGACCTAAATGCTAAAGTGATCATAGAATCTGTTGATGCAGATTTCCATGAAAATAAATTTCCTTTTAAATCGAAAAATAGTGGGGGCGCAGAATCAAGTAACACATCTGATTTGAGTCACATTCCTGTGATACATAATAAGAATAGCAATGACTTAGTAGAACCAGAACTCCGAAAGAGTAAAAGAGTAAGAGTTGCTAAAGACTATGGGCCAGAATATGCTGCCTATACATTAGATGAAGATCCTGCAAATCTTCAAGAAGCCTTGTCATCGATGGATGCAGATCTTTGGCAAGAAGCTATTAATGATGAGATGGATTCTCTAGATTCTAACAAAACATGGAAATTAGTAGACTTGCCTCCTGGCTGTAAACCAATCGGTTGTAAATGGATTTTGAAAAAGAAACTAAAACCTGATGGTACGGTTGAAAAATACAAGGCTCGACTTGTAGCTAAAGGTTTTAGACAAAGAGAAAATATAGATTTCTTCGACACTTTTTCTCCGGTCACTAGAATTACATCCATTCGGGTACTTATTTCAATAGCTGCGATCTATAACTTGGTAGTACACCAAATGGATGTTAAAACTGCTTTTTTAAATGGTGACTTAGAAGAAGAAATCTATATGGAACAACCTGAAGGGTTTGTGGTACATGGGCAAGAAACTAAGGTCTGTAAGTTAGAAAAATCACTGTATGGTCTTAAACAAGCTCCAAAGCAATGGCATGAGAAGTTTGATAACTTAATGGTATCAAATGGATACAAGTTGAATGAAAGTGACAAATGCATTTATTACAAGTCAGATAATAACACTTGCACTATAATATGTCTATATGTAGACGACATGCTCATCTTTGGATCTAACATTGACGCAGTAAATGTTGTGAAATCACTGTTGTGCAACAACTTTGATATGAAAGACCTTGGAGAAGCGAGTGTGATTCTGGGAATTAAAATCACTCGGTCTGAGAAAGGAATATCCTTAGATCAATCCCACTATGTGGAAAAGATCCTAAAGAAATATGAATACTTTGACTGTAGAACTTCACACACTCCGTGTGACGCAAGTGTAAAATTATTTAAGAACACTGGTGATAGTGTTAGACAGTTTGAGTATGCGAGCATCATTGGCAGTCTTAGATATGTCACTGATTGTACACGACCCGACATCGCATATGCTGTTGGACAATTATGTCGGTTTACCAGTAGACCTGGTAATGAGCACTGGCAGGCAATAAACAGAGTCATGGGATATCTGAAAAAGACCATGACACTTGGTTTACATTATCAGAAATTTCCTGCAGTGCTTGAAGGATACAGTGATGCTGATTGGAATACCTTATCAGATGATTCCAAAGCAACTAGTGGTTATATATTTAATATAGCCGGAGGGGCTGTGTCTTGGAAGTCTAAGAAACAGACTATATTGGCTCAGTCCACCATGGAGTCTGAGATGATAGCACTAGCAACAGCTAGTGAAGAAGCAAGTTGGCTGAGATACTTGCTATCTGAAATTCCTTTATGGGAAAAACAAATGCCAGCTGTATTGATCCACTGCGATAGTACCGCGGCTATCGCTAAAATTGAGAACCGTTACTACAACGGTAAAAGACGTCAAATAAGAAGGAAGCACAGTACTGTGAGAGACTTGCTCACGAAAGGTGCTGTTAGAGTGGATCATGTACGCTCAGAAGAAAACTTAGCTGATCCTTTGACGAAAGGACTAGCTAGAGAGAAAGTCTACAATACATCTGTAAAGATGGGACTAATGCCTACTTAGAATTACTTATGATGGTAACCCAACCTAAAAGACTGGAGATCCCAAGAATTAGGTTTCAATGGGTAAACAACAAGTTGTAAGTAATAGGGAATGAACATCCAATCACAAGATTCATGAACCTGAAGTGAAAAGGTTGAGGTAATAGAAACTCTTAATGAGATCTATATTCTGAATCAGAGGAGTACCAAACTTCAGGGGTACTCAAGATAGACTCACCTATATGAATGTGGAACTGAGGCCGGTTCCTATGGAGTCTTGTGGCGGACTCCTAGAGCATTCATGAAACTGGGATTGACGTGCAGGGCCATTAAAGCACGGGCTGTAGAAAACAACTTAGGAAAAGGTTGTGTGCGGGTTTGAGAAAAATCTGAGATAGAGTTCAAGCAAGTGTCACTCTTGTTAAATCAGGCTCTTACTCGCTATGCTAAGGTTCAAGCAAGCGTCACCTTTGCTTATGCAAAATCTTATAGAAACGTTCACACTTTATGTCTGAAACAATTTTTTAAATTCAAGTGGGGGATTGTTGGAACAAATTGATAATTTGGAGTACACTTGGTAAGAAATTAACACAAGAATTAATTAATGTGGGTAGTGAATTTGAAAAAATTCTTTAAGTACCACATTAAAGAAATCACTCAATGTGATATATTATTTTGGTGTGACCAAAATAAATAAATTGAAGAATAACTATTTAATTGTTGAATTAATAGTTAATGTGTGTTGATTCACATCCATCCTTCATTTTGACCACGTTTTTTTTTAATCTTTGGATACTAAAACCATAAAGCCAAGTGAGTGGGTTATATAGTTGTTCAGCAAGCTAAGTATATGTTGACTTATTCTGTATAGCCGTTCCACTTTTCTAGTAACCACGTTCTCAATTAATTTGGATTAGAGCTAACCGATCAGCAATTCCTTTTAAAATACAGAATGTATTTTTGATCAGTAGATATAGAAAACCCAATTCCATATATCAGACTTATATATTTTTCTCTGCTTTCTTCCGAGAGCAATTTTTCTTTCACTTGCTGTATTGTTGTAGAGAGTGGTTTTAGCCACTTTGATTGATCGTTCCACTTGGTTTGCGGTACTGTTTCAGAGAGTGGCTTTAGCCATATTGAATTGATCAGTGAATCAATATTTGACTGGTTTTATTAAACCATCGGAGGTGTTATTCTGCCCGTAAATTACAGTGCAGTGATTTACGGTATTTATTGATTTGGCAGTTTTATCCTGGGGACTTCACGGTTGATCGTCTACCTTGCACAATTTGGGTAGTGCCGTGAAACGTCTTAAAGAAAGCGTACTGAACCGCGACTCAGCCAATAAATTCTTCAGTTGTTGTTTCTGATTTCGATTTTTCAAAACCGAAAAATAACAGTTTTTGATGAAATTGGTGATGGATTTGTGTTTAAGAGGCTGTTTAGAAGCTTATTGATGTATTTGATTTTGAGTTTGGTTGAGATTTGTGATTTTGAGTTTTCCGGCGAAATTCCGGCGAGGTAGTAACGGATTTGGTGGTTCTGGTGGCTTTTGGCGGCGTTTTTGACGAAACGGATGATGGAACGGTAACGAGGAAGTGATGAGGAAGCTAATGGTGTAATCGGATTTTGATTTGGAGGAGTTTTGAAAAATGGGTGGCGGTGGTGGTTGAATTTTTCGGCGGCCGGAAGTAGATTCCGGCGCCGGAATATTTTATGATCAGCTTTTGTGATTATCCTCTGATTTTTCTTTCTTGGGAATTGTGAGAATTGATTGTTAATGATTGAGTGATGTGAGGTTTGTATTTATAAGAGAAAATTAGGTTAAATGGTATTTTTGTAATATTGTGGAAAAGGGTAAAATAAAAATAAATGATAAATGAAAATGAAATAGAGATAGTGAGTTGGAATGATATGATTTTTATTATATTTGGTAAACTTTGAGATAAAAAGGTGAAGATAAAATAAGTTGAAATAAAATGTGATAAAATGTAATGAAATGTAATAAAATGTAAATCTTTTTTTGATATTTTGAAATATATTGTAATAAAATCTAAAATGCGCGTAAAATACGAAAAAGACTATTTTTGATATTTTTGGACTTTTACGCAAAAATGCGAACTATTTAAAATAAAGTGAAATAAAACGAAATATTTAGAAATAAAAGGAAATTCGAGAAAAAAATGATAAAAATATGAAAATGAATGAAAAATGCATGAAAAAGAAAAACAAAATATTTTTGTATATTCTTATGCAAGAAATTCAAAATTGGATTTGTAGGTCCAAAATTGGGGTACTACAGTAATTATTTTGATTAGGAAATTTCATCATATAGTGCATTTCGACAAATGTAAGTGCACGATATGACTAGATTACCTCGTTGATTGTGTTGATCCGTCAAGAAACTTCTCGTTATAGAATACCCGATGAGAAACTGATCCTTCAAGCCAATTCAACCTGATCACAATCTGATTCACCGCAAATTGTATCGAACGTTGTCATCCAATTGCACTAACAACCCTTGATTGAACCCATACTCAACCTTGAATTGATTTTGAATTGAAAGAAGATGACGAACCTTACAAAATCTTGATCAAAGAGTGTTTTCCAATTGCTCTTTTACAAATTGAATAGTTTCTCACACATACAACAAAACCCCTTGATGCTATTTATAGAGAAAATAGAATGGAAAAAATTTATGCACAATTGAACTGATTTGTATCGATACAAGTGTTAGTTTGTATCGATACAAGTCCCTGACAACGTACAAATTTTGAAGTTTTTCAGTTATGTATTGATACAAAAACGAGTTTGTATCGATACATACACCAATAAGTTGAAAACTATGACTAATATGTATCGATACGTGCAAGCATGTATCGATACAAGAAGTTCTCTCTTGTCCAAAGAGATTCTGATGTGTATTGATACATGCAAGCATGATTCGATACATAGGAGCTTCTCTGTCCCTTTGAGACCAGTTTTATATCGATACAAAGAAGTCCTGTATCGATACAAATGAAGTGTGTATCGATACAAACTACCTATAATTGAGTTTTTCAAAGTTTAAAATAGTCTTTCGCTGTCAAGTCAATTATAATGTTACCAAAATATATTCTACCCTATTTTCAATTGTTTTGACAATTATTAAAGGGTTAAATACCTTTTACCCTCCTGTAATATATGCCAATGTTATTTTTACCCCCCCTGTAATATTAGATTATGTGTTTTACACCAGATTTTAGTCAACGAAGGTTGACTCTGTTAATTGCTGATGTGGCATGCCACGTGTTATGCCACGTGGCATTTAATTAAAAAAAATTAATATTTTTTTGCCAAGTCTGAATTAACAATTTTTTATTAATTGTTTTATTTATTTATGTTTTTTGTTTGCTTATAATTAATAAAATTAGAATTAGAAAATAAAGAAGAAAAAGAATTAAAGAAGAAAGAAGAAATATAATGATTTTCCTTCATTCCATCGTTCTCCCTCGTCTCTCATCCCTCGTACTTCCTTTTCTTCATTCATTCCATTGTTTAAGCTCTAAAGGGTGGCATAACAGTGCATCTCCCCTTTTTATTCATTCCATTTTTTATTAATTTAATTTTGTAGAAATTTGCAGAAAAGGGTAACATACACAAAATAGCAAAATATTCAGTTTGCGCAATCAGTGGTATATGCTGCAATCAGTGGCATTAGTTGCAGAAATTCAGTGTAATCAGTGTCGTTCTGTTCTTCAAAGTTCTTCTTCGCCAGTGGCTTTGTCTTCTTCGGCGGTGGCTTCGTCTGTTTCTTCTTCATCGCGCTCCTCAATCAATCGCAGTTGGTGGTGACTTCGTCGGAATCAGTAGCAGGTGGTGGGGCTTTGTCAGATTCAATCAATCGCAAGTGCCTTTGTCTTCGTAATCGATCGTGAGAGGCAGAGAAAGGATTAGGGTTAACTGGGTTAAAACACGGTTAATCGATGGCATGTTTATTTTTCTTTTCTTTTTTAATGTTTTCTTTTCTATTTAAAAAAACAAACAAAAAACATAAATAAATATAACAATTAATAAAAAATTATTAATTTAGACTTAGCAAAAAAAATATTAAAAATAAGTATAAATTAAATTAAATGTCACATGGCATAACACGTGGCGTCTCACATCAGCAATTTTACATAGTCAACTTTCGTTGACTAAAACCGGGGTGTATAACACATAATCTAATATTACAGGGGATATCGCATCAAATTTTTTTTACAGGGGGTAAAGCAACATTGACATATATTACAGGGGGGTAAAAGGTGATTAACCCATTATTAAAATATGGAGGTGAACTAGTGCACTTACAACTATTTCATTATTTGTTCAAATATCAACTTATTATGTTATATATTTCGTCAAACCAATTATTTCACCATATTTTTATAATAATTATAGTTAGTAATAAATTATAATTATTTGTAGATATCCAAATATCAATCCAAATTAAACCGCACTAAATAGGATTGGATAATTTTAATTAATCATCCTAAACTAAACCAAATTGCAAGTATTTATATGTTTGGATCAGATGAGATTTTACGTCAGAAGTTATCTAAACCGAATTGTTAATACCCTTAGACTCATTAACTCATGTTAGCAAATCACTTACAAGTAATTAACTTTATTGAAAAAAAAGTATAATATAATAACTTAATGGATATGTGTAAGCAAATCTTGAAATGAAAATAGAAAAGAAGTGGAGTGGAGTGATTAAAAGTATTATATTAATAATTAATTATTTCAAGTGTATCAAATAGAATCACAAAATCGAATAAGACATGATTCTCAATATGATTGCCAAAACAAGTCCATAGTTTCGATTGTATAAAACGTCCCTTATTATTTATATAATATTTCAAGGAACAATTTTACAAAGGTTGCAAAAATATATCCAGCAATAGACATAAAATATTGCATATGCTATTCTTAGGCAACAATTTTTAAGGGACCAAATAAAAATGTTGTAGTCAACCGTTAACAAATAAAACATTTATTATATATATATCAAACCAACGAAGCTCATTTCGTTCAAAGGAATACTAAATTATTTTTATTTATTAAAATTATAAATGTATTACATTAATAATTATTTATTCCAATCATAGCAAACATTGTCATCGAAATAATCCACACATGGTCCAGACTTCTTTATAGACCAATTGCAAATTACACACATTTGAGAGTCTCTATTATATTTGTATATATCAAACCAACGAAACTCGTCACTCCATTTAAAGGAGCAAAAGAATAGTGTCTTTCCAAAAACATTATTTTTAAATGAAAAATGATAACCATCACCATGATGAAGAATATGAACACCAAGATCATCGTCTTTTGATTTGCAATGAACAGTTAAGTCTACATTATCTTCCAAAGAGTTAGTAATATTTACCGTATAATCTCCAAGAACATTGTGCAATGACAGCAACATCAATACACATAGCAGAAACAATTTTTGGATGAACACAGACATCACACCTTCAATTTATTTTTGAAAGTGAATAACTTTCTTATATGAAGGTTACACCAAAAACATATACTTATAGTTTTTCGGCAAGAAAAATAATGAAACGTTTAAATATATTAATATATTTGATACAAAGTATCTTTTATTTTTTTTTTGAAGAAAACAAAGTATCTTTTATTAAATATACTATTTTTTAAAATATAAAAAGAATAATTGAAGAGAGAATTAAAGAATAATATTAAAATTTAGATATTTAAATACATCAATACTATTATTATTTAGGACATCTTTTCCACATTTATTTCAATTTGATTTGAATGACCAATAAAAATAGGACAACAAAATCTGTACACTGAAATGTTGTTTGACCACAACACTCAATTTGATCCCAATTGTATAATAAATTTTAAACTTTTGGTCAATGCATTAATAGCATAAATAAAATTTTTTATTAAAAAACCTAGACATTTAAAGATTCATATGAATATGTATACTATTAATAATAATAATAATTGAGACCTATTCTGTTAATTTCTTTCTACATGTGGCTGATTTGAATGACCAATAAAAATAGGACAACAAAATCTGTACACTTAAATGTTGTTTGACCACAACACTCAATTTGATCACAATTGTATAATAAATTTTAAACTTTTGGTCAATACATTAATAGCATAAAAAAAAATTTCATTAAAAAACCTAGACATTTAAAGATTCATATGAATATGTATACTATTAATAATAATAATAATAATTGAGACCTATTCTGTTAATTTCTTTCTACATGTGGCATTCTAATACTCTTCCTCTTCTCATATACTTTTAACATTATTTATTGAGACAAATTCTATCAATTTCCATGTACATGTGACATTCTCATATGTAAAAAAAAAGTTTATTATGTTAAAATCTGAAATAAAAATGTATTAAAAAATTATACAGAAAAAAGAAACTGTAAAATTTAAAAACCAAAATAAAACAAAAAAATGTTATTTTATAAACACATTTGTCACTATTATTATTATTATTATTATTATTATTATTATTATTATTATTGTTATTCAGTATTCATTGTTATATTCTATATAGAGGAAAAAATAATTTTTTTTATAATCTATATTTCATAGCCATATATATATATATATATATTTATTTATGTATTTCGTATAAGGCAAAAACAAGTATCATTAAAGTGAATTAAATCAATTCGGTGATCCTTTCAACATAAACCACCGATTTATTTTTTTGGTACAATAAACCATCGGATTTTATTTAATGAATAAATGCAATATTATTGATTTAAATTATCTAATTTATAATTTTATTAAAATAATTTAAATTAAGCATAAATTATTTTATTTTTTCAATAAAAAGACTAATGAAATATATTTTTTTGCAAAACACATTTTCTTTGATAAAAACATGTGAAGTGAGCATTGATCCAAAATTCCTTCTAAATTCTGATCACAAGTGTTTTCCCAATTGTTTCTCACAATTACAACAAAAACTCATATTGCTATTTATAGAGCAAATAGAATTGAGCAAATTTAGACAAAACATAACAGAAGTGTATCGATACAAATGATGGTATGTGTCGATACAAGTCCCTGACAGCGTACAAAATTTGAAAGTTTTCAGCTACGTATCGATACAAAAACATGTTTGTATCGATACATACACTAGTATCTTGAAAATCTGACATATATGTATCGATACATGCGAGCATGATTTGATACACAATGCATTCTCTGGTCTTTTGAGAGAGTTTGATGTGTATCTATACATGCAAGCATGATTCGATACACAAGAGACTCTCTGCCCTGAGAGCCCAAACCTGTATCGATACAAGTCAATTATGTATCGATACAAAATGCACAAAATCAGCCTGAAGGATTTTCATGACATTTGTATCGATACAAGTGAGTATGTATCAATACAAAATACCTTAAAATCTGTTTTTCAAAGTTCAAAAAATAGTTTTTCGTTGTCAAGTCTTTTATAATGTTGCCAAAATATGTTCTACATTATTTTCATGGGTTTTGACAATTACTAAAACATAAGGGTGAACTGGTGCACTCACATTCTCCCCCTCTTTGATAATTGTCAAAACTTTGCACAAGCTAACTAAGCCTATACCTAATATGCAATAAAATAGCAATATGTATACAGACGTAAATACATCAAGGCTCACCATAAGCACGCTCCCCCTGAGTTGATGCTATAATGTGTTTGATTGGTTGATAGTATTCAAGACCTCTTTAGCTCTTTATCCTTAGCTTGTGCAATCCAAATCCCTCCCCCTTTGACAATATCCAAAAGAAGAAGAGAAGACATATGAGAAGTATCAAGTTCAATAACGTTTTTAATATGGTCATATCATGCACTTACATTTATCGAAATGCACTTCATGATGAAATTCCTAATAAAAATAATTACGTACAACATATGCAAAAGTAGTTCAATGACGAATACCAAATATCATGACAAATATGGAATGTAGATCAACAAACCAAAAACCAACGCATGAATATTATAAAACATCGATATTATGAAGGATTATCATATTAAAATACGGGACGATATAATTAAAAACTATTATGCATAAACCATTCATACATGAAAAATATCCATAATGTCATACAACCAAAATAAGTATTAAAATCAAAGATTTACAACAAACAAAAAAATGTTAATTTTTTTTTATGACCCTATACAAATATGTATGTATGAAACACATCTATTCACCAAGGTACAAATATTATGAATGTGACCAAAATTTATCAAAGCAAAAATTCATATTATTCAATCAAGGTACCAAGACAAAGCATTTACATTTTCTGCACAACAATATATTATAATTATAAACAAACATATACAAACAAGGATATGAACTTAATATGTCATTTGTCATGATTTTTGTCAAATCCCCGTTTTTACAATTTCATTGAGCGAAATTTTTGGAAATGGAGGATTAGACAAATATCATACCAAATTTCATATTAAATTTTGAATATATGTATATGAGCAAAGAACCACAC